>CM066035.1:872750932-873964289 GCA_033557465.1 Ichthyophis bannanicus | reverse complement strand
AGGTATTTTGTTAAGATTTTACGGTAGAAGAGACAGACATGATTCAACCTTCATTGGGCCTCAGCTGAGAGCTATTTTTCCAGGATTTCGTGAATTAGGGACTTAGCAATGCGAAGCATAAAGTCCAAAAGGACAGTTTAGCCGTTTTTGGAAGAGAGCGGGATCCCCGCAGCGGCGCGAAGTCCCACTATCCTCCAAGAAAGGGGCTCTTTGGAAAGTGCAAAATAGACTGGATACGACACCCGACCCGACGCCACAGTAATACTGTAGTGCGGGACATTCATACATAACATGAGGTAAGGTAAACGGGCCGCCATGGCATGTCCAACAACTATTGCCCTGAGTAGTGTTCCATTGGGATACTCTGTCAGGAGTGGAAAAACACCGGTGGGCTAGAAAGAAGAGTGTCTGAGTGAGTGAGGCGGATCGGGAGACCACGTGTCACTCTACTCCAGGACAAGGATCCATTGCTCCGGTGTGGGGTCAAAGTCACATGCAATTCTCTCTCTCCCATGCTTCGGCGCTATAGGGGTATCTCTAATTTTTATAGCAGTACATAAGGTTTTTTGTAGAAAGTGGATGATAAACCCGGTGAACTACCGATAGATCGGATAGTCTCCACCCAAACCAACCTGGTGTAGGGGGAGGCGTGGCGGGAGAAAACCTTAGCACTAGCGAAGGCAATGCTGAAGTTTGTAACCAACTGAAAAATAGTGTTGGCGCCTGGGAGGAACAAATTCAATTTGCAATGTCACTAAAAGGTTACAGCGACCTTCATGGAACAACTGACTAGGGATCCAAATGCCTCCTAGTGTTGTACCAGGGGCTTGTCCACGACATCCGGCCTTTTTGGTATTCGAAATCGAGTGTTATAACGCCACGTGGGAGCTTGTCTAACGGGACCGAGTTCGGGAAGTCTAAAGAGTGCATAATGATTTATTAAAGGTCGACACCTAGGGTGTCCATAAATGCATTGGCGGGAAAAGTGGGAGTCTGTGAATGGGTTAGAGTCATACCAGGGAGGAAAAGTAAGAGGAATCGCGTTTGGGCAAAGGTCCCTGCGCTTTTGTATGTCTACGGCTCCAGCGACAGGTTCTACTCGTGTACTGGATCTTCCAGCCAGCGAGCGCCTTGTTTGAGAAGAAAAGATTGATGATTTACTTCAGGATAATCAGGGAATCTGACACCCCCATTTTCCTTATCTGACTTGCAGTTTATGTGCGCTAGCCTAGGTGTCTTGTTTGGACACAAGTATCCTAGTCAGAAGGCCCTCTATATCCTTTATATATACGTCGAGGGAAGAGACCGTGCAACATTTCTAAGATATAATCCACTTTCGGAACAATCATCCATTTTTATGGTTTTCTCATCGACCCCACCAGGTACGTGTTAAAGGAGGTCAGGCGGTGAGTAAGCGCCCGAGACTTTAGAGGTTAAGTCTTTGAGATTGAAGGAGATAGTGTCTTCCAAAGGAGAAACAATAGTGAACCCCAAGGTCTATCACCATGCGAGGTTGCAATTAAAAAGGGGAAGGGTTTGCATATCTGCCAAATGATGAAGCAAAGGATTTAGTGGAAAGGCCTACCGACTTGGTCCAAATTATCTTATAACCGGACAAATTGTGGAGTATTTACCAATTTGCTCTAGGAACAGCCGGTACTGAGTCTTATAGAGGACAAAAAAGCATAAGGTCATCAGCATACGCCTGAAATTTTGATTTCCCTATGGGTGAAGGGGACTCCATGAATCTCCTCCGATTGCCGGAATTAGTAAAGACAAGGGTTCAAGTGCAAGATCGAAGAGAAGTGGAGAACAGTGGCGCATGCCCTGGCGAGTGCCGCGTTGAAGGGGAAAAGGCGCTGAGACTTTAAAGCATTGGCACATATACTGGCTGTAGGCTGTGCCGTACATGGTGCGAAGACAACGGAGGGAAAACCTTCCCCGGAATCAGTACCAGAGGAGGACCTGAATCAAACAGGAAGGGCCAATCTAAGCGAATCAAAGGCCTTCTCAGCAATCAAGTGAGAGGCCAACAAAATGGGCGATCAAGATTAACTGCGGTAGGTCAGTACATGGCATAGAGTCCGAGCATTGTCGGCAGTTGATCTACCAGGAATAAAACCGCATTGATCTGGGTGTATTAAGGTAGGCATCCTATCCGAGAGCCGGGTAGAGAGAATGTGGCAAATATTTTTATAGTCCGCGTTTAGGAGGGAAATTGGACGATAATTAGCTGCTAGTTGCGGGTCTCTCCCCTCTTTCTCAAAAACTACTACATTGGCCATGGAAAAGGACCCAGAAGGAGAACCCTCCTCGGCCAGAGCAGAAAAAATAAATTTTCAAAACTGGAGCTAAGTCAGCGTGAAACGGTTTTGTAGAATTCAGCAGGGAGACCGTCTGGGCCAGCGGCTCGACCTGAGGCACATTTCTTGATAGCAGAATGAATTTCTGAGACAGTAAATGGTGTGTCCAAGGCCACTCTATCTTCGTCAGATAGGGTCGGTCTTTGTACCCTGAAAGTAAGCGTTCAAATACATCTGGCTCAAAATCACATTCAGATTGATAAAGCCGAGTATAAAAATCACGAAAGAGTTCTAAGATTTCGGTATCTTTAGTGACCAAGCCCCCCCCCCCGACGGATTACCGAGGGCGGCAACACCCGTGGCTTCTTTTTGACCTTTTAGGGCATTTGCTAATAATTTGCCAGCACGATTATTTTCCCGATAATATAGCCCTTGTTGTGATTCAATATTTTTAACAGCAGCAGTGTACAAAAGCTGATTGTATTGAAAACGCAAGCGTTGTAAACGGAGTAAAATACATGGGTCAGTACGGGACGTGAGGAGACGCTCCCCAGCTTGTTATCTGCTGCTCTAGAGTCAGTAAATGCTGCTTTCTTTTGTTTCCTGACGAATTTGATAGCTAGTTATAGTGGCGCGGATAGATGCTTTAAAACCCTCCCACCAAGCCCAGCTCGCTGTGTCATGGGGTGAGTTAAAATGAAAATAATCTTGGATAGCGGCCTTTATATCAACCTGAAAATCTTTTTGACCCAGTAGGGATCTATCAAAAAACCAAGCTCGGGGAGAATCGTCCCGCGCAGTGACACGTAATGATAAAGATATGGCAGCATGATCTGAAATATGGAGAGGATGAGTCCTAGTCGTGTCTACTTGAGAAATCAGTGCTTTGGAAATGAGAAAGAAATCTATTCTAGATTGGGAGTGGAGTGATGGGGGGCAGAAAAGAAAGTGGAACTCTAAGTCGGAGGGGTGAAGTAGCCTCCATATATCTACCAGCGCAAGATCTTGCATCAGAGCTGTAAGGGTAGCAAAGACTCTTGGGTGGACTACTCGTTCTAGGCGGCTGTCTATCTATCAGAGGGTCTAACACTTGATTAAAATCACCACCAAGTATTAAGGGAGTATTGGCAGAGGCCTGTGCCAACTGCGCAATACTTGCATAGTAAGCAGGGTTGTCCACATTCGGGGCATAAATGCAAATACATGTAAATTCACTATCTCCATCCTTAAGATGTACTCGTGCCCATCTACCCTCCTTGTCAGCGATAGTATCAATTTCAGTATCTTTCAAATATTTCTTAACCAGAATGGCTACCCCGCACCGTTTGGAAACGGCGTGAGAATAGGCAGCCACCATGTAAGGCTTAACATTGAGTTTCAGTGTTTCAGCAGAGTTTAAGTGCGTTTCCTGAAGAAACGCTAAATCAGCATGCTCATGGCTAAGATAGCTAAGGATTTTCTTTCTTGATTGGACTATTAATGCCCTTTACGTTGAGTGATAAGATTTTACATAAAGCCATTCAGACAAGTTAAAAATTCTGAGCATGATAGCGCACTTAATTTCACAATGTCCCTCATATTGACTGTATCTGGCTGTACATATGGCATAAAAGAAAATAAGCTTAGATAATACAATGAAGCGCCCCACATGAAAAAAGAAAAACCGCATCGCGGTAGAGAAGAAGCAGAACCCCAATAATTACTGGCGACCATGTGTCTGCGGGGAGAAGCCCCGGAGAAGGCCGAATTGAAAAAAACACATAACCTGTAGGACTGTGCGTGCTCCGAATCCGACGACGAGGCACACATCATGGAGGGATAGGAGACCACATAACAAAAGTCATAGAAAGAAAGAAAGAAAGTCCAGGCAGTCTCTGTACTGACTATGACCGCCGCATCGGGCCCTTCAAAATGGCGGACAGAGCCGGCAAATAAAAGTCCAAGTCGTTGGATTAGCGCATCTGCTCTGCTTCTTTGGAGTCTAAAAATGTTGATAGTAGATCAGGATCTTCGAATGTCCTGGTTTGATTGTGGAGAGTCACTCGGAGCTTCGCGGGATACAACAGGCCAAAGCGAGCCTGTAGCTGTTGAAGTCGAGGGCGAAAAGCAAGGAGTTTCTTCCGTCGGTCGACTGTAGGCTTTGCCAAATCAGGGAAGAAGGAGACTTTGTGACCTTCAAATTCCAAATGATGGTTCGCGCCGGGCAGCATTTAAAATTTGTTCCACTTGTTGATATCGTAGCAAGCGAAAGATAATAGGCCGGGGGGTCGTTCGGTTGAGCGCCATGTGGGTAGGAACACGGTGTGCTCGATCGATTTCCAGTTCTTTATGAAAGGTGATCTTCAGCAAGGAGGGAAGAGTTTTGAGCAGGAATTCTCTCATATCTCCCGCTTCCACCCCCTCCGGTATTCCAATGAGCCTCACATTGTTGCGACGGGCTCGATTATTGCTATCTTCTAACTCCTTTTGAAGATTCTGTATCTGGCGCTCAGCCTTGTCCAGTGTGCCCAAGCGCACACCGCGTGCGAGTCGAGGACCCCCGCCATATTGTTCCTGCCGTAATGAGAGACCTTCAAGTCGGTCCTGGAGCACTCCAAAGTCTTCTCGCATGGCTCTAAGCGCTTCTCCATTGGACTGCACCAATTCCTTCACGCCGCGTATTCCTCTAGAATCTCCAGGTGCATTTCGGGGGTTCTCCCGAACATGGAACCCTCTTCTGTGGGGAGGACACCTCTGTTTGGAGCGTTTTTCCGTGAGAAGAAGAAGGAGACCCGAAGTCCAAGCGCGCTATGGTTTATGGGCCGCCATCCCCCCGAGGTACCCCGGTCAGCCCGGAGCGAAATAGTAAGTTTGTATAGGTATTATGTCAGGATTCTAAGTAGGCCTCTCGGGAGCTTCAGCGCGAAGCGTCTTACCCGCTGGACATCAGGCTCCGCCCCCCGGTGGAGACGCTTTATAACAGAGGTGGAGACGCTTTATAACAGAGGCGGAGACACTTTATAATAGAGGCGGAGACGCTTTATAACAGAGGTGGAGACACTTTATAACAGAGGCGGAGACACTTTATAACAGAGGTGGAGACACTTTATAATAGAGGTGGAGACACTTTATAACAGAGGTGGAGACGCTTTATAACAGAGGTGGAGACACTTTATAATAGAGGTGGAGACGCTTTATAACAGAGGTGGAGACACTTTATAATAGAGGGGAGACTCTTTATAACAGAGGTGGAGACGCTTTATAACAGAGGCGGAGACACTTTATAATAGAGGCGGAGATGCTTTATAACAGAGGCGGAGACACTTGACACTTTATAATAGAGGCGGAGACACTTTATAATAGAGGTGGAGACACTTTATAACAGAGGTGGAGACACTTTATAATAGAGGTGGAGACACTTTATAACAGAGGTGGAGACACTTTATAATAGAGGCGGAGACGCTTTATAACAGAGGCGGAGACACTTGACACTTTATAATAGAGGCGGAGACACTTTATAATAGAGGTGGAGACACTTTATAACAGAGGTGGAGACACTTTATAACAGAGGTGGAGACACTTTAAAAGAGAGGCCGAGACACTTTATAACAGAGGTGGAGACACTTTATAACAGAGGTGGAGACACTTTATAATAGTGGCGGAGACACTTTATAATAGAGGCGGAGACGCTTTATAACAGAGGTGGAGACCCTTTATAATAGAGGTGGAGACACTTTATAACAGAGGCGGAGACACTTTATAATAGAGGTGGAGACGCTTTATAATAGAGGTGGAGACGCTTTATAACAGAGGTGGAGACCCTTTATAATAGAGGCGGAGACGCTTTATAATAGAGGCGGAGACACTTTATAACAGAGGTGCAGACACTTTATAATAGAGGCGGAGACACTTTATAACAGAGGTGGAGACACTTTATAATAGAGGCGGACACACTTGACACTTTATAATAGAGGCGGAGACACTTTATAACAGAGGTGGAGACACTTTATAACAGAGGCGGAGATGCTTTATAACAGAGGCGGAGGACACTTTATAACAGAGGTGGAGACACTTTATAACAGAGGTGGAGATACTTTATAACAGAGGCGGAGACACTTTATAACAGAGGTGGAGACACTTTATAACAGAGGTGGAGACACTTGACACTTTATAATAGAGGCGGAGACACTTTATAACAGAGGTGGAGACACTTTATAACAGAGGTGGAGACACTTTATAATAGAGGCGGAGACACTTTATAACAGAGGTGGAGACACTTTATAACAGAGGCGGAGACACTTTATAACAGAGGTGGAGACACTTTACAATAGAGGCGGAGACACTTTATAACAGAGGTGGAGACACTTTATAACAGAGGCGGAGACACTTTATAACAGAGGTGGAGACACTTTACAATAGAGGCGGAGACACTTTATAACAGAGGTGGAGACACTTTATAACAGAGGTGGAGACACTTTATAACAGAGGCGGAGACACTTTATAATAGAGGTGGAGACACTTTATAACAGAGGTGGAGACGCTTTATAACAGAGTTGGAGACACTTTATAATAGAGGCGGAGACAATTTATAATAGAGGTGGAGACGCTTTATAACAGAGGTGGAGACGCTTTATAACACAGGCGGAGACACTTTATAATAGATGAGGAGACGCTTATAACAGAGGATGTGACTCTTTATAACAGAGGAGGAGACACTTTATAACAGAGGTGGAGACACTTTGTAATAGAGGTGGAGACGCTTTATAACAGAGGTGGAGACGCTTTATAACAGAGGTGGAGACACTTGACACTTTATAATAGAGGCGGAGACACTTTATAACAGAGGTGGAGACACTTTATAACAGAGGTGGAGACACTTTATAATAGAGGCGGAGACTCTTTATAACAGAGGTGGAGACACTTTATAACAGAGGCGGAGACACTTATAACAGAGGTGGAGACACTTTATAATAGAGGTGGAGACACTTTATAACAGAGGTGGAGACGCTTTATAATAGAGGTGGAGACGCTTTATAATAGAGGTGGAGACACTTTATAACAGAGGTGGAGACACTTTATAACAGAGGTGGAGACACTTTATAATAGAGGCGGAGACACTTTATAACAGAGGTGGAGACACTTTATAACAGAGGCGGAGACACTTGACACTTTATAATAGAGGTGGAGACACTTTATAACAGAGGTGGAGACACTTTATAAGAGAGGCGGAGACACTTGACACTTTATAATAGAGGTGGAGACACTTTATAACAGAGGTGGAGACACTTTATAATAGAGGCGGAGACGCTTTATAACAGAGGCGGAGACGCTTTATAATAGAGGCGGAGACACTTTATAACAGAGGTGGAGACACTTTATAACAGAGGTGGAGACGCTTTATAACAGAGGCGGAGACACTTTATAACAGAGGCTGAGACACTTTATAACAGAGGTGGAGACACTTTATAACAGAGGTGGAGACGCTTTATAACAGAGGCGGAGACACTTTATAATAGAGGCGGAGACACTTTATAACAGAGGTGGAGACACTTTATAATAGAGGTGGAGACGCTTTATAACAGAGGTGGAGACACTTTATAATAGAGGCGGAGACACTTTATAACATAGGCGGAGACACTTTATAACAGAGGTGGAGACACTTTATAACAGAGGCGGAGACACTTTATAATAGAGGTGGAGACACTTTATAATAGAGGTGGAGACGCTTTATAACAGAGGTGGAGACACTTTATAATAGAGGCGGAGACACTTTATAACAGAGGTGGAGACACTTTATAATAGAGGTGGAGACACTTTATAAGAGAGGCGGAGACACTTTATAACAGAGGTGGAGACACTTTATAATAGAGGCGGAGACGCTTTATAACAGAGGCGGAGACACTTGACACTTTATAATAGAGGCGGAGACGCTTTATAACAGAGGTGGAGACACTTTATAATAGAGGCGGAGACACTTTATAACAGAGGTGGAGACACTTTATAACAGAGGTGGAGACACTTTATAATAGAGGTGGAGACACTTTATAACAGAGGTGGAGACACTTTATAATAGAGGTGGAGACACTTTATAACAGAGGTGGAGACACTTTATAATAGAGGCGGAGACGCTTTATAACAGAGGCGGAGACACTTGACACTTTATAATAGAGGCGGAGACACTTTATAATAGAGGTGGAGATGCTTTATAACAGAGGCGGAGACACTTTATAATAGAGGCGGAGACGCTTTATAACAGAGGTGGAGACACTTTATAACAGAGGCGGAGACACTTTATAACAGAGGTGGAGACACTTTATAATAGAGGTGGAGACGCTTTATAACAGAGGTGGAGACGCTTTATAACAGAGGTGGAGACGCTTTATAACAGAGGTGGAGACACTTGACACTTTATAATAGAGGCGGAGACACTTTATAACAGAGGTGGAGACACTTTATAACAGAGGTGGAGACACTTTATAATAGAGGCTGAGACTCTTTATAACAGAGGTGGAGACACTTTATAACAGAGGCGGAGACACTTTATAACAGAGGTGGAGACACTTTATAATAGAGGTGGAGACACTATAACAGAGGCGGAGACACTTTATAACAGAGGCGGAGACACTTTATAATAGAGGTGGAGACACTTTATAACAGAGGCGAAGACACTTTATAACAGAGACGGAGACACTTTATAACAGAGGTGGAGACACTTTATAACAGAGGCGGAGACACTTTATAAGAGAGGCGGAGACACTTTATAACAGAGGTGGAGACACTTTATAACAGAGGTGGAGACACTTTATAATAGAGGCGGAGACACTTTATAATAGAGGCGGAGACACTTTATAACAGAGGCGGAGACACTTTATAATAGAGGCGGAGACACTTTATAACAGAGGTGGAGACACTTTATAATAGAGGCGGAGACACTTTATAACAGAGGTGGAGACGCTTTATAACAGAGGTGGAGACACTTTATAATAGAGGTGGAGACGCTTTATAACAGAGGTGGAGACACTTTATAATAGAGGTGGAGACTCTTTATAACAGAGGTGGAGACGCTTTATAACAGAGGCGGAGACACTTTATAATAGAGGCGGAGATGCTTTATAACAGAGGCGGAGACACTTGACACTTTGTAATAGAGGCGGAGACACTTTATAATAGAGGTGGAGACACTTTATAACAGAGGTGGGGGGGTGGAAGCAGCTGGTGCAGGCAAGACCAGTGCAACGGTATTAGGCGTCCTATTAGACAAACTGCCAGCTGTGTACTCTCCCCAATTGACTCTTAAGTCCCTAGCTCCTCTCCCCCCATCAGTCATGACAACTCCAACATTACCCTTCCCAGAACAATCCTGCATTAAACAGATTCCATACTTTATTGTTTTGCATATATTTACATGGAGGCCAATTCAAACATGTGTGTCCCAGGGCCGTCCAGACGTCCAGACATCTGGATGGACCAGGGATGTACCTGATTCTGCTCCCGCAGGGACTAGATGGCCCCACGGGAGCAGAATCGCAGCACAAGGCCAGGATGTGCCCCGATTCAGGCATCCCAGATGTCCCAGTCACCTGCATGTCCCCCTCCCCCCCTGATAGCAAAAAGAATATGATTACCACACCCCTTGGATGCCAAAAGACCTTACAAAACACATCTGAAAGAGCACTATCATTCTATGCTCCATCACTTTGGAACTCTCTCCCGGACAACTTGAGGGCAACATCAGACATCAAAGACTTTTGAAAAAAACTCAAAACTCACCTCTTCTCAACTTACTATGGAGTAATAACATAACCACATAAAAAACTACATGATCCAAGTTACTGACTGTTGACCCAAAGCAATGGACTAATAAACATAAAATATGATGCTTAAAATTGTAAAAAGTTGTCATATCCTCATGACCATATACATAGGGGTATGTTTACTAAAGTTTCTTAACGTGCGCGCCGCGTTAGTCTGCAGGATGGCATATAAGGAGTGGGCGGTCCGGTCAAAAATAGCAAAACGGGATTAGCGCGCGCACTCTTGTGCGCTGCGCACATTAGCGCACGAGTAACGCGCGTGGGAAGCTTAAGCAGGCGTGCTGATGTACAAACAGAGGAACAGGGCTGCAGTACAATGGTGAAGACACTGACAGATGGTGCAGGGGTCATGAGTTCAATCCCCCACTGTGCCCAATGAATAAGGCTGGCTAAGGCACTACCATTTAAGTGTAATATTGCATTATGAGGCATTTTAATTTTATTTTAATTACTGCTGCTAGCAAACGCACTCTCAAAGCGCTGTAATATAAGGTGCTGCATAAGGCACCCCATAAGGTACCCCAGAGGGCACATTTTAAAGTGCACTGTCCGCCACAGCACCCTACAATGTTGCTTAAAGGGTGGCCTATAGGGTGCCATATAGGGTGCCCTTTGAGGCACAGCAAGGTCATAGCACTGTTTTTGATGGCAGCACTGTGCATTTAAACGCATGAAAATCTTAAGTAGGTGCGCTGATATGCAAGGAGGAACAGCAGTGTAGCACAATGGTTAAGGCACTGACTGATGATACAGGGGTCATGAGTTCAATCCCCAGTGTGCCTAATACTTAAGGCTGGGTGAGGCATCAGCTTTGACGTGTAAGTATTGTTTTCTGCCGCACTTTATTTGTATTTTATTAATTGCTGCCAGCAAACACACCCTCATGTGCCGTAACCTAAGGTGCCGCATAAGGCACCCTATAAGGCACGCCATATGGCACATTATAAAGTGCACTGTCTGCCACGGCACCCTATAATGTCGCCTATAGGGCACCCTATCAGTCGCTCCATAGGATACTGTATAGTGCACCTTATATGGACGGTAACCATAAGGTACCCTATAGGGCGCCCTATAAAGTGCCCTCTGAGGCACCTTATGGGTACAGTACATTGAGGGTGTTTTTTCTGGCAGCACTAATGTACATTAAAAATAGATAATGCTTTGGACAGCCCTATCAAATAACCCCACTGTGGGTTTGAACCCATGACCTCTGGCTCTACTGGTAGTGAACTAACCAGTGGGCTACAGCTGCTAGCAAACCCCTGGCTGGCTGCAGAAGGACTGCAAGTCACCACACAAACAGTCTGCTGTGGTCACCAGGATAGGGTTAACCCACCTATACCCATGATGCACTGCACATGCAAATCAGCAGTCTACAGATGATCACAAGATGGGGTATGCACCCCCACAGCACCTCGGCCTGGTAGGGGGAACTGACCGTGTGTGGTACTGGCACAGAGTAGCTACACACCGTCACATTGTGCAGGTACTGCACTCACCCTGAGGGTGAGGTGGGGCACCAGCACCAGGTCCACAGCAGAGATAGGCCATGCTGCAGGTCCCCAGCAGTGCTAATGTGTGAGATAGGTAGTTTCTGCAGACACACCTTGGATATATCTGTATGTCTCAGTCAGGTGTAGCCCCTATGGACCCCTAGGAGGATTATGTACCACCACCCTCCTCCAGGGCTGAGGGTGGTAAACAGGGTCTCCCACCAACAGATCCACATTCTACCTCCCTGCAATGATGGTAGTAGAGGGGACCATCAACCCCAGTCCTGCTGGGGAACAGACACCCTACAGTGCAGTCAATGCAGCTCTGTACACATCCATAATGCAATAGCAGACAGACATTAAGCCCGGATATGCTAAGCTGCACTCCACCACTATCTGATATTCTCCTGCAGCAAGCCTTCAGCCGCTGCACCCTGCAAGGTGCACCATCAAGACACATACCAGCTGCAGACAGTCTGCTAGCTAGTCCATAGTGCACGTTCCTGGTGGAAATGCGTGCACCCAGAACTGGGATGTCAGCATACACAACAAGCAGATAAATCAGTGACTGGGCCCCAAAAAACCCCCCATAAATATCACATGAGAGAAATACTGTATAGCACTATGGGGGTGCCTAGCCATGCTGTGGTCACTGCACAGTCAGGGTGAGAGTGATCTCCCAGCAGGACATGCTGTGACCACCCTGTCTGTGCAGGTGGTGGCCGGGCACTACAATGTCCCAGCCAGTGCCCTATGCCCTGTGCAGATGCATCTTGGCCAGGCCACCCTGTCCAGGCTATACCCATGGTACCTTGCTCCTCATTATGCACATTGGCAGGCCAATACTGGCAACAGTGCTGGCAGTGTGAGCTGTGGAGGGTGTTTGCAGCCACCACACACTGGATAGACAGACACACACTCCCACACCTATGCCAGCATTGTGCTACTATAGAGGAGTTTAGCAGCCCTGGCCACCACACCAGTCCTGGGCACAGTGCAGGCATGGATATGGTACGCAATACTGGTTGGGGGTCACTCCCCAGGGTGGTAAACACTGTCAGAGACCAGACCTGAAGCACACTCCACAGACATCAGAAAGGTTGCTATGATGGAGCTCAATCAGCAAACTGTGCTTAATGTAGGAATTGCTATCTGCCAGTAATCATAGCAAACCTTTGATAGCTGTGTACCGTATTCCCAGGTGTAGGGTGGCATTGCTAAGGTATGCAAGTGCTAGTATTGGGAGATGCACGCAGGGCCCAATGTCCTGCCTCTCAAGGAGGCATTGGCTAATGGAGCCTGTGGGTGTGGGTGTGTCTGCCCCTGTTGGCTGCTGCTTTACGGCAGAGGTTCCCAACTCCAGTCCTGGTGTGCCAAACACTGTTCGGGTTTTTCATGCTGTCCCTCATGAATATGCATGAGATACATCTGCATACCATGGGGGTGGTGCATAGATATGCAGCACAGGCATCTTTATTAGAGGCAGTATGGAACCTGAATGGTGTTTGACCCTCCAGGACTGCATTTGGGAGACTCTGCTCTAGGTAATGCGCCTGTTTATGGTGTCTTTGCTCTGTAGGGTAAAATGTAGGTGTTTTGGGCATGTTTACGTCATCTGCAATAAAGGTTCTGTTTGTATTAGCACGTTGTAGTAGTGGGTAAAAAATGGGGACTGGGTTGGCAGGCACCATATCTGGGACTTGAACCTGTGACCTTCTGCCTCCAAACACACTGGTTGTGTGCACTGCACCACCGTGTTGCCACAAAGACAGTGCATTCCCTGGTGATACCATGACTGTTTGTCCGACAGGGCCTGTCTGTTGCAGTGCATGGCACCCACCTACACAGGGCTAGGCCATGGTCTGCTCTGGGCAGCTGCCCCTGCCCCCTCCACCACCAGTACCACTCTGCCACCATGCTGACATGCCCTTCTGCTGGTGGTGCTGGTGGTGTGCAGTCTCAAGTCATCCAGTGTGCAGGTAGGCAGCTGCCTATGGTGTGTGTTCTGGGGTAGGGGTGCCTGCATAGGCGTCCACGCTTCCCCCCAACACCGCCTGCCAATGTTCTGTGCCCTTGGGGGTACCTGCTGGGTACTATCCCCTGTGACACTGTGATAAACACTCTCGTGCCCATGTTGGGCCCTCATCAGTTGCTGTCTGGCTGCTGTTCAGTTTCAGCATTCCTAAGTGCCACCTAGGCATCTGCCTAGTCCGCACTGTGCCCCAGCTGCACCACAGCATGTGCCGCCTGCAGCCCTCTGTATCCCCTTTCCCAGCATCTGTCCAGTTGCCCATTCCGACATGCCCGCCCTGCTGTTATGGAACATGTGCATGCCATAGGTAACCTGTCCAATGGAGAGGGAAACCCTGATCAGTGCTATTTCACTGTGGGATCATTCACCTTGTATGGGGACGGAGCGTAGACCCTTCCAAAATTCATATTTATTTTTTGGGGCTTTCTTGGGAGTGTTTTTTGATGTTTCCCATTACTATCACTATTGCCCAGCTTGATTATGATTTTTTTCTGTTTTGTTGGGGTCCTTTTCAATGTTTATTTGTACTTTTGTTCTGTGCACATGTATCACACGTATCACTTGTTTGTAGGTTTCCCTGGTTTTGCTGTACATTGCTGACAGAAATGGTTTTCTCTTCCCTTTAAAATCGAATTTCACATCGTTAGTGTGCGGGGAGCCTCTCCCCTCCCACTCTCCACCCATTGACCCCTTCTCTCCGCCCCTGGAGAGCCTTCCTCCGCCCTCCGGGAGCCTTTCCCCACCTTCAGCGCTCGTTTGCGCTGCTGCGTGCGTGAGCACGCACTAGAGCGCATTTTTGCCCCGTAAAGCGTCATTAGCATGCGCTAAGGTACCATAGCATGCGCTAAGGTACCTCAGCGCGTGCTAATTGCGCAGCGCGCACGTTAAGAAACATAGTTCTCACACTACCTTGCCCCTAGATAAGATCCAATTGTTCTTTGTTCTTTGTAGACTATAATATAATACTGTTTACTGTTCAACTGTTCTTTGTAGATTGTAATAATACTGTTTACTGTTCAACTGTTCTATGTAAAATGTTTGTTACAATATAAACCGCTCTGATTGAATTACAAAGCGGCATAAATAAACAAATAAATAAATAAATATTCATAATAAGTTATTTGTAATTGTGAGTTTCATAATAAGTTCCTTGTAAACGTGTGAGTTATAATGTAAACCACTTTGATTTAATGATAAGGTGGTATATAAAAACTGTTAAATAAATAAATACCCAGCTAGCCCAGCCCGGTTCCTGCATGGAGTGTGGCGGTAGCACGGCGTCCTGAATTTACCCCATAATAAGGACAATTTCCAAAAGTCGTTCATTCATGCAAATGGTTATTTGAAAACTGCCCATCTTCCCCCACAGAACCTGCTGCCCTAGACATCTGCCTAGTTTTCCTTATGGTTAGGCTGGCCCGGATATAAGTGCCAAATCTGCAAAATTCAACACTCCGCTTCACAGTCATCTCTGTCCTTCTGAAAGCTTAGACATTTTATCGTCATTCCCTCAGTAAACTGATACTTGCCTTCTAACATGTTTTACAATTTCCAACTGGGCCTCAAAGTAGTTTGATGGTGCCTCCTCTCTCTTGAATAAAGTGACTTTAAGCAAAAATGTAGACTAGTGATAGCCACTTTCTATCTGCAGTAAGGTTCTCTTTCTTTCTTTTCACTGTGGGAAGTAGGGGAGTGGGTCTTACTACAGCAACCCAGAGCCACAGCCAGTGCCCACAGAGAGGCCAATAAGTGAATGGAGAGTTTCAGGGGGAAGCCAAGCAATTGGCTATGCAGAGTAAGATGGCTGACCCGGATCCGGTGCTTCTCTCTCTGTCTCTCTCTCTTTAGCACCCCCATGTGGAGCCCTTGCAGCAGCGGCAGACAGCACGCTCTAACTTAATTCATTTTAAGCCCATATATTCAATGCTGCAGCCATCTCCAGCAGCATTGAATATGTGGGTCGCTCAGTTAGCCGCTTAGTGGCAATATTCATTCACAGGCTGAATAGCCATTCAGCTGTCCTAACTTTAGCTGATTGGGGTTAATCGACCAGCAGCTCGATATTGCTGCTGGCCGGATAACTCCTGGTGCTGTCCCCACTGCGCCCCCAGAACGCCCCACTGCTAGCTGGCTAATGCCGGGGCATACAAACCAAGTAGCAGAGGATATTCAGAGACAGTAAATGGTTTGGCGCCACTGAGTATCCCACTGACCGTGGCCTAACCGGTTAGCGGGTCTGCTAACCAGTTAAATCGCTTTGCATATGCTCTCCCATGTGTTCAGGCTGACTAATAGGAAAGGCACAGTTTCCCTCGTCGTGTGGACAGATATGTTAGCCATGGACACATAAAAAGACCCCTCCCCTATGAAAAATGTGGCCATTTTCCTAGAAATCCCAAAACCGGAATGCACATCTGAAAAAACCCAAAAGGAGGACCTGTTTTCTAAAAACAGAACTGATGAAAGTCCTAAGGGGAAATGAATGGCAGAGTAGGGACTCAGAAATGCGGTGGAGAGCATGGGAGATAGGGGCAAACTCGGGGTTTGGGTGGGAGAGTGAAAAGGAGAGAGTGGTTTCAGGACGGAAGGGGAGAAGAAGGCTGGTGGGGATAGGTTGAAATAAAGAAGCTAGGGGAAGAGAGAGTAGGACTCAGCAATTTTGTGGGGCCCAATCACACAAGTTCTAGTGGTTTCATCTCAAAAAAGATACAGTGAAACTGGAAAAAGTACAGAGAAGGGGAATAAAATTGTTAAAAATGTTGATATGACTGCATTAAAAAGAACAGCTGAATGGATTAGGGCTCTTCGGTTTGGAAGAGATGACTGAGAGGGGATATGATAGTGATTTACAAAGTCATGAACAGGTGGAACAGATAAATGGGGAATGGTTATGTACAGTTTCAAAAGGTACCAGGACAAGGGGAACTAATAACAGATTTAAAACAAATTAGAAAACGTATTTTTTCATTCAATGAACAATCCGAGCTGTGTTTATATTAATAGAGGATGTGGTCAAGGCTGGGTTTAAAAGGAGTTTGGGCAAATTCCTAGAGGAAAAGTCCATAAACAATTATGAGCCAAGTAGACCTCAGAATGCTACCGCTCACCCCTTGAAGGAAAGCGGTCTATTCTCAGGAATCTGCTAGGTCCTTTCTAGTGACGTGGGCTGGCCACTTAGAGACAGGATGTTAGGCTTGATGGATCTTTGGTCTGACCCATCATGACATACTTTGTATTCTGAAATACGGCATAAAGCTCCACCTTCTTGAAACAGCATTTATATCTTAAACCCCGATTCTCCCGCTCACTGTCTTATTGGATTTAACCATTTTCTTAATAAATTAATTCTTTTGGTCCTGTACATTGTCTGGACTAGATTGTAAGCTCTATGGAGAAGGGTCTGTTTCTTATATATATTTGTACAGTGCTGTGTATATTTAGTAGCTCTATGGAAATGATAAGTAGACTAGCTGTGGTAGTAGTGGGGGGGGGGAGGGGGAGGGGAGAACTCAGGTCACGTTTTAGATTTCTGTTACAAACTGTGATCCTAGTTTAGCTTGCATGGGTTAAGGAATTGCCAAAATGAGAACAAAAGCTTTCCTTCTATCTGAGAACTATTTCTGACAACTTTTCACCTAACCACAGACCTCCTTTCTAAACAAAGCTTCAGTTATCAGCTTTATGTGATTGCTGGTGTGGGAAAAATGGATGAGATAATACGATGGTATTCTCACGGCTGTGGGTTGCGTGAATTATAGCATTTTGGGGCCAATTTACTAAGCTGCAATAAGGTTCATCATTAATGCATGTTAATGGCAAAATTCAACGTTAGCGGTAAAAACCTCCACACGTGTGCTTTCTTTTAGCTAAAGGAGGTGTGGTTGGTGCATGGGGATAAATAATCTCATGGTAAATGCACCTCCGGAAGTATGGCAAAATTTCTAAGGTAACATCCTGCCGTTCACACGTTATGATAATGTACATTAGCTTCTCCACTTCCCTCCTACTTTTAGCATAAAATTCCATGTTAGGTGTTTAATTGTTTAATTATAAACTGGTGTTGGTAAACTCTCATGATGACAACCATGGGGTATGTTTACTAAACCTTCTTAATGTGCGCTCTGTGACGTTACCGCGCGTTAAGGTACCTTAACACGCGTTAATGGTGCTTTATCAGGCGCTCAGGTACCTTAGCGCGCGTTAACACACGCAGCGACGCAAATGAGCGCTGAAGGTGGGGAAAGGCTCCCGGAGGGCGGAGGAAGGCTCCCCAGGGGCGGAGAGAAGGGGTCAATGGGTGGAGAGTGGGAGAGGTTCCCCGCACACTAACGATGTGAAATCCGAGGCTCAAAACTAACGCCAGTGAAACGCTGGCGTTAGAGCTGATTTAAAGGGCAGAGAAACCATTTCTGTCAGCAATGTACAGCAAAACCAGGGAAACCTACAAAAAAGTGATAAGTGTGATACATGTGCACGGAACAAAAGTGAAAAGAAACATTGAAAATGACCCCAACAAAATATAAAAAAATACATAACCAAGCTGGGCAATAGTGATATTAATGGGAAACATCAAAAAGCACTCCCGAGAAAGCTCCAAAAAAAAGATATGAATTTCAGAATGGTCTACGCTCCGTCCCCATACAAGGTGAATGATCCCACAGTGCAATTGCGCTCATCAGGGTTTCCCTCTCCATTGGACAGGTTTCCTATGGGGTGCACATGTTCCACAACAGCAGGGCGGGCATGTCGGAATGGGCAACTGGACAGATGCTGGGAAAGGGGACACAGAGGGCTGCAGACGGCACATGCTGTACTGCAGCTGGGCCACAGTGCGGACTAGGGTGATGCCAAGGTGGCCCATAGGAATGCTGAAACAGTAGAGCAGTCAGACAGCAACTGATGAGGGCCCAGCATGGGCACGAGTGTGCTTCCCACAGTGTCACAGGGGATAGTACCCAGTAGGGACCCCCAAGGGCACAGAACAGTGGCAGGCGGTGCTGGGGGGAAGCGTGGACACCTATGCAGGCACCCCTACCCCAGAACCCGCACCATAGGCAGCCGCCTACCCGCACACTGAATGGCCTGAGACTGCGCTCCACCAGCACCACCAGCATAAGGGCATGTCAGCAGGGTGGCAGAGGGGCACTGGTGGTGGAAGGGACAGTGGCAGCTGCCCAGAGCAGACCGTGGCCTAGCCCTGTGTAGGTGGGTGCCATGCACTGCAACAGACAGGCCCCGTCTGATGAACAGTCATGGTATCCCAAGGGAATGTACTGTCTCTATGGCAACATGGTGGTGCAGTGCACACAGCCAGTATGCTCAAGAGCAGAAAGTCACAGGTTCAAGTCCCAGCTGTGGTTCCTGCCAACCCAGTCCCCATATTTTTACCCATGCTAATACAGACAGAATCTTTATTGCAGATGATGTAAACATGCCCAAAACACCTACATTTTACCCTACAGAGCACAGACACCATAAACAGGCGCATTACCTAGAGCAGAGTCACCCAAATGCAGTCCTGGAGGGCCAAACACCATTCAGGTTCCATGCTGCCTCTAATAAAGATGCCTGTGCTGCATATCTATGCACCGCCCCCATGGTATGCAGATGTATCTCATGCATATTCATGAGGGACAGCATGAAAACCTGAACAGTGTTTGGCACACCAGGACTGGAGTTGGGAACCTCTGCCATAAAGCAGCAGCCAACAGAGGCAGACACACCCACACCCACAGGTTCCATTAGCCAATGCCTCCTGGAGAGGCAGGACATTGGGCCCTGCGTGCATCTCCCAATACTAGCACTTGCATACCTTAGCAATGCCACCCTAAACATGGGAATATGGTACACCGCTATCAAAAGGTAGCTATGATTACTGGCAGATAGCAATTCCTATGTTAAGCACAGTTTGTTTATTGAGCTCCATCATAGAAACCTTTCTGATGTCTGTGGAGTGTGCTTCAGGTCTGGTGTCTGACAGTGTTTACCACCCTGGGGAGTGACCCCCAACAGTATTGCGTACCATATCCATGCCCGCACTGTGCCCAGGACTGGTGTGGTGGCCAGGGCTGCCAAACACCTCTATAGTAGCACAATGCTGGCATAGGTGTGGGAGTGTGTGTCTGTCTATCCAGTGTGTGGTGGCTGCAAACACCCTCCACAGCCCACACTGCCAGCACTGTTGCCAGTATTGGCCTGCCAATGTGCATAATGAGGAGCAAGGTACCATGGGTATAGCCCGGACAGGGTGGCCTGGCCAGGATGCATCTGCACAGGGCATAGGGCAATGGCTGGGACATTGTAGTGCCCGGCCACCACCTGCACAGACAGGGTAGACACAGCATGTTCTGCTGGGAGATCACTCTTACCCTGACTGAGCAGTGACCACGGCATGGCTAGGTTCCCCCATAGTGCTATACAGTATTTCTCTCATGTGGTAGTTATGGGTTTCTTTTTGGGGCCCAGTCACTGATTTATCTGCTTGGTGTGTATGCTGACATCCCAGTTCTGGGTGCACGCATTTCCACCAGGAACATGCACTATGGACTAGCTAGCAGACTGTCTGCAGCTGGTATGTGTCTTGCTGGAAGACCTTGCAGGGTGCAGCGGCTGAAGGCTTGCTGCAGGAGAATATCAGATAGTGGTGGGGTGCAGCTTAGCACATCCAGGCCTAATGTCTGTCTGCTATTGCTTTATGGATGTGTACAGAGCTGCATTGACTGCCCTGTAGGGTGTCTGTTCCCCAGCAGGACTGGGGTTGATGGTCCTCTCTACTGCCACCATTGCAGTGAGGTAGAATGTGGATCTGTTGGTGGGAAACCCTGTTTACCACTCTCAGCCCCAGAGGAGGGGGGAGGGAGGGGGGTGGTGGTGGTGGTACATAATCCTCCTATGGGTCCATAAGGGCTAAACCTGACTGAGAAATACAGATGTATCCAAGGTGTGTCTGCAGAGACTACCGATCTCACACATTAGCACTTCTGGGGAGCTGCAGCATGGCCTATTTCTGCTGTGGACCTGGTGCTGGGCGCCCCACCTCACCCTCAGGGTGAGTACAGTACCTGCACAATGTGACGGTGTGTAGCTACTCTGTGCCAGTAGCATACACGGTCAGTTCCCCCTACCAGGCCAAGGTGCTGTGGGGGTGCATACCCCATCTTGTGATCATCTGTAGACTGCTGATTTGCATGTGCAGTGTGCATCATGGGTATGGGTGGGTTAACCCTATCCTGGTGACCACAACAGACTGTTTGTGTGGTGACGTGCAGTCCTTCTGCAGCCAGCCAGGGGTTTGCTAGCAGCTATGGAGCTGTAGCCCACTGGTTACTTCACTGCTTGTGGAGCCAGAGATCATGGGTTCAAACCCACAGTGGGGTTATTTGATAGGGCTGTCTGAAGCATTGTCTATTTTTAATGTACATTAGTGTTGCCAGCAAAACACCCTCAGGGTACTGTAACCATAAGGTGCCTCAGAAGGCGCCTTATAGGGCACCCTATAAAGCGCCTTCTGAGGTACCTTATGGTTACAGTCCGTATAAGGTGCCTTATAAGGTGTCCTATGGAGCACCTTATAGGGTGCCCTATAGGGGACATTATAGGGTGCTGTGGCAGACAGTGCACTTTATAATGTGCCCTATGGAGTGCCTTATAGGGTGCCTTATGCGGCACCTTAGGTTACGGCACGTGAGGGTGTGTTTGCTGGCAGCAAAAATTAAAATACAAATAAAATGCCTCAGGAAACAATACTTACATGTCAAAGCTGATGCCTCAGCCAGCCTTATGCATTAGGCACACTGGGGGATCAAACTCATGACCGCTGTATTATCAGTCAGCGTATTAACCATTGTGCTACACTTCTGTTTCTGTGGTTAGATGTCTGTGCGCCTACTTAAGATTACCGCGCAGTAACACGCTTGGAGGTGCTTTGCCAGATAATGTGCGCAGCAGCGCGCGTTATCGCGCGCTAATCCCGTTTTGCTACTTTAGACTGCAACGCCCACTCCTTATATGGGATCCTGCACACTAACGCCGGGAGCACATTAAGGGGTATGTTTACTAAACCTTCTTAATGTGCGCCCCCACTCTCCACCCATTTACCCCTTCTCTCCACACCTGGGGAGCCTTCTGCCGCCCTCCAGGAGCCTTTCCCCGCCTTCAGCGCTCATTTGCGCTGCTGCGAGCACTAACGCGCGCTCAGGTACCTGAGCGCCTGATAAAGCGCCATTAACGCGCGTTAAGGTACCTTAATGCACAGTAACATCACAGAGCGCACATTAAGAAGGTTTAGTAAACATACTCCTAAGAAGGTTTAGTAAATATACCCCCATGTTTTTTGGAATGATGATATAACAAAATCTATACATATAAAAATAAATAAATTTAATGTGAGATTTAGGAGCCCTTTTGCTAAAGAACAATCAGCAAAAGGGTGGTGGGCACTTAAAACCTTTTGTAAAAGGACCCTTAACATGTTAATGGTATTTGCTATAAGTTAACAGTTTTTTCATGTGTGCTAAAACTTCAGAGAGAAGAACGTCTGGGTCTCTGGACCGCGAGGCACTGAGGCAAGACAGCTTTTTGGTATGTTTGTCGTGCTGCCTCTGTAAGAACAGAGAGGGTGCATCCCCCTCCAGCCAGCAGCCGGGACAGGACGTATCCACAGCCCCACCCTTGGTATGCCACTGAGTACTATGTTCAATTTTGGAGACTAAGGTGTATGTTTACTAAACTGCGGTAATGTTACAGACCGTGCTTTAGGTAACATTAACGCTCGTTAGGTAATGTTAACACGCGTTAACGTTACCTAACGAGCGTTAGCGTTCCTGGCCGCGGTAAACATGGCAGAGGGTGGAGAGAAGGGGTCAGTGGGCGGGGAGTGGGCGGGGAGAGGCTCCCTGCACACTAACACGCTGAACTGAAGGGCTGAATCCCACCACGAATGAAAACTTGCTGTTAGATGCACATTTGCAGGAGAGAGTAACTATTTCAGTGTTAGCACTGTACAGTATAGGCAGGGAGCCCAAGAAATGTGCTAGTAGTGCTCCATTTCCAGCAACAGCATAGTGGCCAAGTATGACAGGCCACTATGGCGATGGTTAAAATGGGGCATAGGGGGCTGCAGGCGGGACATGCAGCGAGGGCAGCTGGGGCACAGGGTGGACTAGGCGGGCACCTAGG
Source organism: Ichthyophis bannanicus (assembly GCA_033557465.1). Taxonomy (NCBI): domain Eukaryota; kingdom Metazoa; phylum Chordata; class Amphibia; order Gymnophiona; family Ichthyophiidae; genus Ichthyophis; species Ichthyophis bannanicus. Next base: position 873,941,491 of record CM066035.1, on the reverse strand, counting down.
TGGCAAATAGGAACATAGAAACTGGAAATCAGCAACACAGCAGCTGACAAAGCCCAAATACAATCCACCTACATCTACCTGGTCCACCTGAGCTAACAGTTGCCAGGTCAGCCATCCCTCCCCCAAGAGGAAGAGACATACTATTGGTAGGTGGTGATGGGGGGGGGGGATGTGAGGATGCTCATGATTTTCTCCCTGCCACAGACCCCGCTCCCTAGGCAACCACCTGCCCACACAGTGGATGGCCTGGGACTGCGCACTACCAGCACTGACAGCATATGGTCATGTCAGCATGGCAGGGGGGGTGTACCCATGCTGGAGGGGGCAGTGGCACCTGCTTGCAGTGGACCTAAGCAATGCCCTGTACCAGTACGTGGTGTGCAGTGCAACATAAAAGATCTGGCTGAGGAAAAGTACAGGTAGCTCCAGGGGCTCCCTTGTATCTGTGGCAACAGTGTGGTGCAGTACACCCAGCCAGTGTGTCCCAAAGCAGAGGGTCACAGGTTCAAGTCCCAGCTATGGTTCATGTAGAGCATGCCCCTACATTTTACCCTACAATGCAGATACCACAGCAACATGTGCAAAGCCCAAAGCAGCAGGGAACAGGGGTACAAACACCCACTCACACAGGCTCCACAATCCAAAGATGCATGGAGAGTCAGGTTGTTGGCCTCAGCATTGAGCTGCAGTTATCACCAGAGCACTACTACTACCTCCAGCACAGTTTAGCAATGTCGGCACTGTGATCAGGACCAGTGTGGCAGGCAGGGTTGCCGACCACCCCTATCTTTGCACAATGCTGCAATAGGAGTGTGTGTATGTCTATCCATTGTTCTGTGGCTGCTCACCCCTCACTGGGCCCAAAATGTCCCACTGTTATTTATTTTATTTATTTATATTCTCTTATATACCGCGCTATTCTGCATCAGTGCGGTATACATTGAACAAACTGAAATTACATTGAACAGGGCATTATAACTTGGAGATAACTATTTTACAGGGAACATGGGCCTGAATATGTGCATAATGAGGAGCAAGGTATTGTGGGTATGGCCCGGACAGGGCGGATTGGCCAGGATGCATCTTCACATGGTGTGGGGCAATGGCTGGGACACTGTAGTGCCCGACCACTGCCTGCATGGACAGGGTGGCCACAGAATGGCATGCTGGGAGGGCACTCAGTCTGAGCAGTGACCATGGCATGTCTAGGTTCCCACATAGCTCTCTACCTCCATTAATACTTTTGTGCTCCCAGTGCTGGGGCCCCAATCACTGAGATGCCTGCTTGGTGCACATAGGTCCTCTGTGAGCATGCACTGTGGACTGTCTGCAGTTAGACTGTTCATGGTTGGAACACCTATAAGGTGCAGTCTGACTGTTCTGTCTGCTGGTGACTGGCAGACAGTGGTGTGAGGCAGTTGGGGTTTTCCAGATCTAACCCAAGCATTGCTGCCAGTCTGTCACTGCCCCAGTCACAGGTATGGCTCTAGCCCACCAACCCTGGAGGGCTGTCTTAGGCCAGCAGGATGGAGGTTGCTGGGCTGGGGCACCTGTCCCTTACCTACAACAAGGGTGATGTGGGCCCCTTTGGGGTATGTAGTGTATACCACTGTGACCTACAAAGGTACTGCTACACAGACCTCATGCATGTCTAGAAACCCTTCTGCCCTGATAACAGGTGCCCATGTTACACTAATCTGGGTGGTGTCTGGTTCCAGAGGACCACATGTGACTGCAGGATACAGATGGACACCAAATTACCTTCAGCTGCACTGCAAGGAACACCTGTCACACACTGGTAGCAATGTACAGCAGGACTTATTGCTAGCACCACATGTACTGCATACCTAGTGCTGGGCACCCATCCTATCCCTCAGGGTGAACACCGAACCTGCACAATGGCAAGGTCCATAGCTACACTGTGCCAGTATCATGCACTGTCAGTTCATCTTTCCAAGCTGAGGTACCGGAAAGGTGCAGACCCCATTTGGTGATAAGCTGTAGCCAGCTATTCAGCATGTGCATTGCATCATGGGTACTGGTGGGGTTACCCTATCCTGGCACTCAGAGCAGAGAGTTTGTGCGGTGACCTGCAGTCCTTCTGTACCCAGCCATTGCTGTGACATACACCACGGAGGTATAGCCTACTGGTTAATGCAATGACATTCTCGGCAGTGTTCATGGGTTCAGTTACTCATTGTTCCCTCCTCTCATGCCTGTCCTACTCAAATAGTGTGCATGCCTATAACAGTCACATCTTTGCAGATCTGTGCTGCCAGCCCATAATACTCTCGCCTCAATTGCCAACATTCCCTCGGTCCGTCTTTCTGCGTCTGTCAGCTGTGTAGAGTCCTGTCTGCCTGTGCAGGTTGCTATCCCATGTCCTGCACTGCTACCCTTTCCTTCATTGCACCTCATCATGCTTGCCTCGCCTATGCCTGATCTGCATGGCACACCACTCCTCTGTCCACCCATCATTGTAACTATCCTGCAACCTCCGCCTCCACTGGGGAACACGTATTCCCATTGTCTGCCACCAACTGTCTTTCCAGTACTTTACATTGCCAACACCCTGTGCTGTGGTACAGTTGCCCCCACCATGTTTGTCATCAGTACTGGCAGCCACATGGGATGCCCGCAGATATGGCAGGTCCAGCGGCTCCCAGCTCTCCCTCCTTCACTCACCTGTTCATTGCCTCTCCTGAGTGCTCTATCTAGTAGTAGGCTACATCTCTCTCTGTTCCTCACAGATCATGCATGTCATCCTGCGGCACCTTGCAGCCCTTAGGGCACACTAACCTAGGGCACCGTAACCTTGTTGGGCCACCTTAACCTATGGTTCCATAGCCCAGGGTGCCTTCTATGGTTTCATAGCCCAGGATGCCTTCTACGGTGCTTGTCCAGGGGTGCCTAATACGGCGCTTAGCCTAAGGAGCCCTATAGGGCGCCTTATGAGGCACCTTACAAGGCACCTTACAAGGCGCCTTACAAGGCGCCTTATAAGGAAACCTTGTAATGTGCCTTGTAAGGTGCCTTATAAGGCGCCTTGTAATGCGCATTAGTCTAGCGCCTTGTAACGTGCATTAGCTGATAAGGCTTGCTGTAACAGTGCACCACCCATGCCTTTATATGGGCATCTGTACCTTTACTGCGGAACCTAACGCAGGTGACATTACTGCAGTTTAGTAAACATACCCCTAAACCTTCAAAAAATATGAACAATGTAGTTGGCCCAGAGGATGAATACTGAAATGATCAGTGGTCTTTGTCATAAAACATATGGAGACAGACTTAAAGAACCCAATATGTATAGTCTGGAAGAAAAGTGGGAGAGGGGAGATATGATAGAGACATTTAAATGCCTCCATGGCATAAATGCACAAGAAGCAAGCCTTTTTCAATTGAAAAGAAGCTCTGGAACAAGATGGCATAGGTCATAGGATGAAAATAAAAGGAACAGGCCAGAGGACGGATATTAGACATCGTAGCAACCCTTCAGCTCTGCACTCCCTTGCAATTAACTATTAGACCCCTAGCATCCTTCCCCCAACAAAGATTTTTATAATCATCTCAACACCATCCCTCCCAGAACAACCCTATAAAAATACATATTTGGACCTCATACTTTTAACTATTAAACTTTGCTTTATAAATATATGCATAATGAGGGAGATTTCCAAAAACCATGTAGAAAGGTAAATGGCTGGTTTGCACATTGCCCATGCTTCTAGTGGATAAAAGCATGCACGGATGAGTCTTTTAGGACCCATTGTTTGGCTTTGACTGTAGCTGCTCCAGGCATCTGCTTATGTATACTGTGCCCTCAAGTCATTGCTGACTCAGCCCCTGGGTTTTCACTGAGAGGTGTGGCCAGAAGTAGATTGACAGGCCTTTCTTCCATGCTGTAAGCCTACAGCAGGACCTGGTCCTGCTTAGTTTCTGAGGTCAGGCTCATTCAGGGTGGCGAAGCCATAGGACTCAGGGGTAATCAAAGCAAATATTTCTTCATGGAAAGGGTGGTGGATGTGTGGAACAGCCGCCCAGAGGAATTGGTGGAGACAAGGACTATATCTGAATTCAAGAAAGCAAGGGACAAGTATAGAGGAGCTGTCTAGGGCAGCAATGGTCTTGGGGGGGGGGGCTGCTGCTGCCCCTCTCTGGGACCTGCAGTGCTAGCGATAGTCTCAAACAGCCCTCCAGCGCTTTCCTTAAAAGTTCAGCACCATGGGGCTGTTGCTTCCACTCCCTCCGATGCCTGAAGCTGACTTCCTGTTTGCATGGGAGCGGATCAATGCCTCATCAGTGTGTAACCCTAAGGTGCTTGTGCGGAGACTGGTGCATGTCCAGCTCACGCACGCTGGCCAGTGGTTAGGATAGTTGAGTTTATTGTAGGGTTTGGTGGGGAGGTTTGGTATTTAAGACCCTGATACCAAGGAGAATGTTGGGGGTGAATCAGGCTCAGGGACTCGTCCACAAAGGACCCAGGATTTGAACTAATTTGCATTACTCAAGAAGGGCTGAGCCTATGGACACATGCCCAGTGCTACAGTTAAAGTTTGTTGGTAAAAAGACTTTAGTGATTGAAGCAGGAGGCTTGCTGAAGTGACAGAAGGAGTTCATACAGTATTTTAAGTGAACCACACATACATATGAAGGCAATTTGGAGAGGGGAATTAAGACGTCCTGGTTGGGACATGGGAAATTCCCACTATATTTTACAAGAAGCTCTGCCAAACACAAGCCTCTTGTAAAATATGTGTAAGGGCATGCTTGTTGATGTCTCCCCACATCCAACAGGAGCATGGATTTTACAAAGCTAATTTGGAACAAAAAAAACATGCAGCATTTCCCCACATGTGTATGGGAGCAGCTTTTTAAATAGCTGCTCCAATCTCCACACACATCCTAATCCTGTAGCACTAGTTTCCCTCCCCCAATCATCCTACCCCTGAAATCGATCCCCTTCCCATTATCCTTGCCGAGAACCAGATGCCTCACACTCCTTCAAGACATCTGATCCTTCCCACCTAACTACCTCCTAGCATGAAGATCCTTCTTACTCCCCCCACCCCCAGTAACAAGGAAGCCCCCTCAAGGACTGCTGACAGACCCTACCCCTCATCCCCCAATCCCCTCTCTGGATCTTACTAGGGTCCCTGGTGCTTAGCTGGAGCAATCACTCCTACTCTTCTGGCCATGGGTTTCAAAATGGTGCCCCCCTAGTGACCCCTAGTGTTAATATCTGGGGCTCAGGCTACCAAACAGCAGTGATTGAGGGGGCAACTGCCAATGATTGCTTCTATCATACAAAACTAAAGTTCTGAACTGTGGTTCCCTACTTGGCTCTCCTTGGACGTGTAGTTTTGTAAATTTACCACAAACATGGATAAATAAATGCTGGAACTCACATATGTGGATCGTAGAAATCAACCACTTGCAAGTGTCAGTTTCGACATTTACACGTAGAAAGCTCCGAGTGAGGGACACTCTTTTAATGAACGTGTTTCCCTGGAAAAGGGTTGCTTCGGGTATACACGCTGCCAGAAACAGGCATATTTTCTGCGACGTTATGCATATTTTACAAACAACTCCGTATTCAGCGATCCTTTGTAAAGACCCTGCAAACTGTGACCGTCCCAACTTGGATGTCTCTTTTCCTACATAGACAACCTACACAAAATCAGGCTTCATGCCTCTAACGCCACATTCTCTGGAGACATTCTTTCTGCCTCTGGAATGCATTGACTGGTACCAATAAAATAAAACTCTGCTGTGACTCAAAAAAGGGTGTGCATGGGGAGGAGGGGAGGATAGAACATGCATGCTGACAGGAAGCCCTCCTACCACGGCAGTAAATAAGATTATGGTTTTCCCTGTCCATGAAAAGCTGCCTCTATCAGCAGGCAACAGAACTCCTTAAAAAGAGATCTGGGGGAAATGCACTTCAGTTAAGGCATTAAAAAAATCTAAGAAAATTGCCTGTCCCAGAATGCAGAAAGCTAATAAATTTCCCTGCACTTGATCCGTCAGCCCCTTTCTTTGTAGTTCAGCTTTTCAATTTTATAAGCACAGACTCTGATCTTTTGGCTATTTGAGCGGCAAGGAAGATTACCAAGGCTTCTGTCTTTCTGTCTTGAAAGGTCTGTTTTCAGTTAGTTTTGTCCCTATATTAAGCTACAAAATACAGTTTTCAAAGAAGAAATATTTGAACACGATGATTTGATGCTTCTTATGTTTAATTTTAAACTACCAATGTACCCCTGGCTATATTTGAAATGTCTGCATAGTGAGAGCTCTTTCCAGACAGAATCAGTTGTTAAACTAATATGTAGCAGACTCCTCAAGTGGCCAGGGCATCAAGTCAGCTCCAAGGGTTACAGAGAGTTTATATTCGGGAGTCCAGAGGGACAGAGAGAACAATTACTCTTCAAGGCCCTCATTAGAAGTTCATCTCTCACCTTTTTTCCTTTTGTCTCATCTCCACACACAAAACACAAGCCCCGGTGGCTTGGTTAAAATATATGGTCCGATTTTTGAAGGCATTTACAGGGGCGACTTCCCTAGTTACCCGTGTAAATGCCTTATCTGGGAATTTCAAGGGCACCCACATGGGTAGTGAGTGCCCTTCAAAATCCTGGATATGTCCCAGATGCTATTTGCTTAGCATTGGGGTGTGTTGGAGGTATTCCGGGGCGGAGAGGAGGCAGACCATCGTGTTACCCATGTAGCACCGATTTTCGATGCTACACGGTTAGCGCTCTGCGCATTAAAGATAGCTGTGGGAAAACCTCACCTGTCTTTAAGGCGCTGGGGCTAACCGTGTAGTATAAAAAAAATCAGTGCTACACAAATAGCTTCTACGGCTTCCTGGCTGTGTGGCGATACCCGGAGTTTCGATGCTGGGGCCACTTATGACACCGACGTGGCAAATCTGGGTTAGGCGGGAGGGGGGAACGAGCTATGCACCAACATGGAGCACAGCACCGCTCAGCTCAAAATCAGGCCCATAATTTACTGGATCATTAAACGGAATAGACAACAATTCATCTGTTATGTCATAGATTGTCATATGGGAGATACTTCGATAAAAAAATAAAATGTTCCACCAGAACTCAGACTCTGAGATGTCAGTTGGGTTCTTTATTCTCTCATCCTAAAACGTCAGTCACTCAGTTGTGGATCTGGTTCCTCTGTGGATCAAAAGCCTAGTTCCTGTCTCCTTAATGATAATGTCTCTGTTCCTGTTGCATTAACATACAAACTGCATGCGCACTCATCCTCCTCACTGAGGTAAGTCTCCCTTGCACAGGGTTGCCAGTATTGCCCCTTCTCGAGTTATAAGCATGCATGCATACATATGCGCTTAAACTTTATTTAATACATATAGATAAATATTCTATATATTCCTAAAATTCCTCCTCTTTTTCGAAAAGAAGCTAATTTTACATCTTCTCCTACCAGGAATGAGAAGACTGCATCAAAGGGGTATACAGGGGAAGGAACATCCTTTGCCTCTGTCCCCAGTGAAATCGGGGACAGGAGGTGGTTATAGTCCATAGAGTCTATGACACTACCTCAGAATCAGGGACAATCCACGGAAAATCTTGGAGATCTGGTAACCTTACCCTTGCAGCTTTAACACTAATCACAAGCAGAGTTCTCTTTGGGTGGTTGACCAGTCAGATGGTGTGAAAAATCATCCTGCTTTTCCCCAGTTTGGTACTTTTATCCTTGGGCACGCCATTGTAAGCCCGCGGTCTTCTTATAGGCCTCTTGGCCTCTATTCCCCAGCTTTAATCTGACTCTTTCAAAGTACAGCTTCTCTCTTGGTCCCTCATGCCCTTCTCCTGTGATCTAATGTGTTCTAGTGACACCTTAGACAACTCTCCTCCCTGTGGGACTCGTGTAGCAGTCACATTGCCATCTTTTCCTATGGCGTACGCCTTAACCCAGCCCCTACTGACACTTGGTGCTTGTCCTCCTAGCTATCAGCTTGACAGAAAGGGAAGTAAGAAGACAGTTTTCCTTCAAAAAGACTCTCTTTTTTAATCTACAGAACCCCTCTAGCCATCCATAAAGGGAAGCCAGCTAGAAAATTCATTGTCTGTTATGACTTTAGCCTGGTGATGGGGAAAGTGGTACCCTGTATGCAAAAACAAGAACTAGACTATCTGAGCACTTAGTGGCCTTGCAGTTATGTTTAGCATTGGGATAGTACTACAAGATAACAGGGATAACCAGATATTTATCACAGATTAAGTGAGAGGAATAGCAAATGCTCCCTTGACTTATGTTTTTCCTATCCTATCGTGAAGAAACCAGTGCCACTGTGAGAGCATGGAGGACACATTGGGATTTAGGCCCTGCTTCTCCTCCCATATTTGGACTTCATACATCATCAACTGTGAAAAAAGAAGCCAGATACAAGAAAGTAGCTGAAAAGGTGAAGAAGAAGAGGGAGGCCTTCATGAATTACAGCAGATCACAAAGAGTGGAAGACAGGCATCTATGGGGTATGTTTACTAAACTGTCTTAATGTTACCGGCGCTAGTTACAGCGTTAATGTGCAGAATGCCATATAAGGTAGTGGGCGGTCTGGAGGGAAGGTTGCAAGGAAACGGTATCATGCTATAGTGGGCGCTGTGGCACGTTAACACGCTTTAACTCTAAGTTCATGCCAGCGCAGTGTTAGCAGCTATAAAAATGTAGCCCACTGGTTACTGCAATGACTGTGGAAGCAGAGGTCATGAGTTTGATCCTGCAGTGGTGTTATGTAAGAAGGCTGTCTTAGGCATTTCCTTTATTAATTTAAATCAGTGCTGCCAGCAAAAACAGCCTCACAGTGCCATAACCTAAGGTAAAGCATAAGGCGCCCTATAAGGCACTCCATAGGGCACATTATAAAGTGCACTGTCCGCCAAGGCACCTTATAATGTGCCTTAAAGGGCACCCTATAGAGCGCCTTATGAGGCACCTTAGGCTACGGCACTGTGAGAGTGTTTTTGCTGGCAGCACTAATTTAAATTAAAAGGAAAAGCCTCAGACAGCCTTATTAAATAACACCACTGTGGGATCAAACCCATGACCTCTGCTATCACAGTCATTGAAGTAACCAGTGGGCTAAATCTCTATAGTGTCTAACATGCCGCTGGCTGGCTACAGAAAGACTGCAGGTCACCACACAAACTGTCTGCTGTGGCTACCAGGATAGGGTAAACCCACCTGTACCCATGATGCACTGCACATGCAGATCAACAGCCTACAGCTGCTCAAAAGATGCGGTATACGCCTCTATAGCACCCCGGCCTGGTAGGGGGAAATGACCATGTGTGTTACAGGCACAGAGTAGCTAGAGACCGTGACATTGTGCGGTTCCTGTGCTCACCCTGAGGGTGAGGTGGGCGCCCAGCACCAGGTCCGCAGCACCTGGCTTGGTTGAGATAGGCTGTGCTGCAGGTCCTCATCAGTGGTAGTGTGTGATAGATAGTCCTTGCAGACACCTAGGATATACCTGTGTCCATCTGTATTTCCCAATCATGTCTAGCCCTTGTGGACTATGATGCACCCAGAATAGTGCATATCCTGTGTGGTTGCCATGGTCACATGTTATAAGAGAAGAGTGGTGGTTGGATCCAAAAGCAAAGTATGTAGCACCACCCAACCTGCCCTTTGTGGGTCAGGGTGGGGGCAGGATCTCCCACCAACAAATCCACATTCTACATCTTTGCAATGGTGGCAGTAGAGGAGACCATCAACCCCAGTGCTGCTGGGGAATAGGCACCCTACAGGTCAGTCAATGCAGATCTGTACACAACCCAGAGGGCACAAGCAGTAGGCCTGGAAAAGCTCAGCTGCCCCCACCACTATCTGATATTCACCAGCAGAGGGCACAGAGTCTCCACCCACTGCACGGTGTTCTAGCCATACATATGCTAACTGCAGACAGTCTGCTAGCTAGTACATAGTGCATGTTCCTGGAGAAACTGTGCACACCCAAAAATGAGAAGCACACACACCAAGCAAGTAAATCAGTGATTGGGCTCCAGAAAAGGAAATTCATAAATATCACTCAAGAAAATTGCTGTATAGCACCATGGGGGAACCTAGCCATGCCATGGTCACTGCTCAGTCAGGGTGAAAGTGACCTCCCAGCATGACATGCTGTGGCCACCCTGTCCATACAGATGGTGGTCGGGCACTACAATGTCCCAGCCATTGCCCTATGCCCTGTGCAGATGCATCCTTCCCAGACCGCTGTGTCCAGGCCATACCCACAGTACCTTCCTCCTCATTATGCACATTGACAGGCTAACACTGGAAACAGTGCAAGCAGTGTGGGCTCAGTAAGGTGTAGGCAGCCACAAAACACTGGATAGACATACACATACTCCCACACCTATGCCAGCATTGTGCAAATATAGAGGTTTTTGGCAGCCCTGGCCGTCACACCAGTCCTGGGTACAGTGCAGGCATTGCTATGGTACGCAATACTGCTGGGGTCACTCCCCAGGGTGGTAAACACTGTCAGAAGCAAAAACTGAAACACACTCCACAGATATCAGACAGGTTGCTATGATGAATCTCTGTCAACAAATTGTGTTTAACTTAGGATTTGTTATCTGACATTAATCATAGCAACCTTTTGATATATGTGGAACGTGTTCCCAAGTTTAGGACGGCATTGCTAAGGTATGCACGTGCTAGTATTGGGAGATGCTGCTCCGCGCAAGGCCCAACATCCTGACTCTCCATCAGGCTTTGGATAGTGGAGCCTGTGGGTGTGTGTGGGTGTTTGTGCCCCTGTTGGCCGCTGGTCTAGGGCAGAGGTTCCCAACTCCGGTCGTGGTTGGCCAAACACGGTTCAGGTTTTCATGCTGTCCCTAATGAATATGCATGAGATACATTTGCATGCAATGGGGCGGTGCATATAAATGCAGCACAGGCATATTTATTAGGGACAGCATGAAACCTGAATGGTGTTTGGCCCTCCAGGACTGCAGTTGGGAAACTCTGCTCTAGGGATTGCACATGTTTATGGTGTCTGTGCTCTGTAGGGTAAAATATAGGCGTTTATGACATGTTTATTTTATCTGCAATAAAGGTTCCTTCTTTATTACCATGGTTTAGTACTGGGTAAAATATAGGGATGTGGTTTGCAGGAGCCACAGCTGGGATTTGAACCTGTGACCCTCTGCCCCTGAATACTGGCTGTGTGTACTGCACCAAACTGTTGCCACAGAAGCAGATCATACCCTGCGGATACCATGACTGTTTGTCAGACAGATCTTGTCTGTTGCAGTGCACAGCACCCACCTAAATGGGGTTTGGCAGTGGTCTGCTGTGGGCAGCTGCCACTTCCCCTCCGCCACCAGCACCCCTTCACCACCCTGCTGACCTGCCCTTGTGCCAGTGGTGCTGGTGATGTGCAGTCTCAGGCCATCAAGTGTGCCGGTAGGTGGCTGCCTATGGTGTGTGATATGGGGCAGGGGTACCTGCATAGACATCCACATTTCTGCCCCCCCCCCCCACCGCCTGCCAATGTTATGTGGGGTATTTGCTGGGTACTGTCCCCTGGGACACTGTGGGACACACACTTGTGGCCATGTTTATCCTTGGTCAGTTGTTGTCTTGCTGGTTTTCCGCTTCTACTTTCCTATGTATCACCTAGGCATCTGCCTAGTCCACCCTGTGCCCCAGCTGCCCCACTGCAGATCCTGCCTGCTGCCCCCTGTACTCCATTTGCAACCTCACCGTAGTGTCCTCACGTACTTGGGCACTATGATGTTGCTGCACATGTATCACTACTATCACTTTTCTTGAATTCCCTGCCTTTGCTGCACATTGCTGACTGAAATGGTCTCTCTCCATTGCAAATGTGCCTCTAGCGCAAGGTTTCACTGGCACTAATTTTCAGTCCTTCATTTCACGGTGTTAGTGTGCATAGAGCCTCTCCCCACCCACTCTCCATTCATTGACCCCTTATCTCCGCCCCTGGGGAGCCTTACTCCACCCTCTGTGCGCCTTAATGCCGGCGGAGATGTTATCGCGTGATACGTGACATTCTCGCACGGTAATGCACCATAATTGTGCGATAACATCACTTATCGCACGATAACGTCGCCACTACGACATTAGTGCTGTTTAGTAAACATACCCCTATATTTGGAAAATCTTAGGGGTATGTTTACTAAACCATCTTAATGTTACCGGCGCTAGTTGCAGCAATAATGTGAAGAATGCCATATAAGGAGTGGGCTTTCCAGTCCTAAGGTAGCAAGAATCTGTATCGCGCGATAGTGGGTGCAGTGGCACGTTAATGCGTGTTAACTCTAAGTACATGCCAGTTCAGTGCTAGAAGATATAACAATGTAGCCCACTGGTTACTGGAATGACTGTGGAGGCAGAGGTCATGGGTTTAATCCCACAGTGGTGTAATCTAAAAAGGCTGTCTGAGGCATTTTCTTTTAATTTAAATCAGTGCTGCCAGCAAAAATACCCTCACAGTGCCATAACCTAAGGTACCTCATAAGGCACCCTATAAGGCGCTCCATAGGTCACATTATAAAGTGCCCTTTCTGCCAAGGCACCCTATAATGTGCCCTATAGGGTGCTGTAGAGGGCGCCTTATAGGGCGCTTTACAGGGCGCCTATGAGTCACCTTAGGCTGCAGCATTGTGAGGGTGTTTCTGCTGGCAGCACTGATTGAAATTAAAAGGAAAAGGCTCAGACAGCATTCCTAAATAACACCACTGTGGGATCATACCCATGACCTCTGCCTCTACAGTCACAAAAGTAACCAGTAGGCTACATCTCTATAGCAGCTACCACACTGCTGGCTGGCTACAGAAAGACTGCAGGTCACCACACAAACTGTCTGCTGTGATCACCAGGATAGGGTATACCCACCCGTACCCATGATGCACTGCACATGCAGATCAGCAGTCTACAGCTAATCACATAATGGGGTATGCACCCCCACAGCACCTAGGCCTGGTAGGGGGAACTGACCATGTGTGTTGGCTTGGCTGAGATAGGCTATGCTACAGGTCCCCATCAGTGGCAGTGTGTGATAGGTAGTCCTTGCATACACACCTAGGATACACTTGTGCCCATCTGTATTTCCGAGTCACGTCTAGCCCTTGTGGACTATGATGCACCCAGAATAGTGCATATCCTGTGTGGGTGCCATGGTCACATGCTATAGGTGAAGGGGGGATGTTTGGACTCAAAAGTGGATTGTGTAGCACCAACCAACCCACCCTCTGTGGCTCGGGGGGGGGGGAACAGGATCTCCCACCAACAGATCGACATTGTAAATCTCTGCAATGGTGGCAGTAGAGAGGACCATCAACCCCAGTCCTGCTGGGGAACGGGCACCCCTACAGGGAAGTCGTTGCAGATCTGTACACATCACATAAGGCAGTGGCAGACAGGCAGAACATTGGAGAAGTCTGCTGCCCGCACCGCCAACTATCTGACATTCACCAGCAGAGGGCACAGCCAGTCTCCAACTGCTGCACCCTGCAAGGTGTTCTAGCCATACACATACTGTCATGGGGTAGATAGGGCAGAGCCTATGGAAATAGGAAACTCTGAGCAAAACAGAGCTAATGCTGACAGATCAGATCTACACATGGCCCAAGGTTGCTATGAGCAACGTACACAAGCTGCTGCACGAGGTGTGAGGGAACGCCCGAACACTACGCTAGCTCAGAACTCATTAGGAAATGAGGAGCAGCTGGGAAGGGGTGGAGCCCAAACAGACACCAGAGCCTACGCAGTTAAAAATCACTTACCAGGGAGTAGTGAGGAGAGACCACCAGGGAATTCAAGAACCGTTGCTGAGAGCAAGAGAGCACCGGGGAATTCAGGAACTGTTGCTGATAGAGAAAGACTACCAGGGAAGTACAGAGCTGTTGAATCCTCGAGGGACTGCTTTGGAAAGCAGGGCACAGCTGAACACTGTCCCAGGGAACCTTGCTACGGAGGGAGCAAAGGAGTTAGTCCGGGAACCAGGCTGAGGAAAGTCAAGTTGCCCAGTATCAGGTACCAAGAGGGAGAGGGTCCCTATCCTGAAGAGAGTTTTGTAACCAGGGAAGCTGAAAAGAAAACCTAGTAAAAGGCTTTCATATGTGCCCAGCTCTGCTCGGCTGAGAGACGCTGAAGAGAGAGTGCTGGAAGGTAGGCTTATTGATCCTAATAGAGGGAGAATTGAGTATAACGAATTGCCCTGCACTTACCAAGAATTGTGTGGCTCTCCTGAAGAGAAATACAGAGAATACGGTAGCTATCCATTCCCTTCTAGTCAGGAGGAGGAGGGGAACTCCCTGAGCTATAGGGAGGATCTTTGCAACCATAACGGAGGTTTCAGTCCAAGAGAAACTTACTCCAGGGTTCAAGAAATGCAATGTGAGTCATACGCGGAACCTATTGATGACAGTTGCATGAACTGTATGTATACCCTGGCTGAGGGTGTCACTTCTTTGTGTTGAAGTACTGTAAAGTGTTTGTAAAAGAAAACAAGAAGAAACGTGATTGCTTTTGAAAGAGACTGTTTTCTTTTTCCTTTTTGCCAAGCTGAAGTTAAGCAGAGTTTTTTGGTTCAAATGTTTCTTTAATTTAGTACCAGACGCATGGTCCTTATGTTACTTTGTTTCAATGTGCTGAGAATCCAACCCTGGGAAGGGGAATAAAAAGTCCTGTCTTAAAGCCTTACCTCTTGACTACAACTACATTCTTTTGCTAGTGTGTGGAACTACAAGTACCAAGGGGCATTGCAACGCCTTTATAACACTCCACACGCCCCGCTGAATTAACCCATGCTTATGGCCTCTGGGGACCTTCACGGGTGACAATACTAACTGCAGACAGTCTGCTAGCTAGTACATAGTGCATGTTCCTGGAGGAACTGTGTGCACCCTAAAATGGGATGTGAGCACACACAACAAGCAGGTATGTCAGTGATTGAGCCCCAGAAAAAAGAACCCATAAATATCACTTGAGAAAAATACTGCATAGCATTATGGGGGAAACTAGCCATGCCATGGTCACTGCTCAGTCAGGCTGAGAGTGACCTCCCAGCTTGACATGCTGTGGCCACCCTGTCCGTGCAGGTGGTGGTCAGGCACTACAATGTCCAAGCCATTGCCCTATACCCTGTGCAGATGCATCCTGCCCAGGCCACCCTGTCCAGGCCATACCCACAGTACCTTGCTCCTCATTATGCACATTGGCAGGCTAAAACTGGAAACAGTGCAAGCAGTGTATGCTCAGTAAGATGTAGGCAGCCACAACACACTGGATAGACATACACACACTCCCACACCTATGCCAGCATTGTGCAAATATGGAAGTTTGTGGCAGTCCTGGGCACAGTGCGGGTATTGCTATGGTATGCAATACTGTTGGGGGTCACTCCCTGGGGTGGTAAACACTGTCAGAAACAATAATTGAAACACACTCCACAGATATCAGAAAGGTTGCTATGATGAATCTCTATCAACAAATCGTGTTTAACTTAGGATTTGTTAGCTGACATTAATCATAGCAACCTTTTGATATATGTGGAACGTGTTCCCAAGTTTAGGACGGCATTGCTAAGGTATGCAGGTGCCAGTATTGGGAGATGCTGCTCCGCACAGGGCCCAACAGCCTGACTCTCCTGGTGGGTCAAACATTGTTCAGGTTTTCATGCTGTCCCTAATGAATATGCATGAGATATATTTGCATAAAATGGGGGCGATGCATACAAATGCAGCACACACATATTTATTAGGGACAGCATGAAACCTGAATGGTGTTTGGCCCTCCAGGACTACAGTTGGGAAACTCTGCTCTAGGGATTGCACATGTTTATGGTGTCTGTGCTCTGTAGGGTAAAATATAGGCATTTCAGGCATGTTTAATTTATCTGCAATAAAGGTTCCTTCTTTTTTACCACTGAGGAAAACATGGGGACAAGGTTGGCAGGAGCCACAGCTGGGACTTGAACTTGTGACCTTCTGCCCCTGAACACACTAGCTGTGTGTACTGCACCATACTGTTGCTGCAGGGACAGAGCATTCCCTGGGGATACTATGATTGTTCATCAGACAGACCTTGGAGAGGAGTAGGCTAGTGGTTGGGGCAAGGTACTTCAGGCCGGAAGGTTGGGGGTTCAAATCCCACTAGAGGACAGCAACCTTGGACCGGAAGGACTGGGGTTTCTAGTCCCACAGATGCTCCTTGTGGTCTTGGGCAAGCCACTTAACCCTCCATTGCCCATGTTCCCTGTAAGTATTAGTGTATGTGTCTCATATCCCCGCGTGTTAAATGTATCCCCCAATTGTGTTGTGACCGCTTTGATTGAAGGATAAGGCGGTATACAAAACTGTCTAAATAAAATAAATAAATAAATTGTCTGTTGCAGTGCATGGCACCCACCTAAACGGGGCTTGGCTGTGGTCTGCTGTAGGCAGATGCCACTGCCCCCTCCGCCACCAGCACCCCTCCACCAACATGCTGACATGCCCTTATGCCAGTGGTGCTGGTGGTGCGCAGTCCCAGGCCATCCAGTGTGCCGGTAGGCAGCTGCCTATGGTTCTCAGGTAGGGGTGCCTACATGGACATGCGCGCTTCCCCCTGGCACCACCTGCCAATGTTATGTGCCCTTGGTGGTACCTGATAGGTAATATCCCCTGTGACACTGTGGGACACACACTTGTGCCCATGTTGGTCCCTCGTCAGTTGCTGTCTTGCTGCTTTACAGTTTCGGCATTCCTATGTGCCACCTAGGCATCTGCCTAGTCCGCACTGTGCCCCAGCTGGACCTTAGCATTTGCCGCCTGCAGCTCCCTGTATCCCATTTACAGCATCAGTACAGTTGCCCTTTCCTATGTGTCCACTCTGCTGTTGCTGCACATGTGCACCATCTAACAAGCCAAATATAAATGACAAAAACCCTGATCACCGCTATTTCAATTTGGGATCATTCACTTTGTAGGGGGACACAGCATGGACCCTTCCAAACATGATATCTTCCTTTTTACGCTTTGTCATTAGTGTTGCTTTATGTTTATCATTAATATCACTATTGGCCAGCTTGGTTATTGGGATTTCAAATGTGGTTTTGGTCATTTTATATGTTTATTTGCCTTTTTGGTTCCTGCACATGTATCACTACTATCACTTTTCTGGGTTTCCCTGCCTTTGCTGTACATTGCTGACTGAAATGGTTTCTCTCGCCTGCAAATGTGCCTCTAATGTGAGGGTTTCACTGGCGTTAGTGTTCAGATCCGGATTTCACAGTGTTAGTGTGCCTTAACGCCGCTGCCGATGTTATCGCACGATACGTGATGTTTTTGCGGGATAATTATCTCACGATAATGTTCCGTATCACGCGATAATGTTACGTATCGTGCGATAACATTACGTATCACGCGATAACGTTACGTATCGCGCAATAACGTCACCGCTGCTACGTTACGATGGTTTAGTAAACATACCCCTTAAAGAAGCTAGCAAAGTAGTCAGGAAAGCAAAGATACTAAAAAAAGAAGAAATAGCCAATGCAATAACATGTGGGGATAAGATATTTTTCAGATATTTTAGTGAGAAGAGGAAGGGTAAAAGTGATATTGTCAGACTCAAGGGTGAAGGGGAAGAATATGCAGAAACTGATGAGGATAAAGCGGAATTGCTTAACAAATATTTCTGTTCTGTGTTCACACATGAAGGGCCAGGAGCAGGACCTCAGAAAACACCCACAAATGAACAAAAGCGACGGGGATCTCGAACAATTTTCAGAACATTATGTTTGGGAGGAACTAGCTAAACTAAAAGTAGACAAAGCAATAGGACCGGATGGGATATATCCGAGAATACTGAAGGGGATGTTTTATCGACTCCGCTGACTGACCTTTTCAATGCCTCTTTGGAATTGGGAGTGGTGCCAGAGGACTGGAGAGAGGCACATGTGTTCCCTTTACACAAAAGCGAAAATAAGGATGTGGTTGAAAACTACAGGCTGGTTAGTCTAACCTCTGTGGTGAGCAAATTATTGGAAATGCTGCTAAAAGAGAAAATAGTGAGTATTCTGGAGTCCATTGGATTACAGGATTGGAGGCAGCAGGAATTCACCAGAGGCAGGTCTTGTTAGACAAATCTGATTGATTTTTTTGACTGGGTGACCATGGAGTTGGACCGAGGTAGAGCCCTAGATGTGGTATACCTGGATTTCAGTAAAGCCTTTGACACTGTTGCACACAGGCGACTTATCAACAAACTGAGCACCCTAGGGATAGACCCTAAAGTTACTGATTGGGTTAGAAATTGGTTGAGGGGGAGGCGACAAAGGGTACAGGTAAATGGAGCTCACTCTGAGGAGAGGGAGGTTACCAGTGGTGTGCCGTAGGGATTTGTCCTTGGTCCATTTCTTTTTAACATCTTTGTTAGTGATATTGCAGAAGGGCTGTTGGAAAAAGTTTGCCTCTTTCTGGATGATACCAAAGTCTGCAATAGAGTAGACACCCAAGAAGGAGTAGATAACATGAGGAGGGATCTAGCTAAGCCGATCTCTACTTTACCTTTCCTATCAAAATTACTTGAAAAATTGTTTATTTCCCAGCTTTCCTCACACTTGACTTCGATTAATGCTTTTCACCCTCGCCAATCTGTCTTCCATTCAGGGCTTAGTACAGAGACTATTCTGCTTTCCCTCACAAGTGAACTTCATCAGCACCATGATCGGGGTGATATTTAGGTGGTAGTTTCCTTAGATCTATCTGCGGCTTTTGACCTGGTGGATCATCCTACTCTGCTCGCTCATCTTTGGGATTTTGGTCTTGGAGGTTCAGTCTTAGCTTGATTTCAGTCATTTCTTTCTCAACGTACCTTTTCAGTCACTACTGGTGGCATGTCCTCTCCCCCTATTCCCCTTCTTTGTGGTGTCCCTCAGAGCTCTGTACTGGCTCCCTGCTTTTTAATGTTTTTCTGATTCCCTTACTCATTATCCAACAACACGGTATTTTGTCACATTATTATGCAGACAACATTCTTCTTATTCATCATACTAATCCTGTCTCCCCTGATCTATCGTCACTGAATGACTGCTTATCCAGTATATCCCACTGGCTTGCAGCTAATTTTTTTCATCTGAATCCTGCCAAGTCTGCTCTGCTTTGGATCACCTTCGGTAGGCCCATCCCCACATTTGCTCTTTGTTTTCCTGACTGTCCTCTTCCCTTGGTTGACACTATGCGTTACTTGGGTGTCATTCTGGATTTGTCACTTTCTTTTCGGGCTCACATTTCTTTAGTCATTCACTGTTCTTTTCACGCACTTCATTGGATCCGTGCTTTTCACCCCTTTCTTTCTTCCTTGTTCTTTACCACTTTGCTACTCTCTCTTGTGATATCTAGATTGGATTATTGCAATGTAATATACCTTCGTCTTCCCCAAACCCAAATCCACCATATACAACTTGTACAAAACGCAGCTCTGCGCATCCTCTCAGATGCATCTTGGTTTGATCATTTTACCACTCTCTTGATCCGTCACCATTGACTTCCAATTGTTACTTGTTCAAAGTATATAAGAACATAAGATATGCCATACTGGGTTAGACCAAGGTCCATCAAGCCCAGTATCCGGTTTCCAACAATGGCCAATCTAGGTCATACGTACCTAGCAGTTTCCCCAAAAGGCACATGTTCCACAATGCTTGTACTGGGTCAAGCATTGGTATCCTGGGTCCCTTCTTAATAATGGTTTATGGACCATTCCTCCAGGAACTTGTCCAAACCTTTTTTAAATCCAGCTACACTAACAGCCTTTACTACATCCTCCGGTAACAAATTCCAGAATTTGATTACACGTTGAGTGAAAAAATATGTTCTTTTATTAGTCTTAAATAGTTTACCCTGTAGCTTCATTGCATGTCCCCTAGTCTTTCTATATTCTGATAACGTAAACAATCGATCTACGTTTACCTGTTCCACTCCATTCATTAATTTATAGACTTCTATCATATCTCCCCTCAGCTGTCTCTTTACCAGGTTAAAGAGCCCTAACCTTTTTAGCCTTTCTTCATAGGAGTATCCTTCCATCCCCTTTATCATTTTGGTGGCTCTTCTCTGAACCTTTTCTAATAACGCTATATCCTTTTTAAGACACGGCGACCAGAATTGCACACAATATTCAAGGTGCGGTCTCACCATGGAACGATATAGAGGCATTATAATATCTTTTGTTTTATTTTCCATTCCTTTCCTTATGTTACCTAGCATTCTATTTGCTCTCTTGGCCGCCGCTGCACACTGGGCCGAGGGTTTTAATATTTTATCCACAATGACGCCTAAACCTTTTTCCTGGGTGGTGGTTCCTAATGTGGAACCTTGCATCATGTAAGCATAGTTTGGGTTGTTCTTCCCTAGGTGCATAACTTTGCACTTGTCCACATTAAATTTCATCTGCCATTTTGATGCCCTGTCTTCCAATTTATCAAGATCCTCTTGCAATTTTCAACAATCCTCTTAGGTTTTAACAACTTTAAATAGTTTTGTGTCATCTGCAAATTTGATAATCTCACTTGTTATTCCCTTTTCCAGGTCATTTATGAATATGTCAAAAAGCAGCGGACCCAGCACAGATTCCTGGAGTACACCACCATTCACCTTTCTCCATTGGGAAAATTGGCCATTTAGCCCTCCCCTCTGCTTTCTATCTTTTAACCAGTTCCTGATCCACAATAGTACACTGCCTCCTATCTCATGACTCTTTAGTTTTGCCAAAAGTCTCTGATGAGGGACCTTGTCAAGACTTTCTGAAAGTACAGATGCACTATATCAACCGACTCACCTTTGTCCACCTGTTTATTTACACCTTCAAAAAAACATAACAGATTAGTAAGATAAGATTTTACTTGTCTAAAAACATGTTGGCTGTCTCCCATTAGGCCATGACTATCTACATGCTGAGTAATTTTGTTCTTTATGATGGTTTCTACTATTTTTCCCGGTACTGACGTCAGGCTCATCGGTCTGTAGTTTCCTGGATCATCCCGGAACCCTTTTTAAAAATTGGGGTTACATTAGTGATCCTCCAATCTTCAGGTATTACAGATGATTTTAATGAAAATTCACAGATTACTAATAGCAGGTCTGCAATCTCATATTTCAGTTCTTTCAACACCCTTGGATGTATACCATCCGGCCCAGGTGATTTGCTACTCTTCAGTTTATCTAATAGTTGTAAGACATCTTCCCCATGTATCGATATTTCCTTCAATTCTTCTGCACCTTTAAATACCACTTCAGTCATGGGTAACATCCCTACATCTTCCTCAGTAAAGACCGAAGCAAAGAATTCATTCAGTCTCTCCGCTATCGCCTTGTCGCCTCTTAGTGCCCCTTTAACCCCTCTATCATCTAATGGACCAACTGACTCTCTCACAGGTTTTTTGCTATGAATGTACTTGAAAGTCTTTATTTCGTGTTTTTGCTTCCGCAGCAGGCTTCTTCTCAAATTCTCCCTTTGCCTGCCTTATCAATGCCTTTGCATTTGACTTGCCAATGCTTGTGCTGTTTCCAGGTTTCGTTGCTTGGCTCTTTTTTCCATTTCCTTAAAGATGCTTTTTTGGCAAAAACAGCCTCTCTGACCTCACCTTTAAACCATGCTGGCAGTTATTTTGACTTCCTTCCACTTTTCTTAAAGCATGGAATACAGCTGGTCTGGGCTTCCAAGATAGTAGTTTTCAACAACACCCAAGCTTGATGTAAGTCTTTAACCTTTGCAACTGCTCCTTTTAGTTTTTTCTTAACTATTTTCCTCATTTTATCATAGTCTCCCTTTCGAAAGTTAAAAGGTAGTACTGTGGATTTCCTTATTATCCCTCCTCCACTAATTAAATCAAATGCCATCATGCTATGATCACTATTTCCAAGTTGCCCCAACACCCTTATCTCTTGCACAAGATCTGGTGTTCCATTAAGGACTAGGTCTAATATGGCTTCCCCTCTGGTCGGTTCATGAACCAGCTGCTCCAAGAAGCAGTCATTTATTTCATCTAGGAACTTTATCTCCCTAGCATGTCCTGTCATGACACTGACCCAGTCGATACCGGGGTAACTGAAATCACCCATTATTATTAATGCGCTGTAACTTTTGTTAGCTTCCTTGATTTCTTTGAGCATTTCATCATCCATTTGTTCATTCTGGCCAGGCGGTCGATAGTACACCCCCACTGCCATCACCTTCCTCTTTGTACATGGAATTTCAATCCATAGAGATTCTACAGCAAATTTTGTTTCCTGTGTCCCACTGATTGTCCTCCTTCCACCATGTCTCTGATATTCCAATCATATCTAACCTCTCATTTAGTGCTATATATTCTAACTCTCCCATCTTATTTTTTAGACTTCTAGCATTTGCAAGCAAGCATTTTAGAGATTGTATTTTATTCATATTAATTTGGCTAGTGGTAGACAAGGGTAATTTGGGATCTTTAAGCTCTGTCTGCTCCATATTCGAGGGCATTTGGGCTACTTTACTCTTTTTTTGAACCTCTCTGCTTTTGGTAGTATCCTTCAAGGATACATTCTTCCGAACCATGCGCTCTTGGGTGACTGTCGGCTTTCCCCTATTATATAGTTTAAAAGCGCTCCATCTTCTTTTTAAAGGTTAATGCCAGCAGCCTTGTTCCATCCTGGTTAAGGTGAAGCCCATCCCTTCGGAAGAGCCCCTCCTTTCCCCAGAATGTTCCCCAGTTCCTAACAAATCCCAAACCCTCATGTCTGCACCATTGTCTCATCCACGCATTGAGACTCCGGAGCTCTGTCTGCCTTTTGGGTCCTGGCGTGGAACGGGAAGCATTTCGGAGAACACTACCCTGGAAGTTCTGGATTTCAACTTCCTACCTAAAAGCCTAAGGGGTATGTTTACTAAACTGTGGTAATGTCATTCGTGTTAGGTTCCACGGTAAAGGTACAGATGCCCATATAAAGGTGTGGGCGGTGCATCGTTACAGCAAGCTGTATCAGCTAACGCATGTTACAAATTAACGCGCACTACAAGGCGCCTCATAAGGCACCTTATAAGGCACCTTACAAGGCACATTACAAGGCGCCTTGTAAGGTGCCGTATAAGTAAGGTGCCTTATAAGGTGCCGTATAAGTAAGGTGCCTTATAAGGTGCCTTGTAAGGTGCCGTATAAGTAAGGTGCCTTATAAGGTGCCTTGTAAGGTGCCGTATAAGTAAGGTGCCTTATAAGGTGCCTTGTTAGGTGCCTTGCAAGGTGCCTCATAAGGCGCTTTGTAAGGTGCCTTATACAGTAGGGCTCCTTAGGCTGTGCGCTGTATTAGACACCCCTGGACAGGGCACCTTAGAGGGCACCCTGGGTTATGGAGCCATAGGTTACGGTAGCCCAACAAGGTTATGGTGCCCTAGGTTAGTATGGCCTAAGGGCTGCAAGGTGCTGCAGGATGACATACATGACCTGTGAGGAACAGAGACAGATGTATCCCTAACACTAGATAGAGCACTCAGGAAAGGCAATGAACAGGTGAGTGAAGGAGGGAGAGCTGGGAGCCGCTGGACCTGCCATATCTGCGGGCATCCCATGTGGCTGCCAGTACTGATGACAAACATGGTGGGGGCAACTGTACCACAGCACAGTTGTTATGCTGATTTAAAAGAGCACGGTATATAAATAAATTGCATCCCATCTACAGTTCAGACTACTGACCATAGTCCATCGCACTTTACATTCTGGTGCTCCCTATTATTTGTCTGACTGGTTGCTTCCTCACTCAACTCATCGCTCCCTGCAGGACATTCGTGCCAACAGATTTCACCTTCCATCTGCGAATCAAGCTCACCCTTATGTCCACCCATTCTGCTGCATTTTACTTCCTTGCCCCTGCTTCATGGAAAATGCTACCCCAAGCTTTTGTAACGTTTAAGAACATGTTGAAAATCTATCTATTCAGTCAAGCACACAACATACCGGTCACCTGATATATAGTCTTTTCATCTGTCTTACTGTCTGTTTTTTACCTGTAATTTGTTTGCTTTAGTTCTGTGTGAGTGAGTTTCCTGTCCTGTTTTGGCATTGTAGTTTCTTTCTCATGTCTGTTTTTAATTTGAAAACCGCTCTCCTGTGTATTTATCCAAGAGCGGCCAATCAAATCAAAGAAACCATAAACCATAATGAAATGAAGCGGGAAAACGTATTGAAATAGCAAGAAAGGGACAAATCCCCATGACTGCAAATCCACTTCAGAACTGTAATAGTGCAATAGAAAATTGCAGAGAAATTTCATATGTCCCCAAGGATGTTTTCCATTTAGAGGTTAGTAGAAATGTTTCAAGTGATCTCACGCTTATGGGTTCCATAGCTGCCATTCTCCAGCTCCAGAAGTTGAAACGAGGATATGAGAACCTGAGGTTAAAAGGCTGTCTGTCTGATGAAAGCAGCATTTGTCTGGCCAAATATATCTCTTTTCCACTCTTGCAAGTACTTGATCCATCCATGCCTATCATGCTACACTGTGAAAAAGAAATCTAAGCTGTTAAAAAAAACATAAAAGACAGGGAAAACATTTTAGAGCAGAAACATGTTTAACTAGAGCAATAAAAAGTCCATAATAATTATTAGCCAGACAGACTTGGGAGAGCTATTGTTTATCCCTGGAAATGAAATATGGGAAATAGATCTACTTTGTGGGATCTGCCAGGTACTTGTGACCCAGACTGGCCACTGATGGAAACAGGATGCTGGCTTGATAGACCTTGGTCTGACTCAGCATGGATTTTCTGATGTTCTAATATGCTTAAGTAATTTCCACTGTAATATAAAAATTACTCCTCCTGGAATTCTGAAAACAAAATTCAAAGTTCTGTATCAAAAGGTCTGAATTCCTTTCTGAACACACTACTAAGATGCTTATCCACTCCTTAATCACCTCCTGTCTTGACTACTGTAACCTACTCCTTGCTGGTCTCCCTTTGAATCATCTCTCTCCCCTTCAATCTATTCAACACTCTGCTGCGCGGCTAATCTTCCACCAGCCTCGTCATGCCCATATTACCCCTCTTCTCAAATCACATCATTGGTTCCCTATCTGTTTCTGCATCCAGTTCAAACTTCTCCTACTGGCCTATAAATGCATTCACTCCGCAACTCCTTTCTTCTCTTCTCTTTCCTTACAGCCCCCCTCGGGAACTCCGCTTTTCTGGCAAACTGCTTCTATCTGTGCCCTTCTCTTCAACTGCTAACTCCAGACTTCGCTCCTTTCACCTTGCTGCACCTTTTGCCTGGAACAAACTACCTCTGTCTGTACGCCAGGCACCTTCTCTGACCCTCTTCAAATCCAGGCTGAAAACTCACCTCTTCGCTGCTGCTTTTGGATCTTGACTCACCTGATCTCCTTGTTTCTTTTCCTTTCCCCCTTGTTTTATCCCTGTCTACACCTTCTGTGTTGTCTCTCTTGACTAGATTGTAAGCTCTGATGAGCAGGGACTGTCTCTTACATGTCTGTGCAGCGCTGCGTATGACTTGTAGCGCTATACAAATGCTCAGTAGTAATATTAGTAGTAGTAGAATTATGCGAAATTCTGCATGCTTTATTTATCAAACTAGGAAAGCATATTGTTATTGAGTGATATTTAATTTAAAATACAAAACAGAAAAAAAATCACAAAAAAGTACAAAATTTTGAATTATTGTGTGCAGCATGATAGAAGTCTATAAATTAATGAACGGAGTGGAACGGGTAAACGTAGATCGATTGATTACCTTATCAGAATATAGAAAGACTAGGGGACATGCAATGAAGCTACAGGGTAAACTATTTAAGACTAATAAAAGAAAATATTTTTTCACTCAACGTGTAATCAAACTCTGGAATTTGTTACCGGAGGATGTAGTAAAGGCTGTTAGTGTAGCTGGGTTTAAAAAAGGTTTGGACAAGTTCCTGGAGGAAAGGTCCATAAACCATTATTAAGAAGGGACCCAGGATATCGATGCTTGACCCAGTACAAGCATTGTGGAACCTGTGTCTTTTGGGGAAACTGCTAGGTACATATGACCTAGATTGGCCACTGTTGGAAACAGAATACTGGGCTTGATGGACCTTGGTCTGACCCAGTATGGCATATCTTATGTTCTTATGTTCTTAGCATTCCAGCAGAAGTTAAAAGTGCAACCATCTCATTCCAATATCTTAGCAGACAAGGGGGCATACCTGGGAGCGGCTAAGTCTTCATTCAACCCATGGCACTCCCTGTTTCAAGGCCCTTAAGGTTACAGAATTACTTTCCACATTTTGAAATAAGGAAAATGACACATTAGATTGTGCTGCTCCGAAATGACAAGTCTTTACCGATACATAAAGTACCATATACAGTAATGATGAATCGATAACGAGTGCATTTGTCTTTTGGCGATATCCATAAACAAAAAGACACTTCATTCAAAGACATGTACTGTCATCCAGGGTCAGACCGAAAGACCATCAAGCCAAGTATCCTATTTCCAAAATGGTCAATGCAGATCCTAAGAACCTCACCAGATTCCATCCCAGCAATAAGCAGTGGCTTTCCTCCAAGTCTGCCATAATAATGATTTATGGACCTTGCCTTCAGGAACTTGTCTAAACCTTTTGTAAACTGAAGTATGCTAACTGCTCTTATCACATGCTCCATCAACAAATTTCAGAGCTTAACTGCGTGTACAGTGAAGAAATATTTTTGCCTCTTTGTTTTGAATGTACTACTTAATAACTTCTTGCTTCGTGCCCTGGTGTGTACTTTATGAAAGAGTTGACAATTAAAATCCCATTGGCACCTCATGTGGCCTTGGGCAAGTCACGTAACCCTCCACTGCCTCAGGCGCAAACTTATATTGTAAGCCCTCTGGAGACAGGAAAATGTCGAATGTATTTGAATGTAACTTGCCTTCATCTACAATTGGAAAGGTGAGAGCTAAATATTCATAAATAAATAAAATAAATGAGAAGAGGATGTCTGATGGTCAAGAGAAGAGGAGGGAGAGGGTAGGGTACCCCTTAGGGAAGAGCTATCTGTTGGGGGATGATTATGGAAAGAGGCACCTGAAGACAACAAGGAAAGATGCCTAATGGAGAAGGGTAAAGAAAGGGAAGAGTAAGGATGCCTACTAGTTGCATGGCAAGACATGCACAACTGTCATGGCAATAGATTTATCCGAATCTAATAGAGAAGAAGGTGAGAAAAAAGGTGCAAGATAGATGGGAAGGGAGGAGAGGAATGGATGGGTTCCTGAGAGTAGGTGGGGTGCCTGTTAAGGGAGGTCCTGATAGAGATGAGAGAAAGTAGGGATATTGGATGAGGCAGGAGAGGGGAGAGAAGAAGCCACTCATGAGGGGGAGGGGATGCGGTGCTGGATGGAGATGCGAAAAAGAGAAGAAGAGGGATGCCAGATGGAAAGCTGGGACTTGAAGGAGAAGATGGTGCCTAAATAGGAAGGAAGGAGGAGGGAGAGAGTAGTGATGCCTGTTGGTGAAGGGGAGAGAAAAAGAGATGCCTGAAAGAGGAGAAATGGGAAAGGAGTGTCTGATGAGAAGAAGGGTGGAAATTATGAAGGAGGGTAAAGGGCCTGAAGCTTTATTTATTTAACATTTCTTATATACCACCTTTCATGATATCAAGGCAGTTTACATTGAACAAACTGAAATTACATAGAACAGGGCATTATAACTTGGAGATAACTATTTTACAGGGAACATGGGCTATGGAGGGTTAAGTGGCTTGCCCAAACCACAAGGAGCACCTGTGGGACTAGAAACCCCAGTCCGTCTGGCCCAAGGTTGCTGTCCTCTAGTGGGACTTGAACCCCTGACCTTCCAGCCTGAAGTACCTTGCCCCAACCACTAGGCCATTCCTCCACATAATAGCAGATTAGGGTCTTAGAGTGGTGAGGGAGAGACATAAAGAAAACAGAGATGGAATGAGTGGAAAGAAAAACACACACACAGGATACACAAAAAATATTGTTTCCATCCTACTTAAAATTAATTTTCTAAAATTCAAATATTTTGTGATATAATACACGCAAAGTGCACTTTTGTAAAGTCACTTCTCAAAGGTACACTACACTTTGCAATAGTAAACTTTGACGTGAAGTCCACTTTGCATGGTTTATGCAAATTTAGCATTAATGACTGCATAAAAAAGGCTTCGAGAGCCCATATTCAGTAAAAAAATAACTGAAGATCAAGAGCTATAATTATTTTTTCCTAGACCTTCCAAAAAAGAAATGAAAACTGTCTTTCATCCTACAGATGGATCTCAACTCCCTGGTGGCCCAATGGGCCTGATGACCCTTTCCCTAGCCCAAATGTGGGGCTAAAAAATTTAAAACATCCTTCTCCTTGAAACCCTGCTCCTTAACAATATAATACTAAGGATTGGCCTTCCCTCCCCTCCCCTTCATCCCCCAACCTCTGTTTCCCCATCCTCCCAGCACCCTGACTTACCTCAAGGCATCCGCTGGCAAAGGGGGCAGAAGTTATTACTACTTATCATCTGTATAATACTACAAGTGATCTCCATTCTCTCCTGTCTAATAGGCTGCCCACTTCAAAATGGCATTGGCTAACCCTTAATGGGGCTGCCAACTCTCAGCATTGCTTTTTTAAAGAGTGGAGCTTTGCAGATGAGAGGGGATTTAAACCTTTGAGTCCCACATCGGAGCTGGGGAAGGGATCATTGGGAGTACTGGGAGTTGAGATCCATCCAGGAGGAGGAGGTCTGTGGGGACATCCATTTCAGGCCAATGGGCCCTTTAATTTTATCGTGATAGCATGCAAAGAGCACTTTTTTAAAAATTTCTCAGGCGCTTTCACAGATGGCTCTGAAATTCCTTGCTCTGGCATCACATGAGAAATTCGTGTGAAGTTTAATTAAGGACATAAATGAACCAAAAGTTTATTTGCATCTCTTAGCTAAATTTCATGGATACCAGTACTAACTGACAAACATTTTTGCGGGTTAGTACCTAGGGCCCAAAGATTTTTTTGGGGGGGGAGGGTGGTGGGAAGGAGGATAGGCTACCAAAGACTGAATTTTACTAGTCTGTCTTTTTAGAGGAAACCCCACACCAGAAGAGTTACAGCATGGTTAAAACATGGAATGTGACAGAATCCACCATCCTTCAAAGACAAGCCACGGATGCACCATACCGAACAATGACAACATGTATGTGCAGACTCCAAGGGCAGAAACCATCCCTTGATCCTTTCTTCGAATTCACTGGACGGATTGCAAACAAGCTCCTGTTTAATTCCCACTCCAGCAACTTGGGTTGAATGTTGCAACAACTCTAATCATCAGCAAGTTTTGAAGCCAGAAAATTAAATTACTCCTTTGAGCAGCTGCCAAAAGGGATTGTTAGCAGTATAAGAGCCATGCCAAGCTGCTGCAATACAACCTAGAGCCGCCCCGTGCAATTGGAAAACGTCTTTTCTCTGTTAACTAGTGCAGCTGTTTCAGTCATTCTTTATGTTCTTATTGTCATTGTTATATTGGTAGAGGGCTTTATCTAAATATATTCAGAGACACATAATTTATGCTTCTGAGCCTCAGGGTTTATAAGCTGGAAATTTAGGTTCATATTTTTGGGCTGTTAACAATAGGAGTTTATCAGTGCTTTCACAGTGCAAATTGTATCTCTAGACCAGGGGTTCTTAATTCAGTCCTCAGGACACATCTAGCCAGTCAGGCTTTTAGGATAACCACAATGAATATGCCTCCATTGTATGCAAATCTCTCTCGTGCATATTCAATGTGGTTATCCTGAAAACCTGACTGTAGGTGTGTCCCAAGGAGTGGGTTGAGAACCCCTTCTCTAGACTCATTTTTCAGTTGATTCAGTTTAAGAAAGTTTAATTCAAATTTTCTACTAAATTTAGACCCACCACGATTGCAATACTCAGACACTTCTCCTACCTTTCCATCTTTCTTGGGCTGTGGCAGAATCAGCAGCACAGACAGGAGCAAAGCCTCCTCACCTCTGCAGTCACACATTTAAATCATCTGCTGTAGTTTGAACCATGGGCTCAGTTTCTACAGAGATCTTGCAGTTCAGACCTCAGCTGTTTGAACTGTACAAGGGTAGGGTTGGCCTTGGAGTAAGGTGATTAGGGTGGTCACCTGAGGTGCTATGAGAGACAGGGCATCACAGTAGACCATGGGTTCTGGGGGCCATCACTCATGTAGTCAACTTCTTTCTGTAGTTTGTTTTCCCACATCAAGCACATTCAAAACTCACAATGCTGGATTTCTGTTTGTTTTGTTTATTAAAGTTGCATTTTCTTTCTGCTTTTCATTTACATTTGGAAGTCGTGTGCCTTTAAGGATGGGTTGTTGCAATCATGTGATCGATGCTATATCATGACAATAAATATTTATCTCAGATTCTGGATTGTTGGCGGTCGTATTCTTCATGTCGGCCCAGACATCGTTATTCTGCATATGGTTGGAATATTATGGTTTGTTATTATTGATTGTATTTTGGTGGTTTAGAGATGCTGGTGATATTAATTTTGTTTTCTTTTTGACAGTGATGTTTGATGTGATAAACACTAACACTAACAAGGTCCTGGGTTCCCTGTGCTGTGTTTATTTTTCTCCAGCAGTTTCTCCATTACTTGGCGATGTTTGGTTGGTTTGGAAGATCCCCTGAAGAAGCCTGAGAGCAGCGAAACCTTTGCTGTGTTTGGAACTATTTGGAAATCATTGTAATGCAATATGTTGGTAGCATCTGCGATTTGTAATGACATGCTATATTTGTTTGGGAAGGGTGGCATGTGCTATGAATGAATGGTTTGGTGATTTTAAGTTTTTAGTATTGTGTGTGTATTGTAAGATTGTGAATCCTTCAGGGCAGGACTGAAGTATGGACAATGTGAAGTGTTTAAAAGATTGTAAATCCATTTTGGAGGTGTGCATGGTCTTGGGTTGACTGGGGTTGGGGAACTGAGTAATATTCAATGATATATTTGTATGATCTGGAAAAAATTCTTTATTATAATTTTTGTTATGTAATAAAGAAAACTGAATATTATTTAAGTGTATGTGGCCTTTTGGGGAAGAACATCTGTTTTGTAAATATGATCTAAATAGTTATTTGTGAATTTTGTCAACTTGTTTCGCCATCACTTAATTTATATTGGATTACATTTGAGTGTGATGGTGGTCCTAGCATGTTTTTAATTTAATAATTTATATGGACATTTTCTCCAGGAACTTATCCAAGCCTTTTTTGAACCTTGCTATGTTAGTCACTTTGACCACATTCTCCATCAACAGCTTGAAAAAAATACCTTCGGTGATTTGTTTCACTCTGTTGACTTTAAGTTAATGATGTGCCCTCTTGTTTTAGGATTGCTTGAAAGGCTAAACAACTGTCCCCATTTAACCAGTCCACTCCACTCATGATTTTATATGTACAGCAGGAATATTCAGCCACTATCCGTATAGCTAGGCAGTTTAATTTAGGACAGTAGGTAGGCTGCCATAAATTAAACAACTTAACTACACACACAGCAGTGAAGTATTGCCACTATACATATGGTTGCTAAGGGTAAACAGTCTAAGGGGTATGTTTACTAAATGATGGTAGCTGCTTCCATGTGATATTGGAGCTGCGACCCCATTGATTTCAGACTACCAGGTTAATTTTTTTTAAGTGGAATGGGAGTGGGGGTTCTAGAGCTGCTAGACCACCAGGAAGTGATTTTCTAATGGGGGATTGGCCCCCAACAGTATTTTGATGGCACGGGGGGCTTTTCCCAATGCCGTGATCGCCCCTGATGCCATCAAAATCCTGTCAGGGGCATGCGCTACAGGCTGAAACCAGCCTCAGACCCAGGCATAGAGAGACTGGTGTTAAAGCTGGTTGCAAAATCCTCTACACCTGTCTCTGCATTGGGCACAGAAATCAATTGAATACCAGATTATTATGTGCAGCTCATTTGCCTGCAATTTAAATGTATTTAAATACACGTGGCATTAATTGTGCGCTAGTTTACCAATCACCATTTACGTGCACGCCCGTCTCTTTTCTGCATTTGATGTTAGTTTGAATGTGATTAAAGTGTGCTGAAATGTGCCGGTTTTGGTGCTTAAAGATCGCGCTAGTTTTCTGCATCAGCCTGTATATTTGTCCCTATTTAAAGCCAAACTCTGGAACCTAATGGGACGATATTCTGCTATGGCAGCCAGCTGTGGCTTTAAAATATCATGGATATTCAGAGCCACTGCATGTATAGTCAGCAGCACTGAATATATGTGGAGACCTCTGACGCCACGAGCCATACATATGGGAGCTTATTTTCGAAGCTGAAGATAGGCCTGCCGACATCCAAATCACAGAGACGTCTCCAGAGCCGTTTTAGAAGCTGGTTCTATAGAGGTCCCAAGCGCAAGGACGTCGAAGTCAAGGGGCATGATGGAGGCATGACCAGGGGCCATGCCGGGTAAGTTGGACATGCGTGCCCGATTTCAGAAATGGCTAACTCGTCTCCACCCATGAGCGGGACCGTCCATGTCTATTCCTGCTCCAGGGCACGAACAGGCATCAGAAAAGCTCTCGTTCTGCCGTCCACACACCTGGAGGGCATAGAGGAGAAGGCACTCTGATATCCCCTATACGTTCCATGATGATAATGAAAACTATAGGGAAATGAGGACGCTTGTTTTCATTTCAGCATGCTGAGCACGTCCCTGCATTCAGCATTGGACAGACGCCCCCGTCCCAAGTGTTTGTCCAAGCTGCTAAAATCGAGCTGAAATCTAAACATTCCTGTTGTCTTTTTGGATATTTGACCTCTACGCCCCAGATTTCACCTGAATGTCCTTTCTAAAATGTCACTGTGTTAGCTAAGCAATGTAAATTTGGCCAGCCCTTTCTCTGCCTTAAATTAAGCTCCTAGTTATACAGATTGCGGCTCAATGTCACCACTATACACGTGCGAAATTGTAGCTGCTCCTTTCAGAATTCCCCTCTAAACTGATGCCTTCCTTTGGATATAGACTTGTAGGTTTTTAGCTGAAAATTCATCTAAATTTTAGGAGTCTAAAATTTAAGCCTGCCAATCATTTCCTTAGATTTACAAGCATAATGTAGGTGCCTAGTTCAAAAACTCAGTGCCAAGATCCTAGCTTGTTTCCCCCACCCTAAGTCCACTTCTCTTGCCACCCACTTTATAGGCTCCTAAGTTTAGGAGCTTCCCAGCATGTTTACTAAGCTATTCCCTATTAGCGTGACAGGTAGCATGCGCTATCTGACCATGTTAACAGATAGGATGGGGCAAATGCAGAAAGTAGAGAATGGATG
Source organism: Ichthyophis bannanicus (assembly GCA_033557465.1). NCBI lineage: Eukaryota > Metazoa > Chordata > Amphibia > Gymnophiona > Ichthyophiidae > Ichthyophis > Ichthyophis bannanicus. Next base: position 873,908,139 of record CM066035.1, on the reverse strand, counting down.
CATCTGCAATGCGCGGTTACTGCGGGCATCACTAACGTGCAGTAGCCATCAAGACTGCAGGCAGCATGGGTGCAGATAGCATGGGTGCCTTATCTGCTGGGGAAATCTTTGCAGATAATGCCCAGCTTTGGCAGCGAATGCCGCGCTATTTGCACAAAACCGCCACGTTAGCTGCAACAGCCTAATGCGATTTAGTAAATATGACCTTTCGTGAAACAGAAGCATTCATTTAGGCACTCAGCCCCTGTAACTAGGAGCCCAGCTCTCAAAGTTAGAAGCCTAAACCTGTTGAATATTAGCCTCGGTCTTTTTGCCCCAGCTTTTCCTAGTCTGTGATTATTGACCAGACTGATTTGACTGGAATTTATTGATATTATTTTTAGTTTGCTTTTAAAATTCTGAGATATTTATTATATTATAGGCTGATCTAAGAAAAGACATTTTATTGATATTTTATTGTATTTTTATTAATGTTTTTTATTTTATTTTTATGCAATTTACAATGATAATCAAGAATACGTCTTGTACAGAACCTGAGATATGATCAAGAAACCAATATAGTAAAGAATCCACAATTAAAAGGAAAAAAGACATACATCAATCCCACTCCAGCCTACTACACAAGAGATCCAAGTTAAAGACAAAAGAAAACCATTATATAAAAGAGTAGGATAATCAATAGGCGTGGACAATCGGCATAACCAAAATACCACGGCAGGCCTGCAGGAGCAACCCACCAGATTTTCCAAACGCCTAATATTAAGGAAGACCAGTAGCTGGGAGGGCTCCTAAAAACATACGAAGAGGCCTGGTATTTAACCAAGCACTTACAAAGATATTTTAGAAAAAAGAGCGCTTCCAGCTGCTGGATCCCGGGGTGCAGGAAAAGAAAGTCGCATCTCCCCCGTTGCACATCTCGAGGCAAATCAGGAAACATGCGAACCAGTAGACCTTTGAACCGCAGATTCTTTTTCTTAAAAAATATCTTCATTAACCCTTCTTAATAAAGAGCAAGGGTATCAATAATGTAGCAAGGGTTACAGATTCTTCCTGAGAGTCCTCCAAGATAGCAAATTTATCTAAAACATCCACTTGCCCCAACCCTGGAGCTTCCCCACTGATAGGTATTTTCTTAGATGATGGTAAATAGTACACCTTCACCGTCGGCAGATGTGACTAAGCCAGAATACCCAAGATTTCAGTCACATATGTCCTTGGTTGAGACTAATGAAGTCCTAGGAAAGTTCACCAGTCTCAGATTAGCTGCCTTGAGTCTTGAGAAGTTCCAGATCCGTCTTGATTGCAGACGATTCTTTTATAAAACAATCTGAGCATCCTTCCAACACATTAACCTTTGCTTGAACACCAGCCAAAGAATTTTGAAGTGACAGCACCTCTGAAGCGTTCTCTTCAATTGCTGAAGAATTACATTGGACCCTCTGAGTGAGATGAAACCTGAGGAACAAGGGCTGCCCCCAGCTGCATGATAGCAGTCCAAATTGTCTTCAGTGTAAATGTCTCTGGACGCTGCAGAGTAAAGACTAATGAAGACTTCTGCATAGCCATAGTAGTACCTTCCCTCGCTCCTGACACTCACACCTCGCCTTGTATGGCAGCCGACACTGCTGTCTGATGGGTATGTCAGTAAACCGCTGTTCTAGGAGGGACTAAACACCCTCCATTAAAGACCCCATGGCAATCCCTCGCCCGCTGTCGAGAACCCTTTCATAGGCTAAAGCCTCTTGCCGCTGGACTCTGGGGGAATCCTGGACACACACCACCTTCGCCGCACACCATGAGTCAGGGGAGACAGAATAACTGCCCGAAGTAAGCGCCAAGCCACCCGACTTTGACGCAAACGCAGCTGGGCTATATCCCCCTGCTTCTACTGGATGCTGGGAGCCAGGCAAAAAACAAAAGAGTCCGAAGGACCAACAATTGCAGGTAATGGCATGGAGGTCAAGAGGGCTAGGGAGGGATAGTTGGCCCCCTTAGCCTTCCTCTTCTTTCCCATTCAAGAAAACATGCCGCTCACACACGCCTAGGATTAATGGGGGGGGGGGGAGGGGGTTGCCTTTTTATGTATGCTGGGTAATCGTTCATAGTTACATATTACACCTTGTTGCTTTATTATTGTTCCATATGTTTATACTAGTTATGATTTTTTAATAAAGAACTTATACTTCTAATTAGTCATTTATTGAATCTTGCTTACTCTTGTGCTTCACCTCAAGCTCGTCTGGAGAACAGCTAAATAATAAGTGGAAACATAAAGAAACAGATAAATAAACTAACGAACTTATCAAGATGGGCTCGGAAGTGCTCTGCTACTACTTCTTACTGTATCGATTTGTATAGTGCTACGAGGCATATGCAGCACTGTATATATACATGTAAGAGACAGTCCCTGCTCAAAAGAGCTCACAATCTTTACAAGATGGACAAATACAACAAACAGGGGACAAGGGCAGAACTAAGGGGAAATGGTTATAGCACACTTGGGTGGCAAACAGGAGGATAAGGGGGTCAGAATCTAAAAAGAGCCTTGAAGAGGTGGGTTTTAGCTCTCTAATCAGGACATGGTACCTAAAGCAGCTGAGACTATTTCTTTATCTTTCTTGGTCTGCGATAGCATCTCTTGACCGATGCTTGATGATCTTCTGGCTCTCAATACGCAGCACAGAATAGTCATGCGTTGCAAGCCCTTCTATTCACAACGCCATTCCTCTGTTTTTCTCCTTTAGCAGTGCGATATGGCCTGGTTTCTAGCACCAAGCTTTCTATTGGTTGGCATGGGATCTGCTGTGAGACTCAGCTGACGTCCCACTGTGGATATTTTAGTTTAAACATGAGAAGAGACGGATAGCGATACTCCGAGCACATCCCCTATTGATCCTTTTTAACCTTGTGAAAGAGCTGCCCCCCATTAAGTCCTTTTTACAGCAGCCCTGATAGACACACAGATGGTGACTGCCAGGTTAAATATCCAGGGGCAGGGCGTAGGTCATGAGCTCATTCATTTCTGGCTAAGTACCAGTAAACGTATTTACCCCTCTGACCTCCATGACCACAGGAGAAGATACCAAATGTTAATTTGAAATGAAATTTTCAGCTTTGTTTTTTTTTTTTTTTTTAATTTTCCACTTGCTTCTTTTGTTTTTTTACCTTGTTTTTAAATCATATCCAGTATGAGAAGAAAACAGCAGAAATGGGTCTGAACCAGGGTCGGGGCAATGTGGCTGCCTAGGGCGACAGACCACTGAGGGCGGCACAATGTCCGTTGCAGGGCATGTGGTTCGGCACACATGGCCTGGCGCTTCTGGCCCCACCGACAGGAAGTTGTATCAGAAGGGGGGCAGAAGCAGCACCGAGCCCAGCCATTCCCCCCACTGCACCGACAGAATCGGTGGCAGTGGGGGGCGGTGACTCAGCAGGGGGGCAGTATGGCTGGAGTTCTGCCTAGGGCAACAGAAACCCTTGGGCTGGCCCTGGTGTGAACTTGGAGATTTGTTTTCTGAGATTGTGAAAGGGAAGCTCTGTAGATGGCTTTTAATAAGGAACCAGGTTAAAGGCACAGCAACGACTACAAATGCCATTGCTTTGGGAGTCTTTTACGAAAGGACGCTAGCTGGCAGCAAGTGTCTTGGTGTGTGCTGAAGGTACACTGGCACACATGTTGCCACCTAGAGGGACAATTCCTGCTCTGATTGTGCAACCTGCGTTAGAGTCTCAAATGGGTGCGGTAAGAGCGGAGATTTGGCAGGGTGAGCTCAGAGTAGTTAGCGCTGGGTAGGTTCACTTAACACCACCTCAATAGGTTGGGTTAGGTGCACCCATCCCAAGACAGCCCACATTATGGGACTATGCTTCATTTTAAACTGCTGGGGAAATACTTTCCCCACCCCTGACTGTTAACGCAGTAGTATTGCACATAGAGCACCATGGTTGTGGTGCTTTTTGGCATGTTAGGTGCAACACCCCTGCACCCTTTAGTAAAAGAGCCCTTTTTTTTAAACTTTCCCAACTAAAAATAATCTATTTTAGCAACCTTTATATCTTTTATTCCTCTCCTAGATTCTAATTTCTTTTCATATGTCTCTGTCATGAAAATTATATTTCTTACTCATTTTTACTGTAAACCGCTTGGCTATAACAAGGAAAGGTGGTATATCAAAACTTATAACAAACTATAAATTATAAAGTATTTTTTGCATTAGTTTTCTATTGCTACCTGACCCAGGTTGACCTCAGAAGGCCAATTTATTTTCTTTAACTTGATTTTGTAGACTTGCCTCGCAATTGTGACTCCTGTTATGAAGTACCCTGAAAATGAAGGCTAGTCACATTTTCAATTATTTCCGAAGATCTGCTGTGTCCTATGCTAATGCAGGGACATCACTTGCCTGGCATATGAAGTCTATGTGGAAGAAATTCAAATTATGGGCTCCAAAACAACAATTTTTAAAGGACCCTCAGAGTAGAGAAAGTCCATTTCAGAAGATATGGGATCAGTTGCAAGTGGGCCCCTCTGCATCACAGGGGCCACTTGGGCAGAATTTGGGAAGTGTTTTTTTATAATTGGTTCTCTCCACAGGGAATGGCCATTTGGCCAAGGGATGGGTAAGTGAGGATATAGAGGTTATAAATTGATAGATTTTTTTTTAGGGAACATTTTTTTGACTCTCACCCCTAATGTTTTCAAGAGGGAGCGCAGGAATCCTGAGGTTGCTGGGGTCCCGGATGCTGAACGAGACCTGAAGCTAAGGAAAGGTATCTCCTTTTTCATGAAGAAAGTGAAGGGATGGGCTGGAAGCCTATGATCAGTGGTGGAATACACAGGGGAAGAGGTTGTAGCCAGTGATGGACTACACTAGGTGAGAGAACATGCAGCATATTTGTGGCATTCAGGTAAAGAAAGAATCCCAGAATAGCTTGATCTCTAAGAGGGTGGGAGCCAACCTGTGGGGTGTCCTCCTTCAGTTCAGGGAACCCACTGAAGAGATGAAAGGAGAGTGAGCATGCTTTAGAGGTGTCTTTGCAGGTTCCTGGAAGAGTTGCTTGGAAAGACTGGTATGACGAAGAGGGTGAAAAGAGATTTTCTTAGAAGAGAAGACAAGAAGGAGAAATCCCAAAGACAGGTGATTATCAAAGAAAAAGTAGCACAGTGTCATTTTTTTTTTTGTCTTTTGTTAAATGAATTGTTGCAAGTGGAGTGGAACGCGTAAATGTAGATCGGTTGTTTACTCCTTCAAAAAGCAGAAAGACTAGGGGGACATACAATGGAACTTCAATGTAGCACATTTAAGACTAATCAGCGAAAAAGATTTTTTCACTCATTGCATAATCAAACTCTGGAATTCGTTGCCGGAGAATGTAATAAAAGCTTTCAGTGTAGCTGGGTTTAAAAGAGGTTTGGACAAGTTCCTGGAGGAAAAGTCCATAAATCATTATTAAAGTGGACTGAGGAAATCTTCTACTACTGCTACTACTACTACTGCTATTAAAAATTTATAAAGCACTGCAAGGCCTACACAGCACTGTACAAACATATATAAAGTCAGCCTCTGCTCATTAGAGCTTGCAATCTAATTAAGACAGACAAGACAAAAGATTTATTTATTTATTTATTTAGCTGTATTTATATTCCGCTTTTCACCGGGTCAAAGCGGTCAATTGGGGGATACATTTAACACGAGGGGATATGACACACATACGTTAATACTTACAGGGAACATGGGCAATGGAGGGTTAAGTGGCTTGCCCAAGACCACAAGGAGTGCCTATAGGACTAGAAATCCCAGTCCCTCTGGCCTGAGATTGCTGAAAAAGATAAGAATAAGGGAAAAAGTGAAGGGTGAGGAGACATAAGCAATAAGGGATCAGGATCCAAAAGCAGCTTCAAAGAGGTGAGCCTTCAGCATGGACTTGAAAAGGGGCAGAGATGAAGCCTGATGCACGGACTCAGAGAGCCTGTTCCAGGCATAAGAAGCAGCAAGCTGAAAGTGCCGAAGTCTGGATTTGGCAGTGGAAGAAAAGGGCAAAGAGAGAAGTAAGCCAGTAGAAGAGCGGAGTTCACGAGGAGAGGGGTAGGGAGAGAGGCGAGAGGAAAGGTAGTGAGGAACAGAAGAGTGAATGCACTTTTAGGTCAGAAGAAGAAGCTTGAATTGGATATGGAAACGGAAATGAAGCCAGTGAAGTGATTTGAGAAGAGGGGTTATATGAGCATATCAAGGCTGGTGAAAGATAGTCACGCAGCAGAGTTCTTAACAGATTGAAGGGGAGACAGGTGGCCAAGAGGGAGACCAGAAAGAAGGAGGTTGCAATAGTCAAGACGGGAAGTCATTAGCGAGTGGACAAGTGTTTTAGTAGTGTGTTCAGAAAGGAAGGTGCAAATTTTGTTAATGTTATAGAGACACAACTGGTTTTAGCTATCTGTTGGAAATGTGAGGAGAAGGAAAGAGAGGAGTCAAAGATGGCCCCAAGGTTGTGGGCCAAGGAAACAAGAAGTAGAAGAGTTTTATCCACAGAGACAGAGAAAGGAGGAAAGGGGAAGAAGGTTTAGGGGGAAAAGTAAGAAGTTCAGTTTTGGTCATGTTTAATTTCAAATGGTGGTAAGATATCCAGTGGTGAAGTCAGATAGGCAGGCAGAGATGCGGGTCTGGCGTGTCAAAGAGATATTAGGTGTAGAAAGATAGATTATCGGCATAAAAATGATACTGAAATCCATAAAAATGATACTGAAAGCTATGGGAGGAGATGAGAGTACCAAGGGACTAGGTGTAAAGAGAGAAAAGGAGAGAGCCAAAAACATATCCTGGGGTGCACCAACTGATAGAGGAATAGCAGTAGAGGAGGAACCACCAGAAGAAACACTAAAAGAGTGATGGGAAAGATAAGATGAGAACCAGGACAATACAGAGTCCCTAAAACCAAGTGAAAACAATGTGTCAAGGAGAAGGTGGTGGAAAACAGTGTCAAAAGCAGCAGAAAGATCAAGAAGGTTGAGGATAGAGTAAAGGCCCTTGGATTTAGCCAGGAACAAGTCACTGGAGACTTTGGCAAGTGCCATCTTGGTAGAATGTAAGGGATGAAAGCCAGATTGATGTGGATCCAGCAGGACTTGAGAGGAAAGAAATTCAAGGCAATGGTGGAGGACTGCTCAATAAGTTTCAAAATGAAGGGAAGAAGGGAGATGGGTCTATAATTAGAAGGACTACTAGGATCAAGAGAAGGTTTCTTAAGGAGAGGTGCGACCACAGCATGTTTGAAGGCTGCGGGAACCATGGCAGTGGAGAGTGAGAAGTTGAGAATATGTGAGATGGAAGGGATGATAGAGGAGGAAATGGAGCTAGTTGGGTGGGGATAGGATCAGAAGAGCAAGTAGCAAGTTCAGAGGAGGAAAGGAGATGAGAGATTTCCTTATCAGAGATCATAGAAAAGGAAGAAAGGGTAACAGAGATTGAGGGGGAAAGTTGGTATTGAGGTGGGGGAAGAGGGGATGAAGCTGATCTAGTGGGGAATTGGGATACGCATTGTGGAACTTGTGTATCTTTTTTGGGAACTTGACAGATATTTGTGAAAGAGGATACTGGGCTCAATGGACCTTTGATGTGACCCAGTATGGCATATCTTATGTTTATTTATTTATTTTATTTTAAAACATTTATATACCGCAAAAGGCATTCAAGAAGGCATGCAAAATAAAAATAAACTAAAAATCTAACTGAGCAAACTAAAACCCTACCTTATCCCATATCAACCAACCACCTGCCTGCCTTGTCCAGTTCGTATAATCACTCAGTAAATTATAGGGTCAATATATAGGCATTCATTAAACTGTGCAGAAATGGCAGCATTAAAATGGGAGAGCAAGCCAAACACATGTGCACAAGATGTCGACGATAGTTTGACATACTATCCCAGAGAAACAGGAGCACCATGTAGCTAATTTGCATATGAACCCTGTGATAAGGAAGCTTATCATAGTTCAGGAAGGAGCTATAATAGAGGTGAATTGGCTCTGAACAAGCAACCTGTCTTTGCTGGTAGAAATAATAAAACAGAATGTTTTCATAAAAGACTACCAGTCCCAGAATGCACCAGGTTTCAAACAGCCACTAGAAGAGCTGAAGTGGGGAAACGTGTGTTCAATCAGGAGAGCTATGAGGTAATCTCCAATCACTCATCTCCAAGAGCAGGGCTTGATTCAGCACAGCTGAGCTGTGCTAGGGTGGAGTATCCCTCTAAACAAGTTAAAAGTAAAACAGATTCTACACAGAATCAGATGGAGTTGAGGAACTCAGAGCTCAAGGACAGAGAGTGGAAGCAGCAGCATCAACGTGGAAGGAAGAAGAGGAAAACATCTTGGAGGTCTAAAGAAGGAGCCCATAGCAGTACGTGTGTTGGGAGTCATTCCAGAGGCAAGCATACTCCATTGGACTGGAGGAAGCCAGAGGAGTGGGGTTAAAGAGCCAGGAATTCCCGGACGGCACCTGTGAGGGAGACGGCTGCATTTGGAAGAGGCCCTAAGACCAGTGCAAGAAGGTATGTGAAGAGAGACCCAGTGTCCAGGGATCTTGATTGGAAGGCTGGACATAAAAGCTGGATTACTTACTGGCCAGGATATCTGGAGAGGAAACCTAACAACAAAGGAAGCTCAGGTATGAACACTGATCTATGCCCTAGCTCTTCACTTGGAAGACAGCAGGGAAACAAGTATTGTCCTGAGAGTGCTCCATTAAGGAATTCCTCTGAGCCAGACCATGATATTGATTCTATGATAGTTGAAGAAGAAGGAGATATTTTAAATGATCAGAATGAATACATGGATTGCTCTCTGAATAAGCTGCTGTGGTAAAATACTTTCAGAAATACAACAACCATCAAAAGGGAACTATAACTTGTTCTTTTATCTACCCAGAAAAGCCTGCAAGAAAGCTTTAGGGTAAGATTTGAGCCACGTAGAGAAAGTGAACCAGCAAAGGAGTTTGCAGCTGGCTAATTATGGGTAATTAAGCCATGCACAGTTGCACGTGAGCTCTGAAAGGAAACTACTGTTTGTGTGAGAAAATAGAAGAAAGTTATCCTTGAAAAAGAACAGTTTTTGGTTACTTTTGGGTTTTGTCTTTGCTTTTGGAGCACTGCTAAAAGGTATTAGCAGGAGCCCTCAGAAAGACCTTTTCTGTTTCCCATTAAGGTCTTTATTGTTTGATTGATTGCTTAAGAAGTTCAGTTGCTGATATCATGATTTGTTTTTCCTAAGTACAATACTGAAAGCAAGTATCCTTTTGTGTTACCAAGTAAATCTGTGTGGGAGAATTAACCCCATGAATAAAATATATTTTTTCTTTGCTTACACTCGAGCAACACAACTCATTATTTTGTGAACGGCTGATTCTGGTATGAATGGACTACATTCCCCACAATCCTTTGCAAGTCATAATAGTATTTGCCTTTGCCAAGACTGTGGACATTCTCACCCAGTGCCCCCGTTTACAACCCCAACAGTATTTTGATGGCATTGAGGGCTTTCTCCAATGCCTGGTTCACCCGATGCCCCACTTGGTCCCACCCAGTGCATCCCGGGATGCACTGGGTGGTGTCGGACTGCCATATAAGTAATATTCTACGTACCTTATATGGCAATCTGACCTCATCTGGTGCGTTCCAGGATGCAATACACGGGTCCAGGTACCACCATTATTCAAGATGGTGGGGCAAGAGCAGGATCGCGTCGGAAGTGCTCCCGCTCATTTCTAAAGGTAGCAGAAGAGGGTGGGGGTTCAGAGCCACTGGGCCACCAGGTTGATTTGGTTGAATGGGGGTTGGGGGATCAGAGCTACTGGGCCACCAGGGATTTCCTTTCTGTTGGGGGCACCGACCTCCAACAGTATTTTGATGGCATTGGGGGCTTTCCCTGATGCCATCAAAATACTGTCGGGGGGGGGGGAGACATGCTAGATGTTTAAGCCACCTCAGATCCAGGCGTAAAGATATTGACACTAAGGCTGGTTGTTAAATCCTCTACACGTTTCTCTGCATTGGACACAGCCAATATTTGTATATCTGTTTATTATGTGCAGCTCATTTGCATATAATTTAAATACATCAAAATACTCTTGGCGTTAATTGTGTGCTAGTTTTTCTGTTGCTGTTTACTCGTGCGTGAGTCTCTTTTCTGCATTTGACAGTAGCAGTAAGTGTGCTTATAAGTGGCATTATCTGTGCTTAAAGGCTGCGCTAGTTTTGTGCATCAGCCTGTTTGTGTGTGTCAGTGCCATCAAGTCATTGCTGACATCTGGCAACCCAGCAGCCTTTTGGGTTTTCTTGGAAAGGTGTGAACGTAAGTAGATTACCAGGCGTTTCTAACGAGGCAATGGAGGGTAAAGTGACTTGCCCATGGCCACGAGGAGTACCAATGAGAATTGAATGCTGGTCTCTTGGTCATCAAGCCACTGCGTTGACCACTAGGCTACTCCTTCAACTTCTCCAGCTCCACTAAGCAGTAGTAGTTGTTATCTATTTGTTATATATTCAGTGCTGCTAGCTACAGAAACAGTGGTGCTGAATATACAGTACATATAGAGCAACGAGCCCCAACACTATATGGATAAAGGCAATATTTAGTTCATTACCCATATAGCTATTAGGGATGTGCAAGTTGAAAATGTTCATTTTATTCAGTTTTTTTATCGAGACTTTTGAAATATAGCAATTCCACTTCACACAAGAAAACCTTGAAAATGAAAACACAAAGATAAAAAATATATATATAAGAAATACAAGGTGAAGCCCACATCACAAGAGATTGACACCTTTTAACAAAGAAATTCATTCACTAGAAATTAGGCAAAACATGCCAAGTATAACAGAATACTAAATCCTAATGAACCCTAATCCTGCCCACCCACAATCATTTCTTCCTATCTAGCAGGAATTTCTCTAGATGAGAAACATCTTGAAACACAAAGGTATCCCTTTGCAGAGTAATTACAAACTTGCAGGGGAACTGTAGAAAAAAAAGTAGCCCCCAAAGCTAAGATCTGAGATTTTAAATCCAGAAATTGCTTCCTACAAAGCTGCGTGCTCCTAGTAACATCTGGAAAAACATTTAACTTCTGTCCACAAAACTGGACATCCTTACTTTTAAAATAAGCTTTGAGAACTTTAAGTTTAACTGCTTTAGAAGAAAAAGTCACCCGTGAGGTAGCACACTTGGAAATAGTATCTGTAGAGTCTTCCAAACAAGCAGTAAGATCTTGGCTCTTAGATGGTTTAAGTATATCCAAAGTCCCGTCTAAGAGCTTAACACCCTGGGACTTGTTAAGAACATAATAAGCCTGAACCACATCAATATCATCAGAAAATTTCAACACTTCAGTAAAGTATTTCTTCAATAATACATCTGAAGAAACTAAATTACAAGGAAAATTAAGAAATCTCAAATTCCTAGCACAATACAAAAAAAAAAAAGAACAGCCACACTGAAAGTCACACAATCATATTATACAAAACACTCCCAGGTTAAGAAAAGCTCGTTAGAACCAATTACTGTTAAGAAATATATTAATCAAGCTGAGACACTTCACGTGAACAGACAAACGTACAAACTCTACAATTAGGGAAAAAAACGCTTCAGGACAATGTCTCATCCGCTATGCTGCAAAAGTAAGCCGTAGGGCAGGGGTCACCAACCTGCGGCCCGCGAGGTCCCTCCCTGCGGCCCGCGAGACTCTACCCCGGTGCGGCCCGCCAAGGCAAACTCACCGACTCCTTCTTCTGCAGCCGCGGCTCCCTGCCTCTTAGGGAACCGTGGCTGTGCTTGTAAAATCATTGCGGAGCCCTTCCTGTCTTGACGGGCTCCGTGCAGCATTGTCCCGCCTCCAAAGGAAGTGGTAAACAACTTCCTTTAGAGGCGGGACAATGCTGCACGGAGCCCGTCAAGACAGGAAGGGCTCCGCGATGATTTTACAAGCACAGCCGCGGTTCCCTAAGAGGCAGGGAGCCGCGGCTGCAGAAGAAGGGAGGGAGCTGACATGGAATAATCAAAGTACAGGTATGAGCAGTTTTTTTTTTCGCGCGGGGGGGGGAGGGGGTTGCGGCCCGCGAGTCTGCCGGTAGTCGGCTGTGCGGCCCGCGGCCCTCTGGAGGTTGGTGACCCCTGCCGTAGGGGAATAGAGAGCTCAACATCATAGGCTACAAAAAACTCCCCATTGAATATATTTTTTTTTACAATTCACTGAACTTATAAAAACTTATACAACCTATCAACCATTGGGTATTTACAAGGATTCCTAGACAATACCCAATGCTTACACGATATAGAATAAGTACTAAATAATAAGATATAAATTTAATAAAGTGCAATTTAGTATACAAAATACATTATGATGATAAGAGCTCAAGCAGGAACTATGAAATATTGGATGAAATGAAGATCTTGCAAATCAAACAACCAGGGTAAACAGGACATCCAAACATTTACTCCTGCAACACCCACAACCATTTACATATCTGAAAGCTGAACAGTGAGAGTTGCCCTACACCGACGCCACAGTATAGTACTTCAGGTTCCTTAAACAGCTTAGTCACAGCTCGATTCTGTTTCCCTATAAGATGAAACACATCTAAATACAGCTCATTCTGCTCTACAAAGGTCTTTGTTTCGCCATAAGACAGGCTTCTTCAGAAGCAAGAAACTATGCCGGAAAAACATTCCGTGCAGAGAAAAAGGTGTCTGACGACACATACATTTTAAAAAGGTTTCGACCAATCAGGAACCAACCTGTGTTTGATTGGAGCATCCCAGAAAACCAAAAATAATTCAAAGAACCCACCACCTAAAAACGCATTCAAAGAAACATATCAAAAAGAGAGGAGATATGTTTGGAATACCGCACAGCAAAATACACAAAAATTCATATTAGTTAGAAGAAAACCCCCCAATCAATTTTATTATTCAAACCAGAAGACTCTAAAACATTTAGTTGAAAAATCGAACACTATTCACATTGTAGTAAAAGTTTTACTCGATCACCTCCACTCTAATTCGCTGGTCTTGAAAATTATGATAATACTGGAGATAGTGCTTTTATTTCTCTTATATACCGTGCTATTCTGCATCAGTGTGGTTTACATTGAAAAAACTGAAATTACATTGAACAGGGCATTATAACTTGGAAATAACTATTTTTCAGGGAACAGGGGCTATGGAGGATTAAGTGGCTTGCCCAAGACCACAAGGAGCACCTGTGGGACTAGAAACCCCAGTCCTTCTGGCCCAAGGTTGCTGTCCTCTAGTGGGATTTGAACCCCTGACCTTCTGGCCTGAAGTACTTTGCCCCAACCACTAGGCCACTCCTCCACTCCTAATGGGGGGGGTCTCTTCATGGGCCTTCAAAAGGTTATTTTTATGTTGTGACAACCGTACACGTAATTGATGAGTGGTCTTACCAATATAACATTTATTGCAAGGACATTTAAGGAAATAAACTACCTACACAGATGTGCAAGAAGTAAGCCAATGATCATGGCGTCGATAATTTCTAAAGCAGACCTTCAGACATTATCGCACAAAATGTGCAATGCCCACACTTAAAGTGTCCTTTATTCTGAACTCTGAAAGGGACTCGAGGGACAGCCGAACATAACCTATTTATTTATTTACTTACATTCTTTTATTTACCGCGCTATTCAGCATCAGTGCGGTTTACATTGAACAAACTGAAAAATAACCTAACATAAAGGATTTGCCCTATGACGAAGGATTCGCCGTGGACGTGTCTTAGCAAAACAGGGGAGAGCCGCAAGAAGCGGCCAATGTTTTGATATGTTTCTTTGAATGCGTTTTTAGGTGTTGGGTTCTTTGAATTATTTTTGGTTTTCTGAGATGCTCCAATCAAGCACAGGTTGGTTCCTGATTTATCAGTACCTTATTTAAATGTATGTGTCGTCAGACACACTTTTCTCTGCACGGAATGTTTTTCCGGCATAGTTTCTTGCTTCTGAAGAAGCCTGTCTTATGGCGAAACAAAGATCTTTGTAGAGCAGAATGAGCTGTGTTTAGATGTTTCATCTTATGGGAAACAGAATCGAGCTGTGACTAAGCTGTTTAAGGAACCTGAAGTAGTACACTGAGGCGTCGGTGTGGGACAACGCTCACCGTTCAGCTTTCAGATAAGTAAATGGTTATGGGTGTTGCGGGAGTAAATGTTTGGATGTCCTGCTTTCCCTGGTTGTTTGATTTGCAGATTCTTCATTTCCTCCAATATTTGGTAGTTCCTGCTTGAGCCCTGATATAATCATATTGTATTTTATTATACTAAATTGCATTTTATTAAATTTATATCTTATTATTTAGTATTTATTATATATTGCATAAGCATTGTGTATTATCTAGGAATCCTTGTAAATATCCAGTGGTTGATAGGTTGTATAAGTTTGTATAAGTTCAGTGAATTATAAAAAAAATGTATTCAATGGGGAGTTTTTTGTAGCCTATGATGTGGAGCTCTCTATTCCCCTATGGCTTATTGTTGCCGCATAGCGGATGAGACATTGTCCTAAAGCATTTTTTTCCCTAATTGTAGAGTTTGAACATTTGTCTGTTCATGTGAAGTGTTTCAGCTTGATTAATATATTTCTTAACAGTAAATGGTTCTAATGAAATTCCTAGCATAGAAAGAATTCTCAAATGCTTCCAGCCTGCCATAAATAGAAAGGGAATCCTTAATACGAGACATGTTCGTTTGCTGAAAATTTTGCACATGAGAATCTATCCATTGCACAGACTTATCAAGAACAAAAACATTGCTATCCAGATCTTGCAATGTATCCACAATTTCCTGAGAAAAAAAACCAAAAGATAATACAATCGTGCTCAACTTAGAATCGATAGCCTTAATAGACCCCCATAAGTCCTTCAAGGTGACCTCCCCCTCCAAAGGAGTATCAGGGGGCATGGAGAACTCCTGAGACTCCCAAGACAGCACCTGAGAACTGCCTTCATACTTCTGAAGGGAAGAGTCACCCTCTACCAAGTTAGATGACAGAGGGGGAAGCAGGTAGGGAGGTGATGTTCTGCCCTCGGAGCTCAAAGATGCTCCTTCCAGAAATACTTGATTTGCTGGCATCAGTATAATATGCTTGTCTACGGGCCTATCAGTTTTAACAGATGACATAGTGGAAGACTAAGTTCACCCCACCTTTGTTCTTCCTCTTCCCCATAGACTCAGTACTCACCATGAGACCAGATGGAGATAAAACGTCTTTCTCTGCCAGCATCTGCCGGTGCCCCGAAGGGGCTCCAAAACGATATGACCTGCCCCTTTGGGCATGCCCCTTCATGTATAGAGCAGCATCAGTTCTTATGGGCCTCCAGGGGCCTTCAGATGACATCACTGGGGTTGTCTGTACTGCCTGCTCTGTGCACTCACTGAGAGCCCCGCTGGCCCAACACCAGGCAGGATGAAGCCTCTCCATACAGGCCAATGGATGGGCTCCCAAATACTCTTCCTCCAGTCAGATGGCAAAATCCCTTATTCAATTTTTATTTTTTTTTTTTGTTTTCAGGTGCAATGTCATCGTAGTATGCACTATTGCACAATAATGTACCCAGTTGCTCAAATAATGCACCCAATTGCCCAACAGTTTGCCCTGTTGTGCAACAGTTTGCCTACTAATAATTAGCACTCACTACTGAGCAATAGTAGGCAGTATTTGAACAATAGGGCACACTATTGATGATATGGGGGGAAAAATGAAATTTCAACTTTTCCCCTGTCATCTCAGATTAAAAACAATATAAAGTAACATAGAAAATGTCATTTCAAATGAATGCACCTCCTTCACAGATATACATTTAAGATTTTGATATATTCCAGAGTGCTGGGGCCTTTTTGCTGTCCTCAATTTCTCCAATGCTCAGAAGTCTATCAGATGTATTCAGAGCTCTTGACCTCATCGATCATCAGTTGTATGAGTCTAACAAAGTTGGATTTTGCAATTAAAAGACTGCAACATTATGTTGATTAATGTCTGCCCATTTTGGAAATGTGACTGCCTAACTCTACTCAGTCTTGAGGGAGATGTGGATCCCAATTCACATAGGGGCATATCCGGGCCGTTGGACTGCCCCAAGGAAGACGGGCCAGTTAGGACCAGATTCTGGAACGCAGGAAGAAAATGTCCCACAGTGCACAGAATCGGGCCCATGGACGACCCAGTGTGCCCTTGCTGCCTGCGGGGACATCCTCCCCACAGACGACCACGACTCTCGTGGCTTCGGCCCCCCTCTTCCCCACCACCCAACCCATGACTAGCCTGCTGGGGCCTCGATCGGGTGGCGGGGACCCCCCTACACCCTGCCCTGGCCCCAGAGGGGGATCCCCGGGCCCAATTGCCAAGTTGGTGCTGCTTATTCCACCTTTGAGGTGGAATAAGGAACATGTCCCCTTTGACCTGGCAGGATGTGCAGGATTGTGATCTGAATCGGCCCTGTACATCCTGCCAGGCTGGCCTACTCCCACTCTGCCCAGATCCCGCATCCTCCCAGCTCTCCCCGTCCTGCTGCTCAGGACATACGGGGAGAGTCGGACGGGGAATAGGGCCCGTGTCCCAGAATCAGGCCCATAGTAACTAAGAAGAGGAAGACCTCCCTTGCTGGTAGCCTTGCCTTGAATCCAGTTTGGATCTTTCAAAGAGAAAGCTAGTGTGTTAATGGAAGAGGTGTATTGTTTAACGCATTGTTTATCTTTCCACTCTTACCCTGGCTGACAAATCCCATCTGTATGTCGATTAGCAGAGTAATTTTATATCATGTTAGGATTCCTCTAGCTTTTCTACAGTCTTTGGATTTCTTCCTCAGTGCCATTGTAAATGACGGTCATAAGTGGCTGAGCACTGTTATTTATTTATTTAACAGGTCTTATAAACAAACCACTTTATCATTTCAATCAAAGCAGTATACATTGTAATTTAAACTTGGCAATGTACATTAAACAGGAACATTGATTAGGAAAGCTAGTGGGAATCAAACCTTGGTCCCTTGGTTCCTAAGCCAATGCTCTAACCATTAGGCTAAGTTTGATCATTAAGTTAAACCATTGGTTCTGGAAGCTGTGCAAGGGTGCTCATCTCACCTACTTTACCACTTTCATATTGAATATTGTTATCATTTGTAATAATTAGTACGTCTTAATTTAGCTCATGTTTTATATTAATCCTAAAGATGGGCAATAAATCACCTTTCACCTGTTTTCCCAGGCACGGGGGCTTATTGAATATAACTCACTAAAAGCCAGATTTAAGGATTTTGGGAAATCAAATTGCAAAAATAAGGCATAATTGCATGTTTTGTATATTTTGTATTTGAACCAGACTTGACTTCATGCAAAAGCTTCTGTTATTCTCTCCTCCCTCCTGTTCATTATTAGTCATTTTAAACAAGTGGGGAAGGTATGTGGAGCATGGATCATGGAATTCTTTCCAAAATATATATGTGTGTGTGTGTGTGTGCACATATATTTATAACTCTGATGCTTCTGAGAGTGTTTGTAACTGGGTTGTCTCTGTGGGTGTCTCTGACCTAGAGTGAATGGGGTGGTTTGAAAAGAGTGAGTCCCAAGTATTCTATTAGTTTAGAAAGAATAATAAAATGAATCCAAATGTGAATAACATATCTAACCATTAAATGTCACTATCAATAGATTTCAAACAATGATTTTTAAAGTTTGACCATAGGGTGCCACTGTCCCAAAGCAATAGTTACTGCCATGCTTGTTCACTACTGGTGGGCTGTACACATGGCAACCAGTAACAGTCATTAGATGTCATAGTGTGGCAGGCTATGGCCTAGCATGGTCTGCTACTATGAAAGGCCTGTAAGTTAGGCCTGGATCCTAACTCCCATTATAGCTAGAAAAGAACCAAAAATCTGTGAAAAATGAGAAAACTGTTTTAAAATGCTTAATAAGAAGTTTTACATGAATTCATAAGTCTTTCATTATTCTCTTGTGTGCAAAAGTAAGAAATGTTTCAATACATGCATTCCTGAAGCTAGGGATAAACTTGCAGTAGAGAAGTATCAAAATCAAGAACTGCACCATTGTTAGAACAATCCTGAGGGAGGGGGCTGGTTGCTAGGCCCCGGAGGGATTTCTGATTGGACAGGTGCAGGGAGCGTGGAACCAATGAGAAGTTTGCATGTATCGAGCTAGAACCAATAGAAAGTTCTCATGTATCAAACTGAAAAAGAGGTATAAATGGTTATGTCTCTGTAGAAACATTTGCTCAGTTCCTTTTGAAGCCTTGACTGACTGGGCCTGTGCACAATAAACTGGCTTGGACCCTGTCAATTGACTCCTGGATTTATTCATTGATTGCACTTTGCTGCAACATATTCTTGGTGCGTTGGCCGGGAAGTGCGAGCAGTAAATGGTATTCAAGTGAATAATCCACGAAATTCGCCTTGAGGTTTGGCCCGGTTGGAACCGTGTCTGTCTGACCGCGGGGGAGACCTCAGGTGCCAGAGAGGGTTTCGCCTGCCTCGGCGGGCCATCGGGTCCAGCTGGCCAACACCTCCGACCCGGGGGAGTCCAGGTTCCAACTCAGGAGCTGCTGTGGTATCGGGGACCGGATCCGGTGAGTAGACATTTTTGTGATTTGATAGTCAGAAAGAACAGCCTAGGACAACGTCTTGTGTGTGCAGGACTGATTTGGTATATTTGGTATAGGCTAACTGGGAAATCTCGCATGAGTGTGTGCGAGACAGGGGAGCCTGATCACCTCCCATAAGGGCGGTCCTAGTAAGCTCCGCATAAGAGAAAGCCGAAGCCGAAGCCATCGACCCTTCTTGTTTGAAATAGTCAGTTAGTCAGAAAAACCTGGGCACTTGAAAAATGATTTCTTGTTGAAATATGATTATTGGTGTGAGTGAGAGGTCTTGAAATACAGACTGAGTGAGAGCGGACTCCTAAGTAGCGCAGTTCCTGGCCGGGCGACCGCGTCCAGGTCGCAAAAAGGAGGAAGCGAGTGGTGTTTGTCCCCCCCAGTGTTCTGTGGGCTGTACGGACCCCTTACCTACAGCCATACTACCTATCCTTATTGTTCGTTGTCTTGTACGTCATTACGTGTACGTAGAGTACGTAGTTAGTGTACGTAGTTGCGTTTAGATTATGGGAGGGACGGAGTCCACGCAAACTCCATTGGAATGTATGATCAAGAATTTCCGTAAAGGATTTTCGGGTGATTATGGTATGAAAATGACTCCGTCTAGATTAAAAATGTTATGTGAAAGGGAGTGGCCCGTGTTAGCTGTTTCATGACCCCATGGGGGCACCTTCGATTTAGAAAGAGTTTTTCAAGTTCATCAGCTTATACAAAGAGTGTATCCTGACCAGTTCCCCTATATAGATTCCTGGTTAAGTGCTTGTGAACAGCAGCCCTCATGGATGAAGCGCTGTTATGAGGAGCGCTGTAAAATATTTGTAGCTACTACTAGGGGAACTAGAAAAGTTAAGGAGGAGAAGCCGCCTGTGTATTCTGCCCCAGAGTCCCCAGATATCCTGACTAGGTTACCCCAGTACCCACAGAAGTTAGTTCCCCCAGCACCACGGCCTGAAGTGGAGCCAGATGAGGAGCCCCAGAAAATACCGCTGCAGAAGCCTAAGAAGCACCCTACCCCGAGTGATAGTCCCGAGTCAGGCCCAAGCACGTCGGGGGGGACTCGAGTCCTCTGACGAGATAGAAAGCGGAGGCTCTCCTGCCAGTTCAGGGTCACCCACCAAGGAGACTTGTGCCCGGGAGCCTTATGATTTAAGAAGCGTAACTCCCAAGAAGAAGAAGGAGAAAACAGGGCACCTAATGCCATTACGCCAAGTGCCTGGAATACCTGTTTTAAATGATCAGGGCCAGATGGCGCCAGGACCAACCAGCTTAGTTTATGTACCCTTTTCCACCAAAGATTTATTAAACTGGAAAACGCATTATGCATCCTACACAGCCAAGCCTCAGGAATTAACAGAATTAATGTCTAGCATTATGCAAACCCCTCAGCCTACCTGGGCCGATTGTCGCCAGCTCCTGTCCACCCTCCTTACTACTGAGGAGCGAGGGCGAATCGGGCAAGCATCCCTCTGTTGGTTAGAAGAGAACCCTGTAGAGGGGGGAGGAATAAATCCCCCGCAAGCAGCTGTTGCAGAATATCCCAATGAAGATCCCGGGTGGGACCCGAATGATGAAAGGGGGGCGGCGGCCCTAACCAGATTCCGCCAGGCCTTATTGCAGGGCCTGAAGAAGGGAGGCCAGAGGGCCATGAATATCGGGAAGGTATCAGAAGTTCTCCAGGGTCCAGATGAGAGCCCAGCTGCCTTTTCTGTGCGGTTGTCTGAAGCTTATAGATTGTATACCCCATATGATCCCGCCGCTCAGGAAAATTTACGCATGGTAAATGCGGCCTTTGTCAGTCAGTCCCAGAGAGACATAAAACGAAAATTGCAGAAATTGGACGGATTTGCGGGCATGAATACAGCACAGTTAATGGAAGTCGCTCAGAAAGTATTTGTGAATCGTGAAAATGAACGAGACAGAGAAAGTGAACGAAAGATGAAGAAGAAGGCAGATCTTCTTGCTGCTGCTATAACCCAATGACGTGGAGGAGGTTTTCCTAATCAAAGGACTAGAGGACGTGGAAGAGGCCGCGGAAGCGAAAGGCCTCAATTGGGTGCAAATTAGTGTGCCTACTGCAAGGAAGAAGGACATTGGAGAAATGAATGCCCGCATCTGGACTCCGCCCCCGCGAGGGGAGGAGGGAGTCCCTGGAGGCCAGGAGGATGATTTCGAAGGAGGGGAGGAATGAACCGAACCAGCAAGAGAGGGAGGAAGCCATTGAGGGAGTGGCAGTAGCAACGGGATATGACCTGGATGACGTGGATGAAGATTAGGCCAGACCGGGCTCCAAGTTTACCCTGGATCCCCAGGAGCCTATGGTCAGTTTGAAGATAGGGGACCAATACATGGAATTTATGGTAGATACAGGAGCAGAACATTCAGTAGTAGCCAAGCCAGTAGCTCCTCTTTCCTCACGATCTGTTACAATAGTTGGAGCCAGTGGAAATAAAGCCACAAAGTCATTCTTACAGAACCGCATGTGTGAACTAGGGGGACAGAAAATAACGCACCAGTTCTTGTATATGCCTGAGTGCTCTATTCCACTACTGGGCCAAGACATGCTTGCTAAGCTCCAAGCACAAATATCTTTTGCTGAAGGGGGAGAAATGAAAATGACTGTGAACCCAAAGCCTGCTGGATTGATGGTGCTCACTGTTCCCCGAGAAAAAGAGTGGTGGTTCTATAGTGCACCTCCAACAAAGTCAACCTGTCCCTGTATACCTGCCAACCTCATAGCCCCACCTGAAGTATGGGCAGAAGATAATCCACCTGGCCTAGCGAAGAACATAGCCCCTGTCATTGTCACTCTCAAGCCAGGAGTGGAACCAGTGCATGTGAAGCAGTATCCTCTCCCTCGACCAGCCATTGAAGGAATCCACTGCCATTTGATGAAACTGCTGAAGTATGGACTTCTCAAGGAATGCCAGTCACCTTGGAACACCCCCCTTCTCCCAGTTAAGAAACCTGGGACAGGGGACTACCGCCCAGTACAAGACCTAAGGCGAGTGAATGATGCAGTTGAAACCATACACCCTGTAGTACCAAACCCTTATACTCTCTTGGGACTGATCCCCGCTGAGGCTACTCATTTCACCGTCCTGGACCTGAAAGATGCCTTTTTCTGTGTGCGCTTAGCCCCTACTAGTCAACTTTTTATTCGCTTTTGAATGGCAAGACCCCACAACAGGAAGGTGGGGCCAGCTCACCTGGACCAGATTACCCCAAGAATTCAAGAATTCACCTACCCTCTTCAGTGCTGCCCTGAATCAAGATCTCTCAAGTTACCCAGTGGACCCAGGAAAGAGGGTTCTTCTTCAGTATGTAGATGACTTGCTCATAGCCACCAACTCAGAAAGTGAATGCCTACAAGCCACTAGTGAACTCTTGTACCTTCTCAAAGAGGCTGGATACAAAGTCTCAAGAGCCAAAGCACAACTATGCCAAACTGAAGTCAAGTATTTAGGATTCCAGTTGTCCAGTGGGATCCGACGTCTGGGACCAGAACGCAAAGAAGCTGTATGCAGTATCCCTATTCCAACCACTAGGAGGCAAGTAAGAGCCTTCCTGGGGACCGCGGGGTACTGTCGCATATGGATCCCCAATTTTGCACTGATAGCAAAACCATTGTACCAAGTCACCAAAGGAATGGAAAAATCTCCACTAGAATGGGGACCTGAACAAGATGCAGCATTCCAGTCCCTGAAAAATGCTCTGATGTCATCCCCAGCTTTAGGTCTTCCAGAAGTTCAGAAGCCTTTCCATCTTTTTGTCCATGAGTCACAAGGAAATGCGTTGGGAGTACTGACTCAATCTCTTGGATCTTGGCAGCGACCAGTAGCCTATCTGTCAAAACAATTGGATGTAGTTGCAAAAGGATGGCCCCCTTGTTTGAGAGCTGTTGCAGCAACAGCCCTCCTAGTGGGCGAAGCAGACAAACTCACACTGGGGCAAACTCTTCAAGTCACCGTGCCACACTCTGTTTTGACTCTCATGGAACACAAAGGAAACTTCTGGCTAACCAATGCACGAATGTTGAAATATCAGAGCATGCTGTGCGAAAACCCCCAGATACAGTTGAAAGTCAGTCAAGCTTTGAACCCTGCTATATTGTTTGCAATTGATCCTGGGCCCCCTGATCATGACTGTTTAGAGACCATGGACACTGTATTTTCAAGTCACCCTGATTTGACTGATATCCCTCTAGAGGACCCTGAACGGACTTTCTTTGTGGATGGAAGCAGTTTGGTCATCAATGGACATCGTTGTGCTGGATATGCAGTGGTGATCCTTGATATGGTAGTTGAGTCCTCAGCCCTGACCCCAGGAACTTCTGCACAGAAAGCTGAATTGATAGCCCTCACTAGAGCCTTGACATTAGGAGAAGGACTCTGCATAAATGTGTACACAGATTCCAAATATGCTTTCACCACTTTGCATGCACATGGAACCTTGTATAAAGAGCGAGGGTTAATCACCTCAGGGGATAAGGCCATTAGGTATGGGCCCGAGATATTGATGTTATTAGATGCTGTGTGGGCCCCCAAACAAGTAGCCATCATGCACTGCCGAAGTCATCAGGCAGGAGCAGGAGAAGTCACCCGAGGGAATAGATTTGCAGATGCCACAGCCCGGAAGGCAGCCACCACAGGACAAGTTAGGACCCAAGATACTGTAATGCAAGCAGCCCTATTCCCTGTGCCCCTCAGTTCCTGGGCACCCCGATACACTACAAGAGAGTTAGACTATTATTGTGAAAAGGAGGGGGGAGTCTTGACAGAACAAGGTTGGATAGTGCTGCCACCCCCAGAAGGTAGTCCACCTCCAGATCCTACAGTCATCCCTGAAGCATTAGGGCCAGCCTTTGTTCAAGCTTTTCACCAAGCCACACACTATGGAAAAACAGCTATGGAAAAATCCCTGAGACCCCATTTCTGTATTTCACTGCTAGGATCCCTGACCGCCTCGGTGGCACAGCAATGTCTGATATGTGCCAAAAATAATGATAAGCAAGGTCTCATTCCACCCCCAAGAGTTCAGTCAGTAGGGCTGACCCCAATGAGTGATATACAGGTAGACTTTGCTGAAATGCCCCGTGCAAATGGATATCACTATATGTTAGTGTTAATTTGTACATTTTTGGGATGGGTAGAAGCCTATCCCACCCGAACTGAGAAAGCCCGAGAAGTCACTAGGGTATTGCTCCATGAGATCATTCCCCGATTCGGAATGCCAGCAGTACACAGTAACCTTTAAGAAAGCTATACAGTTCAGTCACTAGATTGCACAGTAGAATTTACACCAAAGAAAATGAAATGCATATCTGAATCACTAACAGCCAATTCAGCAGAGACAAGGATGTGGTTATGGTACATACGGGAAGTGCCAGTAGAGAGAGAAGTGAGAGAAGTTATATTAGGGGCTGATTCAAGGACGTAGATGTGAGTAGAGAAAGAGAAAGCTTGAGAACCCTCTACTCTGACAGAAGAAAGAAATATAAAGGCGTTTATTTTTCTTTATGTAGAGAGCATTAACGTTCTGCCTCACTTAGATAGCAGAGATCTCAAGTGGCTCAACTAAGATATTGTAGTGTGACCTTTTATACCAGCCAGTGTTTCCAGAATATGGGGGAGGGGGGCTTTCTTGACTAAAGAGGTAATGGGGGAGAGGAGATCTCAGTTGCAGGGAAACCTGACTGATATAAATATCAAGCCCAAAGGTAGTTCCAGGTCTTTGGCTGGCTAATGAGTGGAGGAGTAGTCTAGTGGTTATAGGAGCAAGCTAGTGACCAAAGAGAACAGGCTGAAATCCTACTGACTCTCCTTGTTGCTTTAAGCAAGTCACTTAACCCTTCAAGCCCTCCGGGAAGAGTTTCCAATAATTAATAGGGATGCACATCAATAGGGGGCACTACTGAAAAATCATATGAAGAACCAAAACAAAACTTTTTGGCCTGCATATCCCTAGTAATAAAGGTGTGCTAGAGAAAGGAAAAAAAATCAGAGTGATCAGTAGATGAACATAGTAATCATCTTGATTTGATTGAGTGGACTGGAGTAATGTTGAAAATATTGCCCTACAGCTACTCAGAGTATGAAGAACTTTCCAGAACCAAGATAGTGATTGTCAGTGGTTATTCTTGAAAGTTGAATAGAAGCGGTAATGAACTGGGAGATAAGGAATTTATCTAACCAAAGCTCATTGGATGTACTGCAAATACAGTAGAAGTGGGGGTTTTTTCCTTTCTTCTAATCCTCATTTGAAGTAACGAGAAGAAGTATGAGAACCTGCACTTCTGTGTGAAGACATAAGCAGTGAGATATATTAGGGCAATAAAGAAAAGAAATATAGGAAAGAGAACAGAGAGCGAGCACCAAGCTAAAAAAACAGGCAGCTTAGCATTATTTATTTTATTTTATTTTATTTATTTATTTAATAGTATTTCTATACCGCCTTATCTTACAATCAAAGTGGTATAACAGCAAAACAATCAAAAGAGGTGATGGTATAATCATGCAGTGAGGGTTAAATCGTAGTTTGAGATTATGATGTGTTGTGTGTTAGAATAAATTGAGCTATGTACATTGTGCTCTATTATACAACATGTGCTATAATACAATCTTCTATATGTTTAGTGTTAAGAAACAACAAGTGCCGATATACATTCTTTGTCCGTGTGTCTGAGGGTAAGAAGTTGGTCGTTCCTGGTATATGAATTGATTATGTAACTTGTCCATAGTGTTCTATGAACAGCGTTGTCTTCAGCTGTTTGCGAAAGTCCTTGAGGTCCAATGTTGATCTAAGATCGTCTGCGATGTAGCGTCACATGATGCTAGCTGACCAATCACAATGCTGGATTTTGGTTGGCCCTTTCTCTAAGAGCCTTTAGTGGAAGCAGGCAACAGTGACAGAGAGCCTGGAAGTACACTGAGCACTTATAAAGCGCTGATATTACTCTCCATTCAGATTGTCTGCATGTTGCATTAGGAAACCACATAGATTTTTCGCCTTCCACTACTGGAGCAAGCTGCTAAAACTTTTAAACTGCATTCTTATGAATAAAAGCAGAGGGCTATAAGAGCAGGCTTTCAATGGATCATGCGAATGTGCTTGGGCATAAGTGCTCACCATTAAATTCTTGTCTTTTAGCTCAGTTGCTGAATAGATAGTGGTCTGCAGATCACCAAAGGAATTTCTGTTAGTATGAAGTAAGACAACACCCTTGAAAAGAGCAATGCAGGACCAGGGTCAATAGCTGGCCATAGTGCTTTGTACTAGTACATGCCAGGCCAAGACAGTGTGTTAGGTGGCCTGTGATATTTAAGCATTGATTGCCCTGCATAGGGAAGGACAGTCCCTCGTTCTGCTTCAGGCAAGATCGTTTGTTCACCCTAATGCCAAAAAAAAGGATCTTGGCCTATGTGTATCAATGATGCTTTCTGACATGTCCTTCTGCTTAAAGTTAGCAGACGTCCCCGATTTTCGGGGATTGTCCCTGATCTTAGAGCTGTGTCTCTGACTCTCACCTGTTTGGCAGCCTCCTATCCACGATTCCAGCTATGGGGACAGAGAGAATAGAAAAAAAATTACTTTCAATTTAGTCTTTGGAATTTGCCAGTTTTCAGAATTTATATCCATTACCTTTATATTTTGCACAGTCCGGGGGAAATGCATCACTGTTTCTATTTCTGTCGATTTGTCTGTTTATTGCTTTGTTTGGCCGCCGACATTGAATATGTGGGTCGCCCAGTTAACTTCAGTGGTGAAAGTTAGGCCAGCTTTTCACTGGGCAGTGGCTGAATATGACTGCTGCCCAGTTAGCCCTGGGCTCTACCTCTGCTCTGCTCATGAATGGTGGCACCCACAGATTTAGAGCGGCACTAATGTGCTGCCGAATATCCCAGTCGCCACGACTAATGCGGTAAGCAGGTCTGCTAACCGCATTTATTGCTTCGAATATCGGGCCCTAAATATATAAATTATCCATCCAGTGGCTCAGTATCATTGCTAAATGGATAATTTTTGACCCACTCTCACTTCTCCCCTAGCCCAGACCACAAATATATGGAATCTATCTGGCCATTTAATGGCCTGATATTATCAGTATGTGTTATAAAAATGCATGGATAGGCCAATTATATTGGCTACCAGTGACCACATACTTGGCTTTGAATATTGGCCCAGTAGTCTCGACGGCACTTAACAACAAATCCTAGCAGTGTAATTGTAGTTAAGGTATTTTGCCAGATTGCTCCCTCAGTAGCTGACAACAGTGGTACGTGTAGGCCAAGTGGGAAGGTTATCAGCTAACTCCAAGTCATCAAGGACAAATTGATCCTTCAGTCCTGGATTTTCAGCCCCTATTTTGAATATTTTCTAATAAGAGATTGTATACAAGAGTGGGAAAGCCATGGCTGGGCTAACCCTTCCTTACGACCTGAAGTAAAAAGATGACTTCCTGCTATAAAGTGCGGCCTGAGGACATCTTAGTTTTGCTCTTTTTCATCTGTGGATGCAAAGTTCTACTTTACTGTGACAAGTTGGAGCTGCAAGTCCATAAATCCAATGGGGCAAAACTAGTACCAGTCCATCTTCTCCCTAATGATGAGTAACTGGTTGATGGCCCAGCACTAGAGAGCAAAGGCTTCTGATGTCCTGCAAAATCAGATTATTGGCTTCCAAAAATTATATGAGAACACATTGGAAATGACAAGAGCTTAAGCCATGCTAAGTTATAATCATATTCATCATTGTCATAAAATAAAATGTTTGAAGGTCCAGCATAAACGATTATTGGAGTAAAACTGTGATGATCTGGGCTCCACCCTTGTGATGCTTCCACGAGTTTCTGATGACCCTCCTTAGCAAAATTATACTTCAGCTATATTCTTATTGATGGAAGAGGTTATGTCAGGAGACTTTTCCAAATATTTAGAGGATTCATTTTTCCCTTGGAAATTAAATAGGAACCAGAGTGAACCAATAAACAGCCAGTCTGGCTGTTTAAATTTGCATATGCTCTAACCTGGCCTGGTCTGACTGGAGGCCTACAGTATTGCATTATAGAAGAGAGTGCATTACCTTGTCTTTCAAAGTACTTAACATTTCAAAAGCAAGCTTGTAGCAATTAGTGCTTGTTGTGTGATGGAGACGGCTGTGTTGACTGTGCCAATTAAGAGATCAATTAGTGAAGCAGAAAGTGCTTGGAGAGAGAGTTTTGGGTGACTTTGGTCAGGCATTCACTCAGTCTATACATTAGTGAAGGCTGAAATGTATCCCACTGAATGCATTTTCCAGAGATGCTGTATAAAGAGCATTTTATCTTTTCAGCTAAGCCTGCAGACTGCCCCGTTTTCTGTAATATATTGCTTGTGTCATACATATGTAAGGAAAGTAAGTAAGTAAGTAAAAAACAAGAAAAGGAAACCTATTTGGTTCTCCAAAGAAGTGGCTGCACTAATAAAGGCAAAAACCACAGCTTTCACAAAATTCAGAAGTTCGTAAACAGAGGGACCCAGAAAAGAATACAGGATCAAACTAAAAGAGACAAAAAGAGAAATAAGGATAGCAAAATCAAAGGCAGAAGAAAAGATGGCTAAAGATGTGAAGTGTGGCGACAAAACTTACTTCAGGTATAACTGTGAGAAGAGGAAAATCAGAGGTAGAATGGCAGAACTCAAAAGTGCCAGGAATGGACTTATGGATAGTGACATTGAAAAAGTGAAAATGCTAACAGGCTCATTCCATGCTGAATATACAGCTCCTCTGTACGTCCGGTTTGAACCGGACATACAGAGAGGGTCGCGATTCTGATCCCGTAGGGCATGACTAGCCCTGTGGAACCAGAATCGCAAACAGCCCTGTAAGTGCAGGCCAGGACTGCGATTCAGCCCGGCCTGCACATACAGGGAAAGCCTGACTATCTCAGTCAGGGCTTTACAATGGAGTCACGGCGCCGTGGCGTCTGGTAAAGCCGCAATCCTGGCCGCTGGCACCCCTGCCCCATCCGTGCCCCGGGTCCTTTGAAAAAAAATGTCCAGGGAAGTTATTTCACCTCAGGTGAAATAACTTCCCCGCACAAGTCGCCGGCACTGGACATACAGGGCTGATATTAGAATTGGCCCTCTACATCCAGAGTTGGCGACCGTCCACTGCCCACCCTAATTCCGCCCCCGATCTGCCCCTTCCCTGCCCCTGCCTAACCTCCCCATACAACCGGTGGGGAGGATAGATGCTGGCGGGGAGGGCACAAATAGCGGGAATGGACGTCCCGTTGGCAGCCTTTCCCACGAATGGCGGGGAAATCCATCCCCGCTATTCCTAGCCTTTCCTGGCCCCGTCCTCCTTCCGTGCACCTTGTACAGGGAAGTTAGATGGGTGGGAAAGAGGAGGATCGGGAGCGGCGTTAGGGCGGACAGTAGGCGGTCACCGGCCCCGGATGTAAAAGGCCGATTCTAATGTCGGTCCTGTACATCCAGGTTCAGCTACTTGCACGGGGATGTTATTCCACTTCCGAGGTGGAATAATTTCCCCGATGTGGTGGGATCAGTGGGCCAGGGACATAGCAGTGGCGGGAAGGGGCAAAGAGCTACAGGGTAAACTATTTAAGACTAATAAAAGAAAATATTTTTTCACTCAACGTGTAATCAAACTCTGGAATTTGTTACCGGAGGATGTAGTAAAGGCTGTTAGTATAGCTATAGCTGGCTTTAAAAAAGGTTTGGACAAGTTCCTGGAGGAAAGGTCCATAAACCATTATTAAGAAGGGACCCAGGATATCAATGCTTGACCCAGTACAAGCATTGCGGAACCTGTGTCTTTTGGGGAAACTGCTAGGTACGTATGACCTAGATTGGCCACTGCTGGAAACAGGATACTGGGCTTGATGGACCTTGGTCTGACCCAGTATAGCATATCTTATGTTCTTAGAGCATTCCTCGCTGCTTGACCCTAGCCCTGGGAGGCCAGATCGGGGGTCGGGCTGCGGGGAAAGCAATTTGGAGGCCGGCGGCCAGGCATCGCGGCTTTTAAATGGAGACGCAGTGCCATGGCAACTGGACTCCATGGTGCCGTGGTTCCATTTAAAAGCCCTGACTGAGTTAATCAGGGAAGGCCGGTTCGTGAGGCCGGACAGAATTGGGGTCCGGGCCTGCACATAACCTGTTCGCGATTCTGATCCCTCAGGGCTAGACGTGCCCCACGGGATCAGAATCGTGATGCCCTCTGTGCGTCCGGTTCTGGCTGGGTGCACAGAGGGCTTCTATGTCCGCACTGGAATCGGGCCCAATGCAAATAATTTGTGTATTTTCTCTCTAGTCCATATTTTATAAGAAGTCATAGAAACATAGAAATATGATGACAAAAAAAGACCACATGGCCTATCTAGTCTGTCCTTCCATATCAACAACTACAAAAGTCTCTTTTTTACCTTTAGAGATCCTGTGTTTGTCGCCATGCTTTTTTAAATTCAGTTACTGTCCTCATCTCTACCACCTCCACTGGGAGACTATTCCATGGATCCACTACTCTTTCTGTAAAGAAATATTTCCGCATATCACTCCTGAATCTATCTCCCTTCACCCTCATCCCATGTCCCCTTGTAGCAGAACTTGCTTTCAATTGAAAGAGGCTCTCTCCCTGAACATTTATGCCATGGAGGTATTTAAACATCTCAATCATATCACCTCTATCCCGCCTTTCCTCTAAGGTGTACATATTAAGATCCTTCAGTCTGTCCTCATATGCTTTATAATGAAGACCACTAATCATTTTAGTAGCCACCCTCTGTACCGACTTCATCCTGTTCACATCCTTTTGAAGGTGCGGTCTCCAGAATTGCACACTATACTCCAAATGAGGTCGCACCAAAGACTTATAGAGAGGCATTATCACCTCCTTTTTTCTGCTAGCCATTCCTCTCCATATGCACCCAAGCATCCTTTTAGGTTTTGCCATTGCCTTTTCTACCTGTTCAGCTACTTTAAGATCATCAGACACAACCAAGCCTAGGTCCCGCTCTTCTTGAGTGGACAAAAGTACTTCACCCCCTATGCTATATTGCTGCCTTGGATTGCTGCAGCCCAAATGCATGACCTTACATTTTTTAACATTAAATCCCATCTGCCAAATTCTAGACCATTCTTCAAGCTTAGCTAGATCCCTCCTCATGTTATCTACACCTTCCTGGGTGTCTACTCTATTGCAGATTTTGGTATCATCCGCAAAGAGGCAAACCTTACCCGACAGCCCTTCCGCTATATCACTAACATAGATGTTAAAAAGAATCGGACCAAGGACAGATCCCTGGGGCACACCACTGGTAACATCCTTCTCCTCAGAGTGAGCTCCATTTACTTGTACTCTTTGTCACCTCCCACCCAACCAAAATCTAACCCAAGCAGTAACTTTAGGGTCCATCCCTAGGGTGCTCAGTTTGTTTAGAAGTCGTCTGTGAGGAACAGTGTCAAAGGCTTTACTGAAATCTAAATACACCACATCTAGAGCTCTCCCTCGGTCCAACTCCCTGGTTACCCAGTCAAAGAAATTAATCAGATTTGTCTGACAAGACCTGCCTCTGGTGAACCCATGCTACCTCGGATCCTGTAATCTGCTGGACAGAAACCTCACTATTTTCTCTTTCAGCAGCGTTTCCAATAATTTACTCACCATCAAAGTTAAACTAACCGGCCTGTAGTTTTCAACCACATCCTCACTTTCGCTTTTGTGTAAAGGCACCACATGAGCCTCTCTCCAGTCCTTCAGCACCACTCCCGACTCCAACGAGGCATTGAAAAGGTCAGTCAGTGGAGTTGCTAGAACGTCCCCAAGTTCCCTCAGTATTCTAGGGTGTATCCCATCCGGTCCCATCGCTTTGTCTACTTTAAGTTGAGCTAGTTTCTCATGAACACAGTCTTCTGAAAATTGTTTAATATGTCCCTCGCTTCTGTTCCTATTTGTGGGTGTTTTCTGAAGTCCTACTCCAGGTTCTTCATCTGTGAACACAGAACAAAAATATTTGTTAAGCAATTCCGCTTTATCCTTATCAGCTTCTACATATTCCTCCCCTGCACCCTTGAGTCTGACAATACCACTTTTGTCCTTCCTCTTCTCACTAATATATCTGAAAAATGTCTTATCCCCCCATTTTATTGCATTGGCTATTTCCTCCTCCTTTTGAATCTTTGCCTTCTTGACTACTTTGCTAGCTTCTCTAAGTTTTTCCAAATACAGATGCCTGTCTTCCTCTCTCTGTGATCTCTTGTATTTCATGAAGGCCTCCCTCTTTTTCTTCACTTTTTCAGCTACTTCTTTCGAAAACCATAGCGGTCTCCTTTTCCTTTGGCCTTTATTTACCATTTTAACAAAAAGGTTGGTTGCCCTTAAAATATCCCCTTTCAGTTTTGCCCACTGTTTTTCTACATCCCCCAGCTGTTCCCATCCCACTAACGACTCCCTGAGGTATTGGCCCATCTTCGCAAAGTTAGTCTTCCTAAAGTCTAAGATCCTCACCTTTGAATGGATTCTAACAACCCTAGTCCTAATACTGAACCACACCATCTGGTGATCACTGGATGCAAAATGATCTCCCACTACAACATCAGAAACACTTTCACCATTGGTAAGCACCAAGTCCAGTATGGCCCCTTCACATGTGGGGTCTGTTACCAATTGCCTGAATAGTTCTCCCTGTAAAGAATCCAGGATCTCCTTACTTCTAGATGATACTGCAGCAGGAATGTGCCAATCAACATCTGGCATATTGAAATCTCCTATCAGTAGCACTTCCCCTTTCCTAGCAATGCTGCGTATATCTTCAATTAACTCTCTGTCCACCTCTTTGTCTTGTGAGGGAGGTCTGTATATCACACCAATGCAAATAGATCTCTCTTTCCCTCTTTCTTTTTTAACCCACAATGCCTCCTCTCTCCCTTTTAAGCTCTGTAATTCCAAAGCTTTAATAGTAGTTTTTACATATAGTGCCACTCCTCCTCCCCTTCTTCCTACCCTGTCCTTTCTGAATAAAGTATAGCCAGGCATAGTTACATCCCAATCATGGTGTTCTGTGAACCATGTTTCTGTAACTGCCACTAAATCCAAGTCAGCCACTCCCACCAAAGCTTCAACATCAGGGATCTTATTTCCCATGGTACGGGCATTTATACACACTGCTTTCCATATGTTATCCCTGTTACCCATTTCCATAAAGGTATTTAATGTATCACCTACCTGGGGGCTTTCACTTACCTGGGGGCTTTCTTCACCCATCCCTAACGAATCTAGTTTAAAGCCCTCTTCAGTAGATTAGCCAGTCTACTACCGAAGATGCGTTGACCTTTCTTGAAGAGATGGATGCCATCTCTGCTCTGCAACCCTTGGAACAGCATCCCATGGTCTAGGAAACCAAAATGCTCTCGATGACACCATCCACGCAGCCATGCATTCATCTCCAGGATGCGAGCCTCTCTGCCTTGGCCTTTACCCTCAACAGGGAGGATTGAAGAGAACACCACCTGTGCATCTAACTGCTTCACCCTTTGTCTCAGAGCCATGAAGTCATTGACAAGTATAAGTGGCCACTTACGCATTTAAATGAATGAAACACTGACAATTTCACACACTGGCGGTACCTAAATCTGAGGGCCTCCTCACCATTCTAAATTTGAATAATTTGTACACAAGTACAGTTCAGCTAATCAAGGAAGCCTGAGGTCTGTTCTCGGCCATTACACTGGTTTGGCATTTGGTGATTTTGGATCACACTTCAGGGAAAAACTTGGAGTTTGGGATCACAATTCAAATTCCACAGTTTTATTATCCAACTCTACTCTGCAGCAGTATCATTATAGCCTCTGGCATTAAGGGGGTTTTAGTTAGGACAGGGCTAAGGGGCACTGACGGCAATTCATAGAAGTGTGATTTAATGTTTTATTTTAATGTTTTTAGTTTTGTTAATTTCTTTGTAGTCTTTATGACTATTTTATTGCAACCCAACTGTACCTGAATATAATCTCACCTTGTATCAAACTCTGTATATGATTGAACATGTGGAATGCATTTATTTTTTTATTATGATTTATTAACACCCTTTATGAAGAAATTTGCCCAAGACGGAGTACTCGACAAACAATTTACATCGCTGAAACAACCCAACAGTAATAAAATGACCAACTGTCAGCATAATACACAATTAGAACAATGAAGTAAACTTAGAGACAGGCAAATTAAATCCTAGTAATAGCAATAATGAGACTTCAGGAGAGAACAGCGGGCTTGGAATGGAGGCAGCACAGCAAGTTGGTAAACGACTGAATGTAAGTTTGCAGAGCGAGTGCTTTGGGCCCAGACTCTAAACTGTACCTCCCTTCTGGCCGGCACCCAATGCAGACTGCACCCACTGCCCCACCCTTGGTATGCCACTGGTAAAATACAAATGATGCTTTACTGTAGGCAGCATAGTAGAACATTCCTATAACATAGATATGATGCTAACAATGTCAGCGCAATATAGTCACCGAAGAGCACATGGTCCGGAATGATGCATCTTTGAAGGACACTAGCAAAACAGGGGAGTTAGGGCATCCCAATAAAGAGGTTTCAATAAAGGTAAAAGTATCCTGGGCGCCTTCAGTAAAAAGCAGACAAAATTCAAAGATCCCAAAATACCCCATCATCCGATAGCCAGACTCTTAATATTAAAAAAACCCACCAAACTTTGAAATGCCTGTATGCAAATTCTAGAAGTCTAAAAAATAAGATGGGAGAGTTAGAATATACAGCACTGAATGAAAGGATAGATTTAATTGGCATCTCAGAGACCTGGTAGAAGGAGGATAACCAATGGGACAGTGTACAAATTATATCGCAATGAGAGGGTAGATCAAATTGGTGGACGGATGGCGCTGTATGTTAAAGAGGGCATTGCGTCAAACAGTACAAAAGCTTTGCTGGAAACAAAATGCACTGTAGAATCTCTATGAATAGAAATTCCATATAAAAAGGGAAGGGACTGGCAGGGTGGGTGTTCTACTCTCGGCCTCGACAGAATGAACAGATGGGTGATGAAATGCTATCAAAAACCGGGGAAACTAATAAAGTTTACAACACAGCAAAATGTGAGATTTCAATTACCCAATATTGACTGGGTCAATGTCACATCAAGGACATGCTAGGGAGAAAATGTTTCTAGATGAAATAAATGACTACTTCATGGAGACGCTGGTTGAGGAACCAACACGATGGTAAGCTATTTTAGACCTAGGACTCAATATTCAAATACATTTACATGGTTTATAGACCTGTAAATGCCCCTAAAGAGGATATTCAATGACACTGACATGGTTAGTGCTGCCGACTATCCACGGGTATCGCCGCTGTATGTCCCAGTGATAACCGGTTAGCATCGGAGCATTCTGGGGGTGTTCTGGGACAATACCCAGGGATAACTGGTCAGCAGCTATATTCAGCCATGGTCCGGTCATCCCTCAGCAGTGAAAATAAGCTGCAGTAAAAGCTGGCCTTACTTTTGCCACCAAGGCTAACCGGGTAGCGGCTAAATATTTCCGCAGCCAGATTAGCTTCCTGCTTCCACGGCTGAACTGGATATTCAATACTGGTGGCTGGATATGGCCCTGGCATTGAATATCTGGGTTTAGTGTTCAGCAGATGTGGCCAGACTCTGCAACTGTGCTATCCGCCGCTGCTGAATATCGAGCCCCTGGTTCTTAGAAGAATGCAGGATCTAGTGCAAGAGGTAACAGTGTTGGAGCCATTTGGCAATAGTGATCACAACATAATCACATTTGATTTAATAAAAGGAGGGAGGATAGCAAGAAAATATATTATGCTAGCATTTAACTTTCAAAAAGACTATAATGAAATGAGGAAAATGGATAAGAAAATACTAAAAGGAACAAATGCAATTGTTAAGGATTTACATCAGGCCTGGGCGTTATTTAGAAATACTATCTTGGAAGACCAGACCAGATGTATTCCACACTTTAAGAAAAGTGGAAGGAAGGCCAAAAGATGCACTGTGCTGCACTGAGTTGTCCTAGACCCATTACTGACATAGTGAGGGTAATTTGCAGGGGAGATGGGGTCAGATCTAGGCTGGTTCCTTCCAACAGGAGAGCCCACAAGAGAAGGAGAAGTACCCCCAGGAATGCTGGAGAGATGGGGAGAAGCTTGAGGGGAGAAATGAGACTGTGCTGGGTTACCTTGCTGGTAGAACCCAAGGTGCTGACAGCTGAAGTCAGGGTTGCTTCAGTTCCTGTTGGCAAGTCATCAATGAAGCCAAACAAGTTTTATCTGGAAATAACTTGAAAAACATCTGCTATAAATACTGAAAAGCATCCTTCACTTGCCTTCACAGGCCTCCGACACCATGATCTTCAGCTTGAAAGTGGGAGTAACTGCTGTGGATCAGAACTCGAGGGCTGCAGCACAGGGGATAATGCTGAGATCCTATGGTAAGATTTCATGGGCTCAAATGGCAGTTCCATAAAAGATGCAAAGTCCACAATGAGGTCCCATGGCACAGGCATCTTCTTTTACCCGAGGAAAGATGGGAGGGGCAAAACATTAACCTCAGCCCATTATCTTGTTTTTCTTACTTTCGCCTCCTCACCCATGGTTTTCTTTTGTTTTTAATTGCCTTGAATCTGTTCCTTTCCCATGAAGGTTGACTAACAGCAAGCAGTCATAGAGGCAAAGGTTCCTGATGACTTGTTGGATTTAGCGTTATGGAGGACGGCATCAGACTTGGCGATGAGATGCCCCATGCTGAGTCGGCTGCACTGAGTCAGCAGCGCTGAGTTGGCCACACTAAGTTTGCCGCACAGAGTCATCCTAGATGCCCTGTGCTGCCATCTCGAAAAATGGTGGCATCTGGCCCTGCAAGGTGCATTCTGGGATGCACCAGGTGAGGTCAGAGTGCCATATTAAGCAACCCTCCCCCCCCCCCAAAGAATCAGACGGCATCCCAAAGAAAGAGGAAAACAGACACAATTATAGCTATAGTTTATTGCTTTTGATATATCATCCTTTGCGGGCTACATACAGAGCAGTTTACAACTCAAATTAATACACAGACAGAAACTGCAACTTTAAAGGAAAGAGAGCACAGGCACGATATATAGGGAGGAGAGAAAGAGCAGAGGTGTGACAGGTTAACCCTCCCAGCTTAGCCCAGTTCCAAAGGCACCCTCGAATAGATGTACCTTGATCAGGGACTTGAATTTTTTGAACGAGGGTTCCAGCCAAATATGACATGGCAGACAATTCCAAAAGGCGGGGGCAATGAAAGAATAGGCAGAGTGTCTAGTGTTCATATATTTGGCTCTAGCCTGTGAAAGAATGACTAACCTATTTTCATGAAGGGAGACCAAACAGCGCAGGGGAGCATAGGGAGTGACGAGTCTAGAGAGATGTTGAAGAGCATGTCATGAAGGACTTTGTGGGTAAAGTTAGGATCTTGTGTTGCATGCATTAAAGCACCGGAAGTCAATGATACTGGATAAGCAATGGAGTAACATGATCATATTTCTTAGCGCGAGCTAGTGCTTGTATTCCAGTGTTTTGTATAGTTTGAAGTCGCTTTAGTTGACTGCTCAGTAAACCGGAATAGATTGCATTACAATAGCATTACAATAGTCTAGATGTATCAGCACTGTTCTAAGTAGCACCGATGGTTATGCAGAGAAATCTAAGAGGGGGAGCAATGCATGGAAGCAATGAATTGCAGAGAAGGCAGATTTGAATAATTTGGCAATTTGTGTATTAAAGGATAGCTTAGAATCAATGTATACCCCAAAATATTTAAAGCATGGTTATACTGAAATAGAAGTAGAGCTACGAGAAGGGGCCAATGGGGAGCCTCTGCAGTACCTGTGATCGAGGTCGCAGCTGGTTTTGGGGGTTGAGTTTAAGGACGTTTGTCTGAAGGCATAAAGCTATGCTGTCAAGGCAGTTATTGATCATTGAAAGATCTGGATGCAGGCTATCAATATGGGCAATGAGGAGGATATCATCCACATACATGTGAAATGCGATACTGGTTGATTGAATAAGACTCGCCAAGGGGCTGAGAAAAATATTAAACAGGGGCAACAAGGCAGAGCTTTATGGAACACAAAAGACAGGCTGAGGATGATGAATGATTAACCAGAACTTGATAAGACCGATCAGCAAGGAAGGATGTAAACCATGCAAGAACACTCCCCCTAAGTCCGATATTGTATAATTGAAAAAGGAGGAGGTTATGGTCGACCAGGTCAAAATACTTCCTCCTGTGCTATACAAAATCCAAAAGATATCAGAGATGCACATTTCCAAAAACTGAGAAAGAAAAATCAAAGATCTCCCACAAAAGAATGAGCAGAAAAGAAACTGTACAATTCTGGGGAAAACAGGGGGATGAGTGCAGCAGCGAGAACTCCAAAGAGCTGCTGGGGAGCAGGTGGAGATTCCCCAAACCGAACTTGCAGAATATCTCACTTCAATTACATATACAACAAAGGCAAACCTTCACCAAATACAGAACATAGTTAGTCACAAAATATAGATACGTATGTAAAAAAAACGGAAATTAAACCTCAAGAAACCACTCCGTACACAATGCAAAACTTGGGAACTAGAAACAGACATGCATTTCCTTCTATGCTAAGCCAAGTCCCAGTCATTGTTCTTGTTGGGGGGGGGGGCTGTTACATTACATAGCACGCCCTCCAAGGATAATGCACAGGGCTTTGAAGCCTCAATATGTCCCCACAAAAATGATGGAAACTCCGCTATCCCACCCAGAACTGCACAAATTACTGTATTCCAAGAGGGAGACTTTTCGGTCAGTGCTGGTTTTGAACTTACATCCCAAAGCAATATGGATTTGTAGTCCCAAATTCTGCCCAATGAAGTCAGTGCTTCCAGTCCCATAATGCATCAGGATAAGGTTATTAGAAATCCAGGACAAGCCTTAAATCTCTCTCCTGGAAAACGTACTGTAGTTGCTTACTTGTAATGGGGGTTCTCTGTAGGCAGCAGGGCTATGCAGGCACACTGAAGGTGAAGTCCACCAACTGAGCCTTGTGCTGGGTCTCTCAGAGCTCAGAGAAGCTTTCTTGCCTCTCTGAGCATGTGTGTCAGCTTCCCGCCTGCTTGTAGCAAGGAGATCAACAGTTTGTACCAAAGCCAAAGAAGAAAATGGACTAGAGGAGAAAAGTGACAATGGATCAGGAGATAGAACCAGGAACGATGACTAACTAGAAGCAATGTTGAGGTGCATCAAAGAGAAGTGGAGTTGCTCACCAGGTGCTCGTTCTGTGGTGGTCTCTCATTGTTTGTGAAGGGGGGGGGCATTTGTTAGGTCATTGGTGTTGCAGGGAAGGCAGGTGGGAGAGTGTGCCTGCATACCTCTGCTGTCTACAGAGAATCCCCATTACAGGTAAGCAACTACACTTTCTCCAGAGAAAAGCAAGGGGGGATGCAGAGACACTGAAGGAGAGTCCAGAGTTGGGGGCTGCCCTGTTGAGTATTCTTGGTTCTGCTGGAGGTAGGGGGGAGGGGGTTCCTGCAGACATGCGGCGGAGGAAAGTTACTGCACAAACAGGTTGCGGAGGACCACCTGGCCAAAAGCAAAGTCCCTCACAAAGGTGTGATCTAGACTGTAGTATTTGGTGAAGATATGAATGGAGGGCCAGGTGGCAGCATTGCAGATGTCCTGGGTTGAGACAGAAGTGAGGCTGGTGATGAAAGATGCTATAGCACAAAGCTGGTGAGGGGCAATGCACCCCAGATATGGTACAGCGGCCAGGTCATAGCAGAAGGCAATGCAGTCCACGAGCCAAGAGAAAATGGTCTGTTTGGCCACTGGTTGTCTGGAATTGTTGGGCTTGAAAGTCATGAACAACTGGGAAGACTTTCGAAGAGGTCCTGGATGGTGCAGATAATAGAGGAGTACTCGTCTGGAGTCCAAAGTATAGAGTTTTTCCTCCAGAGAGCTCTTGCGTGTGTCCGGGAAGAAGGCTGGGAGGCTGGTTGATGTGAAAGCTGGAAACCACCATCAGGAGAAATTTCAGGTGGGTGCACAGGATGACTATGTCATGGAAGAACTGAATATATGGAGAGCAGTGCATCCGCGCCTGGAGCTTGCCAAGTTGCCTAGCCGAGGTGATGGCTATGAGGAAAATCATCTTCTAAGTGAGTTGTTTGAGTGACATAGATGCAAAGGGCTCAAATGGAGGGTTCATCAGTTCAGAGAGGATGACATTGAGGTCCCGGGCCATCATGGGAGGGCAAACTAGCAAATTGGTGTTCATGGGGTCTTTCATGAATTTGGAGAAAACCGGGTGCAATGAAATAGGTTGTCCATCGACTGGATCATGTAAAGTGGTGATGGCGGAGAGATGGCAGTGCATTGAATTGTTTTGAAGACATGAGTGGGACAGGTGGAATAGGCAGGACAGTATGTAGGAGAGCAGCTTTAAAAGGAGCGTCAACAGGCGTGAAAGGACTCCTGCCCTCCTTCTCCTGTCCGACTGGCATAGGGGAGGCGAGCAGGAAGGGAAACCCCTCACCGATTGCCCCTACAAGGCCGGTCAGGCCCAGCACACCAAAGCAGTTTTAAAAGGAGTGCCAACAGGAGTGCCCATGCCTGGCGGGCCTGCGCCTGAGGGCCTCGCCAGAGGACCCTTTGGTGTGGCCCTTAGGCTGGGACCAACAGCAGCAGGAAAAAAATGCCAACTCACCAAAAAAAAAAAGCTAAACCTGATGCAGGGACAACACACACTACCAACTGCTCTGAACAACCATCGCAGCACCCCAATCTTCCGCTCATATGTAAGTCACATATGCTTCAACTTCGATCAATTGACACAGCTTGTTTTTCATTGCACTCTGCCTGATTCAGCATTATGCTAATGCGTTGTTACCCCTCTGCTCCAATCTATCAAATGATACCCAATTCACTGGACCTGCATAGCTAGTATACCGCTATAATGTACAATGTATCTGCTTATAACTTAACTCACTGCTGCTCTCTGTTGCTATACTATATCCAAGTTGATTATCCAAACTGCTATGTTGTGACCAAAACCATTTCACTGACTGACTCAACAAGAAACTACAAGCTCACTTCCCGGTCATTACTAGAAATAGCACACTGGCAAACATGTCTTACACTCACAAATGGCTCGCGCTCATCTGCTACATTACCCTAGTGATAGGCAGCCTAACGACCCACTTCCCCTGCCCTATCTCAATTATTTATTCGCTGAGGCCCATCATGTTTTCGCCAAGGCTCGCACAAAACACGCACTACAACAGAA
The DNA here is from genome assembly GCA_033557465.1 of Ichthyophis bannanicus. Taxonomy (NCBI): domain Eukaryota; kingdom Metazoa; phylum Chordata; class Amphibia; order Gymnophiona; family Ichthyophiidae; genus Ichthyophis; species Ichthyophis bannanicus. The sequence continues at coordinate 873,867,157 of CM066035.1, read as the reverse complement.
GGCCTGTGTGACTACTCCACATTCCCATAGGCCCTTCCACGGAGTCACCACTCCCTCACAATCCCCACTCAGACCTCACCATCAAATGCAGCCTGATCAATGCACAATCCGCCAGCAATCAAATCCAGACTCTGGCTGACCACATTGCCAACGATGAAATTGATACCCTATGCATTACTGAGACATGGTTCACTGAAACTGACAATGCCCTGCTTAATCAACTGAATACCGACACCCACAATATCCATAACTGTCCAGGTAGTATCAGTAGAGGAGGCGGAGTCTTCATCCTCTCAAACAAGCGCCTGCGCTTCACTACCACAAGCACAACCTTGGGATTGTAGCGGTATAAAAGTACATGTTAAGGTTAGAGTTATGATCCCGCAGGCACGTCTAGCCCTCATGGGGTCAGAATCAGGTCTACCTCTGTATGCCCCAATTCTGATCTGCTGTACAGGGGCTGGATGGCCAGTACGGAATCAGCCTCTAAGTGCATAACTTTGCACTTGTCCACATTTAATTTCATCTACCTTTTTGACGTCCAGTCTTCCAATTTATCAAGGTCCCCTTGCAATCTTTCAGAATCCTCATCCTCATTTGTCATCTGCAAATTTGATTACATCACTTGTTTTCATGGCAAGATACGGAAGTAGATTGCCAGACCTTTCTTCAGCGCAGGTAATTCTAGTGTTGTTGCCATTGTCACAGAAATGTGATCCTCCGCCGCCAACACTGTCCCATTTTGCTGCTCCCAGATGGGTGGTTTATCTCAGTCTGGCACTTCAGCTGAGATGTGTCCAACTTGGGAGACTGTGTATACTGCAGGTTGGTACTTTCTGGCCCTTTCCATTGAAGTATTACAGCAATTGGATGCAGCTGTTACCATAACAAGGCTCTGCCAGGAAATTTGGAAAACAAATTCATAGCCAACTGACTAGAAAAGATCTGTGTTTATATCAGTATTGATGAATAGTGAGATGACTGACTGTGGAAATTATCACACAATTGCTCTAATCCTACATGCCAGCAAGATTCTACTCATGATCATTCAGCAGAGATTACAACCATATCTGGAATGAGAACTTCTTGAAGTGCAAGAAGGGTTTAGGAAAAGACGAGGAATGAGAGACATCATCATGAGTGTGAGATGGATCTTTGAAAAGACAAAAGAATACCAAAAGGATATCTATATGTGTTTTATTGACTACAGCAAGGCCTCTGACTGTGTGTAAACCATGAGAAACTCTGGGCCACATCAAGCATGGGTATACCAGAACACCTGATAGTTCTTTTGCACAACCTTTACATTGATCAAGAAGCAACAGTTCGAATGGAACAAGGAGAAACAGAATGGTTTAAAATCAGCAAAGGTGTATGACAAGGCTGCATACTTCCCCTCTACCTGTTTAATTTATATGCAGAAAAAATCATCATCATCAGAGAAACAGGACTGTATGAAGACAACCGAGGTGTGAAAATTGGTGGAAGACTCATCAACAACCTTCGCTATGCTGATGATACTACATTGCTGGCTGAAAGTGAAGACATTCTGAAACATTTGCTTCTCAAGATCAAGAACCTCATGATTTCAGGACAGTAGCTCAAGCTCTCATCACACCTCACTTCGACTACTGCAACGCCATTTTACAGGGCCTACCAAAGAAAACCCTGAACATACTGCAAATGGCGCAAAACGTGGCGGCTAGAATCATCATGAAAAAAGGTTTTGCTGAACACATCACATCAGTGTTAATCGAGCTACACTGGCTCCCCATTACAGCTCGCATAAAATATAAAACCATAATAACCACATTCAAACTCATTCATAACACAGCGCCATCTTTCCTCTCCAACCTAATCAACACACAACCTCTCAACAGAAGCAGAAGAACCACCAATTTAAATACCCTTTGCGTACCAAAAAGTATAAGATCTGTCAAAACCGGTACAAGTAACAGAGCATACTCGTACACAGCACCCGCACTCTGGAACCAACTCCCGCCTGAGCTACGCTCTAGCAACGACCTGATGGACTTTAGGAAAAAACTCAAGACTCACCTATTTCAGATTCATTATAACATGATCTAGACAATGAGGACTAACCCTTGCTACCCACAGAACCAAAGATGTATATATGTGTAAAAAAAAAAAAAAAATCTATATATGTAATTAATTCCTCCCATCTTATGGAAGGAAAATCAATTACCTAACTGCTGTGTGTCGTGCTTATCCTGTCAATCACTTTGTATATAATACAAATTTTCTGTCCTGATCAGACAGCTCCGACATGTAATCTAATCCGCTACTGATCGCTGGAAGTAGCGGTATACAAATGTACGCTAAATAAATAAATAAATAAATAAATAAAGGAATATAATCTTAAAATGGACCTGCACCTTAATGTAAAGGAAGGCAAAGATCTTGACTGCAGACAAAATCAATAAGTTCATCATTGATGGAGAAGAAATCGAAATTGTTGAAAATTTTAACCTACTTGGATCAACAATCAATAAAGAAACGACAAGCAGTCAAGAAATCCAACAATGAATTGTTCTTGGCAGAATGGCTATGAAGGACCTAAACAAGATTCTCAGGAGCAGAGATGCCTCTCTCCACACAAAGGGGTATGTTTACTAAACTGTGGTAACGTTACATAACGCGCGTTATGTAACGTTAATGATTGTTAAGTAACGTTAACACACGTTATGAGACGTTAACGATCGTTAACGTCTCATAACGCGTGTTAACGTACCTTAACGATCGTAAAGATCCGCGGCGCGGTAAAACCCCGCAGAAGGTGGAGAGAGGGCGGAGAGAAGGGGTCAATGGGTGGAGTGTGGGTGGGGAGAGGCCCCTTTCACACCAACGTGCTGATCTGAAGAGCTGAATCCTAACGCGATTGAAAACCTGCCGTTAGATGCACATTTGCAGGGGAGAGAAACCATTTAAGTGTCTGCAATGTACAGCACAGGCAGGGAAACCTACAAAAAGTGATAAGTGTGATACATGTGCACAGAACAAAAGGGCAGATAAACATTGAAAATGACCTCAACAAACTGGAAAAAACCTAAACAAGCTGGCCAATAGTTATAATATTGGGAAACAGCAAAAAACACTACCGAGAAAGCTACCAAAAAAAGATATTAATTGAGGAAGGGTCCATGCTCTGTCCTCCGAAAAGGTGAATGATCGCACAGTGAAATAGCGCTGATCAGGGCTGTCCCTTGTTATTGGACAGGTGTCCTATGGCGTGCACATGTTGCGCACAGCAGGGTGGGCATGTTGGAACGGGCAACTGGACAGATGCTGCAAAAACGGATACAGAGGGCTGCAGGCGGCACATGCTGTGGTGCAGCTGGGCCACAGTGCAGACTAGGGTGATGCCTAGGTGGCCCATACGAATGCTGAAACAGCAGAGCAGCCAGACAGCAACTGATGAAGGCCCAACATGGGCACGACTGTGTTTCCCACAGCGTCACAGGGGATAGTACCCAGCAGCTACCCCCAAGGGCACAGAACAGTGGCAGGCGGTGCTGGGGGGAAGCGTGGACGTCTATGCAGGCACCCCTACCCCAGAACCTGCACCATAGGCAGCCGCCTACCTGCACACTGGATAGCCTGAGACTGCGCACCACCAGCACCACCAGCAGAAGGGTATGGCAGCATGGTGGCGGAGGGGTGCTGGTGGCGGAGGGGGCAGTGGCAGATGGCCGCAGCAGACCATGGCCTAGCCCAGGGCCGGATTTACCTTGAGTGAGGCCCTACGCCAACAAAAATTGTGGGCCCCCAGCAGGGGCGGCCCAAGGGGGGTGCGGGGCCTCATTTGCATAAGGGGCCTCATTTGCATAAACATTTGCATAATGTTACCATATACTAACTTTTAGTAAACGTGCCTCTTAATGAGTGTATGGATAAAGAAAGACTAAAAGATTTCTACATTACTATAATCCAGTGCCAACTGCCAGACACATTAGGAACTACTACAAACACTGCCCATTTAGAACCCATAGCAAACCCGCCGTATCCTAACAGCACTACCAGGACTCACAAAGCACCATACTCTACCAATCAAAAGGCAACACTGCAAATATTAAACCAATACATTTCAGAGAACAACAATACATGACCTACTGGGGAAAGAACAAGTGGCAATGTCAAATAGGAATTAAATAAACAGAACACCTCAGCTCAGTTACACATGCAGAACATAGACCATCACCAAACAAGTAATCACAATTTAGAAACAGGAAGACAATAATTAAACTGGGAATCCCAAAAGCCAAACTTGGAATGTACAACACTGTAGAAATAAAACTATACATTAATTTGCTCTTGTACTAAACAAAGTGCAGACGTTAATGATGCACATTTCCCAGAGCTGACATATTCCAATTAATAAATTCAAAATAAAGAGATATTTTTCTACCTTTTGTGCATTTTTTTTCAGCTGCAATTGCTCCAGCCACTTTCTTCTGGTTTCTTCGTGTCTTCTGCTAACTCTCCATCGTCTGCTGTCCATTTGTCCTTTCTTCTCTCTTCTAGTTTTTTTTCCATTCTCTCTCTACATCTGCTTTAACATACTAATCTTTCTCCTTTTGCTCTTTCCTCATTCCTATTTCATCCACTCAAATTTTACCCCTCCATCCTCAATCCCCACTTACTCTCCCAGTACCTGGCCAATTGTAGATTTTTTATCCCTCCCACACAAAATATTTTTTCCTTCTCCATTTTACTCTTCCAGCCCCATCCCATTCTAATCCTCCCCCAACATCAGCTCCCTTCTAGTTCCAGCCTCACCCAGCATCCATTCCCTTCTAGTCCCTGCATCAGCCCATTTCCAGTCCTAGCCACTCATCAGCCCATTTCCAGTCCTAGCAACCCCCAACCCAATACCAGTCCTAGCCCTCCATCAACCCACTTACAGTCCTAACCCCCCCATCACCCCATTTTCAGTTTAAGCCCCCCTATATCCCATTACCAGTCCTAACCCCCCATCAGCCCACTTCCAGTCCTAACCCCATCAACCCATTTCCAGTCAGCCCCCCATAGCCCATTGCCAGTCCTAACCCCCCCCCATCAGCCCACATCCCATTACCAGTGCTAACCCCATCATCCCACCTCCAGTCTTAACCCCCCCAGCCCATTTCCAGTCCTAGCCCCCCCATAGCCCATTACCAGACAGCCCCCATCAGCCCACAGCCCATTACCAGTCTTAACCCCCCAAAGCCCATTACCAGTTCTAAACCCCCCCCAACAGCCCATTACCAGTCCTAACCCCATCAGCCCACCTCCAGTCTTAACCCCCAGCCCCTTTCCAGTCCTAGCCCCCCCATAGCCCATTACCAGACAGCCCCCATCAGCCCACAGCGCATTACCAGTCTTAACCCCCCCAAAGCCCATTACCAGTTCTAACCCCCCCAACAGCCCACAGCCCATTACCAGGCCTAACCCCATCTGCCGCCCTCCAGTCTTAACCCCCCCAGCCCATTTCCTGTCCTATCCCCCCCATAGCCCATTACCAGACAACCCCCATCAGCCCACAGCCCATTACCAGTCTTAACCCCCCCCCAAAGCCCATTACCAGTTCTAACCCCATCAGCCCACCTCCAGTCTTAACCCCCCCAGCCCATTTCCAGTCCCAGCCCCAGCCCCAGCCCCCCCAATAGCCCATTACCAGTCCTACCCCCCCCCCATCGGCCTAAAGTAAAATTTAATTTAAAACAAACCACTGCTGGCTGCCGCCGCGGGGCCCCCTCTGCTGCCGCGGCAGCATGGACTGACCCGCGGGGGCCCCCTCTGCAAGCTGAATCCGTCGGTCCGTCGGTCCCTCCCTCCCTCCGTGCAGGCTGTGAGAGGCGCGAAGGGAGAGTGTCTCCCTCGCGTCTCTGTTAAGCCCACAGGGGCTGATGCGGGCTTAACAGAGACGCGAGGGAGACACTCTCCCTTCGTGCCTCTCACAGCCTGCACGGAGGGAGGGAGGGACCGACGGACCGACGGATTCAGCTTGCAGAGGGGGCCCCCGCGGGTCAGTCCATGCTGCCGCGGCAGCAGAGGGGGCCCCGCGGCGGCAGCCAGCAGTTTTTTTTTTAAATTTTATTTTTAAAAAAGGCTAATTTGTTCTATTTTTGTGGGCCCTTGCCAGCTGTGGGCCCTACGCCATGGCGTACATGGCGTATAGGTAAATCCGGCCCTGGCCTAGCTCCGTTTAGGAGGGTGCCGTGCACTGCAACAGACAGGATCCATCTGAAAAACAGTCATGGCATCTCCAGGGAACAGAACTGTCCCTGTGGCAACACAGTGGTGCAGTACGCACAGCCAGTGTGCTCAGGAGCAGAAAGTCACAGGTTCAAGTCCCAGCTGTGGTACCTGCCAACCCTGTCCCCATATTTTACCCAGTAATAAACCGTGGTAATAAAGACAGAACCTTTATTGCAGATAACAGAAACATGCCTGTGACACCTACATTTTACCCTACAGAGCACAGACACCCTAAACAGGCGCAGTACCTACAGCAGAGTCTCCCAAATGCAGTCCTGGAGGGTCAAACACCATTCAGGTACCATGCTGTCGCTAACAAAGATGCCTGTGCTGCATTTCTATGCGCCGCCCCCATGGTATGCAGATATCTGCCATGCATATTCATGAGGGACAGCATGAAAACTCGAACAGTGTGTGGCCCACCAGGACCGGAGTTGGGAACCCCTGCCCTAGAGCAGCGGCCAACAGGGCCAGAAACACCCGCACCAACAGGCCCCATTAACCGAAGCCTCCAGGAAAGGCAGGATGTTGGGCCCTGCATGCATCTCCCAATACTAGCACGTGCATATCTTAGGAATGCCACTCTAAACCTGGGAATACGGTACACAGCAATCAAAAGGTTGCTATGATTACTGGCAGATAGCAATTCCAAAGTTAGGTACAAATTTCTGAGTGAGCTGCATCATAGCAACCTTTCTGATGTCTGCGGTGTGTGCTACAGGTGTTCTGTCTGACAGTGTTTACCACCCTGGGGAGTGATCCCAACAGTATTGTGTACCATAGCCTTGCCTGCACTGTGCCCAGGACTGGTGCGGTGGCCAGGGCTGCCAAACACCGCTATAGTTGCACAATGCTGGCATAGGTGTGGGGAGTATGTGTCTGTCTATCCAGTGTGTGGTGGCTGCAAACACCCTCCACAGCCCACACTGCTAGCACTGTTGCCTGTATTGGCCTGCCAATGTGCATATTGAGAAGCAAGGTACTGTGGGAATAGCCTGGATAGGGTGGCCTGGCCTGGATTCATCTGTACAGAGCATAGGGCAATGGCTGGGACATTGTCGTGTCTGGCCACCACCTGCATGGACAGGGTGGCCACAGCATGTCCTGCTGGGAGGTCACTCTCACCCTGACTGTGCAGTGACCACAGCATGGCTGTGTTCCCCCATAGTGTTATACAGTGTTTCTTATAAGTGATATATGTGGGTTCTGTTATCTGGGGCTCAATCACTGACCTATCTGCTTGGTGGGTGTGCGCACATGCCCTCCAGGAACATGCACTATGGACTAGCTAGCAGACTGTCTGCAGTTAGTATGTGTGTGGCTGGAATACCTTGCAGGGTGCAGCGGCTTGTGACTCACTGTGCTTGCTGCTGGAGCATATCAAATGGTGGTGGGGGCAGCTGTGCATCTCCAGGGCGACTGTCTGTCTGTCAGCCATTGCCCTATTTATGGCTGCATACAGATCTGCATTTGACTGCCCTGTAGGGTGTCCTACCACCAGCTGGACTGTGGTTGATGGTCCCCTCTACTGTCACGATTGCAGGGGGTACATTGTGAATCTGTTGGTGGGAGATTCATCCCCAACCCTGAGCCACAGGGAGTGGGTTGGGTGGGGGGAAGGAAGGAATGAATCTGCCTGTGGGTCCAACCACCCTCTTCACCTAAATCATGTGACCATGGAACCCACACAGGGTATACACTATTCTGGGTGCATCATAGTCCACAAGGGCTAGATATGAAATACAGATGGACACAAGCATATCCGAGGTGTGTCTGCAAGGACCACCAATCACACACTGGCACTGATGGAGACCTGCAGCATAGCCTCTCAGCAAAGCCAGGTGCTGTGGAAATGGTGCTGGGCACCCCATCTCACCCTCAGGGTGAGCTCAGGACCTGCACACTGTGACGGTCTGTAGCTACTCTGTGCCAGTAACACACACAGTCGGTACACCCTACCAGGCTGAGGTGCTGTGGGGGTGCACATGGTTAGTACCCCCTACCAGGCCGAGGTGCTGGGGGGGTGCATACCCCATCTTGTGATCATCTATAGACTGCTGATCTGCATGTGCAGTGCACCATGGGTATGGGTGGGTTAACCCACATCCTAGTATCCACAGCAGACAGTTTGTGTGGTGACCTGACGTCCTTCAGTAGCCAGGCAGGGGTTTGTTGGTAGCACTGGAGATGTAGCCCACTAGTTACTTCACTGCATGTGGGGCCAGAGGTCATGGGTTTGATTCCACAGTGGGGTTATTTGGTAGGGCTGTCTGCGGCATTTTATTTTTTTAATTTAAATTGGTTCTGCCAGCACAGACACTCTCACAGTGCTGTCTCCTTACGGTGCCTCATCAGGCGCCCTATAAAGCGCCCTCTAGGATGCCCTGTAAAGCATCTTATAAAGCATCTTATGGGGCGCCCCATAGGGAACATTATAGGTTGTCTTGGTGGACAGTGCACTTAATAATGTGCCCTCTAGAGTACCTTATAGGGCGCCTTATGCAGCACCTTAGGTTATGGCCCTGTGAGGGTGTGTTTGCTGGCAGCACTAATTAGATTTACAAAACAATATGCTTCAGACAGCACTGATTTGAAGTAAAAGCTAATGTCTCAGCCAGCTTTACTCATTGGACCTACAGGGGGATCGAACTCACATCCCCTACACCATCAGTCAGTGTATTAACCATTGTGCTACAGCTCTGGATACCTTGCTAGACACCTTATCAAATGCCTTATGGGCGCCACACAGGGCGCCTTGCGTGGCACTTTGTAACGCTTGTTAATGTATGGCACCTTGTAACGTGCATTATCGGTACTGAAAACGCGCGTTATCCGTAATGATGTACCGCCCATGTCCCTATTTTGGATTTCTGCCTCTACCGCGGATCCTAACGCGATTCACATTACTGCAGTTTAGTAAACATACCCCAAAGATTTGACTTGTCCATGCCATGGTATTTTCAATAATGTCATATGGATGCAAAAGTTGGACAGTGAAAAAGATGGACAGGAACAAAATCGATGCCTTTGAATTATGGTCTGGCGAAGAATACTGTGTATACTATGGACGGCCCAAAGAACAATCTGCTGTGTTTTGTATACATTTGTTGCCTACTGTTTGTTCCTTCCAGGTCTCCTGGTGCCTGTACTGAGCCCCTGCATCCCACCGGAGTCTGTGCCCAAAACCAGAAGTGATGCAACCGCGTTCCCGCGGTCGCGACCTTTCCAGGTCTCCTGGTGCCTGTACTGAGCCCCTGCATCCCACCGGAGTCTGTGCCCGAAACCGGAAGTGACGCAACCGCGTTCCCGCGGTCGCGACCTTTCCAGGTCTCCTGGTACCTGTACTGAGCCCCTGCATCCCACCGGAGTCTGTGCCCGAAACCGGAAGTGACGTGTCGCGACCTTTCCAGGTACTCAGCTGCCTATTTCAACACGCTGCCTGCGGCGGTTCAAGTTGTTGCTCTGCTGTGTTTTGTGTACATTTGTTGCCTACTGTTTGTTCCTTCCAGGTCTCCTGGTGCTGTACTGAACCCCTGCATCCCACCGGAGTCTGCGCCCGAAACCGGAAGTGACGCAACCGCGTTCCCACGGTCGCAACCTTTCCAGGTACTCAGCTGCCTATTTCAACACGCTGCCTGCGGCGGTTCGCGCCGCGGCAGTGCACGCCCAAGGAGCAGGTTCTGCTCCTTGGACGAGCTCCTTGGGGCGAGCGAGGGGCGCGGACTGGACTGTTTTCTTCTCTGGCACCCTCTTGTGACTCGGGGCTGTACTCTCCTTTGAGTCGGTTACTCGGTTTTGTCAGGTCAGTTCCTCTGTTTCAGTCATACACCTTTTGGTTTTGTGCTTGGTTTCTCCTGTCCCTTTGTTTGGGATTTGCATTTTGTTCTTCTGGGAATATGTCCACTATCCCGGTGTTCTGGGGTCGGCGTCCTGCGCCCTTGTCTCTGGTCACCCCTGGCCCTTTGGCACGCTGCCCCTCCAACCTGATTTCTTGTGGTTACGCTGCTCCTCGGTCCAAGCGCCCTCTTTCCCCTAGGTTATCGTCGATAGCCTCTACTGTGACATTTAGCTTAGCCCTGCTAAACTGCCGATCCCTTCGATCAAAATCCCTGTTGGTTCAGGACCTCATTTCTTCACATTCACTCGACCTCTGTTTCCTTACGGAAACCTGGCTAAAGGAGTGCGATAGTCCAGTCCTATCTAGCTCTCTTCCCTCTGGTTTCACAGCAATTTCAACTCCTAGATTAGGGAGAGGCGGTGGTGGAGTGGCCCTGCTCCATCGCACGTCCATTGATATTGAGGAAGTTTCCTCCTCTTCTGTCCTGTGCCCTGAATCCCTTCTTCTTCGCCTTCGCTCCTCTCCCCCCCCTTTATTTTCTTCTCCTTTATCTCCCTCCTTCTTTGACTGCTGCACGCTGGGATGCGGCTCTTCAAACTATCTCGGATATTACTGTTCAGTTTTCTAATCTTATTATTTTAGGAGACTTCAACGTCCATGTTGATAACCACAGCAGGCAGCGAGACCGTTCCTTTTTGAATCTATTACATGACATTCCCCTTCAACAACATGTACTCGGCCCTACCCATATAGCTGGACACACGCTAGATTTGGTTCTCTCTCCTATCACGCTGTTACCAGTGATCTCTTCTCCTACTATGTTTAGTGTCCCCTGGTCTGATCATTTTTGTATTTTCTTTTCAGTTTCTTACCCCTCCGTGGCACCTACAGATCCAGCTATGCCCTCTCCTTTTCCTTCTCTCCGCCATCGTATTACCCCTGACACCCTTAATGCCTTCCCGCCCGCTTCCTCCCTTTTCCCACCAGATTTCGCTTCATTTTCCTCTGATAAACAGGTTTCCCTCTGGAATTCTCTTCTTACCAACGCTTTGGATGACCTTGCTCCATTACGTCCTGTGTCTAATCACTCTGGTTCCCCCCATTCCCCATGGTATCATCCTGCTTTGCGCCTTCAGCGGACCCAACTCCAGCAATTACAACGTCGGTGGGCTCGCCATCCTTCCTCTGAACTACGTCTCTGTTTCAAGCAGCTTTTTTCTGATTACCGTTTAGCCGTTCAATCCGCCAAGCGTGCCTACCATGCAGCTGAAATCTCTGATGCTGCGAACTCCTCTAGACAACTCTTTACAATTTTGCGTAAGCTCTCTAATGTTGGCCCTAACCGTCAGCAAGTGTCCCTGGTCCCTGACCCTCAGTCTCTAGCCACTTTCTTTTCTGACAAGATTCTCAATCTGCACTCATCCTTCTCGCATCCTTCCCCCCCACTGCCCTTATCCCCACCATGTTCCCCCTTGTCTTCTGTCTCTCCTGTTGCATTGGCCGCTGCCCATCAGTTGTCACCGCCCCTCACTCCACCAAATCTCGCTTTAGCTCATTCCTGGTCTTCCTTTCACCCGGTCACTTCTGCTGAAGTACTACAGATGTTACTCAAATCTAGTAAGACCACCTGCCAGCTGGACCCGGTTCCATCTCGCTGGCTGACTGAGCCTTCTTTACAGCTCATACCTATCATCACTACCATCATCAATGCAAGCTTCTCATCCAGCCATTTCCCTTCATCCTGGAAATCGGCTGTTGTTGTCCCCTTCTGAAGCAGCCCTCTCTTGATCCTTCTGTTCTATCCCACTGGCGTCCTGTTTCAAACCTTCCTTTTTTGGCCAAACTTCTGGAACGTTTTGTCTTCGATCAACTTAACTCTCACATGGAATCCACTAACACCCTTCACCCCCGTCAAGCCGGTTTTCATCACGGGCATAGTACGGAAACAGTTCTTCTGGCACTCTTGAATGACTTACATGTTGCTCATGATCACGGTGATATTACTCTTCTTGTTTCCCTCGACCTTTCCGCGGCTTTCGATTTGATTGACCATCGAACTCTTCTTTCTCGTTTGTTTGATGTTGGGCTCCATGTACAGTATGGCAGTGGTTCCGTCCCTTCCTCACAGCCCGCTCATTCTCTGTTCACTGTAATGGCCAGTCCTCTGCTTCCCTCCCTCTCACCTGTGGTGTACCGCAGGGTTCTGTCCTTTCCCTGCTATTGTTCAACATTTTTCTTGCTCCTCTGCCCTTGTTGATCCAACAGTTTCCTGTGTCCTTTTATATATATGCCAATGATATTATCTTACTTTTCCATACTTCTCCACTAACCCTGGATATCACACAACTTAACCTTTGTCTTTCCCAGATTTCCTCTTGGCTCTCACAGAATTTTCTGCATTTAAATCCATCCAAGTCCACAGCTATGTGGGTCTCGCTGAGTGGTTCCTGCCCCACTCTCACCCCCTCGATTGGTTCTGTTTCTCTTCCTCTTGTATCCTCCTTCCGTTATCTCGGAGTGATTCTTGATCCCACGCTTTCCTTCCACAATCATCTTACTTCCCTTATTCGTCGTTCATTTGCTGCCCTACGACAGATCAGGGCTGTCCGTTCTCTTCTTCCCTCAGCTTCCTTAGTCACTCTTGTTCTGGCCTTGGTCATAAGCCGCTTGGATTACTGTAATGTTTTTCTTGCTAATCTCCCAAAGTTTCAACTCCAACGTCTACAACGTATCCAAAATGCTGCTGCCCATCTTGTTACGTTCTCTCATCGCTTTGATCATATCACTCCCATTCTTCTCCGTCTGCATTGGTTACCCCTCTGTTATCGCTTCCACTATAAATTCCTTATTCTGATTCATCGTGCTATTTATACCAATACCCCTCTATATCTTGCAGGTTGGATCTCTCTTCACACCCCCTACCATCAGCTTCGTTCTATCCATACTAACCGTCTGTCCCTACCCTCTCCGTCACAAGCTCATCTTGAACAAACCCGCCATGCAGCTTTTTTCTTTCTGGGTCCAGTACTGTGGAATGCACTACCACCACCTCTCCGATTGGAATCCTCGTATCCTCAATTCAAAATATTACTCAAAACTCATCTGTTTCAACAAGCCTTTAATCTCTCTCCTGATGGTCCTCCCTGATGTTCTCATTCGTTGTGTGTGTTTGTCTTCTTATAACTTGTCTTGTCTCCCCCTGTATGTGCCTACCACCTTGTTGTACTCTTATGTTTTATGAAAGTCTTGGCCCATTTGTTTATTTTACTTGTCTATGCTTTTTGTACTTCTACTTTCCTATTTTATTATGGCGTTCTTTTCCATGTTTTTTTGCATTGCTAACCTTTTATTGTACACCGCTTTATGTTTCGACGGAAAGCGGTCTATCAAATTTTAAATAAAGATAAAGATAAAAATAAAGATACTAGAGGAGATCAAACCAAAGCTTTCTTGAGAAGCTCAGATGACATGACTTTGACTTTCATATTTTGGACACATCATGTGAATAGAGAGATTGTTAGAGAAAGACCTCATGCTTGGCAAAGTAGAAGGTCAATGCAAAAGAGGAAGGCCATCAATGAATGGATCGATACAATAACAGCAGCTATGTTTGTCACTATATCAACAATGAGCTGCCTGACTGAAGACCGAACAATGTTTAGGACAACTATTCAGAGGGTCACCATGAGTTGACACCAACTCGATGGCACTCAGCAACAACAACAAGACAATACATTCCTTGGCTAAATCCATGTTGGCTTTCTCACATTAAACCATGACTATGTACATATTCAGTAATTTTATTTTTTATAATGGTTTCTACCATGTTGCACAGTACTGATGTCAAGCTCTCCAGTCTATAGTTTCCCGGATCACACTACAGTAGTGCACAGATTGTTAATAGTAGGTCTGCAATCTCATATTTCAGTTCTTTCAGCATAGTGGGATGTATACTGTCCAGTCCAGATAATTTGCTACTCATTAGTTTATCAAATAGTTGTAATACATCTTCCTGGTTTATTGATATTTGTTTCAATTTTTCTGATATATTATCTATAATACCATTTCAGGCATGGATAATTCCCTACATCGTCTTCCGTAAAGTCCAAAGCAAAGAATTCATTCAGTTTCTCTGCTATGACCTTGTCCTTCCTTAGCGCCCCTTTAACTCTTCTAATGATCCAACTGGCTCTCTCACATATTTTTTGCTATGGATGTACTTGAAAAAGTATTTATTATGTGTTTTTGCTTCCATGGCAAGGTTTTTTTCAAATTTTCTCATCGCTTGGCTTATCAATGCCTTGCATCTAACTTGCCAGTGCTTTTGTTGTTTGCCAATTTCGTCATATGGCTCCTTTTTCCATTTCCTGAAAGATGCTTTTTTGGCTCCCACCACCTCTCTGACCTCACCTTTAAACCATGCAGGCAGTTTTTTTGGCCTTCCATCCACCTTTCTTAAAGTGTGGAATACATCTGGTCTGGGCTTCCAAGATAGTATTTTTAAACAATGCCCATGCTTGATGTAAATCTTTAACATTTTCAGGTCTCCATTTAGTTTTTTCTGAACTATTTTCTTTATTTTATCATATTCTTCCTTTTGAAAGTTAAAAGGTAAGTACTGTAGATTTCCTTGCCATCTTCCCTCCATTTATTAAGTCAAATGAGATCATGCTATGATCACTATTGTCAAGTGGCCCCCAACACCCTTATCTATTATACCAGATCCTGGGTTCTACTAAGGACTAGGTCCAAAATAGCTTCCCCTCTGGACGGTTCATGAACCAGCTGCTCCAAGAAGCAGTCATTTAGTTCATCTAGAATCTTTATCTCCCTAGCATATCCTGCTTTTGACACTGACCCAGTCGATACCGGGGTAATTGAAATCACCCATTATTATTACTGTACTGTAACTTTTGTTAGCTTCCCTGATTTTTTTTTTTTTAGCATTTCATCATCCATCTGTTCACTCTGGCCAGGCAGTTGGTAGTAAACCCCCACTGCCATCCCCTTCCCTTTTTATATGGAATTTCTATCCATAGAGATTCTACAGTGTATTTTGTTTCCTGCAAGACATTTATTCTGTGTGACTCAATGCCCTCCACCAATATGAACTACCCTATCATTGCAATATAGTTTGTATTCAGCTATCACAATGTCACATTGGTTGTCCTCATTCCACCAGGCCTCTGAGATGCTGATTATATCTAACCTTTCATTTAGTCTTATATATTCTAACTTTTCCATCTTATTTTTTAGACTTCTATCATTTACATACATACAAGCATTTAGAGGTTGTATTTTGTTCAGATTAACAATATGGCTATCAGTTGTCAGGGGTAATTTGAAATCTTTCAGCTCTGTCTGCTCTGTACTTAAAGACATCTGGTTTATTTAATTTTTATTGGAGCCTCCCTATTGGGATGACTAAACTTCCCTCTTTTGCTAGTATCCTTCAAGGACACAAACATTCGAAACATGCGCTCTTGGGCAACTGTTGGCTTTCCCCTATTATTTAGTTTAAAAGCTGTTCTATCTCCTTTTTAAAGGTTAATACCAGCAGCCTGGTTCCACCCCAGTTAAGATGGAGCCCATCCTTTCAGAAAAGCCTCCCTTCCCTTCCCCAGAATATTGCCCAATTCCTAACAAAACAAAAACCCTCTTCCTTGCACCATCCTCTCATCCATGCATCGAGACTCCATAGCTCTGCCTACCTTTTGAGTCCTGTGTGTGGAACAGGAAGCATTTCTGAGAATGTCACCTTGAACGTTCTATATTTCAACTTCCTAACTAAAAGCCTAAATTTGACCTCCAGAACCTCCCTCCCACATTTTCTTATGTCATTGGTACCAACATGTACCAAAACAGCAGGCTCCTCCTCAACAACATCTCTAAATCTTGTCAATTGGTGCATGAGGCCTGTGACCTTCGCACCAGGCAGGCATGTTATCAGGCGATTCTCACGTCCACCAGCCACCCAGCTCTCTACATGCCTAATTATCAAATCACCAGCTATAATGGCCATCGTAATCCTTCCCTCATGGGCACACCTGGAGGACATGTCCTAGCTACAGGATCACTTCCTGCCACACCAAGATGATGCTCTTCTTTCACGTGACCTCTCTCCTCCATGGCAACAGAGAGGCTGCCAGACTGGAGGTGGGACTTTAGTACTACATACCTGTAGGTCTCGTCTATAATACCTCTTTGTCTTCCATAACTCCTCCAAGTCTACTACTCTACCCTCCACAGATTGGTTTTGTTCCCTGGAGAAAAGAGCTCCTTGCACCTAATGCACAGGTAAGACCTCTCACCAACTGGAAGAAAATCGTACATGTGACACTCACTGCAAAAGACTGGATAGCCCCCATCTCACTGCTGGACTGCTGTCTGCATCTTAATTTTAAGGATTTGTTTAGATATTTAAGATGTTTACTTACTTAAAGTTGCTAGAGATACTTGTACCAATACAGCTATACTTAATAAGTTTAAGGGAGTATGTTCACCTCAAGATTAATTCCAGGGCCTTAGCTAATTAATCTATTCCTGATGAGGATAACCAACCAACCCTGAAAATGAATTTGACCACCTCTTTCCCTTTAATAGTTTTAAGAGACTATAAATCTAAGATTATGCTTGGAGTGGATGGGAGGGAAAGAAACACTAAGTAAAAGCTGGCTTCCTACAGAGTGCCCTGACATCATAATTACCCCCTGCTTCCCCCAATCTCTCTGACACAGACAGGCAGAAACACACACACACACACACACACACACACACACATATCCCCATTTCCCCCAATCTCTCTCATACACACACATTATAATGACCCTTCTTCCCTCATACACACACACACATCTTAATGACTCCCTGCTTTCCCCAATCTCTCTCTCTCTCTCTCTCACACACATACACACACACATCATAATGACCCTCCTGTGTGCCCAATCTCTCTCACATACACACATCATAATGACCATTCTGTGTCCCAGTCTCTCTCACATGCACACATCATAATGACCCCCCTGCTTCCCTCAATCTCTCTCTCACATACATATCATGATCATAGAAACATAGAAACATAGAAACATGATGACAGAAAAAGACCACAAGGCCCATCTAGTCTGTCCTTCCATAACAACTACAACAGTCCAATTTTTACCTTTAGAGATCCTCTGTGTTGGTCCCATGCTTTTTTGAATTCAGTTACTGTCCTCATCTCTACCACGTCCACTGGGAGACTATTCCACGGATCCACTACTCTTTCCGTAAAGAAATATTTCCGCATATCACTCCTGAATCTATCTCCCTTCACCCTCATCCCATGTCCCCTCGTAGCAGAACTTGCTTTCAATTGAAAGAGGCTCTCTCCCTGAACATTTATGCCACGGAGGTATTTAAACATCTCAATCATATCACCTCTATCCCGCCTTTCCTCTAAGGTGTACATATTAAGATCCTTAAGTCTGTCCTCATATGCTTTATAATGAAGCCCATTAATCATTTTAGTAGCAACCCTCTGCACCGACTCCATCCTGTTCACATCCTTTTGAAGGTGCGGTCTCCAGAATTGCACACCATACTCCAAATGAGGTCGCACCAAAGACTTATACAGAGGCATTATCACCTCCTTTTTTCTGCTAGCCATTCCTCTCCGTATGCACCCAAGCATCCTTCTAGCTTTTGCCGTCGCCTTTTCTACCTGTTAAGCTACTTTAAGATCATCAGACACAACCACGCCTAGGTCCCGCTCTTCTTTAGTGGACAAAAGTACTTCACCTCCTATACTGTATTGCTCCCTTGGATTGCTGCAGCCCAAATGCATGACCTTACATTTTTTAACATTAAATCCCAGCTGCCAAATTCTAGACCATTCTTCAAGCTTAGCTAGATCCCTCCTCATGTTATCTACACCTTCCTGGGTGTCTACTCTATTGCAGATTTTGGTATCATCCGCAAAGAGGCAAACCTTACCCGACAGCCCTTCCGCTATATCACTAACAAAGATGTTAAAAAGAATCGGACCAAGGACAGATCCCTGGGGCACACCACTGGTAACATCCTTCTCCTCAGAGTGAGCTTCATTTATTTGTACTCTTTGTCGCCTCCCACCCAACCAATTTCTAACCCAAGCAGTAACTTTAGGGTCCATCCCTAGGGTGCTCAGTTTGTTTATAAGTCGCCTGTGAGGAACAGTGTCAAAGGCTTTACTGAAATCTAAATACACCACATCTAGAGCTCTCCCTCGGTCCAACTCCCTGGTCACCCAGTCAAAGAAATCAATCAGATTTGTCTGACAAGACGTGCCTCTGGTGAATCCATGCTGCCTCGGATCCTGTAATCCGCCGGACTCCAGAAACCTCACTATTTTCTCTTTCAGCAGCGTTTCCAATAATTTACTCACCACCGAAGTTAAACTAACCGGCCTGTAGTTTTCAACCACATCCTTACTTCCGCTTTTGTGTAAAGGCACCACATGAGCCTCTCTCCAGTCCTTTGGCAGCACTCCCGACTCCAACGAGGCATTGAAAAGGTCAGTCAGTGGAGTTGCTAGAACGTCCCCAAGTTCCCTCAGTATTCTAGGGTGTATCCCATCCGGTCCCATTGCTTTGTCTACTTTAAGTTGAGCTAGTTTCTCACGAACACAGTCTTCTGAAAATTGTTCAAGATGTCCCTCGCTTCTGTTCTTATTTGTGGGTGTTTTCTGAGGTCCTGCTCCTGGTTCTTCATCTGTGAACACAGAACAAAAATATTTGTTAAGCAATTCCGCTTTATCCTTATCAGCTTCTACATATTCCCCCCCTGCACCCTTGAGTCTGACAATACCACTTTTGCCCTTCCTCTTCTCACTAATATATCTGAAAAATGTCTTATCCCCCCATTTTATTGCATTGGCTATTTCCTCCTCCTTCCTCCAACTCTGTCTCTTTCACACTCACACATCATAATCACTCTTCTTCCCCCAATTTCTCTCTCACACGCAAATCATATTAACCCACCTGCTTCCCTCAATCTCTTTCACATACACACCATGACACTCCCGCTTCCCCAATCTCTCTCCTTCACACACACACATCATAATGACCCCCTGCTTCACATCATAATGACCTCCTCCCTCAAGCTCTCTCTCTCTCACACACACTCACACACACACACACACACACCATAATGACCCCCTGTTTTCCCCAATCTCTCTCTCACACACAAACACATCATAATTACCCTCCCACTTCCTCCAATCTCTCTCTCACATACGTACACATTATGATGACCTCCCTACATCCTCTAGTTTCTCTCTCACACACACACACACACATAATAATGACCCCCTTCTTCCCCCAGTCTCTCTCTCTCACACACACATCATAATGACCTCTCTTCTTCCCCCAGTCTCTCTCTCATGCACACCATAATCACCTCCTGCTTCCATGTCAAGAGGTATGCTTAACCTGTTTTGATTACATGCTCTTCTGCTTCTGTTTTCTGGCAGTTTCTTGAGGATAGTTTGTAAGTACTCAGCAGATATATTGCACAAGGTTTTGAATATGCTTATGAATACTTTGTATTTAACTCGGGATAGGAGAGGTAGCTGGTGCAGTTGCCTGAGTATTGGGGTGATATGTTCTGTTCTGGAGACACCATTCAAGACTCTTGCTGCTATATGCTGGACCATCTGAAGCGGGTGTGAATTTTTTTAGGGATGGCCTGGTAAATGATGTTGCAGACGTCCAAGTGTGGAGAGATTATTGCCTGGAATACCATTCGGAAGTGATTTTGATTGATCAAAGGGCATAATTATTGAAGGGGTTTGATCTTATGGTAAATTGTCCTTGTTCTATTGACGTGGGATTGTAGAGAGAGTCGGTGATCAATTGTTATTCCTAGGTAGTGGATCTCCTCTTTAACTTTTAGCTCCACATTATTCACTTTTAGTACTTTGGGCACGGAGACGTTTTGGTTCCGAATTATGAAAAGCACTTCTGTTTTCTTGAGGTTTATTCTGAGCTGGTGTTGATATAACCATTTTATTTATTTATTTATTTAAAGTTTCTTCTATACCGCACTATTCGGCATCAGGGCGGTTTACATGGAACAAAAACATCTCAGTACATTTAAACAAGTATGAGTTTACATATAACAGTTTAAGAACTTGGATAACAGGGATACACTATTCATAATAACATTCCATTATCTATTTACATAAAATCAACAAAGACATCTGTATTTATAAATGTATATACAACTACATTGCTTAATTCTAGTACATTTGGGTTTTTGTTAAGAACTGGAGGTATTTATTGCAGGTGAACTACGTTACGGTGGCTGAAAGTATTCCGTGAATAAATAGTGCTTGATAGCCTTTCTGAATTGTTTAATATCTCGTATTGCTCTAATATCTGGGGGGAGTTTATTCCAACATCTAGGAGCAAAAGAATTAAATGCCCTGTTGATCGTTGATTGGGACCAATTTGTGGATTCGCTGGGTATGACTAGCATGTTTTCCGTGAGAAGTCTTCTTGATCTTGTAATAGGTGCTTGAAGGATGAGGTCAGAGATCGTTGATGGCGATATTTTATAGAAGGCCTTGAATGTGACAAGGAGCGCTTTATAGGTAATTCTGCATCTTATTGGGAGCCAGTGTAAGTCCATTAGGATCGGCGTGATATGGTCTCTTCTTGATGCACCAACTAAGACGCGTGCCGCGGCATTCATTACTAGTTGCAGCGGGTTGATGGTGTTCTTTGGTAGGCCATGTAAGACAATATTCGCATAGTCAAAGTGAGGAGTGACTATTGCCTGGAATATTGAATGGAAGACTTTAGCTTCTAACATGGGTTTTAGGTGGCGTAAGCTTTTTATCTTAAAGTAAATCGTTTTTACTGTACTTTTTATATGCTCAGTAAAATCAAGCCGTTGATCGAGTATCACACCTAGGTAGCGGATTGTCTTCTTGATTGGGAGCTCAGCGTCTCTTACTTTGAGTGATACTGGTGGGGAGAAGAGCTTGTTTCTGGTGACAACTAAGACTTCTGTCTTTTTGAGGTTAATTCGCATGTTTTGAACTAAGAGCCAGTCTGTTATTGCATTGAAACAGTTGGATAAATTAGTGTAATTTGGACACGTGGTATCAATCGGAGTGAAGATAAGCACATCGTCAGCGTAAATGAGGCAAGGTACATTGAAGGATTTGGTGATTTGGCAGATTGGCTGCATATATATATTGAAAAGCAGCGCAGAGAGGGAGGAGCCTTGTGGAACACCTTGCGTTTGGAGGAATGGTTCTGATGTATTTGAGCCAATGCGAACTTGTTGCCATCGATTTTCCAGGTATGATTTACACCAATTCCATGCTAGACCTTGAATACCCTTTTCAAAGAGTCGTGATAGTAGTATCTTATGGTCGACTGAGTCAAATGCAGCCGATATATCAAGGAAGATCATTGCCACGCCTGACTTTATGTTGTTGATCGTGATGATTAGCGTATTGATTAAGGAGGTCATGAGGGTCTCGACTCCATGAGATTCCCTGAATCCATGCTGGCTCTGGTCTAAAGGGGAAGATGTGTCAATATACTGCTGTATTTGGCATTGAGCCTCCTTCTCCAGTATTTTGGCAAGTATCGGGATACTGGAGATTGGACGATAGGATTCTTCCTTCTTTGGGTCCATTTGATTGTTCTTTAATAGTGGTCGTATTGAAGTTTGCTTGAGTGCGACTGGAAAAGTTCCTGATGAATAGGAAAGGTTTGCGATTTTGGCTATGTATGGACTGAGCTCCGAGCGCATTGTTTTGATCCAGTGTGCTGGGCATGGGTCGTTAGCCGCTGTCGTGGTATTCAAAGTAGCAATAAGTTCTTCAATTGTTTTAGAAGATGGAGGTGAGATACTGAGGAGTGGTGCTTGAGGTTGTGTGGACTGGGGGGAAACTTGTAGAGTAGCCAAATTTGTTGGAGATTTCATTGAAGCATTGTACTACTACTACTACTATTACTACTACTACTGAACAACATCTGTATAGTGCTACAAAAGGTATGCAGCACTGCATAGACACATGTAAAAGACAGTCCCTGCTTATCAGAGCTTATAATCTAGTCAAGCGAGACAACACAGTAGCTGTAGATATGGGATACATCTAGGGAGAATGGTAAGGAAACATAAAGATCAGGTGGGTCAAGATCCAAAAGTGCAGCGAAGAGGTGAGTTTTCAGTCTGGATTTGAAAAGGGTCACAGGGTTTGAGTGTAGCATGCCGTTGCAATGGAAAAAGGAGTGTAGATCATAATATCGTCGGTGTAAATGTGGTGTAAAAGATGTGATCCTGAATGATTTTGCAAATTGGCTGTATGTACGAGGGGTGTCCGATATTAAAGGTACAGGCCAAAATTACACTAACATTTGTATTTAAAGAAATTATTCATTACATTCCACCAAAAACTACATACTTTTGTTTACTTCTCCACATAATCGCCGTAAACATTGAGACATTTATCCCAGTGTGACACTAGTTTGAACATCGCAACATTGCGTGTCAAGTTGCTTGAAGTAGTCCATAACGGTGTCTTGCAATTCCTCCTGATCTGCAAAGCGTTTCCCCACCAAGAATTTCTTCAAAGGTCTGAATAAATGAAAATCCGAAGGGGCTAAGTCTGGACTATACGATTTGCATATGTGGAGTCGGTATGATTGCCACCTGTACCTTTAATATCAGACACCCCTCGTATATATTAAAAAGTAGTGACAAGAGTGCAGAACCTTGTGGAACTCCACGAATCAGTTTATACGGAGAAGATTTAGTATGTCTTATTCTCACCTGTTGCTGATGTCCAGTGAGTTATGAGCGGAGCCGTTCGAGGGCAGAATCTTGGACTCCTATGTTTTGTAAGCGTGTAAGCAGTAGTTTGTGAGATACTGAATTGAAAGCTGCCTTTATATCTAGGAAAATTAAAATGAAGCCTTGATTGGGGTTTTGTATACCTTTTATAAGCTTGTCAAAGAGGGAGATAAGAGTTTCCACACCATGATATTGTCTGGAACTATGTTGCTGTGTATCCAATAGGGAGTTTATCTTGATGAAATCCTGAAGTAGCATCTGTACTACCTTTTCAGGTATTTTAGCTAGGAAGGAAAGACAGGTGATATGTCAGCATGAACTAGGGTCACTCGTTGCTATCTTGTGATTCTTTAGATTAGGGCAGATAGATCCATGTTTGAGCTGTGATGGTATGTGAGCTTCTGTGAAGGAATATTTTATTATCCTGTTGATAAAATGAGCTATTTCAGAATATGCAAGCTTGATCCAGCTCACTGGGCAGAGGTCAAGAGGAGAAGTTGTAGTGTTGAAGTCACGAATGATGGCTTCTAGATTTTCAAGTGAAGGTGGTGTGACCTTCCACAGAGGAGTAGTGGTTGTTTGTTCATATTGTGGTATAGGGAGGTTGAGATCTTCTTTATCGATCTTTGCTTGGAAATAGTTTGCTAGCTCTTGTGGTGTTGGCATATTGTGAGTTCTGTTGTTGTCAGTGGGCTTGAGTAGAGAGTTGACAATGTCGAATAGTTCTTGTGGTCCATTTATGGAGGATATGATTGACTTTGTATTATATTCCTTTTTGAGCTCATTGACTCTTTGTCGATAGATGTTTAGGTTTTGCAAGTATCTATTTTTGTCTTGTTGATTTTGTGAGTGGCGCCATCGGCGATCCATCCTTCTTAGCCCCGTCTTTAATTGTTTTAATTCTGGGCTGTACCAATTTGAGTTATTGGTGGGCTTATTACACCTGGTTTTTAGTGCTGTAGCATATTCACCTATGGCTGTATTCTATTTATAAATGAGGTCATCAAGATTGCTTGAATCTTTGTTTAATTTAGGTGAAATTTCATCTAAGAATGTTTGTTTATCATAGTGTATGAAGTGGCGTCCTGTGTTGATATTAGAGTTATTGTGGGTTGGAAATTATATGGCAGTTGGAATGATATGAGCTGGCATTGAATATCCGGGGTTAAGGGTCAGCGGGCAGTGCTATGCGCCATAGGGGCATATAGCCTGTCCAACTCAATATCAGGCTCATGATGTCTAGGTCATAGTCTATGATGTAATCTTTTATAAGAGGGATTTTATTCCTAACTGAATGAGTATTTATTAACATGCATTTTAGGTTTTGAGGGTTGAGTGATGGATGATCTTCGTATCCTAGTTTTGTTTGAGCTTGTGTGTCGATTTGTTTTAGGAGGCTATAGGACCTATCTCTCACTTTTAGATAAGTTTCTCTTGTTATATGGCTCCTATAATTGTGTATAATTGGTATGTAGTTTGAGCTCAGCGTTAAGATTTCAGATGTTATGATTGTTAGTAACAATGCAATTATGGAAATTGGAATGAATATATTGCTCTGCATAGTGTGAACCTTGTAGAGCTGACTATAGTGGAAGTTACCAAATTTAAGCTGCGCGCTATACCTGGGGCAGAATTCAATACTCTGTTAGGCTGCGCCTTTTCTATGTATGATGTGGAGAATATGTCTGGAGATTAGTAGTGAGAAGTATTTAAATTCTCAGTGTGTGTGTGGTTCAAAGGCTGAAGGTACTTACTGACCGAGAGGAGGCTTCTTTCTGCACAGCTAGTTTGGCTTTTGAGAAGGGTGATGTAATGGTGCAGCTCAGTAGAGGTGTTAAATGGTAAGTCCAAATGGTGAAGCAGTTTTCACAGTTGTCAGTGCTTATACTTCTGCTTGACTTGCCTTGCAGTCTTGGGTGCCCTCTAAGGCCTCTCTAAGGGCCATATCTAAGGGCCCTTCAGCATGGCCCTTTGGCTCGGGTTCACCGGCACAGGTGTGCCTGCAGCGCTGTCCTTTTGAGTAGAAGGCTTGAGCGGTGCGTTCTGGTGTCATTGCTGTGGGCGGGGTAATCGGCTGTGTGTGGAGAGCGTCTTCTCTATGACATAATGCACCCCTTGTTAAGCTTTCGATGTCTCTCCCAGTTGAGGGCTGTGTCCAGATTTTGGCAAGAGGTGGCAGGGGCCGGATCAGGCAGTGGCCTGCTTCTCACATGCACGCGGTATGGCGATATGGGTGCTGGATGCCGAGTGGTGATGATGCCTCCTCCTGAGGTGGAGCTTACTGGTGTCTGGCTGCTTTGGCTATTGTTAAGTCTCTGATGTCTCCCCCAAGGTTGAGGGCTGTGTCCGGATGTTGGTAGGTGGTGGCAGTGGCCAGACCAGGCAGTGGCCTGCTTCTCACATGCACGGATCGCTTCCTCACCCACATAGTTTTATGAATCTTCTCTCCTTGGGTTCCTCTCTCTTTCATCTTTCTCAGCTCCTGCCCTTCTGCATCTCTTGCTATAAACGTTTGCTGCCCACTTTGTTAACAGAAAGCTGTCTGAGGTTCAATAATATCCTGGTGGAGACAAAACTGACTGTCATGCAGTTTTGCATGAAATCTCAGCACAGTCTTGTGTTTAGAACAACAGATTGACAATCAGGAAAGCCAAGGTTTAAATCCTACTGATGCTTCTAACTTTGGGCAAGTTTTTTCACTTTCTGTTTTGTGATAATTTACCATGGGATTCACTAATCTGCAGTCATATTCTTTGTGTTGATGCTCACAGGAACACTGGGAAACCAGCTGGTACTTTGGTAGATCTCTCTCTTTTGTTTTAACAGATACCTAAGCTCCACGAACAGAACAATGGCTGGGAAAAATCGTATTGCTAAAGCTGTTGCCCCTGTTACAGCTTCTGCCTCTGTCCAGACAGAGGTCCCAATGCCAGTTGAAGGACCAGTTCCATGTGCAGGGTGCCTGCATGCTGAAGCTCTCAGGAAACAAGTGGAGGAACTCAGAGAGGAGGTGGCGAGGCTGAGGAGCATTCAAGACAGTGAGAAGTACATTGATGAGATGCTTCTTGCAACAACCAAGCCCTCCAGCAGAAGAGAAGATGGGTGCCTACAGAATGACGAAGATAGGACACAAGTCACCAGGGCCTGCAGAATCACCAATCCAACTTCTCCAGCCCTTGAATTGAAGAACCATTATGCAGCCCTGGAAGTGTAGGAGGTGAAAGCATCCCTGGAAAGGGAAGAACCAGAGCTCAAGTACCCCAAAGTTGCAGAATCAGTGACCACAAGGAAACGAAGGGTAGTGGTGGTTGGTGACTCTCTTCTGAGGGGTACTGAGGCATCCATCTGCCGACCAGACTTGCTGTCCAGAGAGGTATGCTGTCTGCCAGGTGCCAAAATCCAAGACGTTACTGAGAGTTTGCCAAGACTTATCAAGCCCACTGACTATTACCCAATGTTGCTAATCCATGTCGGAACAAATGATACTGCCAGGTGTCCCTCAGAGTGTATCAAAAGTGACTTCATGGCTCTGGGACAGAGGGTGAAGCAGATAGGTGCACAAATGGTGTTCTCTTCAATTCTCCCTGTTGAGGGTAAAGGCCGAAGCAGAGAGGCTCACATCCTGGAGATGAATGCATGGCTGCGTGGATGGTGTCATCGAGAGTGTTTTGGTTTTCTGGACCACGGGATGCTGTTCCAAGGGTTGCAGAGCAGAGATGGCATCCATATGTCCAAGAAAGGTCGACACATCTTCAGTAGTAGCCTGGCTAATCTACTGAAGAGGGCTTTAAACTAGATTCGTTGGGGATGGGTGAAGAAAGCCCCCAGGTAAGTGAAAGCCCCCTGGTAAGTGAAACATTAAATACCTTTATGGAAATGGGTAAAAGGGGTAACATATGGAGTGCAGTGTGTATAAATGCCTGTAGCATGGGAAATAAGATCCCTGATGTTGAAGCTTTGATGGGTGTGGCTGACTTGGATTTAGTGGCAGTTACAGAAACATGGTTCACAGAAAACCATGATTGGGATGTAACTATACCAGGCTATACTTTATTCAGAAAGGACAGGGTAGGAAGAAGGGGAGGAGGAGTGACACTGTATGTAAAAAAATAATATTAAAGCTTTGGAATTACAGAGCTTAAAAGGGAGAGAGGAAGCACTGTGGGTTAAACTAGAAAGAGGGAAAGAGAAATCTATTTGCATTGGTGTGAAATACAGACCTCCCTCACAAGAGGAAGAAGTGGACATAGAGTTAATTGAAGACATTTCAATATGCCAGATGTTGATTGGCACATTCCTGCTGCAGTATCATCTAGAAGTAAGGAGATCCTGGATTCTCTACAGGGAGAACTATTCAGGCAATTGGTAACAGACCCCACATGTGAAGGGGCCATGTTGGACTTGATGCTTACCAATGGTGAAAGTGTTTCTGATGTTATAGTGGGAGATCATTTTGCATCCAGTGATCACCAGATGATGTAGTTCAGTATTATCACTAGGGCTGTTAGAATCCATTCAAAAGCAAGGGTCTTAGACTTTAGGAAAACTAACTTTGCCAAGATGGGCCAATACCTCAAAGAGTCGTTAGCGGGATGGGAACAGCTAGGGGGATGTAGAAAAACAGTGGGCAAAACTGAAAGGGGATATTTTAAGGGCAACCAACCTTTTTACTAAAATGGTAAATAAAGGTAAAAGGAAAAGGAGACCGCTATGGCTTTCGAAAAGAAGTACCTGAAAAGATGAAGAAAAAGAGGGAGGCCTTCATGAAATACAAGAGATCACAGAGAAAGGTAGACAGGCAACTATATTTGGAAAAACTTAGAGAAGCTAGCAAAGTAGTCAGGAAAGCAAAGATTCAAAAAGAGGAGGAAATAGCCAATGCAATAAAATGGAGGGGAGGGGGGGATAAGACATTTTTCAGATGCAATGCAATGCAATGTGTGCCTTTGAGTCAGTCCTGACTCTTGGTGACCCAGAAGCTCCTGGGTTTTCTTGGCAGTGTCACTGGAAGTAGATTGCCAGGCCTTTCTTCCGAGGCAATGGAAGGTTAAGTGACTTGCCCAAGGCCACAAGGAGTGCTAGTGGGAATCGAACCCTGGTTGCTTGGTTACCAAGCCAGTGCTCTAACCACTAGGCTACTCCTCCACTCCATTTTTCAGATATGTTAGTGAGAAGAGGAAGGGCAAAAGTGGTATTGTCAGACTCTTAGGGGTATGCTTACTAAACTGCGTTAGTGTGCTTCGCGTTAGGATCCGCGTTAGAGGCAGAAACCCCAAATAAGGACATGGGCGGTACATCGTTACCGATAACGCGCGTTATGATGCGCTAACGCTCGTTAACGTTACATAACGCGCGTTATGTACCGTTACCGCAGTTTAGTAAACATACCCCTTAAGAACATAAGACATGTCATACAGGATCAGACCGAGGTCCATCAAGCCCTGTATCCTGTTTCCAACAGTGGCCAATCTAAGTCATACGTACCTAGCAGTTTCCCCAAAAGACACAGGTTCCACAGTGCTTGTATTGGGTCAAGCATTGATATCCTGGGTCCCTTTTTAATAATGGTTTATGGACCTTTCCTCCAAACCTTGTCCAAACCATTTTTAAACCCAGCTACACTAACAGCCTTTACTACATCCTCTGGTAACAAATTCCAGAGTTTGATTACACATGGAGTGAAAAAAATAGTTCCTCTTATTAGTCTTAAATAGTTTACCCTGTAGCTGCATTGCATGTCCCCTAGTCTTTCTATATTCTGATAACATAAACAATCGATCTAAGTTTAGCCGTTCCACTCCATTCATTAATTTATAGACTTCTATCATATCTCCCCTCAGCCGTCTCTTTTCCAGGTTAAAGAGCCCTAACCTTTTTAGCCGTTCTTCATAGGGGTATCCTTCCATCCCCTTTACCATTTTGGTGGCTCTTCTCTGAATCTTTTCTAATAACGCTATATTTATTTATTTATTTATTTATTTATTTTACAGTTTTTATATACCGCGCTCTTTGGTATCAGTGCGGTTTACAGATAACAAATTTCGCATTAGAACAGTCCTTTGCTTACATTATAACAGGGTCTTTTGCTTACATTATAACAGGGTCAGTAACTTGGAGACAACATGGTAAACTATATACAAGCTATATACAGAAAGATATATTACCTCTGGAAATTTACAGTTAAAGTGGGTCGTAACTTTGGGTGTGCAGAGCGTCTAGGTCGTGTTCTGTTATGACTATGTTGTTGGAATGTCAGAGGCTGTGAGAGTGATTTGTGAGATGGGGGGAGGAGGTGTAGGGTTAGGGCCTAAAAGATGATGACAGAATAGGTAGTGTTTGAGGGCCTTTCTGAATTGAGAGAGGTCCTTTATTGATCGGATATGAGGAGGGAGATTATTCCAGCAAGTTGGAGCGAATAAGGTGAAAGCCCTGTCTCTGGTTGTTTGGTTACATTTAGTGTACTCCTTTGGTACGACAAGAGTATTGGCGGCTGCGGATCTTCTCAGTCTGTTCGTGGGGGTGTTGATAATAAGTGATGAGAGGGAGGGTGGGGCTATTTGATTAATTGCTTTAAAGGATAGTAGGAGTGCTTTGTAAGTTATCCTTTTTAAGATACGGCAACCAGAATTGCACACAATATTCATGGTGCGGTCACACCATGGAACGATACAGAGGCATAATAATATCCTTTGTTTTATTTTCCATTCCTTTCCTTATGATACCTAGCATTTTATTTGCTCTCTTGGCAGCCACTGCATACTGGGCGGAGGGCTTTAACATGTTATCCACAATGACGCCTAAATCTTTTTCCTGGGTGGTGGTTCCTAATGTGGAACCTTGCATCGTATAACCATAGTTTGGGTTGTTCTTCCCTAGGTGCATAACTTTGCACTTGTCCACATTAAATTTCATCTGCCATTTTGATACCCAGTCTTCCAATTCATCAAGATCCTCTTGCAATTTTCCACAATTCTCTTGGGTTTTAACAACTTTAAATAGTTTTGTGTCATCTGGAAATTTTATAACCTCACTTGTTATTCCCTTTTCCAGGTCATTTATAAATGTCAAAAAGCAGCGAACCCAGCACAAATCCCTGGGGTATACCACTATTCACCTTTCTCCATTGAGCCCTACTCTCTGCTTTCTATCTTTTAACCAGTTCCTGATCCACAATAGTACACTGCCCTCTATCCCATGACTCTTTAGTTTTGCCAAAAGTCTCTGATGAGGGACCTTGTCAAAGGCTTTCTGAAAGTCCAAATACACTATATCAACTGACTCACCTTTGTCTACCTGTTTATTCACACCTTCAAAAAAACATAACAGATTAGTAAGACAAGATCTTCCTTGTCTAAAGCCATGTTGGGTGAAGGGGAGGAATATGTAGAAGCTGATGAAGATAAAGCGGAATTGCTTAACAAATATTTTGTTCTGTGTTCACAGATGAAGAACCAGGAACAGGACCTCAGAAAACACCCACAAACAGGAACAGAAGCGAGGGGCATCTTGAACAATTTTTAGAAAACTGTGTTCGTGAGAAACTAGCTAAACTTAAAGTAGACAAAGCGATGGGACCGGATGGGATACACCCTAGAATACTGAGGGAACTTGGGGACGTTCTAGCAGCTCCACTGACTGACCTTTTCAATGCCTCATTGGAGACGGGAGTGGTGCCAAAGGACTGGAGAGAGGCTCATGTGGTGCCTTTACACAAAAGCTGAAGTAAGAATGTGGTTGAAAACTACAGGCAGTTAGTTTAACTTCGGTGGTGAGTAAATTATTGGAAATGCTGCTGAAAGAGAAAATAGTGAGGTTTCTGGAGTCCAGTAGATTACAGGATCCGAGGCAGCATGGATTCACCAGATGCGGGTCTTGTCAGACAAATCTGATTGATTTCTTTGACTGGGTGGCCAGGGAGTTGGACCGAGGGAGAGCCCTAGATGTGGTGTATTTAGATTTCAGTAAAGTCTTTGACACCGTTCCTCAGAGGCGACTTATAAACAAACTGAGCACCCTAGGGATGGACCCTAAAGTTACTGTTTGGGTTAGAAATTGGTTGAGTGGGAGGCAACAAAGGGTACAGGTAAATGGAACTCACTGTGAGGAGAAGGAAGTTACCAGTGGTGCGCCCCAGGGATATGTCCTTGGTCCAATTCTTTTTAACATCTTTGTTAGTGATATAGCGGAAGGGCTGTGGGGTAAGGTTTGCCTCTTTGTGGATGATACCAAAATGTGCAATAGAGTAGACACCCAGGAAGGTGTAGATAACATGTGGCGGGATCTAGCTAAGCTTGAAGAACGGTCTAGAATTTGGCAGCTGGGATTTAATGTTAAAAAATGCAAGGTCATGCATTTGGGCTGCAGCAATCCAAGGGAGCAATATAGTATAGGGGGTGAAATACTTTTGTCCACTAAAGAAGAGCGGGACCTAGGCGTGGTTGTGTCTGATGATCTTAAAGTGGCTAAACAGGTAGAAAAGGCGACAGCAAAAGCTAGAAGGATGCTTGGGTGCATATGGAGAGGAATGGCTAGCAGAAAAAAGGAGGTGATAGTGCCTTTGTATAAGTCTTGTGTGCGACCTCATTTGCAATTCTGGAGACCGCACCTTCAAAAGGATATAAACAGGATGGAGTCAGTACAGAGGGTGGATAGACTTAAGGATCTTAATAGGTACACATTAGAGGAAAGGCAGGATAGAGGTGATATGACTGAGACGTTTAAATACCTCTATGGCATAAATGCACAGGGGGAGAGCCTCTTTCGACTGAAAGCAAGTACAGCTATGAGGGGACATGGGATGAGGGTGAAAGGGGATAGATTCAGGAGTGCTACGTGAAAATATTTCTCTATGGAAAGGGTGGTGGATCCATGGAATAGTCTCCCAGTGGAGGTGGTAGAGATGAGGACATTATCTGAATTCAAAAAAGCATGGGACAAACACAGAGGACCTCTAAAGGAAAAAAGAGGACTGTTGTAGTTGTTGATATGGAAGGACAGACTAGATAGGTTTTTTCTGTCATCATTTTTCTTTTTTTCTATGTTTACAAATGTGTGCTAACCATTAGTGTAGGATTTAGCATACAGTAAGTGCACCACACTAAAAGTTAGCATGGAGCCCTGTGCTAAAAATCCCATGCTAACTGGTTAGTGTGCAATTGGGTGGGGAATGGGAGAGTTAAAGGTAGAATGTTGGCTTTGACAGTGCATCACGGTTAACTAAGGTGTCTTGAGCATGTGCTAACCATGACTGTTGCCATTAGCACAGCTGCACTTAAATCCACTTCACGAGTCATGCTAAGTCCATCTACCCACACAGCAGGACACATCTTTGACCTGATCATTTCGTCCTCTGGCTCCTTCTTCCATCTTTCCGCCCAGCTACCAAGCCACTACCCTGGATAGACCATTTTTGTATCACTTTCTTTCTATGATTCCTCATGTCTTCTGCTGATCTCTCAGGTCCTAGGTCCAGTCTTACCCCCTCCGTACGACTCTCTCACCGTATTACCCCTCTCACTCTCCAAAGCTTTCCCATCACTGATCACGTTCTTCCCCCTGATCTTTCTTCTCTCTCCCCATCCTCACAGGTCTCCTCCTGGAATACCTTCCTCTCAGCTGTCCTGGATCACTCCAGCCTGCGACCTCTCACTATACCCCTCGTTAACCTTGGTTTCATCCTGAGCTCCAGCAGCAGAATGCTCATCTTCATCAGGCAGAGCGCCTGTGGAGAAAGCTGTGCACCCCTGCTTCTCTCCAGATGTTCAAGGCTCATCATCACCAATACTGCTCCAGTGTTCATTAAGCTAAATATGCCCACTTTTCTCAGATCATCTTCTGCCCCAAACACAATTAGTCAACTCTATTCTGTACTCGGGTCCCTTTCCAATCTCCACCCCAATTCATCCCCCTTGCCTCTTCAGCCTGTTCCTAGTCCAGCTCGGTTGGCTTCTATTTTCTCTTCCAAGATTCTTGATCTCTGCTCCACCTTCCTACCTGCCCTCCTCCTCTCTTTCTCCCTTCCCCTCTACCCCCTTCTCTTCCTCCTACCTCCCCTCTCTCTCATGTCTGGGCGACCTTCTTCCCCCTCACTGCTTCAGAACTTATAAAGCTCTTATCCTCAACATGAAAAACCACCTTTCCTCTTGATCCACTTCTTTCCTCCTGGCTGTTGGATCCATCACTTGCCCTCCTCCCCTCCATTCTTATCTTAATCAACATGAGTCTCACCTCTGGTTCCTTCCCTATCCCCTGGAAACATGCTATCATCCGCCCTCTCCTGAAGAAACCATCCCTTGATCCTCATGATCCTACCCACTACCGTCCCATCTCCAGTCTTCCTTTTTTGTCGAAGATCCTGGAGAAAGCGGGTTTTTTCCCATTTGTCCCATCACCTTGACTCAGTGCACTTCCTTCAACCACGGCAATCCAGTTTTCACCCAGGCCACAGTGCTGAGACAATTATGTCAGCTTTCCTCAACGAGATCCACACTTCTCACGATCGTGATGATGTGTCGGTGGCAGTCTCCTTGGATCTTTCTGCAGCATTTGATCTCGTAGACCACTCACTCCTCTTATCTAGGTTGTGGGATGCTTGTTTAAGTGTTCCACTGGTTCTACTCTTTTCTCCATGCCAGGTCCTTCTCAGTGTCCTCTGGCACTGCCTCCTCTGGGCCCCCTCCCTCTCCATTGTGGTGTCCCACAGGGTTCAGTCTTGGCACCCCTTTTGTTTAATGTTTTCCTTGCCCCCTAGCTTTACTCATCCAACAAGCAGGTATGTCAGCCTACTACTATGCCAATGACATTATCATTCTTCCTCTCAGCCTGATTTCTCCCCACTGAATACCTGCCTGGCTCAAGTAGCCAGTTGGTTTAGTACCAATTGTTTACATCTTAGTCTTCTCAAAACTTCGGCCATTTGGTTCACTCTTGGCACTACCTGTCCCTCTCTGGCCCCAGTTCTGCCCTCTACCCTCCTCCCTCTGGTCTCCTCTATCCGCTACTTAGGAGTAATTTTAGATATGGATCTCTCCTTCCATAACCACATTTTGCTATTATCTCGTCGTTCATTTTACTACTTTTGTCATTTGCCCGTTTCTCTCACCTCAAGCTCTGACAACTCTTCTGTTGTCTTTGGTGATATCTCAGCTCAACGTTTGCAATCTTGCACTTGCTGGCATACCACAGTACCAACTCCAACGCTTACAATTAATCCAGAACACTGCAAACAGACTTATCACTCACTCCTCCTGCTATGACCACATTACTCCACTCCTGCACCGTCTTCATTGGCTCCCAGTAAAATATTGCATTCACTACAAACTTTTGACCTTAGTTCCCCAGGCCATCTACACACAAACTCCCCAGTACCTGGCAGAACTTTTGCACTTTCACACTCCTTCCCGAAGTCTCCACGTGATACATGTCAATTGCCTGCATCTCCCAACTCCCTCCCGAGCCCATCTTCAATCCACTCACCTTTCCACTTCTTTCTTTCTTGGCCCGTCCCTCTGAAACTTACTACCCTCCGTTTAGAGCAGTCTTACTCAAAATTCAAGTCCCTCCTAAAAACACATCTCTTTGCCTCTGTTTTTGTTCTCCCAAATTCTGTCCCTTAACTCTTCCTGTTTGCATTCTCTGTTCTCTTTTATCTTGTATGATTGTGTTCTGTTCTTTCCTGTCCATTATTGTACTTCTTTTCCTTTTCTGGCTGTGGCCTTACTTTTTTGTTTGCATTTTGTACACTGCTTTGATGTTTTGAAAGGAGGTATATCAAGTAACGAAATAAACATAAACATAAAACCCACATGCTGGTTAGCACAGTGCGCGGAGTTGCAATGCGTTAATGGCAGGGGGCCTGACGCACATGCCCCCTGGGATTAGCATGGGCCTCTGTCCTAGATTTGTGGTCCAACCACATGCTAAATTAGTGCATTTTAGTAAATATGCCCCATTGTGCATTCCCAGCCACAGAAAAACACAATAGTGGGCCCCAGCTCGGGTTTGCTATTTTTTAAAGGGATTGATGATAAAATAAATAGCCCTACCTTCATCGCCTCTGGCCAGTCACCTCCCTGGTGGTCTAAGTGAAATAAAGTAGTAAGCGTTTGGCTCCAACGGTTAGTAAAATATTAAATTGATCCCCCTTAGCCTCGCTCCTTCAGTAAAAAAAAAAGTGGTGTCATTCCCTCCCTCCCAAGACTTACCAGACATTGCAGGTGGTCCATCAGAGGGCTGAACTCCTGTCGCAGAAACATGATATCTTAAAATGACATGCGTTTCCCCTACTGGCAGGTATGTTGACTACTCCTAGTGGTGTATCACTCGTTTTGTAATGCCGTCTCTCTAACAGCTCCAGAAAGTGACAACAGATGTCCTGTAGCAATGTGTCACTTTGTACCACTGTGGGATAGATGCATCATTTCAAAAAACGGTACCACTAGGGCAGGAGTGTCCGGGCAGTGCTTCTGCCCTCCACTGCATCACCTATGATATTTGATAAGTGCTGGAGGGGAGAGAGAGGAGTGGGGACCCAGTGGGTAGTGTCATTATTTATGGAAGGGGTGGACCTAAGCGGAACTGCATTAGTACTTTACTAAGAGTCAAGAGGGCTATTTTATTACCATTAGACCCACCAGCTGGGTGGGTGGGGGGAGGGGTCTGCTTCTTTTTTATCACAGGACAGCCAGTGCTCCCCGGGAAAGTCAACAACAGCTTTTGGTGTGCTGTTAACGATGGAGATGGGAAGATGAAATGTGGAGAGGGGGAGAGAAGGCTTCGCTGCTGGACAGGATGGCAGTGTGCCGAATACTGGCAAGTGTATTGCCAGTTTGAAGATCCTGCTGGCTTTTATTCATCAAAACCAGTTGGAAGGCAATCCTTGAGAGGTTTAATGCAGGCTGCATTGCTCATTTCCCATAATAATGTGCTGCTTTGCGTACATTTGCATGTGATGCTGTTCATTGATATTTAATGCATGCTGGGTTGCATATTTTCTGTGTTCAGCTGCATTCATGGCAAATGACACAAATTACTGCTAATTATGTGTGTTAATTGGACAATAACGCAGGTTATCACCATAACAGTTTAGCAAATAGATTTCTACTTAGATTGTAAATCCTCTGGATTGTAGCTACTATACCCGAATGTAACTTACCTTGAGCAAGTAATGCAAAGGCACGAGATGATATAAATAAATAAATACATATGTATGAACACTTTTTCAGGTTTGAATTAGGTGCATATTTTTGGAAATCCAAAAGAATGTGTGTAACTGCAATCACCACCCGCAGGAAAACCCATCCTCTTTGCAGATACAATTATTTATATAGTAACACTGTGCCCATAATTTTACCCACAAAGTGAGGGGAACGTTTCAAAAAGTCCTTCCCTGTACGTAACTGCCTTTAAAAACAGCCCTTACTGGGTCTGGAAGTATTATTTATTTAAATATCTATTGATAACTTAGCTGCTCATTGTGATTTTGGGCAAATCACTCAACTTTCCATTGCCTCAGACACAAATTCATTTATTTAGTTTTAGCTCATACCTTTTTGGTAACAGCTCAAGGCAAATTATATACATGGGAGGAGCCTATATACAAGAGGGAGGAGTAGCCTAGTGGTTGGGGCAAGTTACTTCAAGCCGGAAGGTCAGGGGTTCAAATCCCACTAGAGGACAGCAACCTTGGGTCGGAAGGACTGGGGTTTCTAGTCCCACAGATGCTCCTTGTGGTCTTGGGCAAGCCACTTAACCCTCCATTGCCCATGTTCCCTGTAAGTATTAGTGTATGTGTCTCATATCCCTGTGTGTTAAATGTATCCCCCAATTGTGTTGTGACCGCTTTGATTGAAGGATAAGGCAGTATACAAAACTGTCTAAATAAATAAATAAATGTTTGCAAAGTATTTCCCTGTTCCTGGGAAACGTACAATCTAATTTTGTGCCTGTGACAATAGAGGGTTAAGTGACTTGCCCAAGGTCACAAGGAGCAGCAGTGGAATTTAACCCCTGGCTTGTCTTGTTGCTAGCCTATTGCTCTAACTAATAAGCTACTCCTAGACTGCAAACCCTCTGGGGATAGTACATTACCTACTGTACCTGAATGTAACTCTTCTTGAACTATTCCTGAAAAAGACATGAGTTAAATCCAAAATTCCTTCCCTCCTTCCCTTAAGATGAGTTACATTCAGGGACAACAAGAATTTCCCTCTTCTCAGAGGACTTATAGGGGTATGTTTACTAAACTGCGGTAATCGTACATAACGCGCGTTATGATGCGCTAACGATCGTAATGCCCCGCGGCGCGGTAAAACACCGCAGAAGGTGGAGAGAGGGCGGAGAGAAGGGGTCAATGGGCGGAGAGTGGGCGGGGAGAGGCTCCCTTCACACTAACGCGCTGATCTGAAGAGCTCAATTCCAACGCGAATGAAAACCTGCCGTTAAATGCACATTACAGGGGAGAGAAACCATTTCAGTGTCAGCAATGTACAGCCCAGGCAGGGAAACCTAAAAAACGTGATAAGTGTGATACATGTGCACAGAACAAAAGGGCACATAAACACTGAAAATGATCCCAACAAACTGGAAAAAAAACATAACCAAACTGGACAATAGTGGTATCAAAGAGAAACATCAACTCCTCCGCCCCCCCCCCCCGAGTAAGCTCCATAGAACAGATATAAATCGTGGAAGGGTCTATAATCCGTCCCCATACAAGGTGAATGAGCCCACAGTGAAATAGCGCTGCTCAGGGTTTTCCCCACCATCGGACAGGGTTCCTATGGCGTGCACATGTCCTGCAACATCAGGGCGGGCATGACGGAACGGCAACTGGACAGATGCCGGAGAAGGGGATACAGAGGGCCGCAGGCGGCACATGCTGTGGTGCAGCTGGGCCACAGTGCGGACTAGGGCGATGCCTAGGTGGCCCATACGAATGCTGAAGCAGCAGAGCAGCCAGACAGCAACTGCTGAAGGCCCAACATGGGCACGACTGTGTTTCCTACAGTGTCACAGGGGATAGTACCCAGCAGCTACCCCCAAGGGCACGGAACATTGGCAGGCGGTGCTGGGGGGAAGCGTGGACACCTATGCAGGCACCCCTACCCCAGAACCCGCACCATAGGCAGCTGCCTACCTGCACACTGGATGGCCTGAGACTGCGCACCACCAGCACCACCAGCAGAAGGGCATGTCAGCATGGTGGCTGAGGGATACTGGTGGTGGAGGGGGCAGTGGCAGCTGCCCAGAGCAGACCGTGGCCTATCCCTGTGTAGGTGGGTGCCATGTACTGCAACAGATGGGCCCTGTCTGACGAACAGTCATGGTATCACCAAGGAACGTACTGACTCGGTGACAACAAGGTGGTGCAGTGCACAAAACCAGTGTATTCAGAAGCAGAAGGTCATAGGTTCAAGTCCCAGCTGTGGTTCCTGCCAACCCAGTCCCCATATTTTACCCACTACTACAACGTGCTAATACAGACAGCACCTTTATTGCAGATGACGTAAACATGCCCAAGACACCTACATTTTACCCTACAGAGCACAGACACCATAAACATGCACATTACCTAGAGCAGAGCCTCCCAAATGCAGTCTTGGAGGGCCAAACACCATTCCGGTTCCATGCTGCCTCTGATAAAGATGCCTGTGCTGCATTTCTATGCGCCACCCCCATGGTATGCAGATGTATCTCATGCATATTCATGAGGGACAGCATGAAAACCCGAACAGTGTTTTGTACCGCAGGACTGGAGTTGGGAACCTCTGCCGTAAAGCAGCAGCCAACAGGGGCAGACACACCCACACCCACAGGCCCCATTATCCAAAGCCTCCTGGGGAGGCAGGACTTTGGGCTCTGCGTGCATCTCCCAATACTAGCACTTGCATACCTTAGTAATGCCACCCTAAACCTGGGAATATGGTACACATCTATCAAAAGGTTGCTATGAGTACTGGCAGATAACAATTCCTAGGTTAAGTACACTTTTCTGAGTGAGCTGCATCATAGCAACCTTTCTGATGTCTGTGGAGTGTGCTACAGGTCTTGTGTCTGACAGTGTTTACCAACCTGGGGAGTGACTCCTACAGTATTGCGTACCATAGCCATGCCTGCACTGTGCCCAGGACTTGTGTGGTGGCCTGGGCTGCCCAACACCTCTATAGTTGCACAATGCTGGCATAGGTGTGGGGAGTGTGTGTCTGTCTATCCAGTGTGTGGTGGCTGCCAACACCATCCACAGCCCACACTGCTAGCACTGTTGCCAGTATTGGCCTGCCAATGTGCATAATGAGGAGCAAGGTACTGTGGAAATAGCCTGGATTGGGTGGCCTGGCCTGGATGCATCTGCACACGGCATAGGGCAATGGTTCGGACATTGTAGTGCCTGGCCACCACCTGCACGGACAGGGTGGCCATAGCATGTCCTTCTGGGAGGTCACTCTCACCCTGACTGAGCAGTGACCATGGCATGGCTAGGTTCCCCCATAGTGCTATATAGCATTTCTCTCATGTGATATTTATGGGTTTCCTTTTGGGGCCCGATCACTGACTGATCTGCTTGATGTATATCTTGACATCCCTGTTCTGGGTACATGCATCTCCTCCAGGACCATGCACTATGGACTAGCTGGTGGACTGTCTGCAGCTAGTATGTGTCTTGCTGGAACACCTTGCAGGGTGCAGCGACTGGAGACTTGCTGTTGGAGAATGTCAGATAATGGTGGGGGGCAGCTGAGCATTTCCAGGCTTTCTGTCTGCTATTGTGTT
Source organism: Ichthyophis bannanicus (assembly GCA_033557465.1). Classification (NCBI taxonomy): domain Eukaryota; kingdom Metazoa; phylum Chordata; class Amphibia; order Gymnophiona; family Ichthyophiidae; genus Ichthyophis; species Ichthyophis bannanicus. The sequence goes on along the minus strand of CM066035.1, from coordinate 873,827,463 downwards.
ATGGATGTGTACCGCTCTATCTGTTCCCCAGCAGGACTGGGGTTGCTGGTCCCCTCTACTGCTGCCATTGCAGGGAGGTAGACTGTGGATCTATTGGTGGGTGATCCTGTTTCCCACCCTGAGCCCCAGAGGGTGGGTTGTGTGGTGGTACATAATCTGCCTATGGGTCCATACACCCCCCCTTCACCTACAGCAGGTAACGATGGCACCAACACAGGATATGCACTATTCTGGGTGCAGCATCGCCCATAGGGACTAGACATGACCGAGACATACAGCAGGACACAGATGTATCCTAGGTGTGTCTAACTGAACTACCTATCACACACTGATGGGGACCTGCAGCATGACGTATTTCAGCCATGAAAGGTGCTGTGGACCTGGTGCTGGGCGCCCCACCTCAACCTCAGGGTAGGAACTGTACCCACACAATGTGACTGTCTGTGGCAGTGCCACACATGGTCTGTTGCCCCTACAAGGCCGAGGTGCTGTGGGGGTGCATACCCGATCTTGTGCCCATCTCTTGACTGCTGATTTGCATGTGCAGTGCATCATGGGTACGGGTGGGTTACCCCTATCCTGGTAACCACAGCAGACAGTTTGTGTGGTGACATGCAGTCCTGCAGCCAGCCAGGGCTTTGTTCGCATCCTTATAAGGTGTCCTATAGGGAACATTATAGGGTGCCTTGGCGGACAGTACACTTTATAATGTGCCCTATGGAGTGCGTTATGGGGTGCCTTATGTGGCACCTTAGGTTATGCCACCGTGAGGGTGTGTTTGCTGGCAGCACTAATTAAAATACACGTCACATGCCTCAACAATCGCTACTTAAATGTAAAGGGTGCTGCCTCAGCCAGCCTTATACATTAGGCCCACTGGGGAATCGAACCCATGACCCCTGTATCATCAATCAGTGTTGTAACCATTGTGCTACAGCTCTGTTGCTGTGCTTGTATGCCTGCGCACCTTCTTAAGATTAACGCGCGGTAACGTGCCCTGTAGCACTCGTTCATTTATGGTGCCTTGTAACACGCGTTCTCGGCGCATTCTCAGAAACGATGTACCGCCCATGTCCTTATTTGGGGTTTCTGTCTCTACCGCGGCTCCTAACGCGAATCGCACTTACGCAGTTTAGTAAACATACCCCATAGTCTTGGTTTGTACCTGAGGCAAAAGCGTGTGGTGACTTGCCTTAGCTCACCAGGAGCATCAGTGCGATCTGTATCCTGGATTCCTCACTCTCAGTCTACCTCGCAACCTACTGATCTATCCAGTAGGCTTCTCCTCCATTGATTAATATATTAGGAAAATTACAAGGATGCAAAATTTGGATCAAAGCATAAAAACACAGGAACATAGAAAACGATGGCAGATAAAGACCATAAGGCCTATCCATTTTGCCCATCCATAAGAACTGTTAAGTTCTACAATCCCTTCCTCTCCCTTAGAGATCCGCTGTATTTCTCCCATGCTTTTTTGAATTCAGATATAGTTCTTGTCTCTACTACCTCCATTGAGAGGCTGTTCCACACAACCACCGCCCTTTCTGTAAAGAAATCTATCCCCAGATTACTCCTGAGTCTATCCCCTTTTCACCTTCATCTTATAACCCCTCATTCCATAGTTTCCTTTCAAATGGAAGAGGGTCATCACCCATACATTCATTCCACGGAGGTATTTAATTGTCTCTATCATATCAACCTTCTCCCTCCTTTCCTCCAAAGTATACATATTGAGATCTTTAAGCCTATCCCCATATCCCTTATAAGGAAGACCACTGACCATTTTAGTAGCCACCCTCTGGAACTACTCCATCCTCTTTATATCCTGTAGAAGGTGCAGTCTCCAGAATTGTACATAGTACTCCAAATGAGGTCTACTGGAAACTTATAAAGAGACATTATCACCTTCTTCTTCCTTCTGGCCATTCCTCTCCCTATGCATCCAAATATTCTTCTGGCTTTTGCTGTTGCCTTCTCTACCTGTTTGACTACTTTCACATCATCAAATACAATCACTCCCAGGTTTCGCTTTTCATTTATGCATCGAAGTACTTCACTTCCTAAACTATACCACTCCACAGGTTTTTGCAGCCCAAATGCATGACCCTGCATTTTCTAGCATTAAAAAGGAGATAGAGCAGCTTTTAAACTAGATAATAGGGGAAAGTTGACAGTCGCCCAAGAGCGGATGGTTCGGAAGAATGTATCCTTGAAGGATACTACCAAAAGCAGAGAGGTTCCAAAAAAGAGTAAAGTAGCCCAAATGCCCTCGAGTATGGAGCAGACAGAGCTTAAAGATCCCAAATTACCCATGTCTACCAATAGCCAAATTAATATGAATAAAATACAGTCTCTAAAATGCTTGTATGCAAATGCTAGAAGTCTAAAAAATAAGATGGGAGAGTTAGAATATATAGCACTAAATGAGAGGTTAGATGTGATTGGAATATCAGAGAAATGGTGGAAGGAGGACAACCAGTGGGACACTGTGATACCTAGGTACAAACTATATCGTAATGATAGAGCTGATCAAATTGGTGGAGGGGTTGCGCTCTATGTTAGAGAAGGCATTGAGTCAGAAAGGATTAAAGTTTTGCAGGAAACAAAATTTGCTGTAGAATCTCTATAGATTGAAATTCCATGTAAAAAGGGGAAGGCGATGGCGGTGGGGGTGTACTATCGACCGCCTGGCCAGAATGAACAAATGGATGATGAAATGCTCAAAGAAATCAAGGAAGCTAACAAAAGTTACAGCGCGGTAATAATAATGGGCGATCTCAATTACCCCGGTATCGACTGGGTCAGTGTCACGGCAGTACATGCTAGGGAGATAAAGTTCCTAGATGATATAAATGACTGCTTCTTGGAGCAGCTGGTCCATGAACCGACGAGAGGGGAAGCCATATTAGACCTAGTCCTTAGTGGAACACCAGATCTAGTGCAACAGATAAGGGTGTTGGGGCCACTTGGCAATAGTGATCATAGCATGATCGCCTTTGATTTAATTAGTGGAGGAGGGATAGTAAGGAAATCCACAGTACTACCTTTTAACTTTCGAAAGGGAGACTATGATAAAATGCGGAAAATAGTTAAGAAAAAACTAAAAGGAGCAGTTGCAAAGGTTAAAGACTTACATCAAGCTTGGGTGTTGTTGAAAAATACTATCTTGGAAGCCCAGACCAGCTATATTCCATGCTTTAAGAAAAGTGGAAGGAAGTCCAAAAAACTGCCAGCATGGTTTAAAGGTGAGGTCAGAGAGGCTGTTGTTGCCAAGAAAGCATCTTTCAGGAAATGGAAAAGAGAGCCAAACGATGAAACCTGGAAACAGCACAAGCACTGGCAGGTCAAATGCAAGGCATTGATAAAGAAGGCAAAGAGAGAATTTGAGAAGAAGCTTGCTGTGGAAGCAAAAACGCGAAATAAAGATTTTTTCAAGTACATTCGTAGCAAAAAACCTGTGAGAGAGTCAGTTGGACCATTAGATGATAGAGGAGTTAAAGGTGCACTAAGAGGCGACAAGGCGATAGCGGAGAGACTGAATGAATTCTTTGCTTCGGTCTTTACTGAGGAAGATGTAGGGATGTTACCCATGACTGAAGTGGTATTTAAAAGTGCGGAAGAATTGAAGGAAATATCGATACATCGGGAAGATGTATTACAACTATTAGATAAACTGAAGAGTAGCAAATCACCTGGGCCGGATGGTATACATCCAAGGGTGTTGAAAGAACTGAAATATGAGATTGCAGACCTGCTATTAGTAATCCGTGAACTATCATTAAAATCATCTCTAATTCCTGAAGATTGGCGGATCACCAATGTAACACCAATTTTTAAAAAGGGTTCGAGGGGTGATCCGGGAAACTACAGACCGGTGAGCCTCATGTCAGTACCGGGAAAATTGGTAGAAACCATCATAAAGAATAAAATTACTCAGCATGTAGATAGTCATGGCCTAATGGGAGACAGCCAACATGGCTTTAGACAAGGAAGATCTTGTCTTACTAATCTGTTATGTTTTTTTGAAAGTGTGAATAAACAGGTGGACAAAGGTGAGTCGGTTGATATAGTGTATCTGGACTTCAGAAAGCCTTTGACAAGGTCCCTCATCAGAGACTTTTCGCAAAACTAAAGAGTCATGGGATAGGAGGCAGTGTACTACTGTGGATCAGGAACTGGTTAAAAGATAGAAAGCAGAGGATTGGGCTAAATGGCCAATTTTCCCAATGGAGAAAGGTGAATAGTGGTGTACCCCAGGGATCTGTGCTGGATCCTCTGCTTTTTGACATATTCATAAATGACCTGGAAAGTGGAATAACGAGTGAGGTTATCAAATTTGCAGATGACACAAAACTTTTTAAAGTTGTTAAAACCCAAGAAGACTGTGGAAAATTGCAAGAGGATCTTGATAAATTGGAAGACTGGGCATCAAAATGGCAGATGAAATTTAATGTGGACAGGTGTAAAGTTATGCACCTAGGGAAGAACAACCCAAACTATGCTTACACGATGCAAGGTTCCACATTAGAAACCACCACCCAGGAAAAAGATTTAGGCGTCATTGTGGATAACATGTTAAAACCCTCGGTCCAGTGTGCAGCGGCAGCCAAGAGAGCAAATAGAATGCTAGGTATCATAAGAAAAGGAATGGAAAATAAAACAAAAGATATTATAATGCCTCTATACCGTTCCATGGTGAGACCGCACCTTGAATATTGTGTGCAATTCTGGTCGCCGTATCTTAAAAAGGATATAGCATTATTAGAAAAGGTTCAGAGAAGAGCCACCAAAATGGTAAAGGGGATGGAAGGATACTCCTATGAAGAAAGGCTAAAAAGGTTAGGGCTCTTTAACCTGGAAAAGAGACGGCTGAGGGGAGATGTGATAGAAGTCTATAAATTAATGAACGGAGTGGAATGGGTAAACGTAGATCGACTGCTTATGTTATCAGAATATAGGAAGACTAGGGGACATGCAATGAAGCTACAGGGTAAACTATTTAAGACTAATAAAAGAAAGTATTTTTTCACTCAACGTGTAATCAAACTCTGGAATTTGTTACCGGAGGATGTAGTAAAGGCTGTTAGTGTAGCTGGGTTTAAAAAAGGGTTGGACAAATAATAAACCATTATTAAGAAGGGACCCAGGATATCAATGCTTGACCTAGTACAAGCATTGCAGAACCTGTGTCTTTTGGGGAAACTGCTAGGTACGTATGACCTAGATTGGCCACTGTTGGAAACAGGATACTGGGCTTGATGGACCATGGTCTGACCCAGAATGGCATATCTTATGTTCTTATGTTCTGCCAAATTTGTGACCATTCTTCAAGCTTCACTAGATCCCTACTCATGTTATTCACACCTTCCAAGGTGTCTGCCTTGTTTCAGATTTTGATATTATCCACAAACGTTCAGTTATGTTGCTTACAAAAATGTCAAAAGAGAACAGGACCAAGGACTAACCCCTGAGGCATGCCACTGTTAGTGCCCCTATCTTCAGAGTGAACGCCATGGCACCTCCCACCAACCAGCTTCTTACCCAGCCAGTCACTTTAGGATCCATCCCAAGGGCACTCAGTTTATTTATAAGTCACTGATGTGGAATATTAAAGGCCTTATTGAAATCTAACTATACCACATCTAGCGTTTCCCCCTAATCCATTTCTATGGTTACCCAGTCAAAGACATCAATCAGATTCGTCTGAGAAAACCGACCTCTAGTGAAGTCATGCTATCTTGGATGTTATAATCCATCAGATTCCAGAAACCGCACCATCCTCTGCTTTAGCAGCATTTCCATTAATTTACTCACCACAGAGCTCAGACTAACCGGTCTGTAGTTACCCATCTCTTCTTTACTTCTGCTTTTGTGGACAGAAACCATATTCACCCATCGCCAGTCCTCTGTGATCACTCCCAATTCTAAAAACGCATTGAAAAGGTCAACCAGTAAGGCCACCAGTACTTCCATAAATTCTTTCAATACCTTCCAGTGAATCCTGTCCAGCCCCATCACTTTGCAAACTTTTAGCTTCACTAGCTCTTTATGAACACAGTCTTCTGAAAATCGTTCGAGTTCTACCTCACTTTGATTCTTATTTGTATTTGTTTCCTGGGGTCCCATTCCGGACCCTACATTTGAGAACACAGAACAGAAATATTTGTTAAGCAATTCTGCTTTATCCTCATCATTCTACTGCAACATTTAAACTGATAAAACATGTGTTTCATGTAGGATTTAATACAGTTTTTTAAATTATTGTGTACCAAGGGAATCTTAACATAGTTACACACCATGCTAAGCGTTCTTGGACAGAAGATCATTTAAGCGTAGGTTTCAAAACGTGATAATTAACTTTTTTTTCTTTTTTTGCAAAATGTTAGATTGTTTTCTTTGACTAATAGAGATTGCAAGATCCAATTAGAATGGCATTCAAATAATTTGTAGATTAGCATTTTTGAAATGCCTATCTTCAGAAAAGAGGCTAGGCCACCGAGTGTACTAATTAAATGATGCAATTAGGGAAGATCCTCAGACATTTCTGAGGTCTCATTAGTAAAAGTGTTGGTAGCTGCTGGCATCTTCAGAGATCATAGTTGTGTCTAGGCCCAACACCACCCACTTTTGGGAGCTTTAGACAGTGACTCACTTCTCGTTAAACAATAGTAGCCGTTTTCCCAGTCTGTTTCGTTTATAGTTGTATAAAAGCCCACTGATGATTACTCCGGGAAAGAAATTCAACAATCACCACCATTGCATCTTTGCCCTTGGTCTTATAGAGAGGTAAATTCCAGCAGTGAAGTAGGGCACTTAGGTCTGATTATAGAAAATGCCTGTCAGAGTCTGCACATGTACACAAACCATCTCCAGGCACCATAGGAAGTAGTGCACCCAGTAACGTACAATTAGATTATGTTGCTTCAACAGAGAAAAAGCTTCTTTATTGCACCTTGTAAAACTTGTGTTAAAATTGAGCTTACTGGTTATATAGTTTAATAGGAAGAAATAAAAATTGTTTAAACTGTAATAAGGAAGCAGTAAATTCACGTCTAATTCTCAAATATCAAAGTCCCAGCCAGCAATACATGTAAGGGAAGCTTTGAGCGCAAACTTAGACTTTTAGGGGGTAATTTTATAAGGAGATGCCAACTTTAAGCATGAAACTAGGCTCCTAAATAGGAATGTTTTAGTAAATTACACACTTCTCTGGGCATATATGCGCTTAAATGGACTTGATGGTATACATTTTGCCAGTGGTAGTTCACACTTCACACGGGTGGAGTTTGGGTAAAGCATGGGGTGGACCACACAAGTACATGGGTAGATAATAAAATGCTCTAATTTACGCACATACTTGCAAAATATAGACACTGGCTCTAGGAGTGCTGCAAATGTTTGTGCCTCAACTTGAGGTGCAATTTCTGCCGCATAATACGCTAATATTTTAAAAAGAAAAGTAGCTGCTTAAAGATTGCTCTCCACGAAGACAGTAAAGTTCTTTACTTTTGTAGAGAGCCCCATTAAACTTTGCCCAACCCTCTCTATGGGTAAAGGTAACTATGCTGGTATTACCTGCCATCAAAAGGGGCAGTCAGGGCACAGGAAAGTCAGGGGAAAGACATTGATTTTGAAAATTCCCAGTGCTTCTTTGCAAGGTACCGTTGCATCTGCTTCAGAGCCACTGGGCTTTTGAAAAAACCTTGCATGGGATTTCCCTTTGAAAATGAGCTCTTAGGCTCGTACCTATGGGACTACAAGATCCAGTTCATTTTAAAATTGCCTGGTAAATGGTTAATATTGCAAATTGCCATACTGCACAGCTCTTCCCATTCAGGCCAAGGGTCAGATTACTTTCTACCTGTTAAGGCCAGGAATGAACTGGGAATAAGTACATGCTCCCTCTGTGTACATCAACAACCTAGAAATACAACCAAAGGGCACAAATGATTCCCAGTTCCTTGCTCTGGTGCCCCCCTCCCCCACCCCCCACCCCCAAATTATTTCTAAATTCAATTGATTTGAACTCCCTTGGTTTGGAGCAGGATCAGGTTATTATGTGGACATCTTTGAGGGGTATGTTTACTAAATCGTCTTATTGTGCGCTTTGTGATGTTATCGCGCGATAAGGTACCTTAGCGCGCGATAACGTGTGCTGCGGCGTAAACGAGCACTGAAGGCGGAGAAAGGCTCCCAGAGGGCGGAGGAAGGCTCCCCAGGGGCGGAGAGAAGGGGTCAATGGGTGGAGAGTGGGAGGGGAGAGGCTCCCCGCACACTAACCCTGTGAAATCCGAGGCCAAAACTTACGCCACTGAAACCCTGGCGTTAGAGCTGATTTAAAGGGAAGAGAAACCATTTCTGTCAGCAAAGTACAGCAAAACCAGGGAAACCTACAAAAAAGTGATAAGTGTGATTCATGTGCACGGAACAAAAGGGCAAATAAACAGTGAAAATGACCAGCAGAAAATGGAAAAATAAAATAACCAAGCTGGGCAATAGTGATCTCATTGGGAAACATAAAAAAATACTCCCAAGAAGGCACCAAACAAAGGATATGAATTCTGGAAGGGTCCATGCTCCGTCCCCATACAAGGTGAATGAGCCCACAGTGAAATTGCGCTGTGCAGGGTTTTCCTCTCCATCAGACAGGTTTCCTATGGCGTGCACATATGCGGCAACAGCAGGGCGGGCATGTCGGAATGGCCAACTGGACAGATGCTTGGAAATGAGATACAGAGGGCTGCAGGCGGCACATGCTGTGGTGCAGCTGGGGCACAGTGCGGACTAGGCAGATGCCTAGGTGGCACTTAGGAATGCTGAAACTGTACAGCAGCCAGACAGCAACTGATAAGGGCCCAACATGGGCACGAGTGTGTTTATCACAGTGTCACAGGGGATAGTACCCAGCAGGTACCTCCAAGGGCACAGAACATTGGCAGGCGGTGTTGGGGGGGAAGCGTGGACGTCTATGCAGGCACCCCTACCTCAGAACACGCACCATAGGCAGTCGCCTACCTGCACACTGGATGGCCTGAGACTGCGCACCACCAGCACCACCAGCAGAAGGGCATGTCAGCATGCTGGCAGAGGTGTACTGGTGGTGCAGGGGGGCAGTGGCAGCTGCCCAGAGCAGACCATGGCCTAGCCCTGTGTAGGTGGGTGCCATGCACTGCAACAGACAGGCCCTGCTGGACGAACAGTCATGGTATCACCAGGGAATGCCCTGTCTCTGTGGCAACACAGCGGTGCAGTGCACACAGCCAGTGTGTTCAGAAGCAGAAGGTCACAGGTTTAAGTCCCAGCTGTGGTTCCTGCCAACCCAGTCCCCATATTTTACCCACTACTAAACTGTGCTAATACAGACAGAACCTTTAATGCAGAAGACGTAAACATGCCCAAAACACCTACATTTTACCCTACAGAGCACAGACACCATACACATGCGCATTACCTAGAGCAGAGACCCCCAAATGCAGTCCTGGAGGGCCAACCACCATTCAGGTTCCATGCTGCCTCTAATAAAGATGCCTGTGCTGCATTTCTATGTGCCGCCCCCATGGTATGCAGATATATCTCATGCATATTCATGAGGGACAGCATGAAAACCCGAACAGTGTTTGGCCTCCAGGACTGGAGTTGGGAACCTCTGCCGTAAAGTAGCAGCAAACAGGGGCAGACACACCCGCACCCACAGGCTCCATTATCCAATGCCTCCTGGAGAGGCAGGACATTGGGCCCTGCGTGCATCTCCCAATACTAGCACTTGCATACCTTAGCAATGCCACCCTAAACCCAGGAATACGGTACACAGCTATTAAAAGGTTGCTATGATTACTGGCAGATAGCAATTCTGAAGTACAATTTTCTTATTGAGCTGCATCATGGCAACCTTTCTGATGTCTGTGGAGTGTGCTACAGGTCTTGTGTCTGACAGTGTTTACCACCCTGGGGAGTGACCCCAACAGTATTGCGTACCATAGCCATGCCTGCACTGTGCCAAGGACTGGAGTGGTGGCCAGGGCTGCCAAACACCTCTATAGTTGTACAATGCTGGCATAGGTGTGGGAGTGTGTGTCTGTCTATCCAGTGTGTGGTGGCTGTAAACACCCTCCACAGCCCACACTGCCAGCACTGTTGCCAGTATTGGCCTGCCAATGTGCATAATGAGGAGCAAGGTACCATGGGTATAGCCTGGACAGGGTGGCCTGGCCAGGATGCATCTGCACAGGGCATAGGGCACTGGCTGGGACATTGTAGTGCCCGGCCACCACCTGCACAGACAGGGTGGCTACAGCATGTCCTGCTGGGAGATCACTCTCACCCTGACTGAGCAGTGACCACGGCATGGCTAGGTTCCCCTATAGTGCTATATATTATTTCTCTCATGTGATATTTATGGGTTTCTTTTTGGGGTCCAATTGCTGATTTATCTGCTTGGTGTGTATGCATCTTCTCCAGGAACATGGACTAGCTAGCAGACTGTCTGCAGCTAGTATGTGTCTTGCTGGAACACCTTGCAGGGTGCAGCGGCTGGAGGCTTGCTACAGGAGAATGTCAGATAGTGGTGGGGTGCAGCTGAGCATTTCCAAGCCTAATGTCTGTCTGCTATTGCTTTATGGATGCGTGCAGTGCTGCATTGACTAACCTGTAGGGGGTCTGTTCCCCAGCAGGACTGGGGTTGATGGTCCCCTCTACTGCCATTGTTGATGGGAGACCATGTTTCCCGCCCTCAGCCCCAGAGAGTGGGTTGGGTGGTGGTACATAATCCACCTATGGGTCCATAAGGGCTAAACCTGACTGAGAAATACAGATGTATCCAAGGTGTGTCTGCAGGAACTACCTATCTCACACACTAGCACTGCTGCGGACCTGCAGTATGGCCTATTTCTGCCATGGAAGGTGCTGGGCGCCCCACCTCACTCTCAGGGTGAGCACAGTACCTGCACAATGTGACGGTGTGTAGCTACTCTGTGCCAGTAACACACACGGTCAGTTCCCCCTACCAGGCCGAGGTGCTGTGGGGCTGCATACCCCATCTTGTGATCATCTGTAGACTGCTGATTTGCATGTGCAGTGCATTATGGGTACGGGTGGGTTAACCCTATCTTGGTGATCACAGCAGACTGTTTGTGTGGTGACGTGCAGTCCCTCTGCAGCCAGCCAGGGGTTTGTTAGCAGCTGTAGCCCACCTGTTACTTCACTGCCTGTGGAGCCAGAGGTCATGGGTTTAAACCCACAGTGGGGTTATTTGATAGGGCTGTCCGAAGCATTGTCTATTTTTAATGTGCATTAGTGCTGCCAGCAAAAACACCCTCAGAGTACTGTAACCATAAGGTCCATATAAGTTGCCTTATAAGGTGTCCTATGGAGCGCCTTATAGGGTGCCCTATAGGGGACATTATGGGGTGCCGTGGCGGACAGTGCACTTTATAATGTGCCCTATGGAGTGCCTTATAGGGTGCCTTATGCGGCACCTTAGGTTACGGCACGTGAGGGTGTGTTTGCTGGCAGCAATAATTAAAATACAAATAAAATGCCTCAAGAAACAATACTTATATGTCAAAGCTGATGCCTCAGCCAGCCTTATGCATTAGGCACACTGGGGGATCAAACTCATGACCCCTGTATCCTCAGTCAGTGTATTAACCATTGTGCTACACCTCTGTTTCTGTTTGCATGTCTGGGCGCCTACTTAAGATTACCGCGCGTTCACGCGCTTAGCGGTGCTTCGCCCGATAATGTGCGCAGCAGTGCGCGTTATCGCATGATAATCCCGTTTTGCTTCTTAAGACTGAAACGGCCACTCCTTTTATGGCAGCCTGCACACTATCGCCGGGCGCACGTTAAGACGGTTTAATAAACATACCCCTATATTTCTTAACAACGGTTCTTTACACAGGGTCTGCTTGAGGTTATCAAAGGCTTCTTCTTCCCATGTACCCCAATGTACCTGGTTAGGGGATTTATTTTTCAGCAGATCGGTAATGGGGACAGCCAGTACCGCAAAGTGGGAAATTAACCTCCAGTAATAGCCCACTAGACCCAAAAATGCTCTAACTTGCTTTTTATTTTTTGGCAGGGTCTTTCCTTGAATTGCCTTTACTTTCCTAAGGGAGGGGGGGTCACACTACCCCATTTCCTACCCGGTAACCTAGGTACTATACCTCCTGGTTTGCCAACTGGCATTTCTTAGGGTTAGCTATCAACCCAGCCCACCTTAAGGACTCACATAGCCTATTCAAGTGGATTAGGTGTTCCTCCCACATCGCCAAGGTAGGCACCTGCGTACTCCAGATGTGGTTTGAGTACCTTATTGATTATACGCTGGAATGTAGCTGGTGCCCATGCAATCCGAAAGCGAGGACAGTAAACAGGTATAGCCCCCTGGGGTGTTCGAAAATCTGTTTTCTCTCTAGAGCAGTGGTTCTGAACCAGTCCTCCTTGAACCCCTAGGCCAGTCGGGTGTTCATGATAGCCCTAATGAATATGCATGAGATATATATGCATTAGAGATATCCTGCCAACCTGACTGGTTTGTGGCCCTCTAGGGCTGGATTTGGAGACCCCTGCCTTACACCTCTGTCATTTAAGATTGTGAGTGGGCAAGGTGCAGATATCCTAGACATCAAAAGGGTAGATAGAATGTGTCACATGCCTCCCCAATTCTAACCACCACCAAAAAGTTGTCTAATAGACAATATATTGGTGGTGGTGAGAAGCAAAGAGGCATGTAGCAAATTCTATCTAACCTTTTTGATGTCTTTGGGATCTGCACCTTGCCCACTCACATTCATAAATGACAGAGATGTAAGGCAGGGGCCCCCAAATACAGCCCTAGAGGGCCACATACCAGTCAGGTTGGCAGGATATCTCTAATGCATATATATCTCATGCATATTCATTAGGGCTATTCTGAACACCCGACTGGCCTAGGGGTTCAAGGAGGACTGGTTCAGAACCACTGCTCTAGAGGATGGTTCCAAAGGAATCTGCCAGTATCCTTTCGTTAGGTCAAGGGTTGAAATATATGTAGTCTCTCCCAGCTGCTCTACCAGTTCTTTTATCCTGGGCATGGGGTAGTCATCAAACGTTGAGATGGCATTCACTTGCTGAAAATCAATACAGAACCTAGTGGTTCCGTCGAGTTTGGGCACTAGGACTATCAGACTAAACCATTCGCTGTTGGACTCTTCGATGACCCCTCAGTGCAGCATATCCTCTACCTCTTTCTCAATCGCCCTTTGTTTGGACTGGGGAATGCAGTATAGCCATTGTCTTATAATTTCGCCATCCCAGGTGACAATTCTGTGAGTTCAGAGATGGGTTCTCCCAGCTAAGGGTGAGAACACCTCCGGGAACTGGGCTAGCAGGTGCTTCACCTGTCTCTTCTGGTCTCCCGTCAACTCACGTCCTACTGAGACTTCTGTGGGGTCCTTTGTCTGAGCAATCTCTAGACTCAGGTCCTCTTCCTCTTCACTTACTTGCACTCCTATCCCCTCCCAACACACCCATGGTTTGAGCAAATTGATGTGGAAGGTCTGCACCTTCCCCTTCCGCTGCCCCACTTCATAATCTACAGGGCCCAATTTCTGGCACACCATAAAGGGGCCTCTCCACTGTGCTAGTAGATTATTATTGGAAGTGGGCAGCATAACTAATACCAGGTCTCCTGGGTTAAGACTCCTTTCCCATGCCTGCTTGTGATAATAGACCTTTTGCTTCTCTTGGTTTTTCTCAAATGTTCATTAGCCCACAGGGAGAAGGTCCTTAACTGGGTTTTCAAATGGGTAACCTGTTCAATTATTGGCTCTAACCCTCTTTCCATACCTACCCAGGCTTCCTGTACCACATACAAGAGTCCCCTGGGTTGTCTCCCCATTAAAAGCTCAATCAGGGAAAAGCTCAATGTAGCTTTGGGGACTTCTCTATATGCAAACAGGAGAAATGGGATCACTTGTTCCCATGTCCGACTATTATCTCCTATACTTTTTCTAACCATTTGTATCAGGATCTGGTTAAACCACTCGACAAGGCTATCGGTTTGTGGGTGATAGGCAGTGGTCTTAACATGCCTGATCCCAAACAATGCCAAGATTGCCTCTAATATCTGGACAAAAGTTAGTGCCCCGATCTGTCAAAAGTTCTCTTGGGAAGCCTACCTCACAGAAAATTTTCAACAGTTCCCGTATCATCTGACCTGCAGTAACTTTCTGCAGGGGAATTGCCCATGGATAGCAGGTAGCATAGTCAACAAGTACTAACAGGTACTAGTAACCTGCCATGCTCCTATCTAATGGACCTACAATGTCCATGGCCATTCGATCCAGGGGTTGTTTGACCCCTAGGATCGGAATCAGGGGAGCTTTCTTGGACTGGTTCTTATTTTTCTGTTGGCACAAAGGGCATGCCTGGCAGAACTTAGTCACCTCCTGATATAGGTTAGGCCAGAAGAATTGTTGTGTAAGACATGCAATAACCCCCTGCTCCCCTAGGTGTCCTTCCAAGGGGTGGCTGTGGGCCAAGATCAATAGAGCCTCCAGAAATATCTGGGGCACCATGAGCTAGGTTTGTTCTCCTTTCTCTTTCTGAAATGTAATCCAATATAAGAGGTTATTCCTCTTCCTAAAGAGAGGATAACTCTCCTTACTCTTCTCAGAGCCTGCCCCTTCCGCCTTACCCCAGGATTCATGCAAGGACAGGTCTTTTGCTTGCTCTTCAGAAAAATTATCGAACTTGGAGTGCACTTCCTCCCCAAGAGCCTTGACTCCCCACTTTTCCATCCTCCATTGAACCCTGCTTTTTCTAGTCTTTCCCCCTCTCTCTACCACGTATGGGTTTGCAAATGGGAACAACACCCCGAGACTGGGGGCAGACTTTTCCTCAAGGGTATAATCTCGGAATGAGTGGCTACTAAAGCAGAGCAGAAGTCAGTTGAATCTAATAACCCCTCCCAATCCCGGCATAGGAGTAATGGCACTGGGTGCCCCTTCACAATGGTCATTCCTAGTAGTTGTTGTTTGTTATTCCAGGTGATTTTTATCTCGTAAGTGGAGTCATTCTGTATGACCCCTCACTTCTACGGGGTCTAGGCATCTATCCTGCCTCTTACTGACCCTTAGGCTCTGGGCCAGATCTCGAGACATCAGAGACTAATTACTCCCAGTGTCTATGAGAGCTTCCATCCCACCAATCAGGATCCCTTTTTTAAGGGTCTACTCCAGCTTCCTGGGTCCCCGGCAAGTCCTATACCAGAGAAGGAACATTCCCCTTTTGGATGCTCCTGTTGGAAATGGCCCGGTTCCTTGCATCGAAAGCATCGTGGCCCTCTTCAGGACTCCTGAGTTGGTTTCTTCCCTGTGGGGTCCTTAGGGTTATCCAACTTCCCTTTGGCCTAGGGGGTCCTTTTCATACAGGAATCCCTTGGGGTATCTCCTTTCTTCATTCCCTGGGGACTCGGGGTCCTTGAGATTCAGCATCAAGAGAGTTCTCGGCGAGGGCTATATCCTCCGTTATGGACATGGGCCCATGCCTAGATACCCACGCCCGTACCATGCCATATGGCAAAATACAAAGAAATTGTTCTAGCATTATCTTCCTTATTATGGCAAATCTAGAGTTCTTATTGGGTTCTAGCCACCTGGTGGCCAAATCAGTTAATCTGTGGGGCATGGCCCTAGGCCTTTCTCCTGGGTGAAATTCGGTGGCCCGAAAATGTTTTCGATAGTTCTCTGGGGATAGCTCCAACTGGTCCTGGATAGCCGCTTTCACCTCATAATAGTCTGCGGCTTGAATATTGTTTAGGGACCAATAGGCGATCTGGGCTTCCCCCGTAAGCAGCGGTGCTAAATGCATGGTCCACTGGTCCAAGGGCCAGCCCGCTGCTGTAGCCACCCTTTCAAATATCAGAATGTACGCTTCGGGATCATCCCCAGGACCCATTTTTGCTAAGGTGAGGGTTCGGGTCCCCTTCCAGTCCTCCCACTGCAACACATCCCTCAATTGGGCCCACCTCAGGTTTCAATGTCCTTGCCGATCTGATCATCCCGTCAGTGAGTTTCTTAAGTTCCTGAGTTTATACCTCTAGTAGCTGGAAGAATGGCTGGTTAAGTTGCACCTGTCTTTCCAGGATCTGGATGAGTCTCCGATCCATCGCCTCATACTGGAGTCGAGTCTCCGCCATCCAATAGACCAGTTCCTCCAAATTCATGACTGTAAAGCAAACAGAAAGAAAGCAACCTATGCAGGTCTTTAGGCAAGCATACCCACTCTGCCTTTACCCAGTCCAACTATCCTACCCCACCCCGTGCCCTAGATACTTATACCTTCCAGGCAGACAGATCTCAACATTGTCAGTCCCATCTCTGGCTTCTACTTACTCTTTCTTCAAGAGATCAATAGCTCCACTCTAGCATATTGTGGAGTTCCCACCACTACTACTATTTGCTGTTCTATCTCAGGTCCAGTCTCATCTGTCTCCAGATCTAACAATCCTCTTAGCTTAATCTACTCTCAAAAAAAAAAAAAAACACCCAGGAGCCACACCTTTAAGGAGGGAGGTCTATCTCTGGGGTTCCCCTAAAAATTAGTGTGAGTGATATAGTAGTCCCAATGTTCACGTTTGGTGGGATCCCTTTCCATGCTGGGGTCTGCTTCCCCCCTTCTGGGCATCTGTCCCCTCCCCAGGTCCAAAGTAGCCCTCACCAGGGTCCTTTGTATCAACACACAATGTGAATACTATGCAAATTAGGCCAGAAATGCAAATGACATCTTCCCAACATCCTTCATTTTATACAAGCATACATGTCCAATATCACAATATATTCCCCCCTTGTAAGTCTCGGATTCAACCGGGGTACATCCCAAGTGTGGAATTACCTGGAAACCCCACCACCTCCCATGTAGCTGCCTGTTGCTACTACCACCCCAATTCTGGTGGGTTATCCACTGAATGAATGTCCATGGGGGCCTCTTCCAGCTGTTGCTGTTGCTTATTTCCCAGCTCTGTTTTCTTCTCCTGCTAGAGTACCCCTTGATCCTTCCCATGGGGGTCTAGACCAAATCCATTGTTTGCCTTTCTCTCATTCCATATATTATCAGAGAGGTGGGCCCTATGTCTCCTGGCTGAGAAGGGAGCAGAGGTTCAGATTCAGGTCTTTCCTCATTCCCTGGGTGTCCTTGTCTGCTGTTCTAAGGGGCTCCTCCTACTGTAGATAGGTCCATGCCTCCAGACCAAGGACTGGCTGGGGATCTCCTGGGAGTCCTGCGGTGATGGGACGTACACCCTGTCACAGTAACTCACATTGAACTTCTAGGAAAAGCATGAGTTAAATCCAATTCTCTTT
The DNA here is from genome assembly GCA_033557465.1 of Ichthyophis bannanicus. Classification (NCBI taxonomy): domain Eukaryota; kingdom Metazoa; phylum Chordata; class Amphibia; order Gymnophiona; family Ichthyophiidae; genus Ichthyophis; species Ichthyophis bannanicus. The sequence goes on along the minus strand of CM066035.1, from coordinate 873,810,118 downwards.
CCCCGATGTCTTTAAAAAGAGGTGGAGTCCACACTTCCTAATTCCTGATGCCTTTTGAAAATAGAGTAGCTCCTATCTCTTTTTAAAAGTATTTGGGTCCCTGGGTTCTTCCCTGCCCCCCTCCCCCAGGATAGTGAGGGGGGCAGGAGTTGCTCCTATCCCAGTGAATGCTTCTTCTAAAATGGTACCAACATGCCTTTAGCCATAGTCTTGCAGTACTACCATCCAGGACAGGCTGTCAAATAAGGGAACATTTCAAAAAATAAGGGCAGAGAACAGGAGAAAATTGCTTTGTGCTTAGCAGTGTTCTCTGGTAAATTGACAACCGTAAGCAAAGTTTGTTTGATAAGTGGGTTTGTGAAACTACAGCAGCTAAAGTTTCATCTGGGGAAACCACAGACCAATGTAGCACGTAAGTAGGTCATTGGTTGTAGATTGTACCCATATGGGTTGAGGGTGCAAAGCAGAGCACAACTGGAAAAGGAACATTTCATATGATTTGTTCTCTGATTATTGCGGGGTTTTTGTATTCTATATGATGATTGCAATTTGACATGTGGATGGTAATTTTATGACAGGTCAACATAGGTAGGCACCTAGGTCGGTCTCATACATGTGGGCTGGCCTGTCTTTTGCCAGTGTGAGGCCCCTGGTACCTGGTGGCCTGCATGGGCCCCGGATGGGCCGGATCCCACATGTTGAGCCCAGCTGCCCATGTCATGGACTCCTCACTAAAGTCACTCGTGACATCATTTTGTTATAAATCATTGAAATCAACTTTAATCAATTACTGACAAACTGACCGACAAAGCCGACAATCATATGTCCACGTCACAATTCACAAACAGCTGTCAGCCTGTCAAACACTTAACAATCAAATTGGAAGTTTACAGTTTCAAGCATTCTAACTTTGAAATGCATTAATGCACATTCCACGTGCTGACTGCTGAGAGTTAGCTAAGTATCAACATGTCAAAGTTCGAACATGTGTTAATGCAAAGTCACGGATAATGCACTCAGAGTCAACTTCTCTCAGAAGGTCCTGCTCGATACTCAACAAGCTAAGCATGTTCAGACGCTCGTGCGACATCGTTGATCTGAGATGATTCTTAATCAGCTTCAGCTTGCTGAATGACCGCTCACTTGAGCAGTTCGTTACCATGAGGCAGAGGAAAATGCACAGCGCGATCTCTGTGTTCGCAAACGTGCTATGGAGGCCATTATCAACAATGAAGCGATGCAACTGAATTTCAATCTTGCTGCAGATTGTAGCATTATCTGGATCGTCATTCTCATCTTCCTCCAGGTCATCCAACTCCGACGCCTACAATGCTTCCTTACCCAACTTTGTTTGCAGAGCTGCCTTAAATCGTACTAACTCTTCTGCCAGTTCAGGCTGCAGATCGGAGGCATAGCGATTAACTAATTTGCTTGCACCTTCTCGAATTTCTGCATCAGAAAGTGATGAAATTTTATACAAGAAAGCAAATCGGTCAGCCAATTCAGCATATGCTTCCTTGCGCTTCGACAGTGCAGCAGCAAGGCTGTCGATGATAATGATGAAAGTGTGAGTACGGAATTTATCACGTGGTTGCAACTGAATCTCAGTGTCCATGCCGGATTCATCGTATCTGCGATTTCGTCTGTGTACTCGCTTGCTGAGATCAGCCCGATAGTTTTCACAGTGTGACAGGTCTTTGCCATGTGCTTCAAAGTGGTCAAACTGTTCACGAAGGCTTTGGACGTACATCTGCAGTGAGTCATAAATCGCAGCAACAGAATTCAAGTTTTGATCAGCTGACTGAAACAACACGCTGTTCGCTTGGAATCTTGTGAGAACCTTCTGCCAGAAAGCAGCCATTATGCCCGTCTCAAGGCACTGCATTCGATCGTGCAATCCTCTGACTTCTTGACATGTCTCTGCCTTGTGTTCCCCCACTTTGTCATCTATGATGTCCTCCAGAGCTTTAACAATCTCATCATAGTCCCTCACCAGAGCATTTGCAGCATCGAATCGTGCTGACCACCATGTGTCGGACAGTCTCTTTAGTGTTAGCCAGTTTGCAGTCTGTTCCAGCTTGTCCTTGAGAATGGCCCAGCGTGCTTTCGAACCAGCAAAAAACATGTACAGCCGTTGAACAAAGTCAAAGAACGATATGGCATCGGTACAACAGGCTGCTGCGCACTGACCAACGAGGTTCAAGGAATGGCCTGCACAGGGTATGTAGGCGACATGAGGATTTACCTGCCGTATAAGAGCCTGCATACCTCTATATTTGCCGCTCATGTTGCTGGCGTTATCATACGACTGTCCTCGACAATCGTCAATGTTGATCCCCCAGCTGTGCAGAAACTGAAGCAAGCTATCTGCAAGCTGTTCACCTTTGTGACCTTGCTGAGGTAGAAATGTAAGGAACCACTCAACAGGGCCAGATGGCAACACATAACGAATAATCACTATCAGCTGATCCTGGTGTGTTATATCAGGCGTCGAATCAACTGAGATTGAGAAGTACTTGGCAGACTGAACTTCGGCCTTAATCCAATCGACAACTGACTGGCCAATCAGCTGAATTAGTTGATTGCAGCTCTTGACAGACAGGTATGAAGTGTGTCCTTTTCCCTTGTTAGCATGCATCTGTAGGTGTTGCACCATGAAGGAATCAAATTTTGATATAAGTTCAAGGATTCCATTATGGGAAGAGCCAATGATCTGGTTGTCACTTCTAAAGGCCAGGCCACATTCAGATAAAAGGAAATAGTTTAAAACAACCGCTCGAGAACAACACGACAATACTCACGTTGTTTGTCATGTTGCTTTACTAATGCCTGATCAACATGTTTTGCTGTGTCACGTCGCGTTAGCAGTTTAATCACGGATGCTCGATGAGTAGAACTGACCTTGTGCTCCATGATTTGTTGCTTCTTATGCTTCCAGTTGCAAAAACCTTTTGTGCTGAAGGCTACAACTTCTGGTGAGATTAGCTTGCATAGAAAGCAAAATAGACGAAGCTTAGATGGTGAATAGCAAAGCCAGTCATGATCAATAGGTTCCTTTGACAGCGGATGAGTTGTTTTGAACAGGTCACAAGAGCATTTCCTTGGTTTTCCATCGGCTGCATAGACAGTTCTGGTTGGAGTGAAAACCGAGTCCCAGTGGGCACATTGCGCACTACCTGCTGTCGCCCAGTACTCGCGCATGTCGTCGACAATCTTGATGGGCCATTCACTGAGGTCTATAGAGTAGCAGACAGCAGATAGACACCAAACTGGAACATCATCACATTCTAGAAACTCGGTAATGTCCGTTGCAGCATCTTCTGCCTGCTGGAATGGCGGACAGTCCACTTCCATTTTCTCTTCAGTTTTAACTGCTGTCTCATTTACATTAGTAGTCACAGTCATTGAAGCTTGTGATAAGGAAGCTTATCATAGCTCAGGAAGGAGCTATAGAAAAGGTGAAGTGTCTCTGAACAAGCAACCTGTCAGTGCTGGTAGAAATGAGAAAACAGAATTTTGCCATAAAAGACTACCAGTCCCAGAATGCACCAGGTTTCCAACAGCCATTAGAGGAGCTGAAGTGGGGAAACGTGTGTTCAATCAGGAGGGCTATGAGGTAATCCCTAAGCACTCATCTCAAAGGGCAGGGCCTGATTCAGCACAGCTGCGCTGTGTTAGGGAGGAGCACTCATCCAGGCAGAATAAGAGTAGAGTTTATTCTACAGATGACCATCTTCATGATCACCTTGGATATCCAGAGGAGGATCATCAGTTTCATCTGAAGGATCATCAGAAGCAGAAGCCAAACCGGATGGACAGAGAGGGAAAGAGACCCTCTGGAAGAAAGAGGAGAAAAGCCTTTGAGAGGTCTAGAAGAGTCAAAAGCAGTACGTATACTGGGAGGTATTCCAAGGGCCAGCATACACCATTGGACTGGGGGAGACCAGAGGAATGGTGCTGCAGAGCTAGGAATCTCCAGACGCTACCTGTGAGGGAGACGGCTGCACGTGGAAGGGACCCTAAGACCCGTGCCAGAAGGTATGTGAAGAGAGATCCAGTGTCCAGGGATCTGGATTGGAAGGCTGGACATAAGAACTGGACTACATACTGGCCAGGCTATATAGAGAGGAACTCTAGCAGCAATGGAAGCTCAGGTATGAACACTGATCTATGCCCTAGCTATAACCTTGAAAGACAGCAGGGAAACAAGTATTCTCCTGAAAATGCTCCATTGAGAGATTCATCTGTGCCAATCCATGATATTGAACCCATGCTTGTTGAACAAGGGGGAATAATAGCAGATGAGGATCCTGTTTATATGGACTGCTCTCTATCTAAACTCCGTTGGTAACTTTCTGTTATAAAGTACAGCAACCATCACAAAGAAATACAAATTTGTTCTTTAATCTACCCAGAAAAGCTCCTGAAGCAGGATTTGACCCACACAGTAGAAAGCAAGCCAGCTAAGGGGTTTCAGCTGAATAACTGCTAGCAATTAAGCCTTACCTAATTGCTTGTGAGCTAGGAGAGAATCACTTCTGAATCTGTGTGGGAAGTAATCAGAAGTTAATCTGAAAAGAACAGTTTGTTTCTTGCTTTGTGGCTTTTCATTTGTTGTTTTCCTGATTTTAACTTTGTTTTTCCAAGTTAACACTGAAAGCAAGTAACCTAATTTATGTGCTACCAAGCATATCTGTGTTGGGAGAAATAACCCCATAAATAAATATCTTATTGGCTTTACCCAAGAGCACAACTAAATTATTGTCAGCAGCTGTGTCTGGTGTGAATGAACTACATTGCCCACAATACCTTGCAAATCATATAGAAATATGCACTTGCCAAGAGTGTGAAGATTCTCACCCAGGCAGCCGTCTGACAAGCTTCGACATCTACTCCTACCTCAGCCTCCTGAGCTGGAGTGGTCATGCAGGGCTGAGTTGTCTGCCCAAAGTACGTCATAATCAACCGCGTTCCAGTTATAGCGGCAGCATCCCGCTGCACCTGTTCATGGCATTTTTGCCAACCGGACTTATACTTGCGGTTTATGTCGCGCTCCCTTGAAGGCATGCCGTTATATTAACTGTAATTTTTTTATATAATCTGTAATATAAAATATATAAGCAAGTTAATATTATGGTAACCAATAAAACTAATCACACAGACACGGTTAAATTAAATCAGCAAAACCTTACAAGGCACCTTACAAGGCGCCTTACAAGGAGCCTTATAAGGCACCTTATAAGGCACCTTATAATGCACCTTACAAGGCGCCTTACAAGGCGCCTTGTAACATGCGTTAGCTGATACAACTTGCTGTAACGATGCAACGCCCACGACTTTATATGGGCATCTGTACCTTTACTGCGGAACCTAATGCGAGTGACATTACCGCAGTTTAGTAAACATACCCCTAAGTGTTTTAGTAAAATCCTTCGAGTAAAATAGTTTTTCAGTTTTTTCAGAGCTTGTGTTTTACAAAATATCTGAAAGTTTTTGAGGTTTTTTTGAGAAATCCAAATTATAATTTGATTCTCATTAACTGAGAATATGGTAAACATACTGAACTAGATTATATTTATTATGGTGTTTTACGCAAAGGAATTATTATACCCAATCTGTCTCCACCTCCACTGTAGACCACAAAGGGCCTTCCCATGATTTTGCATAGAGTTTGATGTCTGCATTCAGAGCAGAATTACGGTAGTAATACTGAGGCCCTAGGCAGGTCTCAGTAAAGAATGCCAATAAATATGATATGCGCATTTTCATCTGCTTGAAACCATTCAGTACACTGGTGGAGAATATTAACAGTCTTAATTTTTTCCAGAGTGGCATCTGACAAAGACTAAATGGTGTAACGTCAGTTCGGAACATAAGTAAACCTTGCATTCTGCGATCGTCTCCCGCACGGTTATTTGAAAGGTTTATTCCTCTATCCCCTCTCCCCATATTTCAAGGAAAAGGCCATAAGGGGGTCAAATCTGCAAAATGTCTTTGAAGCTGAATAAGCTCAACCGCAAAGTAAACCACTGCTAGAAAATGAATTATGGCATATAAATACCTTCTTACATAGCATGTGGCTATCCAGAGCCGGAGACAACAGCCCACTTAAGCCAAACCGCAGGAGTTTAACAACAGCCCGAGGGAAATAGTGACATCATTATTTTCAGCATTGCTGGAGAACTCTTAAAATGCATATTTTCTCCATAACGTCTTTTTTTTTTTGGAGGGAAGGGGTTAAGACCTTGTTTTTGGAATTTCCCATTGTCCCATGCCATTCTCTTAAATTGAATATCATTTTTTCTGTTTTGTTTTCTGCCTGGAGGGAAATCCTCCCATTAGATCCTAGATCTATCTGAAAATGAAAGGAACAATTTTCTGTTTACTTTTTTATGCTTTCAACCCAATGGAAGTTGGAAGAAATTAGACAAAAGAGCTTGAGGATGCCTGTCTTTTCATCAGTCTCTATGTCTGATGGCAAAATAACTACAAAAATGAAATGGAATGGGATGAAACTTGGCATGTTGGAAAAACTAGTGAAAAGACACATCCAGTTCAAAAATGGGCTAAATAGGACTAGAGATTTCAGAGAAATAAGTCTCCTTCCCCCCAAAATGGCCCAATGCATTTCTATGGGAGAAGGAGTTCCAGCTTCTGTAATATAGAAACTTAAATACATTGAGGCCGAGCAGTTCAGAACTTTCTTCTTTCAAACTGGCTCTCTCTATTCTCTATTGTCCCGATGAAACTGTTCTCACCCCCCAAAGTACCCCCCTTCGAACTGTCCCATCACCCTGTAACTGCCTCACCCCTAAAAATTACCCTCTTGCAACTGAACCAACACCCTGCAAATACCCCCCCCCCCCGCAGCTGCCCACCACCTCGCTAAAGGTATCCACCCCTAAAAAATACCCCCACAACACCTGTAACTGTGCCATCAGCTCACAAACTGCCTCACCCCAAAAAATACCCCCAACTACCACACAATCACTTTAACTGCCCACCCCCAAACAGACCCCCACAACTGCCCTACCACCCTACAAACTGCACCAATCTCTAAAAGTATACACCCACAAATGTCCCACCAGCCTGCAAACTGCATATAACCTGAAAAATTACCCCTTCATCTGCCCCACTAACATACAGTTTGTTACAACCCTCAAAATGTATTCCCCTGCACTTCTCTCCACCCTGCAAACTGCCTCCCCAAAAGATAACCCCACAACTAAGCAAACACCCTGAAAATGACACTCACCCCCAAAACTACCCCCTGCAAATGTCCTACCACCATGTAAATTGCCCCATCCCCAAAAACTAACCCTCAAACACTTGTCAAACTGCCCTCTCCCCAAAAGCTACTGTAAACTTCCACTCTCTAAAAAAATGACACCCTGCAATTGCCCCATCACCCCACAAACTGCCTGCATCATCAATAAATACGCTCAACAAATATTCAAATTCTTGGTAAAATGCCTTACCTGAAAATACTACAACTCCGCAACTGCTATTCTACCCTGCAAAATGCCTCACCCCAAAATTGCCTCCCCAACTGATGTGACACCCCAAAAACCTCCCCACATCCAAATCTATCCCTTACAACTGCCCCACCACCTTGCAAACTGCTCCACCCCCAAAACTACCTACATACAAATGCCCCACCCTTCCTAAATGCTCTCACCCTTCTAAATGACCCAACAAAACTAAGTCCTGCCATCCAACGTGCCTCACACAATACATGCACAACAAACAGATTCACCCCACACATAATACACACCACACCACACGCATACACACACAGAGGGATTACAAATTATTCTCAGTCTCTAATATGCTGCATGTTAAGTCATTCAGACGTACAGTATATTTCATTTTCCTTGCTGTTAATTTCTTTTGAGAAAAATGAGTGAATCATACATTTTCTTATTGGTTGCAATGGGGGTCATTCCAATGTGTGAATAGTGGGGATGTACATCCGGTTTGGACGTACAACCCCCCCCCCCCCCAATTCGCTGAGGGCCTATTCCAAAGACAGAGGATGGGGGTGGGAGGGGGAAGGCCGGAAGAGGAGTCTGGGTGGGGGGGGGCGGGTGGGCTTGGGAGGATAGGATTGACAGCTGGGCTTTACGTGATTCTAATGATTTTTACATTAATGCCCAGATGTCGGAAGGATGGTTAATGTGCCTACACATTTTTCAGAGTTTAAAACCTTTATTTGCAGTTCTTTAATCCTCCTCCCAGTCAGGGGTGGCCCTAGGAGGGTGTGGGGCATGTGCGAAGACTCATTGCAGGACCTCATTTGCATAAATATTTGCATAATGTTAACGTGTGCTAACTTTTAGTAAAAATGCCTCTTAATGAGTGTCTGGATAAAGAAAGACTGCCAGATTTCTATATTACTAATACTCTAGTGCCAATCGCCAGGCACATTAAGAAGTACTATAAACACTGACTATTTAGAACCCATAGCAAACCCGCTGTATGATAACAGCACTACCAGGACTCATAAAGCACCAAACCCTACCTATCAAAAGGCAACAATGCAAATGTTAAACCAGTACATCTCAGAAAATACCAATACATGTCCTACTGGGGAAAGAGAACAAGTGGCACTGTCAAATAGAAACTACATGAACAGAATACCTCAGTTCAGTTACACATGCAGAACATAGACCATCACCAAACAAAGAACAAGGGATCACAATTTAGAAATAAAATACAATAATTAAACGGAGAACCCCAAAAACCAAACTTTTAATTACAACAACACTGGAGAAATAAAATATAAATTAGGGGTATGTTTACTAAACCGCCTTAATGTTACCGGCGCTAGTTGCAGCGTTAATGTGAAGAATGCTATATAAGGTAGTGGGCGTTCCAGAGGGAAGGTTGCAAGGAATCAGTAACGTGCGAGAGTGGGCTCAGTGGCACGTTAACGCGCATTAACCCTAAGTTCATGCCAGTGCAGTGTTAGAAGCTATAAAGATGTAGCCCACTGATTACTGCAATGACTGTGGAGGCAGAGGTCATGGGTTTGATCCTGCAGTGGTGTTATGTAAGAAGGCTGTCTGAGGCATTTCCTTTTAATTTAAATCAGTACTGCCATCAAAAACACCCTCACAGTGCCGTAACCTAAGGTGCCACATAAAGCGCCCTATAAGGCACTCCATAGGGCACATTATAAAGTGCCCTGTCCACCAAGGCACCTCATAATGTGCCCTATGGGGCACTTTATAGGGCGCCTTATGAGGCATCATAGGTTACGGCACTTTGAGGGTGTTTTTGCTGGTAGCACTGATTTAAATTAAAAGGAAAAGCCTCAGGCAGCCTTATTAAATAACACCACTGTGGGATCAAACCCATGATTTCTACTTTCACAGTTATTGAAGCAACCAGTGAGCTACATATCTATAGTGTCTAATGCACTGCTGGCTGGCTACAGAAAGACTGCAGGTCACCACACAAACTGTCTGCTGTGGTTACCAGGATAGGGTAAACCCACCCGTACCCATGATGCACTGCACATGCAGATCAGCAGCCTACATCCGATCACAAGATGGGCTATGCACCTCTATAGCACCCTGACCTGGTAGGGGGAACTGACCGTGTGTGTTACTGGCACAGAGTACCTACAGACCGTGACATTGTGCGGGACCTGTGCTCACCCTGAGGGTGAGGTGGGGCGCCCAGCACCAGGTCCGCAGCACCTGGCTTGGCTGAGATAGGCTATGCTGCAGATCCCCATCAGTGCCAGTCTGTGATAGGTAGTCCTTGAATACACACCTAGGATGCACCTGTGTCCATTTGTATTTCCCAGTCATGTCTAGTCCTTGTGGACTATGATGCACCCAGAATAGTGCATATCCTGTGTGGGTGCCATGGTCATATGCTATAGGTGAAAGGGGGTGTTTGGACCCAAAAGTGGATTATGTAGCACCACCCAACCTGCTCTCTGTGGCTCGCGGTGGTGGGGGGGGGAAACCAGGCTCTCCCACCAACAGATCTACATTTTACATCTATGCAATGGTGGCAGTAGAGGGGACCATCAACCCCAGTCCTGCTGGGGAATAGGCACCCTACAGGGCAATCAATGCAAATCTGTACACATCACATAGGGCACTGGCAGACAGGCAGTAGGCCTGGAAAAGCTCAGCTGCCCCCCACCACTAAAACGTTGTCTAATAGACAATATTTTGGTGGAGGTGAGAAGCAAGGAGGAATGTGACAAATTCTATCTAACCTTTTTGATGTCTTGGACATCTGCACCTTGCCCACTCGCAATCTTAAATGATAGAGGTGTAAGGCAGGGGTCTCCAAATCCAGCCCTGGAGGGCCACAAACCAGTCAGGTTGGCAGGATATCTCTAATTCATATATATCTCATGCATATTCATTAGAGATATCCTAAAAACCTGACTGATTTGCGGACCTCCAGGACTGGATTTGAGTAGCTCTGGTGTAAGCAGCCACAAAACACTGGGTAGACATACACACACTCCCACACCTATTTCAGCATTGTGCAAAGATAAAGGAGGTTGGCAGCCCTGGCAACCATACCAGTCCTGGGCACAGTGATAGGTATGCACGTGCTAGTATTGGTGGCTGTTGCTCCGTGCAGGGTCCAACAGCCTGACTATCCATGAGGCTTTGGATAGTGGAGCCTGTGAGTGTGGGTGTTTGTGCCCCTGTTGGCCACTGGGGTAGGGGTGCCTACATAAACATCCGTGCTTCCCCCTGGCACTGCCTGTCATGTTATGTGCCCTTTGGGGTACCTTCTGGGTGATGTCCCCTGGGACACTGTGGGACACACACTCATGGGCATGTTTGACCTTGGTTAGTTGCTGGCTTGCTGATTTGCAGTTTCTGAGTTCCTATGTGCCACCTAGGGATCTGCCTAGTCCACCCTGTGCCCCAGCTGCCCCATTGCATGTCCCACCTTCAGCCCCCTGTACCTCATTTGCAGCTTCACTGTGGTGCCCTTTCATACTTGGGCACTATGCTGTTATTTATTTATTTATTTATTTAGCTGTATTTATATCCCGCTTTTCACTGGGTCAAAGCGGTCAATTGGGGGATACATTTAACACGAGGGGATATGAGACACATACACTAATACAGGGAACATGGGCAGTGGAAGGTTAAGTGGCTTGACCAAGACCACAAGGAGTGCCTATAGGACTAGAAATCCCAGTCCCTCCGGCCTGAGATTGCTGTCCCGAGGTGGGACTTGAACCCCCGGCCCTCCGGCCTGAAGTACCTTGTCCTAACCACTAGACCACTCCTCCCTCACATTGCTGCACATTGTGGTGTAGAAGGTCCCTCAGATCCCTTAGAGAGTGATAAAACGCAGGACTTAGCTTCAGTTGAAGAAAGAAAACAAATGCACATGGCTCCTGGTTTCCAGGGAAACCACAAACAGAGCAGATCAGTGGAGAGGAAAACACGCCCCTGCTGCAGTTCAGCTCATCGGTCACGAGCTGAGGCAGAACACCTGCTGGAGGGAGGGGTCAGATTAAACCCAGGAAACCAGAGATATAAGGGAAGCTCATTAGGAAGGAAGTTAGCACAGCCGGGAGCACAGCTGGGAAAGCAGCCGTTAGAACAGCCACGAGTGCAAGCAAGAAAGCAGTCACGAGAAGCAGAGGATTGGCTTGGGAGTGAGGATTCAGAGGAACTAATGGTAACAGAAGATTCTCTGACCTTTGACTCAGAAAGGGAAATCAGCAAAAGAATCGAGCAGAGAACCAGTGCAAAGGATCCAGGTACAAGCAGCCCAGGTTTGGTGCCGTATATAAAAGGCAATATAACTGTCGGTCTAATGTCTTGAGGGGATATACACTACTAAAATTAAGATAAACCCTCTATTGATAAATAAAAAGCTCCAATTTTCCACTATTTTTCGCTCAACCAACTGACCAAAACCTTCAGATTACAAAAATTAAGTTGAAATGAACCAATGGTCTCAGTTTAAAATTTTGCAACACAGGGTAACTTGCCCTGAAGCTGCTAACTCCGATCACATCAATGACCATATACCTGGTTCACAACTCTGTTGGCTAAACATTTATATTTGAAATAGAAATCAGAACTTATCTGGATATTAGAATTTTCTCTTTGAATTGCAAACAATACGCGTGCTGTAGTTTCACAATGATTGAGTACCATCCCCGACGTCACCTCTAAAGCACCATTTATTGCACATTTCAATTCTTCTTCAGGGGGTAAACATTTAATGAAACTGGCACTGTCTGCAAAAGAACATAGCGACATCAGAGATTATAGTAGCCTGGATCTTGGCACCTACTACTAACAACATACATCATACTGGAGGAACCCTGTGAGCAAGATAGGTCTCACCTTTTGTTGCATCAACAGATATATCAAACAACGAAGAGGGGAGCGTGTTACAATGAAGCTCGCTAGCTTTCCCAAAAAACACTGCGCATGCGAAAAGCAGCCGCTCTATTTTATAGGAAGCTCAAAAGAATGACGTGGCTGTGAGCTCACAATGAAGTACTATAGGGGCCTCTTGGACCTTACACCGGATCCTGCTGCGGTGTTCATTTATGCGAATTCGTAAGGACCGTGCAGTCTGACCCACATATAAAAGGCCACATGGACATTTAATCCCGTATATCACATGGTCAGAGTCACAGGTGGTGGACTGTCTCAAAATGTAATGCTGATCATGATAATCAAAGTTGTCCACCTCAGCCATAACCATGCACACATTACAATGACCACATTTTTTGTGTCCAGGGGCACTCACCTCCGAACATGTTTTCCCTTTTCGTAACTTGGCTGGACTCAAGATCTCCTTTAAATTTTGTTGTCGAGTCCACACACAACGAATGTGCTTATCTGATAAACCTGGTAAAGTACTTAATACATTTTGATGACGACTGATGATCTGTGTGATCTTTCTACTGAACGGGGAGTATTGGGTCACAAAATTTATATGTCCCTCATTCTCTGTCTCTGTGGAAGACTTCTCACGGGTTTGCAATAGCAACGCTCTGTTGTTGTAAAGACCCCGTTTATATGCTGCTTTGACTACCTTTTCAGGGTAACCCCGAGAATAAAAATCTTTCATCAATGTTTTAGCTTGTTGTTTATACTCTTGTGTACTAGAGCAGTTTCTTCTATATCGAATAAATTGCGATAGAGGTAAACTATCGCGTAATTGTCGGGGGTGTCTACTGCTGTAATGTAGTAGCGTGTTACGATCTGTGGGTTTCTTGTATACTCTGGTGTCCCATCCACAAGAGCTTTTTCGAACCTCAACATCTAGAAAAACTATTTTTTGTTGGTGGTAAGTGCTGGTAAATTGAATATGTGGATTAACTCCATTTAACCAGTTCACAAATTTTCGCAGATCCTCAGCCTTGCCATCCCATAAAACAAAAACATCATCGATGAATCGTTTCCACAGAACCAGCTGATGTCGATGAGGTGAAAGGGCTAACCACTGTTGTTCATATTCCTTCATATACAAATTCGCCACAGATGGGGCACACGTGGCGCCCATAGCTATCCCCGATATCTGCTTGTAAAGTGTTTCTTCGAATTCAAAATAATTCTCAAAAATGGTGAGTTCAGCTAGCTGGGAAATAAAGGAAATCAGCTCTTCAGAGAAAACCACACAATTTTGTAAAGAAGTACTAATTACTTGATGTGCTGCATGTTGAGGAATACTTGTATAAAGAGCAGACACATCCAATGTTGCTAGAAGAATATTTGTATACTTGTATATATATAAGTGTCCACCTTTAGAGATCTAGTTTTTCCAGCTTACTTAAATCTTAAAGAACTAGATCTCTAAAGGTGGACACTTTGGAGATACAAGCCACCATTCGGGGGATTTCTGATGCAGCATTAGCAGGACAGTTAATTTCTCATAAAGAATGGCATTATTTAAATAGGCCCTCCATCAGCCCATTTACAGTCCTATCCTGGCCCCCCATCAGCCCTTTTCCATTCTTAGCCCCCCCCATCAGTCATTTCCTGTCCTATCCTAGCCCCCCATCAGCCCAGTTCCAGTCCAAGCTCCCCTTTCACCCCATTTCCAATCCTAACCTCCCCATAAACCATTTGCAGTCCTATCCTAGTGCCCCATCAGCCCATCTACAGTCCAAGCCCCCCATCAGCCCATTTACAGTCCTATTCCAGCCTCCCATCAGCCCACATCCATTCCTATCCCCCCCATCAGTCCATTTCCATTCCTAGCCCAACCATCAGCCATTTCCAGTCCAAGTTCTCCCATCAACCCATTTCCAATCCTAGATCCCCATCAGCCATTTCCAGCTCTATCCTGGCCCCCCCATCAGCCCATTTCCATTCCTAGCACCCCTTCAGCCATTTCCATTCCTAGCCCGCCTATCAGCCATATCCAGGCATATCCCATTCCCCCGCATCAGCCCACTTCCAGTCCTGGCACCCTCCATCAACAAATTTCCAATCCTAGCCACCCCCCCATCAGCCATTTCCAGTCCTATCCTAGCCTATCACCCCATGTCTAGTGTGGTACTGCAGAGCCTATTCAAACAGAAAAAATGGTTTTTAATCCAGAAAAAAGATTCCAACACCAGATGCGACATTACGAGGAGCCAGATAGGGGGAGCAAGAGAGACCTTCCAAGGCCTAGAGAACCGCACCCCAGAGCTGGTGATGTAATGCGGGCCAACAGCCAATCCAGGAGAGGGGGAGTTCCTCTTAGGAAAGGCTGGGAAGTTGAAAAGGAGGAAGTAGGACAGGCAGAGGCAGAAGCAGAGGCGGAGGCAGAAGCCGAAGAAGAAAAGGAGTCTTGGCAAAGATACCAGAGAGGAAGGAGTTCCTGGCAAGAAGACACAATGAGTTCGGTGCAGCAGAATACCAGGAGTTCTTGGCAAAGAGACACTGGAAAGAAAGGTACCAGGAGGGAAACAAAGGTCAGAGTTTTATATGAGGAACCGGTACCAGCAGATGCAGGACACTGTGGAAGTTACCAGAGAGATGATGAAGTCATTGCCATAAGAGGTAACACTCTTCATTCAAGGAGCAAAAGGTGTGGTGTGAAAGAGTGGTAACTCCACCCGAAGGCCAGCTGAACAGTGGGAAGCCTACTACTCGAGTAAGGCTGAATTGCAGCAGGACTAGGCCTCAAGACTCAGCTAACTGGGATAGGCCCAGAGAACAAGGTAAACCACATTTTTATTCTAATTGTAGCAGCAAAGCGCAGACAAACCAATGATACCAGGAGTCTGTTCAGAAGGTCCAAATCATTTATTTGTGCACAAGTCTCGAACCAGTCAATCTCAAAATGGCTGAGCCAAGTTTTCTAGCATTACAACAACTTTTATAGACTTCTGTTCCATTCTAGGTATAGAAAAACATTTCATTGGTCCCGGTAACCTCCCGTACCTCCCGTACCCCTTCCATTGGTCCCGGTACTGATAAGTTTATCCAATTATGTCCCTCCAGTGGGCATGGCACCTGCATACCCCCCTTCTAGTCCCAATTACAATGGTCAGTTCATCAACTTGTTACTTTCACACTCTCAAGGCCATAGAACCAATTTGTGCATGCAGAGGAGCGAGGCTCTGCAACTCATCTGTCAGCACTCCCAATTATTTCTTTGCAGATGTACTTTTTCTTATCAGTAACTTTTAAACATGTTTTTCTGTATTTTTCCATCTCTCAGTTTTGCTTACCTAAGTTAGTTTAGTTCTCTTACAGAGTTCTATCCTACAATAGCAGCATATTGGGGGATGTGCAATCCTATATGCCTCTCCACAGGCCTCATTTACAGGTCAAGCTAGCCATGCTGGCCTGCTTATGTCAGACACCGTGGGTCACAGGCCTGCACCTGCCACATTCCCCCCTTTGATTAATCTCACCCTATTACTTAATAAGGTGTGAGAATTAAATCACCTTTTGAAGAATCACATCATGATCGAAGGATTTCGACTAGGACTGGCTCTATATAGGGCCATTATTTTAGTGGCGGTCTTCCGCTCTACTGTGCTATCAATAGTGTTATGAATAGAACGCATACAACATAGGATTAAACATGGTAATAAGAAAATAACAACAACAAGAATTAGTACTAATACGATGAAAGTTTTAAATCCTCCCACCCATGAAAAGAGGTTAGCAAACCAGTTAGGAAATTTCAAGGAGTGCCAAGTTTGTACTGGCACATAAGCATGTCTTTGCATATCTTTAGCAATTTCTTCAACTACTTGACCCTTATCATCTATTTTCAAACAGCAATTGGTTAAATTCAGTTTACCACATACTCCTCCTTCAGCTGCTAGCAAATAATCAAGTGCTAAGCGGTTCTGATATATAGCAGTGCGCATCTGTGTACTTTGTCTAGCTAAAAGTGTAAGTGCATGACTAGTCTCATTAGTTATTATTTCAACTACTGCTTGTAAGCGAATAATACGATTAATCATATAGACTGGGGTCCGATATCCCCACATACCATCATCATTCCAAGTGGCAGGCCCATAATACTCAATGATTCTTTCTGGTGGCCAATCATCACCTTGCCATTTCTCCCACTTGCCTATCTGTAAGGCCTCTCTCTTCTGTCTTAGTGCTCTTTTGTGCTGGTGGGTAGTGTATACTGGGTATCCTAATTGTTCTCCATGTTCAGTGTTTAAGAGAAAGAAAGAAGGTCTGATGGTTCCTAAGACACATGCTCCTCCCCAGTGTGGTGGGAGTTGTGCATATGCTCGGTTTCCACAGATCCAATATAGGCCAGGTGGGGCTTGCCAGGCTTGGATTTTGGCGACATTAGTCCATAAACCAGCAAGTTCAGGAAATCTGGCTAATGGGTTAGGAGGTTCAGGGTGTTTAAGTCCTGACCACCATGCTGTCTTTTTGGTTGTGGTATTATAATGTAAGCACACCAGTGTTTTCTGATTGTGCAGCTTCTGTTAATTGTAAACCGCACTGAAAACAAATAGCGCGGTATATAAAAGATGTTAAATAAATAAAATAAATAAAAATAAATATAGTACTTCTGGCTAAGACAGACCAGCTGTCCTACCTTTTGGGTGAACTGGGGTCCAGTTCTGGCATAGCAAAGACGTCCAACGATTGAGTGCGCTAACACCCATTCACTGGTAGTCTTGTGTAATTCAGTCTGATTGTAAATCATAGAATAATTCAATTCTTGGGCTTCCCAGGGCCACTGATCTCCCATTTGGGTTCCGCCACAGAAATAACAATCTGTGATCTTAAGACTAGATACTACTGCTCCAGCTAATTCTAAAAATAGATTCTGTGAGGGATGAGGGATCTCAAACTTATTTACATGCATGGCTTCATAAAAGGTATTATGAATATGATATTTGGATGACTTGTGGGCTTGGGTATTCAATCTGATATACAATGGTTCCTGGATCTATTGCCCCTCCAGCAATACGTAAACCAAACTTGTATCCTTGTTTCCATGCATGGGGTTATGTATACGTAAGTGTAAGGGGTTACAAGCATCTTTCTGACATTTATCATTTGTGGTTGGCTTGGTTAAAGTAGCCATTCGTTTATCTATTTTCTCATCAGTTACACCAGTATTCCAGGTAGCATAAAAAACACATTCCCAATACGGGCAATAGTAGTCTGCTGCTGGGGCAGTACTATAGCCTGGTTCCTTTTTACCTGTACACTTTCTCCATCCTGTGGCACCTTCTGGACACATGTACTTATGGTCATTTCGATACGCTTTCTCCCATGTACCACAGGTGGAATAACTATCTCTATTAATGGCATTACATGCATCAAAATTCAAAACAGCAGGTTTAGTAATGTCCTTAAGTGGTGGCGTAGCAGCTAATATAGGTCCATCTGCATCCTTCCATCGTATTTCCATCGTGTAATAGGATGGATTCTGATGCGGATTATAGCATGCTTTAATTTTGCCATGAGTGCAAACATTTAGTTCAGTGGTGTTATAGACACACGTAGTCACTGTTCCCTTGCAAGTATAGTAAGAATGATAAATCAAAGTCTGAGTTACTTTCAGTCCAGTTCGAGTAGAAGTAATGCAAGCAGTGCATGGAGGTAAAGCATAAGTCAGTTCAAAACCTCCAAAGAAGGCAACCAAAGCAAAGCAAAAGTAAAGATGCATGTTGATGTTGATTGGAGTTCTTCTGAATCCTCAGCTTGCTGATCTTGATCACGGTCTTTTATTCTTCGTCCCGTTTGCTAATGAAGCAATTTAACGGGTGCTGAGTGTTGATTGAAGATCCTCAAGTTGTCCATCACACCTCAACCAACTTAGCAATTCAGTTGGTTTTTGAAGTATGGTTCAATATAGTATCAAAGTAGTGTGCAAAATCGCACGCAGATTGGGTTCGTTGAAACAAAGCTGTTGCTGTATGGAAAACAGCAATCCTCTTCGAAAGACTTGGCTACTGCAAAGCACTTATGATGAAGTGTCTAAGCTGCTGGTTGCCGTCTCAAAGTAACTCGCAAGGGTGCATCAAGATGCTGCTCTGCTGTCCACTGCTCAGGTTCAGGATCGGCGGCGGGTTTGACTCTGCTGTGGTGGATCCAGGCGTCGATCTCGGCTACCTTTACTGCAGTTGGGGTAGACAGGATGACGGTGTACGGTCCCTTCCAATGGGGTTCCAACGGTGTCTTCTTCCAATCTTTGATCCACACCGAGGTACCAGGCTGATAGGGATGCAAGGGTTCCGTCAAGTTGATAGGCAATTGATCTTGGATCCACGTATGGAGAGTCTGCAGAACAAAACTAAGAGCTAGGAGTTCTTGCCTGGTTATTTCTGAACCAATTTGGGCTAGACTTCCTTTAATTCCCTGCACTATTGGTGGGGGTTTACCATACAGAACTTCAAAAGGGGAAAATCCTGTTGATTTTACAGGAGCTGAGCGGATTCTGAGTAAGGCTATCGGGAGCACTTGGGGCCACTTCAAGTGTGTCTCCTGACAAAGCTTAGACATTTGGGCTTTCAAGGTACGATTCATTCGCTCAACTTTCCCTGAACTCTGGGGTCTGTATGCAGTGTGGAGTTTCCATTGTATCTGCAAAGCTTTTGCTAACTGTTGAGTAACTTGGGAGACAAATGAGGGTCCATTGTCTGACCCTATTACTGCTGGAATTCCAAACCTAGGGACAATCTCTCTCATTAAAACTTTGGTAACTTCTCGGGCTTTCTCAGTTCTGGTTGGGAAGGCTTCTACCCACCCAGAGAAAGTACAGACTAACACTAATAGGTAATGGTATCCATTGGCTCTTGGCATTTCGGTAAAATCAACTTGGAGGTTGTGCATGGGAGTTACACCTCCTGACTGAACTCGGGGTGCTGTTATAAGGCCTTGTTTGGCATTATTTTTGGCACAAGTTTGACATTGCCGTGCTACTGAGGCTGATATGGTTGTCAATAGTGGGATGTAAAAATGTGGTCTGAGTGCTTTTTCCATAGCACTCTTTCCATAGTGGGTGGCTTCGTGAAAAGCTTTGACAAAAGATGGTCCTAACAGTTCAGGAATTACTATTCGTCCAGGGGGTTGACTGCCCTCTTCTGGTGGCAGCTCAATCCATCCATCTTTCAGTACTCCATCTTCTTTGTTACAGTAGTAATCCAATTCTTTGGTGGTATATCGTGGTGTCCATAAATTCAAAGGTACTGGAAACAATGCTGCTTGCATTGGTATAGCTTGTGGGGCAATCTGTCCTGTCATAGCTGCTTGTCGTGCTGAAGCATCTGCAAATCTATTTCCTCGGGCAACTTCTCCTTTTCCTGCTTGATGTCCTCTGCAATGCATGACAGCTACACGTGTTGGGGCCCAAACTGCATCAAGTAACATCAATATCTCGGGACCATATTTGACTGATTTTCCTCCGGATGTGATGAGTCCTCTTTCTTTATAGAGAGCTCCATGGGCATGTAGAGTGGTGAAGGCATATTTGGAATCTGTATATACATTTAACACAAGGTTTTCTCCTAACAGCAATGCTCTGGTGAGTGCTATTAATTCGGCTTTCTGGGCTGATGTGCCTGAGGCTAGAGCTGATGATTCAACTACTTCGTGTTGAGTGACGACTGCATATCCGGCACAGCGTCGTCCATCAAGAATGAGACTGCTCCCATCAACATAATAGATTTGGTCAGGATTGTCTATGGGCACATCTGTCAAGTCAGGTCGACTGGAGAACACAGGTTCCATGACTTCGATACAGTCATGTTCTGGGAGTTCTTCACTGATGGGTATCAAGGTGGCTGGGTTCAAGGCATGGCTCACTTCTAGCTGTATCTGTGGGTTTTCACATAACATGCTCTGGTACTTCAACATTCGGGAATTGGTGAGCCAATAATTTGCTTTCTGTTCCATGAGGGCAAGGACTGCATGTGGCACAGTGACTCGTATGTTCTGTCCTAGTGTGAGCTTGTCTGCTTCGCTCACTAGTAGTGCTGTAGTTGCAACGGCTCTCAGGCATGGTGGCCATCCTTTGGCCACAGGGTCCAATTGTTTCGATAGGTATGCTACAGGTCGCTCCCAATTTCCCAATTTCTGAGTCAGCATGCCTAAAGCATTTCCCTGTGCTTCATGTACAAACAAGTGGAAAGGCTTGTGGACATCTGGTAGTCCAAGTGCTGGTGATGACATCAATTCTTCTTTTAACGTCTTGAAGGCTGTATCCTGCTCAAGTCCCCACTCCAGTGGCGACTTCTCTTCTCCTTTTGTGGCTTCATACAGTGGTTTGGCAATTTGGGCGAAGTTAGGTATCCAGATTCGGCAGTATCCTGCCGCTCCCAGAAAGGCTCTGACTTGCTTTCTGGTTGTTGGAGTTGGGATTCTACATACTGCTTCTTTTCTTTCTCTGCCCAATCTTCGGCTCCCTTGGGTTATACGAAAACCCAAGTATTTCACTTCTTTTTGACATAGCTGTGCTTTGGCTCTGGAAACTTTGTATCCAGCTTCATCTAGTAACTGCAAGTGGTCTTTGGTGGCTAGTATACATTCACTTTCTGATATGGCAGCTATCAGCAGATCATCCACGTATTGGAGAAGCACTCTCTTCCCCGGAGCCACTGGATAGCTTGAAAGGTCTTGATTTAGTGCAGCACTAAAGATGGTAGGTGAATTCTTGAATCCTTGGGGTAATCTTGTCCAGGTGAGTTGGCCCCCTCTTCCAGAGACGGGGTCCTGCCATTCAAATGCAAACAATATTTGACTTACAGGGGCTAATCTTATGCAAAAGAATGCATCTTTTAAATCCAGTACGGTGAAATGGGTAGCTTCAGCAGGTATCAGTCCTAGAAGAGTGTAAGGATTGGGCACAACTGGATGTATAGTTTCAACTGCATCATTTACTCTTCTTAAATCTTGTACTGGGCGGTAATCATCTGTCCCAGGTTTCTTTACTGGCAAAAGTGGAGTGTTCCATGGGGATTGACATACTTTTAGTAGGCCATACTCGAGCAATCTCTGTAGGTGGCGATGAATGCCTTCAATTGCGGCTCTTGGGAGAGGGTACTGTTTGACGTGCACTGGTGTAGCACTAGGTTTGAGAGTTACAATTACTGGAGCTATATGTTTGGCTAGGCCTGGGGGACTGCCTTCTGCCCATACTCCAGGTGGTGCATGAATGTTCTTTAAAGTTTGTTCAAAATAAGTATCTTGGATTGAATCATCAATGTAATACCTCCATTCTTCTTCTCGGGGAACTGTCAGCAGCATCATTCCTGCTGGTTTGGTTTGGGGATTTACTGTCATTTGCATCTCTCCTTGTTCAGAGAAAGATATTTGTGCTTGAAGCTTGGCTAACATATCTCGTCCCAGTAGTGGCACTGGACATTCGGGCATGTAAAGGAATTGATGAGTTATTTGCTGTCCTCCTAGACTGCATATTCGATTTTGAAGAAAAGATTTTGTAGCTTTGGCACCAGTTGCTCCTATAATGGTGACTGCTTTTGTAGAAAATGGGGCTATCTTTTTGTCTACTACTGAATGTTGTGCTCCAATATCAACCATAAAGTCCATAATTTGGTCTCCTATTTGTATTCCGACCATAGGCTCCTGGAGACCTAAAGCAAACTGGGAGCCCGGTCTGTCCTAATCCACGTCATTCTCATCATGGACCGGTGTGGCCAATGCTTGAATGGCTCCTCCTCCTCTCTCTCGCTGGAATTGTTCTCGATTGGCTCCTCCTCGATTTCGGGGATAGCCTCGTCTTTCTTCTCGCCACTGATGATCGTTGTATTCATCTTGCTGGGCGTCTGCGAGTTGCGGGCACGTATCTCTCCAATGTCCTTCCTCTCTGCAGTAGGCGCATTGGTTCACGCCTAGCTTCTGGGTCCGGCCTCCGCCTTGACCCCGCCCTCTTCCTCTGCTCCGTCGACTAGGGATACCTCCTCTTTTCTGTTCAACTATGGCCGCAGCCAAAAAATCAGCTTTCTTCTTCATCTTTCTATCACATTCTCTCTGTCTTTCAGTATCACGATTCACATACACTTTATGAGCGACTTCCAGTAACTGTGTTGCATTCATGCCCGCAAACCCTTCTAATTTCTGTAATTTTCGTCTAATGTCTGGTTGAGACTGGTTTACAAAAGCAGAATTCACCATACATAAACTTCCTGGTGCCTCGGGATCATAGGGAGTATACATTCTGTATGCTTCAGTTAATCTTTCATGAAAATCTGCTGGGCTCTCATCTATACCTTGGATAACTCCTGCAACTTTGGAAAGGTTCATAGCTTTCTGGCCCCCCCTTTTCAGGCCTTGTAAAAAGCCTTGGCGAAAACGGGCTAGGGCTGTGGTTCCTTCTTCTGTATTTGGATCCCAATGGGGGTCCTCATTCGGGAATTCTCTCTGGGCTGCTTCCCGACGGTCTATTATATTCTGCCCCTGTCCCGGAGCTACAGGGTTATCTGCCATCCATTCAATAGCTGCTTTTCTAATTCGTGCTCGTTCCTCTGTTGTGAATAGGGTGGTCAGGAGCTGACGGCAATCTGGCCAGGTAGGTTGGTGGGTTTCCATAATAGTAGTTACTAATTCTGTCAGCTCCTGGGGCTTACTAGTATAGGAGGCATAATGCGACCTCCAATTTAACAAATCAGTTGTAGAGAAAGGGATATATACATAAGTTAGGGGTCCCGCTACCACCTCATCATTATCATTCTTTACGGGCACTCCCGGGACTTGCCGTAAGGGAAACATTCTGGCCGTAGGTGTCTTTTGGGATCTAAGGGTTATTTGTGTAATTGTTTTCGAAGGGGTCACTTTCTTTTTCTCTACAGGTTTCCCTTTGGGTATATCTTTTGCTGGCTTGCTAGTGCTGGCAATCACTTGTACACTGTCCTCCTCGTCTGGGGCATTCTCTTTTTCTCCTTCTTCTACCTCCGCTTTTGACTCGCTTTTTATAGCATCCTCTTCTTCTCTTTCAGCTAATTCTTCCTCTTCCCCCCCTCCGGGAGGTGGGTCAGGGGTTGGGTCCCGCTCCGGCCGTCGCTGGGGTTCTGGGGCAGGACGCCGGGCTACTCTTATCGGACCTGGGGTTCGGGGCTGCCTGGGAATCATTTCTGGGGAATCAGGATCTACCAGGATGGGCTTCTTTCTGGATTTCTTATCCTGCTCTTTCGTTCTAGGCTGTTGTGTTTTCTGACTAGAATCTGTCTTAGCTAACATTATTCTGCACTGTTCCTCATAACAGCGCTGCGCCCAGGGGGGCGGATCTTCACAAATACTTAACCAGGAATCTATATAGGGGTACTGATCGGGGTGCGCTATCCGCACTCTACGGTGTATTGACTGAATAATCTCTACATTGAACGTTCCCTCTCGGGGCCAGATGGGGTCTAGATCGGGCCACTCCCTAGTACACAAAATCTGCAAACGGGCTGCTGTCATTTTAATACCATAATCTCCTGAATATCCCTCTTTAAAATGTGCGATCATACATTCTAATGGAGTGTTTCTAGTAGACCCCGCCCCTCCCATTTCGATGTGTGCGTGCAACAACAGACAGAAGGGAAAAGGAGGGCGGACCGTGGGTAAGGGGTCCTCACGGTCCTGGAAACGTATAAGGAATACAAATAACAAGACAAGACGACAATCGCTTCCCCCTTTTCGCGACCTGAACGCGGTCGCCCGGTCAGGAAATGCGCTACTCAGGGGTCCGCCTTCACTTGGTCCGTGCTGCCAGACCTCTCATTCACACTTCGTTCACACAATCATGCTAGCAACGTATCCCAGAATGCATTCGTTTTCTATCTATTCTGACTAGTCGTTTCCCAATTACAAAAAGGATGGGGGTTTCACCCGGCGAATTCCCATGTGGGGTTACTCGGCCCTTCCTTGAGAGGTGGTCATGCTCTCTTACCAATTCCCAATATCTCGAGATTACAAATTCCAAATTTCCAAGTTCCAATGGCAGTACTGCGCTTTCTATTTCTGTCTAGACCCCAAATCAAAACTATACTCACCGGATCCGGTCCTCAAACTTCCCAAGCAGGCGCATGAGTTGGACCTCGGACTCCCCTCACTCGGGTTCGAGGCGTTGGCTCCAACCGGGCCCGGCACCCGCCGAGGTCCGACCAGCTCCCTCCGATACAAGGGACCGGTGGCGCCAGGGAGCAGGCAGGATCCCGGCAGGACCAAGCCTATAGAGGCGGAAAGTCGTGGTATATTGCCCTATATACACTTTGATTCCACAACTTCCCGGCCAACGCACCAAGAATATGTAGCAGCAAAGCGCAGACAAACCAATGATACCAGGAGTCTGTTCAGAAGGTCCAAATCATTTATTTGTGCACAAGTCTCGAACCAGTCAATCTCAAAATGGCTGAGCCAAGTTTTCTAGCATTACAACAACTTTTATAGACTTCTGTTCCATTCTAGGTATAGAAAAACATTTCATTGGTCCCGGTAACCTCCCGTACCTCCCGTACCCCTTCCATTGGTCCCGGTACTGATAAGTTTATCCAATTATGTCCCTCCAGTGGGCATGGCACCTGCATACTCCCCTTCTAGTCCCAATTACAATGGTCAGTTCATCAACTTGTTACTTTCACACTCTCAAGGCCATAGAACCAATTTGTGCATGCAGAGGAGCGAGGCTCTGCAACTCATCTGTCAGCACTCCCAATTATTTCTTTGCAAATGTACTTTTTCTTATCAGTAACTTTTAAACATGTTTTTCTGTATTTTTCCATCTCTCAGTTTTGCTTACCTAAGTTAGTTTAGTTCTCTTACAGAGTTCTATCCTACAATAGCAGCATATTGGGGGATGTGCAATCCTATATGCCTCTCCACAGGCCTCATTTACAGGTCAAGCTAGCCATGCTGGCCTGCTTATGTCAGACACCGTGGGTCACAGGCCTGCACCTGCCACATAATAAGCATTATAACTTGCTGACACAGGGAGCACAAGGAACAGAGGTGTGCACTCCTTACCAAGCTGTCTGTAAGACAGGATACAATCTTTTATCAAAAGAAAGACTGTTTAATACAAGGCACCAAGACAAAGGAAGATGCTTCCATAGCAAGCATTCACATGACCAAAGCCCAGACCTAGGCCCAGAACACTGGAGGCTGGTGCAAGCGGTATATGAGAAGCCTCAACGTATTCCACAAGAATATACTGATACAGAGTCACAGTTATCAGACCCACAGCCTATGCAGGTGGAATTCAATGAGGACCCTCCTGAGATAGCCATGGATTGCAGCTACTGTCAGGCAGGAAGCCTAGAGTCTCTGCCTGATGTGTAAAGCACAGCTCAGTAGCAAAGCCTGTGTGTTTTATTTGCATAAGGTCCTGTGAAGTAACAGTAGACAAAGCAATATCTGAATATGTTTTCTTTTCTACCTGAAGCAAGGTTTTCTTTATGTTGATGTAGACTCCACTTTTTGAACCATTGTACATTAGGGGAAATAAAAAGCCTTTCTTTCCCTACACTCGGACTTTGTGTTCACTTGAAGTTTTGGTACACGGTAGGTCCTGGGAACAAATACCCAGACCCCGCATACAAGGACCAAACTCAAAGATAGAAAAATAACTCATGTCCACCCGACCTGCCTTAACCACCCTGGGTCACTAGGGCGGCGGTGCGACACTAGTCCAAGCTCCTCCATCAGCCCATTTCCAATTCTAGCCTCACCCATAAGCCATTTTCAGTCCTATCCCAGCCCCCCATCAACCCATTTCAATTCCTAGCACCCCTTCAGCCATTTCCATTCCTAGCCCTCCTATAAGCCATTTCCAGTCCTATCCCATCCCCTGCACCAGCCCATTTCCATTCCTAGGCCCACCATCAGCCCATTTCCAGTCCTCTCCTGGCCTCCCATCAGCCCATTTCCATTCCTAGCCCTCCCATCAGCCCATTTCCAGTCCAAGCTCCCCCATCAGCCCATTTTCAATCCTAGCCTCCCCATAAGCCATTTGTAGTCCTATTCCAGCCCCCCATCAGCCCATTTGCAGTCGAAGCTTCACCATCAGCCCATTTACAGTCCTGTCCCAGCCCTCCATCAGCCCATTTACAGTCCTATCCTGGCTCCCCATCAGTCCATTTCCATTCTTAGCCCCCCCCCCATCGGTCATTTCCTGTCCTATCCTAGCCCCCATCAGCCCATTTTCAGTCCAAGCTCTCCCATCAACTGTTTTTTAATGCTAGCCTCCCCAGAAGCCATTTGTAGTCCTATCCCAGCCTCCCATCAGCCCATTTGCAGTCAAACCCCCCTCATCAGCCCATTTACAGTCCTCTCCCAGTCCCCCATCAGCCCATTTCCATTCCTAGCCCCCCCCCCCATCAGCCATTTCCATTCCTAGTCCGATACCATCAGCCATTTCCGGTTCTATTCCAGCTCCCCATCAGCCCATTTCCAGTCCATGCTCCACATCAGCCCATTTTCAGTCCTATCCTCACCCCCTCATCAGCCCATTTCCAATTCTAGCCGCACCCATAAGCCATTTCCAGTTCAAGCCCCCCTATCAGCTCATTTCCATTCCTAGCCCCCCATCAGCCATTTCCAGTCCTATCCTTGCCCCCCATCAGCCATTCCCATTCCTAGCTCCCATAATCCATTTCCAGTCCTATCCTTGCCCCCCATCAGCCCATTTCCATTCCTAGCCCCCATAAGCCATTTTCAGTCCTATCCAGCTTCCCATCAGCCCATTTCCAGTCTAAGCCCTGTATCAGACAATTCCAGTCTTATCCTTGCTCCCCCATTAGTTCATTTCCATTCCTAGCCCCCATCAGCCATTTGCAGTCCTATCCTTGCCCCCCCCCCTCACCTTCCATCTACACTGTTGCAACCTCTTCCTTCTGTCTACCTTTCAATAATCTTTTTCCTCTTCAATCTGTTCAAAACTTGGCTGCGCAAGTAATCTGACAGCCTCGATATGCTCATATAACACCTCTTCTCAAGTCGCTTCATTGACTCCCTGTCCGATTCTGTATCCAGTTCAAACTTCTCCTATTGACCTATAACTGCACTCATTCTGCTGCTCCTCACTACCTTTTCACTTGTATCTCTCCCTACATCCCTCCTCTGGAACTCTGCTCTTCTGGCAGGTCCCTTCTATCTGTACCCTTCTCTTCTACTGCCAACTTCAGACTTCAGTCTTTCCACCTTGCTGGTCCTTATGCCTGAACAAACTACCTGAGTCTGTACATCTGGCTTCGTCTCTGGCCCTTTTCAAATCCAGGCTGAAAACACCTTTTCGAGGCTGCTTTTGGATCCTGATCCATGTGGAGGCCAATTCTATAACATGCACATCTGGACCATGGGCACGTCCAAATCGAAAATGAGCCTGATTTCTCCCAGATTCCACAGCCATGGGTATAGATGCACCCACCATCCCGTAATCAGGGACATAGATGTTTCCAGTGCAGCATGAGAAAACCAATATGTAGAAATACGGGCCCCGCTATTATGACGAGACACGGGTATATGCAGCAAATGGTTTGGACGTCCCCCCAATCACTGTCTGCTGAAAGATGGATGATTCCAATATTGCCTGTCTCTGCCATTTCCTGGGGATGTCTACAACAGCCACGCATCCTCTGTTAAAACGTTCATCTCCTAAGCTGTTCTTCTCACTGACAGTGTTGTGCTGATGCAAACTTAGAATCACAGAAACATGATGGCAGAAAAAGACCACATGGCCTATCTAGTCTGTCCTTCTATATCAACCACTACAACATTCTCCTTTTTTCTTTTAGAGAGCCTCTGTGTTTGTCCCATGCTTTTTTGAATTCAGTTACTGTCCTCATCTCTACCACCTCCACTGGGAGACTATTCAACGCAACTACCACTCTTTCCATAAAGAAATATTTCCACATATTATTCCTGAGTCTATCCCCTTTCACCTTCATCCTATGTCCCCTCATAGCAGAGCTTGTTTTCAATCGAAAGAGGCTCTCCTCCTGTGCATTTATGCCACGGAGGTATTTAAACGTCTCAATCATATCACCTCTATCCTGCCTTTCCTCTAAAGTATACATATTAAAATCCTTAAGCCTGTCCTCATATGCTTTATAACGAATACCACTAACCATTTTAATAGCCACTCTTTGCATCGATTCCAACCTGCTTATATCATTTTAAAGGTGCGGTCTCCAGAATTGCACACTATACTCCAAATGAAGTCGCACCAAAGACTTATACAGAGGCACTATCACCTCCTTTTTTCTGCTAGCCATTCCTCTCCCTATGCACCCAAGCATCCTTCTAGCTTTTGCTGTTGCCTTTTCTACCTGTTTAGTTACTTTAAGATCATCAGACACAATCATGCCTAGGTCCCACTCTTCTTTAGTGGGCAAAAGTACTCCCCCCCCCCCCATACTATATTGCTCCCTTGGATTTCTGCAGCCTAAATGCATGACCTTACATTTTTTAACATTAAATCCCAGCTGCCAAATTCTAGATCATTCTTCAAGCTTAGCTAGATCCCTCCTCATGTTATCTACACCTTCCTGGGTGTCTACTCTGTTGCAGATTTTGGTATCATCCGCAAAGGGGCAAACCTTACCCGACAGCCCTTCCGCTATATCACTAACAAAGATGTTAAAAAGAATCAGACCAAGGACAGATCCCTGGGGCACACCACTGGTAACCACCTCCTCCTCAGAGTGTACCCTATGTCGCCTCCCACGCAACCAATTTCTAACCCAAGCAATAATTTTAGGGTCCATCCCTAGGGTGCTCAGTTGGTTTATAAGTCACCTGTGCAGAATGGTGTCAAAGGCTTTACTGAAATCCAAATACACCACATCTAGGGCTCTCCCTTACTGATGATTCATAAATGTTAATGCAAACTAGACTAGATATACTAGCCTGTTGCATGGCCAGAACAGTGCAAAGTAATCTCAGTGCACTCAAAGATATAATAACAGCAAACTGAAAATGATATTTCTCATGACAGACCTTGCACCAAGACATGCAAGACAGTAAAAGAAATCCGTAGTTATTCTTTTATTGGTCATCTCTAACAACACTGTTCACAATGCTAAGCATGGATCCTTACTAACCTTACACAAAATGGTGCTTTTGGGCATGTTTCAGTGCTGTTTGCACTGTTGAATGCTCTTATTCTGAGGGACTCTTATTATTGAAAGGGATGTTTTGACATTTAGTTGTGATGAATATTTTGTGCTTTTTCCTGCCCTATCACACTGGCACCTGGTGACGCTGCGGTCATCCATACCGTCCAAGTACTGGCCAGGCAGTGATGTCCCCTCTGAATTGCAGATGAGCACACCAGATCCTCCCATGCAACCCTCAAACCACACAAGCACACACACACACATGCACTCTCACTTTCAGTCACAAAAATATAACTTATAAAGAACAGCTGGTATGACAGAATAGCGTGGAGTCCCAGGATGGAATATATGACTTCCGTTTCTCACCCAAACAAGAATCCTTACCATCAGGGGCGGCCCAAGGGGGGTGCGGGGCCATGTGCGGAGACTCGGTGCGGGGCCTCATTTGCATAAGGTGCCTCATTTGCATAAATATTTGCATAATGTTACCATACACTAACTTTTAGTAAACATGCCTCTTAATGAGTAT
The DNA here is from genome assembly GCA_033557465.1 of Ichthyophis bannanicus. Classification (NCBI taxonomy): domain Eukaryota; kingdom Metazoa; phylum Chordata; class Amphibia; order Gymnophiona; family Ichthyophiidae; genus Ichthyophis; species Ichthyophis bannanicus. The sequence continues at coordinate 873,780,089 of CM066035.1, read as the reverse complement.
ATGGATAAAGAAAGACTAAAAGGTTTCTACATTACTATAATCCAGTACCAACCGCCAGGCACATTAGGAACTACTACAAACACTGCCCATTTAGAACCCATAGCAAACCCGCTGTATCCTAACAGCACTACCAGGACTCACAAAGCACCATACCCTAACTATCAAAAGGCAACACTGCAAATATTAAACCAATACATTTCAGAGAACAATAATACATGACCTACTGGGGAAAGAACAAGTGGCAATGTCAAATAGGAATTACATAAACAGTATACCTCAGCTCAGTTACACATGCAGAACATAGACCATCACCAAACAAGGAATCACAATTTAGGAACAGGAAGACCATAATTAAACTGGGAACCCCAAAAGCCAAACTTGGAATATACAGCAACACTGTAGAAATAAAACTATAAATTAATTTCCTCTTGTACTAAACAAAGCGCAAAAATTAATGATGCACATTTCCCAGAGCTGACATATTCCAGTTAATAAATTCAAAATAAAGAGATATTTTTCTACCTTTTGTGCATTTTTTTTCAGTTGCAATTGTTCCAGCCACTTTCTTCTGGTTTCTTCGTGTCTTCTGCTAACTCTCCATCTGCTGTCCATTTGTCCTTTCTTCTGTCTTGTTTTTTTTTTTTTCCATTCTCTCTCTACATCTGCTTTAACATGCTAATCTTTCTCCTTTTGCTCTTTCCTCATTCCTATTTCATCCACTCAAATTTTATCCCTCCATCCTCAATCCCCACTTACTCTCCCAATATCCGGCCAATTGTAGATTTGTCTTCCCTCCCACGCAAAATATTTTTCCCTCTCCATTTCACTCTCCCAGCTCCATCCCATTTTAATCCTCCCCCAACATCAGCTCCTTTCTAGTTCCAGCCCCACCCAGCATCTGCTCCCTTCTTGTCCCTGCATCAGCCCATTTCCAGTCCTAGTCCCCCATCAGCCCATTTCCAATCCTATCCTAGCCCCACCATCAGCCCATTTCCAGTCCTAGCTCCCCCATCCATTTCCAGTCCTATCCGAGTCCATCCATCAGTTCATTTCCAATCCCAGCCCCTCATCAGCCCATTTCCAGTCCTATCAGTTCCTCCATCAGCTCATTTCCAATCCCAGCCCCCCATCAGCTCATTTCTATTCCTTTCCTAGCCCCACCATCAGCCCATGTCAAATCTTAGCTCCCCTCCACTCAGCCCATTTCCAATCCAAGCCCCCCATGAGCCTACTTCCAGTTCTAGCCCCTCCATGAGTCCATTTCCATTCAAGCCCCCACCACAGCCCATTTCCAACCTTAGCACCCCCAACAGCCCATTTCCAGTCCTATCCTGGCCCCTCCATCAGCCCATTTCCTGTCCTGGGGCCCCCCCCCCACTCAGCCCATTTCCAGTCCTCCTAGCTCCCTCTCCTCACAGCCCATTTCCATTCCAAGCCCCCCTCCCCATCAGCTATTTGCAGTTCAAGCCCCCTTTCCACTCAGCCCATTTCCATTCCAAGCCCCTGTCCCCATCAGCTATTTGCCGTTCAAGCCCCCCTTCCACTCAGCCCATTTCCAGTCCTAGCAACCCCCCATCCCATTACCAGTCCTAGCTCCCCCATCAGCCCACTTCCAGTCCGAACCCCCTATAGCCCATTACCAGTCCTAACCCCCCATCAGCCCACTTCCAGTCTGAACCCCCTATAGCCCATTACCAGTCCTAACCCCCCCATCAGCCCACTTCCAGTCCTTACCCTCCCATCAGCCCATTTTCAGTCTTACCCCCCCATCAACCCATTACCAGTCCTAACCCATCAGCCCACTTGTAGTCTTAGCCCCCCCATAGCCCAGTACCAGTCCTAACCCCCCCAGCCCATTACCAGTCCTAACGCCCCCCACAGCCCATTACCAGTCCTAACCCCCTATCAGCCTACTTGTAGTCTTAGACCCCCATAGCCCATTACCTGTTGTAACCCCCCCATCAGCCCATTACCTGTCCTAACCCCCCCATAGCCCATTTCCAGTCCTAATCCCCCCATCAGCCCACTTGTAGTCGTAGCCCCCCATAGCCCATTACCTGTCATAACTTCCCCCATCAGCCAATTTCCAGTCTTAGCCCCTCCATAGTATATTACCTGTCCTAACCCCCCATAGCCCATTCCCAGTCTTAACCCCCCCCCCCGCATCAGCCCACTTCCAGTCCGAACCCCCTATAGCCCCATTACCAGTCCTAACCCCCCCCATCAGCCCATTTACAGTCCTTACCCCCCTCCCTCCCTCCCTATTTACAGTCCTTACCCCCCCTCCCCATCAGCCCATTTACAGTCCTCCCCCCCCTCAGCCCATTTACAGTCCTCCCCCCCCCTCCCCATCAGCCCATTTAGTCCTTACACCCCCCCTCCCCTCAGCCCATATACACTCCTTACCCCCCCTCCCTCCCCATCAGTCCATTTCCAGTCCGTACCCCCCCTCCCCCCCCCCCCATCAGCCCATTTACAGTCCTTACCCCCCTCCCCATCAGCCCATTTACAGTCCTTATCCCCCCCCTCCCTCCCCATCAGCCCATTTACAGTCCTTACCCCCCTCCCTCCCTCCCCATCAGCCCATTTACAGTCCTTACCCCCCCTTCCCCATCAGCCCATTTACAGTCCTTACCCCCCTCCCTCCCTCCCTCCCCATCAGCCCATTTACAGTCCTTACTCCCTCCCTCCCCCCCCCCATCAGCCCATTTACAGTCCTTACCCCCCCTCTCCCCATCAGCCCATTTACAGTCCTTGCCCCCCCCCCTCCCCATCAGCCCATTTACAGTCCTTATCCCCCCCTCCCTCCCTCCCCATCAGCCCATTTACAGTCCTTACCCCCTCCCTCCCTCCCCATCAGCCCATTTACAGTCCTTACCCCCCCTTCCCCATCAGTCCATTTACAGTCCTTACCCCCCTCCCTCCCTCCCCATCAGCCCATTTACAGTCCTTACCCCCTCCCTCCCTCCCTCCCCCCCCATCAGCCCATTTACAGTCCTTACCCCCCCCCCCCAGCCCAGCTAAGTTTAAAAAAAAAAGACCCAGAAACCGGCTGCTGCTGCCGCTGACGCCGTGGCAGCGGCAGAATGGAGAATCCCGCGGGGCCCCCCTGTCCGGCAGTCTTTGATGCAGCCTCAGCGCGGGCTTTTCAGAGCCGCGCGAAGGGAGAGTTTCCCTTTCTCGCGGCTCTTTTAATCCCGCCGCGGGGCTGATGGGATTTCCCATCAGCCCCGCGGCGTGATTAACAGAGCTGCGAGAAGAGAAGCTTTCTCTCTTTGCGCAGCTCTGACAGCCGACGGAGGCCACAGAGAAGACTGCCGGACAGGGGGGCCCCGCGGGATTCTCCATTCTGCCGCTGCCACGGTGGCAGCGGCAGCAGCAGCCGGTTTCTGGGGTTTTTTTTTTTAAACTTAGTTGGGCTGATTGGGGGGGGGGTGGTAAGGACTGTAAATGGGCCCCGCGGGATTCTCCATTCTGCCGCTGCCACGGCGGCAGCGGCAGCCGTAGCCGGTTTATGATTTTTTTTAAACTTTAATGGGATGCAAGATGTTTTTTGCGCGGGGCCCCCTGAAACGCGGGGCCCTGTGCAAAAAACATTCTTGCTCAATGGACGGGCCGGCCCTGCTTACCATACTCACTCACATACTATTCCTACATCAGCAGTCTCATTTTTCAGGGCACAAGAATAGTTAAGGTCCCCTAGGTTAGCTCCTTAGCACAAACTGCAAAAGTCAGCATGGCCAGAATGATCACTATTGCTCTTCTTAATATTTCTTTCAGGGTAGTTATCAATTCCTCTTTCGCTTACACGATTCCCACACCTTTGATTTCTGTTCTTTATAAATGCATCTAGCCACCACCTTTCTACAAGCACAGCAGAATACTTTCAAAGCACAAGCCTTATTCCAAGTCTTCGGCAGGTATAACAGGCCTTTCCTGAATACTCTTTATACGTCTCCGTGGAAAATCACGCCCCTGTTCTATCCTTCCCAGACACGTTCTGATATCCCTGTGTTAGTAAGATAAACGTCTGTGGGCACAAGGTACTGGAATACACTTGTGGATGTTTTTGGGAGATAAACGTCCCCAGCGCATGTACAAAGTCTTATTTGCTTTCTGGAATGACCTCCTTAGTCTCCTATGTGTTTTCTTGCCATTCCCCTAGATGAATTGAAAGGCAATGTCAGGAAATATTTTTTCACTGAAAGGGTGGTGGATGCTTGGAATGCTCTCCCAAAGGAAGCGGTGGGGGCAAACACGGGTGACGGAATTCAAAATGGCATGGGACAAGCACTGCAGATCCCTTTACAGCAACAGGATAAAAACAAAATAAACTGAACCATCTAACTTCTCAACAAATAGGGGTGTCCTACATGGAGTGGTGGGTTCACCCCTAAACAAAGACATGGGGAGGGGTGGCCCGCACAGAGCGACAGGTGCACCTACTCTTGCCGTATTGCTGTGCAGACTGGATGGACCATGCTGGTCTTTATCTGCCGTCATTGACTATGTTACTATGTATGTTACTATATATCCTTGTCCTCAGCAGGTGTGTTGTCTGTCTTGACTAGATTGTAATCTGTGAGGAGCAGAGACAGTCTTTTACATGTGTCTGTACAGCGCTGCGTACGCCTTGTAACGCTATACAAATGATCAGTAGTAGTAGTGTTGTACAAATACAAAAGGCCTTTCATAAAATTATCCCACAAGTAAAAGTAGGCATGGTGTCAAGAACACACATAGCTTTACATGACCTGAATGTAGGAGGGCTTGGGGAAGGTGTTTGGGAGGAGAAGTGTAGAGTCACAATGTATATGCATAGGTTAAAAGTACTAACCTATGCGCGTACTCCAACCGTATACATTTATACCAGCTCCTGAGGTGATGGAAATGGACAAGGGCATATTTTAGACACAATTTTGGCAGCTTTTCTGATGCTATTTTATAAAAACACATAGGTGGTTATGGAGCATGCTTACTAATGTACGCTAACCAGTAGAACAGGGTTTGATGTGCGCTAAAGGTGTCACTCTAACAGCGCAGGGTCATGCCCTAAATATCTCACAGTAATTGGGTAGCGTAAAGTTGGGCAGGGATTGGGAAGGTTAGGGGCGTAATGTGGGTGTTGATGGTGCATTGAGGTTAGCATTGGCATTTTGGACATCTGCTAAGCGCTCTTGTTGCTATTAGTGCAGATATACTTATTGCCACCTCAATGGGTGTCATTAAGTACACTCACATGCCAGTTAGCATGTGTCACATGTTAGCCATGTGCTAATGGCAGGGGAATGGATGCACACACCTTCAAAAATTAGCAGTCATCATACTATAAAGATCAAGCCCAACAGTCGCTTCAACCTGTACCTTATGATCAGGAACCATTGGTGATGAACGAAGAAATTGAGGCAGCATTGAAAGCCTTATCAAAGAACAAAGCATTGAGTATTGATGACATTCCCATTGAAGTATTACAGCAATTGGAAGCGGCTGTTGCCATACTTACAAGTTTCTGCCAGGAAATTTGTAAGACAGCATCATGGCCAACTAACTGGAAAAGATCTGTGTTTATATCAATACTAAAGAAAGGTGATCTGACTGACTGTGGAAATTATCGCACAATCACTCTGATCACACATGCCAGCAAGATTCTACTCAAGATCATCCAACAGAGACTACAACCATACCTAGAGAGAGAACTGCCTGAAGTGCGAGCAGAGTTCAGGAAAAGGCGAGGAACAAGAGACATAATTGCGGATGTGAGATGGATCCTTAAAAAGACAAAAGAATACCAAAAGGACAGATATATATGTTTTATTGATTAAAGCAAGGCTTTCGACTGTTTCAAACATGAGAAATTCTGGGCCATATTAAGAAGCATGGGTATACCAGAACACCTGATAGTTCTTTTGCACAACCTTTACATTGGTCAAAAAGCAACAATTCAAACGGAACAAGGAGAAACAGAATGGTTTAAATTCAGCAAAGGTGTACGACAAGGTTGTATACTATCCTTTTACCTGTTTTATTTTTATGCAGAACAAATCGTCAGAGAAGCAGGACTGTATGAGGACAACTGAGGTGTGAAGATTGGTGATGACACCACAATACTCCAAAAGCCAAGATCATTTTTTGGCAACCAAATATAGATTATACCAAACCAGAAGTTGTCGGGTTCAGCGGACCGGAGCGAAGTAGGCGTTTGCTCCACCCCGATTGTCCACTGTGCCCTTTTTAACATTTTTTATTATAATACGTGCATATATAGTGCTATACTCAAAAGTTTCAATTGAGAGCTGTACTTAGCTTATCATAACGCAGTCTGGCAAACAGAGGCTTCTGAAATCCAAGAACACAACATGCGTGTTTCGGGCCGTGCCGGCCCTGTTTCAAGTGCAACCGCTGTGTAATCAAAAGCCACTGGTAAGCGTCCGAAGATAGCGAGAAGTTTTTTATATATAATGCCCGCCAGAGAAGGAGCGGCTTAAAAATGACATCACATTGTACGAGAGGCTTCCCCCAATAACCCGGATAAATAGCAAGTTATAACCGAGGCAGGCGGACCCGGCGCTCCAGGCCCCTACCTCCTACCTCTCGCACCCCCCCCCCCACTCCACAACAACCCCGCCCATACCCCCCCCCCCCACAAAAGACATAACACCATAATTTCATGGAACACAACTGGTCGCAGCTTTTATTGGCCATAACAATTTAACAAACCAACAATAAACTTTCCAACCCCTCAATTAGCGGCACCCGGCTGCACCAGCCCTACCTCAGCAAAGTGCCTGCCACCGCTAATGCAATAACTCGCCACCCGGCAAGTTACCATACCCCTCTCCCCGACTTCGCCATGCTAAGCAAAAGTCGGCCGAGGGTTTGACCGGGTCAGGGGCACCCCGCCCCCGCCCAAGTGTAGCCTGCTGCTCCGGACCCCGGAAACCTCCGGGATCCCGCCACCGGCACATAACACTGTTCATGTGCCGCCCCCCCTGGCCCCAAGCTGCGACCAGCGTGCATCATTGCCAGACATATATTCCAAGGCCTCCTGCCAGTCGTTAAGGAGTAGGTCCATGCCCACTGGCGACAAATGAACCCCATCGGCCCGATAGAGACCCGAACACCCAACATCCACCCAGTCGTGCAAGATCTGATACCCACCCCTCTCACAGACCCAACAACCAATCTGGCGATTGACCTTGGTCAAACCCCTGGACCAACGACGCTGATCCCAGCAGGCCGGCCGTGGAATGATGTCTGACCACAGTACAATAACACCGGGAAACATCCGCAACACCAGTCCCAGATCATCCTGCACCGCCCGGATCAGCTGCAGGCAGGACCAGGACACCAGGTCATTGCCACCCAGATGCACCAACAGGGCGGCCGGCCACCGCGACGTCCTCCCGTGGCGTCGTAGCAAAGGCAGCAACTGCGTCCACCGCAGGCCTCGCACGCCCAGCCATTGCACAGCCACTGACGACGGGTCCAATCCCAAATTGGCGCCGATAGGGCGGTCTGCCGCACGCAGACCCGCCCAATGGATGAAAGAGTGGCCAGTAACCCAACATCCACCAGGTCCGACACCCCCATCTGAAAAAGAAATAGACAGTTAAAGCCCCAACCAACAACATCCCGGCACCTACAGCCGAACGTACCCTTTAAAAACCGAGGAACGCCACCTCCCAATGCCCTGAATGACATGTCCCGGTAATCCCGCAGCTGCTGCACTAGTGGCAGCCCCAATCCGAAAGGAGTGCGGAGCAAAACGCAGCGGGTCTTCCCCCACCGCGGACAACACCAGCCGCAACACCGCAGAAACCTGAAAACGGGTTAAAACCCGAGAATCCGCGTGCACGAAAAAACAGACTGCGCCCACCGAATGCACAGCCAAATACTGCCGCAACGCCCGCACCGGGCAAGTCCACAGCTCCGCGCCCTCGCCCAGACACACCCACAAACCTTTCCCAAGCGGATCTGTTTTGGACTTAGCCAAAAGGATCCGCACCCCCCCCTCTACCACCCGAACGTGACGCGCCAGCAGCCCCCAACACCCCCCCCCGGCCAGAGCCCACAACCAGTTCCCCGATACGAAACGCCCCAAAAAAGGCTAGGCAAAAAACCGCCTGGAACAAGGAAGCCTCGTACTCGGATGAAGCCACCTGTCTTAAGGCCCCGCAAACCCGCACCAGGAGCCCATGCGTGATCGGCAACCGCGAATCGCGCGGCGTCGGCTGCACCCGCTCCCAACCCTGCAGAAGCCATCGCGTTAAAAAAACCCCAGCCGGGGAACCCCAACCCACCACGCTCGCAAAAAAGTTAAACCCCGCCAAATGCGCGCGCACCGCCGACCGAGAAAACCCGGCGCCTTTGGCCGCCACAATATATTGAGCCATCAAGCCCTCCGGGACCCCCCCCCCCCGCCTGCCACCCACAAGATAACAAAAAGGCGACCACCCGGTTGCACCCCCGCCGGTACGCAGACCAGGTCCCCGCAGACACTGAATTCCTCAGCAGGTCTAGCATCTCTCGAGGCCAATGCTCCACAAGTTCTCTGGGACCACAGATCCGTCATTGTCCGCTTCGGGGGCCAGCGCCCTGAACCGCTCCCACTGAAAACGAGAAAGAGCATCAGCAATCTCGTTAGTGCACCCTGGTATATGCCGAGCCCGCACCGCCACATTCAACTGTAAACACGCTAAGATGACTTCCCGCATCAAGCCAGCTACCGTCACACACCTTGGAGTGTATCGGTTAATCACACTTACGACCGCCGCATTATCACACCACCAAAGCACCCTCCGGTTCCAAAGGCGCTCCGGCCAGAGCGCCAAAACTACACGAATCGGAAAGAGCTCCAAAAATGTGATATTCCTGGTCAGGCCCGCCGCGCGCCAAGACTCCGGCCACCGATCCGCGCACCAGGCCCCTCCGAAATACACACCCAAGCCCGCCCCCCCCGCAGCATCAGTATACAACTGCAAATCATCACTGGATACCTCGGCCTCCAGCAAAACAGAAGTCCCATTGAAGTCCACCAAAAAACGATCCCACACCCGCAAATCAGCCCGCATCGCTGTCGTCACCCGAATCTGGTGATGAGGTTTCCGCACCCCGACCGTCGCACAGGCCAACCTCCTGGAAAACACCCGCCCCATCGGAATCGTCCGGCATGCAAAATTTAAGGACCCCAACAGGGACTGCAACTCCCGCAAAGAAACCTTGCGGGCCGACAATACATTGGCCACCGAAATCCGCAAGCGAACGACTTTGTCTTGAGGCAAACGCGCCACCATGTCCACCGAATCCAACTCCACACCCAAAAAGGTCAACCGCGTAGTCGGACCCTCGGTCTTCCCATCCGCCAAGGGGACCCCAAACTCCTGCGCCAGCCGCACAAACACAGATAACATCCCCTGACATTCCCCGGAGTTCGCTGCTCCCACAAACAAAAAATCGTCCAGGTAATGCACCACGGAAGACCGGCCAGATGCGCGAACCAGCACCCACTCCAAGAAGGTACTAAACATCTCAAAGTAAGCGCAAGAGATAGAACAGCCCATCGGCATGCACTTGTCGAAATAATACCCCCCTTGAAAGCAGAACCCCAATAAGGGGAAGGAAGACGGGTGGACGGGTAGCAAACGAAAAGCCGATTCAATGTCCACCTTTGCCAGTAAGGCCGACCGACCGGCCCCGCGCACCAGCAAAGCCGCCTTATCGAAGGACGCGTAGCGAACCGTACAAAATTGACGCGGGATAGAATCGTTCACGGAAGCCCCGATCGGACAGGACAAATTATGAATCAACCGGAATTTGCCCGGCTCCTTCTTGGGCACAATACCCAAAGGCGAAATCACCATGTTAGAAAATGGAGGCTCCAAGAAGGGGCCCGCCACCCTCCCCAACTGCAATTCGCTCAACAATTTGCCCTGGACCACCTCCGCCCAACGACGTACCGAAGGGGAGTTCCTAGCAGACGGCGCTGACACCACACCCCGCACCGGGATAACAAAACCAGTCTTAAACCCAAATCCCAGAATTGCCGCCTCCCGCCTCCGGGGATAACGACTTAGCCACCCTAAGAAGGCCTCCACACGAACCGGGGAGGGGGCGCGCCCACGCCACTCACTGCCCTTTTGGGGCGGGACCGGCCATGCCAGTGGTGCCCTTCTTGATGCACTTGACAGTGGAATGGGGACCCCCGCACAAGGAACAGGCGTGCTGGAACTTGCAATCGGGAAAAGGGCAGGTGGAGCGGTTGAAACGCCAGCACACGTCACCGCTCCCGGCCGAGACTGCCTTTGAGGGCACCCCGGCCGCCCCCCCTCGAAAGGGCCGCGCCGCCCCCCCCCACTGCCCCGACACCACTCTTTCCCCCGCCCACAGCACCGGCGCCGGACCTCGCCGACATCTGGGTCAACCATAGGTTAATGTCCTGCGTGCCCCACGAAAGCGATCGGCTCTCCTCCATCCTGTCCCTGAACTTTTCATCATAGTTCAGCCAAGACCAGCCCTCGTGCATCTGAGACGCCTCGAGGATGGAATCGGCGTACGCTAGCAACATGCCATACTGCGCCGGATTGTGCTGGCCCCACACACTGGCCAACCGCAAAAAGGAATGCGTCCAGTTAACCACATTACGCGCCACCTTTCTAACCCGACCGGCCTTCTCATCATCCTTTCTCTTCTTCCGACTCTTGCCAGAGCGCTTCCTCCCCTCTAACAAATGGAAGATATCAATGTAGCGCCGCTTCCAAATTTTACGCCGCAGCTTACGCGGCACCCCCACCCACAATTCTGGCAAAGAAACCACCGAAGAGGCCCCCCCACCCGCACTTAGGCCCCCCCCCCCACAATCCGGAATCTGCCGAACCACCTCCTCTCCCGACCCCCCGGACGAACCACTCGAGGAGGAAGAAGACGAGGACGAGTCCGAGCTGCAACGCCGCCGACACGACCGCCGGTGCTTCTTACGCGAAGCCTCCCCCTTTTCCCCTTGCGACTCACGCCCCTCCCCCATTAACTCACCCGGCACAGCAGCCAGCTCACCAGCCACCGCACGGTGCTCGCCATCGGCGCGTGCGACATCCCTTGTGCACCCCTGGGCCGACTCCGCTGCCACTCCACGCTGCGTCTCCGCCCCAGCCGAAGGACTCATCCAGCTCTCTCTGCCAGCTGCGCCCATGGGCCACGAGGGCTGCACCATAAACTGCCCCTGCGGAGACAAAAAGGGGAAAACAGGGGGGAAACCGACACCGGCCAGGCCGGAGACCAAGGACCTCCCCACCCCGCCCTAGATGTACCCTGCCCCCCAGACATCCACTGCTCCCAAGGGGAAGAACCTCCCGGAGTGCCAAAGCCACCGGGGCCTGGGAACCACCCTGCGGCCCCGCCACAGCTAGCAACCCACTGTGCCCCATCGGGCCGTAACCCTCCCCCTTGGCCCGGTGCCCCGAAATCACCCCCCGCCCCCCCCCATACCCCTCACAGCCCCCACCCCTACCACCCCACACATCCCCCGCCCCTACGCGCCCCGCCGCTCTAGCCCCGCCCTGCAGCCCCTCCCTCACCCCCTGGGATCCACCATGAGGGTGTGAACCCCGTCCGCCTTTGCGGCCCCACACCGCACCTCCCCGGCCCCTTTTGCCCCCCCCACCCCCTTCCACAACTCCATCCCCCCCCATACACAGTCCCAGGCAACCCCCCACCCCTCCCAGCCCCCCCCCCCGAGACCTAGACCCCCACCCCCTTGCCCCAGCCTTAGCAGGGGCCAAACCCCCTGCCTTTGCCTTGCCCCGCGAAGACGGCATCCCCTCAAGGCAACAAGCACAGCCGCAGGACCTGCTGCTTCAAGACAAGGACTTTTAAGCAGCTAGGCCCCCCACGTGCTGCCACCCGACTAACAGCGACCCCCCCCCCCCGAAGGGCACCAAGCTCCCGGACCGGCGCCGGCAAATTCCCCCGCACTCACGCTACCAGAAGAGGCCAACACCGAGTACAGCCAAGCTCCCGATCTGGACCCTGCTCGCTGGGACCCAAGCCACTGCGGTAACCAGCAGGCTTCTCCTCCAACGCCGGCACCCGAACGCAGCCTCCGCCCGACTGGCCACGCGGAGGCTGCTCTGCCCCTACTCCCCCCCCCCCGCTCCCCAACATCCGAGGCGATAATTGGCTCCCGTGCGGCTGCGACCCCACGGGAGCCAATCAATTTAAAAGACGCGCGCGCGCGCACCCCGCCCAGGCCGCGCACAGGGTCCCCGCGCCGGGCCATGCGCCCGGTTAATATCGGCCGCTGGGACCCTGCCCGCGGCCTCGGGATTCTTGGGTAACAAATGACAACTGTAACCAAGTGAAGATAGATTCAAAACAAACTCTACCACTCTAATTCCACATTTAAACCCTCTGGACTCACAGTACGTAGATGAAAGATCCATTGTTGCTCAAGCCACTGTAGATGATATACTCTATTGCCCCCCCCCCTCGGGTCTGCAGGAACCATATCAATTACTCTCCAACGAAAGTCAGCGAAAGTATGATCATGAGCAACACAGTGCTCTACCAATGGAGCAGACAACGTGGAAGTTCTTATTCGAGAAGAATGTTCCCCTAAACGAGTCTTTACTGGACGAGTGGTACGACCTATGTACAAAAGGTTGCAAGGACAACAAAGCAAGTACACCCCAAATTTTGTGCAACAGTTGCTAGTGCCCATGAACCGATAAGTGCAACCTGTCACAGGATGAGTCCAGCAGATGCCTTCAAGGGTAGTTTCACAAAATTGACAGGAATTACATGCCAGATGTCCCCAAAATTGGGGATTCAATTTTTGAGTATAGCACTATATATGCATGTATTATAATAAAAAATATTAAAAAGAGCACAGTGGACAACTGGGGGTGGAGCGAACGCCTATTTCTCTCCGGTCCGCTGAACCCGGCAACTTCTTGTTTGGTATAATCTATATTTGCTTGCCAAAAAAACAATCTTGGCTTTTGGATCATTCATATAGTGATCATTTTTGTGGGGGGGTTTGTGTTTGTTCTGACACCACAATACTGGCTCAAAGTGAAGATGATCTGAAACATTTGCTTCTCAAGATCAAGGAACATAGTCTTAAAATGGGCCTGCACCTTAACATAAAGAAGACAAAGATCCTGACAAATGGCAAAATCAATAACTGATGATGGAGAAGAAATTGAAATAGTGGACAACTTTAATCTGCTTGAATCAATAATTAATAAACGACAAGCAGCCAAGAAATCCGATGACGCATTGCTCTTGGCAAAATGGCTATGAAGGACCTAGATAACATTCTCAGGAGCAGAGATGTCTCTCTCTACACAAAGATTTGACTTGTCCAAGCAATGGTATTTTCAATAACATCTTGTGAATGTGAAAGTTGGACAGTGAAAAAGATAGATAGGAGGATAATTGATGCCTTTGAATTATGGTGTATACTATGGACTCCTTGAAGAACAAACCAGTCAGTACTAAAGGAGATCAAACCAAAGCTTTCTTTGAATTTCATACTTTAGACATATCATGTGAAGAGAGAGATCATTAGAGAAAGACATCATGCTTGGCAAAGTTGAAGTTCAACACAAAAGAGGAAGGTCAGCAATGAGATGGATCGATACAATAACAGCAGTTATGGATGCCACTCTTTCAACAATGAGTCACCTGACTGACTGAAGATTGATCATAGTTTAGGACAGCTATCCAAATGATCGCCATGAGTCGCCACTGACTCAAGAACAACAGGTATAAACTGAATAAGGTAGTCAGGATCCAAAATCACCCTCATAGAGGTGGGTTTTTAACTTGGATTTGAATAGAATCAGAGATGGAGTCAGATGTATTAATTCAGCTAGTCTATTCCAGGTATACAGTTTGGCAATTTAAACCACATCAGATTTCTGGAGAGTAATGATCTTTGCCTCTATACTCTCCTTTGGGAAAAACTAATTCATGATTCTGTATGGGGAGCCTTGGTGACCAACATGTTTCATACCTTGGACCTTGAAAGTAAATCTTTCCCCTTGATCAAATAATTTCTATTATGACTGGAGCAAGTAATTCAGGATTCAGTCTGGTACTGAGTTGTGCCCCTTACCTAGAGATATATCCGGTGGAGGGGATTACACGTAACAGAGAAAAGAAAGACAATCTAAAACTTATATCCAAAGGGAAACTAATGGATAAGCTGATGTTTTTAGGAATCTGGCTAGAAATACAGCTTTAAATTGACCTTTAAACAATTTATGAGCACAGAAGGCCTGATTCATCAAAGCTTTTCTCCTTTGTCTGTGGGAAAAAACCTTGATGAATCAGTCCTTAAGCAGAGGTGGTTAGCATGGGAAGGGATGTCAGGGTTTGCGTGGTTGAGTTGGTTGGGGGAAGAGTTTCAGATTTATTTCTCAGTAACTGAGGACTGCCCTGCTAAATGGAACCTCTAAAGCCACATCACACATATTTCCTCTAAGTTCACATAAAAAATCAACTTTACTAAATGTATTTTCCTTTTGAATTTTACGTTATGCAATAAGAACTTATTTTGTCATATGGAGGATAATTGTATAATCTGGTACCTAGTTAGCGCATATTTTCATGCACGTACCTTATGCCTATTTTATAAAGTACGCATGTATTTGACTTTATAAAATAGAGCGTAAGTGTGAATGTACATGAGTATGTTATGGTGCAAGCCCTACAGCTTGTGTATATATGTACCTAATCGTAAATGAAAGAATTGCATGCTCTATGTGCATAATGACTCACACTATTGCTCAGTAGCATCTAAGACTGTCCCAGGGTTCCTGCTTGGCTCTGAGGCATGCAGAGATGAATAGATCAAGGGGAGCCAACCCTATGTGTAGTGCGGTTTTAAACAGGGGTTTCTACCAGTGTCTTCCTATTAAGGTGCCATGGGAAGAGCTTCTCCCACTGTCCAACTGCCATTCCCTGACACGTGGAGCTCGATTCAGGTAGGGACATGTCCGGGCCGTCCGGACGGCCCCAAGCAAGATGGGCTCATTTGGACCCAATTCTGGATCGCGGGAACAAAATGCTCCTGGGGTAACTAGAATCGGGACCGAGGATGGCCCGGTATGCCCCTGCCATGCCCTTCCTGCAGGTGCCCCAACTCCTGTGACTCCAGCCCCCCTTTTCTCTGCCGCCCAACCCATGGCTGGCCTGCATGGCCTAGATCGGGCAGTGGGGACCCCCCCGCACCCGGCCCCAGCTCCGGGGGGGATTCTCGAGCCCGATCACCGGTTTTGTGCTTCTTATTCCACCTTTGAGGTGGAATGAGCAGCATGTCCCCATGGGCCCAGCAGGACATACAGGGCCGTGACCTGAATCAGCACTGTACATCCTGCCGGACTGCCCCCCCCCCCCCGCTCCCCTCCCCTCCCCACCCCTCCCCCCCCCCCCCCGATCCCTGATGCTCAGGACTCATAGGGGGAGCCAGAGGGGGAATCAGGCCCAGGCAGCTTGTGAGGCTGCATGTCCAGGTGGGACATGCAGCCCCCGCAACCTGCGTCCCAGAATCGGGCCCATATTGATGGTAAGTAAAAGATAGAAACTGATTCTCCCACTCCCAACTTCTTGTTTATGATTTTTTTTATCAATTTATTGTAATATCATATTTTGTTTGTTTTATGTTTGTTGTTTTACTTTATTTTGTCATTCTTTTATTGTAAAGTGCTTAGGCAACATTGGATAGGCTGTATATCAAATAAATTGAAACCTTTTAAACTGAAACCTATCAATACAGCAGCAATTATAATTTTACACTAAGATGATTTGCTTACCTCTATCATAGTCATGAATCCGTGACTGGGTTATTCTGTTCTTGATAGTCATAATCAAATTACGGTAAAAATCTTAGATTCCAATTTTACAGGAGGTATCCATCTACCATGACCTGTACTGATATGCTTTAAAATGTTCATAGTAACATAGTAACATAGTAAATGACGGCAGATAAAGACCAGTATGGTCCATCGAGTCTGCCCAGTATGATGCCAAGATGCCGCTCCATGCAGGCCCCCCTCCCCATGTCTTTGTCCAGGGGTGATCCCGCCACTCCATGTAGTACACCCCTATTTGTTAAGGAATTAGATGGTTCAGATTATTTTGATATTTTCTTGTTGCTGTAAAGGGATCCACTGTGTCTGTCCCATGCCCTTTTGAACTCCATCACCGTATTTGCCCCCACCACTTCCATCGGGAGGGCATTCCAAGCATCCACCACCCTTTCAGTGAAAAAGTATTTCCTGACATTGCCTTTCAATTTACCACCTTGTAGCTTCATGTTATGCCCTCTAGTTTTGCAACTTCTCCGTCTTTGGAAGAGGTTTATTTATTTTTTATTTATTTAATACACACTTATATACCGCTGCTTCCAGCGATCAGCAGCGGTTCGATTCTTCTTTTGGGGATGTCAATCAGGACAGGGAGGGGACAGTAATTATATAGATCTGAGGGTAGGTCACAGCACACAGGGTTAGTGTCATGGGGGACTGCGTTATACATATTTACATTTATACATAAATATTTACAATTGTACAATTACCCTTCTTTTTGAATTACACCTTTTCCATAATTTATATATTCGGAATTATCCTTGTATTATACATCTTCACATATTCCTACATAAAGTGGTATCTAACGCATATAATTGTCTGCTTGCTTTGCTACGACTCGTTGGCACTTGAGAGTCATGGCTGATTATAATAGCATTTGAATAGGTGAGTTTTTAACTCTTTCCTGAAGATTGCAATGTCCGTGATTAAGCGCAGTTCAAAAGGGAGTTGATTCCATATTGTTGGTGCAGAGAATGAGAATGCTCTTCGAGATGTACTTGTTTTTACTGTTCTGATGGTGGTGGGGACCTGTAGGGTGCCCAAGTTGGTATTTCTTCTGTCTCTATTTGCAGGTTGTGTGCTGATAAGGGTGGTCAGGAATGAGGGGGCTATGTTATTGATAAGTTTGAATGCGGTTACTAGCATCTTGTACTGTATCCTTGCTGCAATTGGAAGCCAATGTAGGTTTATTAGTATGGGGGTGATGTGTTCTGCAATGCTTGTTCCCATTATGATCCTGGCAGTTACGTTTTGGGCCAACTGAAGGATATTTATTGATTTCTTGGGCAGGTTTGTTTGTTCATTATTTCTCTTTAAGTATTTCAAGGTCTGAATCATATCTCCCCTGTCCCTCCTCTCCTCCAAAGTGTACATGTTTAGGTCTTCAAGTCTCTTCTCATGCACAGGTCGATGTGGTACGCTTTCTCAGGCGGTTACCAGACTGTAGCCCTCTCATAGGATATTAATTCCACCGGGGAAGCTCACGTTGGTTTTAGGAGCGTTAGCTAGCGCGCCATTAGGGCCCTTGCAACAGGCGTAGGTTAAGGGTTTTGCCCTGAATACGGTATGTTTGATGGTCATCTGTTCAGCCTATGTTCAAGCATGCTCACTGCACTGTGTTTAGGTGACAGGTGCTAAGTCACCCGTATATGTAGATGTGCATTTTGTATGTGCTCACAATTGCTTAGGCATGATTTTTGGGTGCACTCTTTGCAGAATGAGACTGCATTTCTTTGCTCAGACTGTATTATCAGGCTAAGGTAATTTCTCTAGTAATGGGGGGATGTCGATTGTAATAAAATGCGTGAGGTCCTCATGGTGTTACATGGGGTTGGAGATGCAGTCGTGGGATCTGCTGTGGAGTGAGCCGTCCGGAGGAGCTACAGTGCCTTGAGTGACTCCAGTTTAGTCCTCATTCCCGCCCGGGGATGGGGTCTTAGCAGTGGTCTTTCTGTTGGGGGAAGTGCAAGGTTAAAAGTGGATGTAGGCCTTCACTGGTGTTCAGTCGTTTTGAGTAGGTATGTACAGGCCAAAAATTTCTGTTCTCTTTTGTTTCCTGTGTCATTTATGGGATTTTTCATTATGTTCTGGTTATTTATTGTTTTGGGGGCAATATTGCTCAAATCATGCACACTATCACTCAATAATGCATCCTATTGCTCATTAACATGCACTATTGTGCAATAGTGCACACTATAGAGCAATAGAGCTCATTATTAAGAACATAGGAACATCCCAAAATCTCAGGTTTGTTCCTGTCATTTTGGATGAAAAATGGCATGAAACGACATGAGAAATGTTGATATTTCCCATGTTGTTTCAAACCAATGACCATCCCTAGCTCACAGTATATGTGAAAGTTCAAAGCTAAGAATTTTCCACGATGGGGCTTTCACAAAAATGTATTTATAGCTTCCTGTAATATCCATTCAACTCAGCAGGCTTCATCAATGTTAAAATTATTTGACTAGGGATGGAAAATTGAATAACGTGACTTTAAGCATTGATGAGGAAGGTTGATATGATCTTGAAGAGCAAGAATGCTCTCATCAGCTTCAATTCACTATTTTCTTAATGTGGCAGCACGGAAAGGATTCTTAAAGAGAAAAAGTACATATTCAGCACTGCATAAGCTTCACTGGCTGCCAGTAGAGGGCTGCTTTCAATTTAAATAATTGACTTTAGCTTTAGCTATTTTTCAGTTGGGTTGTTATGTGCCCATCAAGAGTTTACAATCTTCTGATGGTTGGCTGTTGGTTTATTCCAAGAGGTAGGACTTTTTCTTCTTTTTGAGGAACATGCTCCCAAGGGAGATACCCATGGAGAAAAATCTATTAATGTTTCACATGAAATTAAAAACACATCTTTTTCCTAGTTGTTGGGTTGGTCATTGCTGTAAAGGTAGACTAATAAAGTTGAATGTGGTTTCAATTAGAAGTCAGGTGTTCTACTTGGGAAGACTGTAGGTGCTTTTTATCATGTTCTATTTTTATTTGATTTTCCTCTTTTTATCTATTCTAGTTTGTGTTAATTTGTTATTTTCTCTGTGTATTTGATGTGGGTTTTACTGCAATTATAACCATGGATTGTGAACCGCTTTGGATGGCTGCCCAGGAAGTCATTATAATAAGTATTTTATAAACAAATAGATAGAGAAGTGATGTTTGCCAGCAATGACATTTAAGAGTTTCGGAGATACATTGCCTCACAGTGTTCAACTGGACATCAACAAGCCAAGTGTGGTTACCTTTGGACCATAGTGATAAGCAGTGCTCAGCACACACGTGACATTGCTGATGTCCACTCCCCAATTTGTAGAAACCTGTTTATGGGTTAGCTTATCCCTTATCTTCATCATACATAGTAACATAGTATATGACAGCAGATAAAGACCATCATGGTCCATACCTTTTACTTTATTTAGGTGATCCTTAAAAGGTAATATGTGGTCGAACAGCTCTGAGACAAACTTTTGTGAAATCATGCTTCACCTCATTGCTGCAAAAGTTCATATTCAATATTGTCTTTGAATACCTGTTATGAAGGTAAAAAGCAATGATGACGGCTGTTAGTGAGTTAGGCTTAAATCTCTATTTCTCGAAGTATGCTTCCATAATATTTAGGCCTCTGTTCAAGATGGGTTCAGGGTCATTAAAGGTGGCTGTCTTCATGGCTAAGGCGAGATCATCCACAATTGCAAATTTGCGTGATGTCATTAATGGTATGTCACTTGCACAGACATTACAGATAGTTAGAACAAGCACTGACCCATTAGTGAGAAACTGAGATGAGCTAACTGCCATTCAGCTGGGCATACAGCCATCTATTGCTCGGCATCATCCATACCAGACATAGTTTCTTAAGACAGGGGATTATCTTTGCAAGTTTCAACATAAGATCTTACAACCATACAGTTTTATGCACTGACAACAAGTCTGATGCTATTCTGAAAGCCAGCTTCATTGTATGTAGATCAGAAGTGCTAAGACGTGGTCACATAAGCCAGAGTCCTATCTGTTCTTTGGGAATCAGGGGCTCGGTGAAAAGCTTTGTTCTCTGGAAAATAGTGTATTCCAAACGTCTGTAGGTAATGCACAAAAGAGTAGTCTATTACTTCCAGGGTTACTACCTGTATTTTCTGGTGTAGACATTGCAATGACCATTATCATTCAACCTACTTTTGGCATACTTCCATATTCCAAAATTCCTATATTTTATTGAACGGCTTCATTAGTCATTGGAATTCTTTTATTTATTTACAGTATTTGGTTTTTCTTCTATACCACTTTTCCTGGGGTCAAAGCAGTTTACATTTAACATTCACAACTTTTAGGGAAATTACATTTAACTGTTGTACCATTGGCACAGATTTACAAGTACCTAAACAACTCTACATTTCTACATATGTTTTATATAAGGGTGGGGATGGTTGGGGTAAGGGAAGGGGTAAAACATTGTTGAGATGCTAGTTATTAAAACACAAACTTCGAACAGGTTAGACATTTTATGCAGAGGATAGTTTTTGTAATTGGTCCATGAAGTTGGGCATGTTGTATCTCTGAAGTGTTCTATGAACAGATTAATCTTTAGTTCCTTGTGGAATGCTGTGAGTTCATAAATGGCTCGTACTCTTTCTGGCAGTGCATTCCATAGCCCCGGGGCATAAAGTACAAATGAATGGGCGCACGCATATTGGCTGCATTTTCTTTTTTTCTATCGGTGCGATTAACATGTGTTGTGTGCTTTCTCTTTTGCTCTGTGTGACCTGCAATAGAGACTTCAAGTGCGTAGCTGATAGGTTGTGCTTTATTTTGAATATCATTAGCAGTACTTTGTATTTGATTCTGCTTGTGATGGGCAGCCAGTGTAGCTGTTTCAGGATTGGTGTGATATGTTCGAATCTCGATGCACTTTGAATGATACGTGCTGCCGTATGTTGTGTCATTTGTAGTGGGTGTGGGGTATATTTTGGCATTCTGTTATAGATGTTGTTGCAGTAATCAAAGGGTGGGAAGATTACTGCTTGAAATACTATGCGGAAATCATGTTGTTCAAGTTGTGGTTGAAGATGTTGCAGAGTTCTTATTTGGCTGTTTTGGTAGGTTTTTTTTGATGTGGGAGTTTAGGTTCACTCGCTGGTCAAGAGTTATTCCTAAGTATCTCACCTCGGGTTTTACTTCCAGATTTGCATCTTTTACTCGTAGTGTTGTTGGTGGAGTAAAAGCTTTGGGGCTGATTTTGATCTGGATGGTGCTATGCACCATGATGGCGCATAGCCCGCCCCCCTCCTGCCTAACCCAGATTTTCCATGCCAGGGTCATATGCGACCCCGGCATCAAAAATCCAGGTATTGCCTCACAGCTAAGAGGCTGCAGGAGCTACCCGTGTACAGGGGCGGCCCAAGGGGGATGTGGGGCCATGTGCGGAGACTCGGTGCGGGGCCTCATTTGCATAAGGGGCCTCATTTGCATAAATATTTGCATAATGTTACTATACACTAATTTTTAGTAAACATGCCTCTTAATGAGCGTCTGGATAAAAAAAGACAAAGATTTCTACATTACTATAATCCAGTGCCAACCGCCAAGCAGATTAGGAACTACTACAAACACTGCCCATTTAGAACTCATAGCAAACCCGCCGTATCCTAACAGCACTACCAGGACTCAGAAAGCACCATACCCTACCTATCAAAAGGAAACACTGCAAATATTAAACCAATACATTTCAGAGAATAACAATACATGACATACTGAGGAAAGAGAACAAGTGGCAATGTCAAATAGGAATTACATAAACAGAATACCTCAGCTCAGTTACACATGCAGAACATAGACCATTACCAAACCCGGAATCACAATTTAGAAACAGGAAGACAATAATTAAACTGGGAACCCCAAAAGCCAATCTTGGAATGTACAACACTGTAGAAATAAAACTATAAATTAATTTCCTCTTGTACTAAAGAAAGCGCAGACATTAATGATGCACATTTCCCAGAGCTGACATATTCCAGTTAATAAAGTCAAAATAAAGAGAGATCTTTCTACCTTTTGTGCATTTTTTTTCAGCTGCAATTGCTCCAGCCACTTTCTTCTGGTTTCTTCGTGTCTTCTGCTAACTCTCCATCGTCTGCTGTCCATTTGTCCTTTCTTCTCTCTTCTAGTTTTTTTCCGTTCTCTCTCTATATCTGCTTTAACATACTAATCTTTCTCCTTTTGCTCTTTCCTCATTCCTATTTCATCCACTCAAATTTTACCCCTCCATCCTTAATCCCCACTTGCTCTCCCAATGTCCGGGCGAATTGTAGATTTGCCTTCCCTCCCACACAAAATATTTTTTCCCAGTCCATTTCACTCTCCCAGCTCCATCCCATTCTAATCCTCCTCCAACATCAGTTCCCTTCTAGTTCCAGCCCCACCCAGCATCCGCTCCCTTCTAGTCCCCGCATCAGCCCATTTCCAGTCCTAGCCCCCCATAAGCCCATTTCCAATCTTATCCTACCCCACCATCAGCCCATTTCCAGTCCTAGCTCCCCCATCCATTTCCAGTCCTATCCAAGTCCCTCCATCAGCTCATTTCCAATCCCAGCCCTCCATCAGCCCATTTCTAGTCCTTTCCTAACCCCACCATCAGCCCATGTCAAATCCTAGCTCCCCTCCACTCAGCCCATTTCCAATCCAAGCCCCCCATGAGCCTACTTCCAGTTCTTGCCCCTCCATGAGTCCATTTCAATCCAAGCCCCCACCACAGCCCATTTCCAGTCCTATCCTAGCCCCTCCATCAGCCCATTTCCTGTCCTAGCCCCCTCCACTCAACCCATTTCCATTCCTAGCTCCCTCCCCTCACAGCCCATTTCCATTCCAAGCCCCCCTCCCCATCAGCTATTTGCAGTTCAAGCCCCCCTTCCACTCAGCCCATTTCCATTCCAAGCCCCGTCCCCATCAGCTATTTGCAGTTCAAGCCCCCCTTCCACTCAGCCCATTTCCAGTCCTAGCAACCCCCCAGCCCATTACCAGTCCTAAGCCCCCCCATAACCCACTACCAGTCCTAAGCCCCCCATCACCCCATTTTCAGTCTTAGCCTCCCCATAGCCCATTACCAGTCCTAACCCCCCCATCAGCCCATTTCCAGTCTTAGCCCCCCCACAGCCCATTACCAGTCCTAACCCCCCCATCAGCCAATTTCCAGTCCTAGCCCCCCCATAGCCCATTACTAGTCCTAACCCCCATCTGCCGATTTCCAGTCCTAGCCCCCCCATAGCCCATTACCAGTCAGTCCCCCCCATAGCCCATTACGTCCTAACCCCCCCCCATCAGCCCATTTCCAGTCCTAGCCCCCCCCCCATCAGCCCATTTCCAGTCTTAGCCCCCCCATAGCCCATTAGCAGTCTTAACCCCCCATCAGCCCATTTCCAATCCTAGCCCCCCCCCATAACCCATTACTAATCCTAACCCCCCATCAGCCCACTTCCAGGCTTAACCCCCCATAGCCCATTACCAGTCCTAACCCCCCTCCCCCCATCAGTGCAAGTAGATTTAAAAAAAAAAAAGATTGCTGCTGCTGCTGCCGCCGCGGCAGCAGCAGAATCAAGCGTCCCGCCGCAGGGGCCCCCCCTGCCCGGAAGAGCCTCCCTGCAGCATCATTCAGCTCCTGAGTCCCAAAGCGTGGGCTTTCAGAGCCGCGAGAGTTTCCCTTTCTTGAGGCTCTGTTAATCCCACCAGGGCTGATGGGATTTCCCATCAGCCCTGGTGGGCTTAGCAGAGCCGCGAGAGGTCAGAGAAGCTCTCCCTTCGCGGCTCTGAAAGTCCGCGCTTTGGGACTCGGGAGCTGATGCTGCAGGGAGGCTCTGCCGGGCAGGGGGGCCCCGCGGTGGGACGCTTGATTCTGCTGCTGCCACGGCGGCGGCAGCAGCAGCCTTTTTTTTAAAAAAAATCTACTTGGGCTGATGTAGAATGTTTTTTGCGCAGGGCCCCCTGAAACGCGGGGCCCTGTGCAAAAAACATTCTTGCTCAATGGACGGGCCAGCCCTGCCCGTGTAGCACTGATTTTCGATGCTACACGGTTAGCCCCGGAGCATTACAAATAGGCAAGAGTTTCCCTCGCCTATCTTTAAGGCGTAGAGCGCTAACCATGTAGCATCGAAAATCAGTGCTACATGGGTAGCACCATGGTCCCCCTCCACACCATCCCAGAATGCCCCCAACATGCCCCAATGCTAACGGCATATCATCCGGGCACGTAAGGGACAAACCAGGGAATTTTCAAAGGTACTACCCATATAGGTGCCTTCGAAAATTCCCTGCTAAGGCATTTAAACGGGTAACTAGGGCAGTTACCCATATAATTGCCTTTGAAAATCGGGCCCTTTGTTTTTTGGTGATGCATATTACTTCCATATTTTTGTAGTTTATTCATAGGTAGTGATCTGATCCCCACTGCGCAACTTCATCGAAGCAGTTTCCTATTGTTGTGTGCTGTGGCTTTGCTGTGTTGAAGGGTATGTAGAGCATGATGTTGTCAGCACATACGTGGTAGTAAAATATGTTCAACTGTATAACTGCACATACTGATTGTATGTAGGGCTGATAGAGCTGATTCCTGGGGGCATCCCTGTTGTTGGTAGTATGGCGCAGATTTGTTTACCTGCTATTTTCACCTGCTGTTGGCAATCTGTTAAGTATGAGTAAAACCATTCTAGCGCCATGCTCTGTATTCCGATAGCTTGAACCGTAACAATAGGATGTAAATGCATATTGAGTCGGCTGCTGCTGCTATGTTTAAGAAAACTAGTATGAATCCCTGTTTATGTTTTTCAGTGCCTTTTATGAAGTTGTCCATGAGCAAAGTTAGCAGGGTTTTGACCCCATGGTGGGGTCTAAAGCCACCTAGATGTGGGTCCAGCAGGGAATGTGCATTAATGTGACCTTGAAGTTGCTGTTGTATTACTTTTTCAATTGCCTTTGCTAGAAAGGGTGGAGTGCATATGGGTCTGTATGTGGCTGGATTGTTTGTATCTAGCGTGGAGTTCTTTAGTATTGGGCAAACAGAGACCATCCTAAGCCGGCAGACATATATCCTTGAGTGAGACACAGCTGTGTTATCTTGACTAGCACTGGGCACAGCTCTGCTCTAGCTGTCTTCATCCAGCTTACCGGGCATGGGTCGAGCAGAGAAGTTGAAGTATTAAGGTTGGTGATTATGCGCTCTACGCTGAATGACAGCCAGGAAGTCTGGGTGGATGTGGTATCATGTAATGTTATTGTTTTGGTTTTAAGGTTTGTAAATTTGCTTTGAAAATTTTTTGCAATTATTTGTGGGCTTGAGATGCTTTAGTATTGTCTTGTTTGGGGATTTTGATTACAGAATTTACTATGTTACACTGTTCTCTTGTGCTGTTGAGTGAGCTCATTATTAACTTTGTGTAGTATTTTTTTCTACATTTGTCAATCACTTTACGACATTCATGAAGCTCTTCCGTGTATAGGTTTTGGTCATCTATCTGTTTTGAGTTTCTCCATTTGGATGGTTGAGTGAGCTGTCGTTTAATTTCCCTTAGCTCTGTGGTATATCATGTGGCACTTTTTGTTTCCCTGTGTTTCTTGTTGTCTGTGGTGCAGAAGCTGCCTCTTCTATGATTTTGTTCCAGTGTCAGCTCTTTCTAGGGTCAGCTGTAGTATTACTTCATTAATAAATGCTTGTTTGTCAAAAATTTGTAATTTACGATTTGATTTCTTATTGTAGTTGTTGGTTTGGGTTTCAGAGTGCAGTACTTGAAAATGTATTATAGTGTGGTCTGAACAAGGCATAGGTATCAACTGGAGGGATTTCTAGATGCTTTACTCAGTTATGTTGTGTTGGGTAAAAACTAGGTCTAATGTACTCCCCTTTTCATTAGTTGGTTTGTTAACTATTTGCTTATAATCTAATGCATTCTTGGTATCCAGGAAAGAGTAAGCTTGTTTTCTCAGTGCTGAGGCGAGGTTGAAGTCTCCTATGAGTAAGAGATTTTTCTTTTCTGTGGAGTTTTCACACACTGTTTAGAATGGCTGGTAGGTCATCGATCACTACTGTGGGGCTCTATATACTAGGCCTATTGTTAGGTATTTGTTTGATATCGTGAGCATCTCTAGACCCTCTGTGCTCAGTGCTGTTATCAAGTTAAAGTTTAGGTCACTTTTTGTTAGTATTATCACACCACCTCCTCTTCAGCCAGCTCTGGGGCAGTTAAAAAGATTGTATTTTGCTAGCTTTAATTGGTTAATTAGTACATTATCATTTTCCGAGAACCATGATTTAGTTATGCGCATAATATCGAGATTGTTGCTTGTTAGGTACTCCATCAATATTGGTATTTTGCTTCACGCTGAACATGAATTAATGAGTGCACAGTTTAGGTTGTAATTATTGTTATGCTGTTCTTTTTTGTTGTTGGGGTCTGAGGACGTATTTTTCAGGATCATACCAAGTGCTATGCAAATGGTGTGGCCACACAGGGCATAAATACAGAAAGAGTGCTGATGCCAGAGTGTGCTACGTGTTCTCCCACCTAAGGAGCGCTACCTTTATTTGGTCACCCCTTGCAATGATGGAGCTTGCCGCTTTATGCCACGTTATTTCTTTTAGATTTCGTGCAAGTTGCTGAATGGATTGTAAAGGGGTGCCATGGTCTTCCTTTTCGTCATTGCACCTAGACCAGTGCTTCTCAACTCTCTCCTGGAGGCAGACCTAATCAGCTGGGTTTGTAGGATTACCACAATGACCATGCATCAGACAAATGTGCATGCACTGGAGGCCCATTGTATGCAAATCCATCTCATGTATATTCATTATGCTAATCCCAAAATCCAGACTGGCTAGGTGTGCTTCCAGGAATCACTATCCTTCAGTTCCTTTTTGCTACCAATTTGTTCTTTGGAAGGGATTGAGCTAATTTCTAGTGGATCTCTTACTCAATGCCTTTATGTTATGGACCTTTCTAATCTAATCTAATCTTGCATTTCAATTTGTTACTTTAGGCCAGTCCATAACGTTGATGTTTGCTTTTTCCAAATTCTCCCGTATGTTAGGTAGCCAATCTGCTTCTCAGTTGTACTCCTTAGAATCTTTGTATAAATTTCTCCAAAACCGTTCTGTTTGCTTTTAGTTGCTTGGCTTCTATGGGGTTGCTTCAATGTGCTCCAAACTTGCTAGTCGAGATGAATACCATGCCTCATTCTAACTTGCAGCACTGCTTTACCACCAGAGGCTTTGGTTAGTTCTGTAATGGCTCTGGGCACAGGACTAGGACCAAAAGAGATGCACTCGCTTTCTGCCAGGGGGTAACCTGCACAGAGCAGCAGTTACTGTACAACCCAAAGGAAATGTTAGTTGTCACGATAGCTGATAGCATGGTTGTATTTATTGCAAGTAAACACTCAGGAGTCAGGACTGACTTGAAGGCACACATTACATTTGCATTCCCTAATGGTAGTACCATGAGACTCCCACTAGGGGTGAAAGCCGTCACGTTGAAAGCACCAACAACCAGGGCAGGAGCAGAAAGTGGCCGCTTCTGCCCTGGCTTATGGGACTTTGTAAAATAAGTGTGTTTTAGACATCTTTATAGGCACACTCCTATAAAATTATTCCCAACCTCACCCTCAAAAGCCAAGATTTTAACTGGCATCTAAAAAATGTCAAATCCGCTGATAAACTTAAATATTGGGGTAGTTTATTCCACAAGAATAGGATTGCCTAGGAAAAAGACTAGTTTCATAGTAACATAGTAAATGACGGCAGATAAAGACCAGTATGGTCCATCTAGTCTGCCCTCCCCATGTCTTTGTTTAGGGGTGAACCCACCGCTCTGTGTAGGATACCCCTATTTGATGAGAAATTAGATAGTTAAGTTTATTTTGATTTTATCCTGTTGCTGTAAAGGGATCCACTGTGTCTGTCCCATGCCATTTTGAATTCTGTCATTGTATTTGCCATCAGGAGGGCATTCCAAGCATCCACCACCCTCAGATGGAACATCCTTTGGAAAGGGTACTCATTCCAGATTCTCGCCGTGTGATTATAAAAAAACACCCTGGTATATAACTCTTGATTCAAGATCTCAAATGAACCAGACCACACCCCTGCTGAAGTTTAAGCATGATGGTTAGAACCTTGAAGACAATCCTTGCTTCCAATGGTAACCAATGAAGGCTAACCAAAATGGTAGAAAGTTGGTGATTAACCTCTACTGACAGCCTTGCTTCTGTATTCTGGATTGAGTGCTTCCTTGATTCTTTTCTGTGATAACCTCAGAAACGACATGTGGCATAGACCATGTGTGCGAAGTGATAGCTACAGTTATTAATGTACAATACTGCATCAGCATATACTAACACCAAGAGGCTAATAATGTGTGCTAATGTTGTTAGGACACATTAGTAACTAGGAATGAGACTGGGAAGATAACCTCAACGCTGAGGACTTATGCTTTATCTCAGTGGAGGTACCATTGGATATAATAACTGGCCAAAGCTTACATTCTTCTCTCTTGTGCACAGGATAAACTATTTAAGAAGACTAATAAGAGAAAATATTTTTTCACTCAACGTGTAATCAAACTCTGGAATTTGTTACCGGAGGATGTAGTAAAAGCTGTTAGTGCAGCTGGGTTTAAAAAAGGTTTGGACAAGTTCCTGGAGGAAAGGTCCATAAACCATTATTAAAGGGATCCAGGATATCACTGCTTGACCCAATACAAGCACTGAGGAACCTGTGTCTCTTGGGGAAACTGCTAGGTACTTATGACCTAGATTGGCCACTGTTGGAAACAGGATACTGGGCTTGATGGACCTTGGTCTGACCCAGTATGGCATACCTTATGTTCTTATGTTATGTTCTTATGTATGACCTAGATTGGCCACTGTTGGAAACAGGATACTGGGCTTGATGGACCTTGGTCTGACCCAGTATGGCATACCTTATGTTCTTATGTTATGTTCTTATGTATGACCTAGATTGGCCACTGTTGGAAACAGGATACTGAGCTTGATGGACCTTGGTCTGACCCAGTATGGCATACCTTATGTTCTTATGTTATGTTCTTATGTATGACCTAGATTGGCCACTGTTGGAAACAGGATACTGGGCTTGATGGACCTTGGTCTGACCCAGTATGGCATATCTTATGTTCTCCTACTCAGATAGTTAAAGACTTCATACTGGCACAGACTGAGATGTGTCACGGCCTCCCAACGGTCAGGTTTGTATGATACATATTTTTATTTATTTTTAGTATTTAGCTCAAGAGTACTAGTGGGATATGAACCCTGGTCTTTCTGGCCCCAGGCAACTGTCCTAACCACTCGACTGCTCAGTGTATTGATTGATTGATTTTCAGGTTTTTGAAAGGTTTTACCACCTTTCAAAAAGACATATCAAAGCAGTTTA
Organism: Ichthyophis bannanicus; assembly: GCA_033557465.1. Classification (NCBI taxonomy): domain Eukaryota; kingdom Metazoa; phylum Chordata; class Amphibia; order Gymnophiona; family Ichthyophiidae; genus Ichthyophis; species Ichthyophis bannanicus. Next base: position 873,750,795 of record CM066035.1, on the reverse strand, counting down.
CAATTTAAAAGACAGATATGAGATTTGAAAGGGGAAACGTGGGGGAAAGGGGTGCTGGACAAAGATACCGGAGTATTTCTATAACCAGGTAACAGAAACAACCATAGGGAAAAGTTGAGAGATTGGAGACTTCTACAGAGGACACAAAGAGCCCCTTTTACTAACACTTAGCTTGAGTTATTTGCCTCACAGCCCATCAGAATAAAATGGGTCATGCAGCAGATAGATCACAACAAGTATTAGTAAAAAGGGCCCAAAGTATAGAGCAATACGGCCAGGAGGTGAGATGGGGAAGGCGGAAGGGAATTCAAGAACGAAAGAGAAAGAAAGTAAAAGGCTGAGTGATGAGTGGAAGAGAGACGCTGATGGGGGACATGAGGAGTGGGGTGAGAGAAGGAAAGGATAAGATGGGATAGCAGGGAGCGAAGAAAGCTAGTGTAGAAAGCCCTGTGGCTAATAAAAGAATTTTTAATTTGTCTATCATCCATAAAAATGTGAGTGTGGATGCCCATTGATGCAATAGGTTTACCTAGATGTTCTAAGTACAAGTTATAAAGCAATTGGGATGACAAAGATCCTGGATAGGGTTGATTTTCTAAGGAAAAGATACAAGGTTCAGGGGAAGGAGGGAGAATGATGAAGTATCAGGGGTTGGTGGGTTTCCGGAACTTTATTCCATCCTCCCTTCAGTAGTGGCACCTGTCTCACACTTCCAATCAGCAGTCTCTCTCTCTCACCTTCACCCTTTCTCAGCCCCAGCCTATCTCCACAAGTCTCTCTCTGTTCTTCTAGCCCAGCTCCACCAGCCTGTTTCTCCTCTCAAACCCGTCCCCATCAATCTGTCTCTCCTTCCCAGCCTTCCACCAGGCTGCCTCCCCCTCCCAGGCCATTCCCCACAGTCTTTTGCTATGCCTTCCCCATCCACTCTGAAACCTCTCTTTTGGTAAAGTAAAAAAGCAAAAGGGATATTTGCAAATGATTTGTTGGGGGTTGTTGCACTTTTGAGAAGAAGTAGCATCATGTCAGGGCTTATTTAGACCATTTCTTCTTCTAAATCTGGATGTGCAAGAGGAGCCACTCCAGGCCAATTTTAGAGAAAAAAAAACCTTGACAGCAGTCTCACTCCTGATCAGGCGAGATTGCTTGGCCAGTGGGGAGGGAAGGGGGTGAAGAATAGCAGCATTGCTTAGGCCCCGAGTACCCAGCAGAGCAGCAGAACATGTAGCCAAGCATCGAGGGAATAGTGATCCATCACGTTCATCAGTTGGTCCGAAGGGTCATCGGGTGCATTCAGACAGCTTGGACTGCAGCTGTGAGAGTCGGCACCGGCTCTTGCAAATGTGAGAAACAGTGAGAGAGCGATCTGCTATTTGGGGGGCATGCATTTTCCTCTTTTGTCAGGTGGCACACCATACAAAATCACCACTGTCTGAGGAGCATCACGGAATAAAACATACTGGGAAGACGACTGATTCTTCCAATAAGCATATTTCTTTCAAACTGTTCAGAAATGAGCCAAACCACCTCAGCACCTGCACTAAAAAGCCCTTAGCCAATAAAAAACCTAATCACAGGTCAAAATTCATGGTGTTAAAGGTGACATTTAAATTGAGAAGCACCGCCATAATATCCAAACCCCTATTCATATACAGACATTGATCATCCATCATAGTCAGGGATGGACACAAACAAGAACAATTTGGTTAGTTTTCATTAGCATTTAGCTCACAGTTTTCCAACAATACTTCAAGGTGAGTTACATTAAGATATGCAGGTATTTCTCCATCCCCAGAAGGCTTACAAACTAAGCTTATATCTGAAAGAATGAGGGTTAAGTGACTTGGCCAAGGAGCACCAGTGGGAACTAAGCCCACATTTCTCAGTTAATAAGCTGTTGCTCTAACTACTAAGCTATTCACATTTGCTTTAATAGGGAATTTTTAGTGCACCTAATTGATTTGGCATGCACTACCCGATGTCACGGCAGTACTGTGATAAGAAATACTGGGACAGATCAAGGTCTATCAAGCCCAATATCCTGTTTCCAACAGTGACCAATCCAGGCCACAAGTACCTAGCAGTTTCCCCAAAAGACACACAGGTTCCATAATGCTTGTATTGGGGCAAGCATTAGATTACCTGGATCCTCTTTAATAATGGTTTATGGACCTTTCCTCCAAGGAACTTGTCCAAATCTTTTTTAAACCCAGCTAAACTAACAGCTTTTACTATATCCTCCAGTAATGAATTCCAGAGTTTGATTACGCGTTGAGTGAAAAAATATTTTCTCTTATTAGTTTCATTGCAATTCCCCTAGTCTTTCTACTTCTTGATGGCATAAACATCCAATCTAGATTCACCCATTCTATTCCATTCCTTAATTTACAGACCTCTACCATATCTCCCCTCAGCCGTTCCTTTTCCAAGTTGAAGAGCCCTAACCTTTTAAGTCTTTCCTTATAGTGGTATCTTTCCATCCTCTGTACCATTTTGGCAGCTCTTCTCTGTACCTTTTCTAATTCTGCTATATCCTTTTTAAAATATGATGACCAGAAATGCACACAATATTCAAGGTGCGGTCACTCCATGGAACGATACAGAGGCATTATAATATCCTTTGTTTTATTCTCCATTCCTTTCCTTATGATTCTAAGCATTCTATTTGCTTTCTTGGCCGCCGCTGCACAATGGGCAGAGGGTTTCAACGTATTATCCACGATGACATCTAAATCTTTTTCCTTGATTTTCTTATATATATTATTGTTATTGTAAACCGCCCAGATGGCTCCCGATGGGTAGTCTATCAAATGTTTTAATAAAGATAAAGATAAAGATTGTGGTTCCTAATGTGGAACCTTGCATTGTGTAACAGAAGGTTGGGTTGTTCTTTCCTAGGTGCATAACTTTGCACTTGTTCACTTTCAATTTTATCTGCCATTTGGATATCCAGTCTTCCAATTTATCAAGGTCCTCTTGCAATTTTTCACAATGCTTTTATGCTTTAACAGCTTTGAATAATTATGTGTCATCTGCAAATTTGATCACCTCTTTCATTATTCCCATTTCCAGGTCATTTATGAATATGTTAAAAAGCAGCGGACCCAGCACAGATCCCTGGGGTACACCACTATTCACCTTTCTCCATTGAGAACATGGACCATTTAGGCCAACCCTCTGCTTTCTATCTTTTAACCAGTTCCTGATCCACAATGGTACGATGGCACCATTCCCATGACATTTTTTAAATTTTGCCAAGTCTTTCATGAGGGACCGTGTCACAGGCTTTTTGAAAATCCTGATACACTATGTGCCCGATTCTCATAGGGGCACATCCGGGCCGTCCGGACGGCCCCAGACAAGATGGCCCATTTGGACCCGATTCTGGTCCGTGGGAACAAAATGTTCTCACAGCAGCCAGAATCAGGCCCGAGGATGGCCCAGAGTGCCCCTGCCACCTGCAGGGACATCCTCCATGCAGGTGCCCCCAACATCCTCGGCTCCGACCCCCCTTATCTCAGCCATCCAACCCATGGCTGGCCTGTCATGGCCAGGGTCGGGTGGCAGGGACCCCCCCCCCCCCACACACACACACACCCGGCCCAGTCCTAGGGGGAGGTTCCCTGGGCCCAACTGCCGGATTTTCGCTGCTTATACCACCTCTGAGGTGGTATAAGCAGCGCATCCCTACGGACCCAGTAGTATATATATATATACAGGGCCATGACCTGAATTGGCCCTGTACGTGCTGCTGAGCTGGCCTGTCCCCGCTTCACCCAGACCCCGCCCCCTCCCACCCCCCCACCAGCTCTCCCTGTCTTACAGCACAAGACGTGCAGGGAGGGAAGGAGGGGGAATAGGGTCTAGATGACTTGTGGGGCTAAACATTCCACCGGGATGCGCAGCCCCACAACCTGCATTTGTGAATGGGGCCCTATGTCAACCAGCTCACCTTTGTCTATCTGTTTATTCATACCACTAGGGATCATTGGTGCCATTTTGGAAGCGAACGCAGAAAGAGCAGGAATGAGTGAGTATTGCTCTTGTTCCCACAGAAATCAGGAAACCTCACTAAGGCTAGGGAGAGGGATTAGGGGGTTGAGTTGCCTCTGGATGTTGCTGTTCCCAGGAGGATCAGGGGGTGGGGATAGGGTGTGATCATGCTGGGTTTTGCTTGTGGGAGAGATTGGATGTTTTAGGGGGGTAGAGGGGATCGGTGCATCTACCGCAACCTATTGAGATGATGGTAAGTGCACCCACGCTAACTGCAATACTGACACACCCCCCCCCCCCCATGCTAACCACACAATGTGCAATCAATGCCCACTCTCTTCTCCAGCCCCACCCCCTCAGGTGATGCATGGTTAACATGTATTTCAGTGCATGGTAATTGTTCCACCTGCTCTGTAACAATTACCGTAGGCTCGTGGATGCAGTTAATGCATGCTGAAAAGCACATTAAACGCATAATACACTGTATTTAAAGGGCTGCTTAACTATCTATTTATTTATTAAATTAAATTTATGAATCATCCCCCATTGACAAGCCCAAGGTGATTTGTACACACACAAAAGCAAACTAATTTTTTAAAGACACACTAATGAAAACAAACCCCTAATCAGAGCTACCAGAAGTGGCTCAGCATCGACAGACAGGACGCAAACAGTCTCACTTGTCCCTGTCCTTCCCTGAGCCAAGAGAAGGAGGCAGACAGTTTTTTTTCATTCTCAGTGCTCCTTTGCTTGGACAACTGAGTGGAGGAGGAGGCAGATAGTGGGCTGTTTCTTGCAGCAGTACCAGGGCAATGCTTGTAACTCTGAGTTATAGCTTGTTTTTTCAAACCTATCAGATTACCCAAAGGGGCTTAAAGCATGTTAAAGTACAATACATAATTGCAAATTAAATATAGCATATTCAAATAGAATTCAATAAATACAAATTAAATGCAATTCATTATAAAAGCTTCAAAATAATAATTCATAATCTCTATATATAATATCAGAAGAGTTTGTGTCCATCTGTATGTCTGTTCCAAATGAAAATAGTAATGACAGATCTAAACTCTTAAAACCTGCAAAATCTCATGCCCTACTCCCACTAGGGAAAGGGTCGACTGAGCCACAATTTATAAACAAAGCACCAAAATTCATAACGATTTATTTAATTATGTATTTGTTAGTTTTACAAGTCAAAAAAATAATAACACTGCAACAAAATAATCAACATTAAAATCTATAAAACCTTATGATCATGAATGCTACAACGGGATAGCATTTGCTAACATGATTTAAATGCCATACCACGGTATTTTGGGGGTTTTTTCTGCCAAAATTTTAAAATCCAAGGCTAGGACAGAGAAATGCAAGACACCTCTACAGCACTATAATATCTCCCATGAAAGACATAAATAAATGGCCTAATTACCTCCTAATCATTCTCTAAGGAACTCCTCATTTGGGATGCCTCTTTGGAGACACCCTGCCCCAGCCTTTTTCTGTGCTTTCAAGAAATTTTAAAGGCTATGAAGTTTGGATGAACTTGTGGGTGCTCTAAGACAAGGTTAGAGAGTGCTGGCAATAATTAAGCCATCTGATTGCCTAAATGCTGCAGAATGGTAAAAGAATAATAATAAGCCTCACTCTCTGTGCCGTGCTGTATGCTTGGTCACAAGAATACAGAAGGATATAGGTAGAAGAAGGAACAAAAGACTGACCTATCTCCATTGGTACAAGCTGGAAAGACACCCGGGGACTTTCCTTGCGATTCTGATATTTACAAGGCCTCTGGAAGTGTTTCTCCAGCCAGTCCTGGTGTACCCCCAGCCAGTCTGGTTTTCAGGATGCCCACACCGAATATGTATGCAAATCTATGCCATGCATATTCATTGTGGGTATCCTGAAAACCAGATTGACAGGGGGCACACCAGGTTAGGTTTGAGAAGCACTGTGATAATGGATCTGCCTCTTAAAACATCTTTTTGCTTGGGGTTAGAAAAAAAATTCCTAGAGAACCACCCAAGTCAACAGTTCAGTAAATTAAGTCTGTGTAGGCAGCTTTGGAAACAGCAACCAAATCAATAGCTCTGCATAGTTTGGTAATAATATCATTGTCTAGACATTAAACAACAGTATCCAGACTGCATTCATTTGAAAAAGCCTTAAACAATAAAAAAATTACCCAGCCCACAGTCCGTGTTTTAACCTCTCCTCTGTACAGATGTCTTTCAAAGTTTTGATTCATATTATTGTTGCATGGACTTCTCTGAACAGATGGACCCTGTTTGCATATCTCAAACTGACGCGGACTTCCCTGACAAAACATCTGTTTCAATACTTTCTGGATGCACCAGGTGCAAAAGAAAACATACTTTGAAATTGTAAATTCCCTTCCTCTCTGCACCCCCCTCCCCCCTTTCTTTTGGTTACTTTGAATAAAGGGTTAACACAACAATGAAAGAAATATCAGCAAAGTCAAGTAGGTGGCGCTCTTTAAAAGCACAGAGGGTAAATGCTGGAACTTCGGAACTGAAGAAAGTCCTGCTTTGTCATTTCTCTGTTTTTTGGCTAAAAGCCAGCGGTAGAGTCTGAGCTAGAAGTTGGGAGCGGGCTTTTGGCTGAGATGAAAAACATGCATGATATGGTGGGGGAGCAGGCTAACACTGCATCCATTGGGAACACAGTGTTCTGACCATTAAAATCAGGAAGACTACAAAAATTAAAATACTTAATAAATATTTGTTAAAAATCACCATTCTGATGATTGCATTTGATTATGTACTTCTATGGCCAAGAGTGGAGATCTTAGAGTGGAAAATTAAGCTAGGGGAGGCGCTTCCTTATAGTTAGAGCAGTGGGCTATGAATCAGCAAAGCCACCCTTCAAATGCTACTGAGATTCTTTGTGACCTTGGTCAAGTCACTTAACCCTCGGTTACCTCTGGTACAAATTTAGAATATAAGCTTTTGTGGACAGGGAAATACCTACTGAATCTGAATGCAACTGATCTTGATCTACTTCTGAAATTACATGAGTCACATCCAAAAATAAATAAAAACTGGGCTGGAAAGGACCTCATGAAACCTGCCCCCCCCCCCCCCCACCTCCTCCTGTTCAGGCTAGATCCGCTATACCTAATCCATCAGGCCCAGATTAAATGTATCCACAGAAAGCACTTCATCCTACCGTATAACAATAAAGATGGCCAAATACTTCACTATCTTAAATAGGGAGAAAAGGATCTCAGACTTTCGAGCATCTATGTCCAGGCATGTCAATCTAGGCCTTGGACTAAACTCTGGAACATCAATAATCCTGGAAAAACTCCCAAAGGTCAGGTGTATATCCAACCCTACTCTGAGTTAGATGAATTTCCTTATTTTTCTTTTAACATTTCATAAAATAAATAACAGCACACCCAAATAACATAGCCCATAAAGCATGTATACAGGAAACTGCAATACATGGTTTTAAACACAAAGGACCCGATATTCAACCAGGCAGGCTATGCACCACTGCGGCACATAGCCCTGCCTGCTCACCCCTAACCCTAGATATTCAATGCCGCAGCGACGACATTGAATATCCAGGTTTGGCGCACAGAGGAAGCCACCACAGAGCCTAACCGGGTGGTAGCGATATTGCACAGCTACCTGGTTAGCATCCATGTCCATGGGGATCCGATCTCCCGTGGGCAGACAGAAGGAGTCTTTACCGCGATCACAGCAGAGACATATTGGCAGGGCCAGGGTCTATGTGGCCCACCCCATTCCGACGCCTATGCTCTCTGGTCAGCAGGCTGCTGCTCTAACTACTAGGCCACTTCCTTAGATACAGCAGCAGTTTCTCAGGCCTCTTCTCTGGGAATGAACCTTGATTCCCCATTACCTGTGGTCACCGTGGCGGGCACAGAAAGCACCATCAAACATTGAAAGGGCAGATATACAAATGCAGTCTAAGGTTATTGAGAGTCATCAAAGCTGCCAGGCCAGCCCGGATTGGCTTTGGTCTGATAAATGCATGCATCTCAGGAGGTCAGTGCTCTAGAATTACAACATTCATTCAAGCAACAGACGGAACAACCAAAATTACCCTAATCTCTGAGTGTTTAGAAAATATTGTCCTACTTTTTCTTGGGCAGTTTTACATGTCCATTTCTAGTCTTAAAGGACTTATACAACATTATCTTCAAAACATTAGTATACTTGGCCCATAAAAGTAAACCCTGGATAGTCATTAAAGTTCCTGAATAGTGAAATACTTTGGGTCAGAAAATTTGTTTCAAAAATTTCCTAGCCTTTGGATTTGGATGTGCCTTTAACACCCAGCTTTCATTCTCTATCAGTCACTTCTTGTTCTTTTTTTCTGGAGAACTTTGATTTATTCAAATAACACATCTGCACCCTTTTGTACACATTATACCTGTTTATTTGTACGAATGAATTTTCATAGATGGCACAAGTTAACTGGCTGATATTCAGACTCAAGGCCCTGAACACATTTATTAGGCAGGTCATCCGTACAAACAAAATCGTGCAGGGTCTGGGGGAAGAATTGAACATTTGCCATAATCCTTTCCTTGATGTCTGCAGAAAATAAAATGGAAATAATATGTGTATGCATGGACATACTGGGCACAGGACGACACACATATGGGGGTAAAGTAGTGCAAGAACCTCTGTCCTTTTGCATTTTTCTTGTCTGTGGGGGTACAGGTTTGGGAACATGTCGCTCATTTCTGGGGCACAGAGTTGAAATCTCTAATTTCAGATCATGCTTTTCTCTCTGCCTGTCTTCTGTCTCCCCTCTTCCCCCCCCCCCCCCCCGCCCCAAAAATGCTTTTTCTTTGCAGAAATCATGAAACGGGATGTAGAACTGTTCTGAACTTTGAAAGTCACAGTTCTACTTCTTGAGATTAGTTGAGGTTTGATTTAGACTCGGTTTGTGGTTTGCTTATCACTGCACAGAACCAGTGAAAGGTATTCGGTACCCTAAGGAAACCTTAAGTTCTGCTCTCCAACTTGTTGAACTTTCAGCCAAAGCCAACACATTTTCCCCTCCCCCCTCACCTAGAGATTAAATTCATCGTTATCACCTCAACACAATCCTGTAAAAGGTATTTATTTATTTGCAAGATTTATAGTCTGCTTATTAATATCTAAGAGTATTCCAATAAAACACTCATAAGCTTAAAATAACATTTAAAAAAACAGAAAAACGGAGTGGTTTTGCTATGTAGCTGATTGACCCTTGGTTTTGGCTACGCTCCGTACTGGACCTGCATTCAGATAAGTGCACATACTATTATTATGGCTGAAGTGCTGTGGTTTTACTACAAAGCAGACTTATTGTAGTGGCTAACCCCACATGCAGTTATTGTCCGACAAAAATTGTTTTGTTTTATTTATTAAATGTTTAATGGGAGATTATCTGTTCAGGATAGGCCGTATTTCATTTTGGATATACTTGGGGTTAGCCTAGTCCTGATAGCACCTCGAGGTTATATTTGGTTTGGATAAAATAACATAAAAGCATAAATTAACAAAGCACCAAGACAAAGACAAAACAATTAACCTATTTGTTAGTGTTCATTTGATAAAGTCCGTTATAGCGCGATAGAGAGAGCCGTGGCACGTTAACGCGCGTTAGCCTTAATTAGGTGCGCTGACCTACAAACACAGCAACAGAGGGGTAGTACACTGATTAATGCAATCTGCTGAACCAGGGGTCATGAGTTTGATCCCCAGTGGGCTTAAAGAGTAAGGCTGTCTGAGGCATTACCCTTTACTTTAAATCACTGCTGTCTGAGGCATTTTCTTTTTTAATTTAAATTAGTGCTGCCAGCAAACACACCCTCACAGTGCCGTAACCTAAGGTGCCGCATAAGGCGCCCTATAAGGCACTCCAGAGGGCACATTATAAAGTGCACTGTCTGCCAAGGCACCTTATAATGTTCCCTATAGGGCGCCTTATAAGGCACCTTATAGGGTGCCTTATAGAGCGCTTTATAGGGCGCCTTATGAGGCACCTTAAGGTTACAGCACTGTGAGGGTGTTTTTGCTGGCAGCACTAATTTAAATTAAAGAAGGAAATGCCTCAGACAGCCCTATCAAATAACACCACTGTGGGATCAAACCCATGACCTCTACCTCCACAGTTGATGAAGAAACCAGTGGGCTACATCTCTATAGCTACTAACAAACCCCTGGCTGGCTACAGAAGGACTGCAGGTCACCACAAAAACTGTCTGCTGTGATCACCAGGATAGGGTTAACCCACCCATACCCATGATGCACTGCACATGCAGATCAGCAGTCTACAGATGATCACAAGATGGGGTATGCACCCCCACAGCATCTCGGCCTGGTAGGGGGAACTGACCGTATGTGGTACTGGTACAGAGTAGCTACAGATCGACACATTGTGGGGGTACTGTGCTCACCCTGAGGGCGAGGTGGGGCGCCCAGCACCAGGTCCGCAGCACCTGGCTTAGCTGAGATAGGCTATGCTGTAGGTTGCCATCAGTGCCAGTGTGTGATAGGTAGTCCTTGCAGGCACACCTAGGATACACCTGTGTCTATCAGTATTTCCCAGTCACGTCTAGCCCTTGTGGTCTATAATGCACCCAGAATAGTGCATATCCTCTGTGGGTGCCATGGTCACATGATTTAAGTGAAGAGTGTGTTTGGACCCAGAGGCGGATTATGTAGCACCATCCAACCCACCCTCTGGGGCTCCGGGTGGGGGACAGGGTCTCCCACCAACAGATCCACATTCTACATCCCTGCAATGGTAGCAGTAGAGGGGACCATCTTCCCCAATCCTGCTGGGAAACAGGCATGCTACAGGGCAGTCAATGCAGATCTGTACACATCCATTAGGCAATGGCAGACAGACAGTAGGCCTGGAAATGCTCAGCTGCCCCCACCACTATCTGACATTATCCAGCAACAAGCACAGGGAGTCTCTAGCCGCTGCACCCTGCAAGGTGTTCCAGCCATACACATACTAACTGCAGACAGTCTGCTAGCTAGTCCATGGTGCATGTTCCTGGAGGAGATGTGTGCACCCAAAACTGGGATGTGAGCACACCCACCAAGCAGATAAGTCAATGATTGGGCCCCAGAAAAGAGAACCCATAAATATCACTTGAGAGAAAAAAATATATAGCACTATGGGGGAACCTAGCCATGCCGTGGTCACTGCTCAGTCAGGGTGAGAGTGACCTCCCAGCAGGACATGCTGTGGCCACCCTGTCCGTGCAGGTGGTGGCCGGGCACTACAATGTCCCAACCATTGCCCTATGCCCTGTGCAGATGCATCCTGCCCAAGACAGACACACACTCCCACACCTATGCCAGCATTGTGCAAATATAGAGGCTTTTGGCAGACCTGGCCACCACACCAGTCCTGGGCACAGTGCAGGCATGGCTATGGTACGCAATACAGTTGGGGTCACTCCCCGGGGTGGTAAACACTGTCAGAAACCAAAACCAAAACTGAAACACACTCCACAGATATCAGAAAGGTTGCTATGATGCAGCTCTATCAGCAAATTGTGCTTAACTTAGGAATTGTTATCTGCCATTACTCATAGCAACCTTTTGATATATGTGTAACGTATTCGAAAGTTTAGGGCGACATTGCTAAGGTATGCAAGTGCTAGTACTGGGAGATGCTGCTGCGCGCAGGGTGCAACAGCCTGACTCTCCATGAGGCTTTGGATAATGGAGCCTGTGGGTGTGGGTGTTTATGCCCCTGTTGGCCGCTGCTCTAGGGCAGAGGTTCCCAACTCCGGTCCTTGTGGGCCAAACACGGTTCAGGTTTTCATGCTGTCCCTAATGAATATGCATGAGATACATTTGCATACAATGGGGGCGGCGCATACTAATGCTGCACAGGCATAGTTATTAGGGACAGCATGAAACCTGAATGGTGTTTGGCCCTCCAGGACTGCAGTTGGGAAACTCTTCTCTAGGGATTGCACATGTTTATGGTGTCTGTGCTCTGTAGGGTAAAATATAGGCATTTCAGGCATGTTTATTTTATCTGCAATAAAGGTTCCATCTTTATTACCACGGTTTAGTACTGGGTAAAATATGGGGAAAGGTTTGGCAGTAGCCACAGCTGGGACTTGAACTTGTGACCTTCTGCTCCTGAACACACTGGCTGTGTGTACTGCACCACACTGTTGTCACAGGGACAGCTCATTCCCTGGGGATACCATGACTGTTCATCAGACAGACCCTGTTTGTTGCATTGCATGGCACCCACCTGAACGGGGCTAGGCCATGGTCTGCTGTGGGCAGATGCCACTGCCCCCTCCGCCACCAGCACCCCTCCGCCTCCATGCTGCCATGCCATTATGCCAGTGGTGCTGGTGGTGCGCAGTCCCAGGCCATCCACTATGCCGGTAGGCAGCTGCCTTTGGTGTGGGTTCTCGGGTAGGGGTGCCTACATGGACATGTGTGCTTCCCCCCCCCCCCCCGCACCGCCTGCCAATGTTATGTGCCCTTGGGGGTACCTGCTGGGTAATCTCCCCTGTGATACTGTGGGACACACACTCGTGCCCATGTTGGACCCTCATCAGTTGCTGTCTGGCTGCTCTACAGTCTCAGCATTCCTATGTGCCACCTAGGCATCTGCCTAGTCCACACTGTGCCCCAGCTGCACCACAGCATGTGCCGCCTGCAGCCCTCTGTATCCCATTTCCAGCATCTGTAAAGTTGCCCTTTCCTACATGCCCACCCTGCTGTTGCGGCACATGTGCACGCCATAACAAACCTGCCCAATATAAAAGGAAAACCCTGATCACCACTATTTCAATGTGGGATCATTCACCTTGTAGGGGGACAGACCATAGACCCTTCCAAACATGATATCTTCTTTTTTTATGCTTTCTCAGTAGTGTTTCTTTATGTTTCTCATTAATATCACTATTGGCCAGCTTGGTTATTGGAATTTTAAATGTGGTTCAAGTCATTTTCTATGTTTATTTGCCTTTTTGTTCTGTGCATATGTATCACTACTATCACTTTTTGGGGGTTTTCTGGCTTTGCTGTACATTGCTGACTGAAATAGTTTCTCTTTCCTGCAAATGTGCCTAGCGCGAGGGTTTCACCCGCGCTAATTTTCTGCCCTTCATTTCATGGCGTACGTGTGCAAGGAGCCGCTCACCGCCCACTCTCCGCCCATTGACCCCTTCTCTCTGCCCTCTGGGAAGCCTTACTCCACCCTTGAGCCGTATTTCACAGCGTTAGGGTGTCTTAACACCGCAGCCGCGTTATCGCGCGATAAGTGACAATATCGCACGATAATGTAACATCATTTATTGCGTGATAATACCGCCGCTGCGACGTTAAGACGGTTTAGTAAACATACCCCTTAGTTCGCCTGTAAAGTCAGCGAGAAATGCCAGATCACATGACCACTCCTCATCTTCCAACTCTGCTTGGTCATCTCCCTCTCCTTCAAAAAAACTTCTTATTTCATTCAGCAAATCACGAAATCTTTGCAGAAATTTGTGCCTACTTAGCCACCTTACATCTGTGTGCAAGATGATTTCCGCTGCCCCCTTCATCAAGAGTAAGATTGAAAAGCTGTCTTAGAAGTGATCTTCCACAAACTGAATTTACAATTTTGAAAGTGATGTCCATGACAGTCTTTGTATTGAGTTTCTTGCTTGCCGAAACTTGCTGGTGAATGATGCAGTGGTAACAAAGGAAATCTGGGACGTCGTCATGCTGTCTACAGAGCGCTAGGAAACCGTTAACCTCACCTGTCATTGCTCTTGCTCTATCAGTAGTGATGGAAACAAGTCTATGCAATGGAAGACTACACTTTGTCACATCTACCATTCTTTCTGAAAAGAAATATTTCCGCATATTACTCCTGAGTCTATCCCCTTTCACTGTCTTCCTCTGTCCCCTCATAGCAAACCTGGCTTTCAATCGAAAGGGGCTCTCCTCCTGTGCATTTGTACCACAGAGGTATTTAAACGTCTCTATCGTATTTCCTCTATCCCACGTTTCCTCTAACGTATACATATTAAGATCTTTAAGTCTGTCCCCATATAACAAAGCCTCTAACCATCTTAGTAGCCGCCCTCTGCACCAACTTCATCCTGCTTATATCCTTTTAAAGGTGTGGTTTCCTGAACTGCACACAATACTCTAAATGTGGTCACACCAGAGACTTGTACAGAGGCACTACCACCTCCTTCCTTCTGTTGGCCATTCCTCTCCTTATGCACCCAAACATCCTTCTGACTTTTGCCATCACCTTTTCTACCTGTTTAGTCACTTTCAGGTCATCAGAAACAATCACGCCCAGGTCTCACTCATCTTTCGTAGACAGAGGTACTTAGCCCGCTACACTGCACCGCTCCCTTGGATTTTTGAAGCCCAAATGCATGACTCTGCATTTTTTAGCATTAAATCTCAGCTGCCAAATTATTGAACATTCTTCAAGCTTAGCTAGATCCCTCCTCATGTTATCTACTCCTTCCTGGGTGTCTACTCCATTGCAGATTTTGGTATCATCCGCAAAGAGGCAAACGTTACCTGCCAGCCCTTCCAGAATATCACTAACAAAGATATTAAAAAGAATGAAACCAAGGACAGATCCCTGTGGCACTCCACTGGTAACTTCCTTCTCCTCAGAGTGAGCTCTATTTACCTGTACCTTTTGTCACCTCCCACTCCACCAATTTCTAATCCAAGCAGTAACTTTAGGGTCCATCCCTAGGGTGCTCAGTTTGTTGATAAGTCGCCTGTGCAGAACGGTGTCAAAGGCTTTACTGAAATCTGAATACACCACATCTAGGGCTCTCCCTCAGTCCAACTCCCTGATCACCCAGTCAAAGAAATCAATCAGATTTGTCTGACAAGACCTGACCCTGGTAGGTCTTGTCAGACAATTGGATATCACAAGGGCAATAGTCAGGCAAGCAGTAAACATATGACTTGATAATTTCAAATTCTACAGATATTTAGCTATCTGCTTATAAACTGTAACCTTTAAGTTAGATATTTCATGTTATACCTGCTATTTGTGCAGGCCACTTAGGCATATAACTTATATGTTTAGGGGCTGATTTTATATAGGGTGTGCAGGATGGTATACATGCAAAACACGTTATAAGTGCCCACAGGGGTGACTAGAGGCAATCTGCTGCCTGAGGCGAAGAATGAGATGGTGCCACGCACCCCCCCCCCCACCACCACCTTAGAGGGGGGAGGGGCTTTTTCAGAAATCCAATCAAAGACTGAATCAAACCAAAAAGCCGATTAGATTATATGGAGGAAATGCAAGATGTTTGCACACAGGGCCGTATCGAGCTGCAATCGCGCCCTGTGCGACTTGCAGCTCGGGTGCATCCCCCCCTCCCCCATACCTCCGTCCAGCGCTGCCTGCTCTTTCCCTGCTGTTGCTGCCCTCTGTTTTTTTCATGGTGGCGCCGGCAGCAGGGAAAGAACAGGCAGCACTGGACGGAGGTATGGGGAGGAGGAGGGGAGGGGGCATGCGCCCGATCTGAAAAGCAACGGCACTTTAAGCAGATCTGTCCCTAACTGTTCTGACATCGCATCGGAGGAGGGAGGGACCAGGCCTGTTTAAAGTGCTGCGAAAAGGCTTGGGGTGCATTTTGGCTGCCTGCTATTGCCTGCCAGTGACAGCAGGGCAACAGCAGACAGCCGAAAAGCGCCTCCCAAGCCTTTGCGCCTTGTGTGGCTGCACCGCTTGCACAGGGCTAGGTACGGTCCTGTTTGCACACCAAGGAACTAAAAGACAGCAAGAACCAATAGCACAGTTTATAAAACTAAATTATAACTCATTTTTATTTTGTTGTTATAAACTACATTATGGTTCTTGCTTTTTCTTTTTCAACATATATTTTGCATCCACAGTAGGTGCAGAGCAGAACCAGGACATTCACCCTCAGAACTCAATATTAAAAAAAAAAAAAATCTAATTCCGATCATCTCACTAACAACAACAACCACTATTCTCCAGTACCAGGCATATTGTGAACTAATACAAAACCCTACAACAAAGAGCAAACCTACCATACCATATCATATCAGCAAAACCTTCAAAACTCACATAAGGAGCCCATCCAAAATAAGCATCACTGTAAATACTACAGTGGCCCCTGGAACATCCATACACCTATTTAAAAAGCTGAACAAGTCAAATTACTACAGTACAGTATAGATCTTTATGTACAAATGCCATGTTAACAGAACACCTGACCTCAGTCACACACTCACAACATCGACCCTCACCAAGTACAGAATAAGTAACCACAATCTAAAGTAAAAGTAAAAATATGTAGACAAAATTTAAACTGAAACCCAAAGAAGCCAGTATCTACATGCAGTTCAACATCAGATAAATAAGAGATGCAGTTCCCCAATACTATGTAAAATATAAAAATAGCACAAAGTCCAATCACTAAAATTAAATAAAATTATTTTTTCTACCTTTGTTGTCTGATCAATTTATTCTCTGATCATGCTGGTCCCAATCTGAGGCTTCTGCTTTCCTGTCTTCTCTTAGCTCTCTTTCTGTGGTCTATGATACATCTGCCATTTCTTAGCTCTTCTTTTGTTTTCTTCACTTCCTTCCATCAGCCCATTTCCAGTTCCAGTAACCCTACCCAGTATCAGCCCCCTTTACAGTCCTCCCCTTCCAGTACCTTCCAATGTCAATCGCCTTGCATTCCCACGATTGCCATTGGTGTCCATTCCCTTCCAGTCCCCCTCTTTCCCCACTGTCCAGCCCCTTCTAGTCCAAATACCATCCCAGGTATCAGCTCAGGTCCACTCTGGGTGCCACTCGTATGTCAGCTCCCTTCCAGCCTCCTCCCCATTACCCAGCCGCCTACCACTTCCATCCCCAAGTGTCAGCTCCCTTCCAGTGTCCCTTCAGTACATCCCTGAAGGTAAGCATTTTTTTTCCCTGTCTTACCTCTCTCCCCAGCTGTTTACACAGGCATTATTTTCTGCCTCAGGATGGAAGTGCTCCAACTTTGTCTGAGCCTGTCATAAAATAGTTCAGAGCTGGTTGACAGCCTTGCGAGAACTGCTCGCAGAGAATAAGCAGGAGAGACAGCTAACTTGATTTAGAGGAGGGCACAGCTCGTGGTCATTTAATTAATTAATTAGGTTTGTGTCCCCCTGCCCGTTTTGGGATTTGCATAGGTAGCAGTGGTGCGGATCTGTGCTGGGTCCGCTGCTTTTTGACATATTCATAAATGACCTGGAAAGTGGAATAAAGAGTGAAGTTATCAAATTTGCAGATGACACAAAACTATTTAAAGTTGTTAAAACCCAAGAGGATTGTGGAAAATTGCAAGAGGATCTTGATAAATTGGAAGACTGGGCATCAAAATGGCAGATGAAATTTAATGTGGACAAGTGCAAGGTTATGCACCTAGGGAAGAACAACCCAAACTATGGTTACACGATGCAAGGTTCCACATTAGGAACCACCACCCAGGAAAAAGATTTAGGCGTCATTGTGGATTCCATGTTAAAACCCTCGGCCCAGTGTGCAGCGGCAGCCAAGAGAGCAAATAGAATGCTAGGTATGATAAGGAAAGGAATGGAAAATAAAACAAAAGATATTATAATGCCTCTATATCGTTACATGGTGAGACCGCACCTTGAATATTGTGTGCAATTCTGGTCGCCGTATCTTAAAAAGGATATAGCGATTTTAGAAAAGGTTCAGAGAAGAGCCACCAAAATGGTAAAGGGGTTGGAAGGATACTCCTATGAAGAAAGGCTAAAAAGGTTAGGGCTCTTTAACCTGGAAAAGAGACGGCTGAGGGGAGATATGATAGAAGTCTATAAATTAATGAATAGAGTGGAACGGGTAAATGTAGATCGATTGTTTACCTTATCAGAATATAGAAAGACTAGGGGACATGCAATGAAGCTACAGGGTAAACTATTTAAGACTAATAAAAGAAAATATTTTTTCACTCAACATGTAATCATTGTTACTGGAGGATGTACTAAAGGCTGTTAGTGTAGCTGGGTTTAAAAAAGGTTTGGACAAGTTCCTGGAGGAAAGGTCCATAAACCATTATTAAGAAGGGACCCAGGATATCAATGCTTGAACCAATACAAGCATTGTGGAACCTGTGTTCCTTGGGGAAACTGCTAGGTACATATGACCTAGATTGGCCACTGTTGGAAACAGAATACTGGGCTTGATGGACCTTGGTCTGACCCAGTATGGCATATCTTATGTTCTTATGTTCTTATCCTCCAGGGTTAATATGTGCTCAGCGACACGGGTTTGGTTCCAGCTCACTGCGCAGCTCTCGCTGGATTGGCATTGGTGGCGCTGGTGCTGGCCTTCACCAGAGCCATTGCATTCCTGATGACACTGGCCCTGTAGTAAGAATAACGTTTGGGGGGTTAAGAGCAGGAATCGCTGTGTGTTTACTGTGAAAAGAGAAAAAGTGGCACCAGCGCCCTGATAGGATATAATGGGATCTCAGAAGTCAAAGGACAGGAAAATTGAAAAGCCAGGAAGGGAAAATGCATGCATTTATCCATCTGATTCCCCAGATGGGATAATGTGTAAGAAATATGAATCTGGTGTCTGTGCCTACCTTCCAAAATTGAATTTTTATACCAGAGACTGTACAGACAAGCAGCGGTGAAATGGATCAAAAACTGGTTGACGGACAGACGTCAGAAGATGATGGTAAAAGGAACTCACTCGGATGAAAGGAAGGTGATTAGCAGTATGCCCCAGGGTTCGGTCTTGGGACCGGTACTGTTCAATGTATTTGTGAGTGATATCGCTGAAGGACTGAATGGAAAAGTCTGTCTTTTTGCAGATGACACAAAAATTTGCAACAGACTCCCCTGAGGGAGTGCATAACATGAGGAAAGATCTACAAAAGCTTGAAGGAATGGTCTAATGCTTGGCAGTTAAGATTTAATGTGAAGAAGTGCAGTGTCATGCACTTGGGAAGCAGAAATCCAAGGAAACTATGCAATAGAGGGTGAGAGGATGATGAGCACGGACCAGGAGAAGGACCTTGGAGTGATTGTTTCTGAGGTTCTCAAGGTGGCGGAACAGTGTGACAAGGTGGTGGCAAATGCCAGAAGGATGCTGGGTTAAATACAGAGAGGAATTACCAGCAGAAAGGAGGAGGTACTAATGCCACTGTACAAGTCACTGGTGAGGCCTCACTTGGAATATTGTTGTTCAGTTTTGGAGACCATATCTCACAAAGGATATAAAAAGACTGGAAACAGTTCAGAGGAAGACGACCAAAATGATTTGGAGCCTGCAACAGAAGACGTATGAGAAGAGACTTGAAGACCTAAATATATATACTCTGGAGGAGAGGAGGGATAGGGGAGATATGATGCAGACCTTTAAATACTTAAAGAGAAATAGTGAACAAACAAACCTCTTCCAAAGACAGGGAAGCTGTAAAACTAGAGAGCATAACATGAAGCTGCAAGGAGCTAAATTGAATGGCAATGTCAGGAGATACTTTTTCACTGAAAGGGTGGTGGATGCTTGGAATGCCCTCCCAATGGAAGTGGTGGGGGCAAACACAGTGACAGAATTCAAAATGGCATGGGACAGACACAGTGGACCCCTTTATAGCAACAGGATAAAATCAAAATAAACTTAACAATCTCTTATATCTCAACAAATAGGGTTGGTACATCCCTAAACAAAGGCATGGGGAGGGGTGGCCTGCATGGAGCGGCAGGTGCACCTACTCTTGCCACTTTGCTGGGCAGACTAGATGGACCATGATGGTCTTTGTCTGCCATCATATATTATGTTACTATGCTAAGTTTCCGCTTGATGGGTTGTGGGAGTTAAGTAAAATGGTTTATTTAAAGAAATGTATGTCTACCAATATATATATTGTGAAAATTAAGCAAGTCCAGTGGATTTCTTATTATATTTGGTATGATAAAGCTGTAAAATGTAATAGGGAACAGGAAATATTAAATGATAAATTGCACAAATATATTATAAATTGAAGGCTTTGGAAAACAAAGCCACTCGCTTTGGAAAACAAAGACCGCCATGATCTTCACGCCAGCGGCAGATCTCCCTCCGGGATTGAGCAGCTGAAGCCAGCCCAGACGGACGTCCCCTTGATCTGCCCAATCAAGGCAGCCGTCACTTATTTAAAAAGAGCGCCATCAGGCCACAACGAGCACAGACCGCCACGATCTTCATGGCAGCGGCAGCTCTCCCTCCGGGATTGAGCAGCCGAAGCCAGCCCAGATGGACATCCCTTCACTCTGCCCAATCGGGGCAGCCATCACTTATTTAAAAAGAGTGCTATCGGGCCGCAATGAGCAGAGACCGCCACGATCTTCACGCCAGCGGCAGCTCTCCCTCCGGGATTGAGCAGCCGAAGCCAGCCCAGACAGACGTCCCTTCGCTCTGCCCAATAGGGGCAGCCATCGCTTATTTAAAAAGAGCACCATCGGGCCACAATGAGCAGAGACCGCCACGATTTTCACGCCAGCGGCAGCTCTCCCTCCAAGATTGAGCAGCCGAAGCCAGCCCAGATGGACGTCCCTTCGCTCTGCCCAATTGGGGCAGCCGTCGCTTATTTAAAAAGAGCGCCATCGGGCGCCCTTAGGCAGAGGCCATCATTAAGGTCACCTCGACACTAACAAAGCCATCCAAATCAGACACCGTAGAAACTGTAAAACACTTCTTTCCAAGCATACTTGCCTGTATGAACATGGGGCTACGCTGATTACCCTGCAGCCATAGCCGCCGGCCCAGCCGGAGCTCTCCCAGGAGGGATCGAGCCACTGGACTGGAGCGAGCCGCATCCTTCTCCCACGGCCGAACTGCCCGATCAGGGCCAACGGAGCAACTCTTGATGATACACGGACCAGACGAGCCCGATGACTGCTGAGATAGCCACATAAAGTAAGCATTGACATGGTGCCAACCATACCAGACCTTTATCAAAAACTCACTACCTCATTGCGCATAAGGGTAGCGCTATAACGTGTTTAGGGGAATTGAATTGAATATCAGGAGCTCATGGTGCAGAAATTAAATGCATACAAGCTAAATAAGTCTACACTGCCACTATCATAGTAAGTTGCCTGTCTGTTATAAATGTGCCCACCTTGCCCCCTGCAATTACGCTTATAATATTAGGGGGTGTACCCTGTGATAGTACTCTTATGATATAAGGGGTGCACCTGTGATATTACTTTTATGATACTGGGGGATGTACCTGTGATGCTACTCTCATGATATTAGGGGGTATACCTGTGATATTGTACCCACTGAAACACTAAGAACCCATAGTGATCCTTAACAGCAGAGCAGACCACCCACAGCACATATGGCACCCTACTTACTAACATTCACATGCTGCTACCTCCTCACAAACCTAATCGGTAACACCCTTGCCCTTACCACCTCCCAAATCCAGATCCCAATCCTTCTAGGCCAAGGTAAAAAACACTCATGGAACCACCGCCAACCGCCCCCAGAAGCCAGGCACAATCTACATCCACACCTCACACACATACCAATCCAACACATCACAAGGGCCAAGGCGGAGAAGAACCAGAAGCCACACAACCTAAGATGTGCCCTCATAAACGCTCGCTCTGTCCACAGGAAATGGCCAGCCATCTCGCACCTTATCACACTCCACGGGTTGGATATGCTACTAGTCATGGAATCATGGCTCTCCGACTCGGATTCAGTCATCCTCAATCAGTTCATCCCTCCTAACTTCTCCATCCACAAGTGCCACAGAACTAGCTGCAGCAACGGAGGCGCCTTCATTCTAGTAAAGACAGAACTCCATTTCCAGCTGCTGTCCTCCAATAGCACTGCCAACATGGAAGCAATCAACATAGCAAACGAACTCTCCACCATCAACCTAATATACAGATCACCATCCCCCTCCCCCGATGACTTGTCAACAACAATCGACCTAGCCTACAACCCCAAGAACCCATGCTTACCAAACTGGGTAATGGGGGACCTTAATCTGCCAGCTCTCCAAAACACCCAGGTTGAAGCCTTCCTTGAAGCGCTCAAGGAGCTGGGATACAAGCAGGTAATAGATGCACCCACCCACACAAAAGGAAACATACTGGACCTGATCTTCATGCCAACACGAAGTCTTGAAGGACTAGAAAAAGGGACTGTTACTTCTGGAGAGAGATCTGCAACTGTGAGTATATACTTCTGGTAATTTTCTAAAAGGAATTCTTTGTATTAAAGCTAATTAATCTGTTAACCCACTATTTTTTGTTAAATCAGTCAGGGCCTAGTAGCAGCAGTTTAAGTTTAAATTTAAAACACAGAGGAAAACTTTCTGGTTACATTTCATACCCAGCAGAGAGCTTGTAGTTTAAATTTAATAGTCACTCAGGGCCTAGCATCAGAAAAGTACTTTTAGCTTAAATTTAAAACACAGAAGAGAGTTTTCTGGTTAAATTTAGAACCCAGCAGAAAGCTTGTAGTTTAAATTTCATAAGAGCTTAGAGCCTAGCAGCAGCTAAGAGCTATAATTTAAATCAAATCAGAATTTAGCTTACCTCAGCAGCACAAGACAGGGTACTGTGTAGCAGTCCTCTTTTACTAAGTGTTATTTCCCTCCCTCCCTCCCCACACCCACCCACCCCTGGGATAATCGTAGCTTTATAGGTACCTACACATCTTAAAAGACAGGAAGTGCTTTCAGGTGAAGCTCATTACCCAAATCAGTCATACACTAAGGACCTGAGATTACTTAAGCTTCAGGTGAACAAGGTATATTACACGGATTAGGTACAGTTTTATTAGTATAAATATCCATAGCAACCCTTAATAAGTAAAGAACTTAGATCTAAACACACATTTAAAACTAAGATGCAGACAGCAGTCCAGCAGCGGGATGGGGGCTTTCCAGTCTTTTGCATTGAGTGTCACATGTATGATTTTCTCCCAGTTGGTGAGAGGTCTTACATGTGCAGTAGGTGCAAGGAACTCTTTGCTCTCAGGGAACGAGTCCGTTCTCTAGAGGCTAGAGTAGCAGACTTGGAAAGCATAAGACAGACAGAGAGGTACATAGACGAGACCTACAGGGATATAGTCCTGAAGTCCCACCTCCAGTCTGGCAGCATCCCTGTTGCCATGGAGGAGAGAGGTCACGTGACAGGAGAGCATCACCCTGGTGTGGCAGGAAGTGATCCTGTAACTAGGACCTGTCCTCCAGGTGATGTAAAACCCTCTTGCACCGAGGAAGTTTCTCCAGGGCCATGTGCCCATGAGGGAAGGGTTAGGACAGCCGTTATAGTTGGTGATTCGATCATTAGGCATGTAGATAGCTGGGTGGCTGGTGGACGTGAGGATCGCCTGGTAACATGCCTGCCTGGTGCAAAGGTAGTGGACCTCTCGCGCCACCTAGATAAGGTCTTAGATAGTGCTGGGGAGGAGTCTGCTGTCTTGGTACATGTCGGTACCAATGACATAGGAAAATGTGGTAGGGAGCTTCTGGAGGCAAAATTTAGGCTTTTAGGTAGGAAGTTGAAATCCAGAACTTCCAGAGTAGCATTCTCCGAAATGCTTCCTGTTCCACGCGCAGGACCCAAAAGGCAGGCAGAGCTCCGGAGTCTCAATGCATGGATGAGACAATGGTGCAGAGATGAGGGTTTTGGATTTGTTAGGAACTGGGGAACATTCTGGGGAAAGGAGGGGCTCTTCCGAAGGGATGGGCTTCACCTTAACCGGGATGGAACCAGGCTGCTGGCATTAACCTTTAAAAAGGAGATAGAGCAGCTTTTAAACTAGATATTAGGGGAAAGCCGACAGTCGCCCAAGAGCGGATGGTTCGGAAGAATGTATCTTTGAAGGATACTACCAAAAGCAGAGAGGTTCCACTAAAGAGTAAAGTAGCCCAAATGCCCTCAAGTATGGAGCAGACAGAGCTTAAAAATCCCAAATTACCCATGTCTAACAATAGCCAAATTAATATGAATAAAATACATTCTCTAAAATGCTTGTATGCAAATGCTAGAAGTCTATAAAATAAGATGGGAGAGTTAGCATATATAGCACTAAATGAAAGATTAGATATGATTGGAATATCAGAGACATGGTGGAAGGAGGACAACCAGTGGGACACTGTGATACCTGGGTACAAACTATATCGTAATGATAGAGCTGATCAAATTGGTGGAGGGGTTGCTCTCTATGTTAGAGAGGGCATTGAGTCAGAAAGGATTAAAGTTTTGCAGGAAACAAAATCTGCTGTAGAATCTATATGGATTGAAATTCCATGTAAAAGGGGGAAGGCAATGGGGTGTACTATCGAGCGCCTGGCCAGAATGACCAAATGGATGATGAAATGCTCAAAAAAATCAAGGAAGCTAACAAAAGTTACAGCGCAGTAATAATAATGGGTGATTTCAATTACCCCGGTATCGACTGGGTCAGTGTCACGTCAGGACATGCTAGGGAGATAAAGTTCCTAGATGAAATAAATGACTGCTTCTTGGAGCAGCTGGTTCATGAACCGACCAGAGGGGAAGCCATATTAGACCTAGTCCTTAGTGGAACACCAGATCTAGTGCAAGAGATAAGGGTGTTGGGGCCACTTGGCAATAGTGATCATAGCATGATCACCTTTGATTTAATTAGTGGAGGAGGGATAGTAAGGAAATCCACAGTTCTATCTTTTAACTTTCGAAAGGAAGACTATGATAAAATGAGGAAAACAGTTAAGAAAAAACTAAAAGGAGCAGTTGCAAAGGTTAAAGACGTACATCAAGCTTGGGTGTTGTTGAAAAATACTATCTTGGAAGCTCAGACCAGCTGTATTCCACGCTTTAAGAAAAGTGGAAGGAAGTCCATAAAACTGCCAGCATGGTTTAAAGGTGAGGTCAGAGAGGCTGTTGTTGCCAAAAAAGCATCTTTCAGGAAATGGAAAAAAGAGCCAAACGACGAAACTTGGAAACAGCACAAGCACTGGCAAGTCAAATGCAAGGCATTGATAAGGCAGGCAAAGAGAGAATTTGAGAAGAAGCTTGCTGCGGAAGCAAAAACACGAAATAAAGACCTTTTCAAGTACATTCGTAGCAAAAAACCTGTGAGAGAGTCAGTTGGTCCATTAGATGATCAAGGGGTTAAAGGAGCACTAAGAGGCGACAAGGCGATAGCGGAGAGACTGAGGAAGATGTAGGGATGTTACCCATGACTGAAGTGGTATTTAAAGGTGTGGAAGAATTGAAGGAAATATCGATACATCGGGAAGATGTATTACAACTATTAGATAAACTGAAGAGTAGCAAATCACCTGGGCCGGATGGTATACATCCAAGGGTGTTGAAAGAACTGAAATATGAGATTACAGACCTGCTATTAGTAATCTGTGAACTATCATTAAAATCATCTCTAAGCCCTGAAGATTGGAGGATCGCCAATGTAACGCCAATTTTTAAAAAGGGTTCCAGGTGTGATCTGGGAAACTACAGACCGGTGAGCCTGACATCAGTACCGGGAAAAATGGTAGAAACCATCATAAAGAATAAAATTACTCAGCATGTAGATAGTCATGACCTAATGGGAGACAGCCAACATGGCTTTAGACAAGGAAGATCTTGTCTTACTTATCTGTTATGTTTTTTTGAAAGAGTGAATAAACAAGTGGACAAAGGTGAGTCGGTTGATATTGTGTATCTGGACTTTCAGAAAGCATTTGACAAGGTCCCTCATCAGAGACTTTTGGCAAAACTAAAGAGTCATGGGATAGGAGGCAGTGTACTATTGTGGATCAGGAACTGGTTAAAAGATAGAAAGCAGAGGGTAGGGCTAAATGGCCAATTTTCCCAATGGAGAAAGGTGAATAGTGGTGTACACCAGGGATCTGTGCTGGGTCCGCTGCTTTTTGACATATTCATAAATGACCTGGAAAGTGGAATAACGAGTGAGGTTATCAAATTTGCAGATGACACAAAACTATTTAAAGTTGTTAAAACCCAAGAGGATTGTGGAAAATTGCAAGAGGATCTTGATAAACTGGAAGACTGGGCATCAAAATGGCAGATAAAATTTAATGTGGACAAGTGCAAGGTTATGCACCTAGGGAAGAACAACCCAAACTATGGTTACACGATGCAAGGTTCCACATTAGGAACCACCACCCAGGAAAAAGATTTAGGCGTCATTGTGGATACCATGTTAAAACCCTCGGCCCAGTGTGCAGCGGTGGCCAAGAGAGCAAATAGAATGCTAGGTATCATAAGGAAAGGAATGGAAAATAAAACAAAAGATATTATAATGCCTCTATATCGTTCCATGGTGAGACCGCACCTTGAATATTGTGTGCAATTCTGGTCGCCGTATCTTAAAAAGGATATAGCGATTTTAGAAAAGGTTCAGAGAAGAGCCACCAAAATGGTAAAGGGGATGGAAGGATACTCCTATGAAGAAAGGCTAAAAAGGTTAGGGCTCTTTAACCTGGAAAAGAGACGGCTGAGGGGAGATATGATAGAAGTCTATAAATTAATGAACGGAATGGAACGGGTAAACGTAGATCGATTGTTTACCTTATCAGAATATAAAAAGACTAGGGGACATGCAATGAAGCTACAGGGTAAACTATTTAAGACTAATAAAAGAAAATATTTTTTCACTCAACGTGTAATCAAACTCTGGAATTTGTTACCGGAGGATGTAGTAAAGGCTGTTAGTGTAGCTGTGTTTAAAAAAGGTTTGGACAAGTTCCTGGAGGAAAGGTCCATAAACCATTATTAAGAAGGGACCCAGGATATCAATGCTTGAACCAATACAAGCATTGTGTTACCTGTGTCTCTTGAGGAAACTGCTAGGTACATATGACCTAGATTGGCCACTGTTGGAAACAGAATACTGGGCTTGATGGACCTTAGTCTGACCCAGTATGGCATATCTTATGTTCTTATGTAACATCTACTCTAACCCCAAGCTACGACATTGATCTATCCATCACATCTGTACCATGATCCGACCACAGACTAATTAAATTTCAAATGCCCATGAACCAAGGTAACCATCCTTGCAGAAAAGAACAGACTCCCTTAACAGTTAAAAGGCGTTTCCGACTCTTTGACAAAGAAGAAATCAGCAAAAATGTTCTACCTTTCCTCAGCCTGCCATCACCCAGCCTCGATGAAATAATATCCAAATGGAATGAGAGCCTAAGCTCAGCAGCACACCTACCTGCCTCAAACACACTACCAAAGAGAAGGAAAGCGGTGCAATGGTATTCCACCGAGATTCGATATTCCCTACTCCGCCTTAGGAAGCTTGAGAGACGATTGAGGCGTTCTCGATCCATAGATGACCTGGAAGCCTACACCTCCTACATGGACATACACCGAGAAACTATCTCAAAAAATGGAAAGAACATCATGCTGAACTCCTGCGATGTTCCCTAAATAAACCCCACAACCTGTTCAACATTGTGAAATCCCTGACAAAGGAACCTGCTCCCCCCCAACCAGGCCTATTACACCCCCAGTAATTCGCTGAATACATACAAGCCAAGTCCCGCCGAACCAACACCCCCACAACCCAAGTTCCAGAACCCAAACAGCACCACCCTACACCATTGACAGCATTCACACCTCTGTCCACCAGTAAAATGGAAGAGACCATCACATCTATAAACACCACCACAGCCCCCAACGACCCCTGTCCAGCATTCTGGATAAAATCACTGTGCACTGAGTTAAGTCCATATCTAACCAAGATCATGGACCTATCCTTCTCAACAGGGGTGTTCCCACCGGCCCTGAAACAGACCTCCATCCGACCCCTCCTTAGAAACAACAAGCTCGACCCCAAGAAAGCGGAATCCTACCATCCAATCTCCAGCATTCCTCTGCTGGCCAAGATAATAGAGAAGGATATGCAACGTCAAATACAACACCACATTGATACTACTGCCCAACTGGACCTGCGTCAACATGGATTTCGAGAATCCCATGGCATTGAGATCCTCCTTACCAAGCTACTCAGCACCCTAATCTCAGAGATCGATAACAGCAGTAACGGATACGCCTTAATCTTCATGTATATTGCTGCCGCTTTTGACTCAGTCAACCACGAGACGCTTCTGTCACAGCTACAAGAGAGGGGAATCCACGGCTCAGCCTTGAATTGGTGCAAGTCATACCTGACAGATAGATGGCAGCAGGTAAGAACTGACTCAGGGACCTCCAAGCCGTTTGAACAAACGCAAGGGGTCCCCCAAGGATCATCACTCTCAGCCCTCCTTTTCAACATATATATGCAACCCATTTGCGCAATCATCCATTGCTTCAAGGTCTCCTGCTTAGTGTACGCAGACGATGTGCTACTCTTCGCTCCATTCTCAATCAACCAACCAGACTTCTCGACCCTGACAAAATGCTTCAAGGCTGTCACAGATTGGCTCCACACAGAGCCTCAAAATTAATTTCAAGAAAACCGATGTCCTCTTCATCACAAAGAATCATTCCTTCATCCCCCCAACATCAATAAGAGTAAGAGATGCGGAGCTCTTGACCAAGCCCACCATCCGCTACCTGGGGATCACCCTCGACCAGCATCTGGACATGAGGGCACACATAAGCAATACAGTCAGAGCAATCTATAATAAGATATGAACCATCCGGCACCTGCGAGCCCTATTGGAACCTGATGATTTTTGGACAATCTTTCAAGCATTGGTAAACCTGCACTTTGATTATGCCAATGCTATCCTGCAGGGACTCCCCAAGAACACCCTGAACCCTCTCCATCTGGCCATGAACGCAGCCGCCTGAGTCCTTCATGGAGCCTCCAGAAGGGACCACATCACCCCGGTCCTAAAACACCTCCACTGGTTGCCGATCCACTGTAGACTCACTTTAAAAGTCTTACTAATGACTTTCAAAGCCATCAACAACCTATCCTCTTCTTCTCTAACAGACCTTATCCTGCCCGTACCTGCAAACAGGGCCAGAAGGTCATTCGCTATAAACACCCTTGTAATACCTAGAGAAATAACTAAATGCTCCCAGGCAGCAAGGAACAGAGCATTCAGATTCTACGCACCTATGCTCTGGAATGCCCTCCCTACCCCTATCCGGGCAATACCTGACCTCACCCAATTTCGGAAGGCGCTGAAGCACCATTTGTTCCTCCTAAATTACTCCCTGCCCAATGGAACAACACAACCAAGCTTACCCCCGCCAACATCAAGGACACCACTGATACACCCAGGGCATGATAACATACTCACATTCTAAATGCGACCGCCCAAACCTGTATATAAATATGTGAATAGTTTCAGTGAGTGTTCATGTGCTCCGTAGAAGTAGAAAAGATCAGTTGTACATAGTGTATATAGTACCCCTGTTAATCCAAGTTGTAAAACCTGTTATATGTAATGTACACCGCATGCTCCGCTGCTTTGTGCAATTGGTTGTTAACTGTAAACCGTGTTGATTTTAAAGAGCACGGTATAGAAACAACATAAATAAATAAATAAGCCACTTACTTTGGAAATAAGTGTCTTTGAATCTGTGAAACCTGCCTGCCCAAATACACCCCCTCCCGATTGTGAGAACCAGATGAAGTGAAGTGCGAGTGATTGTATTGGGATTTGGAGGACACTTCTGTAGTGGCTGTTTATCTTTATCTTTATATCTTTATCTTTATTAAAACACTTGATAGACCGCCCAGGCCAGAGCATCAGGGCGGTGTACAATCATAAAAAATGACAGCCGCTGGAAAAGAAGGAAGAAAGGAATGCCAAAAATAACAGGACAGGAAGAGAGACAGTAAAAACAAAGAGAGAACAATAAGAACGCAAGAAGGGCAAAAGGAAAATGAGGGGAGGAGGGGGAAGAACATGGGCAAATTTAAGAGGGATGGGAGGCGCAACTAGGGGGATAAAACACCATCAGTGGGGGGGGAGAGCACGGGAAAATTAGGGGGGATGGGAGGCGCCACTAGGGGGAAGAGCACCATCAGTAGGGAAGGGGAGATCGAAAGCCTGACAAAAAAGGTGTGTCTTAAGAAGGGCCTTGAAGCGAGTGTAAGACAGTTCGGTGCGGAGTGAGAGGGGAAGAGAGTCCCAAAGAGCGGGACCTAAGAAAAAGAAAGCGGAGTGTCGAGTGGATTCGAGGTGGGCCTGTGAAGGTGAGGGAAGGAAGAGACGATTGCCGTGGGATGAACGAAGAAGGCGGGGAGAGGGCTGAAGATGAATGATATTGGCTAAGTACTGGGGGGTATCAGAGTGAAGAGCCTTGTGAGCAAGGATAAGTAGTTTGAACATAAACCGGAACTTGATTGGGAGCCAGTGTAAGGAAAACAGACACGGTGATATATGGGAACGAAAAGGGGATGAAGTAACAAGACGGGCAGCAGCATTCTGAACAAGTTGGAGGCGACGGAGTTGGTAAGATGGAAGACCGGCATAGATGACGTTACAATAGTCGAGACGAGAGATAACCAAAGACAGGACAAGAGTGACAACAGAGGATAAGGGAAGAAAGGAACGGACGGCCTTGATACGGCGTAAGTGAAAAAAGGAAGAGCGGACAACGGAGGAAATATGTTCGTGAAAAGAAAGGGACGGGTCTAGGGTAACACCCAGGTAACGAAGGGTAGGGGCAGAAGAGATGGAGTGGGAGCCCATGACAGGTAGTACCGTGAGGGGTGGGAGACCAAAGGTAATCCAGAGAGCAGCAGATTTAGCGGGATTAGCATGCATGAAATTTGACTCAAACCAGGAGGCGATAGAGGACAGACAGAGGTTGAGTGGAGCAAGGTCCGGGGAGGAGGGAGAAGTGTGGTGAACCAGGAGGATGTCGTCGGCGTATATGTAGAAAGAGAGAGCAGATTGTTGGATTAACAGGGCTAGGGGAGCAAGAAAAGCATTGAAAAGCAGAGGAGAGAGAATGGAACCCTGGGGGACGCCACAGGTGGCAGGGGTAGGGGGGGATACTGAGGTACCAGAGTGGACTGAGAAGGTACAGCAGGACAAGAAAGAGTGAAACCACCGGAGGACAGTACCATGGATGCCAAAGTCAGACAGACGAGAAAGGAGGGTGCGGTGATCGACTACATCAAACGCAGAGGACAGATCCAGAGAGACCACAAGAGAAATATCACCACGATCGTGAGAGCGGTGAAGTTCGGAGAGCAAAGCTGTGAGGACGGTTTCGGTACTGTGACCGGTGTGAAAACCAGATTGACGGGGGTGGAGGGCGTGAGTGGAATCAAGATGAGAGGCCAACTGGGAGAAGACAAGTTTTTCAAGGATCTTGGACAGGAAGGAGAGGTTGGAGACAGGGCGCCAGTTGGCGGGAGAAGTAGGGTCAAGGGTAGGCTTTTTCAGGAGGGGACGGACAATAGCGTGCTTCCAACGGGAAGGGAAAAGACCGGAAGAGAGACTAGAATTGCCTTAGGGGAGGGGTCTAACGCCCCTGCCACACCTTCCTTGCAGGTGGAGATCAAGTCTAGCATTGCACTCCCCTCCGTATTGGGTGGGTCTGGTACTCCCTCCTCAACAGTGAGGGTCGATATCCCCACTGCGTCCTCCTCTGGGGTCATGGTTGGGGGTGGCACCTGTGTTTGTTACACCTCCGGGCCTTTCATGGGCTGGGCTTGTGCCTTCCTCTTCCACCTTGGGGACTTCCACCCTGCCAGCTGTGACCTTGGGCGCAGCTGAAGTGACATCAATGGCCTCATCCATTTCCCTCCCTCATCACTGGCTCCTCCCTCAGTAGCAATATCACGCCCTACTCCTTCCCCTCCCACTATATCACCACAGTCGGCTATTCCCATTGGGAGACAGGTTGGGCCTCCCATCCAAATGCAACAGGAAAATTTCCATATACAGGAGTTGTCCTACCAATTAGTGGAGGACATGTGGGACATGAACGTGTCTGAGGCGGAAATTGATAAGCAGGTCTCCTGGGCTCGGTCCCAGTCATGGTTGGACGTGCTGTGCATGGGAGGCATGCAGGTACTATTGATACCAGCAGAATATAGATGTTGTAAGGCTATTATTGTGACAAAACTATGAAGCCCTAGCATATGCTTTAAGGGTCTCACCTCAAGCTATAGACAAAGTCAAATCTTATTTTCTGGTTCCACCGTTGGGCCATTATGTACGGCGATTAAAGGGTTACAACATAACCTTGATACCGGAATTGTGCCAAAAATGTTCCGAGTCCTCCCAGGACACAGGGACCTTGCTGTGTTGAGGCACCATGGACCCCTTCAGAACTCTGCCAGATGGTGCGGGATTTTTTCAACCTCCAAGAAGAACCTCGGAAGTGGGCAAATGAGTTGGAAGTGATAGTTCATACTTATGACTCTACTTACTGGGATTTGACCCATTAGAAATGTCGTCGAACCCTGCAGATCTTTCTTCATTGAAAGAAATGTCCAATATCCTGCCACTGGCCTGGTTGTTGATCCCTTCGCTCAAGAAGGGTACACTATCTGGAAAAACACTAGAGATTGTTGGATCAAGTGCCACATATGTTTGCTCCTAAGTCTGATCTGTGATGAGAATATACAATGACTATCTGTAGACTACTGCCTTGTACCTGTGAGCCTGATGAGTGCCTACCCCCGCATTCCTCTTTCTAAAGACTGAAGTGATCGTTTCGGTGACTGGAAAGGAGTTGCCCTTCATTATTGATACCAGGGCCATCCATTCATCTGTTTGCCAGGCAGCTGCTGGATGCTGACCGAAGGAAGCCAATGTTATATAAGCTGAGGGATTGGAAGAAAGACCTATCCCTCACAGCCTTGCCATGTCCCTTCCGGTCATGACTGGCCACAGCGATCCTATCTACCATTCATGATTAGTCCTACTTTGCCTGTGAAACCTTTGGGCCGGGACTTTCTTACTAGTCTCGGTTGCTCGATGTTATTCTTTCCCGATGGTGAGGTGTGCCTTTATATGCCTGATTCAGAATCCCCATTGGAAGTCATACTGGTCCTGCTAACCTCCAAGTCCTTGTCTCAGCCAATCCACAACACTGGGGAGATTATCCGGCCTTTATCAGCGGAATTCATGTCAGACTTCGAGAGCCTCCCCAATCCTCTGTGGGCTTGTGACTCATCGGAGGTTGGCCGATTATGGGTCTCACCCGTCCAGATCACTCTTGCAGATCCTTCTGCCATTATTCAAGTGCCTCAATATCTGCTTGCACCAGAAACAAAAAAGGGTATCTATCCCGTGGTACAGGCTCTACTTCAGCAAGGAGTAATCTACCCTACCACCTCACCTCATAACACTCCCACATTTCCGATGAAAAATGCTGAAGGCAAGAATTGGTGCTTCATCTAGGATCTGCGGGCTCTGAATAAATCTGTGGTGACTTCTACCCCTATTGTATCCAACCCTTCAACCATTAGGTCACTTAGCAGTGGTCTTTACCATCATGGATTTCTCCATACCTCTCTGCTCCTCCAGCCAGCCATATTTTGTGTTCACCTGTAGGGAGCGGCAATACATCTGGAGTACCCTTAGTCTAGGGTACACAGAGAGCGCCTCTTACTTCTCACAGGCCTTGAAGCAGACCTTGGAAGACTTCCAGTTTTCCTCTGATTCTTCTGGTATGTTCTAAATACCTTGCTTCCGGACTCTTTGGCCCTGTTACGGCACCCACATTGCATGGGCTTGAAAGTTAATAAGAAGAAGTTACAATATTATCAATCCAAATTTAAAGCCTTTCTGTTCATGGAACTCTATGGCCACATCACGTAATCCTACAACTGCACTGGCCCCAACCAAAGGTTCCATGATGCACTCAAGCGGACATGATAACCTAATCAGATCCATGATACCCTCAAGCGGACACGATAACCTAATCAGATCCAAATGGACAGAACCCATGTTGATATGTAAATATGTTGAAAAAGTTGTATATAGTTACTCCCCTTTTAAATATCCCAAACCAACATAATGTACCCTGTTCATGTTCTGAGTTTAATGTAAACTGCTTTTATTTCAGGATAAGGCAGTATAAAAACCAAGTTAAATAAATAAATAAAGTTGGTTTCCTGGGCTGCCGAATGCGACAGGGCCATCGTGCATACAGGTTATTGCTTCATATCCTTGGCTTCTCACAAAGAGACAACTTCACAAATTTCCAGGACTCTGCAACTACTGTTGTTATTGGATTTTGGACTTTGCAGTGATCTCTCCCTGCTTACAGACCTCCTGAAGGGAGAGACACCAGAGACTGAGTTGCCGTGGACAGAACAAGCAGAGCAAGCCTTTTGGCTCCGACACTTGGATTGCCTGACTACTCTCTGGCCTTCCTGCTCTTCTGCCAAGATCGGGTCAGTGTTGCAACCAGAGTCCTTGTCCAAGATAATGGCACTGGTCATCGTCCAGTAGCCTATCTAAGTCATAAAGTGGACACCATTGCTAAAGGCTTACCAACTTGCTTACGGGCAATCAGTGTGGAGGCGTCTCTGCGTAAGCATGCTGGACCTATCTTCCTGGATTATCCCACTACTCTTTGGGAACCACATTCAGTCAATATACTTGTTAATGCCACCAAGACTCAGTTCCTGTCTGTTGCGCATCTAGCACATTTGGATATTGCTCTTCTCAAAACCCCAATCTTATGGTGTCTCGATTTACTCAACTTAACCCTTGTTGCCTCTCCCGGAGGAGGGACTTCCTCATGATTGCTTACAAGCCATTGATCTTGAGACTAAGCCTAGATTGGACCTTTCTGCTCTTCCCCTTCCAAATGTCGATCTTGAATTCTATGTGGATGGGTCTTGTCTGAGGGATATGGGGTGGGGGGGGGAGGGGGAGGAAAGATTTTTAACCTCAGGTTATGCTGTGTGTAGTTTGTATGAAATTGTTGAACATGGACATTTGGCTGATGTTTTCAGTGCCCAAGCAGCTGAACATGTAGCCTTTATGTGGGCTTGCCAATTGGGCAAAGATAACAATTTTGACTGTTTTTACTGACTCTAGGTATGCCCACGGTGTCATCTGGGACTTCGGCATGATATGGAAAGCCCAAGGGTTTCTCACTTCCTCTAACAAACCTATCGCTCATGCTGGTCTTATTTTCAAACTCCTGGAGTCTTCTTTGCTACCCTTTGCACTGACTGTTGTAAAGTGCAAGGGCCATGATCCCTCCAGCACTGATGTTGACAAGGGTAATGCTAGGGTGGATGCTGCCACCAAAACTGCCACTCTTTATTGTATTCCTTCTTGTCATGTGACTAACGTTCTTGTTTTTTCAGTTGCCAACCCCAATGCTCATCCAGGATTTTCAGCAGGTTGCCACCCTGGAGGAGCTTCAATTGTGGCAGTCCTCGGTGTCAAAAAAGGGGGGATTTGGACTGATCAGACCGATGCCCCTAAATCTTTATTACACTTATTGTGTCAATTGTATTATGGGATTACTCATGAAGGGAAATCTGCAATGTTGCATGCTATGGCTCTACACTGGGGAAATGAAGAGAGTGCCCTTGATAAGGCCATAAGCAAGTGTGTTGGAAGTTGCTACATTTGCCAGGTAAACAATGTGGGGAAAGCATGTAAGGTAAAGCCCCAACAACTACCTCAACCAGAAGGGCCTTTCTTAATGTTGCAAATTGATTTCATGCAGTTAACCAAAGTGTTGGGAATTGAATACCGTCTGATAGTGGTGTGCATGTTTTTGGGACGAGTGGAGGCTTATCCATGCAGGAAGGTAGACGCCGCAATGGTGGTCAAGAACTGTTGCAAAATTTCATTCCTACTTGGGGAATGCCTCAGGCCCTCTCAAGTGACTGAGGGGCACATTTTAAAGGGAAAATTGTGACCCAGGTATGTCAGGGTCTAAGAAATAAACAAGCCCTGCATACTCCCCATAAAGCTCTGGCCAGGTGGAGTGTGTCAATGGGATTCTCAAAATGAAGCTGTCTAAATTAACCCAGGAATCGAATCAAAATTGGGATACAAGTCCTGCCTCTGGTGCTGATGAGTCTCTGCACCACACCTAATAGGACAAAAGGTAAACTTACCCCATATGAACTTGTCACAGTGAGACCATTTTCCCCATTTCATATACACGCTGGAACAGAACTGATCTTAATGCACACCAAAATATTGTTTTATTGTAAAGGTCTCATGATTTCTCTTTCTCTGGTGAATTCATGGGTGCAGAAGCCATTCTAGGTTCCCGCCCAGGGACACAACCTGCAGCCAGGAGATAGGGTCCTTTCCACCGAGGTTCCAGCCAGCTCTTCCATTGGTGGACCTTCAAGTAGACCCAATCAAGTCCCACTCACAGATATTCAGCAGTCAAGTTAGAGGGTCATCCCACATGGATCCACATGTCTCACTATAAGAAGGTGATGGAGCCCAAGGAGTCTTGGTTCTCACGAGCAATCGGGGACCCACAGTTGAAGATCCAGCACAAGCAAAATGGATGCCGAGATCCTGAGAAATAGACTTTATGGACTGGGACCAAAGAAGTAATGGCATTGGCCAGTGCTGGGTGTTACTGTATTGCTGATATGTGGAATAATTGCTTACCTGTTATTGCTCCATGATAGGACCTAGGAAGAAAGCTTAGAAGTTAAAGGACAAGGGAGAAAGGATATTAAACCTTCCCTTACTCAAATCCATTTTGTGCAGACCTTTCAGACGTTTAACGCACACACAAAGCTGTTGGACTGACTGACTAATTGTCTTGTGTGTACTAAGGTTCCCCCAGCTGGGGTGATAAGATTACCTTTTGTGGCCTATCCTCTCAATACCTCAAGACATCAATATGTTACCCAAGCTACCTTTGCAGGTCGTAACAGCGTCACCTGGAAGGAGGTGGGTTTATTACAGTCTAAGGCTAAATCTTTTAAAGTGATTATTGAGGGAGACCTCACCTTTTGATTCTGGGGGGAAAGAAACCACTTTGTGGGGGAAAGTATGGTTTGCCACTATGCTCAAAAGACCAATGGTGCCTTGGTATTCTCCAATGGCATGGCACAAGGCGCCCTTCTGTTAGCGATACTCAATGAGGATTCTGATTGGTTCCTCATCGATGTCTCAAAGTGTGGTGATGAACAGAGTGAATGGACATGGCACCTTACTTATAGACCCCTTTTGGGCCATTATGAAATCCACTATCCCTGTACTATGGAGGAGTTTTAGGATGGTCATACTGTGCAATGGCCCTATTTCCCTGAGGGCCAAATAGCTCAAGTGGGACATTATTACATGTGTGGGGATCTGGCCTACCAACAGCTGTTGGTCCAGCACCTGTTTTGTTACTATAGTCCCTTCCCTGTTGCCCACCTTCTCTTTGGACTGGGAGGTGTACCAAGCCCGGTTGCTAGAGCACCCACCCCATGAACTCAACCAGACCTCCTTGTCCTTGGGAGACGTCTGGAGAGACGTCTTTACAGAGTCTACTGAGGAGGAACAAAATGCATCCCTGAAGGAAGCCCAGGAGTATATTGAGTCCACTTCCAAACTTACCAAGCTCAAATTAGACACCCTCTCAGGCATGGGATAGCTGCCCTTCTCGGGTTCTGCCATCGCTGAAGAATTGGGCATGTCCATTTGATGCCTACAAGCTGTAGTTGAACTCCTCACTGATAGTAATACTTGAGCATGAGGGAGTTGCAAGGCCAAGTATCCCAATTGCACAACTATTCAATGCAGAACCGTATGGTCTTTGGCTATTTGCTAGCAGCCGAGGACGGAGTCTGTATTCTTATAGGAGAACAATGTTACACCTTTGTGGATGATAGGTCACAATTGGTCATGGACAGCATACTATATATAAAGAAAATTGTCCACATTGGGGTAGGTAGTTATAAGGGAGGTATTGATTGGTCACCCTTTACTTCCTGTTTTTTGGGCCTTGGGCCTTGGGCCAAGAGACTTTAGTATATTTAGCATTGCTTTAGCTATAGAAGCTGTATGTTGTTGCTTATTCCAATGTGCAGATACTTTAATGCATGCTCTATCACGCTGCATTGCCAAGCCTTTATGTAGTTAATGTGCAAACCAATCATGACCTCCATTCCCACTGCTTGGTAGATTTAGATAGGGCTAGATCTGACCGGAATGAAACCAAATCCCTGTTAGCCACAGAAATTGCTCGTCTCCAGGCAATCCAACCCATAAAATCCCAATGTTAGATTGGCTGGTCAATACTTCTTTGGAGGGGTATGACCAAAAAGGGGGGAACTGTGGACTAGGAAACCACACCTAAGGTGCTTGTTGATACCATGTGACCAAGAAATAGGGGCTGCTGGGTCATAAAATGGTTACCTCGGACCTCTGCTGCATCATGAAAAGGCTGCTTTGCCAGGATAAGTCCTGAAAGAGGAGTCTAATCTTGATAAGAAATGATGAAAGGAATGTGTGGCTGGACATGATTGGCAAAAGAAGCTTTCTTTGTGTAACTCATTATAAAAGGGACTGTCCGGATTTTGGCGCGCAGGCTGGAGGCAGCTCCTGAATCATTCAGACCAACTGGGCTATTCAGACTATCCCACTAGAGGACAGCAACCTTGGGCCGGAAGGACTGGGGTTTCTAGTCCCACAGGTGCTCCTTGTGGTCTTGGGCAAGCCACTTAACCCTCCATAGCCCATGTTCCCTGTAAAATAGTTATCTCCAAGTTATAATGCCCTGTTCAATGTAATTTCAGTTGTTCAATGTAAACCGCACTGATGCAGAATAGCGCGGTATATAAGAGAATGTAAATAAAATAAATAAATAAATAAAGGTGAGCTGTTTGGGAAGGGCTGTGTCCTTTCTCCGAGCAATTACCTTAGTAGTCTTGTAATTGTTTTGTGATTGTCTGTAATAAACCCATAAAAGAGGAATCTGCTATTGAGTCAGTCTCTGAGCTGATTTACTGTATGAGCAGAGAGAGCGATAGAGAAAGAAACATTCAACACTATTAAAAGGCATGATTGTAAATATTACACCAATTCCTAGAACACCACACTTCTTATGGGGAAAAAGGATTAAGCAAGACTGTTTATACATCTGCACAGAGACTACATATTAACAGGATCCCTCATTTTGACCACACACTCACAACATGGAGAAACCTTCTCCTAATACAAAATAAGGGTTCACAAATTAAAAACAGAGATAAGTAGAAAAGAAATATGAAAATGGAAACCCTGAGAATTCAGGCTATGAGCAGTGCAACATTGAAGTGAAACAGAAGCACATTTTTGCCTGTTCTGAGCAAAATGCAAAGACGTAAGAAATGAACATTCCAGAATTTGATGTATGTCAGTGACATAGGGGTATGTTTACTAAACCGCGCACACGAGCGGCCGCTAATGATGCATTTAAGAGCTCTTAAGCGCCGCGCACGCATGCGCGTCACATTAACGGGCCGCCGCACGTGTGCAGGGCGCTCATGTGCGATAGAGGCGGGGAAACGCTTACGGAGGGTGGAGGAAGGCTCCCGAGGGGCGGGGGGATGGGGTCAATGGGTGGAGAGTGGGAGGGGAGCGGGGCTGAATCTGGGCATTAAAAATACCGTGAGTGAAACCCTCGCGTTAGAGCCCATTTAAAGGGAAGAGAAACCATTTCCGTCAGCAATGTACAGCAAAACCGGGGAAACCTGTAAAACGTGAGCAGTGTGATACATGGCACAGAACAAAATAGCAAATATAAATTGAAAAGGACCACAAAAACTTCCAAATAAATTATAATCCAGCTGGGCAACAGTGATATTAATGGGCAACCATAAAAAACACTCCCAGGAAAGCCCCCAAAAAAAGAAATGATTTTTGGAAGGGTCTACGCTCCGTAGACCCTTTCAAAAATCACTGCATGTCAATGGAGCTTTCCTGGGAGTGTTTATCATGTTGCCCATTGATATCACTGTTGCCCAGCTTGGCTTTGGTGATTTCCTCTTCTTTTGGAGGCCATTTATGAGGTTAAATTGCACCCCTGTCCCCATACAAGGTAAACGAGCCCACAGTAAAATTGTGCAGAGCAGGGTGTCTGACTCGTGCGGCCAGGTTTCCTATCTCCACAGACTGCACTGTCTCTGTGGCCACAGTGTGGTGCAGCGGACACAGCCAGTGCTGATAGGACCAGAGGGTCACAGGTTCAAGCCCCAGCTGGGGCTCCTGCCAACCCAGTCCCCATAGTTTTACCCACCACCAAACAGTGATAGTACAGACACTCCTGTATGGCAGAGAACATAAGCATGGTTCCAACACCTATATTTTACCCTACACCGCACACAAACCATAACAATGGGCATTACCGACAGCTGAGTCCCCCAAATTCAGTCCTGGAGTGCCACAACTCAATCAGGTCATATGCTTTTTCCCAGATAGGGACATGTCTGCATGTTGGCGGAAGGGTACAGGTGGTGGAGGGGGCAGTGGCTGCAAACCACAGCAGACAGTGGCCTAGGCCTGTGCAGGCTGGCACCATCTACCCTAACAGACAGGCTCTGTCGGATGTACAGTCATGGACTCCCCAGGGAACACAGCATATCTGTGGCAACACGGTGGTGCAGTGCACACAGACAGCGTGTGCAGGAACAGAAAATCACAGGTTCAAAGGCCAGCTGGGGCTACTGCCAATCCAGTCCACACATTTTTCCTACAACTAAACCGTGATAGTCAGGGGAAACCTTTATTGCTTAGAACATACGCATGGTTCATATGCCTATATTGTACCACACCAAACACAGACACCATGAACAGCTGCATTACCTAGAGCAGAGTCTCCCAAATGCAGTCCTGGAGGGCCCCACACCATTCAGGATCCATGCTGCCTCTAATAAGGATGCCTGTGCTGCATATCTATGCACCACCCCCATGGTATGCTGATGTAGCTCATGCATATCTATGAGGGACAGCATGAAAACCCGAACAGTGGTTGGAACACCAGGACTGGAGTTGGGACACTCTGCCGTAAAGCAGCAGCCAACAGGGAAAGACACACCCACACCCCCCCCCCCCACAGGCCCCATTGGCCAATGCCTCCTGGAGAGGCAGGACATTGGGTCCTGCCTGTATCTCCCAATACTAGCAGTTGCATACCTTAGCACTGCCACCCTACACCTGGGTATATGGTACACAGCTATCAAACGTTGCCCATGATAACTGGCAGATATCAAGTCCTACGTTAAGCACATTTTGCTCATTGATCTCCACCATAACAATCATTGTGATGTCTGCGGTGTGTGCTGCAGGTCTGGTCTCTGACAGTGTTTACCACCCTGGGGAGTGACCCCCAACAGTAGTGCGTCCCATATCCATGCCTGTAC
The DNA here is from genome assembly GCA_033557465.1 of Ichthyophis bannanicus. Taxonomy (NCBI): domain Eukaryota; kingdom Metazoa; phylum Chordata; class Amphibia; order Gymnophiona; family Ichthyophiidae; genus Ichthyophis; species Ichthyophis bannanicus. The sequence goes on along the minus strand of CM066035.1, from coordinate 873,709,527 downwards.
TGTGCCCAGGACTGGTGTGGTGGGTATGGCTGCTGGACTCCTCTATAGTAGCACAATGCTGGCATAGGTGTGGGGGTGGCTGTCTGCCTATCCAGTGCAACCACATTCCACAGCCCACACTGCCAACAATGTTGCCAGTATTGGGCTGCCAATGTGCATAATGAGGAGCAAGGTACCATGGGTATAGGCCGGACAGAGTGGCCTGGCCAGGGTGCATCTGCACAGGGCATAGGGCACTGACTGGGACATTTTAGTGGCCGGCCACCACCTACACAGACAGGGTGACCTCAGTATGTCCTGCTGAGAGATCACTCTCACCCTGACTGTGCAGTGACCACAGCATGGCTAGGCACCCCCATAGTGCTATATAGTATTTCTCTCATGTGATAGATATTAGTTTCCTTTTGGGGCCCAGTCACTGATTTAACTGCTTGCTGTGTATGCTGACATCCCAGTTTTGGGTGCATGCATCTCCACTGGGAACATACACTGTGGACTAACTAGCACGCTGTTTGCAGCTGGTATGTGTCTTGATGGAGCAGCTTGTGGGGTGCAGTGACTGATGACCTGCTGCAGGAGAATATCAGATGGTGGTGGGGTGCTGCTTAGTATATCCATGCCTAATGTCTGTCTGCTATTGTGTTATGGATGTGTACAGAGCTGCATTGACTGCCCTGTGGGGTGTCTGTTCCCCAGCAGAAATGGGGTTGATGGTCCCCTCTACTGCCACATTTGCAGGGAGGTGGAATGTGGATCTATTGATGGGAGACCCTGTTTGCCACCCTCAGCCCTGGAGGAGGAGGAGGAGGGGGGGGGTGTGGTGGTCCATGGGGGCTACACCTGCCTGAAACAGACAGAGATATCCAAGGTGTTTGTGCAGAAACTAACTATCTCACACATTAACACTGCTTTGGACCTCTGACATGGCCTCTTTCAGCCTTGGAAGGTGTTGTGGACCTGGTCCTGGGCGCCTCATTGCACCCTAAGGGTGAGCACAGTATCCGCACAATGTGACGGTGTGTAGCTACTCTGTGCCAGTAAAACACACGGTCAGTACCCCCTACCAGGCCGAGGTGGTGTGTGGGTGCACATGGTCACTTCCCTCTACCGGGCAGAGGTGCTGTGGGGGTGCATTGCACATCTTGTGTTAATCTCTGGACAGCTGATTTGCATGTGCAGTGCATCATGGGTATGGGTAGGCTAACCCTATCCTGGTGACCACAGCAGACTGTCTGTGTGGTGACATGCATGCTCTCTGCAGCCAGCCAGGGGCTTGCTAGCAGCTATAGAGCTGTAGCCCAATGGTTACTGCACTGCTTCTGAAGCCAGAGGTCATGGGTTCAAACCCACAGTGGGGTATTTGATAGGGTTGTCCAATGCGTTATCTTTTTTTAATGTACATATTTTGATGCCAGCAAAAACACCGTCAGCGTACTGTACCCATAAGGTGCCTCTGAGGGTGCTTTATAGGGCGCCCTATAGGACACCTTATGGTTCCCGTCCATATAAGATGCACTATACATTCTCCTGTGATGCAACCTATAGGGTGCCCTATAGGGGACATTTTTGGGTGCTGTGGCGGACAGTGCAATTTATAATGTGCCCTATAGAGTGCCATATAGGGTGCCTTATACGGCACCTTCAATCACGGCACGTGAGGACGTGTTTGCTGGCAGCAATTAATAACATAAATATAAAGTGCTGCAGGCCAAAATATGTACAATGCAAAGCTGATGCCACAGCCAGCCTTACGTATTAGGCACACTGGGGAGCAAACCCATGACCCCTGTATCAGCAGTCAGTGCCTTAACCATTGTGCTCCACTGCTGCTCCTCCTTGCCTGTCAGCGCACCTACGTATGCTTTTCATTCCTTAAACTGCACAGTGCTGCCATAAAAAACAGTACACTGACCTTGCGGTACCTCATACGGCACCCTCTAAAGCGCCCTATAAGCAACATTCTAGGGTGCCTTGGCTGACAGTGCACTTTAAAATGTGCCTTATAGGGCACCTGATGTTAACACGCTTTGGGAGTGCGTTTGCTAGTAGTGGCAATTAAAATATGACTAAAATGCCTCCTAAAGCAATCTGCCCCATAATATGTTATGTCACAGCCAGCCTTGTTCAGTGGGCACTTTGGGGGATTGAACCCCTGATCCTTGCACCATTGGTCAGTGTCTTAACCATTGTGCTGTGGTTCTGTTTCTGTGATTGCACATCAGCGCGCCGCCTTATGCTGCCCAATATTAACAAGCTTCCTAAAACATTGGGACGCCGCCTTATGCCGCCCATCATTTATATGCCTCCTAAAATAATGCCTCAGCCAGCTGCCTCCATGGGGCACTGTGGGGGATTGAGCCCCTGTTCCCTGCAGCATTGGTCAGTGTCTTAACCATTGTGCTGTGGCTCTATTCTTCTTCCTAAACATCAGCGCGCCACTTATACCTCCCAGTATTATACTGCCTCCATAGACATCAGCGCGCCGCCTTATGACGCCCAGTATTAATATGCCGCCAGAAACATCTGCGCACCGCCTTAGACCGCCAAGTATTAATATGCTGCCAAAAACATCAGCGCGCTGCCTTAGGCCGCCCAGTATGACTATGCCGCCACAAAAATCAGCCCGTTGTCTTAGGCCGCCCAAAACATCAGTGCGCTGCCCAGTATTTCTGCAACTCATAAATTACTGCCTCAGCCAGCCGTCTTCATTGGGCACTGTGGGGAATTGAACTCCTGATCCCTGCTCTGTTGGTGAGTGTCTTAACCATTGTGCTGTGGCTTTGCTTTTTTGCTTGCGCATCAGCGTACCACATATGCCTCCCGCGCAGCCATCTGATGCACTAAGGTGCGGGGCGTACAAGGGCGCCGCCCACCTTAGCGCATATTTAAATTCCGGCTTTTCTTTTTCAGGACGGAACGCCCACTCCTTATATGGCACCCGCACACTACCGGGGCCCGCACCTTACCGGGGTTTTAGTAAACATACCCCATAGTCTGAACTGATATTTTTGGGGAGATCCCCAAGGTCAACATGGCTGGGCACCTAGGTAGTCTGCAACAGCTGTCATGCATTGTGGGTTGTACTATAAAATATTTTAAACTCAATGATTTCAAGCATTTGCAAATACTAAATCACATAAAAACATATGGAAACAATTCAATTGCATTTTAAAGATGACTTCAGGGACAGTATCCATTATAGAACAAATCAGGCTTCTACAGAATGGATCCATAAGAACACAAGATATGCCATAATGAGTCAGACCAAAGGTCCATCAAGCCCAGCATCCTGTCCCAACAGTGGCCAATCCAGGTCACAAGTACCTGTCAGGTTCCCAGAAGGTAGACAGCTCCCATAATCCCAAGATTATCCCTAGCATTTGCATACAGGCCCAGAAATTATACAAATGCACGTTCTCAAACCTGGCATAGTATAATCAATAACAATTCAAAATAAAATGCTTTTTTATATCTTTGCTGCATCTGATTAAGGCTGTTAGTGTAGCTGGGTTTAAAAAAGGTTTGGACAAGTTCCTGGAGGAAAGGTCCATAAACCATTATTAAGAAGGGACCCAGGATATCAATGCTTGACCCAGTACAAGCATTGTGGAACCTGTGTCCCTTGGGGAAACTGCTAGGTACATATGATCTAGATTGGCCACTGTTGGAAACAGGATACTGGGCTTGATGGACCTTGGTCTGACCCAGTATGGCATATCTTATGTTCTTATGTTCTTATGATTATTTTATTTTTCTGAGTTGATCCTGGTAATTCTTTTCCACGTGCCGGTCTTCTCTTAAATCCTTTTTTTGAAATTTTTCTTTTCAATTTTCTTGTGTCTTCTATCTCCCTTTCTTCTTTCCCTCCTCCTCCTCTACATATCCAACAGCAATTTCCCCTTTCATCTTTTATTTCAATTTCTCTTCTCAACCTCTTTATACACTCATAGTTGCATTTTATTTCCCCTTCTCGCCTTCTCTCACCAACAGTCTTCATTCTTCCTCTTTCACATCTCCCCTTCCTACCCACTTTCCATCTTCTGTTCTCACTTCAATCCTCCAATTTCCCTCTCTTTTAGTCCTTCCCAGTCTCCTATTCCCTCCTTTCACCATTCTCTAGTTCCTCATTTCCACCCTCTGTATTCACCCCCTCTCCAGCCCTCATCGATCTTCTTTTGTCCTCCATTCCCTGCTGCTGTTCTTCTTCCAGGCCCTTTCTTTCTTTATTTATTTATTTACTTATTTCTTCTATACCGCCCCTTCCAGTGATCAAGGGCGGTTTACATGGAACAAATTATGTATACTAATTGTATACTTTACATGGAACAGGAAACTTTCTAACTTTTTACATGGAATAACTTAACAAATTAAGTGTATTACAGTATACATTGCATTGAAACAGAGAAACTTTTTAAAGTGGAGACAGGTGTAATAAGCTGTCCAAACTATTTACATACGTTATTTACAAGTGAATTCTGTACAGTGGTTTATAAGATAATCGTGCATCGTGTGTGAGTGTGTAGTGGAATTTATTTCCATTTTTTTCTTTTTTGTGTGTGTGAGAGGGGACTGTGTAAGAATATCTAGTTGTGGTGTTGGGGGGTTCTGAGATAGTGTGTCTGCGGATGTTGTGGGACAGGGCTAGGGGGGTAGGAGATTTGGAAATGTTCGGAGAAAAGATATGTTTTGAGTTCCTTCCGAAATTGGGCAAGGTCCTTTATGGTGCGGAGGTCTAGTGGGAGAGCATTCCAGAGCATGGGGGCAGTGAACGAGAAGGCTCTATCACTTGTGGATTTTTTGGACTTCTTAAATGATTTTGGTATGTGAAGTGAGTGGACTGTGTTTTGTCTGCGAGCTCTCGATTCAGGTGGGGTCTGAAGTAATGTTGTTAGATGTGATGGGGCGAGGTCATTTAGGAGCTTGAATGTTGTTAGGAGAATTTTGTATTTGATACGGCTGTTTATAGGGAGCCAATGTAGTTCTAGGAGTATAGGGGTCACATGGTCTGTTAGGTGAGCTTTGGTAGTTACCTTTGCGCAGATGTTCTGTGCTCTTTGTAATAGGTATGTATTCTTTTGTGGTAGGCCAATCAGGAGACTGTTGCAGTAATCAAAGTGGGGTGTGATGAGTGTATTGACAACCGATCTAAAGTCATGTGTATCCAGGAGGGGTCTTAGATGTTGTATGGTTTTGAGTTTAAGGAATATGGTTCTTACTGTTTGCTTTAAGTGTGGTATCATGGTGAGGTTCTGGTCTATTATTATACCTAAGTATTTTACTTCTTTTTTAATGGGTATAGATGTATTGTTGATTGAGATTGTTGTTGGGAACGTGTCCTGTCACAGGTGTTCTTGTGACGAACATTGCTTCCGTTTTTTTAAGGTTGATGCTAAGATAATTAGTTTCCATCCAAGAGGTGGTCTCAGCCATGCACTTAGCTAGGTTGTCGTAAGTGTGGTTTTTTGAGGTTATGGGGGTGACGAGCATGATATCGTCAGCATATATAAAGTGATTAATCTTGTGTTTTCTAAATATGTTTGTGATGGGTTGTAGGTATAGGTTGAATAGAAGGGCAGAGAGGGCTGATCCCTGAGGTATACCTTGTCCTTGGGGGAAGGTTTCTGATGCTTCTTGATCTATTTGGACACGTATTAGTCTATGTGTGATGTAGGATTTAAACCATTTGAGAACAGTTCCACCTATTCCTAAATTTTCTAATCTGTTGATCAAGGTGGGGTGGTTGATGTTGTCAAAGGCAGCAGAGATGTCAATAAAGAGTAGTAGGAAGCCTTGATCGTTGACATCTGTGCCTTTGATGAGGTGGTCAATCAGTGTAATCAGGAGGGTTTCCACTCCGTGATAAGGGCGAAACCCGAATTGGTGTGAATCAAGGGATTTTTGTTCATCAATATGATCTTGTAATTGAAGTTGAATTGACTTTTCTATAATTTTAGCTATAAAAGGAATGCTAGCTATCGGTCTGTATGCATTGGGGTCGTTTGGGTCAAGTTTATTGTTTTTTATTATTGGGCGGAGCGTGGTGAGCTTTAGAGCATCAGGCATGATGCCTTGTGAAAGGGATAGGTTCACCATGTATTGGATGTTTTCAGCAAGTTCATCCTTTGTACATTTAATCCAGGAGACGGGGCAGGGATCGAGTGGGGAGGTTGTAGTATTGATCATTGTTATGATTTTTAAGAGTTGTTTTCGATCCACGGTATGGAAGGTTGTCCAATTGTTATTGCTTTCAGTGTTTGTAGTCAGTATTGGCGTTAGGGTATTGGGTTTAGATTTTAATTTTTCGGCAAAGTGAGATGCTAAGGTTTGAATGCTTATTGTTGGTAGCTTTGGCTCGGAATTCTTTGTTTTAGATAGTGTATTTACAATTAAAAATAATTCCCTAGGTCGGTTGATGGCTAGATTTATTACTTTGGAGTGGTAATCCCTTTTTGATTTATTTATTGCGTTTTTATATTCGTTAAGTGTGTTCATATATTGTGATTTATTTTCATCTGTTTTAGTTTTCCTCCATCTCTTTTCTTGTTTTCTTAGTTGTTTTTTTAGTTTTGCTAGTTCCTTGGTGAACCATTTTTCTGACTTTTTCGTTTGTCTATTCCTATTACGTGTGGGGATAGCTGCTTCCTGTATTGTTAGGTTCCAGTGATTTATAGCGGAATTGATGTCAAGGAGGTTTGTGTCGAGTACTGGTAATACTTTGCTAAGGAATGTATCCTTTTCAAAGAGGGCAAAGCGTGATAAATGGGGTGATGTGCTTGTGGTATTTAGTGTTGCTTGTGTTGGGAGGTGGAGCTTTATGAGGTGATGATCGGACCATGGTACTTCTGTTGTAGTTGGGGGGGTGAATTGTTGATGGCTATTAAGAGAGGAGGGGAGGAAGATGAGGTCTAAAATGTTGCCTTTTATGTGTGTGGGGGTATGAACTATCTGCGTATATCCCATTTGGTTCATGGCGTCCATGAAGTTATCTGATTGGGGTTTATTTAGTGAGGGGAGGTTTAGGTCACCTAGAATTATTAGTGGTTTGTTTTGTGGTGCTGTGCATGCAAGTTCAAGGATGGAGGAAAGATTTTTTTGGTCAGTTGAGGGTGGTCTATAAATTAAGGAGAGTGCCATGTTTTTGCTTTGTATATTGATAATGTCCATTCCATCTATGTTGTTCAGACTTGTTAATGTGTATTGTAGGACTTTTTTGGTAAGTATGAGTGTGCCACCTCCTCTTTTTATGTTGCGATGGCAGTTGAATATGTCATATTGATGCGTGGTTATTTGATTTAGTAGTATGGTGTCTGTGGGTGAGAGCCATGTCTCAGTGATGCAGATGATATCTGGGTTTTTATCTTTTATGATGTCGTTGATTATTGGTATTTTGTTTCGTATGGATCGTATATTTATTAGGTAGAGCTTGGTTTTAGTGTCAATATTAGCTGTGTTGTCCTTTATGTTGTTTTTTGGTTGACATTTTATGTGGGTAAGTCTGTGGGAGCGTCTGCCTGAGTCTTGACGAGAGAAATGATTGTGGGGGTGTGAGTATGTTATTATGTGTTGTGGGTTTTGGAATAAGTTTTGTGTGGTGGGGATGCTGTATGGGTTCTGATAGTGGTTGTGAATAATAGGGATGTTGATGTAGGGGCTTTGATTGGATTTGTATGTGTAAATGTTTTGTGTTAGGAGTGTTATTAGTAAGAGAGTGAAGGAGAGGTTTGTACATTTTATTGTAGACATTATGTATTAGTTGGAGGGGTGCTGAATGAAGAGGTCGGTTCGGGGTAAGCTTGCTACTACAAGCAGAATATATAACTGTAATGAAAAGAACAAGTTGATAATGGTGCAGGAGGGTATTGAACGGCAGCAACTGGGATAAGTTAAGTGTAGGAGTACAGTGAGTGCAAGTTGGACAATAATTAATTGCAAGAAGATGTTACTGACAACAGTATGCTAAGAGAGGTAGGTAATGGCTACTGACAACAGTATATTAAGTGGGGTAGGTGATGGCTACTGACAACAGTATACTAAGTTACAGTGTACTTCTAACCCCCTACCCAGGTTCCCACTCCCCTTTTCATCACTCTATTTCCACTCCCCTTCACTCTTTTCAAAGATCTCACCCCCTCCCATGCCCCCTTGTCCATTTCTACTAACTGACAACCCTTCCTCCCCTTTCTTCACCCTGGGTCACACCCATCTAATCCACCATTAATCTAAGCCTCCACACTCAGTCATCTAGTCCCCACTGCTCTCTTAATCCTCAAGTCCCTGCTCAAACTCATTTTCTGCTCTTCCCCCACCCAGTACTCAAATTCCTATTTCACTCTGAGTCCCTGCTCTCCTTCTCTATATCCAGAACACCCACCCTCCTCCCCTTTACTGCTCTCCTCCCTCCTTATCCCCTTCCTGAATCCCAAGCATCCATTCACCTGCTTCCTTCACCATCATCCATCCTCCCTCCCTCTCCCTCTTTCCCTAACATCAATTATCTCACCTCTTCTCTTGTTGCCCCAGCTTCTCACTTCCTGTGCCTCCCTCGTTCCATCTCCTTATCTGCCCTTCTCTCCCCTCTCTCAGTCCCACAGCTGCTGCTGCCTGCCTCTCCTCTCCCTTTTTTCCACTTTCTTCCAGTATCTGAATCATTACTCAGCCTTAGTCTCTGCCTCCCAATCTTTCCATCCCCACGCCATTATGCTTCCCCTCGCAAACTGTCACCCCTATGACAACCCCATTGCCAGCCCAAGCATACTCTTTTACCTCCCTCCCTCTGTCAGCACCACAACTCTCCCCCTAGACCTTCTCAACAAAATGTCTTGCAAACTCTTCAGCCACCAGGCTGACTCCCTTACCCAGATTCCTTCCATTTTGCAGGAAAAACACACTATAGAGAATAATTCAGCAGGTTGTGAAAAATCCAGTCTAATCTTTTGTGTACAATAATCCTTGTTAATAATCTACAGTTTCACCTTATATTTGTTTGTGAATATGAATATAACTAACATTAGAATCATCAGAGTGGGACTTCCGCCAATATCACACTGCCCCAAGTAAATATACCAATGAACCATCCTCATTCTCTTTGAGCATTTCCGCAAAGAATGCTGAGCAGTTGTCACAGTCAACTCTGACTTCCAGATGTCCAGCAATTTGTCTAATGAATCTGTCACATCCTCCACATATTTCCAATCAGCCGTGAAGTGATCAACCTGTAAGACTTTGCAAGTTTCCATCCTTTTATATCCATCTTGTTTCACAGGTCTATCTCTAATTACCATATTAAAACTTACTAAACAATGATCCATCCAAGGACACTCGAAAATAACCATCATGCCACACTATAATCTCTCTCTTCCAAAAGGGCTAAATATAGATCTAGAGTATGTCCCCCAGCATGTGTGGAGCCAATAGCATACTGTTGGAAATCCAATGCCTCTAAGGACACCAAAAATTATCGACATTTGCAAGTACATCCTCTCATCAACATGCAAGCCAAAGTCTTCTGCTACTATGATGGAATCCAGCCCAACATCAAGGGAAATCAACCGTTTCATAAACAGACTTGAATCAGGAACCATTGTAGATAAACAATCCCTCAGCAATACCAGTGGAAAAGGAGACATGGACAAAAAACGTACATTCTTCCCGAGTCATTAAAAGGGCACCCCAGCCCCCCTTTTCCTTCAAGCGATCTGTCTGAAATATGTTATTCTATTTATTTATTTATTTAGCTGTATTTTTAGACTGCTTTCTCATTAAATCAAAGCAGTTTACAATGAAACTACAAAGCTTACATACAACACGGGTAGGGAGCATGCGGGGGGGGGGGGTGTTGCAATTTAACTTTATACAATTATGTCATAGTAAGGGAAGTTGCAACATAACTATATACAAAGTAAACTATTTAACATGAGCTGTACAGTGTGACGTACTGCGAGCAAGCTAGAAGACTAACCCCAGTACATAGTAAGGGGATCATTTATAAATGATGGAATTGTTTTCTGAGGGCGGCTATGGTTATGTAATTGGTCCATAGTGTTCGATGTAGAGTGATGTTTTAAGCATCTTCCAGAAGTCTTTGATATCAGAAGTGTCTCTTAGGCAGTCTGGGAGAGAGTTCCAAAGAGCAGGAGCAGCAAGCGATATAGCTCTTCCGGATGTGGAATGACTCGCCTTGGAGTAGGCGCTGGGGGTTCTGATCATATTTGTAGTGTGACGCCTCCTGGGTCTTGTGCTATTATCACTGGTGATAAGGGTCTTCAGGCTCTGTGCACAGAGGTTGTGCTTGATTTTAAATATATTTAATAGCGTTTTATATTTGGTGCGAGAGTTAATGGGGAGCCAATGGAGATGGTTCAAGATGGGGGTGATGTGGTCGTGCTTTGAAGATCACTAGGAATCTTTAACTCATTAACCTGAGACCACTGCTTTCCCACTCCGACTTCCGCTCTGTAGCTCAAGCACTGATTTGCCCACACTTTGACTACAGCAACAGCATACTTCATGGACTCCCCAAGAAAACACTAAAATCACTACAACTTGCTCAAAACACGGTTGCACGTTCAATTATGCATGCCAAAAGATCCGACCACATAACACCCATTCTGCTCCACCTCCACTGGCTCTCGATTCTTCAAAGAATCAAATTCAAAGCCCTTACAGACATCTATAAAATTATAAGCAACATTGCACCAACATACCTCAGCGCTCTAATAAACATGCAGCAATACATGGGAGGAGTGGTCTAGTGGTTAGGACAAGGTACTTCAGGCCGGAGGGCCAGGGGTTCAAGTCCCACCTGGGGACAGCAATCTCAGGCTGGAGGGACTGGGATTTCTAGTCCTATAGGCACTCCTTGTGGTCTTGGGCAAGCCACTTAACCCTCCACTGCCCATGTTCCCTGTAAGTATTAGCATATGTGTCTCACATCCCCTTGTGTTAAATGTATCCCCCAATTGACCACTTTGACCTGGTGAAAAGCGGGATATAAATACAGCTAAATAAATAAATACACAAGGACAACAAGAGACAACCTGAAAAACAATCTATCCGTTCCAAAAAATGCAGGAAAAGCTAATCAATCAACCAACAATAGAGCTTTCTCCTTCTACACACCTGTCCTTTGGAATAACATACCCAACACTCTAAGAGAAATCAAAGACCTCACCCAATTCAGAAAACATCTCAAGACTTTCATCTTCACGGACCACTATAAATGTGATCAACAGCAATAACTATCATTTGTACCTCCAGTCCATATTACAATGACTCTCACAATTGTCTCACTGTGACCACTTTCCATCTTGTAAAATAATGAGAATACTTAATCATGTAAATATTTTCATTATTTATTGTTATTGTTAACTACAATTGTTATATGCAACTGTTTCATTATCTATTGTAATTGTTAACTATACTTGTTATATGTAACTGTTTCCTGTTCTATGTAAACTGCATTGTGCAGTAGTTCAAAAGTTTATTTATTTATTTACATTCTCTTATATACCGCACTATTCTGCATCAGTGCGGTTTACATTGAACAGGGCATTATAACTTGGAGATAACTATTTTACAGGGCACATGGGCTATGGAGGGTTAAGTGGCTTGCCCAAGACCAAGTTCCATGTAAACCGCTCTGATTTCAAAAACAAAGTGGTATATAAAAACAAACAAATAAATAAATAAAAATTAACAAATATAGCATCTGCTGGATTCCACCATGTTTCAGTAATCGCTTGTATATCTAAAAAGTACATTTAGAGAAAGTCAATTGAACATCTTTTGTTGTGAACTGATCTTATACAGGCTATCTTAAGGTTCACCATTGCATTTGGTCCACGAATCTTATTTGAAACATCCATGCCTATTGGCAACAAATTTACATCCCTGGATTGATGTATAGAATTGCTATGACTACAGACCCCAGCCAGGAGCCCATACCGACCCCTCCCAATCAACACTGATTGATTGTAAGTTGCTGTTAAGGACACCCTTAGAAAATAAATAGCAGGGCCGATTTTCAAAATGCCTGATATTCAAATGCCACACCAGTCAGCCATGGTGCCTGAATATTGGAGGGATATTCATGCTGAAAGTCTAAGCCATAGATGTCAAACTCTGGCCCGCGGGCCAAATTTGGCCCGTAGTGTAATTATATTTGGCCCGCGAGGCTATACCAAATGACTACTAGAGCTAGCCCGCCGGTATTATACAGCGCATTCATTCATCGCTAATACTACAAATCCCATAATGCCTTGCTGTTGTTTTGGCGCGTCAATCAGGACAGGTCCCAGAAACGCCCTCTCCTGTGTGACCCCCTTTTCCAAGTTTAAGTTACCTGTTATAATGTAAGCACACCAGTGTTTTCTGATTGTGCAGATCTGTTACTTGTAAACCGCACTGAAAACAAATAGCGCGGTATATAAAAGATGTTAAATAAATAAATAGCGATCTCAAGCTACAACTGTCACTGTGGAACCCCTTCCCAAAAATGGCAAAAAGAAAGGCAGACAACAGGAACTTTCTGGACAGGTGGGAGACAGAATATTTGTTTACATATGTAAAAGACAGACCTGTTTGTCTGATTTGTGGAGTCAACGTGGCTATAACTAAGGAGTATAACATTCGACGACACTATGAAACAAAACACCATGACAAGTACAAGGACCTGGACATGACTCAAAGGAGCCAGAAAGTGGAGGAGATGAAAAGAAGTTTGGTTTCACAACAGAATATGTTCAAAAAAGCCACATCACAAAGTGAGGCTGCTGTAAAGGCTAGTTATATTGTGGCAGCAGAGATTGCAAAATCAGCCCGGCCCTTTAATGAGGGAGAGTTTGTGAAAAAGTGCATGTTGAAAGTTTGTGACATCGTGTGCCCAGAGAAAAAGCAAGCCTTTTCAAACGTGAGCCTGAGCAGAAACACAGTAGCTGATCGCACATGTGATCTTGCCACCAATCTGTATGACCAGCTTTTGGAAAAGGGAAAAGATTTCGTTGCATTCTCCCTTGCTGTGGATGAGAGCAGCGACGCATCTGATACTGCTCAGCTGTCAGTCTTCATCCGTGGAGTGGACTCAAATATGTGTGTTACGGAGGAGCTATTGGGATTCAAATCAATGCATGGCACAACCACAGGAAAGGAAATTTTTGAGGAGGTTTCCAAATGCGTAACTGAAATAAAGCTGCCGTGGGATAAACTCGTGGGATTAACGACAGATGGTGCGCCAGCGATGTGCGGTAAAACAAGTGGACTGGTGGGCAGGGTCCGGGAGAAGATGCAGGAAGAGAACTGTGCAGGTGAACTAACTGTTTATCACTGCATCATACATCAGGAATCATTGTGTGGCAAAGCCCTAAAGATGGAACATGTTATGACCACAGTAACACAAGTAGTTAACTTTATAAGAGCCAAAGGTCTGAATCACCGCCAGTTTAAGTCTTTTCTGGAGGAGTGTGGTTCGGAATACGCAGACGTGCCGTATCACACAGAGGTGAGATGGTTAAGCCGAGGAAAAGTACTGAATAGATGTTTTGAGCTGCATGAGGAAATATGTCAGTTTCTGGAAAGCAAAGGGAAGGACACAGCAGAGCTTCGGGAGAAAAGGTTTCTGTGTGAGCTGGCCTTTCTGTGTGACATCTCGAGCCATCTCGATGCGCTGAACCTGCAGCTTCAGGGGCGGGGGCGCATCATCACAGACATGTACGCTGCAGTGAGGGCTTTTAAAACTAAACTGTGCCTGTGGGAGAATCAGATGCTGCAAGGAAACCTTGGCCATTTTCCCTGCTGCCAAACCATGAAAACGCAGTTCTTTACCAACTTGTTCCCATGCGCACAGTTTGCTGAAAAACTCAGTGTACTCGGCGCTGAGTTTAGCCGGCGATTTGCCGACTTTGATGTCCAGAAATATAGGTTTGAACTGCTCAGTAATCCCTTTACAGTTAATGTGGAAAACGCACCAACCAACCTCCAAATGGAGCTAATTGAACTCCAGTGTAATGACACGCTGAAGTCAAAGTATGATGCTGTGGGCGCCGCCCAGTTTCCACAGTTCATCCCTGACACAATGCCTCAGCTCCGCACCCAAGCTGCTCAGATGCTCTCCATGTTCGGCAGCACTTATCTATGTGAGCAACTTTTCTCCTCGATGAAGATGACCAAAACATCTCACAGGAGACGTCTGACTGATGAACACCTTCGCTCAATACTGAGGATTTCCTCAGCTCAAAGCCTGAGCCCAGACATTGATGAACTATCATCCAAGAAGAGATGCCAGGTATCTGGCTTGGGCACATCAGATTAGATCAGTGTGCAGCAAACTGAGCAATAATTAACGTTTTCTTTATGCACTTTTTCTTGCTACTCCAAGACATGGGCTTGAATGGTTGATTAATTTTATTATTGTTATTTTATTTTAAAAATTATTATTTATTATTATTTAAATCTTATTTAATAAATGAATGTCATTGATGTTTTTTTTATTTGAAATTGGTTTTTGCATATCTGAACTATTAAGTTATAAATTGTATAGTAATAAGTGTTGCTTCATATTCAATGTTAAAGCAAATCTTGTTTGGGTCCATATTAAAAGGTTCATTTGTTCAATGCTGGCCCGCGACTTTGTTCAAGTTTTACATTTTGGCCCACTGTGTATTTGAGTTTGACACCCCTGGTCTAAGCTGAGGGACGCTAAGTGGATAAGTGATGACTTTATCTGATTAGCATTGATATCCAGCTGGTATCTATTCACCTTACAACTTAGATCGACTTTAAAAGCAGCCTAAGCACAGAGGATTACTGTTGGTCAAATACCAGATAAAGTCAACATTTATCCAGCTGGTGCCAACATCGTCCTTCTCCCACCAATGGATTTCCCCTGCATGAACAAGATAGTGCTGGGACAGTCTGTGGAGATATTCAGCGACACTATCCGGACAGTGCTAATGAGTATCACAATGAATTCCTTTAGTCATCCGGCCTCCCGTGTTAGTGGGTGTGTGTGTCTTGTGAATATGGTGTCTGTATTACTGATTGCATGTGTATGTGCGTTTTGTATGTTTATTATCTTTTTATGTGTGTGCGTGTATCTCTATTTTGTTTGTGTGTGTGTGTGTACATATATCTTTGTGGGTTGGTATGTCTGTATGTTTGTATGAACGTGCATGTGTTTGTGTGTCACAGCATTTTTGTTCATACATTTGGCTGTAAAATGTCAGCACTGTATGTTGTGAATGTGATATGAGTGGGTATTGTTTGGAGTTTCTTTTTAATACTTTGGTTTTGTGGGGGAGAAAGTAGAACATAAATTGAATTTTCATATAGCTACTCACCTAGAAATGTTTCAGTTCTTGTTCTGGAGATGATTTAAGAGTTCACAAATATCTAGTCCGCATTGGTGCTGCTTAAGAAGCTCAAATATTTGCAAGGGTCAGTTTTCTTGGCAAACAAAAAAGGAAACTAATCAGAAAAGTGGTACCACCTAATATCTTATGAATATGTTCTTGTCTGTTTATCTGTGCATTCTTGCGTATGTGTGTGAATGCTTGTATGCATGGGTCTGTGTGTGTGTATGTATCTGTTTGTTCTCGGTGTGTCTGTGATTGATGTGTCTTTTTACCGGTTTTTCCCACATACCAAATTCCTGGAGCTAGCCCTGGGTAGACATAACAACTGTTTATGAATTCAAGAAAATATGAGACCAGCACAGAGAATCTCGTAGGGAGAGGAAGGAATCGTAGAGCTTAGCAGTTACTATGGATGGGCAGACTGGATAGGCCGTATGGTTTTTATCTGCCATCATTTTTATGTTTCTGTGTTTCTACATTTTGTACATATGGGGGAGGGGGAGGGTGGATATTCGCAGACCTGCAAACCATGTAAATGTCACTCTGCGGGATATCCATCAGCACGAATATGGTTAGTGCTGCTGGATATCTGTGAGCGCTGCCACCACACACCCTGCTGGTAACCAGTTAGCATGCCAGGGCACTCCAGGGTGGCAGCCATCGCTAAATAGGCAACAGCAATACTGAGCCGCTGTCCAGCTAGCGATATGCGGTGAAAGTCGGGCACAGGAAACAATGGCCTAACTTCCGCTGCAGAAACGAACTGGGCAGTGGCTGAATATTGTGGCTGAGTGGTTAGCTTCGTGGCAATCTGGGCACCCCAGATATTCAACGCCAGAGTCCAGATATGGCCGTGGCATTGACTATCTGGGTTTAAAGTTCAGAGCCGGCAGATAACTAGTCACCAGCGCTGAATATTGGGCCCATGCAAATGCTTTTTTCATGCTCCTCTTCTTCTTTTGCTTTACTTTCTTTGAAGAGAGTATATGCACTTCTTATTAGACTTATTCAGAGGAGAAATACCAAAAGCTTTCAAAAAGCTTTAAATGCGAGAACACCCTCAGAAATTTAATATAAATCAGAGCAAAGAAGAGGGATATTAACCCTTTCCAGGCCGAGCCCAAAACTCTTGAGATCCAAAATTCTGACCAAATATTCCTATCAAAGGGTATATAATACATGACCATAGCAGAAGGAAGATCACTATTAGAACATATTGAATAAGACGGGTACAATTTTCCTGAAATATGCAAAAATTAACACGGCTGCAGAATGTGGATTAAAATTTTAAAGTAGGCCTTCAAAGGGTTAAATAATATAATTGCTTTAGCTGTAAACCTTATCGGTATAAAGCATTTTTTTAGTCTCACACCCACTGCAAGTTTTAGGATCTGGATTCTCGGGATTTTACCTTTGTCACCTATTTCACCTTATTCACTCTCTTTATTACTTACGACCATACACACCAATGGGGGGAGGGGGGAAGCAGGATTTTGGATTTAGTTTACACTTTTCCATAGTAATTCAAGGTGAATTACATACAAGTACAGTAGGCATTTCCCTGCCCCCCAGAGGGCTTACAATCTAAGGGGCCCTTCTACTAACAGGCGCTAGGGTGTTGCACCTAATATGCCAAAAGCACGACAGCTTGTTAACTATCGGGGGTGTGGAATGCAATGAATGTGGAGCATTTTTCCCTAATGTAATGCATTAGCCATGCAACTGAGTTTTCAGAAGATTGACGGGGAGAAAGATGATTCAGAGGGAGATCAGTAAGGAGCAGGTTACAATAGTCAAGACGGGAGGTGACTAGTGAGTGGATGAGGGTCTTAGTAGTGTGTGTAGAAAGGCAGGGACACATTTTGCCAGTGTTATAGAGAAAGAAGTGACAGGCTTTAGCTATTTGTTGGATGTGTGCAGAGAAAGAGAGAGTAGAGGCAAAGATGACCCCAAGGTTGCAAGCTGAGGAGTATAGTGTTATCCACAAGTTTAGGGGGAAATTTATTTTATTTATTTATTTACATTCTCTTATATACTGCACTATTCTGCATCAGTGCAGTTTACATTGAACAAACTGAAATTACATTGAACAGGGTATTATAACTTGGAGATAACTATTTTACAGGGAGCATGGGCTATGGAGGGTTAAGTGGCTTGCCCAAGACCACAAGGAGCACCTGTGGGACTAGAAACCCCAGTCCTTCCGGCCCAAGGTTGCTGTCCTCTAGTGGGATTTGAACCCCCAACCTTCTGGTCTGAAGTACCTTGCCCCAACCACTAGGCCACTCCTCCACTCCAGAAAAGAGAAGAAAGATAAGGAGTTCCATTTTAGCCATGTTCAGTTTCAGATGGCGGTGAGACATCCAGGCAGCAATGTTGGATAAGCAGGCAGAGATCCGGGCCTGGATTCCTGAAGAGATTTCAGGTGCAGAGAGGTAGATCTGAGAGTCGTCAGCATAAAGATGGTACTGAAAACCATGGGAGGAAATAAGTGCACCAAGGGACTGAGTGTAGAGAGAGAAAAGGAGAGGTCCCAAGAGAGAGCCCTGAGATGCATCACCTGAAAACAGGATGGCAGTAGAGGAGGATCTACCAGAACATATGCTAAAAATGCAACGGAAAAGTGTTGTTCCGTCTCAGGTCCATTCCATTATCATCCGTCTCCAGGTCCAGCAGGCAAGCATCTGGTAGTCCTTTCAGGTCCCCCTCTGGGAACTGGGCTAGCAGGTGCTCACCTGTCTCTTCTGATCTCCCATCAACTCACTTCCTATGAGACCTCTGTGGGGTTCTTCGTCTCGGCAATCTCTGGACCCAGATCCTCTTCCTCTTCACTTGCACTCCTAGCCCTTCCCTACATAACCAGGGTCTAAGCAAATTAATGTGGAAGGTCTATACATTCCCTTTCAACTGCTCCACTTCATAATCTACAGGCCCCAGTTTCCAGCGCACCCTAAAGGGGCCTCTCCACTGGGCTAATAGGCAGTGGGCAGCATAACTAATACCAGGTCTCCTGGGTTAAGACTCCTCCCGTGCCTTCTTGTCATAATAGACCTTTTGCTTCTCTTGGTTTTAACTCAAATGTTCATTAGCTCACCGGGAGAAGGTTCTTACCTGGCTTTTCAAATGGGTAACCTGTTCAATTATGGGCGCTAACCCTCTTTCCGTTCCTACCCAGGTTTCTTGTACCACATCCAAGAGTCCCCTGGGTTGTCTCCCCCTTAAAAGCTCAAACGGGGAAAAGCCCAGTGTAGCTTGGGGAACTTCTCTATATGCAAACAGGATAAATGGGATCACTTGCTCCCATGTTCGACTGTTATCACCTAGACTTTTTTAAGCATTTGTATCAGGGTCTGGTTAAACCTCTCGATGAGGCCATTGGTTTGTGGGTGATATAGGCAGTGGTCTTAACATGCCTGATCCCAAACAATGCCAAGACTGCCTCTAACTGTATGGACAAAAGGTTAGTGCCCAGATCTGTCAAAAGTTCTCTGGGGAAACCTACCTCACAGAAAATTTTCAACAGCTCCCTTATTATCTGACCTGCAGTAACTTTCTGCAGGGGAATTGACCAGGGATAACAGGTAGCATAGTCAACAAGTACTAAGAGGTACTAGTAACCTGCCATGCTCCTATCTAATGGACCCACAAAGTCCATGGCCATTCTATCCAGGGATTCTTTGACCCCTGGGATCAGAATCAGGGGAGCTTTCTTGGGCTGGTTCTTATTTTTCTGTTGGCACAGAGGGCATGCCTGGCAGAACTTAGTCACCTCCTGATATAGATTAGGCCAGAAGAACCATTGTATAAGGCATGCAATAACCCCCTGCTCCCCTAGGTGTACTTCCAAGGGGTGGCTGTGGGCCAAGATCAATAGAGCCTCCCAGAATATCTGGGGCCCTATGAGCTGGGCTTGCTCTCCTTTCTTTTCCCAGAATGTAATCCGATATAAGAGGTTATTCCTCTTTCTAAAGAGAGGATAACTCTCCTTACACATCTCAGAGCCCGCCTCTTCCACCTTACCCCAGGCTTCCTGCAAGGACAGGTCTTTTGCTTGTTCTTCAGAAAAATTATCGAACTTGGAGAGAACCTCCTCCCCAAGAGCCTCGACTCCCCCTGGGGGAATCAACCCTTTCCACTTTTCCGCCCTCCGCTGAGCTCTGCTTTTTCTAGTCTTTCCCCCTCTCTCTACCACGTCCAGGGTTGCAAATGGGAACAACTCCACGAGATTGGGGGCAGACCTTTCCTCCAGGGTATAATCTCAGGAAAGGGTGGCTACTAAAGCAGAGTGAAAGCTGATTGAGTCTAATAACCCGTCACAAACCCAGCCTAGGATTAATGGCACTGGGAGCCCTTTCACAAAGGCCATTCCTAGTAGTTGTTGTTTGTTATCCCAGGTGATTTTTATCTCATGAGTGGAGTCATTCCATATGTCCCCGTGGACACACCTCCCTTGTACAGGACCAAGGTATCTACCCTGCCTCTTACCGACCCCTAGGCTCTGGGCCAGATCTCGAGACATCAGAAACTGATTACTCCCAGTGACTATGAGAGCTTCCAGGTCTGTTCCACCAATTTGAATCACCTTTTTAAGGAGTCCACTCCAGCCTCCTTGGTCCCCCGCAAGTTCTACACCAGAGAAGGAACATTCCCCTTTTGGACACTCCTGTTGGAAATGGCCCGACTCCCCGTACGCCAATCATCGTGGCCCTCTTTGGGACTCCCAAGTGGGTTTCTTCCCTGTGGGGTTCTTCCAACTTCCCTTTGGCCTAGGTGGTCCTTTGCGCAAAGGAATCCCTTGGAGTATCTCCTTTCTCCCTTCCCTGGGAACTCAGGGTCCTTGGGATTCAGCATCAAGAAAGTTCTCGGCAAGGCCTACAGCCTCAGTTTGGACATGGGCCCTGTCTAGATACCCATGCCCATACTTCCCTTGACAAATTATAGAGAAATTGTTCTAGCACTATCTTCCTTATTATGGCAAATCTAGAGTTCTTATCGGGTTCCAGCCACCTGGTGGCCAAATCAGTTAATCTGTGGGCCACGGCACTAGGCCTTTCTCCTGGGTGAAATTTGGTGGCCCAAAAATGCTTTTGATAGTTCTCTGGGGATATCCCCAACCAGTCCTGGATAGCTGCTTTCACCTCATAATAGTACCTAGCTTGAGTATTGCCTAGGGACCAATAGGCCGCCTGGACTTCCCCCCCCTAAGCAGCGGTGCTAAATGCATGGCCCACTGGTCCAAGGGCCAACCCGCTGCTATAGCCACTCTTTCAAATGTCAGAATGTATTCCTTGGGATCGTCCCCGGAACCCATTTTTGATAAGGTGAGGGTCTGGGTCCCCTCTAGTCTTCCCATTGCAACACATTCCTCAATTGGGCCCATTTCAGGTTTCAATGTCCTTGCCGATCCAATCTTCCCGTCAGTGAGTTTCTTAAGCTCCTGAGTTTGTACCTCTAGTAGCTGGAAGAATGGCTGGTTAAGTTGCGCCTATCTTTCCAGGATCTGGATGATTCTCTGATCCATCACCTCATGCTGGAGTCGCGTCTGCTCTGCCATCCAATGAACCAGTTCCTCTGAAGCCATGGCTGTAAAGCAAACAGAGAGAAAACAACCCAAGTGCACCCACTCTGCCTTTACCCAGACCAACTGTCCTATCCCATACCATGCCCTAGATACTTATACTTTCTGGACAGACAGGTCTCAGTGTTGCTAGTCCATTGGCCTCACAGAAAGAGGCCCCTCCGCTGGATTCTGCTTGTTCCTTTCTTACAGGATCAGCAGTTCTGCTCCTGCATGCTTTGGTAATCCCATCACTACCACCATTTGTTGCTCTATCTCAAGTCCAGTCCAGTATCATCCATTTCCAGGTCCAACAGGCAGGCATCTGGTGGTCCTTCTAGCTTAGTCTGCTCTCAAAGAAAAGTCCAGGAACCACCATCCTTTGTGGCCTCCCCTATCAGGGAGGTCTATCTCTGGGGTTCCTCTCTCCATTAGGGTGAGTGATCCAATAGTCCCAAAGTCCACGTTTGGTGGGATGCCTTCCTATGCTGGGGTTTGCCCCCTCTCCTCTTCTGGGTAACTGTCCCCTCCCCGGGTCCAAAGTAGCACTCACCAGAGTCCTTAGTATCAACACAAATGTGGTCAGGAATATGAAAATGATGTCTTACCAACAACCTTCAGTTTAGACAAACATACACACTGAACATTACAATAAATCCCCCCCCCCCCCCGCTCCTATGTCTCAGATTGAGCTGGGATGTGTCCCAAGCGTGGAATTGCCTGGATGCCCCGCCACCTCCCACATAGCTGCTTTTTGCTATTACCACCCCAACTCTGGTGGGTTATCCACCAACTGAATATCCATGGATGTCTCTTCAGGGACTAACTATTGCTCATTTTTCAGCTCCATTTTCTTCACTCACTGGGGGTCCCCTTAATCCTCCCCATGGGGGTCTAGGCCAAATCCTTTTTCACCTCTCTCTCATCCCAGGTATTGTCAGGGAACCGGGCCCTATGTTTCCTGGCCGGAGAGGAAGCAGTGGTTCAGGCTCTTCCTTGGTCCCTTGGTGTCCTTGTCTGCCATCCCAGGAGGTTCCTCCTAGAGGGGTCCATACCTCCAGAGCCAGGGTCCCCTGGATACCTTCAGTGGTGGGACATACACCCCATCACAGAGAGTTAAGAAGAAAACCAGGACAGAACAGAGCCCCTAAATCCAAGCGAGGACAGGATATCGAGGCAAAGGTAGTGATCAATCAATACATTCAACCCAGACATCACAAACATAACAAAATACTTCACCACCATTAATTCATGGCTCATTATCCACAACTTAGATAGATTGTGAGTCCTTCGGGGACAAGGAAATAAAAGTACCTGTTTGTATATATATATATATATATATATATATATATATATATATATATATATGTCAACCAGTCTGATGCACATAGTAAAGGGCGGTATATCAGATGCCTAAAACATAAACCATAAACAGTGTTAAAGGCAGCAGAAAGCTCAAGAAGGATGAGTATCGAGTAAAGGCCTTTGAATTTGGCAAAGAACAAGTTGCTATAGGCATTGGCAAGAGCCGTTTCTGTGGAATGTAGAAGACGAAAGCCAGATTGCAATGGGTCCAAAAGGGCTTGGGAGGAAAGAAACTCAAGACAGCGGTGGTGAACAACTCATTCAAGTAATTTTGAAGCAAAGGGGAGGAGAGAGATAGGTTGATAACTGGAAGAACAGGTAGGATCTAGTGAAGGTTTTTTGAGGAGAGGTGTAACCACAGCATGATTAAAGGCCACAGGAACATTTGCAATGGAAAGCGTTAGGTTAAGGATATGACAGATGGAAGCGATGAAGGTGGATGACGTTATGCTCTGGAAGTTCCAGATTTTTCCTAGATGTCCCTTCTAAGATGCCACTTCATCTGTTTAGCTCATGCTTTAGTGTACAGTAACTGTTAGCGCACTTTAGTAAAAAGGCCTGAATATGTGGTAATTGGAACAGGGAGGTTCAATAGATTCCTTGCTTTTTAGATTTGCCTCCTCTTCTTCTCCTCCCTTCTGTCTTAATCCCCACCCCATTGCTCAACTGCAACAACATTATGTATATTGGGGCTAAAGAGATGGGTGTAGTGGGACTTGGGTCCCAAGGAACAGCCTAGTGGTTAAAGCAGTGGACTACATGTCTTTCTGATGTGTTATATTTTTTTGAAGGTATGAATAACTAGATAGACAAAGGTAAGCCGGTTGATGTGGTGCCCCATTCTGGGAGGGGGATGTGCGGGCCATCCAGACGTCTCCGCCGAAGATGGGGCTGTTAGGATCTGATTCTGGTCTATGGGAACATAATGTTCCCACAAGAGCCAGAATCGAGGCCTAGAATGGCCTGGTATGCCCCTCCTGCCTTCGGGGATGTCTTCCCCACAGGCCCCGCAGACTTCTGCGGCTCTGGCCCACAATATCCCCACTACCCAACCCACCCTCTGAGGTGGTACAAGCAGCACGATCCAACAGGCCCAGCAGCATGTACAGGGCCATGACCTGAATCGGCCCTCTACGTGCTGCCGGGCATCCCCCCCCTCTGCCCCCCTGCTGGCTTTCCCCGTCCTGAAGCACAGGACGTATGGGAATAGCCAGTGGGGGAATAGTGTTTAGGCGGATTGCGGGGTTGCATATCCTGGTGGGATGTGCAGCCCCGCAACCTGCTTACTAGAATGAGGGCCATAGTGTATCTGGATTTTCAAAAAGCTTTTGACAAGGTCCCTCATGAGAGACTCTTGGCAAAATTTAAAATTCATGGGATTGGAGGCAGTGTAGCATTGTGGATCAGGAACTGGTTAAAAGAAAGCAGAGAGTAGGGCTAAATGGCCAATTCTCTCAGTGGAGAAAGGTGACTAGTGGAGTACCCCAGGGATCTGTGCTGGGCCCGCTGCTTTTCAACATATTCATAAATGACCTGGAAATAGGAATAACGAGCGAGGTGATCAAATTTACAGATAACATAAAATTATTCAAAGTTGTTAAAACGTAATAGAATTGTGAAAAATTGCAAGAGGACCTTGATAAATTGGAAGACTGAACATCCGGATGGCAGTTGAAATTTAATGTGGACAAGTGCAAAGTTATGCACTTCAGGAAGAACAACCCAAACTATGGTTGCACAATGCAAGGTATCACCTTAGAAACTACCATCCTGGAAAAATATTTAGGTGTCATCGTGGATTTTATGTTGAAACCCTCTGCCCAGTGTGCAGCGGTGGTCAAGAAAGCAAATAGAATGCTAGGACTCATAAGGAAAGGAATGGAGAATAAAACCAAGGATATTATAATGCCTCTGTACCGTTCCATGGTGCGACTGCACCTTGAATATCGTGTGCAATTCTGGTCGCCATATCTGAAAAAGGATATAGCAGAATTAGAAAAGATACAGAGAAGAGCAACAGAAATTGTAAAGTGGAAGGAAGGATATCACTATGAGGAGAGGCTTAAAAGATTGGGGCTCTTCAACTTGGAAAAGAGATGGCTGAGGGGGGATATGATAGAGGTCTATAAATTAATGAATGGAGTGGAATGAGTAAATGTAGATCAGTTGTTTACGCCATCAAAAAGTGGAAAGACTAGAGTACAAGCAATGAAGCTACAATGTAACCCATTTTAGACTAATAAGAGAAAATATTGTTTTACTCAATCCGTCATTAAACTCTGGAATTTGTTACCGAAGGATGTAGCAAACGTTATTAGTGTAGATGGGTTTAAGAAAGGTTTGCACAAGTTCCTGGAGGAAAGGTCTATAAACCATTATTAAAGAGAACCTGTGAAATCCACTGCTTACCCCGGGACGAGCATTGTGGAACCTGTGTACCTTTTTGGGAACCTGCCAGGTACTTGTGATCTGGATTGGCCACTGTTGGAAACAGGATACTGTGCTTGATGGACCTTGGTCTGACTCAGTATGGCATTTTTTATGTTCTTACGAAAGCTAGGGTTCAAATTCCACTTCTCCCGCTGGCAAGCTTGGTTATCTTGGCAACTCTCTTAGTCCTCCATTGCCTCAAACTTAGATCATATACCTTTTTTGGTAGAGACTATACCTGAATGTAACTTTCCTTGAACTTGAATGTGTAAAGGAAAGAATTCAAGTCTATTTATTTCAGGGTGAGAGATTGAGCTCCTCTGATACTCTTCCTCACTCCAATTTCAGAAAGGAAAATGGAAGTTGTTATTTTCGGCAGTATTGGGGTACTATTTGTTTGGTATATTGCATTTGCATTACTAAGTAAAACAGTTTTGGAATCACTCTAGGCAAACCCTCTTTTATCCTAGGTTTAATCTCTGCACTAGGAAAGGCCACTGTAAAAGCTGAGATGCTAGCTTCCAACATATATCCCTGCTCTATGACCTCTAGGCTAGATTTGCTTGTTACATCCATTGACCATGGAGTGCTCTGCCTGATTTGATTCCAAGCTGAATCCCCCTGCTCATTGCATAACTAGACCACTTTTTCCCCATTACCTGATTTATTTACATTCTCTTGTATACCACACTATTCTGCATCAGTGCACTTTACATTGAACAGGGCATTATAACTTGGAGATAACTATTTTTTACAAAGAACATGGGCTATGGAGGGTTAAGTGGCTTGTCCAAGACCACAAGGAGCACCTGTGGGACTAGAAACCCCAGTCCTTCTGGCCCAAGGTTGCTGTCTTCTAGTGGGATTTGAACCCATGACCTTCTGGCCTGAAGTACTTTGCCCCAACCACTAGGCCACTCCTCCACTCCAGGCTATGATGTCACAGGCTATGGAATGCAGCCAAAGCAAAACAACTGGTTTTCACTGAGCTTTAAGAAAATGATTCTTTTTGAAGATCTGCCCTGGAAGATGATGAACTGGGACCTACCTAGGGCCCAGCTGGGTTCTTATTATTGCCAAGTGACAGGATCATTGTTTTATCAGGATAGGTTGATCCCATCATGGTTCTTTTGTCTCACTGCATGCATGGACTTGTAGTTCTTGCAAGCAGTGCTGTAAAACCAAGACTATTTATTTATTTAGCTTCATTTATATCCCGCTTTTCACCGGGTCAAAGTGGTTTAACAAAAAGGGGGTGTACAAGAATCAGCTCAACAGTGAGGGGAGGGGGAGCCAGCACCATGGGGGGGGGGGGACAACATTAATGATCCAGACAGAAAAGTAATAGTACTAGACTTTTGACGCAAGTCTCTCAGTTGGTAAGGGGGGGGGGGGGGGTTAGGTCAGATTCAGTCTGGCTGGGAGGCTGTCAGGAAGTTGCCAGATATTGAGAGGTGACCATCTCAGGTCCAAGATGTTCACGAAACAGGAGGGCTTTTAACTGTTTCCTGAATGTGGAGAGGTCTTTGTTGTTTCGGATCTGGTTGGGAAGGGAGTTCCAGAGGGAGGGCGGGTATAGTTCAAAAATGCCCTGTTACAAGTTTGTTGATTGAACTTAGTTCTTTTGTGTGGGACAGTGAGAGTGTTGCTGGTGGTCTGGCGGGTTGGTCTCTTGAGGGTGGGCTGTGGAAGTAGAGTCCGGAGCTGGGACGTATTTGATGGAGGGCTTTGAGGATAAGCAGTAGAGATTTGTATTTAATCCTTGCTTTGAGAGGTAGAATGTGAAGCTCTCTCAAGACTGGGGTGACGTGCTCGTGATCAACCTGTCCTGAAAAAAATGGAGCCAGTTGGTAACCCTGCCAAGTGATTTTGAAATGCTTAAAGTTAATTCTGCTTTTTTGACTAGTTCCGTATGAAAATAAGATTTCTTAAATCTGAGCATCAAAGCAAATTAGTTCTGTAACAAGTCATCATTCAAATATTTTCCAAAAATCAAAAAATAAATTTTGACAAATCAATTTGAAGAGCAAAGCATGAATTTTCTGAGGAGAATGGACATTGGGAAATGTTTTTAAAAGCAAGAGAGTTTTCTGTGAAATCCTCTGAGAAGAGAGTGTGCTGAAAGAAGCAGATTCCAGAGGTCTTTTTTCATCACCAGATAGAGTCCATTCTATAAAAACAGACCAACTGTGTAGGTGGATAAAGAAATGTCCAACAGTTGCTCATCCACATTAATAGACTAAAGAAAGCTGCCAAGAATTCTTCCACCATGATCCATAGCACAGTAAGATAGCAGGGTTTCCCAAACTGACATCCTCATCTTGGTCTGTTTCTCGGGATCTTTGTGATGAGTATTCATCAGAGAAATTGGCATAAATATGAGTTTGTGAACCAAATTCATTAGCATCAGTGAGTTCTCCTAAAAACAGCTGTTCCTAGCTCACTAGAACAGGAGTCTGACATTTTTCTGGCACCCTAATATACTATAGAACCAATTACATACAGATGTGATGGTCCCTGTGCTGAAGAGCTTACAATTTAAGCAGGAGCTGAGACACTAGGAACAGCTGCAGTAGCTAGACATTATAGGGTTTCCACAGCGTTTATAGTAGACTGTAACATACCATAAGCTAAGAATGGTAAAGACAGTAATTAAACGCAAAAATCCCACATTTATATACACAAACAGCAAAATTCATTGTGCCAAGCAATAAATCACAGGTTTCTAAGATTCAGGCTTTCTATGTCCCCCTCTGTATCTCCCAGGGAATCTCTGCTGGCATCATCATTTCTCTGTTTGCACTTTTATTCAAAATCTTGCCCTGCTGATGAAAACTGCCGTCAAGACATGAGACCCCTGGGTGGCCTGTGATTTCCAGCTCTGAGCTGCTCAGTTGCCAGGCCTTTTTTTGAGGCAATAGAGGTTTTAAGTGACTTGCCCAAGGCCACAAGGCGTGCCAGTGGGAATTAAACACTGGTCTCAAGATAACAAGGCTACTGCTCTGACGGCTCCTCAACTCCCACGTCATATCACATGTAAAATATTTTCTATGAGACCCTTACTTGCTGACTAAAGAAACTGGCATGTTTAGTTCAAGATGTGTCCTTGTCATGGCTACTGGAGACATTTATTTAATACTGTCCTGCTGACGGATGCCGTCAGCTGTGCATTGCACAAAGTTTCAGCCTCAGTTAAGTTTAGCAGCATTTTGTACATGTGTTGCCAAAGTAATACAACAAGCAGTTAAAATAAAAGGAAAAAGAGAGAAAATGTGTAATTATGATTACAACATAAAAATAAAATTATAGGATACTGAAAGGGGCAATTTCTGGTCTATATTGTCCTGGTCATATTGGTGTTTCTGGCAAGATGCAACATCTTTTGCTGCCATAGCTTCTGTTTGTTCTGCATCTTGTAGGATTATAGAGAGTGTTTTTCCTGCTCATTCTTTCATGGGAAGTCTTTGATCTTCTCTTTTAATTCTGGGAAATGTGCATATCTGATATCTTTGTACAGTACAGTTAAAGGAGTGCAACCTGAGCTGTATTTATTTATTTACCAGGTTTTTTACACCACTTTATCATTTCAATCGGTGGTTTACATGTTCTCTTAAACTTTAGTAATGGAGATTAAACAGGAACATTGATAACTTGGATTTTTTTCTGAGGCAATGGAGGGTTAAGTGATTGCCCAAGGTCACAAGGAGTTCAGGTGGGAAATGAATCCTGGTCTCTTGGTTCCCAAACCAGTGCCCCTAACCATTAGGCTACTCCTCCACTTGTTTTGTGTGCTAGTGTCTCTTTATACATAATAGGCTTAGACTCCGAGAACCAAGCCACTATGAGAGGGATGTTACAGTAGGACAACACACAGGAAAGAATGACGCTTAGGTCATAAATATAAAGCCTGCTGTTCTTTATCATTCCTATAAGAGATGTTCTGAAACATAGCACAGGGTAAAAGCCAGAAGCGAACATTCTCAAAATCTAAAGAGCTCCTCACCACTACTCGAAAATTGTGTAGCTGCTGGAATCCAGCTCCTCCGCCCAGCCTTTTTCCTGGGATTTTGGATGCTCTAGTCTCTCTCTGCATAATTGTTTCTTGTAAATGATTTTTCCTGCTTCATAACACTTTACAGTAAACTACTGGCTCCTGCTGTGCTTTCCTCTCCAGTCTGTTTTAAGCCGGATTCCAGCATTTCTTTCAGTCATTTACAAAAACCATTTTTTAACTGTGCATGAAGTAATGCAATAGAGGCCTTCCTCGCTCACATGAGCTGCGCTTCGCGAGGACTGGGCTCGAATTCAAAGTCAGTGGTGTTCTGTCTCTTGTCAATAATTCAGTTTTGGCAGTTCTTATAGTGTGTGATTTAGAGTAATATTCAGGACTTAAAACTGCATAACCGTATGGCAAAGGCATCAACACTTTACAAATGAGAGAAATCACAGAAGCTTCTGTTCTGTAATATTTCTGAATAGGATCTCTTCAACCACTTATGAGGCCCAAGGATAACTTTTGTGGCTGGGCTCCCTTCATGGGATTTGATGTTTCGAATGTGCCAGTTGTTGATAGAAGGCATGACAGGTATCAGATTTGCATCTGGCTGGCACCTTTTCAGATGCTATGCCAAGGGCACTGCTGGGGGTCCTGGGGCAGCTGCAACATGTTCTCAAGTCTCTGCAATGGCCGAATACCTGACAACCAATCACACTGCATTTTCCAAGCTCTTAAGAATGGCAGGACTTTATGTCCATAAAAGCAGTTCAGCAAAACCAGGACTACTTTAGCCTGTCCCTTATGACAAGGGAACTAGGGTTACTAGTTGACTCCATTTAGTTTTTTGCCAACAGGCTGATCCAGTCCTAATCTTACACTGTTACTGTATATGCATGGGGATGGGACCCTGTTGCTCAGAGGGAAATCAGAACGGGATTTTCTTGCATGTGATGGGGTAAAATGAGAATGATCAGCCTGTTGTTAAAAATTGGAGCCAGCTGACAACTTTAAATATAGTTTCTTGGCAGTCCTGATCACATGAAGGAGTGGAGGAGTAGCCTGATTTTTAGAACACTGGCTTGATAAGCAGAAGATCAGGGTTTGATTTCCACTAGCATGCGTTGTGGCCTTGCATCAGAAGAAAAGCCTGGCGATCTACTTCCAGTCACACTGCCAAGGCAACCCAGGAACTGCTGGGTCACCAGGAGTCAGCATTGACTCAAAGGCACACATTGCATTTGCAGTTTCATGCTTGCTCTCACATATGTATATTATTACAAAAATAAAGAACTGCTTATAAAAACATAGTCTAACATTTCTTTTCCTTCTTTAATTTTCATTTTTTAAGGAATGAAGCATACCCTATAAACAGATGATGGCCAACCATGAAAGCCCACCTACAGTGCCTATCTTAATTCCTGATGCATTGCCCTGAACCCCCGTTGATTTCTGTCTTTCTCCTAGAACAAGCAGGATGAGTCAGCCACACTTGGTGACGTCATCCGACGGCGCCGAGACGGAAGTACTCTCCATAGCTCAGAAAGGCTTTTCACCCTTCTAAGCATGGGCCAACTGGCCCCACCCCCTGCCCGCCCTTAGCTAGCCAGTTTCTGTTCTTCCGCCTTGCCACCAAGTCGGATTTTTCTACTCTCCAAACGAAATCTACTTATAT
This sequence comes from Ichthyophis bannanicus, assembly GCA_033557465.1. Classification (NCBI taxonomy): domain Eukaryota; kingdom Metazoa; phylum Chordata; class Amphibia; order Gymnophiona; family Ichthyophiidae; genus Ichthyophis; species Ichthyophis bannanicus. Next base: position 873,679,159 of record CM066035.1, on the reverse strand, counting down.
GAATTTAAAATCTATCTAACTCTGTGTTTCGGATGTTTTTCCTTTCTTTCTTTCAGATTCCTGAACAAACGCAACTTCTCTGAGCAAAGAGCTAGGCTGGGAGCACATCTCCCTATGGACATGTGCTCAGTGTCCCTCTGCCTTTGCATGTGCCGGGCACTGACTTCTCCGAGCAAGGGCTAGGCTGGGACCACAGCCTACGCTATTTTGAGATCCTCCGACCACCAGAGAAGCAAAGAATTCCAAGAGAAATGGGGCTTGAAGAGGAAGCTCCCAGTCAGCAGTAGCCCGGGCAGCAGCCCAGGATGTGCCTAATAAGGTCTCCATCCCCGGCCAGCCAGCCTCTTACCTCTCTCTTCTCCTATGGCAGAAGCGAAGGATCCCAGTCGTCTCCAATGGCAGAAGCGAAGGATCCCGGGGAAATGGACTTGGAGAAGGATCCCAAAGAATGGGCTTGAAGAAGGAAGCCCTCACAGCAGCCCGGGACGTGCCTAGAAGGCCTCCGTCCCCACTCAGGGACCCCTCCTCACACGTGTGCACCATGGGGGCGGCCATCTTGTTCAGCCGTGCTTCCCATATTCCAGAATGAGGTCAGCAATTCTAACCCTGCCACACAGGGCCATTGGCTAAGTGAAACTCCGCCCTCGGCACCATTGGCTGAGCCGAGCCTAACTCCGCTCCTCTGTGCCATTGGCTGAGCCGAGCCAAACTCCGCCCCTCCGTGCCATTGGCCGATACCAATCTTAGCCCACCGTGCCATTGGTTGAAGCTCTTCCTCCGCAGCCGGCTCCTTGGCTGAAACTGACCTGTCCTGCTCCTGCACCCGCCGCAATACTGATGCTGGAACTGCTCCTCACAGCGCCAGGCTGATGGACCATCTGCCGAGGAGGATCCCCCTCCACCCTCCTCGTGGCACCGGGAACCGAAGGCTGCTCGCAACTGAGGCCACAGAGCCGTTGGGGTCTTCACTCCAAGCCCAAAGGCTGTTCGCTCTCCTTCCCCAGACCGGAGCTTGGCAATCCAGATGCGCATGTCATTACTTCAAGCTCAGCGCCAAGATCTCTTCACGGTGCTGATCCTGGGCTCCACGGCACCCCCACCAAGACGACAGCCGGCAGTAGTGAGATGCAGCATCAGAGTGCTCCATTCTTCCTTCCCCGGCACCACCAGAGGCTCGCTGTCGCACTGCTGACCGCCTCTTATCTGTGACCTTGGCTTATCACCCATAGGGAGACAACTTCACCCAGCACCGGAATCACCCCGGGCGAGCCTTCCTTCGGCAGCAGAATCCAGAAGGCCCAGCCACAACGGATAGCGTTGACGCTACTGCTAAACAGCGTGTTATCAACTCGAGACACCTGCTACCCATGGTGGCCTGAGCAGCAGCAAGGGAGAAGAGAATCCTCATGGGGCAGGCAAGCTGCCAGGTCATACTACATCACTGCGGCTTCACGACGTTCCTGCTGTGGTTCTTGAACACACGTCATGACGCTCCTGTGGCCACAGTAGGGTGAAGCGCACACAGTCTCGGTGTTCTGGGCCAGAAGGTCACAAATTCAAGTCTCAGTATGACACTGGCAGACCATGTCCTACGTTGGCCGGGGCCCTTGAACGCCCCAAGCAAAATCACAACAAGCAGTCATAAAGGGGGTGCTCTTACCGCAAGTCCCTGTCCTGAACAAAGGGGCGCTCCTACCGCAAGTCCCTGTTCTGAACCGGGACATCAATATGCGATATCTCTATAAGCGGGGCTGCAGACAAGGTCAAAGCTAACTCAGGCAGCCCCCCGCCATCAGTCAACAGCAAGTCATTGTTATCAACACATCTACCTCGCCACTTCGGACCTCGGTGCCTAGCCTTGGCACGGGCGAGGCAGGAACATGGCGTGGACGAGGCAGAAAAGAAGCAAGGTCTGCACCCAACAAGTAGCATCACGGAAGGCAGGGTTGGCTGTCCCCCCATGACACGCTGTCCTATAACGCCAAGGTCACAGAGAAACCGGCTCCGACTGTTAGAATGAAACTAGCAAAGCAAACAAATTAGCACTAGGGAAGTGCCCCTTAAAGCAACCACCTGAGGATCCTACTTGCTCACAGCTGCACGGCCAGCTCTACAGCACATCAGTAGTTCTCCAGCGCTTCCCTCAGGTGACACATTCACGACCCGCCACTTGCCTCCAAGGAAAGACTCAAGGGCTCCTCACCTAGTCACATGCTTGGATCTCCACCCACTAACATAAAAGTAGACCGCTGGAGGCTTCACGCCAGTAGCAAAATTGCACAGGTCCACCAAGAGACGGGTGAGCTGCACCCCTGATAGCCTCTGAAGAACAGCCTACTTGGCAGTCCAGGATGAGACGCACTCCTCATGGCCCAAAAGGAAGCCCTGATACTCCACCACCAGTGGCAATCACAACAGTGTGGTGCCATATCTATAGTTAATGTGTCCTCAAACAGAAGGCCACGGTTTTAGACCCCAGCTGCGGACCCTACAGTGCAGGTCCCCGCTCAGCCAAAGAAATTAAGATCCCCAAAACCAGTCATGAGGAAGGATGCAATTCGCAAAGGGAGTGTGAAGAATCACATTCACAACGAGCTACCACATGGCCTACTGTTCCCTCGGGATCCATAGAAACAACCCATCACCTACTCGTTAGTGCATGATCTTAAACACCGGAAAACAGCGTCAATTGATCCTGCATCTGCATAGATTCTGCATCGGAGGTGTCACCTAATGGTCGTGGCACTGTCCATAAGCAAGGAACATAGGTGTGCTCTCTGCCACAGTTCACATGAGTCTCTGTGCACTCCCCGTACCCTCAAAAACCTTATGGGACATGCGGGAAGGTGCACTCCCCAGCACAGCTGACATTTTTGGCAAGGAACAGCGCTGCCATTTTTCTGCCAAGGAACAGCCTTTCTCTTTCAGACTCCAGCTGGGCGGTTGGGCCCACACTATACCCTCAAAAACCTGGGCGGATGGGCCCACGCTGTACCCTCAAAATCCTTACGGGACATGCGGGAAAGATATTGGTCCCCTCACTCCTTTGGACGAGCCTGCCACTGCCCACCCCTGCCTTGCCATTTCTGGAGCCCTATGCCATGATCCAGCAAACCATACCTGCCTCTACAGCCTCTAGAGCCTTAACCACCTCTAGACACAGGCAATTTCCTCACAACCGGGGAAATGCCATTATCATCTCCATAATGTGGGTCTTCCTATCCCCCCCTGCAGAGAACACCCTGTCATCCTCTCCTCCCTACAGAGAGCACCCTGCCCCAATGAACTCTCTGCGGTGCAAAACCTTGCGTCACGGGGTGCATGAAGGCAGGGGGACAGGCTCATGGCCAACCTGGGATCTCCAGTACGGATCTCCCTTCATCAACTCAAGAGCAGCACTCTGGCTCAGCGTGCACAAAGGCTGGTGTATCTGACCAGTGGGTCACAGGTCCGAGACCTGACGGAGGATCATATCGGGGAATTACAACACATCACCACGGTGCAACAATGCCCGTGGCTCTGTACTCCACTGATACTCCAGTCAGTCCCTCCCCTTGGAATCATGTAGGAGCTCAACCCTTAGGCTCCCTCCTTCAGTGGGGCTGACCGCAAATAGATCTGCTCTCCACGTGGAGAAGTGCAACTATTGGAATGGGCAATTCCCTTCATCACGTTCACTGTCCGGCACCAGTGCGTTTCTGCCAAGAGCCTGTGTCCGGCACCAGGGCATTACCCTGACCCTGTTGACAGGTCATGTTTCAGACCCCACTTCGCGGTTGACAGGTCGTGATTCAGACCCCACCTCGCAGTCTTCTACCAACGCATGACTGAACGCACCACGACCAAGCGGCTGCTGGCTCTCATATGCATGCAGCCGATGGCCATGTTCCCGACAGCCCGCTATCGGGCCATGACACAGTGATCTGAAATAGTGGGCCATGACATAGTGATCTGAAATAGATCTATAGGAAAGTTATTTCACATAGATGCCCTGAAAAGCTTCAATGCCTGTGCAACTGTATGCCCAGGACATACTCTGAACAGTGCACAAGCCTGCCGGCCCAGTCCCAGCGGACTACACCCCTAGGGACTCCGCCTGCATCTCCATCTGCACGGATACAAGCAAAGGCTCAAACCATTGCAGGGGCACACAAGCGATGCACGCATCTGCCGAAGCTGCTCTAGCCTTTTCAGGGGCCCGCAAATGATGCACGCATCCCCAGAGGTCCTCCCGGTGGCCTGCGCATGTAGCACGCACCTGCAAGGCCAGCAAGACCTTGCACATCACATCACCTGGATGCACCGTCCGAGAACGTCAGCGTACTTTGTGCGCCTCATGCGGCAACCGTATCGAGAAGTCTAAGATCGGGAGTATCGAGAATTCTAAGATCGGGAGTCCTTGTCGACCAGGCAGCCCCAACAATTGGACTGCCACCTCCGCATGCCACCCGGTCCCAAACTGACCTATGGATACTGCAGGCTTAAGGATCAACCACATACCACTCTCGTAGCACAGCCAATGCTGCCTTGCTATTCCTGCGTGCATTGATCATGGCCTTGCTATCACCTCACTGATAACATAGACCGTAGGATAGGCCAGACGGGGTCAGATTCGGTTTCCCATAATGGCCACTCTAGGCATGTGCTTTGGGCAAGCAGCGAATCCCTGAGCCCGGTTATCCGGCTACGCTAATGTTTCCCTCTGGTAACCAGTTCCAGAGTGGACTACACAAAAAAAAAAAAAAAAACCCAACCCCGCAAGAAAAGCCTCTTTTATTAGTGTTGTATTAATGCTCCATTTTCGCACCACTCTCAGGGCCCTCAGGGGCACAATATTGATACCGTTATTCCTTCATTGCTGTGACTCCCGCACTGCTCGATGTGCCTACATCTCTATTACCACACAGGTGTACCTTGCTCTACACCCTCTGCCTACATCTCTATTACCGCACAGGTGTACCTTGCTCTAAACCCTCCGCAAACCGTCGTACGGTGCCTGGGACTGGCACTCTGCACATGTGTGCATCGCCACTGCAGGCCTACATGTTCTTGTCACAATATGCCGCGCCACAAGGGTGCAGGCTGGCCATGAAGCAGTGTCTCGGCCATATGCTGTGCCACAGGGGCGCAGGCTGGCCAGGAAGAAGTGCCTCAGTCTCTCGGCCTCCCCCATCCACCACAGCACATGACAGCTTGGGAGACACCAAGTGTGGCTGACTCATTCTGTTTGTCCTAGGAGAAAACTGAGTTACTTACCTGTAACAGGAGTTCTCCGGGGACATCAGGATAAGTCAGCCACACATACCCGCCCACCTCCCCTGGGAAGGGGTCGGCCTCCGTCATGGTGCCCGCCTCCTAGCGGCGAAAGGCTCAGCTAGGGACGTACTGGCTTGCTAAGGGCAGGCAGGGGGGGTGGGGCCAGTTGGCCCATGCTCAGAAGGGCAAAAAGCCCTTCTGAGCTATGGAGAGTACTTCCGTCTCGGCGCCGTCGGATGACATCACCAAGTGTGGCTGACTTATCCTGTTGTCCCCGGAGAACTCTTGTTACAGGTAGGTAACTCAGTTTTCCCTTCTTGAATTCTGTTGCTGTTTTCACTTCCACAGCCACTACTGGGAGGTTGCTCCGTGCAAATGTTTTTTATTTAAAAGTTTGCAATGTAGAAAAATAGTATCTGTAAAGTAAGATGATAGAAAGGAGCTTAGAGGTGGGCAGACATGCACAAAATACAAAGCTTAATGGTGGGCAGATGTATACAAAACATACACAGCGCATGTTGCACTACTAAGGAGAGGTCACAGCTAATCACAGATGTATTGAGTTATTATCATCGGCTGTCAATTATTACAAAATGCTTAAATGGACTAACACAGAAACCACAATGCCATGGGGAGGGGAATGAATGGGAAAAAGAGGCTTCTGTAATAATCAACATCATACAAATATACAACTCCAGATTTTCTGTGGTTTTGTGGCCTCGATGTGCATTCGTTTGAAACGACATGGGAAATATCAATGTTTCGTATGTTTTTTAATCCAAACATAACATGAAAATTTTTAATTTCTGTTTTTTTCCCCCCATGTTATTACAGTCTGACCTCAAATCAGTGACCCTTAGTTTAGGGGGTAGGCATCTTGCTTGAGGAATTATTATATCTCCAAGGGGCAGGTTTTAGCCAGCCTGCTTTCAACTGTGTTTTGTATTTCTGGTGCTCTTCGTTCCTGTTTTCTGATTGGCCCAAAACCTGATTCTTCTTGAGTTCTGTAGAAATCCTTTCCTGGATTTTTTTGCTTTTCTAATCTATTGAGTCCTGCTCTAGAGCAGGGGATCTCAACCCAGTCTTCGGGACACACCTAGCCAGTCAGGTTTTCAGGAAAACTACAATGAATATGCATGAGAAACATTTGCATGCACCGCCTCAATTGTATGCAAATGTATCTCCTGCATATTCATTGTGGTTATCCTGTCAGATGAATCTAATCAATTTCTTTGATTGTGTGACCCAAGAGCTGGATCAGAGGAGAGCAATAGATGTGATATATTTGGATTTTAGCAAGGTCTTTGACACCATTCTGCACAGGCAACTAATAAACTGAGTGCCCTAGGTAAAGCCACAAAAGTGACTGATTGAGTTAGAAAGTGGTTGAGTGGGAGGTGACAAAAGGTAGCGCTTAATAGATATCACTCCAAGGAAAGATTTTGTCAGTATACCTGCATCTGGTGGTGATGCAGGCACGGGTCCCCGATACTGTCCCGGGCTCTGGTATCCCTAGTTCCTGATGAACTGCTGGATTCAACTTTTTCTCTAGAAATGGTAGTTTCTTTAAATGCAGGTCCCTGAAACTGCTCTGCCTTTGCTCTTGGCTCAGAGGCTGTTGGTTAGTTGTACTTGGATGTACTTCTTGGAATCCTCTCCTTCACCTCCAAAGGATGTGTCGTCGTCCCCCCCCCCCCCCCCCATTCCTTTTACAGGCAGGAACTTTCTCCTAAAAGTCAATGGGTGTGCTGACAGGTTGTGCACAGTCATCTTCCCATCTGCTCTCTCCTCTATCTCTCTCCTATGCCTGTAGCTCCTCTCAGGATGGTATTAGGAGCTGGGAAATAGCTACCCTTCATCTGCCCATTAAGGGCAAGCATGCTATGTCTCCATAACATGGTATAGTAGCTGTGTGCCAAAAGAAAGAGTTCTGCCTTTGAGAGTGGTTTATATATGACTTAGATTTTCCCTCCCAGAGGAATTTCCTCCCAGAATGATGCTATTCTGGAAAATGCTAGTTCTTCTCCAGCTTACCTTGTAGTACTCTAGTGGGGGACACTGGATGGCATCAGTTGCTTAAAGCAATGACATCCAAGCAGTCTCTACAATAGCAAGTCCAGAGAGGTTCCAGGTCGGCAATTCAGTGTGACTTGACAGAAAATCACGACTAGACGAACATAAGAACATAAGACTTGCCATACTGAGTCAAACCAAAGGTACATGAAATCCAGTATCCTATTTTCAGCAGTGGCCAATCCAGGTCACAAGGACCTATCAGGATCCCAAAGCAATAGCTAGATTCCCTGCTACTTAATCAGTGGCTTTCCTAACTCTACCTAATAACAGGTTGTAGACGTTCCTCCAGTAACTTGTTCAAACCTTTCTTAAACCCAGCTATACGAATTAGTTGCAAAAGCCCCATGGTAGCAGCAAAAGTTCCATGGTATATGTAGAGGGTGTTCCCAGCAGGAACTAACTCCAGTGCTCGCCATCATTGTAAACAAATCCCTCAAACAGGGGTTAATGCCTACCAACCTCAAGACATCCATCATCCGCCCAATCCTCAAAAAGCCTAAGCTGGATCCAACAGATCCTGCCTCTTAGAGATCAGTAGCAAGTCTCCCATTCACCGCAAAACTTATTGAAAAGATAGTTCAACAACAACTGCAGGATCACCTAGATACAAACAACACTCTAGACCTGCAGCAACATGGGTTCAGCACTTACCACGAGGTTGAAAACCTCATGATCTCACTCATAAACATTCTAATCAAAGGAACCCAGAACAAACATGCCGGATACATCCTGATCTTTTTGGACATCTCTGATGCTTTTGATACCATCTCCCACAGCATCCTCCTACACCAACTACGAGAAATTGGCATAAAGGACAAAGTTCTACAATGGTTCCAATCCTATCTAACAGACCGGCATCAGCTAATTCAGACCAGCACCACTATCTCCACCCCCTATCGACAAACACAGGGAATACCGCAGGGATCAGCACTCTCGGCTATGCTTTTCAACATCTATCTCAAACAACTCTGCTCTTTGATGAGGACACATAATGTCAATTTCCATATACTGTACATACAGATGACATTATGCTCTATGGTCCCATCACGACCACAAACCCAACAAACCTGGACTTAGTAAACTGTTTCAATAATGTCTCCGAATGGTTACAGGACAACAGCCTCACTATAAACCTCAAGAAAACGGAAGCACTGTTCGTTACAAAGGACAAAACATTCACCCCCCCCCCCCAACCCACCTAACCCTGGGAGCAACTCAAATCGAGGTCTAAACCCACATAAAGTACCTAGCGGTCATCTTGGACCAAACACTGTCTTTCAAACAACAGATCGCAAGAACGCCAAAGACCATATTCTTTAAAGCCAGGATGCTTCAACGCCTCAGACCACTCCTTGACTCACCGGACTTCAGAGTAGTCATGCAAGCCATGACTCTCCTCCACCTGGACTATTGTAATGCGATATACCAAGGACTTCCAACCAACAGTCTCAACCCTCTAAGGACAGACCTCAACACAGCAGCATGGATCATACAAAAGGGAAAGAAATATGATCACATCACCCCAATATTGAGAGATCTCCACTTTCTCCCGTTAGAGGCATGGATCAGATATAAAACACTGGTCCTGATACACAAAATATTCCACCAACAGCAAGCCATGCATATGAGCACCCTGTTAACATGACTGAGCTTCAGCAGACCAACACGACAGTCCATAACCGACCTACTGACAATACCATACGAAAGAACGAAATTCAACCAACAGTCCTGCAACTGTGCTTTTGAATTATATGCCCCCACCTTATGGAACTCCCTTCTGTCCAACATCCAAAGTAACAAAGACCTCCCCTCTTTCTGGAAACAGCTAAAGACTCATCTATTCGCCATCCACTTGGAACATGAACAGGCAGGCAACAACTGACCCCAAACTCATCCCCTACCTCAGTCAAGCTGAGACTCTGAAAACTGGAATCTGTAAAAATGATGAACACAAAACCGAATTGTATATTGTTTTACCCCCCCTTATTGATGCACATACATTTGAACCCCCCTGGTGGTGGTCTCCCCCCTCCACCTTTTTTTGTAATTATGCTATAACTTGTCTCATTGTACTTCACCCCTGCTTTTGTAAACCACTTTGACCCGGTGAAAAGTGATATTTAACTACAGCTAAATACATAAGTAAAATTATTTTAATTGTTAACCACCTAGACATCCAGTATATCAAAAAAATAAACACAACTGTAACTATTAATAAAAAATGTTTGTATGCACATTAGAACTTTGGAATACATGTGAATCAATTGTACACATACTAATTTGTACATTACTGCACATCAGTTTGAGTTTGTGCTCACAAGGACCCCTTTTGTTAAATCCAGTAAGGCTATACACGTAACATGCATTTGTAATACACGTTAAGTAGAAAGCTTCTGTATTAGCTGTTGGGAGCATGACCAATATGTTCCTGGAGTTAACGTGTTGACTGAGTGCCGTAATGTGTGGCACACTTACTGCAGGTGTACCTAACGACACCCTAGAGGTGTCATGCTAATGGCCACATTGCCACTGAGCACCTGACAACTGTCCTTCTGCTAGTGGCAATGTGCTCTCTAGGCCCACACTCTGCTCATTTCCTGCCCTATCGCATGATGGTTAATTATCGTACACTTTAAAGTGCAGTCGCTGGCATGCCCCAATTTTAGCTTTCCCGGCTGCCAGTTGCCACACATTCAAATGCATGTTAAACAGTTATGGGCTTTAGTAAAAGGGCCCCTAAATTTTTTTAAGGCATGTTAACAAACAGACTGCATGCCAAGAAATGCAAATGTCTTGTTTCAGGCTTCCAGCGATATGCTATTTACAGCACAGCAGATTTTGTAGAAATGTCTGAGTCTGGAATTTTCCCCTGTCACCTGCAAATCCATATAAACCTTCAAAGCATGCAGTAGCCTACAGAGAGATTTAAGATATGAGGTTTGATAGAATAGGTTAACTACACATAAGCGAACCATTGTAATCTCGCCATCTGGAAGCATTTACCACCAATGGAAAAATAATAGAGTTCCACAACAGTTTGACTGGGACAATTGTTGATTATGCCAGGGTGGAAAATATCTTGTGTCATCGAGAGAGGAAAATCTGGGGTTTTCCAAACACATGTCAAGGGGCAGATAGATGTTTTATCAATTAGTCAATATCTTTGGGGCTTTCTACCCAGTTTTCAAAGAACTTGCTAACCAAGAGTGGTCCCTGCCAGCCTTGAGAATTCTCCGTGTCAGCAAGATTGCTAGGAATAGTGGATGGGTATAGTCCCTTACCAATAGTTTCCTACTAACTAAAATGGAAAGCTGAGGTTCACAAAATGACGTGTTTTCCAGTTAAGCTACAATTACAAGATACCAAAGCAACTGTACTTTCAGACGGATTGAAAGATAGATTTGAAAAATAATCTTGCTTGTGGGAGGAACATACTAAACCTCTGCTAATCAACTCCTTCATAAATATAACAAACACCACAGTAAAACACTTACTAAAAATGTATATTAGGGACCATCAGTAAAGGAGTCACTGGTGCTGTTTCTACAGCAAACATACTCCCACTATCAGTCGCCAGTCCCACAATTTATTCATAGTCCATTTTCGCTTTTTCATTATATGTTGATATTTAATTTTTCTTTGGTTTATCCAATATATATAAATTTAGGGCCCGATATTCAAGTAGGCAGGCTATGCACTGCTTCAACACATAGCCCTGCTTGCTCACCCCTAACTCCGGATATTCAATGCCACAGCGATGACATTGAATATCCGGTTTTGGCGCCCAGAGAACACTGCCTCAGAGCCTAACCGGTTAGCGGTGATATTGGACCGCTACCCGGTTAGCATCCGCAGCTAAACCTAGGCAAGTCAAAAGCTGGCCTAGTTTTAGCTGCAGATTGCTAACCGGGTAGCGGTCCAATATCACTGCTACCTGGCTAGCTGTACTCCCTGCCTCCGCTCCACTGTGGAAGGCTCCAACACACCCTGGATGCTAACTGGATGGCACTGGGGTGCGTAGGGGACGTAGACAGGGATATTCTATGGCACTAACCACATAAGTGGGCAAAACTGCAAGTGGACAAGTCTATGGGACCAGATGGGATACACCCCAGGATACTGAAAGAGCTCAGAGAGGTTCTTGCAGGGCCTTTAAAGGATATTTTTAATAGATCCTTGGAGACAGTAGAAGTTAAACAGGACTGGAGAAGAGCAGATGTGGTACCTCTCCACAAAAGTGGTAATAGGGAAGAAGTGATAAACTATAGGCCAGTAAGCCTTACCTCGGTGGCGGGAAAAGTAATGGAGGCGCTCCAGAAAGAATGAATAGTGGACTTCCTCAAAACCAACAGGTTGCATGATCCGAGGCAACATGGTTTTACCAATGGACGATCTTGCCAAACAAATCTGACTGAGTTCTTTGACTGGGTGACCAGAGAACTAGATCAAGGGCATGCAATGGATGTGATCTACCTAGATTTGCAACAGAGTAGACTCCCCTCAGGGAGTGGGGAACCTGAGAAAAGATCTATAAAAGCTGGAAGAATGGTCTAATGTTTGGCAGTTAAGATCTAATGTGAAGAAGAGCAGTGTAATGCACTTGGGAAGGAATAAATTGTGGGACTGGTGACTGATAGTGGGAGCATGTTTGATGTAGAAGCAATTAGCAGCAGTGACTCCTTCACTGATGGTCCCTAATATACATTTTTAGTAGATGCGTCACTGTAGTGCTTGCTTCCTCACAATTTTGTTATTGGCAAAGGAGTTTGATTAGTAGAGGGTTGAAAGAGAGGTCCTTTAATGCGGGGTTTTCTCTTTCTAGACAAATTCTGTGAAACTTTGGTTGAGCTTCAGGAAGTCCTGAAGGTGCAGAGTAAAGAAAATCACACAAAACAACTGTATCAGCTTAAGAAGACCATTCTTGATAATACCCACAATTCTGGCCAGTAAGAACCTTGGAAAAAATATCTGCTTACTTCATCCTTCATTCTTGAAATGATGGAAGGGAAGGTTCACATTTATAGCACATGGGTGTTAGAGAAATGCTTGATAGTGCTCCCTCTCCTCAGGTACCTGGAACAGGAAAGGCTGTCTAACTGACTCAAAATCCTTCTTTGCATCAGGCCTCATCCTTTTGGCTTAGACTGAAATATACAGTCCAAGAAATGAGCTCCACAGTTTGTCCCTTCTTGGCTTTTTGGCTGAGATTAAGAACCTAAAGAATATTGGGGTGGGGGGTGGGAGCTAGGATAATGCCCTGCCATCCTATCCCATTGGACATTTGCCAAAGCTGAAGAATTAAACCTTCTGCTGATAAATGAACATGTAAATAATAATCAGGTGGGTCAATATTCAAACAAACCTATAGGTTTAGCCTCCATTGATAAATACTGAAGTCCCCTATTCGTGGATTTTCAATGACACCATCTGAAGAGTAGTGGTGAAAATCTCTCTAACTACCATAGCATTATTCAGATAGTGCAGCGATGGCGTTATAGTGGAATACGGATGGAACAATTAGCTATACATGTGAAGGGCAATTTTAAAAGGGTCGCTTAGTTTAACGTATGTTGTCCCTAGGGCTGGCGTGACCCACTGTGTGAACTGTGCACGCGCACAGGGCAGCAGTCACAGGAGGGCAACATGATCAGCACAATAAGCTCAATATCTTCCTGCAGCCACTCTGCTCAATAATATGCACTCACAACATCAACTACCATATCTATGCAGACGACATAATGCTTTATGGACCCATCACAACCACTAACCGAACAAACAGTCACCTATCAGACTGCTTCACTGATGTCTCTAGCTGGCTACAAGAAAACAACCTATCCATCAACATCAAAAAAACAGAAGCCCTTATTGTGACCAAGGACTCAAACTTCACCCCACCACCCCACCTCACCTTGGGAACCACCCAAATACTAGTTCAACCCCACATAAAATATTTGGGAATCATCATTGATCAAGCGCTTACATTTAAACAACAGATTAAAAAGACTACCAGAACAATATTCCACAAAGCAAAGACAATACAACGGCTCAGACCACTCATCGACCCACAGGACTTCAGAACAGTCATGCAGGCTATGACGCTCCCCCACCTGGACTACTGCAATGCAGTCTATCACGGACTACCCGCCACCCACACCAATCCCTTCCAGACCGTCTTAAACACCACCGCAAGGATCATCCAGAAGGCGAAAAAACATGACCACATCACCCCAGGCCTCAGAGAGCTTCACATCCTCCCCCTCGAAGCAAGGATTGCATACAAATCTCTCCTACTTATCCACAAAGCCCTTATCGTTTAATGTAAAAACAGAAATGCCTTTCTGTCTCCTTAACTGTTATATTTAAACCGCACCTGATCATCGGAAGGTTGCGGTATATAAAAGTTTGTTAAATAAAAATAAATAAATAAATCAAGTGCAGACTTCCCAACTCCGGACACTACTACCTCAGCCTACCCTCAACAGACCAACCAGACAGACCACCAGCAACACTCTCACTATCCCCCACGAACGAAGTAAGTTCAACCAACAAACCTGTAACAGAGCATTCAAACTGTATGCACCCTTCCTCTGGAACTCCCTCTGGAACTCCCTTCCGCACCAGATCCAAAACAAGATAGACCTCTCCACATTCCGGAAACAGTTAAAAAACATCCTGTTTCATGAATAACCTGGATCTGAAACAGACGTCTCTCACTGACTGCCCAACCAGATCCCCCGACCTAACTCCCCTGCTACCAACTAAGAGACTTATGTCAACTGTTTAGCACTGTTACCCCTTGTTCTGATCTTCACTATTGGCCAACTGGTGATGGACCCCCTCCCCCCGGAATTGATTATTGCCCCCCCCCCTTTTGTCTAACTGCTTTGACCTGGTGAAAAGCAGGATAAAAATGCAGCTACATAAATAAATAAATAAGCTAGCTCGGCCCAGCTGTAGGATGAATGGCAGCAAGTAATGGACAGCAGAGGCAGAACCAAAAGCAGCTTTGGGACTTTGGAACCCATGTACAGTTTTCAAATTCATAGCAGTAACAAGTTATTGCTAAGTTCTGTCGAGTTGCTGTCGACTCCCTCTGGATAGTTGTTCTAAACTGTTCAGTCTTCAGTCAGGCAGCTCATTGTTGATAGAGTGGCATCCATAGCTGCTGTTATTGTATTGATCCATCTCATTGCTGGTCTTCCTCTTTTGTGTTGACCTTCAATCTTACCATGCATGATGTCTTACTCTAAAGATCTCTCTCTTTGCATGATGTGTCTAAAGTATGAAAGTCGAAGTCTTGTCATCTGAGCTTCTAAAGAAAGCTTAGGTTTGATCTCCTTTAGTATTGACTGGCTTGTTCTTTAAGTAGTTCATGGTATACACAGTATTCTTCACCAGCACCATAATTCAAAGGCATTGATTTTCTTCCTATCTATCTTTTTCACTATCCAACTTTTGCATCCATATGGTGTTATTGAAAATACTATGGCTTAGACAAGTCAAATCTTTGTATGGAGAGAGACATCTCTGCTCTTGAGAATCTTGTCTAGGTCCTTCACAGCCATTCTGCCAAGAGCAGTGAGTTGTCGGATTTTTTGATTGCTTCTCATTTCTTTATGGATTATTGATCCAAGCAGGTCATAGTTGTCTGCTATTTCAAGTTCTTCTCCATCAATGATGAACTTATTCATTTTGCCAGTTGTCAGGATCAAGGTCTTCTTTACGTTAAGGTGCAGGCCCGATTAAAGACTGTTCCTTGATCTTGAAAGCAAATATTTAAGATCATCTTCACTTTCAGCTAGTATTGTGGTATCATCAGCATAGTGAAGGATACTGATGAGTCTTCCACCAATCTTCACACTTCGGTTGTCTTCATACAGTCCTGCTTCTCTGATGATTTGTTCTGCATATAAATTAAACAAGTGGGGGGAAAGTATATAGTCTTGTCATACACCTCTGCTGCTTTTTAAACCATTCTGTGTCTCCTTGTTCCGTTCAAACTGTTGCTTCTTGATCAATGTAAAGGTTGTGCAAGAGTACTATCAGATGTTCTGGTATACCCATGCTTCTTAATGTGGTCCAGAGATGTTTTACACAGTTAAAAGCTTTGCTGTAGTCCATAAAATACATATAGATATGTGAACCTTTTCTTTGGAAACTATTTGCAAGCTATTTCTGACTTGAGTGCAGCCCTAGTTCCGACTATTATTACATTATCGGCTTGAGTTTTGTCCTTGAATCAATGGATTACAAAGAAGGAGGAAAGAACAAGGGACTTTGAGGAACTTTCTACTATGAATGTGGAACAACTGGAACAGGTTTCTAATAATGTACATTTCGTCATGAAAGATAACTCTTTCTTACGTAGTAAAGCTGAAATGTTAGAAAATACTGTCAGGCAGACTAACATAAGAATTATTAACTTTACAAAGTCATCTGTGATATCTCCCGAGAGATGTTTAAGCGTTATTTAACTGAAGTTTTAAAGGTGTCCCCAGAGGCTATTCCCCCTATCTTATACATTTATTATTTGCCCACTGGTAGGATTTGACAGGAGCAAGTGCAGGTGTGCGGTGTCTCTATGGATATTTTAGATGTTTCTGCTACATTGGTGTCTTCGGACTTGCATAGCATGGTTCCTGCAACCCTTCTGGTAACTTTGTCTCTCTCTTAGGACAGGAACTGGCTCATGAAACTTTTCTTTCGCTATAAAGATGTGACGTTTCTTTCATATAAAGTTAAAATGCTTCTTGACGTTTCTCATAAGACATATAAGAGAATGTAAATAATCGTGACGGAGTTCCTGCTGTTGCGACCTGTAGTGTTGCAGCTAGGAGCATTATATTTTCTAAAATATCCTTGTAAATGTATTATTAAATATAAATCCGCGAGATATGTTTTCACTGATCCTCTTCAGTTAACTACTTTTGTTACAACTCAGTGGGCCCTATTACGAGCATCTAGTTCTGTTTAAAGGATGTGAACTTTTGACCCATATTGTAAGGATACCATTTTCTGCAGCTTTTGGTTCAGCTTGCCTTTTTATTTGATTGTTTAAGTTTTCTTCTTGCTTTTTTTTTATGAGATGCCTCCCACTTTATTACGGGTTTGGGTCTTTGGAGTTTTTTTACTTTGGTAGATTATAATTAGTATATTGATTTTGATTATCTTTTCTACCAGATTTAAGACTTTTCTGTACAAGTATTGACTTGAATATATTGTAAAATTCATTAAATATAAAATAAAATAAAATGAGCTCAGTCAGCTCCTGTTTTTCAGATTTTTGGGAAGGAGGGGAAGCAGGTGTTCTGGGCATGATGGGATTTCAGAGAAAGAGTATCTAGAATGTACCTGAGTTGTTGAGTAGCTGATTTGAAATCAGTAATTAGGGAACCTGGAAATTCTGTATTGTATGCACGCACTGAGACTATTTTGTTTCTCTGTGATAGCACCCATACTTACTTTACAAAGAGAGCTTCATATTTATTTCTGATTGGAATTTTCTTGAACTCAGACAGTGGTGTGTCCACTCTTCTCTCGCTCATTCCCACCTTTAATTTCATTAGGAAAAAAGAACTAAAGGTAAACAGGCACATAAAGTGGAATTTTAGAAGGGACGCCTAAGTGCAATTTGGGATGTCTAAGCCAGAGCCTCTGAAAAAAATGCAGGCATATCCAGGTACAGATGAGATTTCACAAACTGGCCGTGTCTGATATGGACATCTGTGGGGACATCTACGTAGATCTCCCCAGACACCTAGAATAGCTTAATGGCTAAAGAAGTGGGTTTGGAACAAAAAAGCAGAGGGTTTAAATCCCATTGCTGCTATCATTGAAATAGTGCTGGAGATGATGGACTACTGTCTTCTCTGAGTGCTTTTCAGCCAAGATGAGCACTTTCAAATGCTTATTTGTACCTGGAGCAGGTATAACTTAAATGTGACTCCAGAGGTGCAGGAAGTTTCTGAGATCAGGCAGTGGTGTCCAGGTTCCTGGCAATGTCCCAGCTATGCCTCTAACACACCCCCTTTCCAGACATGGATGACCTCAAGCTGGAGGTGGCTCTGGAAATGTCACTATGCCTGCTTTCAGATGTCCAAAACACAAATAGTGCTTCTAAATGTCTACCCATAATGTGTTATTTTTTTATTGCACTATCTAGTATCATTTGTTCACCTTTATTTCTGTGCATTCAGGTGGACTAACATCGTTGCTGAACTACTTTATTGAAGAAAATGAATCATGAGGCCCAGAAGTAGACTTTGCATAGACACTTTCAAAACTAATTTTATGGCACTGGGTCATTACACAGGGAAAGGAAATGAAGAGCATTTCCCAAGGAATGGAAGAACATCAAAGCTTAATTGATCTTCCCACTCAAGCACATTTCTTTTTTATATCAACCAGATGTATAGGAAGGGACATATTTTATCAATAAAGTTAAGACAGATCCCCCAGTTATTGAGGACATACTGCATTTATAACCTCACCCATACATAAACCTTATAGACCAGAGGTTCCCAACTCCAGTCCTGGAGGGCCAAACACCATTCAGGTTTTCAGGCTGTCCCTAATAAATATGCCTGTGATGCATTTGTATGCACTGCCCCCATTGTATTCAAATGTATCTCATGCATATTCATTAGGGACAGCCTGAAAACCTGAACCGTGTTTGGCCCACCAGGACCGGAGTTGGGAACCGCTGCCCTAGAGCAGCGGCCAACAGGGGCACAAACACCCACACCCACAGGCTCCACTATCCAAAGCCTCATGGAGAGTCAGGCTGTTGGGCCCTGTGCATGGCATCAGCTACTGGTACTAGCACCTGCATACCTTAGCAATGCCATCTTAAGCTTGGAAACACGTTCCACATATATCAACATCTTCATTAGGGACAGCCTGAAAACCTGAATGGTGTTTGGCCCTCCAGGACTGGAGTTGGGAACCTCTGTTATAGACTAACCAATTTATTGAGGCATGGACTTTGGAGGACAAGAGTTCGCTTTGATGTGGACTGTTATCCTCAAAAGTTCATACCTCAATAAACTGGTTAGTATAAAAGTTCCCACTTGCCTCTGTCATTTTTGCTACTCCAGACTAACACAGCTATCCTCTCAGAATTTTCAACATATTGGGACAAAAGAGAGGCTTGTGAAGGGCTCCAATGAAACTGGTGATGGCAGGGACAGATGGGCATAGGGCAGCTAAAAAGGTAGCACTTGCTCGAGTTGTCACACATGTATTTTAAACCTATTTTATAAAGTATGTGCATATTTTGCTTTATAAAATGGGGGCATAAAAAGTGTAAAAATGCCTGCACCTAGTTTTTACAGGAATGTGCCTAACTTATAGCATATTTTTTAACTTAAGGGGGTCATTTTGGAAGCCCTCTTCGTGCTTTGGACATCCAAAAATGGGCATAGAGACTACTCCAGAGGCATTTTTGAAGACAGCTCTGGGGGTATCCAAATCTGAACAGGGGCATGGTGAAGTCATGGCCGGGGGGAAAGGTTCCCAATGAACCTGGATGTCCAGTCCTGATCTCAGTGATGTCCAGCATTGTGTTTAAGTTTAGACCTCCTCCAGCCACCATTTTGGCTGACAAACATCCAGAGGGTGTAGAGAAGATAGTACTCCATCATACCCGGTACTCAGCATTTGAACCCTGGTCATAGCCTACTACTATGAACCATTAGGCTATCTTAGATGCCTAGGTTCTGAAATATTCTCTGGGGATGTCTATCTAGATGCCCTGCAGACATCTATATCCTGCAAGCAGGTCTGGCACCAGAAGATGAGGTGTCCTCAGCGAACCTCATCCCTTGCACCTCCCCTTCCCCTCTGGCACCCATTGCCACCACCGCTGTCCCTCTCTGGTACATGCAGCAGCTGCAATGGTCATAAATAGCCTCAAGGCGCTTACCTTGAAACTTTGGCATCATGTGGTTGTTTGCTTCCATCCCCTCTGATGCCCGATGCTGACTTCCTGTTTGCAAACAGGGAGTTAACATTGAGCAGTCCAAGGCAGCAGAAGCAAACAGCCCCATGGCACTGAAGTTTTAAGGTAAGCGCTATGTGGCTGTTTGTGGTCATTGCTACCGCTGCAGACCCCAAACGGGCATCAGTGGCATCAATAGGCACTCTGGAGGGACAGTGGTTGGTCTGGGCAATCACCTAGAATGCCTAATGGTAGTGCTGGCCCTGCAGGCCCATCCACATTTGCAAAATCATGCTTGCACCTGGATGTGCCTGCTTTTTTTTCAGACGTTCTTGGACATCCGTTCTAAAATTCCTCTCCATCTGTGTAAAATTGTGCTCCACCTGTGATGTACACAGACTCCACCCTTGTACATGCTCACACCAAAAGTACATGCAATTGAACTTAACGTGCATACTTATAGAGTAGTAACCACCCAAATTATGTGTGAAAATGCCCATTCACATGTATAAGCCACAGAAAATACACTTGTATAAGCCACAGAAAATGCACAGAAAAGCCACTTAACCCTCCATAGCGCATGTTCCCTGTAAAATAGTTATCTCCAAGTTATAATGCCCTGTTCAATGTAATTTCAGTTTGTTCAATGTAAACCGCACTGATGCAGAATAGCGCGGTATATAAGAGAATGTAAATAAATAAATAAATGGCTTATGCATGTCGATGGCGCATAACTTTACACAGCTCATTATAAAATTGCCTCCATAATCGCAGTATCCGGTCATTATGAGGCCAATTCAGAGAAAGACTTGCAGGGCCGACAAAAATGCATAACCAGTGCACGTTCCCACCAGAGATGGCATCCCATGCGTGTGTATAATGGCGTACACTCGCACATGGAATACGGAGCAGAACATGTCCGCCTTTGCATGTGTATGGTACGGCACAGGGCACCATGGATTGCAATTATAAAAGAGAAAAAGTGTACCCTTGCAATCTGTGCACACATCCATGCAAAACATGTAGACTGCTCATCCATGCAAAAGTATGATTCTATCACCGCTGCCCACGTGTGGATGACGATGTCCCATTCACGTGTGTCTGAAAATGTGCATATCTGCACTGTGCCATTCGCGTGAAAGTCCAAAAACATGCCCACCTGCACTGTAGCCGATGTGTGACAGGAAACAGGATGGAGTGGTGACACCACTCCTCCACCGCAGCGAGTCCCATACAAGAGTTCAGAAAGTGGCAACACGCCTGGTGAACTTTTCAGACACCGAGACCCGCCTACTCTGCAGGCTAGTAATTGAAAATGAGGAAGCCCTACTCCTCATGGGACACAGATGGCCAGCCCTAGCTGCAGCATGCAGTGGCTAGGAATGCATCAGGACCACCCTAGGACAGTAAGTAGATCAAAGCTGAAGGCATGTGAGTGACATAGAGGGGCAGGAAAGGGGGCAGGGTGAGACAGGATGAATGCATATGGAGGGACAAGAACAGTGCACAGAGCCAGGAGAGCAGCCCCAAAGCAAAAGGCCAAAATGAGCAAGGGTCAGCTGAATCCAGAAAGTGCACATACAGTGACACCACACCACCAAGTGTCTGCATTTACACAACAGGGTTCCCAACAGAAAACATGCAAACAGAAACACACTGCCTGAGAGAATAGCAGGGAGGCAATGCAGGCACAAAGAACAGATGAACCAAGGGAGAAAGAGAGAGACACACACACACACACATACAACATTGTCCCTGTGTAATGTATAATGGGAAAGTGGACCAAACCCTGAGAAGCAGAAACAGAAAGGAAACAGAAACAACAGAGTGAAACACACCAACCATCCCACACATGTGTAACAGTGCAGCAACATGGCCAGATCATGTAAACCAAATCACTGCACAGTGCCACACAAACATGGTAGTCAATATCAATATCCATGACCACCCCAAACTGAGGAAAAAACACGCATGAATGAGCACAGTCAAATGCAAACAGTCTAACAATATATGAATCTACAATATTGGACCCATCAGAGTGAGGAACAAACCCCCACATCTGATATGTCCAGTACAATCATAATGTTGCAATAAAGAAGCAGCCAACCTGCCCATAGAAAATATATCATATCTGGTATGCAAGCTAGCAATCAAAATGTACCCCTGTAATGCCCACCCCAAAGATAGGAATCCACAGTGCAACACAGAAACATGGTAATGCACAGCCAACACAACAAGGGAAGAAGTAGGAATTTAGCCCCAGGACCCTGGTTCCCCAAGCCAATGCCCAAACCACCAAAATACACCCCACCAACCCAAGCAGACAGGTGGAAGGAAGCAGCCATGTGCGCATTGCAAAAGGCAGAGACGGCCTGTGATATGGGGTCAAGTAGCATGAAACCCTGCCATACAAATAGAAAGGTGTGCTAACCTGTGGGACAGCACATCTTTCTGTGGAGAACACACAGAGAAAGTCACAGAAACCCAGAGCAAAGAGAATGTGGGAGGCCCACCATGCCCTGCATGGGGGGCACATGGATGGCAGAATGCTGGTGGGGAATGTACATTTGGGGATGCAAAGCATGCAACAGCAGATGTGGGGAATGAGGTGACAGCTGTCAGGGGTTGTAATGGCAAATTGGACAGCGGACAATGGCAGGTGTACACAGGGCCAGTCCACGGCCAGCCAGCTCCACCCCCAACTGGCCAGTATGGTCAACCTACCTCACACAAAGTGTGTCTCCAGGAGAGCCTGCCTTGTTTCTGCACCCCATCAGTAGGCAGGACCATGTGCTGGTTGGGGGGCCACCATGTCATCCACCTCGCCCTTGGGCTCTATGTCTGCTGCATCAGGCGCGGACTGCCTCCAGCACAGTGCATAGTTGTGCAGCATGCAGCAGACCAGGAATATCCTGCACAGCTTGGATGACTCATACAGTAGTTCGCCACCTGACCAGTCCAGGCACCAAAAGCAGCTCTTCAGCAGCCCAAATGTCTGCTCAATGATGGAGCAGGTCAGCTGGTGCCATCGGTTGTACCTCTGCTTCTCAGGTGTGTGTGGGATGACAAATGGGGTCATCAGCCAGCCCTGCAGCAGGTTGCTGTTGTCACCTGCAGAGAATGGAGGTGGCATGGATGATACCATGCTGCGCCATAGCTAGCTTCATGAATGATGGCCTACCCATGAACCACATGCCATCCCAACATGTTCAACATGCATGTGCGCTGCAACAGTGCCATGCAGCACACCCCCCCCCCCCATGGTTAGTGCTGGACCATTCCTGATGTATAACTGCCTCTGTGCATCCCCAGCTGTGGTGGTGGTGGCCCAGCCCCCAACACATCCATGTGCAGAATGTGCCCTGTCCCCTCCTGCACTCATGTGGTGGTGGGAGCAATAGTGGGTCCCCCAGCCATGGTCAGGCAACCGACAGCTGTGGTGTGGTACTTCAGTGGGCATGGCCTACCTGCATGCATATGGCAAACCATGCACCTGTGCCCCAGGGGTGTCCACATGCTTGTGTGTAGGATGCAGGCCTGTGTCCACCTACAAAGCAGCCAGCTACCGGTGATGGCACCACCCTCGAAGGCCATATAGATCCCTGACTGAGCCAGGATGCAGGCATCTTGGCATGATCCAGGGTAGCATGACAAAACATCCATGATCCCTATCCAGGTATTGCAGATGACCTGCATGTCCAGTGAGTGGAAGGCCTTCCTGTTGCTGTATGTTGCCTCTTGCAGATGCAGTGGGCGGAGGACCACATGTGTGCAGTCAATGGCCCCCAGGATTGATGGGAACCTTGCAATCTCATTGAACTGCTGCTGCTGTGGGGTGTACAGGAAAATTATGTACTGCACAGCACATCCCACAAAGGCATCAAGGAACTGGCTGATGCTGCATGACACAGCTTCCTGGCTCAGCCCTGCTGCCATTGCCACCACTAACTGGAAGGTGTCTGTCCCCAGAAAGGCTAGGCCATGAGCACCTTCAGATGGACAGGCACCATTTCCTGTCTGTGTGCATGCGGTGCCAGGTGTGGCTCTAGCTCCTCGCACAAGTCATAGATAGCTGTACATTTGAATCTCCAATGGGTTATACATAGCATATCGCTGATGTCCAGGTACTTGGCATAGAGCCTATGGACCCTGGCATATGGGTGGTGACATGCTGCCCTCTGGCACTTATGGTCAGAAATCACCAGCAGGGCTGTGGTGAACAAGGTAGAGGTCCCCTCATGTAACATCCTCGGACACTGCACAGTGACCCAGAACACCTGTGAGTGATGAGACAGGTCAGTGTGTGTTTAGGGGATCCTGGGTATGTGCCACATGTGGTACCCCCCAATGTGCCTAGTGAGTACTATGGGGACAGGTGCTGTGGTCATCTGATGGCCCTACCACCTCCCCCCCCCCCCATGCACATGCTATTGAGAAAACCATTGGGTGGCATGTCCGACAGCTATTGGGTGGCCTGCAGCAGTTGGGATCTGTCATTGCCTGATCGCAGGAAACCTGATGGTACCTTGGGGCGCAGGGACCATTTGTGGGGCTTGAACCTCTGCTGCCAGCTCCATGTGTTGTATACAGGCCCATTGTGCCACAACACCACATCATTTGCTGCAGAACTGCACGGTGTTCACAATACAGTTATATTGGCATGTGGACCACAGACCTGCACCTGTGTGGGGCTGGACTAGTGCATAGGGGAGCCATGTGGTCTGTCCCTGCCCCATCCTGCTGTCAGTCACTTGGTCCCTGCTCTAACCATCCCCCTGCCCATATCTACCTGCCCTGTGGTGTGTGTCTGTACTCTCAGATCCATGCAACCACTGTCTTCCCACAGGGCACCAGCACTGCAACCTAGCATCTGGGGCATAGGCACTACCACACATAGCATCCCATTCACATTATGTCCTCTTGGTACCTACCGTGTCTGTGGTAGTCCAGTTGTAGATTCCCCCAAGTATGCGGCACCAGGTCAGCGATCACACCAGCAGGAACGTGTAGAACCATTGGGCACAGCTATTGCCAATAGATGGAACACAAGCGTGACCACCCATGCTTCATGCGCTGCATGTCCAATGTGCACGGATACTTGCGGATGCACATGTAGACATGTACATATTCTGAATATGTGGATGTGTATGACATTGCATGTCCACCCGCTATAAAACATCTATCACTGCTGTGCCTTGCCACCGTGAAAACAGCATTTCTCTGTGCTGCTTTGTTTGTGGGTGCCACTGAAATCTAAGCTGTTATGCTGTCCGCCATGGCCCTCAAATGACCGGCAGGAAGTGCAACTTCAGTGATGGAAAGCTGTCCCTCCTCATAGAGGAGGTACTGCTTGTCTTTAGGGTTTTCATGGGCACTGAGGATGCCTGGGTGGGATCATGCATATTTATTTATTTATTTATTTGTGCTTATTTACCGCTTTTCGTGAATCAAAGTGGTTTATAGAGAACTCAAGGATTGGACATTACATTAAACAAAAAATATATGTAACATCTTAACAGGGAGTGAAAGGGGAAAAGGGACGAATTAACATAAATCAGCAACAGCATATGAACAGCAGTGGAGTGGGTTTATCATATGCCACAAGCTGAATGCAATACATCACATCAGGTACATAGAAGATGTCAAACAGAAGTGGTGGCAGGTCCGCTATGACACCACTTTTGATGCCGCAACTTTGGAGGACGTCAGTGACTTGGACACCTCACGGTTCTCACAGGACCAAGGTATATCTCAGTGCTGACATCCACCTTTTGCATTGCCTCTGTTCCTCTGCAGTCACTGTATTCTGAAAGATTAGCCATATACGACCCCGCATTCTCCACCATAGACCGGTGAACAGACATACCCCCATGTAAAATGTGTATCTCCTAAGCTATGCCACTCACAGACAGTACCGTGCTTATGCAAACCACACATGAAAACTGATGATATAGAGATGGTGATGCAAACAAGATCATCTATACCAGTCTGCTGTATGCCCAGAACACTGCAAGGATAGCTCATTGTACTCTACGATTATTTAACAGCAGATAGAGGGTGATATGACATGACATACCTCGCATCTCAACAGTCATGGCAGTAGAAGACATCCTTAGTTATGCCTGCATTGGACATCAGAGCATTGCAAACAGTCCATGCAATGCTCTGTATGGCCCAGATGACAGCAGAAAAGGGTATCCATAGGGAAATGTCACAGCAGGTCCCTGTCATAGATGAGAGGCCCTTGTATTGGGACTATACACTAGTGCAAACAGTGCTAATAGATGACCAAAAGAACCATCATCACTCTCTACAGTTGTGCACATATCCAGAAATCTATGGTGGTGCCCTGGGCATATCTTAGTGCTGTTTACACTGTTGCACTGTTGACTGCTATCATTCTGAGGGGCCCCTATTGGTGACAGGGACATGTTGTGGCATTATGGTATAGAACATCACCTCTGCTTAATCCCCCCTGATCATACTGGCACCTGGTACGCTGTGGTCATCCCTTCTGTCCAGGTACCGGCAAGGCATTCGTGTCCCCCCAGATTAGCGGATGCGCACAACAGATCTTCCTGTGCAACACCCAGACCACTCACAGACACATAGACACACTTACCCACACTTGCAGTCACAACCACCATCCTCTGCCAAAGCCATACCCTGCACCCATACACAAATGCTGTGAATCCCTGGTGGCATGGCACCTCAGGTTGCTACATCTGACCTGCATTTTTCAGGCAGGCACGGTTCAGCACCCTACAAACACACATATCTTTCCTGCATCTACAGTCACATTGTTCTGGACACTGGGATTGTCAGGGAAGTCGTGAATAGCCCCTTTGGCACAAGCAGCAACTGTCAGCATGGCCAGACTACTATCTATTGCAGTGCTCCATATTTCTGTAGGGATGCTTGTTATTGTTCCTTAACCTTACAAATGTCCCTCACCTGTGCATTCCATTCTATACAACTGCATCTTGTGCACTCCCAGACAGAATACACATCAGTACAATACCCCTGTGTCACAGCCATTCATCTCAATGGGAGCAGAATATATCTAAGTCCTGGTCTTATTCCACGTTTTCGCAGGTATAACTTGGACATTCGCGGGTAACGCTGAAGACATACACGGGCCTCCTCAGAATACGGGTTATACATCTCTGCAGCTGGCCATGCCCCCATTCTGACCCTTCCGCCCATGTCTAGAGATCCCCATGCAGGCGCCATAGGTGTGCAGATAGCTGTGTGCTTAGAATATGATTATAGATGTATTCAAAGAAAACACGCCTATCCCCCAAGTTTAACCGGCTTATTCATGGTTCAGAGTGACTCCTTATCTGTATAGCTATGCAGTTTATCTAAGTCTGAAAAAATGCAATCCTAAATTAAACTGCTTAGCAATGCATATAGTAGATGAGTATTACATTATGGGGCTGATTCTATAAAGGGTGCATGGAAAGTTATGAGCTATTTATACATGTACGAGGTGTGATCAAAAAGCATCAAAACTTTTACGACACAAGAAGTACAACATCAACAGTCTCCTTCAAAATAATCCCCTTTCAATAAAACACACTTTTTCCTGCATTCCTGCCATGGCTGGAAACAATTTTGAAATGCCTCTTTTGTTATGCTGTGAAGCTGCTATGTTAAAATTTTGCTTAATGGTCTCCAAGTTGTCGAATCTCCTTCCTTTCAGTGGTAATTTCAGTTTTGGAAATAAGAAAAAGTCACAGGGTGTGAGGTCAAGTGAGTAGGGAGGCTGACAGACTTGCTCGATTTGGTGTTTAGCCAAGAACTCCTTTACAAGATGTGATGTGGGAGCTGAGGCGTTATTGTGATGAAGCAACCATTCACCATTCCTGTGCAACTCTGGCCTCTTACGACAAATTGCATCTCTCAAACGAGTCAAAACTTGGATGCAGTACTCCTTCTTGATGATTATGGCCTTTTGGAGCATAATCATGATGAACAATACCCAAAGAAAACCGTGAGCATGACCTTGACATTGTTCCTTACCTGATAGGCTTTTTTGGATCTGGGAGAGTTTGGAGTCTTCCACTGTGAGGATTGAGTCTTAGTTTCCAGGTCATAACTATAAACCCATGATTCATCATCACCAGTAATAATCTTTTTGATGAAATTTGAGTCATTTTCAACACATTCCAACAACTCTCTGGCTGCAGTCAAATGTTTTGGTCAAGGGACAGGAGTTTTGGCATGAATTTTGCAGATACATTTCTCATTCCCAAATCGACAATAAGACTGGACTGTACTGACCTGAAACTGACATCCATGTGCTCAGCAAGCTCCCTATAGTCAATCAGTGATTTCAGCGTATTGCAGCATGCACTACTTCAACTTTGTCTTCATTCCTGCTTGTGGATGGCCTTCCAGAACGTTCGTCACTGTCAACACTTTAGCGGCCCTCTTGGAAATGTTTGTACCAGTCATAAACTCAAGCACGATTCATGCATTCTTTGCCATACACTTGCTGTAACTTGTCATTTGCATGAATCTCCAAGTCTGGCATAATTTAATGCAAAATCTGATGAACTGCTTTTATACGATACCAAATATCACGTGATTAAAAAAGGTATAGGTGTACTACAACCAGGCTACACTCTGCACATGCAGAGCACATAAT
Organism: Ichthyophis bannanicus; assembly: GCA_033557465.1. Lineage (NCBI taxonomy): Eukaryota > Metazoa > Chordata > Amphibia > Gymnophiona > Ichthyophiidae > Ichthyophis > Ichthyophis bannanicus. The sequence goes on along the minus strand of CM066035.1, from coordinate 873,651,236 downwards.
TAGGTCACTGCATGCTTAATAGCATCATGGTGCAATGTGCTGTTATATAGCTACACAACAAGTCTCAATACTTTTTCATCATACCTCGTAAGTCCCTGTTCTGATAGACTTCCATGTGAATGGACATTCATGCACGCGCTATAGGCAGTGGCTATTCTGTAAGCATGCACTGCTGTTCAAAACTGACCAAGGACTCATTGCCAAGTTCAGTGGGAACAACAGTTTCCTGGTGGGTCACCTTGAACACTCTGGACACATAGCTATAGAATGCCTGTTGACTGTGAAGCCAGTCTGGTCTGGAGGGGGAAATATTCCTGCAACAGTTCTCTCCAGCCTTCCTGCAAAAGAGTTCTGCTATAATTTAGACATACGTAGGGTGGGAGGGCAGGAGGAGGGAGGAACATTTGGCCGAGTTTTTGCCTCCTTTCAACATAATAAGAGCTCTGTTCCTTTTCTAATTGCCATGCCACGCTACTTAAGGGCCACAGAGCACAACAAATTAATTTATACCTGCTTATCTCCTGGGCCATATGCAAGAAAGACTTCCCTTGTTCAGTATACCTGCCAATTTTCTTTATACCTCTTTTCTTATTCAATCCCCGAGGAGAAGAAGAAAACCATTAGGTTAATTTTAATCGACGGTTTGGGAGAACGTTGCATGAAAACATAAAACCTATCCAACACACCCTCTGCAAAATGTTTGCTTTCAATGTTTTGAGATGCGGAAAAAAAGGTCTTGCCGCAGCTCAGCCCTTCCTTTTCTTCCTTAATTCAGCGAGCAGCAGAGAGCTTATAATTTGGAAATCTCCAGGTGCTTTTGCTGGTCATGGTTTTATTGACAGGAGGAGTCACCAGCTGCTCTGGCTGCTGGTCCTGCTTGTTGCCTTTTTTACAGGCTTATTTTTGATGCTATATTTAAACAAGATTTTCTGTAATTCAGCACCGCAGCCTTCCCCAAATAATATGCCTTTTTAAATAAAGGAGGAATTATATCTTGAGGATGTGGTAGGACAGCACCTGCAGAAACTCCTGTACCAGTCCTCTGTCGGTCTGGAGAAAGCCCAGTGTGTTTGCACAGTAGCCAACGTGGAGGGAAAATCTTAGGCTAACACTTCAAAGCGGTTTGTTGTTTGGCCAGAAGATGAAAGCGCTTATTCTTAATCAGTTCCTGGTTTATAATGGTCTTGATTGGCCATTGCAGTCCAATTTAACACTTCAGCTGGTAAAGGTCTGGGTAATGGGCAGGATTTGTGTTTGTGCACTTTCAGCCATTCTCTTGAAAGAATGAAACTGGCATGTTCACAGATTCTTTAGAATTTAGAGGACGCTTCCAGATCTCAAAACATTTAGAAAATAGTAGTGGCTATTTATGTGGAGTGGAGGAGCTGAGTGGGGTCTAGCCTGGTAGCATAGCAGAGGAGCCTAGTGGTTAGAGCAATTGCCTCATTCCCAGCCAATCACAAGTTCAACTCCTAGTGGCACTTCTTAGGACCTTGGGCAAGTTACTTTACCTTCTATTGCCTCAGAAGAAATGGCTTGGTAGAGGCAGCTGGGTTACCAGGAGTCAGCAGTGACTTGAAGGCACTAAAAAAAAAGATATGTTTAAGGGTGCAAGCAGACATAACCTTGCAAGAATGACAGAGATAACATTTATCTACCCAGATTCTGAGAACAAGTTGGATCATCGGTTTAAAGAAGTTTCTGATTATAGATTTTAACTAACACACTCAATGCCAAAAATGGTAAAATAGAGGTTTATTGGCTAAACACAGGAAAAACTGCACTTCCCCTAGTATTTTTTCACTTCTCTTCTTGTTATCCTTCACTCTGGTTTTGTGACTTTTCCCCACTGATGACTCCTCTGCTGCTCAAATATTTGCATTGGATTCTTCTGGAAAAAGTACCCTGCGCTGCACCTGTGATGTCATCTCCATTCAGTTTATATCTTTTCGAAGGTACAGTCCTGAATTGCACATGGTATCCCAAATTAGATCTTACCAAAGACTTACACAGAGGCACTGACACCTCTTTTTTCTTGCTGTCCATTTCTTTTCCAGTTCATCCAAGCATCCTTCTGGCTTTCCCATCACCTTATCTACCTGTTCCATCACCTTAAGATCATCAGAGACAATCATCCCCAGATCCCGCTCTTGTTTTGCACACAGAGCTTCATCTTATGCTAGTGATTCCCAAATGTTTTTCACTCATTTTTTTTCGTCTGTGTAAAACATTCTCACAACATCAGCCCTACCTCTTTCTTCGTTGCCTCTCTCCATGCTGACTTCTAGCATTGGTCAAGCCCCGCCTCCTGCTGAGCCCACAGAGTTATAGCACCTATCCGCCTGCACAAATCAAGGCCACTGCTCTCCCCTTTTTGGATTTTTAAAATTTTGCTGCCGCAGTTGTGACCCCAAATGAAGATTTTGTGACCACATTTGGAGTTGTGATCCATAGACTGGAACTGCTGTGCTATGCTGTACCTGCTCCCTTGGGTTTTACAACCAAAATGTAGGACTGTGCATTTTTTTAGCATTAAATCGTAACTGTCAAACTCTACACCTTTGCTCAAGCTTCACAAAATACTTCCTCGTGATTTCCATATCTTCCAGTGTGTCTACCTTGTTGCAGATTTTGAAGCCATCTGCACAAAGTAACCTTTCTTGACAGTTACCCTCTGCAATGTCACTTACAAATATATTGAAAAGAACCAGACCAAGGACCATTTCTTGTGGAAAACTCCTGGTAACACCCCTTTCTTTGGAGTGATATCCATCAAGCACTACCTTTTGTCACCTCCCAGTCAACCACTTCCTAACCCAATCAGTCACTTTTGGATCTTTACTGAGGGCACTCAGTTTATTTATGCAGAACGATGTCAAAGCCCTTGCAAAAATCAAAATAGACCACATCTATTGCTCTACTCTGATCCAGCTCTTGGGTTGCACAATCAAAGAAATTGATTAGGTTCTTCTGACAATACCTATCGCTGGGAAAACCATGCTGCCTTGGATCCTGTAATCCATTGGATTCCAGAAACTGCACTATCCTGTTTAAGCAGCGATTCCATTAATTTACTTATCACCAAGGTCAGGCTAGCTACACAGTGCTGTACAGATACATACAAAAGACGGTCCCTGCTCGTCAGAGCTTACAATTTAATCAAGACAGACAATACAATAGCTGAGAACAAGGGTACAATAGGGAAAGGTAAGGAGACGCAAGGAAAACAAGGGACCAGGATCCAAAAGAAGCCTTTATGAGGTGAGCCTTTATCGTGGATTTGAAAAGGGGGAGAGATGAAGCCTGATGTACAGACTCAGGAAGTTTGTTCCAGGCATAAGGAGCAGCAAGGTGAAAGGACTGAAGTCTGGAGTTGGCAGTGGAAGAAAAGGGCACAGAGAGAAGCAAGCCAGAGGAAGAGCGGAGTTTACGAGGAGGGGTGTAGAGAGAGAAGAGAGAGAAGAGAGAGGAAAGGTAGGAGCAGTAGAATGAATGCATTTAGAGGTCAGAAGAAGAAGTTTGAATTGGATACGGAAACAGAAGGGGAGCCAATGAAGTGACTTGAGAAGAGGGGTTTATATGAGTATATGGGGACTGGTGGAAGATTAGCCGTGCAGCAGAGTTCTGAACAGATTGAAGAAGAGAGAGTTGACTCAGAGGGAAACCAGCAAAAAGGAGACTGCAATAGTCCAGAGAGAAGGTGACTAAAGAGTGGATAAGTGTCTTAGTAGTATGTTCAGAAAGGAATTGTGAATTTTGTTAATGTTATAGAGAAAGGAACGACAGGTTTTAGCAGTCAGTTGGCCTTTAGTTCCCAACCTTCTCCCTGTGCCCACTTTTGTGGAGAGGAATTATATCCACCTGTTTTCAGTCCACCAAAATTACTCCCAGCTCTAAGGAAACATTGATAAGATCAGACAGTGGAGCTGCCAGAACTTTCCTTAGTTCCCTTAATACCCTTGAATGTATCTCATCAAGCCCCATTGCTTTATTTTTATTTTTCCCAGTCTCTCATAAAGAGTCTTCTGAAATTGACTCACAGAAACAAAACATAAAATCCTTCTAAGAGCTATATATGAAGATTGAATTATTGCCCTTACAATATCTCCTTTCAGTTTTGCCCACTGCACTTCTACGTCTAGATTTTGCCATTGAGCTGATGACTCCTTGAAGTATTCCACCATCTTAACAAAATTATTTTTCAATGGCTTTGAATGAAGCATCTCCACCAGTGGGTGGGATGGAGCATCATTCTGTTTGATGTCTACTCAAAGGAATGAGAAAAGAACAACAATTTCAGGAAGAACTTTGACCAATGAAGTTCAGAAGAATGAAGCGTTGTTTATTAGGAGTGTTTGCCTTGCCTACAGAATGAATGGTAAAAAAAGACATTTTGTGAGAATGAAAGTATGGAAGGGAATATCCTGTGTAGCACTTTTGACAATATGTGGAAGCATGTCGCGTTCATGTTTGAAAAGGAAGTTTTACTTGAAACTGAGAGTTTTTTCTATTCTATAAGAGTGGTATCAATATTGGAACAGTATGCAATTTGTAGGGGTGACCTCCATGGAGGATTAAATTCAGCTCTGTCTATCATTATGATGTAATTTGAACTCTGCATTATTTTAACTATCATGACCATGGCACAAATTATATCTCTCACACAAGGTGAGGTCATGAACAATATCCAAGGCTAAATATCACTACTGCTATTACTAATTTGTATAGCGCTACAAGGTGTAGACAGCGCTGTACATATAGATGTAAGACACAGCCCCTGCTCATCAGAGTTTACAATCTAATCAAGATGAAAACATATCGCAAAACTGGGGACTAGAGTAGGGCAAGATACACATAAGTATGGGACAAGTAGATCTCATGACCAAGGGGACTATTGCTTTTCGAAAACTGAATTAGCAAAAGTAAAATAAATACATGATTGAAATAGGTGTTCTTTTTTATGTGTTTCATTCGAGCAATAGGGTCTCTTATGCAGGACTCATCCATCTGTCTGTTCACCATCTGTCCTTCCATACAATCTATGTAGTCTAAGAAGAGGCAGTCATGGGTAAACAGCAAGGTGGAAGGGAAATGAGGTCCTGACAATAGAAGGAAAGTTGGTTCTGTGAGGATCCCAACCCTCATGACACAAAAACAAAGAAATCCCCAGTGGCAGAATGATGAGAAAAACCATGGGTGCAAGCTATAGGTCTGCCACTAGGATCCCAGGAGATGAGAAAAAAGATCCTAATCCTTGGGCGAGCTCTTTGTGGCAGCTCGGGAGGCAGAAGAGAAATCTTGTCTCTACCCTGCCTTTTTAATCCTGACACCCATCACCGGAACTCAGCGCCTGGTAAGCTGTACTTTCTTCTCCTCCTATTTCTCTCAATAGCCTTTTTTACTGCCATGGCCTCTATTTTGGTCCACTGGGTTTGCCGACCTTCTCAGCCTGCCTACCCTGCCTGACCTGGAAAGTGGAATAACGAGTGAGGTTATCAAATTTGCAGATGACACAAAACTATTTAAAGTTGTTAAAACCCAAGAGGATTGTGGAAAATTGCAAGAGGATCTTGATAAACTGGAAGACTGGGCATCAAAATGGCAGATGAAATTTAATGTGGACAAGTGCAAGGTTATGCACCTAGGGAAGAACAACCCAAACTATGGTTACACGATGCAAGGTTCCACATTAGGAACCACCACCCAGGAAAAAGATTTAGGCGTCATTGTGGATATCATGTTAAAACCCTCGGCCCAGTGTGCAGCGGCGGCCAAGAGAGCAAATAGAATGCTAGGTATAAGGAAAGGAATGGAAAATAAAACAAAAGATATTATAATGCCTCTATATCGTTCCATGGTGAGACTGCACCTTGAATATTGTGTGTAATTCTGGTCGCCGTATCTTAAAAAGGACATAGCGATTTTAGAAAAGGTTCAGAGAAGAGCCACCAAAATGGTAAAGGGGATGGAAGGATACTCCTATGAAGAAAGGCTAAAAAGGTTAGGGCTCTTTAACCTGGAAAAGAGACGGCTGAGGGGAGATATGATAGAAGTCTATAAATTAATGAACGGAGTGGAACGGGTAAACGTAGATCGATTGTTTTACCTTATCAGAATATAGAAAGACTAGGGGACATGCAATGAAGCTACAGGGTAAACTATTTAAGACTAATAAAAGAAAATATTTTTTCACTCAACGTGTAATCAAACTCTGGAATTTGTTACCGGAGGATGTAGTAAAGGCTGTTAGTGTAGCTGGGTTTAAAAAAGGTTTGGACAAGTTCCTGGAGGAAAGGTCCATAAACCATATTAAGAAGGGACCCAGGATATCAATGCTTGAACCAATACAAGCATTGTGGAACCTGTGTCTCTTGCGGAAACTGCTAGGTATGTATGACCTAGATTGGCCACTGTTGGAAACAGAATACTGGGCTTGATGGACCTTGGTCTGACCCAGTATGGCATATCTTATGTTCTTATGTACCCTCCTCGGCCCTGTTCCCACAAGCTTCTCCTTACTTGCTGTCAGTCATCTCCCTCCTTGCTCCAGCCCTGCCCTCTCCCTTCCGTTCCCCAGGTCACTTGTAAAGCATCCCTCCTTGATTTATTTTATTTATTTTTATTTTATTTATGTATTAGCTTTTATATACCGCACTATTTAGTATCAGAGAGGTTTACAAGAAACGAGAACAGTCAAGCAACTTTACATAGAACAGGCATAAAACGTCAAAACAAGCAACTTTACATAGAACAGACATAAACCGCAAATCTAGGTAACAGAGGCAGGTAATCATTAACAAGCAAATGCGTCAACGAAAGGGATAGGGGATTGTAGATCTATCCGTGCTAAAACCACCCTCATTGCTGATCTCCTTACCCAACACTCGCTAGGCTTCTTCTTCCTCACCGAAACCTAGCTCAGGGCTGGTGATGAACCAGTACTCAATCACTGCCTTCCTGAGGGCTTCTCTGCCCTCTACACACCATGCTGTGGTAGGACTGGGGCAGGGTTGCCCTCCTCTACCGCTCTTCCGTCACTCTCTCTGAATTGTCCTCCCCTTCTCTCCACTATCCTGAAACTCTCCTAGTCCACCTACACTCCTCTCCTCTATCCACTTTCTGCTCCTTGACTGTCTCCCTACCCTTAACTCCACTCTATGGTACTCCCTTCGCCTAACCCCAGCAGTGGTCTCTATTCACTACCCCCCATCTCTTTATTTTAGGTGATTTTAATATCCACTTGCCACTCCCCATAGGTCCCGTGACAAACTGTTCTTTTTCCACCTCTCTGATCTTACGTTTGTTCCGTTCATCCATTTCCCCACCTATGCCACTGGATATACCCTCGACCTGCTCACCTACCCCCCCCCCCCCAATGGTCCTTTCCCCCCTTCCTCCCTTCACAGCTTTCCACATCCTTGGACAGATCAATCTTGCATATTCTTCCAACCTGTGTTCACTACCCCCCGCAACCAACTGTCCCTCCTTTCTAATCACGCGCCTATTTGAACCCAGAAACTTACTGCTGAGGCCCCTACAGCTTTCCCCTCTTCCAATACACTACTTCCTTCTGACTTTTACTTCTTATCCATGGATGATCAGGTCTGCTCTTGGCACTCCTAATTTCAGTCAGCTGTGGTTCGAGTAGCTCCTCTCCATCTCAAACCACCTCCACAAAGTGCCACAATCCCTGGTATCACCCCAGGCTATGCTTGCTCTATTCTCAACTCCATCACACCTCCCCTACTAATTACAGTCCAGATTCCAACTTAACATTTCTATCTAAAATTCTGGAAAACGTGTTTTCACTTAGGTTGTCGCCCATCTGGACAATACAAATGCTTTGCACCCACACCAAGTCAGCTTCTGGCCTGGCCACAGTATGGAAACCATCTTGCTATGTCTCCTCAATGAAGTACACAAATTCTTTGATGGGGCAATATCACTCTTGTGATCTCCCTCAATCTGTCCTCTGCTTTTGATCTTGTTAATCACTCTATACTTCTCTCTCATTTGCACCACCTCAATCTTAGGTATGCCATCTTTTGTTGGTTCCAGTCCTTCCTCTGTGACCAATCATTTGCAGTTCACTTAGCCTCCTTATCTTTGGCTTCCTACACATTAGACTGCGGTGTCCCACAGGGATCACTATTTGCTCCACTTCTCTTTAACATTTTCCTCTCCCTTCTCGCTTTCCTCATCCAACAATTTGTGATCTCTCCATACTACTACACCGATGATATCTTGTTCCTTTTATGCACCAATCACCTGATCTACACTCAATTCTAGTCTCTCTCATATGGCCGACTGGCTCTATGAAAACCAGCTTGTGCTCAGTTCTAGTAAAACTTCATCTATATGGTTAACCAGACACACCTCTCCACCCACTGCTGCACCCCTTTTCCTAAGTGCTCCTATTCCCCTGGTCTCCTCTCTCTGCTACCTCGGCATCATCCTGGACTCAGCTCTGACTTTCCATGATCATATCACCTCTATCATTCGTAAGTCCTTCTATTCACTTTGCCAAATCAGAGCCGAATATCCCTCTCCTATACGACTCATTGCTCCTGGCAGAATGGCTATGAAGGACCGAGACAATATTCTCAAGAACAGAGATGTCTCTCTCCATACAAAGATTCAACTTGTTCAAGCCATGGCATTTTCAATGAAGTCATATGGATGTGAAAGTTGGACAGTGAAAAAGACAGACAGGAAGAAAATTGATGCCTTTGAATTATGGTGCTGGCAATGAATACTGTGTATACCATGGACTGCCCGAAGAACAAACCAGTCAGTACTAGAGGAGATCAAACCTAAGCTTTCTTTAGAAGCTCAGATGACAAGACTTCAACTTTCATACTTTGGACACATCATGAGAAGAGAGAGATCATTAGAGAAAGGCATCATGCTTGGCAAGGTAGAAGGTCAACGCATAAGAGGAAGGCCAGCAATGAGATGGATCAATACAATAACAGCAGCTATGGGTGCCAGTCTGTCAACAATGAGTCGCCTGACTGAAGACCGAACACAATTTAGGACAATTATCCAGAGGGTCACCATGAGTTGACACCGACTCAACGGCACTTAACAACACATCTTTCTCAGCCTTAACCACCCTGATTCAATCCCTTGTAATCGCCTGTATTGACTACTGTAATGTCATTTATTTATTTATTTAGCTGTATTTATATCCCGCTTTTCACCGGGTCAAAGCGGTCAATTGGGGGATACATTTAACACAAGGGGATATGAGACACATACACTAATACTTACAGGGAACATGGGCAGTGGAGGGTTAAGTGGCTTGCCCAAGACCACAAGGAGTGCCTATAGGACTAGAAATCCCAGTCCCTCCAGCCTGAGATTGCTGTCTCCAGGTGGGACTTGAACCCCCGGCCCTCCGGCCTGACGTACCTTGTTCTAACCACTAGATCACTCCTCCCTCATGTCATCTATGCAGGTCTTCCCCAGTATCAATTCCACAGACTTAAGCTTATTCAGAACACCGCTGTCTGCCTCCTTGCACATGCCTCCCGCTATGACCACATTCCCCCCCCTTCTGATACACTTCCATGGGCTCTCTATACAGTACAGGATCTAGTTCAAGATACTCACACTGGTTCACAAAATTCTCCATGCAGGTATTTCCTCTTTCCCCACTTCTTCCGTCCTCTTCCAAGCCCCGCATCACTCTCTCTGCTCACTCCACTCCAACCGTCTGCACCTCTCCTCGCTTCCCAGGCCAGATATGAATCCATCCGACATTCTGCTTTCTACTTTCTCTGCCCACACCTTTGGAACTCCCTACCCCCTGACCTCTGATTGCAGCTTTCTTACACCGCTTTCAAGTTCCAACTCAAGACTTTTCTGTTTCACACCTCCTTTGACATCTCCATTACATGATATGCCGGGTCCCCTGCTGATAACACCTGCTTCTCCCTCGCCTCTCTCCCTCCTCCACTCTTAGCATGACTGTGTCTCTCTATCCTATAATTTTATGGAGTTCTTTTCCTCCTATTTACAATATTTTTATTGTAAACTGCTTTGCTAACTTTTGAAAGGCGGTATATCAAATTTTAATAAATATAAACATAAACTGTCTTCAGCAACTCAACTCCAGCAACAGGAGAAAGGCAGAAGGGCCACATCTGTGACCAAGAAAATTGGAGCTTCCACTACTGGGGACTCCAAGTGCAGAAGAATGACAGAAGGACTACTATCGCAGTCATGAAATATAGAGCCACCCCTGGCAACAGAAAAAAATAAGGAGAGGAAATAAGGAGGGGACAGTGCATGAGAGGAGGATGAGGGGAGAGAAACTGGGGGCAGGGAAAAGAGGTAGAGTGGAAGGGGGATGAGGTAGGGAGAGAGAATTAGGAGAAGGGGTGAGAAAGAGTGATAAGGAAAGAGGCCATAGGGAGCAAAGAGTGAGGTGGGGAGATGGAACAAAAAAATGGGGAAAGAGTAATGGGGGAAAAGGAGCAGAAGGTGTAAGAGGAAGAATAATGGATTCTGGATAGGAAAATGCAAGCAGGAGAGGAAAGGAAGAGTGCAAGAGCACGGGAAACTGAAGAAGTGGATTCAAGGAGACAGGGGAGAGTGCATGGGGGAAGGGAGACAGAAAGCTTATCTGCTAAGAGGCATGCATATACACACACATCCCCACCATCTACGGCCCCACACCACACCACACCTAACCCACACCCAGGGCCGGATTTACCTATACGCCACCTACGCCGTGGCGTAGGGCCCACAGCTGACAAGGGCCCACAAAAATAGCCTTTTTAAAATTAAATTTAAAAAAAAAATGCTGGCTGCCGCCGCGACAGCATGGACTGTTCCCGCGGGGCCCTCTCTGCTGCCGCGGCAGCATGGATTGTCCTGCGGGGCTCCCTATGCCCGGCTGAATCCCCTCCCTGCCTCCCTCCCTGCCGGCTTTGAGAGGCGCGAAGGCAGAGTGTCTCCCTCGCGTCTCTGTTAAGCCCGCAGAGGCTGATGGGAAATTTCCCATCAGCCCCTGCGGGCTTAACAGAGACGCGAGGGGGACACTCTCCCTTCGCGCCTCTCAAAGCCGGCAGGGAGAGAGGGGATTCAGCCGAGCATAGGGAGCCCCGCGGGACAATCCATACTGCCGCGGCAGCAGAGGGGGCCCCGCGGGAACAGTCCATGCTGCCGCGGCGGCAGCCAGCGTTTTTTTTTTAAATTAAGTTTTACTTTAGGTCGATGGGGGGGGGGGGTAGGACTGGTAATGGGGGAGTGGGGGGGGGGGGGGAGGGGAGATGGGGTGGGGGTGAAGGCTGGAGGTGGGCTGATGGGGTTAGGACTGGTAATGGGCTGTGGGCTGTTGGGGGGGTTAGAACTGGTAATGGGCTGGGGGGGTAGGACTGGTAATGGGCTGGGGGGGCTGGGACTGGAAATGGGCTGGGGGGGGTGAAGGCTGGAGGTGGGCTGATGGGGTTAGGACTGGTAATGGGCTGTGGGCTGTTGGGGGGGTTAGAACTGGTAATGGGCTAGGGGAGGGGGTTAAGACTGGTAATGGGCTGTGGGCTGATGGGGGCCTGTCTGGTAATGGGCTGGGGGTTAAGGCTGGAGGTGGGCTAATGGGGTTAGGACTGGTAATGGGCTGTGGGCTGTTGGGGGGGTTAGAACTGGTAATGGGCTGGGGGGGTAGGACTGGTAATGGGCTATGGGGGGCTGGGCCTTGGACTGGAAATGGGCTGGGGGGGTTAAGGCTGGAGGTGGGCTGATGGGGTTAGGACTGGTAATGGGCTGTGGGCTGATGGGGGGGGGGTTAGGACTGGCAATGGGCTAAGGGGGCTGACTGGAAATGGGTTGATGGGGTTAGGACTGGAAGTTGGCTGATGGGTGGTTAGGACTGGTAATGGGTTATAGGGGGGGCTTAAACTGAAAATGGGGTGATGGGGGGTTAGGACTGTAAGTGGGTTGATGGGGGGGGCTAGGACTGGTATTGGGTTGGGGGGTTGCTAGGACTGGAAATGGGCTGATGGGTGGCTAGGACTGGAAATGGGCTGATGCAGGAACTAGAAGGGAATGGATGCTGGGTGAGGCTGGAACTAGAAGGGAGCTGATGTTGGGGGAGGATTAGAATGGGATGGGGCTGGAAGAGTAAAATGGAGAAGGGAAAAATATTTGTGTGGGAGGGATAAAAAATCTACAATTGGCCGGGTATTGGGAGAGTAAGTGGGGATTGAGGATGGAGGGGTAAAATTTGAGTGGATGAAATAGGAATGAGGAAAGAGCAAAAGGAGAAAGATTAGTATGTTAAAGCAGATGTAGAGAGAGAATGGAAAAAACTAGAAGAGAGAAGAAGAAAGGACAAATGGACAGCAGACGATGGAGAGTTAGCAGAAGACACGAAGAAGCCAGAAGAAAGTGGCTGGAGCAATTGCAGCTGAAAAAAATGCACAAAAGGTAGAAAAATATCTCTTTATTTTGAATTTATTAATTGGAATATGTCAGCTCTGGTAAATGTGCATCATTAACGTCTGCGCTTTGTTTAGTACAAGAGCAAATTAATGTATAGTTTTATTTCTACAGTGTTGTACATTCCAAGTTTGGCTTTTGGGATTCCCAGTTTAATTATTGTCTTCCTGTTTCTAAATTGTGATTCCTTGTTTGGTGACGGTCTATGTTGTGCATGTGTAACTGAGCTGAGGTGTTCTGTTTATATAATTCCTATTTGACAGTGCCACTTGTTCTCTGTCCCCAGTAGGTCATGTATTGTTGTTCTCTGAAATGTATTGGTTTAATATTTGCAGTGTTGCCTTTTGATTGGTAGAGTATGGTGCTTTATGAGTCCTGGTAGTGCTGTTAGGATACGGCGGGTTTGCTATGGGTTCTAAATGGGCAGTGTTTGTAGTAGTTCCTAATGTGTCTGGCAGTTGGCACTGGATTATAGTAATGTAGAAATCTTTTAGTCTTTCTTTATCCATACACTCATTAAGAGGTACATTTACTAAAAGTTAGTATATGGTAACATTATGCAAATGAGGCCCCTTATGCAAATGAGGCCCCGCACCCCCCTTGGGCCGCCCCTGCTGGGGGCCCACAATTTTTGTTGGCATAGGGCCTCACTCAAGGTAAATCCAGCCCTGCCCACACCCACACATATACATGCCCCACACTCCCCAACTCCAATACCTCCTGAAACGCACATATCCCCACAACAGAAACATTCTCACACATACACAACTATGCTCTCAAGACAGACATAACTATACACCCAACCCACATATCCCATCCCATATAACCACCACATGGCCACATGGTTCCTTCAACCCTACAGACACACTTTACCATGTCTGTTTCCACTAAGTCCCACAGACACACATGCAGGAATTTGAAAATAGAGGAAGGAGAAATGTGCTATTGTGTCACACTACGGCTGTGCGATTTTTAACTTGTTTATATTGTCCCCTCCATTGCAGATTGTACTGGATGTCTACCATCGTTTAACACCTATAGAACCTTTAATTGATTGACTGTCAAACGTATTTTACTACTGTGAGTCCAAATAATCCTGTAAGTCTCCCAGTATTTGCATACTGTGGGATAAACATTGCTAGATAGCAAAACTGAGACAGAGAGAGAAACCATAGCATAGTAGATATCAAGGCACATTTTAGTAAGGCCATCTAGGCGCCTTCGGGGACATCCAAGTCAAAATGCCTAAAATTCCTTGGAAAGGGCAGCAGAGAAGGTAGACTCTTGCAAATGTGTTTTTAAAATAGACCTGTCTCTGCCCCAAAAGATAAACATTTCCGCAAACATGCAAAGAAGAAGGGGAGGTGTAGAATAAGGGCCCAGGCACATGTAGGGAGATGGCCAATTTTAGAAACATGAATGTACAAAATATGAACATCGCTAGGATCAACAACATAGACATGTCCACGATGACATTTGAGAATGTGCACATGTATATGTTACCACATAGATACCCCACTTGCCATTTTAGAAATGGCGATGTGCAGCACCATGGCACTGATATTTACCTGCTATCCTTCTGTGAAGGGGAAATAACTATTTCGGCAGCAAGAAGGAATGCTCCTATTATCCTTATTGTTGAAAGCTGGCCAAAAAGAGCATTTTTCAAATTCCTATTTGTGCCAAGGGGCAGGAATAGATATGGGCCTGTTTGCCAGCAGTTTTAAATATGCAGCGCTGTTCTGAAATGAAAGATCCATGTGGATCTTTCTATCACTGCCCTGGATATGCCTCCATTATGCCCCTCTCACCCCCCCCCCCCCCGTGCGACATGAACGTGATCATGTTGGACATAAGTAAATTCAGTCCTGCATGATTCTTTAGACGTGGATATGATTGGCATGCCTGAATGGGTGTTTTCAGATATGCAAATCACAAATAGAGCTTCTAAAATGACTCACATAGTTTTATTTTATTTAATTTATTTTGTTTGATTTTCCACTCAGTCGCCACAAAAGCATCATAGTGGTGTGCAATACAAAAACTTTAAAACAATATATCTATGCAAAATAAAAACATTTCCCATATTCAATACAACTTTAAAAACAACAAAGACACAATCCATAATGCAAAAAGCACTCCCACTCGCAAACCCAGGCCCCATCAGAACTCACAGCATTGTTCATACAACCAAGTTTCTAATTCTTGACAGAATCTAAAAATATTTATTTCCTGCTGCACCTCCTGAGGGAGTGTATTCCGAAGCCAGGGTCCCTGATATCTAAAAGCCGACCTGCATGTGCTCATCCTACATAGCTCTGAAAGAGGAGGCAGCTGGAGTAATCTAATCTGAGGTGATCTTAAAGGACGTACTGATTCCTGAAATCTAACATGACTGGCTAAATGTTGTGGTAAGCCTCTATAAACTGCCTTATATAGCAGACACAACAACTTTAACTTCATATGTGCCTCTATAGGTAGCCAATTTAAAGCATGCAAGCTTAGGGTAATACGGTCAAATCTATCCATGGCCGTCACCACATGTGCCACTGCATTTTCTACCAGCTTCAATCTTTTAAGTTCAAGCCGAGGCAATTCCAGATATAAAGAATTACACAGGTACACTACCAAAAAACTGCCTCCAGTTTTGCAACTGATTCCTATAGATTTTGGGGTGCTGAATCCAGGAAAAATAGCCAAAATGTTCCATCACGTCACGTTTTCTTGCAAAATTAGATTTCTTACCCATATAAGGAATGTTCACATAATTTCTTTTTAGCCGACTGCAGTATATTTTCTTGGCCCAAAATAGAGGTTGTAATGGTTAACTAACTAGAAACACTCCCTCATGATATTTTAGAGTGTTTTGTAATCATTTTATACATTAACAGGACAATTGGGAGGCGGGGGGCTAAATCCAGTACTCGCGCTGGCGCATGTTCTTTACTGTTCGCCTCGCCTCGTTCGATCTCTCAAACACGGTGGTTGCGACATGAACGTTCCTGTCAAATTTCAGTTTCTTGCAAGTTCATTATTACCTTTTGTTTGCTCAGTCGTAATCCAGCTTTATTCCGAAGTGGTTCACTACAGTTGTAGTTTGCAGTGCTGTGTATTTGTGATGGCTCACAGAGCCAGAGGTTGCGTCAACTCTCCGGACAGTTTTTGTTTTATTTGTGGGGAATATACCGTGAAAAAGCAGCAGAGGAACATTTCTGCATTTATTAAAAAAGTATATTTCGCCTATTTCGGTTTGAAGTTAGGCGATCAAGACAAACCGTGGGCTCCTCACAAAGTGTGCAAGACATGTGAGGAAGATCTACGCTTATGGATGAAAGGTAAAAAACAAGCATTTCGTTTCGGAATACCTATGATGTGGCGTGAACAAAGAGACCACAGCAGTGACTGCTATTTTTGCTCTTGCATTGTGAAGGGATACAACTTAAAAAATAAGAACGTAATAAGTTACCCCAACCTTCCCTCAGCAATTAGGCCTATGCCTCATAGCAACGAAGTACATGTGCCTGAACCACCAAAATCTTTGGATCATATTTGTGTGGATGGTTCTGATCATGATGAGACTCATCAGATGGCTTTTCCCGATGAGTCCAGTACTTCCGAGTTTGAAAAAGAACCAGATCCGAAACCTGAACTTTTCTCTCAAGCTGAATTGAATGATTTAGTCCGGGATTTAGGACTCCCAAAAGATGCTGCCCAACTGCTAGGTTCTCGGCTTAAACAGAAAAATCTATTGTCACCAGGAACAACTTTTTATTGGTACCGCAACCGCGAGACACAATTTTTGAAGTATTTCAGCAAAGAGGAAGATTTGGTATTTTGCAACGATATATACGGAGTGATGGAAAAGTTTAAACTCAAGTATGATCCTGCTGAATGGCGGCTGTTCATTGATTCGTCATAAGACAGCATAAAAGGTGTTCTTCTTCATAATGGCAACACATTCGCTTCAGTTCCTATTGCTCACTCTGTTATTCTCCAAGAAAAATACGAGAATTTGGCCCTGATTCTTCAGAAGATTCGTTATGATGAGCATAAATGGATGATTTGTGGAGACTTTAAAATTCTATCCATGCTATTAGGGCAGCAATCCGGTTTCACCAAATATCCCTGCTTCCTTTGCTTGTGGGATAGCCGGGCCCGCGACCTACACTGGGGGGAAAAAAGACTGGCCAATTCGGGAGTATTTGAGACCCGGTGAGAAAAATGTTCTTCATGAGAGCTTGGTACCTCGTGATAAAATTCTATTACCACCTCTCCACATTAAGTTGGTTCTCATTAAGCAATTCATCAAGTCCCTTCCAAAAGATGGTGAGTGCTTTCGGTACCTTTGCTCAAAGTTCCCCCGACTTTCTGAAGCAAAGCTAAAGGAAGGAGTGTTTGTTGGCCCTGATATAAGGAAACTCATTTCAGATGGAGCATTCGCTGAAACGATGTCTGAGAAGGAAAAAGAAGCCTGGGATTCCTTCAAGGATGTTGTTCTCAAATTCTTGGGGAACAGGCGGGATGAGAACTATAAGGATATTGTTGCCAGGATGCTCAATGCCTTCAAAGAACAAGGCTGTAACATGAGCCTGAAAGTCCATTTCTTGCACTCCCATGTGAACTACTTTCCCGAAAACTTGGGGGCGTACAGTGAAGAACAAGGTGAAAGATTTCACCAGGACATCAAGGACGCAGAGAGAAGGTACCAAGGAAGATGGAACACCACTATGATGGCTGATTTCTGCTGGTTGCTGCTGCGGGAAACCCCAGATGAAAAATACGCCAAGCAGCGCACCAAGAGAAGCATTCGGGGGAAGAAGAAACGGGCCCACCAGGAGATTGATTGACCCAAGAATGACTTTAAAATCTAAACTGTGTTGACAAATATCGTGTTTTTACTAAACTTTGAAATAAAAATTTGCTAGTTATTACCACAGTGTCGGATCTCATTTATTAGAATTTTATTTTCACACCATCGGGTGTTTGTCTTCATGTATTGCAATGGTGCGGTTTGCGTTTTCTATTCTTACATACATACCTGTACAACATTTTTTGCACATTTCTTTGCTTTGCTTTGTGTCTAACCTCGCTCTTATATGCTCAATGTTTGTGCACATGTATGTGGCTGTTTTAAGTGCAGACAATTTTGCTACCATCACAGTGTGTTTTGTTGACATTACTCTATTCTTATGTGCTGCCTTGTTACAATTTTCTTTATTCTTATTTGAATAACTACTTAGCAATTAGTATAAAGAATTCATCCAAGAAACTTTTATCTCAATCGCACTCAATCTGAAACGTTCACCTCAAACTGCTAACCCAATGTAGCAAAAACTCTGTACGTGATGGAGCAAATTGGTTACCAGATTTGGATTCAGCGCACCAAAAAACGTAAAAATCAATCGAAACATTAGAGGCAGTTTAAAAAAAATTTTTTTTAGTGTACCTGTGTTATTGATCTTACCAACCACCAGTGCCTCTGCTTAGCTTAATCATTCCGAGAGTATTATAACATGCCCTCATCAGAAGCCCAAATCGGGATGCACTAGATGCTGTCTGAGCATCAAACATTACTCCCAGGCTAACCATTTCCTCTACAATCTTTATTGCTGCCCCACACAACCTAGCATATAGAAAAGTAGCTTCTCCAAGAGCCTGATAAAAATCAGCTAAATCAAAAAGCAGGATCCACTATATAGAGCAGCATTCAATCTTCTGCAAGTGCAATACCAAAGAGGTGAAATATTGAAGGAATAAAGACCTCAGGATATAACAAAAAGAAACGCAATGGCTCGAAAGCCTGATTATTCAAGCTGTGAATCTTCTAGAGCCGTCACCGGCTTACCGCAGTTCAAGGGTATCCTCACATCAAAGGTCATGATATTTGGCCTTTGGCTAAGGTAATGACAGGTACTTAGCCTCAGAAACAGAAACAGCAACAGCAACAGGTTGTACTCCAATACCAGGCGTTTCACCAGAGCTGCTTCAGGGCACACTTGTAAAGGAACTCCTTGCCTGGAGTCACATTGCAGTGGAATTTTGGTGATTAAAGTCAACCGCTCTGCCATTTGCCCCTGACATTCTTCCAATTTAGCAATCCAGACCAATTGATCTTCAGCAATATCCAACACCAACTATATATCATCTGCATAACTAAAACTGTCTACATTAAATTGGTCTGCAATTAGAGCAAGAGGGGTCATAAAAATATTAAATAAAATTAGGGAAAGCAGAGGAACCCTGCAGAACACTCTGTTTCATGCCACAAAATTGAGCTAGCACCCCCTTCCTTACTGCCTGTGTTAAGACACAAACCATTGCAACACAGCACCCTGAAAGCCTTTATCTTGTAATCAAATTAAGAGCTGCTTATGAGGAACCATGTAGAGAGATCTAATTCCCCCTCCCTTATTCACAGGAATTTTAACATTCATGTTGATAACCCCTCTGACCCTTATGCTTTAAGGCTCCTCTACTTTACTCATCATTCAACCTCCAGCTTTGCTCTACTGCCCCTACTCACCAGCAAGGCCACTGCCTTGATCTTGTATTCTTCTCTAATTGATTACCCTCAAACCTCTGTACCTAACTTCTTCCCTTATTGGACCATCACCTGCTAAGCTTCACTCTTCATCATTCACCGCCTCAACCTCACTCTCTGTCCTCCAACCTCTTTAGAAATCTTCATGCTATTGATCCGTTGACTCTCTCCTCCACTATCTCATCACTCTTTTCTCCACTATGTCATCTGAGTCTGTTGATGAGGCAGTAACTTCCTATAACACTGCACTCTCCTCTGCTCTGCATGTTCTTGCTCCGCCCATGCCACGTCCTGTGAGGGATACTGTACCTCAACCCTGGCTGTCTTCCACTACCTGCTATCTCGCTTTCTACATTCTTGTGCCTGCTTAGCTGAGCATGCTTGACTCAAATCCCGCATCCTTGCGGACTACACTTCATATTCATACTTGTCTCTTTCCAGTCAGCCATACCACTCGCCAAACAAGACTATTATGTCCACTTGACTATCCCTCTTGCCTCTGACCCTCAATGTCTCTTTACAACTCTCAACTCTCTCTTCAAGGTGTCTCTATCTCCGATACCTCCCTCCTATTCTGCCCAAACCATGGCTAACTACTTCCATGACAAAATCCACAAGATCACACTCCAATTCCCCACAAGGTCAGCTACTTTGCTTCCTCCCCCTTTTCACTCCCCCCCCCCCCCATCTCTGCTACCCTTTCTTTCTTTTCTATGATCTCTGAGGAGGAAACCACTCACTTTCATTCTTCAAACAAACTCACTATCTGCTCCTCTGATCCTATACCCACCGTCTCCTTAGCTCCAACTCCTCCACTGTAGTCCCTTCCATTTCTCATATTCTCAATCTATTGCTCTCCACTGCAACTTTCCCTGCAGCCTTCAAGCATGCTGTGGTCACTGCTCTCCTCAAAAACCCCTTACTAGACCGTACCTGTCCTTCTAACTATTGACCCAACTCCTTCCTCCTCTTCTTTTCTAAACTACTTGAACATGCGCTTCACTGCCATTGCCTCGACTTTCTCTTCTCTCAAGCGCTTCTGGATCTATTGCAATCTGGCTTTCGTCCTTTACATTCTACTGAAATGGCTCTTGCCAAAGTTTCCACTGACCTGTTCCTGGCAAAATCCAAGGGCCTTTGCTCAATCCTCATCCTTCTTGACCTTTCTGCTGCTTTTGACACTGTTGACCACAACCTTCTTCTTGATACCTTGTCTTCACTTGGTTTTAAGGGCTCTGTGCTGGTTCTTATCTTATCTCTCCCATTGCTCCTTCAGTGTTTGTTCAGGTGGATCCTCCTCCACTGCTATCCCACTCTCAGTTGGTGTACCCAAAGGATCTGCCTTGCATCAAATCCTTTTCTCTCTCTATACGCAGTCCCTTGGTGCACTCATCTCTTCCCATGGCTCTCAGTGCCATCTTTACACTGATGACTCCCAGATCTACCTCTCTACACTTGAAATCTCTCTGGCAGTCTAGGCCCGGATCTCTGCCTGCCCTTCTGACATGGCTGCTGGGATGTCTCACCGCTGCTTGAAACTGAACATGGCCAAAACTGAGCTTTTAATTTTTCCCCCTAAAACCTTCTCTCCTCTTCCTCCTTTCTCAGTCTCTGTGGATAACGCTCTACTCCTCCCTATTTCCTCAACTCACAACCTTGGGGGTCGTCTTTGATTCCTCTCTCTCCTTCTCCACATATATCCAACTGACAGCTAAAACCTGCCGTTTCTTTCTCTACAACATCACCAAAATTTGCCTGTTCCTTTCTGAACACAAAACTAAGACACTTATCCACTCTTTAGTCACTTCCTGTCTTGATTATTGTAACCTGCTCCTTGCTGATCTCCCTCTGAATCATCTCACTCCCCTTCAGTCTGTTCAACACTCTGCTGCATGGCTAATTTTCCAGCAGCCTCGCCATGCTCATTTTACCCCTCTTAAGTCACTTCATTGGCTTCCTATCCATTTCTGCATCCAGTTTAAACTTCTCCTGCTGACCTATAAGTGCATTCACTCTGCAGCTCCCCACTACCTTTCCTCTCTTATCTCTCCCTATATCCCTCCTAGGGAACTCCACTCTTCTGGCAAATTGCTTCTATCTGTGCCCTTCTCTTCTATTGCTAACCCTAGACTTCACTCCTTTTACCTTGCTGCTCCTTATACCTGGAACAAGCTACTTGAGTCTCTATGTCAGGCTTCATCTCTGGCCCTTTTCAAATCCAGGCTGAAAACTCACCTCTTCATTGCTGCTTTTGCATCCTGATTTGCCAAATCTCCTTGGTGTTTCCTTACCATTCCCCCTAGATGTATTCCATATTTAGAGCTACTGTGTTGTCTGTCTTGACTAGATTGTAAGCTCTGATGAGCAGGAACCGTCTTTTACATATGTCTGTGCAGCGCTGCGTACATCTTGTAGCGGTATACAAATCTCTCCTACGCTGTCCGTTGCTGCCACTGTGATTTTTATGGACGCACGACTGAGGAGTGTGAAGGGACTGAGTCTATGTCACAGATGTTAATAATTGGGACAAAACTAATGTCTCCAGTACCTTCATAAAGAGCTTTAGTTGTGCAATTGGACAGTATTGAGACAGATCGTCCCTCTCCTCGCCCCCTTCTTTAAAACAGGAGTTATCACAGCACACTTCAGCTCCATAGGCACCCTACCCTCCTTTAACAACCGATTAAGTTGATTGATAGACTGATACTTTCTGGTTACTCTTGCTGATAGATAAAAGGTTTTGAGCTAGATAGAAAAAGACAGGAGAATCACATTCCCTGGAATCACAGCAGAGTCAGTGAGTCTGCTGTTTGGCAGCATGTCAGTAATCCGCTGAAAGAACTTAGAAAGTTTTATACCTGGTTGTTTGAGGGAGGCTGAGAGCACCTGGTAGGTGAGCTAATTAAACTCTTTCCCTCCCCCTCCCCCAATGAGCAGCATAATGCATACATTGTTCAACTCTTAAGCAGCAACAAAACCAGTCACTGAATTGAGAAGTCAGTCTGGGTTCCTGATGGTATTGTGAGGGGAAAGCTTTTGATGTGGTTCAAGCTTTAATGGGGGACAGTGGTTGTGAGAAATGGGCATGCCAGAAAGGGTTTCTTTCCACCAGTGAGGACACTTCCAGGGCTGCAAATCCCTTCATCTGCAGCTAGCTGAGTAGACACATTCTCTGGGGCTGTCAGGAGGTGAAAGCAAGAATCAAAGAAATGAATCAGCTTCAACCTTAATTGACACACCTTACTCCCAAAAGAAAGAGATCGGATCACTTCAACCAAAGCATAAGAAATAACTTGTGGGAGATCAAAGGTTTCTGTGGCATTTATCACTTAAATAAGCTGACAATTTAGTTGTCTCCTTTGTTTTGAAGTGAACTAATTCTATGCATTTAAAGTAATCAGGCATGTCGGGTCCCAGGTGCTTTCACTGTCCTCACTCCATACTGAATGCGAGTGTGGGGTACTGTGGGAAGTGCTGCAAGGCATGGATAGGCCTGGGACATAGGTTCACTCAGGTACTCGAGAAGATGCAGACCTGGACCTGCGATTCAGTGAATCACAGAGTTTTAAACGATCTATAAAGTTATCACAAGAAAAAGCTCTGTGAGCCACAGAGAAATCTCTGGATGAATACAACCAAAAGTACAAATGCTGCTTCAATTATTCCATAGCATCATTCAACTGGTCCTGTTTGTATGTGTACGAACCAACTGTTTTCTGTTTCTAAGTGCTCTGTGTGATACTAGGAGGAACCTTCCTGGCATGGGACGGTGATTTTACTTAACATACCTAGGCTGTGAAAACACATAGGCACATTTGTTGTTATTTTAGAGGCAACATGTGCTCCTATCTGCCTTTGGAAACCGACCTCCTTGAAAGCTCCAGCACTAAGTTACAGCTCCTCCTAGGCAGATCTAACTTTTCCATTTAAGTCTGCAAGGACTCATGCATATATGCATGAATCTTGCAACTCCACCCAACCTCTGCTCCTGTGCATGCCCACAGCGGTGCCTGCTTTTATGTGTCGATGCCATTGGGCAGTTTTATAAGCGTCCTATGTCTGTGCATAAAATGTTATTTTACACAGGGCCCATGCAATGATATTAGCCATCCTAGGCAAGGCTTTTCACTGAGATTTTGTTAATGAAACTTAACAATCATGATCACCCCAACAGAAGCCTTTACAGAACCATCTTGTAAAAACACACAAAGGTCGATGCAGTAAAGTAGCTAGGCTTTGCACAGAGGTTACCTGAATTTTGTGCTCAGTTTTGTGCAGAAAGGAGTTTTGCACATGAGCTAACTGTGCGCAAAGCCTCGAGCAGATAGCAGCGCATGGCGCATTTAAAGCCATGGAAATGAGGTTGCTATTCAGTGCAGAGAAGTGAACAGAAGACCAGAAAGCAGAGCTCAACGCTGTTATTTCACGCATGGTCTGAGGAGGCGTTAAGGGTTAGCTCATAGGTCAAAGTAAGACCTTCTTAATTATGCTTGTAAGATTCCCCAAGGCTTTATATCCAGCTAGCATCCACAAGTACCAAACAGTTTTTGTTGTGTGCAAGATATAGGTGCTGCTAATGTAGATCCCTGAGCTCATGTGTCTGGTATTCACTCCTTGTTTAACTTAGACTTTTTTGCACACAATTTATTTGCATGCAATTCGCTTACGGCATCAGAGAGCAAAACTTCTTCGTTAGACTTATATTAGGAAATCCTTTGCTGAGTTGTAGCACAGGGCTCTAACACAGGGTTTCTACATCAGTCTGACAATTCGACATCATACTTTTAAATATAAGACTAATTTCCAAAAGATATTTGCTCTATTTGAAAACCGCAGGTAAAATGTATGCACCGATGGTTCTTTGAATGTTTACGGCTATCAGGACCTATGGTTTTGCTTTGACTTTAGCTAGTCTTTGGTGCCCCCAAGCAGTTGCTACCCTAGGTGCCTTCCTCATCTGCCTAATGGTTAAGCCAGCAAAGATAAAAATTACTTCCCAAAGTAGTTTTTCTTGGGTCATGCAGGTTACTAGCAATAAGGAATACTCAATTCCAGTGCCTGGGAATTTTTGTACATTTTAACTCAAAATACTCAAACTATTAAAATTATCAAGGAATAACATTTATGCAAATGATGTGCTTGCATTTTATAAACCAGCTTCTCTTCATTTAACCTATGATCTCAGCACTTTTGGGCACGTCAAGTTGAATTTGAATATTTTAGAATCATATTCCAAGAAGATGGAAGGAAGTAGATAATTCTAAAGCCTCTAAACTTTAACAGGGCACAAATGTTACATCAGGTCTTTAATTGACTTTCCCTTGATTGCCAGTGTGAATCGGCGGTGTGTTATTCCACGTGTGTACCCTCAGAACAAAAAATGACTTTCCGTCAGGCAGAGCTTCAAAGCTTCCTATTAATGGTGGTTTGGCTCCAGCAACAATAGAGAAAAACACTCCGACAGCCATTACATGCGGAAAAGGCCATTTGTATTCCTCAGGGTTCCGTCTTAGGTCCACTCCTCTTCTCTCTCTATACCCAATCCCTTGGCACCCTTATCACTTTCCATGGCTTTCACTATCGTCTCTATGCCGACAACTCTCAAATCTATCTTTCTGCACCTGCTATCTCTCCTGATATCCAGTCTAAGATCTCACTTCTTATCTTTCCCCCGAATGCTTCCCCTCCTCTTTCCCCTTTCTCTCTCTCTGTTGATAACTCTGTACTCCTCCCTGTTTCTTCAGCATGTAACCTTGGCGTTATCTTCGATTCCTCTCTCTCTTTCTCTTCACATATCCAGCTCATTGCTAAAACTTGCTGTTTCTTTCTATACAATATTTCCAAAATTCGCCCCTTCCTCTCTGTTGACACCACTAAATTGATTGTCCACTCCTTAATCACCTCCCATCTTGATTATTGTAACGTTCTCCTTGCCGGCCTCCCTGCAAGCCACCTCTTTCCTCTGCAGTCAATTCAACACTCCGCTGCTCGACTCATTTTCCGCCAGTCTCGTTTTTCCCACATCACTCCTCTCCTCATGTTGCTTCATTGGCTTCCCATCCGTCTCCGTATCCAATTTAAACTTCTCCTCCTGACCTATAAATGTATTCACTCTTCTGCCCCCCAGTACCTTTCATCTCTCATCTCTCTTTACACCCCCTCTCGGTTGCTTCGCTCTTCTAACAGTCTTTGTTTATCTGTGTCCTTTACTCGTACTGCCAATTCCAGACTTCGCTCCTTTGAACTGGCAGCACCCCTTGCTTGGAATAGTCTTCCTACCTCTGTGCGCCAGGCGTCCTCCCTGGCCATTTTCAAGTCCAGACTAAAATCCCACCTCTTCACTATTGCTTTCCATTCCTGTCTTACCCTATCTTGATCTCTCTATCAACATTTGCTTACTTTGTCCTGTAAATTTTTGTTATTTGTATTATGTAACTTATTTTGTTTTCTGTCTTATTAGATTGTGAGCTCTAATGAGCAGGGACTGTCTCTCTTCTATGTTTGTACAGCACTTCGTATGTTGCGGCGCTTTATAAGTCTTTAATAATAATAATATCTAAGAGTACTGAGAGAGGTTAAAGCAGAAGAATTGTAATTATTGTACTGAGCAGGGTCGTATTATCACTGGGCTGGGCTTCAAGGAAGCTCAAAAAGAGTGACTTACTGAACGAAGCTGGATGGAAGGGGGCACCAGATTCGTTAGTCACACAAGGTGCATTTCTAGCTTGCTACGGTCCTGGTACTGACCAATAGCTATGGAGCTCCCCCTCAGAACTGGCCACCATAGTGCCCTCCAGGAGTCCATGAAGAGGTTAGGACCAGAAGGAAGAAAGAGGAGGACAGAATTGGACAGCTAGCCTAGAGCTCTGAAGGGGGAGAGTTCAGGAGCAAGACTTACTGCCTCTTCCAGCGCCTGTCTCTCACCTTAAAGGCAGAAGTAAAAATCAAGTGGGACAGCAGGAGATGGTAAGAGACTTTGGTAACTCTAGAAAAGCAAAGGGTTACCATTAAGGAGGATACTGAGCTCCCTATTGCTGCACTGCTAGAAATATCTCTCTGAGACCAAAGGTCAGAAATTTTCCTTGAAAGTGTAACCAGGGGACCATGGTCAGGTAGCATCCAGGACTTCTAAGAGAGATCAGGTATCACCCGGAGTCCCAGCTAGGTACTCAGGTGTCCAGGCAGGGAAAACTGGCTAGAGGGAGAGAAAATCCCCAAGATTAGGGAAGAAGCCTAATGTAAAATTTAGTCAATTCCAGTTGGTTAGCTCACTGCTACAAAGTTAGTTTGAAGGAATGGAAGAACTGTCTCACTGTATTTTTCTCTAATTGCTTGCCCTCAAACCTCTGTACCTCACTTCTTCCCTTATCGGTCCACTACCTTCACTTTTCATCACCCGCCACCTCAACTTCGCCCTGTCTCCTCCAACCTCTTTAGAAATCTTCATGCTATCGACCTGTTGGCTCTCTCCTCCACTCTCATCACCTCTTTCTTCCATTATGCCATCTGAGTCTGTTGATGAGGCAGTAGCTTCCTATAACACTGCACTCTCCTCTGCTCTGGATGCTGTTGCTCCGCCCATGCCACATCCTGCAAGGTGTACTGTACCTTCAACTAAATGTTATTTATGCTCAGTTGAGCATACTGTACCTCAGCCCTGGCTGTCTTCCACTACCTGCTATCTATATTCCTGCACCTGCTCAGCTGAGCGTGCTTGGCTCAAATTCCACAGCATGAGGTCAGCTACTTCCTCTCCTCCCCCTCTTCACTTCCAACTTTTCCCCCTACCTCTGCTACCCTTTCTTCCTTTTCTATGATCTCTGAAGAGGAAACCACTCACCTTCTTTCCTCATCCAAACTCACTTACCTGCTCCTCTGATCCTATTCCCACCCATCTGCTTAGCTCCATCTCTTCCACTCTAGTCTCTTCCATCTCTCATATTCTCAACCTATCGCTCTCCACTGCAACTTTCCCTGTAGCCTTCAAGCATTCTGTGGTCATACCTCTTCTCAAGAAACCTTCACTCGACCCTACCTGTCCTTCTAATTATCAACCCATTTCCCTCCTCCTCTTCTTTTCTAAACTACTTGAACGTGCAGTTCACCACCGTTGCCTTGACTTTCTCTCCTCTCAAGCCCTTCTGGATCCACTGAAATCTGGCTTTCGTTCTTTACATTCTACCGAAACGGCTCTTGCCAAAGTCTCCAGTGACCTGCTCCTGGCAAAATCCAAAGGCCTTTACTCTGTCCTCATCCTTCTTGACCTTTCTGCTGCTTTTGATGCTGTTGACCACATCCTTCTCCTCGATACCTTGTCCTCGCTTGGTTTTAAGGGCTCTGTGCTATTCTGGTTCTCTTTTTATCTCTCCCATTGCACTTTCAGTGTTTCTTCTGCTGGCTCCTCCTCCTCTGCTATGCCACTCTCAATTCATGTATCCCAAGGGTCTGTCTTGGGCTCACTCCATTTCTCTCTCTATACCCAGTCCCTTGGTGTACTCATCACCTACCATGGTTATCAGTACCATTTTTAAGCTGATGACTCCCAGATCTACCTCTCTACACCTAAAATCTCTCTGGTAATCCAGGCCTGGATCTCTGCCTGCCTATCTGACATTGCTGCCTGGATGTCTCACTGCCATTTGAAATTAAACAGCTATAACCGAGCTACTTATTTTCCCCCCTAAACCTACCTCCTCCCTTCCTCCTTTCTCAGTCTCTGTAGATAACACTTTACTACTCCCTGCTTCCTTGGCTCGCAACCTTGGGGTCATCTTTGACTTCTCCCTTTCTTTCTCCACACTTAACCAACTGATAGCTAAAACCTGTCTTTTCTTTCTCTATAACATTAGGAAAATTTATTTATTTATTTATTTAAACTGGTTTTTATACCACCTTATCCTGTAATCAAAGCGGTTTACAAGAAACTTGAACTCAACTTGGGTACATTAAACTTGGGGTGATAAAAAGGGTAGTGCCTCTTCCTTTCTGAACATCCTACTAAGATACTTTGGTGACTCTTTAGTTACCTCCCATCTAGACTATTGCAGCCTCCTCCTCCCTCTGAATCATCTCTTACACCTTCAATTGTTCAAAACTCAGCTGCACGGCTCATCTTCCATCAGCCTCGATATGCTCATATAACCCCTCTTCTCGTCATTTCATTGGTTCCTTATCTGTTTCTATATCCAATTCAAACTTCTCCTACTGACCTATAAGTGCACTTATTCTGCTGCTCCTCACTACCTTTCCTTTATTATTTCTCCCTACACCCCTTCCTTCGTAACTCCGCTGTTCTGGCAGAATCCTTCTATCTGTGCCCTTCTTCTGTACTGCCAACTCCAGACTTCAATCCTTTCTCCTTGCTGCTCCTTATGCCTGGAGCAAATTACCTGAGTCTGTACATCAGGCTTCATCTCAGGCCCTTTTCAAATCCAGGCTGAAAACTCACCTCTTCAAGGCCGCTTTTGGATCCTGATCCACTTAGTCCCCTATGTGCTTCCTTACCATACTTCTAGATGTATCCCCGTCCTCATCTGTTGTGTTATCTATCTTAACTAGATTGTAAGCTCTGATGAGCAGGGACCATCTTTTACTTGTACCTGTACAGCACTACATATGCCTTGTAGCGCTATGCAAATGATCAATAGGAGTGGAGGAGTGGCCTAGTGGTTGGGGCAAGGTGCTTCAGGCCAGAAGGTCAGGGGTTCAAATCCCACTAGAGGACAGCAACCTTGGACTGGAAGGACTGGGGTTTCTAGTCCCACAGGTGCTCCTTGTGGTCTTGGGCAAGCCACTTAACCCTCCTTAGCCCATGTTCCCTGTAAAATAGTTATCTCCAAGTTATAATGCTCTGTTCAATGTAATTTCAGTTTGTTCAATGTAAACCACACTGATGCAGAATAGCATGGTATATAAGAGAATGTAAATAAATATGCAGTGGCTAGGTGCTTTTAAACTGCCTAACCACCACCTCTCTATCTAAGCCAGATATTCAGCACCAGAACTTATCTGCCGTGTGGCACTGAACATCCAGTTTCACTGGTCAGCGCCGTCACTATCCGGCCTGTGGTGATATTGCTGCTAACTGGATAACATTAAGAGGAAGTTAGGACAGCATTTGCAATGTCTTAACTTTAGTGACCAGGCCCTCCCCAATCTGCCCACAGACCACCACTGTTTTAACCAGGTGTTTCAGGATCTCTGCATTTTAGCCAGTTGGCAAGACAACTAACTCGCTAAAATGATTTCATTTTTCCCCCTATGAGAATAGATAATGGGATGAGATGAGATGCAAAAAGAGTATTTTGCTAACAAAGGTAGAGGAGTAGCCTAGTATTTAGAGCAGCAGCCTGGTGACCAGGGTTCAATTCCCAATGGCACTCCTTGTGACCTTGGGCAAGTCACTTTACCCTTCACTGCCTTGGAAGAAAGACCTGGCAATCTACTTCCGGTCATACTTTACCATGAAAACCTGCTGGGTCGCCAGGAGTCAGCATTGACTCAACAGCACACATTGCATTGCATTGCTAACAAAATATGGGCAGTCATATCAAAACCAGCAAAATTGTTTTCCATGGTGTGATTTTTGTTGAAAAGTACTCATGGCTGTTATATGCCTGATGGCTTAAAAGCAGAGGACTTTGTCAACAAGCATATTTATTTATTTAGACAGACTTGTATACCAGCTTATCCTTCAATCAAGGTGGTCACATCACATCACAATTGGAGGGTTACAATTAACATTAGGGTACATGTAAACATTTAGACAGTACAGTTACATAACAGCATTTAGACAGTACAATTAAAGGTAGCATTTAACATGAGGGTATTTAATAATGTGGTATGATAAACTTGTGTGTGTGGATAGGATGGGTGCATGTTTAGTTGGCGGGGTAGGTGGTATTTCAGTTTGGGTATGGGATGTTGCCTGGATGTTCATATGTTTCTATAAATAAGTATGTTTTGAGGTCTTTGCGGAAGTCTTTGAGGTCATCTAATGCTCTCAGGCTCGTTGGGAGGGAGTTCCATAGTGTGGATGCCAGTAGTGATGGTGCTCTTTTTGATGTTGTTTGTTTGGTTTTGTGATAGCCTGCAGGTGTGCCGATCATGTTGTCGTTATTGGTTCTTCTTGGTCTATTGCTGATGTCTCTTGTTATGACGTTTTGGAGTACGTCTGCTGAGAGATGGTGAATGACTTTGAAGATGATCATGAATGTTGTGTATTTAGCTCTTGTCACCATTGGGAGCCAGTGAAGTTGCTGTAGGACGGGAGTGATGTGCTCGGTCCTTGGTGTGTCTGTAATGATACGTGCTGTGGTGTTTTGTACCATCTGTAGTGGGTGGAGTGTCTGCTGAGGTAGGCCTTGATATAGTGAATTTCCGTAATCAAGCAGTGGTGTGATGAGTGCTTGGCACACTGTGCGGAAGTGGTCCTGGCGGAGCATTGGTTTGATTTGTCTGATTGTTTTAAATCGTTGATAGGCCTTGTTTGCGGTTTTGGTGATGTGGGATTTCAGGTTTAAAGCTCTGTCTAGTGTGATGCCCAGATACTTAACTTCTTCTTTGACTACTATGTGTTTGTCTAGTATGCTGATATTTTGTGGAGATATGAAGGTGGGGTTCCTGGTGACGAACATAGCTTCAGTTTTATTGTAGTTGACCGTTAAGTTGTTGGCTCTGAGCCAGTCATTCATGCCTTCAGGCATTTGGTTATTGTTGTTGTGTTTAGTGCTAGTATGTTGATTGGAGCGTACACCATGATGTCGTCAGCATAAATGTGATAGTGAAGTTTGTGGTGCTTGATGATGTTGCATATGGGCTGTATGTAGATGTTGAAGAGCATTGATGATAGGGCTGAGCCTTGAGGTATTCCCTGTATGACGGGGAATTGTAGTGATTTCTTTTGGTCACATTTGACTTGTTGCGTTCGCCCTTCCAAGTATGATGTGAACCACTTCAGGGTATTCTTGCATAGTCCTATCTGTTGTAGGCATTGCAATAGCTTGGTGTGGGACACAGTGTCGAAGGCCACCAAGATGTCCATGAACACTACTAGGAAGCCATTTTTTATGTTGTCTATGCCTCTTAGTAGGTTGTCAAAGAGGGAGGTGAGTAGTGTTTCCACGCTGTGTTGGGGTTTAAATCCATGCTGATGTATGTCCAGAGGGGCATTAATATCAATATGGTCCTGAAGTTGCTTTTGCACTGCCTTTTCCAACATTTTAGCAAGGAATGGCAGGCTGGAGATGGGACAGTATGATTTTGGTTCGGAGGGGCTCAGATTGCTATTTTTAAGTATTGGTTATATCATTGCATGCTTTAGGTGTTGCGGCATGTATCCTTGTTGGAGTGAATCTTTGACCATTTTTTGAATGTGATGAGAGAGTTGACTTTTTATAGCTTTGAGCCATGTTACTGAGCATGGGTCTGACGGTGAAGTTGTAGTGTTTAGTCCAGATATAATGTCTTCTACTTGCTGCTTTGTTGGTATGTTGAAGCTCTCCCATGTTTGATGTTGTTTATTTATCATGTGATTGTTTGTTTGTGGTGTAGTAGAGCATGTTTGGTTGGTGTTTTTTGACTTCATGTAGTCTGCATATTTTTGTGGGTCAAGATGGTGGGTGCTTTGTTGCGTGTCATCCTTGGTGAGCTTTTGGACAATGCTAAAGAGTTCTCTTGGTCTATTAG
Organism: Ichthyophis bannanicus; assembly: GCA_033557465.1. Lineage (NCBI taxonomy): Eukaryota > Metazoa > Chordata > Amphibia > Gymnophiona > Ichthyophiidae > Ichthyophis > Ichthyophis bannanicus. Next base: position 873,619,564 of record CM066035.1, on the reverse strand, counting down.
TAGCTTTCATGATCAGGTTAGTATGGTGTTGCTGTCTATGCTCATTTATTAGATTGTTATATTCCCGTTGTTTGTCTCTGTATTGGGTTAGGAGGTTGTGTGATTTGTTCTGTTTTAGGAGAACTTTACTTGAGCACAGTAGGTTGCTGACTCCAGTAACCTCCTCAGGTTTAGAAACTCTTAACACCTAATCCAGGTGTTAGTTCCCTCCCTACCCACCCCGACTCCCACCCACCCCTAGTGAGCAGTCTTGCTTTATAGGGCACCTCCCCCTTTAACAGATCACAGTGAATTGGACCAGCACATTTGTATATAATTAAAGAGTTTTAACTGCTTTTTCTCTGAAAGGACAGCTGCGAAACCGGCTGGTACTTGGTAGATCTCTCTCTTTTGCTCTAACAGATACCTAAGCTCCACGAAAAGAACAATGGCTGGGAAAAATCATATTGCTAAAGCTGTTGCCCCCGTTACAGCTTCTGCCTCGGTCCAGACAGAGGTCCAAATGCCGGTTGAAGGACCGGTCCCATGTGTAGGGTGCCTGCATGCTGAAGCTCTGAGGAAACAGGTGGAGGAACTCAGAGAGGAGGTGGCAAGGCTGAGGAGCATTCAAGACAGTGAGAAGTACATTGATGAGATGCTTCTTGCAGCAACCAGGCTCTCCAGCACAGGAGAAGATGGGTGCCAACAGAATATCGATGGTTGGACACAAGTCACCAGGGCCTGCAAAATCACCAATCCAACTTCTCCAGCCCTTGAATTGAAGAACCATTATGCAGCCCTGGAAGTGGATAAGGTGAAAGCATTCCTGGAAAGGGAAGAACCAGAGTTCAAGTACCCCAAAGTTGCGGAATCAGTGACCAGAAGGAAACGAAGAGTAGTGGTGGTTGGAGACTCTCTTCTGAGGGGTACTGAGGCGTCCATCTGCCGACCAGACTTGATGTCCAGAGAGGTATGCTGTCTGCCTGGTGCCAAAATCCAAGATGTTATGGAGAGTTTGCCGAGACTCATCAAGCCCACTGACTATTACCCAATGTTGCTAATCCATGTTGGAACAAATGATACTGCCAGGTATACCTCGGAACGTATCAAAAGTGACTTCATGGCTCTGGGACAGAGGGTGAAGCAGTTAGGTGCACAGGTGGTGTTCTCTTCAATCCTCCCTGTTGAGGATAAAGGCCAAGGCAGAGAGGCTCGCATCCTGGAGATGAATAAATGGCTGCGTGGATGGTGTCATCGAGAGCGTTTTGGTTTCCTAGACCATGGGATGCTGTTCCAAGGGTTGCAAAGCAGAGATGGCATCCATCTGTCCAAGAAAGGTCAACGCATCTTTGGTAGTCGACTGGCTAATCTACTGAAGAGGGCTTTAAACTAGATTCATTGGGGATGGGGAAGAAAGCCCCCAGGTAGGTGAAAGCCCCCAGGTAGGTGATACATTAAATACCTTTATGGAAATGGGTAACAGGGGTAACATATGGAAAGCAGTGTGTATTAATGCCAGTAGCATGGGAAATAAGATCCCTGAAGTTGAAGCTTTGGTGGGAGTGGCTGACTTGGATTTAGTGGCAGTTACAGAAACGTGGTTCACAGAAAACCATGACTGGGATGTAACTATAACTGGCTATACTTTATTCAGAAAGGACAGGGTAGGAAAAAGGGGAGGAGGAGTGGCACTATATGTAAAAACTACTATTAAAGCTTTGGAATTACAGAGCTTAAAAGGGAGAGAGGAGGCATTGTGGGTTAAACTAGAAAGAGGGAAAGAGAAATCTATTTGCATTGGAGTGATATACAGACCTACCTCACAAGAGGAAGAGGTGGACAGAGAGTTAATTGAAGACATACGCAGCATTGCTAGGAAAGGGGAAGTGCTATTGATAGGAGATTTCAATATGCCAGATGTTGATTGGCACATTCCTGCTGCAGTATCATCTAGAAGTAAGACGATCCTGGATTCTCTACAGGGAGAACTATTCAGGCAATTGGTAACAGACCCCACACGTGAAGGGGCCATACTGGACTTGGTGCTTAACAATGGTGAAAGTGTTTCTGATGTTGTAGTGGGAGATCATTTTGCATCCAGTGATCACCAGATGGTGTGGTTCAGTATTAGGACTAGGGCTGTTAGAATCCACTCCAAGGTGAGGATCTTAGAATTTAGGAAGACTAACTTTGCGAAGATGGGCCAATACCTCAGGGAGTCGTTAGTGGGATAGGAACAGCTGGGGGATGTAGAAAAACAGTGGGCAAAACTGAAAGGGGGTATTTTAAAGGCAACCAACCTTTTTGTTAAAATGGTAAATAAAGGCAAAAGGAACAGGAGACCGCTATGGTTTTCGAAGGAAGTAGCTGAACAAGTGAAGAAAAAGAGGGAGGCCTTCATGAAATACAAGAGATCACAGAGAGAGGAAGACAGGCATCTGTATTTGGAAAAACTTAGAGAAGCTAGCAAAGTAGTCAAGAAGGCAAAGATTCAAAAGGAGGAGGAAATAGCCAATGCAATAAAATGGGGGGATAAGACATTTTTCAGATATATTAGTGAGAAGAGGAAGGGCAAAAGTGGTATTGTCAGACTCAAGGGTGCAGGGGGGAATATATAGAAGCTGATAAGGATAAAGCGGAATTGCTTAACAAATATTTTTGTTCTGTGTTCACAGGTGAAGAACCAGGAGCAGGACCTCAGAAAACACCCACAAATAAGAACAGAAGCGAGGGACATCTTGAACTATTTTCAGAAGACTGTGTTCGTGAGAAACTAGCTCAACTTAAAGTAGACAAAGCGATGGGACCAGATGGGATACACCCTAGAATACTGAGGGAACTTGGGGACGTTCTAGCAACTCCACTGACTAACCTTTTCAATGCCTCATTGGAGTCGGGAGTGGTGCCAAAGGACTGGAGAGAGGCTCATGTGGTGCCTTTACACAAAAGCGGAAGTAAGGATGTGGTTGAAAACTACAGGCCGGTTAGTTTAACTTCGGTGGTGAGTAAATTATTGGAAGCGCTGCTGAAAGAGAAAATAGTGAGGTTTCTGGAGTCCAGCGGATTACAGGATCCGAGGCAGCATGGATTCACCAGAGGCAGGTCTTGTCAGACAAATCTGATTGATTTCTTTGACTGGGTGACCAGGGAGTTGGACCGAGGGAGAGCTCTAGATGTGGTGTATTTAGATTTTCGTAAAGCCTTTGACACTGTTCCTCACAGGCGACTTATAAACAAACTGAGCACCCTAGGGATGGACCCTAAAGGTACTGCTTGGGTTAGAAATTGGTTGGGTGGGAGGCGACAAAGAGTACAAGTAAATGGAGCTCACTCTGAGGAGAAGGATGTTACCAGTGGTGTGCCCCAGGGATCTGTCCTTGGTCCGATTCTTTTTAACATCTTTGTTAGTGATATAGCGGAAGGGCTGTCGGATAAGGTTTGCCTCTTTGCGGATGATACCAAAATCTGCAATAGAGTAGACACCCAGGAAGGGGTAGATAACATGAGGAGGGATCTAGCTAAGCTTGAAGAATGGTCTAGAATTTGGCAGCTGGGATTTAATGTTAAAGAATGTAAGGTCATGCATTTGGGCTGCAGCAATCCAAGGGAGCAATACAGTATAGGAGGTGAAGTACTTTTGTCCACTAAAGAAGAGCGGGACCTAGGCGTGGTTGTGTCTGATGATCTTAAAGTAGCTAAACAGGTAGAAAAGGCGACGGCAAAAGCTAGAAGGATGCTTGGGTGCATACGGAGAGGAATGGCTAGCAGAAAAAAGGAGGTGATAATGCCTCTGTATAAGTCTTTGGTGCGACCTCATTTGGAGTATGGTGTGCAATTCTGGAGACTGCACCTTCAAAAGGATGTGAACAGGATGGAGTCGGTGCATAGGGTTGCTACTAAAATGATTAATGGGCTTCATTATAAAGCATATGAGGACAGACTTAAGGATCTTAATATGTACACCTTAGAGGAAAGGCGGGATAGAGGTGATATGATTGAGATGTTTAAATACCTCCATGGCATAAATGTTCAGGGAGAGAGCCTCTTTCAATTGAAAGCAAGTTCTGCTACAAGGGGACATGGGATGAGGGTGAAGGGAGATAGATTCAGGAGTGATATGCGGAAATATTTCTTTACGGAAAGAGTAGTGGATCCATGGAATAGTCTCCCAGTGGAGGTGGTAGAGATGAGGACAGTAACTGAATTCAAAAAAGCATGGGACCAACACAGAGGATCTCTAAAGGTAAAAAGTGGACTGTTGTAGTTGTTGTTATGGAAGGACAGACTAGATAGGCCATGTGGTCTTTTTCTGTCATCATGTTTCTATGTTTCTATGTTCTGTCTCCATTTTCTTTCCAGTCTTCTGAGTGTGCGTTTTGCAACTCTGATTTCATGTGAGTACCATGGGGCGTTTGATCTCTTGCGTGTTTGTGGTTCTTTGATAGCTGTGGCAGATGCTGCGTTGGATATTATTGTGTTCCATTCTTCTATATTTAGGTCAAGGGTGTCGTGTTCCTGTTGAAGTTGTGGAGTGATTTCGTTTATGAATGAGTCTCTGTTAAATGTTTTGAACCGTCTGATTATTCTTTCATCTTCTTTGCGTTGGGTGGGGTTATTCAGGGTCATGGTGAATTCAATTACGTGGTGGTCTGACCAGGGGAATGGCATGATTGTTGGTTTTGGGGTCTTGCTCTGTTCCACTAATTGCATTGGCATGAAGACCAAATCCGGAGTTGTATCATGCTGGAGCATTGGGGCATTAATTGTCTAGCAGTATTTTAATGACTCCATGGCTTTTAAGAACATTGCGGTTTCTCTGGTGGGAGTAGATGTTAGGTTATAGTCTCCTAGTTCAATGAGAGGTTTGTGTCTTCTGTTATGTGTGCATATCATTTTGATTACTGTGGATAGGTGTTCAGTTGTTGTTCCAGGTGGTCTGTATGTGAGGGATATGCTTAGGTATTTGTTAGCTATAGCGAGTGTGTTGGATTCAATTGTGTTAGTGGTGTCGATTGTTTTGAATCTGTATTCTTTTCTGGTAAGTATTAATACTCCTCCTCCTCTCCTTTGTGCTCTGATACAGTTAAATGCCAAGTATCCTGTTGGGGTTACTTGGTTTAATATGACCTGGTCCGAGTCGTCTAGCCAGGTCTCGGTGATGCATATTATATCTAGCTTCTTGTCATGGATTAGGTCAAGGATAGTACCTGGTTTGTTCCTGATAGATCTGGCGTTTAGAAGAGCACACCTGATGTTTGTTGTTATGATTGGGTTTGTATGTTCATTATTTGTGTGGTGTGTGGGTGTATTACGTGTGGCATTGTATGCATATTGTTAAGACCACTTATTTCCTAATGCCCTCAGTAGATAATATTGATTACAATAATATACACTAATCAACAATATCGAGCCCTGTATAAATTTATGTTGAGCTATTTCAATATGAGAACAACCATGCTGCCATAATATAGTAGTCCTTTTTATTGAATCAAAAATATTTAAGAACAAACACCAATTGTTTCATTGTCATCATACTTTGTGTCCAATCACCAATAAAGTTTGTAAGATCATTGCATATTTCAAGTATCTAATCCAACATTTATTCAGATTGACATAGTACTATGTTTCAGATTTCCACATTTTCATAATTTAGTTCTGCATTACCATCTTCAATGGCCAAGATTCTGCTGCATTTGCCCACAGTGGGATACCATCAGGGTTGTTAGAGTTTTTGTATGAATATATGAACGATGTTCCATTAGCCTCACTACAACAGCTCTTTTTAGGCAGCTACATATACGTGTGGGTATGGATATTGAATCATATAAATAACATAGTGTAAACGGGTGCCAGGCCTTCGCCTAGGGTGCGAAGGTTGTGGTTACCCTGATATCTTCCGTTAGCAAATAATAGTCGTAAGTCGAGTGTTCAAAGCAAAACATAACAAGGAATTTATTCCCCTTCCCAAAGGATTTTTAAGTGCAAAACAAAACATGGAAAACAAAGAACTTCTTCTGAAAGAAAAATATTTTCTTTTTCTTTGCTATATACAAAACTTAGCATAAAGACTCAATGTTGTCTGCAAGGCATAGCGTACAATCCATAGGAGCATATTCAGGTTCACTAGTGCTACACTCCCATTGCATATCCTCACATTCAGTGTGTGTGGGGTTTGGCTTCAGACCTTTACTGCTCTCTGGAAAAACCCCTCGCTGAGAACTCGGGTATCTCATAAGAACACAGTTCCATACAGTGAGGTTTAAAAGTACCTGTAGCTGTAGTGTTTCTTCCCCAGCTCTCCTTTTGTTCCCTCCAGTTATCAGGAATGCCTTTATAACTTTCTGCTGACACTTCTTGTGTTGGACAGTGCCCTGGCCCTCTGTTCTGAGCAGAACTTCTGGCTTTCCTTATTATAGTGCTAGGCTCCCACCTGTATGAATGCTGAAGCCTCTCCTTTGGCAGTGAGGTCTGGGAGACTCCCTGCTCTTTTGGTCCCGGTAGGTTCCTAGCCACAGGGTGTGCCTTCCTTCCTTCTGCCGCCTTGGCTTCTCTCTCTGAGCTGCAACCTGGTTCCTCACAGGACCTCCAGCTGCCTGTAGTCTGTGTGCTTTTCCAGCCATGTTTCTCTGAGGCTTCTCCTCTGCTGCTTCCTGCTTCCCTGACACGCCCCCTGCTTCTCTCTGAGGAATCCCAGCAGTCCTTCCTCTCTGGGGAATCACAGCACTCCTTTCTCTCTGGGGAATCACAGCACTTCCTTGCTGGAGCTACCCTCCGGCTTTTATCTCTCCATTCCCTGCAGGCTGGCTCGGCTTTCTTGCCCAGGTGAGTGTAATCAAGCTCTGAGCTTGCTGTTACGTCAGAGCTTGGGTGTGTCCGCTCTGCTCCTCTCTTTCCCTGTTTCTCATGAGCTGTATATGCTGACTGACTAACAGTTTCAAAGGTAAATTCCTCCTTTCTATCTATTTGCATAGGTTATGTGTGGGCTTCTACGTCACAATAGGTACAATTGCTGATCCTAGAGCAATTCATATAAATCTTCAATTTCATAGTCTCCACTTGGATTTTAAATTCATCAATAGAAGAGCACAGTTACCTCTACACAATCGGAGAAACTGACTTATAGGCAGACTTCATTTTAGTCAATTGGGGTGATGACTATGGAATCAGAGTAAATTATTTCTCTCCACAGTCTTTCTATATAAAGTGGTCATAATGGATCCATGTTCTTTAATGGTCTAAACAATCAATACTCTCCATATGACATGACATTTTAAATTGAATATTTACCTTATGAGAGTTTAATTCCTTAAACAATTGATCTAATTGGAATTGAGTGCCTGTCCAAATGAAGAAAAATATCATCCAAAAACCTTCGCCACAGTGAAACCTTTGCAAACCAATATGATGAATACAGAAAACAGCCTTTAGAGGGCCATTACCGATGGTGCTACAATAGCCCCCATCCCTAGAAACTAACCCCACGATATCGCCCACAAATATACGCATCAAACAAGGGAAACATACAGACAAACAATTTTTTGTCTGAACTTACACTTTGAAGAGAACAATTTCTTCTCTTAGTGTGATGTTCCTTTTTTTCTTTTTTTAGGGGACGCAACCCTAACAAGTCCTAAGGGGACATTAACCCCTCAGTACTAACCAGTAAAAACTTATTCTCTAATCATAGGCGATAAAGCTAAAGAAAAAGTCACTTAACTGACCAAACCTTCTCTCCAAGCATAAGCCTTTTAATAACTCCGTTTTTCTTGAAGTCATACAGGCAGTTCACAAATCTCCCCCCGCTGATATTTAGGGAGAATTGACCAGCAACCATTTCAAGATCAAAATCATGAATCACTGATAGAAAAAAGATTTTAGAAAGTCATTTTTGCTGAGACCTCAGGGCGTATCCAGCTATACGATCAATAGCCGGCTGGTCAATTCTCCCTAAATGTCAGCGGGGGGAGATCTCTGAACTGTCTATATGACCTCAAGAAAAACGGAGTTATTAAAAGGCTTATGCTTGGAGAGACGGTTTGATCAGCTAAGTGACTTTTTCTTTGGCTTTATCGCCTATGATTAGAGAATAAGTTTTTACCAGTTAGTACTGAGGGGTTAATGTCCTCTTAGGACTTATTAGGGTTGCATCCCTAAAAAATGAAAAAAAGGAACATCACACTATGAGAAGAAATTGTTCTCTTCAAAGTGTAAGTTCCAACAAAAAATTGTTTGACAATAGCCCCCCATGGCAATGCCAAAAATGTGAAGAAAAAATTTACCATTATACCAAAAGTAATTCTCATTTAATGCAATTTCCTAAATCAAAAAAATGAATTCTTTTGAGACATGTGGAGAGATAATTTCAGAAAAATTTAACCCCAAATTATATCCAATATCAAATTTGTTCAATGTTGTGTAAAACAAAATCACCTCTGGAGTTACCAGAATCTCTAGTATATGTCACGCCTAAGTTTAAATCTGCCCTGAAAACCCATCTATTCCAACTTGCCTTTGATCTTCCTCTACAGGTGTCCTAGGATTATGCTCCCAATTCCTACCTCTCCTCCCTATTACCCTGCTATCTCCTTCCTATCTTTCCTATAATTTTAATGGAGTTCGTTTTCCTTTTCCTATTTGTTTTAATTTACTTATTGTAAACAGTTTTGCTGATATGAAGGGCAGTATATCAAATTTTAATAAACCATAAACCACAATACCATGTTGATCAATTATATGTAGCTGATCCAGACAATTAAACATATCAGTTAAATCTCTTGCAAAGGACCAGTACGTCCTAGCCAACAGTTTCAAGAATAAATCAATGAGCTGTGATAGTGGTTCTAAAACTGATTCCCTACTAGAAACAATTTGTCTTCCTGAAAGATTTGATGTTGATTTCTGTATCTTAGGTAACAAATAAAGAAATGGTATTTTTGGATGTGTGTTGATCAAAAAATCCCTCTCCTTCTTTGTATTGTATTCTTCTACACAGGCAGATTCAATAAAAGTTCTGATCAAATCAAAGGTGGTGAATTGAATCAGAAACTGGTTGACTGAAAGACGACAGAAGGTGATGGTAAATGGAACTCACTCGGATGAAAGAAAGGTGATTAGCGGCATGCCCCAGGATTCGGTCCTGGGACCAGTACTGTTCGATGTATTTGTGAATGATATTGCTGAAGGACTGAATGGAAAAGTCTGTCTTCTAGCAGATGACATGAAACTTTGCAATAGAGTGGACTCCCCTGGAGGAGTAGAGAATATGAGGAAAGATCTACAAAAACTGGAAGAATGGTCTAATGCTTGGCAGTTAAGATTTAATGTGATGAAGTACAGTGTCATGCACTTAGGAAGCAGAAATCCAAAGGAATAGTACGTAATAAGGGGTGAGAGGTTGGTGTGCATGGACCAGGAGAAGGACCTCGGAGTCATTGTTTCTGAGAATCTCAAGGTGGCGAAACAGTGCGACAAGGCTGTGGCAAAAGTCAGAAGTATGCTGGGTTGCATACAGAACAGAATTACCAGCAGAAAGGAAGATGTACTAATGCTACTGTACAAGTCACTAGTGAGGCCTCACTTAGAATATTGTGCTCCTTTTTGGAGACCATATCTCGCAAAGGATATAAAAAGACTGGAAACAGTTCAGAGGACGGCGACCAAAATGATTTGGAACCTGCATCAGAAGACTTATGTGAAGAGACTTGAAGACCTAAATATATACACTCTGAAGGAAAGGAGGGACAGGGAGATACGATTCAGACCTTTAAATACTTTGGGGCTTGTTTACAAAGCCGCGGTAGCGGCTTCCGCCTGATATCGGAGCTGCGGCCCCATTGAATACCGCGGCTTTGTAAACAAGCCCCTTAGAGTATTAATGAACAAACAAACCTCTTCCAAAAACAGGGAAGCTTGTAAAACTAGAGGGCATAACGTGAAGCTACAAGGGGGTAAACTGAAAGGCCATATCAGGAAATACTTTTTCTCTGAAAAAGTGGTGGCTGCTTGGAATGTCCTCCTGATGGAAGTGGTGGGGGCAAACACAGTGGCAGAATTCAAAATGGCATGGGACTGACACAGTGGATCCTTTTATAGCAATAGGATAAAATCAAAATAAACATAACTATCTCTTCTATCTCAACAAATAGGGGTGACCTACACGGAATGGTGGGTACTCTTCTAAACAAAGCAAGGGGAGGGGTGACCTGCATGAAGCGGCAGGTGCACCTACCCTTGCCACCTTGCTGGGCAGACTAGATGGACCATGCTGGTCTTTATTTGCTGTCATATACTGTACTATGTTACTATGTTGGGTAGGATCCTCTGCTGTCGATATTGTTTGGTATCTGATAAATGATGGTGCATCTCTTCATGATTTTGAGTGTGCAACTAGATAACTACCTTATCACAGAACTTGATACAGAATTTGCAAAAAAATCTGAATAGTGCTAGCTTAATATAAAACCATTATAATAACCGTTAAGAATCGTCTAATTATGGAAATGAGAATACTTTATGGAATGTGATCACAGAGGTCACTACTGATGATGCCTCATGTTTACTTTCTTGAATGAGGTCAACATATTGTCCTTTAGATCAGATAGATCTATTTCTTATTCTTGTGTGCTGTGGTAAATACGTCTTCGAGGTCAGGAGAAATGCCATTAGCTTTAAGGAGGGCCTTGGTTAAATCAGTAGTTAAAGATTGATTGGGGAATCTGTTTATCTTTCTTAGAAAAGCTTATTGAACAAGCTGTACGAATTCAGTTAAATGACTATATTGAAATGCATCAATAGACAAGTACTGGATATTTAGCAACATGGTTTGAGACTGAATCATGGCTTAGAGACCTGCTTGGTTGACAGAATTCTGCATGGGTTGAAAGACAGGGAAACTGCATACTTCTTTTTATTAATGTTGCTTCAGTTTTTGATATGCTTGTCCAGTCTCTAACCATCTGTGTCTCTATTCTCCCTTCCAAGGCCCCATCCTGTCCAGCACATCCCCTCCCCCCAAGTCCAGCATTGCCCCCCATCTGTGTCCCTATTTTCCTTCTCATGGTCTCATCAAGTCTAGAAGACCAGCACATCCCCTCCATACTCTCTTCCCTTCCCCAAGTCCAGCATCTTCCTCAACTTTACCATTATTCCCCCTCCCATGGCCTCATCACATTCAGGGACCAAAAGAAGCGGGTACAAAGGTATGGCAGAGTTCAAGTTTCAGGTTTAAAAGCCCATTTTATTGACCCCTATGCGTTTCAGACACCAGGCCTTCTTCAGGGGGATTTTGAGGAGACAAACTTCAAAAAATATCAATAATAATGACAATCATAAAACATAAACAAACATATTAAAATATTAAAAGCCATATATAGGTAATTAATAAACATATGGAGAAAAAACATATAGGTAACACATTAAAGCAATGTGCCTGGAGAAATAGTAAAACAATCACATACATATTGTACTTAACCATATAGTATATCATAAAAATTAATAAATAATGAATAATAAAAAAGAACATAAATAATAAAGAATCCATAGAGCCAACTGAATCAAGGATAAAATGGTAAAAACATAATAATAAAACCATAAATAACATTTGTAAAAGCATTATATCACCCATGTGTGTGTTGTATTAAGAATATTAATATACGGTATTATAGATCTTTATAAATAAATAAAGTAAACCACATGGATTGCACAAACCATGTATAAACCAAGGATAAAAAGAGAACAGATGAGGAGGACACATTAACAGTAAAATATACCGATACCTTCTAAAGTCCTGTCAGTTTTTAAAAGAACTATTGCCACTAAAAAGAAATAAAACACATTTTTTTAAGTGCCATCAAGTCAGTGTTGACTCATAGCGAGCCAGCTACCTCTGGTTTTCTTGGCAATGTATCACTGGAAGTAGATTGCCAGCCTTTTCTTCCGAGGCAATGGAGGGTAAAGTGACTTGCCCAAGGTCACAAGGAGTGCCAGTGGGAATTGAACCCTTGATCTTCTGGGTATGAGGCAGTTGCTCTAACCACTAGGCTACTCCTCCACTTGAAGATGCACATTAAAATCACTTTAATATACTGCATTTCACAGCATTTGTTAAACCTTAATTGCTAAAAAAATAGAACTCTTTTGGTCCGTGGTTACAGTTTGCAGGTACTTTGTTGCTCTGTTTGGTTTACCTCATCACATTCAGCACGTCCCCTTCCCTTCCCTGTCGCTAAGTCCAGCATCTCACTTTCCCTGCTGCACCAGCCACCATTGAGTTGAAAAGATGCGTGGGATCTGCCTTTAGACTTTGGAGCAGACAGGACCCGGCATCCCTTCAGAGCAAATATATTGAATTCAGTCACCGTATGTCGGTTCAACCCTATGACTGCAGGTTGGGACTGAGTAGATGACAGATACTCCCCTTGAAATAAATGGGCCCCTTAGATTTTAAGTCCTCCAAGGACAGGGAGACACCTACTGTACCTGAATGTAAGTTGCCTTGACATACTACTGAAAAAGTGTGAGCTAAATCCAAAATAAAATAAGTGATGCGATAACCATAGCTCTATAAATCCATTAGAATAAACCTGACAGAACCAGGCTCTCTAGATCACTCAGCAACAAGTTGAGCCCTATCCTCTAGAGAAGGGCAGGGGCATCTGCTAACCCAAAGGGTATAAGCCTCCTATAATGATCCATCTCTCCTTATTAACATTTTCTAGAAGGATATAGCCTTTTTACAAATAGAAAAGTGCTTTTTTCTGACATGAGAGTAGATGTATGCATTTATGCAGAGAAAATGTGCTTACTATAAAAATAGTATTTTAGGTCATGAGGGTTGTAAAGATCTGTAGCAACAATTTCCTGGCGGACTTTCTGTCCAAATGTTTTAATTTTTTTTTGCAAAGAAAGAAATGATCTAAAAAATTACCCAAATTGTATTTCTTAGCTCGTTGCTGTCCGGAGAACAGACACACCATATCTGGTTTGGGGAAGCAAAATATGTTTGGTAAAAAAAACTGCTTTTTGAGCAGTAAAAATCAGCTGCTGTAAGCAACTTCTAACAGCTGGACTTTCTGGTTTCTGCTATTTGGCTATTTTTAGTATATTTCAGACAGGTTTTTTTTATACTGTACTCAATGTTAAGTAGCCAATTTTCTCAATAGAGAAAGGTAAATAGTGGAGTACCCCAGGGATCTGTGCTGGGCCTTCTGCTTTTTAACATATTTATAAATTACCTGGAAATGGGAATAACAAGTGAAGTGATCAAATTTGCAAATTTCAAAGTTGTTAAAATACAAGAGGATTGTAAAAAGCTACAAGAGGAACTTGAAAAAAAGGGAGACTGGGCATCCAAATGACTGGTGAAATTTAATGTGGACAAGTGCAAAGTTATACTCTTAGGAAAGAACAACACGATGCAAGGTTACGCATTAGGAATCACCACCCAGGGAAAGGATCTAGGCGTCATCATTGATAATATGTTGAAACCTTCCACCCAGAGTGCAGTGTAGGCCAATAAAGCAAACAGAATGCTAGGAATCATAAGGAAAGGAATGGAGAATAAAACCAAGAATATTATAATGTCTCTGTATCACTTCATGGTGTGACTGCATCGTGAATATTGTGTGCAATTCTGGTCACCATATCTTAAAAAGGATAGAGCAGAATTAGAAAAGGTGCAGAGAAAAGCCACCAAAATGGTATTTGGGATAGAAGGATACCCCTATGAGGAAAGGCTTAAAAGGTTAGGGCTCTTCAACTTAGAAAAAAAGAAGGCTAAGGGAAGATATGATAGAGGGCTATAAAATAATGAATGGAGTGGAACGGGTAAACGTAGATCAGTTGTTTATTCTTTCAAAAAGTAGAAAGATAAGGGGAGACGCATCGAAGCTACATTGTATCCCATTTAAAACTAATAGGAGAAAATATTTTTTTCACTCAATGTGTAATCAAACTTTGGAATTCGTTACCAGAGGAGGTAGTAAAAGCTGTTGGTCTAGCTGGGTCTAAAAATGTTTTGGACAAGTTGCTGGAGGAAAAGTCCATAAACCACTATTAAGGAGGACCAGGGAAATCCACTGAGATAAGCAATGTGGAATCTGTGTGCCTTTTTGGAAACCTGATAGGTGCTTGTGACCTGGATTTGCTGCTGTTGGAAACAGAATACTGGGCTTGATGAAGCCTTGGTCTGACCCGGTATGGCATATTTTATGTTCTTAAATTTATATATAAGCACACCTTTCACTAAAGGGGTGAAGATGGCCCTAGAGGCACTGTAGAAAAGAAACAGAAATACAAAATTGGTCAGAAAAATTGAAAAGGAGGAGTAGAAGAAAGCTCTCTGGGAGCCTGCTTGCTCCAATCTATCCCATCAGTCAGGAAAAGCTAGGGAAAAAATATGTCTTTAAACAGTTTTAAATTTAGGAAAAGTGAAAGAACTGGATTGAGTTCAAACCTTTCTCAGAAGTTCAAGGTGAGTTATAATCAGGTGTAGTAAGAAGATTATAAGCCTCATAGGGCTTACAATCTGTTTATACCTGAGACAAAGGAAGGTGAAGTGACCTGCCCAAGCTCACCTATCGCCAGCCACCTTTTCCTGGCAAAGGTAATAGAAAAGAAATCATACAGGCTCAACTCCAGGAGCATATAGACACCCATTTCCCTCTTGACCCCCAATAATATGGCTACAGACCCCAACATGGAGTCAAATCCCTCTTGACTGCCCTAACTGACAACCTCCTAAAAGGCATCGACAAACCTTACAAAGGCTTCATCTTAATCTTCTTGGACATTAAGTCAGCTTTCGACTCTGTTCCCCACAACCTGATCATACAACCTCTACATACACTAGGGGTAAGAGGCACCACCCTAAACTGGTTCAAGTCATACCTATCACAGCAACAACTCCAAGTAAAAATGGGCACTCAAAGATCAACTCCATATATGCAACACCAAGAAGTCCCACAAGGATCTGCAATATACTCTTTATTGTTCAACATCTTTCTTCAACCAATCTGTGAAATAATGAAGACCCATAATATACTATGCCACATATACATGAATGATACTATGTTGTATTCCCCAATCAACACTACCAACCCAATCATCTCCCAAAAACGAAATGCTTCACATCAGGGCCGGATTTACCTTGAGTGAAGCCCTACGCCAACAAAAATTGTGGGCCCCCAGAAAAGATAAAAACGAGCACGCTGGATCAGCTGCGCGCTGTTGGCCCTGACGTCATAATTAAACTGGGAATCCCAAAAGCCAAACTTGGAATGTACAACACTGTAGAAATAAAACTATACATTAATTTGCTCTTGTACTAAACAAAGCGCAGACGTTAATGATGCACATTTACCAGAGCTGACATATTCCAATTAATAAATTCAAAATAAAGAGATATTTTTCTACCTTTTGTGCATTTTTTTTCAGCTGCAATTGCTCCAGCCACTTTCTTCTGGTTTCTTTGAGTCTTCTGCTAACTCTCCATCGTCTGCTGTCCATTTGTCCTTTCTTCTCTCTTCTAGTTTTTTTCCATTCTCTCTCTACATCTGCTTTAACATACTAATCTTTCTCCTTTTGCTCTTTCCTCATTCCTATTTCATCCATTCAAATTTTACCCCTTCATCTTCAATCCCCACTTACTCTCCCAATACCCGGACAATGGTAGATTTTTTATCCCTCCCACACAAAATATTTTTCCCTTCTCCATTTTACTCTTCCAGCCCCATCCCATTCTAATCCTCCCCCAACATCAGCTCCCTTCTAGTTCCAGCCTCACCCAGCATCCATTCCCTTCTAGTCCCTGCATCAGCCCATTTCCAGTCCTAGCCACCCATCAGCCCATTTCCAGTCCTAGCAACCCCCCAACCCAATACCAGTCCTAGCCCCCCCATCAACCCACTTCCAGTCCTAACCCGCCATCACCCCATTTTCAGTTTAAGCCCCCTCTATAACCCATTACCAGTCCTAACCCCCCATCAGCCCACTTCCAGTCCTAACCCCATCAACCCATTTCCAGTCAGCCCCCCATAGCCAATTGCCAGTCCTAACCCCCCCCCCATCAGCCCACAGCCCATTACCAGTTCTAACCCCCCCAGCCCACATCCCACAGCCCATTACCAGTCCTAACCCCATCAGCCCACCTCAAGTCCTAACCCCTCCCCATCAGCCCATTTCCTGTCCTAGCCCCCCCATAGCCCATTATCAGTCCTAACCCCCCCATAGCCCATTACGTCCTAACCCCCCATCAGCCCACAGCCCATTACCAGTCCTAACCCCATCAGCCCACCTCCAGTGTTAGCCCCCCCCATCAGCCCATTTCCAGTCCTAGCCCCCCCCATCAGCCCATTTCCAGTCCAAACCCCCTCCCAACAGCCCACAGCCCATTACCAGTCCTAACCCCATCAGCCCACCTCCAGTCTTAACCCCCCCAGCCCATTTCCAGTCCTAGCCCCCCCATAGCCTATTACCAGACAGCCCCATCAGCCCACAGCCCATTGCCAGTCTTAACCCCCCCCCCATAGCCCATTACCAGTTCTAACCCCCCCCAGCCTACAGCCCATTACCAGTCCTAACCCCATCAGCCCACCTCCAGTCTTATCCCCCCCCCCCAGCCCATTACCAGTCCTACCCCCCATCGGCTCAAGTAAAATTGAATAGTTTAAAAAAAAACGCTGGCTGCTGCCGTCCCGCGGGGCCCCCTCTGCCCGGCTGAGCCCCTCCGTGCCGGCTTTGAGAGGCGTGAAGGGAGAGTGTCTCCCTCGCGTCTCTGTTAAGCCTGCAGGGGCAGATGGGAAATTTCCCATCAGCCCCTGCGGGCTTAACAGAGACGCGAGGGAGACACTCTCCCTTCGCGCCTCTCAAAGCCGGCACGGAGGGATTCAGCCGGACAGAGGGGGCCCCGCGGGACAGTTCATGCTGCCGCGGTAGCAGCCAGCGTTTTTTTTTTAAACTATTCAATTTTTGTGGGCCCTTGCCAGCTGTGGGCCCTACGCCACGGCGTAACTGGCGTATAGGTAAATCCGGCCCTGCTTCACATCCAATACACACTGGCTTACAGAACACAATACGGCTGTAAATCGCAAAAAAACCCACCTGTTGTCCTATACATAACAAGGGACACCAGTTTCACTCCACCTTCCCACATAGCTATTGCTTGAACTCAACTGCAAGTTAAATTTGAAGTGCACTACCTAGGAGTCACCCTAGATCAACACCTCTCATTCACAAAGCATCTACCACAAGCTCAAAACATTAGACCACTCCTGGATCCACACGACTTCCGTACAATTCTATAGGCACTCACATTCCCCCATTTCAAGGCCTCCCCAAATCTGCAATCTGCCCACTCCAACTAGCTATGAATACCGCAAAATGCATTCTCTGCAATGCCCCAAGAAGGCAATACATAACTCCATTTCTCAAGCAATTGCACTGGCTACCCATTGCTGAACGGATCAAATACAGATCCATACTCACAATTTTCAAAGTCTCCCACGGCCTCTCCTCCACCCACCTCCAATCCTTGTTACTGACGACACCCAGCAGCAGAGACAGAAGAACACGTTCACTTAATACTCTTTACACATCAACACTCATCACCAAAACCAGCCTTCTCCCTTTTTGCATTGGCCCTATGGAGGGCAAGCCGTGTCACAAATGACCTGACAGATTTCAGAAAAAACCTGAAGATGCATCTGTTCCTCAAATACTTCTCTAATGACAATACATAACTCAAGACCTCATGCAAACTAAGAAACTCCCTTAGATATCTCTTCCCCTCTCCCCTTCTGCCCCCCCCCCCTCCCCTATGAATCCTGTTACTCTGAGATGTTCACACAAATGTTTAAAGTTTACGGTTAAGCAATTTACCGTTAATTTCTTATTCCTGTTCCAATGTTTATCGTTCCAAGTAAGGCCCTCTTAGGCCATGTTGTTTCATGTAAACTGCTTAGACTCTCAGATTTAGCGGGATATAAGCAAAGCTAAATAAACAACCAAGGAGCAGCAGTGAGATTCAAACTGGACTTTGTTAGTTGCTAGGCCACTGCTTCAACCTTTAGGCTATTTACTAGATAACATGTGCATGTGAAGGTAATGAAGAATAAGTCTCAAAGGGATGTGGAAGCTATAAATGTTCAATGGTGAGATATCTCTACCTGTATTGCAGAGAAAGGTGGTGTCATCAGATTTTCATTTTGTGAACAAAAAGACCTCCTGAGCATGTAGGGAATAAGGAAACTGAATAAATAACTGGGTCGATGAGAATGGAGGATTCTGTATGTTATGGTCAATATTTTGTATTTTATCCTATAAGTGATCAGCTGTCAGTGACTTTCCTTCAATGACAGGGTAACATGGTCATATTTGTTGCAGTACATAATGAGTTTCACTGCTGTGTTTTGAATATTTTCTTGATGCTTTATTGTTGTTGCTTTCAGCTCATAAGAGCTAAGACTAATGTTGTGAGTATGGATTTTGAAGATAGGACTCAACTGCATGTATGTGTCTGAAGTTAAGCAAACAAGACTTGACCACAGCTGAATCCTGCTTTACAAAAGATAACTGGGAATCTAGGTAGCAACTTAGCATCATAAGCGATGACAGCAAAGGAGTAGATTGACCCACTAATATAGGGGTGATAGTCAACAACCCAATGGCACACAACAACAGTAGGTTTTATGGAGCTACTTGTGATCCACATAGCCTGCGTTTTTGTAATATTAAAGTGTAACTGGCGCTGGTGGACAGTGACATATGTAGTCTATTTGACCCCTGGAGCGGATCATTTCAACACCCCCCTCCCCCCTACCATTGACACCCCCTCTGAAACACATACACACCCATGACATCTAGCCTTGAGCATGTGCTTGGCAAGCATACTTTAACTTGTATACCTCCTTGCCACACTGCAGATACCTCCCTGGCCAAAGTCCTGTGGTGCAGCTGTTATCGCGAGACTTTGGGAGGGAATAGCATTGGGCCTAGAGTAGAGGCCGTGTGGCAAGGTGGCAAACAAATCAAAGTAATTTTGCTGTGTGTGCTGCTGCCAAATGGGCCTGGACTTTATGAGACTGCTCCTCCCTTCTGGTTGGCACTTGGGGCAGACTGCCCCCACTGCCCACCCTTCATGGAAGCAGTGAGCAATTTCTGTCAAGTAGTGATTCAGTAGGGAAAGATCTGGATGTATTTATTTATTTATTTACATTCTCTTATATACTGTGTTATTCTGCATCAGTGCAGTTTACATTGAACAAACTGAAATTACATTGAACAGGGCATTATAACTTGGAGATAACTATTTTACAGAGAACATGGGCTATGGAGGGTTAAGTAGCTTGCCCAAGACCACAAGGAGCACCTGTGGGACTAGAAACCCCAGTCCTTCCAGCCCAAGGTTGCTGTCCTCTAGTAGGATTTGAACCCCCAACCTTCCAGCCTGAAGTACCTTGCCCCAACGGCTAGGCCACTCCTCCACTCCACATGTATGGGGTTGGTATAGGCTACCAGATGGATGTAATTAGCAAAGTAATGGGCACTAATGCCCAGTGACTGAGCTACTATGCCAAGTCTCCAATACATGCAAATTGATCTCATGCATATTCTGGATATCCTGAAAATCTGACTGGCTATGGAGTATCTAGTACAGGTTTAAGAAGCCCTGGTCTAAGTGGACTGGGGGACACAAAAATCCGCAAGGTCTAAGCCGGATACTTCCCAAAAGACATGTGCATGTCCATCCCCGCTATTCGGCCCTCTTCCAACCCCGACTTACTTCCCTGCACATTGTACAGGGAGGTTAAACAGGGGAGGGAAAGGGGCAGAGCGGGGCAGCATTAGTGCAGGCAGTGGGCGGTCGGCAGCCCTGGATGTACAGGGCTGATTCCAATATCGGCACTGTACGTCGGGCCGGCTGCCTATATGGGGAGCTTATTCCACCTCTGAGATGGAATATGTTCCCCCTAGTCGGCAGGCCGGCCTTCGGAGGAGGTAGGAGGGGGTAGAGGGGATTCCCTGCAACCCGACCCTGGCCTTGGGAGGCCAGATCAGGAGTCGGACTGCGGGGAATGAAGCTACAGTTTAACCTATTTAAGGCTAATAAGAGAAAATATTTTTTCATTCAACACAAAATCAAACTCTGGAATTCGTTACTGGAGAATGTAGTAAAAGCTGTTAGTGTAGTTGGGTTTAAAAAAGGTTTGGACAAGTTCCTGGGGGAAAGGTCCATAAACCATTATTAAAGGGGACCCGGGAAATCCACTGCTTGCCCCAGTATAAGCTCTGTGGAACCTGTGCCTTTTGGGGAAACTGCTTGGTACTTGTGACCTAGATTGGCCATTGTTGGAAACAGGATACTGGGCTTGATGGACCTTGGTCTGACCCAGTATGGCATATGTTATGTTCATATGCATGTAAATGTCCTCTTATAAAATATGAACCAGCATAAAAGTACGCACATTGGTCTGGGTGGAGCACTGGCAGAGTTCACAGGTACGTGCATTGATAACACAGGTACACTACCAAAAAACTGCCTCCACTTTTGCAACTGATTCCTATAGATTTTGGGGTGCTGAATCCAGGAAAAATAGCCAAAATGTTCCATCACGTCACGTTTTCTTGCAAAATTAGATTTCTTACCCATATAAGGAATGTTCACATAATTTCTTTTTAGCCGACTGCAGTTTATTTTCTTGGCCCAAAATAGAGGTTGTAATGGTTAACTAACTAGAAACACTCCCTCATGATATTTTAGAGTGTTTTGTATTCATTTTATACATTAACAGGACAATTGGGAGGCGGGGGGCTAAATCCAGTACTCGCGCTGGCGCATGTTCTTTCCTGTTCGCCTCGCCTCGTTCGCTCGCTCAAACACGGTGGTTGCGACATGAACATTCCTGTCAAATTTCAGTTTCTTGCAAGTTCATTATTACCTTTTGTTTGCTCAGTCGTAATCCAGCTTTATTCCGAAGTGGTTCACTACAGTTGTAGTTTGCAGTGCTGTGTATTTGTGATGGCTCACAGAGCCAGAGGTTGCGTCAACTCTCCGGACAGTTTTTGTTTTATTTGTGGGGAATATACCGTGAAAAAGCGGCAGAGGAACATTTCTGCTTTTATTAAAAAAGTATATTTTGCCTATTTCGGTTTGAAGTTAGGCGATCAAGACAAACCGTGGGCTCCTCACAAAGTGTGCAAGACATGTGAGGAAGATCTACGCTTATGGATGAAAGGTAAAAAACAAGCATTTCGTTTTGGAAAACCTATGATGTGGCGTGAACAAAGAGACCACAGCAGTGACTGCTATTTTTGCTCTTGCATTGTGAAGGGATACAACTTAAAAAATAAGAACGTAATAAGTTACCCCAACCTTCCCTCAGCAATTAGACCTATGCCTCATAGCAACGAAGTACCTGTGCCTGAACCACCAAAATCTTTGGATCATATTTGTGTGGACGGTTCTGATCATGATGAGACTCATCAGATGGCTTTTCCCGATGAGTCCAGTACTTCCGAGTTTGAAACTGAACCAGATCCGAAACCTGAACTTTTCTCTCAAGCTGAATTGAATGATTTAGTCCGGGATTTAGGACTCCCAAAAGATGCTGCCCAACTGCTAGGTTCTCGGCTTAAACAGAAAAATCTATTGTCACCAGGAACAACTTTTTATTGGTACCGCAACCGCGAGACACAATTTTTGAAGTATTTCAGCAAAGAGGAAGATTTGGTATTTTGCAACGATATATACGGAGTGATGGAAAAGTTTAAACTCAAGTATGATCCTGCTGAATGGCGGCTGTTCATTGATTCGTCAAAAGACAGCATAAAAGGTGTTCTTCTTCATAATGGCAACACATTCGCTTCAGTTCCTATTGCTCACTCTGTTATTCTCCAAGAAAAATATGAGAATTTGGCCCTGATTCTTCAGAAGATTCGTTATGATGAGCATAAGTGGATGATTTGTGGAGACTTTAAAATTCTATCCATGCTATTAGGGCAGCAATCCGGTTTCACCAAATATCCCTGCTTCCTTTGCTTGTGGGATAGCCGGGCCCGCGACCTACACTGGGGGAAAAAAGACTGGCCAATTCGGGAGTATTTGAGACCCGGTGAGAAAAATGTTCTTCATGAGAGCTTGGTACCTCGTGATAAAATTCTATTACCACCTCTCCACATTAAGTTGGGTCTCATTAAGCAATTCATCAAGTCCCTTCCAAAAGATGGTGAGTGCTTTCGGTACCTTTGCTCAAAGTTCCCCCGACTTTCTGAAGCAAAGCTAAAGGAAGGAGTGTGTGTTGGCCCTGATATAAGGAAACTCATTTCAGATGGAGCATTCGCTGAAACGATGTCTGAGAAGGAAAAAGAAGCCTGGGATTCCTTCAAGGATGTTGTTCTCAAATTCTTGGGGAACAGGCGGGATGAGAACTATAAAGATATTGTTGCCAGGATGCTCAATGCCTTCAAAGAACAAGGCTGTAACATGAGCCTGAAAGTCCATTTCTTGCACTCCCATGTGAACTACTTTCCCGAAAACTTGGGGGCGTACAGTGAAGAACAAGGTGAAAGGTTTCACCAGGACATCAAGGACGCAGAGAGAAGGTACCAAGGAAGATGGAACACCACTATGATGGCTGATTTCTGCTGGTTGCTGCTGCGGGAAACCCCAGATGAAAAATACGCCAAGCAGCGCACCAAGAGAAGCATTCGGGGGAAGAAGAAACGGGCCCACCAGGAGATTGATTGACCCAAGAATGACTTTAAAATCTAAACTGTGTTGACAAATATCGTGTTTTTACTAAACTTTGAAATAAAAATTTGCTAGTTATTACCACAGTGTCGGATCTCATTTATTAGAATTTTATTTTCACACCATCGGGTGTTTGTCTTCATGTATTGCAATGGTGCGGTTTGCGTTTTCTATTCTTACATACATACCTGTACAACATTTTTTGCACATTTCTTTGCTTTGCTTTGTGTCTAACCTCGCTCTTATATGCTCAATGTTTGTGCACATGTATGTGGCTGTTTTAAGTGCAGACAATTTTGCTACCATCACAGTGTGTTTTGTTGACATTACTCTATTCTTATGTGCTGCCTTGTTGCAATTTTCTTTATTCTTATTTGAATAACTACTAAACAATTAGTATAAAGAATTCATCCAAGAAACTTTTATCTCGATCACACTCAATCTGAAACGTTCACCTCAAACTGCTAACCCAATGTAGCAAAAAATCTGTATGTGATGGAGCAAATTGGTTACCAGATTTGGATTCAGCGCACCAAAAAAACGTAAAAATCAATCGAAACATTAGAGGCATTTAAAAAAAAATTTTTTTTAGTGTACCTGTGTAATTTATGTGCATAACTTTAATTACAGCTAAGATAGAGCAAGTGGTGTCTGATTTTAAGGTATGATCTTTGCCACTTAACGTTAATATCTTATAAAGACAAATAGGTGCTTATGGGCCCGATCCAGGAAGGCGAATAGCAGGGCTAGACATCCCAATAGGATGCTATCTGCCCTCAACCTATTGTGCCTCCCAGCCCCGCTGCATGTACAGAGCCACTGTGTGTTCTGTGGGGAATGGGGGCAACATGGGGCAGAGTGTGGGCAGGACCGACCCCCGGATGTACAGGGCCAATTCCGGTGATGGCCCTGTACTTCTAGGGATTGTCCAGGGGATATCCTGTTTATTCCACCTCTGAGGTGGAATTAGCCCATGGCACCCCTCTGATCCTGCCCAGCAGCCCACTCTCCCCCCCCCCCCCCCGGAGCACAA
Organism: Ichthyophis bannanicus; assembly: GCA_033557465.1. NCBI lineage: Eukaryota > Metazoa > Chordata > Amphibia > Gymnophiona > Ichthyophiidae > Ichthyophis > Ichthyophis bannanicus. The sequence continues at coordinate 873,595,808 of CM066035.1, read as the reverse complement.
GGTGGGTCCCTGCCACCTGATTCAGGCCCCGGCTGCCCAACCCGGAGCCGGACAGTGAGGTTACGGAGGGTCAGCGCTCACACCAGCATGCAGGGGCATGCAGGACATCCCCACGGGTATGCAGGGGTACGCTGGGCTGTCTCAGGGCCTGATCCTGCACCCATGGGAATGTGTGGCTCCTGCAGTGCAGAATCGGGTCCTAATGGGTCCATCCTGCTCAGAGGCACCCAGACATGCCCCTAGTGGGATCGGGTTCCATGTGTCTAAATAAAGACTTAAAATAGGTGCCTGCTTACTCTCTTATCCTAGGTGCTCTCCAAGGGCATCTGTCAATAAAATACCTTTATTACTGATCCCCCAAAATAAGTATGTCTAGTTTTAAAACAGAATAAATATAACAAGGGAAAAACAGAAAGAATAAGTAAATCAAAGTCCTAAAAAGAATCCTTACGTCAAGTACAGCGTGTTTCAAAAAGAATGATCCGATTATAAAACGTTATATTTATAGAACGACGGACATCTTGTGAATGAAAGGTGTGTTGCTTGAATGGGCATGGCCTAGAGTTTTAGCGAACCAACGCTAGATGGCACTCTGCGCGTTGAACATGTCCATAAAATCAGTCTGTTGAAAGATGGCGTCTGCTCAACGAAAGGCTTTTTGCGTTCTGCAGTTTACCAAGACTGAGTCAGTGATTACGGTCCAGCGTGCTTTTCGTAACCGTTTTGGGGTTGATCTGCCTTTGGTGAAGAACATTCGTCATTGGTATCACCAGTTTGAAGAAACAGGATGCTTGTGCAAGGGTAAGAGTTCAGGTCGACCTCACACTTCTGATGAAAATGTGCAAAGAATTGAAGAAACGTTTGTACGAAGCCCACGAACGTCTACTCGCTGTGCCAGCAGAGAACTTGCAATTCCTCATACGACTGTTTGGCGTGTGTTAAAACAACATTTGGTCTATAAACCATACCGATTACAACTAGCACAAGCTCTTCGTGATGGTGATAAAAGGAAAAATGTGGAGTTCTGCAATACTATCTTAGAGGACATGGAAGATGACAGGTTTTTACCGCGGTTGATGTTTAGTGATGAAAGTGCGTTTCATGTAAGCGGCAAAGTTAACCGTCATAACGTGCGCATATGGGGACTCCAGAATCCTCATGCAATCGTAGAGCATGAGCGAGATTCACCAAAAGTAAACGTTTTTTCTGTGATTTCTCATATGAAGATTTATGGGTCATTCTTTTTTGAGGGAAACACAGTGACGGGACTGAGCTATCTTGAAATGCTGCGGACCTGGCTTTTACCAAAACTTCCTGAGGACTCTGATGATTTTGTATTCCAACAGGACGGAGCCCCACCACACTGCCACAACAATATATGGCAATTCCTCAATGACACACTGCCTCAACGCTGGATAGGGCGCATGGGACCCCAAGATACTGTCCTACACTCTTGGCCTCCAAGATCTCCAGATATGACCCCATGCGACTTCTTCTTGTGGAGATATGTGAAGGAACATGTTTTTGTTCCACCGTTACCTCATGACCTAGACGAACTCAAAAACAGGATATTAGCAGCAGTGAATTCAGTCAAAGAAGTTACTTTGCGAAAAGTGTGGGACAAGTTTAGCTATCGTCTTGATGTTGTCCATGCTGCTGATGGAGGACATATAGAGCATTTGTAATTGAAACTTTGTTATTATATTAGTATTTTGCACTTTGTTCCATTATTGTAATGCGCTCTAATCAATAAATATAATGTTTCAGAATCGGATCATTCTTTTTGAAACACGCTGTACTTTGACATGAAGTGGTATCCATTTAGGTAAATTCCCTTCTTCACCTTTCCCTCCTCTGGGCAGCTCCAAACTCCGCTTTTTAGACTGTGCAATATATACTCACAAAACTCCCTTCATTACCTCACACCTCTTGGGTCAGTACGTGGATTAAAAATGTGCCTTGACTTCCAAAACATACCTTCTGGCTGGAGACACAAAAATGAAGAAATTCACTCTGCTCCCCAAGAGAACAAAGTTTAAAAACGCTTTAAAAACTCAAAATTCACTTTTGATCTGGGTGCTTAAGATGCATTGGATGACCGGGCCCTGACACTTAGCCCTGGGTCTCTCAGAGGTAGAGGTGGGATGCACACTATGTTCCACTCACCTTACTATGGAAAACAGCTCCTAGGGCAGATGGGTCCCCTGGCCCATCTGCGCAGAGTCCTGGATACTTTATGATCCTTGGATCTCTGCTCAGCTGCTCTGTCAGCCCAGTCTCTTCCACCATCTCCTCTCTCCTTAGCAGACTTCTCCTTTTGTGAAGCCTAGCTGGCTTATGGTAACACCTTCCCCTAGGTTGCATGACTCAGCCGACCTCAGAAAGGCTACTGCTAAGCTGCTTTAGGAGCCCCTGGGCTTTTGCAGTCCTTCTTTCACATGGACATCCTTTGAAGAAAGACAATAAAGTCCCTAAAGATGGGGGGCCTCCAAAAGCTCATTGATAGCAGGCAAACCCTACCTCCATTGCATCATCTGTAGGCCAAGGTAAGGGACTCTAGAATCTTCCTCAAATAGGGGATCGTGGTACATATATATTTTCAATGTTTGAAGGAGATTGTGGTAGGAAGGTTGCAAATATACATTAGCATACAAAAAGCCTAGATAGTTCAACTAGCTCAGTTCTCTACGTATGTACACTGTTTCATGGCGGAATACTTGGGTGGGGGGGAGGAGAGGGCAGAAAGATCATATGAGTGCTGATAGCTGTTGCTGTGCAGGCACATTTTAGAAATGATGTCCAAGTGAAATCTGGGACATCCAAGCCAGAACGTCCTAGAAATAGGCAGGTATGTCCAAGTTTGGGTGCAATTTTACAAACATGGATGTGCCCATGTAGACCATCTATATAGTATTCCAGCCAGGGGACACCTCAGAGATATCCAGCAGAGGTGCAAAACATGACACAAATATCCCAATTACCCTCAAATGTTTATTACTCTTGTGGAGAATACAAGCGTTGCTGGAGTGTCATCGTCTTTACATAATCTGAATGTTTTACATCCCAAATAAACACTTTTCCTGTGCCTATTCATGCCCAGAGCAGGTCTAAATTTGGATGAGGGCACAGACGTCCCTGACCTTTCTGAAATCAAGCAGGAATGTCAAAGGCCTTTGCCCTGCTCTGGACATGCCTCCTCACTTGGACATCCCGCAATGGGGACATCTTTAAAAGCCATTTGTGAAATGGCTCCAGGGATGTCTCTGTGATTTGGACGTCCACATGCACATTTTTGGACACCCAATTCCTGACCCCTTAGTGTTTATTTGTAATCCAGTAAGTGGTAAGAGCAGCACATCAGGCAGAAGAGATATACTCTTTGGAAATACACAGAGCCAGCTTTAGGCCAATTGAATTTATTTGACCCAATGGGGCCCTGCACTCACAGGGGGCCCCCACTAGAGTTGAGAGAGCCACTGGATTTTGAAAGAGTTTGCAGAAGAGAAAGCAAGAAAGGTTTCTTTTAAGTATAGTTTTGTTTTAACATATTTGATGTCAAAATATAAGCTAATAAATATAGATAGATTTTTGTGTTCGATACAGTCCAAGAGGTTCCACCAAAATGGTCCAAATAGCAATTGCTAAGGCCAGCCCTGTGGCTGAGTAAGGATTAGAGTAAGGCTTTGTCTCACAATCTGATGAATTTAGACACACAGAAACATAAATATTGGCAGATGGTCCACTCAGTCTACCGAATCATTCCTGCCTATAATGCTGTCATAGGTCTTACTCACTCCAAGGTCCTTCTCACTTCCCCCACCACAAAGGTCTCTTTGTCTCTGTCCTATGATTAAGTCCAACACTTGTAATGAATTTCTCATGTGCAGCATTGTCAATTTGTCAGCTGATGATTTCCCTGTTCAGCCAGCTGTACACACATCCCCATCATTGTGTATAGACGCTACAGGACGTAAACTAGAGCCTGTTTGTCCTATGTACTTGACAAGCAAGTCATTTAAATTCCATCCTCTAATGTACAAGTTACTGTATTGTTGCAGTGTTGTTCAATTAATAGCCTACATATTATTGTGTATAGCAGTGTGTCAGAGGACAAAATTAAAAACATATAAAGAAATTACAACCAGCTAAATGTTAGATGCATGAGATGGAAAAACTTATAGGCATCAAACAGCCAGCTCCTAATTCCTAAGTCAGTTTAACAAGATGACAAATTGTTGTTCAATGCCCTAAAAAGACTATATGAACTAATCAAAGACATTTGAAAATGTCTTACCTCCCACTTATCCTGTGACTGGTCATGTACTCATCTCCAGCTTGTCTGAGTAGAAATCTGCCCATGATCAGTCTTACTGGATAACTCTTGAAAGTAATAGGGACCCACAGAGATCATCTCTATAGCACAAAGGTTTCCAAGCCTTTCAAAGATATTTTGCCTTGTATTTGTTTCTGCTCAGAATTGGGAGCCGGTGTAGTTGCTTTAGAACTGGAGTTATGTGCGTGGAATTTGAGTTTGCATGGATTAGTCAGGTAGCTGTGTTTTGTGGCATTTGTAATTGGTGAAGGGCATATTTCAGAATACTCTGGCATATGCTGTTACAGAAGTCAAAGTGTGGGAAAATCATTGCCTGAAATACGGTTTGAAAGTCTTGTGGTGATAGGAGTGGACATAGGTGTTGTAGCATTCTTATTTTGTTGTAGATTGCTTTAATTGTCTTGCTGAAGTGAGTAGTGAGGTTTAGTTGTTGATCTATGGTTATTTCAAGGTATTGTACTTCCTGCTTTACATTCAATGTTGCGTCCTTGACCTTTAGTGTGGCTGGAGGGGTGATGTTTTTATTTATTGACTAAAGCAAGGCTTTTGGCTGTGTAAACCATGAGAAACTCTGGGCCACTTTAAGAAGCATGGGTATAACAGAACACCTGATCGTTCTCTTGCACAACCTTTACATTGATCAAGAAGCAACAGTTCAAATGAAACAAGAAGAAATAGAATGGTTTAAAATCATCATAGGTGTATGACAAGGCTGCATACTTTCCCCCTAACTGTTTAATTTATATGCTGAACAAATCATCAGAGAAGCAGGATTATATGAAGACAACTGAGGTGTGAGGACTGGTGGAAGACTCATCAATAACCTTCACTATGCTGATGATACCTTATTATAGGCTGAAAGTGAAGATGATCTAAAACATTCAGCTCAAGATCAAGGAACATAGCCTTAAAATGGACTTGCACCTTAATATGAAGAAGAGAAAGATCCTGACAACTGCTAAAATCAATAAGTTCATCATTGATGGAGAAGAAATAGTGGACAACTTTAACCTGCATTGATCAATAATCAATAAAGAAACGACAAGCAATCAAGAAATCTGATGGCGCTTTGCTCTTTGCAGAATGGCTATGAAGAACCTAGACAAGATTCTCAAGAGCAAATATGTCTCTCTCCATACAGAGATTTGACTTCTCCAAGCCATGGTATTTTCAATAATAGAAACATAGAAACATGATGACAGAAAAAGACCACATGGCCTATCTAGTCTGTCCTTCCATATCAACAACTACAACAGTCCCCTTTTTACCTTTAGAATCCTCTGTGTTTGTCCCATGCTTTTTTGAATTCAGTTACTGTCCTCATCTCTACCACCTCCACCGGGAGACTATTCCATGGATCCACTACTCTTTCCGTAAAGAAATATTTCCGCATATCACTTCTGAATCTATCTCCCTTCACCCTCATCCAATGTCCCCTCATAGCAGAGCTTGCTTTCAATCGAAAGAGGCTCTCTCCCTGAACATTTATGCCACGGAGGTATTTAAACATCTCAATCATATCACCTCTATCCCGCTTTTCCTCTAAGATATACATATTAAGATCCTTCAGTCTGTCCTCATATGCTTTATAATGAAGACCACTAATCATTTTAGTAGCCACCCTCTGCACTGACTCCATCCTGTTCACATCCTTTTGAAGGTGCGGTCTCCAGAATTGCACACTATACTCCCAATGAGGTCGTACCAAAGACTTATAGAGAGGCATTATCACCTCCTCACCTCCTTTTTTCTGCTAGCTATTCCTCTCCGTATGCACCCAAGCATCCTTCTAGCTTTTGCTGTCGCCTTTTCTACCTGTTTAGCTATTTTAAGATCATCAGACACAACCACGCCTAGGTCCCGCTCTTCTTTAGTGGACAAAAGTACTTCACCCCCTATACTATATTGCTCCCTTGGATTGCTGCAGCCCAAATGCATGACCTTACATTTTTTAACATTAAATCCCAGCTGCCAAATTCTAGACCATTCTTCAAGCTTAGCTAGATCCCTCCTCATGTTATCTACACCTTCCTGGGTGTCTACTCTATTGCAGATTTTGGTATCATCCGCAAAGAGGCAAACCTTACCCGACAGCCTTTCCGCTATATCACTAACAAAGATGTTAAAAAGAATCGGACCAAGGACAGATCCCTGGGGCACACCACTGGTAACATCCTTCTCCTCAGAGTGAGCTTTATTTACTTGTACTCTTTGTCGCCTCCCACCCAACCAATTTCTAACCCAAGCAGTAACTTTAGGGTCCATCCCTAGGGTGCTCAGTTTGTTTATAAGTCGCCTGTGAGGAACAGTGTCAAAGGCTTTACTGAAATCTAAATACACCACATCTAGAGCTCTCCCTCGGTCCAACTCTCTGGTCACCCATTCAAAGAAATCAATCAGATTTGTCTGACAAGACCTGCCTCTGGTGAATCCATGCTGCCTCGGATCCTGTAATCCGCTGGACTCCAGAAACCTCACTATTTTCTCTTTTAGCAGCGTTTCCAATAATTTACTCACTACTGAAGTTTAAACTAACCGGACTGTAGTTTTCAACCACATCCTTACTTCCGCTTTTGTGTAAAGGCACCACAGGAGCCTGTCTCCAGTCCTTTTTTTTTTTTTTTTTTATTTATGCAATTTTTAAACAAAAAAACAAGAAAGGCCACACAGACCAATCTTGAAGAAATAGAACAGGCAATTAAGAAATACAATCCACAATGAAGCAGACATAATAAAGAAAAATACAAGAAGAAATCATTCCACTTGCCTGGTCTCACTAGCCCACAAAACAGAGGAAGTTTAACATCATAAATTCTTCACCTAATATACAAAGAAAAAGCAACAGCCCAGTAACGGAATATCTATCTATGAGCCAATAGTAGAAGCCGCCCGCTTGGCGCTAATGAAAGCAAGCAATTGAGAGGGCTCCCAAAAAATATAAGAAATCGCCTGGTATTTGCAACTGGGAGGGCTCTTCTTTCTCTCCAGTCCTTTAGCACCACTCCCGACTCCAACGAGGCATTGAAAAGGTCAGTCAGTGGAGTTGCTAGAACGTCCCCAAGTTCCCTCAGTATTCTAGGGTGTATCCCATCCGGTCCCATCGCTTTGTCTACTTTAAGTTGAGCTAGTTTCTCACGAACACAATCTTCTGAAAATTGTTCAATATGTCCCTCGCTTCTGTTCCTATTTGTGGGTGTTTTCTGAGGTCCTGCTCCTGGTTCTTCATCTGTGAACACAGAACAAAAATATTTGTTAAGCAATTCCGCTTTATCCTTATCAGCTTCTACATATTCCTCCCCTGCACCCTTGAGTCTGACAATACCACTTTTGCCCTTCCTCTTCTCACTAACATATCTGAAAAATGTCTTATCCCCCATTTCTCTAAGTTTTTCCAAATACAGATGCCAGTCTTCCTCTCTCTGTGATCTCTTGTATTTCATGAAGGCCTCCCTCTTTTTCTTCATTTTTTCAGCTACTTCTTTTGAAAACCATAGCGGTCTTCTTTTCCTTTTACCTTTATTTATCATTTTAACAAAAAGGTTGGTTGCCCTTAAAATATCCCCTTTCAGTTTTGCCCACTGTTTTTCTACATCCCCCAGTTGTTCCCATCCCACTAACGGCTCCCTGAGATATTGGCCCATCTTCGCAAAGTTAGTCTTCCTAAAGTCTAAGATCCTCACCTTTGAATGGATTCTAACAGCCCTCGTCCTAATACTGAACCACACCATCTGGTGATCACTGGATGCAAAATGATCTCCCACTACAACATCAGAAACACTTTTACCATTGGTAAGCAACAAGTCCAGTATGGCCCCTTCACGTGTGGGGTCTGTTACCAATTGCCTGAATAGTTCTCCCTGTAGAGAATCCAGGATCTCCTTACTTCTAGATGATACTGCAGCAGGAATGTGCCAATCAACATCTGGCATATTGAAATCTCCTATCAGTAGCACGTCCCCTTTCCTAGCAATGCTGCGTATGTCTTCAATTAACTCTCTGTCCACCTCTTCCTCTTGTGAGGGAGGTCTGTATCACACCAATGCAAATAGATTTCTCTTTCCCTCTTTCTAGTTTAACCCACAATGCCTCCTCTCTCCCCTTTAAGCTCTGTAATTCCAAAGCTTTAATAGTAGTTTTTACATATAGTGCCACTCCTCCTCCCCTTCTTCCTACCCTGTCCTTTCTGAATAAAGTATAACCATGTTTCTGTAACTGCCACTAAATCCAAGTCAGCCACTCCCACCAAAGCTTCAACATCAGGGATCTTATTTCCCATGCTACGGGCATTTATACACACTGCTTTCCATATGTTACCCTTGTTACCCATTTCCATAAAGGTATTTAATGTATCACCTACCTGGGGGTTTCACTTACCTGGGGGCTTTCTTCAACCATCCACAACAAATCTAGTTTAAAGCCCACTTCAGTAGATTAGCCAGTCTACTACCGAAGATGCATTGACCTTTCTTGGACAGATGGATGCCATCTGTGCTCTGCAACCCTTGGAACAGCATCCCATGGTCTAGGAAACCAAAACGCTCTCGATGACACCATCCACGCAGCCATGCATTCATCTCCAGGATGTGAGCTTCTCTGCCTTGGCCTTTACCCTCAACAGGGAGGATTGAAGAGTATACCACCTGTGCACCTAACTGCTTCACCCTCTGTCCCAGAGCCATGAAGTCACTTTTGATACGTTCCGAGGTATACCTGGCAGTATCATTTGTTCCAACATGGATTAGCAACATTGGGCAATAGTCAGTGGGCTTGATGAGTCTCGGCAAACTCTCCGTAACATCTTGGATGTTATGGATGTGAACATTGGACAGTGAAAAAGATAGACAGTAAGAAAATCGATGCCTTTGAATTATGGTGCTGGTGTATACCATGGACTGCCCGAAGAGCAAATCAGTCAGTAATAGAGGAGATCAAGCCAAAGCTTTCTTTAGAAGCTCAGATGACAAGACTTTGACTTTCATACTTTGGACACTTCATGCAAAGATAGAGATCATTTGAGAAAGACATAATGCTTCACGAGTTTGAAGGTCAACTCAAAAGAGAACGTCCAGCAATGCGATGGATTGACATAATAACAGCAGTTATGAATGGCACTCTATCAATAATGAGCTGCCTGGCTGAAGACTAAACAAAGTTTAGGACAACTATCCAGAGGGTTGACATAAGAACATAAGATATGACATACTGGGCCAGACCAAGGTCCATCAAGCCCAGTATCATGTTTCCATGTGGTCAATCTAGGTCACAAGTACCTAGCAGTTTCCCCCAAAAGACACAGGTTCCACAATGCTTGTATTGGGTCAAGCAGTGGATATTCTGGGTCCCCTTTAATAATGGTTTATGGACCTTTCCTCCAGGAACTTGTCCAAATCTTTTTTTAAACCCGGCTACACTAACTGCTAGCATCCTCCGGTAGCGAATTCTAGATTTTGATTATACATTGTGTGAAAAAATGTTTTCTCATATTAGTCTTAAATAGGTTACCCTGTAGTAGCTTCATTGCATACCCATTAGTCTTTCTATATTGTGGCGCCGTGGTCCCTCCTAGGCGGCTGCCTAGTGGGGGCGACCGGTCATCACACTTGATTCTATGCTTCAACGTAGTAGCTGAGGCCCTTATAGTGTAGTTGTGGGCTTATTATTAAAGCAGTCCGAGTGGATGAGGCTGACACAGGAAAATTTGTTATAAATTTTTTTTATTTTTCTTTGCAGCGTCAAATTGGCAACTGGCCTTGATAAAGGTTCCCAAAACAGCAAACAGAAAGAAGGATATTTTCTCCAACAAAAACTTTTCAAAAGAGACATTCAACTGCTCTAGCAAAGCAGTTTCTTCACTCTTTGCTTTTTAACTTAAATTCTTCTTCCTTAAGCAAAACACTTTAAACTCGGTTACATGCACAGTCCAGCAATCTTCTCAGCTTCTCCCAGCTGCTACAACCCAGCGTGTGATTATGTGCTGCCTCTTAGCTTAGAAACTAACAGCATTTTAACACAGCTCCAGCATTAGTAAAAATGGCTGCTTTTAAAGCATGAGGTTTTCCACCTTTTTATCTGCCCTTCTCAATGGCTTTACTTAGCACCAGCACTTCTTATATTTTCACACAGCCTTCAATAAAACTTCTAAGCATTGCTTGTACAAAAACCACATTCCATAGATTCATCAGAGGACACTGGATTATCTTGATAAGACCCAATTTCCATCTCCTCCTCTGTGCTGTAAGGTTCAGGGCTTGGGACACGTTCTGGAACGTCTAGCTGTACTTTCTTTAAAAGTTTAAAAAGCTTTTCCCACTTGAGATTCCTTCTCCCCTTTGGAACTGGGTCAGAACCTCTTGCCCTTCTTCCCCTTACTGAATCAATTTCAGGAAATGTTTGGTTTACCTGGCTTGCAGAAACCCTTCCTCTCCAAGGCTTTCTGAATTGTTTGGTTATGGGCTCAGAGCTTGAGCTGCTGTCTTCAGAGTCAGAAATGTAGTTCTGAATCTTTCCCCAGCTCCTTTCTTGCCTCTGGCCCTGCCACTTGCCTTGGCAGTTCAGGCTAGTCCCTTTAGAATCACCAGGACTCTCAGCCCTGCAGTGCTGTCTCCTCTCCTGGCTTCTCTGGACTCTCTGCTTTCCTCTGCCTCTGTCCGTCTCTCTCTCACTTGCTGAGTGACGCAGTTTAAATGCTCTGTAGCCTGCTTCCTTCTCTGGCCCCACCCTCTCTCTCCCTGCAGCTGCTCTGGAGACTGGGTGTGGCTTCAGGCTAGCTCTGCAAGTGTGTGTTTTAGTTTCACTTTCTCTTTGGGACCTATGCTTAGGTGAGCCCATCCCCCATTTATGGAAAAAAACTTCTTTTTTTTTCACTTTCACAGGGCTGTGCTGCACCCGCATCACCACATATCCCCCCCCCCTTAAGCTATTACAGGCTGGCGCCACAACCCGCGCACAGCTTGTAATCCCAACTAGGGCCTGTGGGTTACTGTTCTTTCTTGTAGCTACTTCTACAGTACGCACCTGCCATGGGCGTAGTACGTTAATATGGTATATTTGCTGCCTCCCTTTCCCTGTCTCCAATGCATATGTTACAGGACCTACTCGTTTTAAAACTTTGTAAGGCCCTTTCCAGGCATTCTCAAACTTGGAGTTAGGGTCTGCGAGCATTGCACCTACCTTATCCCCTACCTTCAGGACACGTGTTCTTGCTCGTCGGTCATGATAAGACTTCTGACGGGCCTGACTCATTTTCAAGTTCCCTTCTACCGCTGTAGCCGTTTGCTGCAAGCGTCCTTTGGAGACCCTCTGACAGGATGGACAGGATGCACAAAATCTTAATGTCTCTCTAAAAACCCCGGGCCAATAAAATCTGGCTAATACCTGGTCCAATGTGCCTGGTACGCCTTTATGTCCCTTCACTGGGTGATCATGAGCCCATCTTAAGATTATGTTCCTACAGGAGTGAGGTATCACTAACTGCTTTCTTGTACCACCTGTTTTTGGGTCTGAACTTTCCCGGTATAGGAGATTATTCACCAAGAAAAATCTTGGCAGGGTCCTAGATCCTTTCCTGGCGTATCCAAACGCCGGGATCAAAGCAGGATCTGTCATCTGCTCCCTAGGAAATGAGGGAAATTGTTCCTTTAACTCTGCAGGAACCCAGGGCAATTTTTGTCTAGCTAGCCAGCTAGCCCTATTCTTTGTCCTGGTTTGACCTTCCCACCTCCTAGAGATGTCTTTTAAAGGGGTAATCACTTTCTCATAAAAGGACATCCCTGATATAGGGTCTTTCTGAGGGTCACTTCCTTTTTCTAAAGGCTTAAAGCCTGTGCGGGTAGTTATCATACCTGCCCTGTTTTCTCCTAGCCTGGGGTCAGCAACCTTTCCTACCTGGGGTAAGGCTTTCTCCCTGGCTGAGTTATCTTCTTGTGAAAAGGTAGCGGGTTGGTTGGTTTTTCCCTGCAACTCCTCAGCTAAACCTTTTCTGAATTGTGGCCAGTCACGGCCTAGGACTACGTCATGTGGAAGCTTGGGTACTATAGCCACATCAATTTGCTTTTTCATGCCTAAACCTTCTATTTCCACAGACTGTATGGGATAGGTAGAGGCAGCGCCATGGACACAGCGAATCCTAATATGATTTCCAGAGGTCTGTGGTGAGGGTTTGTCTTTCGCCTCTATTTTCTGCCACAGCCTCTGAGATATCATCGATTGGTCTGCGCCTGAGTCCAATAATGCCTCAGTTGGGATCCCCTCCACTTCTACCATTAACAGGAACCCTTCTCCTGCATCTCTGTGATGGGTGATTACAAAGGCTGTTTTGGCTCTACAATCTCTTTTAAGATGACCAAACTCTCCACACATGAAACATTTTTTCTGTGCACTATACCCTTTATCCACAGTCATACTCTCTTTCCCAAAGCTTTCAAGCTTGGCCTTCCTTTCTAGTGACTCCAGCTTTTCATTCTTAAAAACACCTTCTTTCTCCGGGCTTAATTTATTAGCCTCTAGAAAGCGGTCAGTCAGTGCAATAGCTTCCCGAGTGTTTTTACAATCCCGGAGGACTAGGAAAGTTTGCACATTGCTTGGTACAGATTCCATAAACTGTTCTAAGATTACAGTATCTAATATGGATTCTAAATCCTTAGTCTCTGGCATAAGCCATTTGTACACTAAGGGGTATGTTTACTAAACTCCGTTGCTGTGCGGGTCCCCGTTAGTGTGCTGGTGCCATATAAGGAGTGGGCGGGCCAGGCAGAAAAAAGCAAAAAACCGGACCGTACGTGTGTGCGTCGCGCTAATGTGCAGGGCCCACATTAGCGCGTGGGAAGGCTAAGTGGGGCGCTGCTGCAAAACCAAACAACAGAGCCGTAGTACAACGGTGAAGGCACTGACCAATAGTGTAGGGGCCAGGGGTTCAAACCCCCATTGCACTCAACAAAAAAGACCAGCTGAGGCACCAACATTTATGGGCAAAAGTGCTTAGGAGGCATATTAATTTTGGGCGGCAGAAGGCTGCGCACTGTTATTTTTATGACGGCATGAGGCGGCGCACTGTTTAGTGTGGGCGGCAGATGGCAGCGCATTGGTAAGTTTGGGCGGCAGAAGGCGGTGCGCTGATAAATGTGGGCAACAGAAGGCGGCGAGCCGGTGGGCAGAAGGCGGCGCGCTGATGTGGGAGGGGGCAGTCCAATAGTGGGAGGGAGAAGTGGCGCGCTGATGTGCATATAACAGGAACGGAGCCATAGCACAATGGTTAAGACACTGACCACTCGTGCAGGGATCATGGGTTCAATTCCCCACAGTGCCCATTGAAGACAGCTAGCTGAGGCATTATTTTAGGGGCATTTCCATGTTGTGCGGCATAAGGCGGCGCGCTGTTAATTTAGTGCGCCACAAGATGGCGCGCTGATGGCTACAAGGCTGCGCGCGGATGCACAAACACAGGAACAGAGCCACAGCACAATGGTTAGGACACTGACCAATGGTGCAGGGGCCAGGGGTTCAACCCCTCACAGTACCCCTTACTGAATCAATTTCAGGAAATGTTTGGTTTACCTGGCTTGCAGAAACCCTTCTTCTCCAAGGCTTTCTGAATTGTTTGGTTATGGGCTCAGAGCTTGAGCTGCTGTCTTCAGAGTCAGAAATGTAGTTCTGAATCTTTCCCCAGCTCCTTTCTTGCCTCTGGCCCTGCCACTTGCCTTGGCAGTTCAGGCTAGTCCCTTTAGAATCACCAGGACTCTCAGCCCTGCAGTGCTGTCTCCTCTCCTGGCTTCTCTGGACTCTCTGCTTTCCTCTGCCTCTGTCCGTCTCTCTCTCACTTGCTGAGTGACACAGTTTAAATGCTCTGTAGCCTGCTTCCTTCTCTGGCCCCACCCTCTCTCTCCCTGCAGCTGCTCTGGAGACTGGGTGTGGCTTCAGGCTAGCTCTGCAAGTATGTGTTTTAGTTTCACTTTCTCTTTGGGACCTATGCTTAGGTGAGCCCATCCCCCATTTATGGAAAAAAACTTCTTTTTTTTCACTTTCACAGGGCTGTGCTGCACCCGCATCACCACAATATTTGATGGCGTAAACAATTGATGTACGTTCACCCAATCCACTCTAAGCTTCTTCTCAAATTCTCTCTTTGTCTGCCTTATCAATGCCTTGCATCTAACTTCCCAGTGCTTGTGTTGTTTCCAGTTTTTGTCATTTGGCTCTTTTTTCCATTTCCCGAAAGATGCGTTTTTGGCAACAACAGCCTCTCTGACCTCACCTTTAAACCATGCTGCCAGTTTTTTGGACTTCCTTCCACTTTTCTTAAAGCATGGAATACAGCTGGTCTGGGCATCCAAGATAGTATTTTTAAACAACACCCAATCTTGATGTAAATCTTTAACCTTTGCAACAGCTCCTTTTAGTTTTTTCTTAACTATTTTCCTCATTTTATCATAGTCTCCCTTTTGAAAGTTGAAAGGAAGTACTGTGGATTTCCTTACCCTCCCTCCTCCATTTATTAAATTAAACGTGATCATGCTATGATCACTATTGCCAAGTGTCCCCAACACCCTTATCTCTTGCACCAGATCTTGTGTTCATGAACCAGCTGCTCTAAGAAGCAGTCATGAGTTGACACTGACTGGATAGCACTTAACAACAACTTTTGTCTGTATTTCCCAGTGAATCAAAGGGCAAAGCACTGGCTTTTTAACCATCCAGACCCCTGCTTTGAAAGTGCCCAGTCCTCTGGGCTGGCCCATCCCCTAAGTAGGCTAGACTGCCACCTAGGGCGGCAGACCTCGGTGGGCAGCAGTTCATCTGCTTCAGCACACATGGCCTGACGCTTCTGACCTCTCCAACAGGAATTTGCATCAGAAGAGGGTCAAAAGTAGCAGGCCATTTGTGCAGAAGCACATGGCCTGCTAAGGGCCATTGCTGCCCCCCCCCCCCCCCCCCGCCCAGCCCCCAAAGATGGATTCAGTGGAAGCGAGAGGTGGCGGTGTGGTGGCTCGGCTCAGCAGGGACAGCTCAGCATGGTGGAGGGGAACAGCAGCTTGTCTTGGCTTGGTGGGAGGGTGGAAGGGGGCGGCACTGCTGGGGCTTCATAAAACCTTGGGCCGGCCCTATCAGTCCTGGCACAAATTGGTCTTCTTCAAGAAGGATCCCATTTAACAAATGGCTGTTCTATGTCTGATTCTTTAGCCAATGGCATATTTATAGAGAATCTTTTCAAAGAGCTAGAAGAAGAAGCCTTGGTGTTTCCATGTGAATTTTGTGATTCCTGAGAGTGGCATCATGCTGCTTCCCGCTGAATATCCCACGTTAGGTAGAATGGGCATTAGAAATTTTAACTCAGAAGGAAGCCAAAGCTTAAGAGGACCCTGCCATGTCATGTTTTGCTGCTTGGTCCTTGCAAGAGTGACATTGTTTGCTCTCATCCTGTATCAAGGCACATCCACAGGGAACACATCGTACTCATTTGTGATAAAATCATTATTCTAATTGGAGTAATGGGGGTTGGATTGTTAATAAATTGTGAGTTTTATGTTTTACATATCCACTTTTCTTTGTATATTCTTCTTTTTTTAAAAGTTGTGTATTCTTAATTAAGTTTATATGCTTTTATTTATTGGTTTATTTATTTATGGATTCATCATGTTTTTAACATTTCTTATATTACGACACAATATGTTTTTTAATATGTTTTTTTCTTTTTTTAGTGTATATGTTTTTATACAAAAGTGATTTTGATGTATTATGTATGTTCCGAGATTCACCACCTGATGAAGGCTCATGCCGAAACGCGGCCATGTTGGGGTCGCTGGATTCCAATAAAGTACTTTTTTGGTTTGCATCTTGCTCTCTATGGTTCAAAGCACATCCTCTACTTTATGTCCCTTTCCCCTGTAGGATGGTTGTGAGCTCTATGATGAGTCCTTTGAAGAGCACCAATAATGAGCATTTTAATAGTATGGTATGTTTCAATAAGGAAAATGACAACAAAATCTTTTTACATTTTAATAACACTTTTCATATTCATAACACTGCCGAGAAACCTCTACGCCTAGTTCCATTGCAGTTGCCACATCTGTTTCACATTTATATGCAAGGAGGTTGGCAGTTCAGAAAAGAAGGAAGTCACCAGCAACAGGGGAAAGTGTGTTCCAGTCTTTTTCATTTCACTATCAGGTTTCAGCTTCACTCACCTTCCTGGCAGGGTAGGTGTTAAGGGTGGCAAACAGGGCAATTGCCCTGGGCCCCCATGCTACAGGAGGTTACCAAGTCTGCCTCAAGATGAAAGAGGCATAGCCTGAAGGTAGACTTAGGAGCCCCCTCACCAGTTTCTGCCATGGGCCTCTACATGTCTAACATCGCCTTTTCATGCAGGTCAATTATGTAAGTGCCAGAATATGGGGGCTTGGGTTGGTAGGATAAGAGAATCTAATACTTAGATTTCATACACTAGGGATATTCATCTGATCTCCAAATACACCTTTATATAATGCAATATTTTCCTTTCTACTAAATTATTTATTTGTTTAGTTGAATGTTACCATCAGGTTGAGATCATTTTTCCAAAAACAGTTGCTTACGGTATCTTAAATCAATGTGATCATGACATGAAGCCCCATTAAGAAAAACAAAAATAAGGCACGAGATAGTTAAAGACTGGATACTAATATTTTCCATTTTTTGGATTCTGAAGGATTTCAACATTTTAGAATATTCACAATATGAAAGTTGGAAGGAGGCTTAAATTTGAAAAGCTGTGGTAGAATTGATCTGATCTAAAATTTGAGACCTGTGACCCTTTCAGCCAAAGATTTTTGAGTTTTTGCTATCTCTCCCGAAAATTTCCAGTTCCCAAAAGCAGATAGCAACTGAGAAACACAAATTCTCAAATTTCCCCAGTGAAAATAAACTTTTTAGAAACATAGAAACATGATGGCAGAACAAGATCACATGGCCTATCTAGTCTGCCCTTCCATATCAACCACTACAACAGTCCCCTTTTTCCCTTTAGAGATCCTCTATGTTTGTCCCATGTGTTTAAGGAATTCAGATACTGTCCTCATCTCTACGACCTCCACTGGGAGACTATTCCACACATCTACCACTCTTTCTGTAACAAAATATTTCCGCATATTACTCCTCAGTCTATCCCCTTTCACCCTCAACCTATGTCCCCTCGTAACAGAGCTTCTTTCAGTCTAAAGAGACTCTTCTCCTGTACATTTATGGCACGGAGATATTTAAACGTCTTAATCATATCATCTCTATCCTGCCTTTCCTCTAAAAGTATACATATTAAAATCTGTCTGTCCTCATATGCTTTATCATGAAGACCACTAACCATTTTAGTAGCCACCCTCTATATTGACTCCAATCTGCCTATATCCTTCTGAAGGTGCAGTCTCCAGAATTGCACATAATACTCCAAACGAGATCGCACCAAAGACCTATACAGAGGCAATATCACCTTTCTTCTGCTTGTCATTCCTTTCTCTATGAACACAAACATCCTTCTAGCTTTTGCCGTCGCCTTTTCTACCTGTTTAGCTACTTTAAGATCATCAGACACAATCATGCCTAGGTCCCGCTCTTCTTTTATGAACAGAAGTCCTTCACCCCCATACTATATCGCTTCCTTGGATTGTTTCAGCCCAAATGAATTACCTTCCATTTTTTAACATTAAATCTCAGCTGCCAAATCCTAGACCATTCTTCAAGCTTAGCTAGATCCTTCCTCATGTTATCTACACTTTCCTAGGTGTCTACTCTACTGCAGATTTGGGTGTCACCCACAAAGAGGCAAACCTTTCCCGACAGCTCTTCCGCAATATCTCTAACAAAGATGCTAAAAAGAATCGGACCAAGGACAGATCCCTGGGGCACACCACTGATGACCTCCATCTCCTCAGAGTGAGCTCCATTTACCTGTACCCTTTGTTGCCTCCCACTCAACCAATTTCTAACCCAAGCAGTAACTTTAGGGTCCATCCATAGGGTGCTCAGTTTGTTTATAAGTCACCGGTGTCAAAGGCTTTTCTGAAATCTAAATACACCACATCTAAAGCTCTCCCTCGGTCCAACTTCCTGGTCATCCAGTCAAAGAAATCAATCAGATTTGTCTGACAAGACCTGCCTCTGGTGAATCCATGCTGTCTTGGATCCGGTAATCTGTTGGACTCCAGAAACCTCACTATTTTCTCATTCAGCAGTGCTTCCAATAATTTACTCACCACCGAGGTTAAACTAATCGGCCAGTAGTTTTCAATCACATCCTTATTTCCGCTTTTGTGTAAAGGGACCACAAGTGCCTCTATCCAGTCCTCTGGCACCACTCCCAACTCCAAAGAGGCATTGAAAAGGTCAGTCAGTGGAGCTGCTACAATGTCCCCAAGTTCCCTCAGTATTTTCAGGTGTATCCTATCTGGTCCCATCGCTTTGTCTACTTTAAGTTTAGCTAGTTTCTCACAAACACAGTCTTCTAAAAATTGTTCATGATGCCCTTCACTTCTGTTCCTGTTTGTGGGCATTTTCTGAGGTCCTGCTCCTGGTTCTTCAACTGTGAACACAAAGCAGAAATATTTGTTAAGCAATTCCGCTTTATCCTCATCAGCTTTTACATATTCCTCCCCTTCACCCTTGAGTCTGACAATACCACTTTTGCCCTTCCTCTTCTCACTAACGTATCTGAAAAATGTCTTATCCCCCATTTTATTGCATTGACTATTTCCTCCTCTTTTTAAATCTTTGCTTCCCTGACTACTTTGCTAGCTTCTCTAAATTTTTCCAAATATAGATGCCTATCTTCCTCTCTTTGTGATCTCTTGTATTTCATGAAGGCCTCCCTCTTTTTTTCTTCACCTTTTCAGCTACTTCTTTCGAAAACTATAGAGATCTCCTTTTCCTTTTACCTTTATTTACCATTTTAACAAGAAGGTTGGTTGCCCTTAAAATATCTCCTTTCAGTTTTGCCCACTGTTTTTCTACATCCCCCAGCTATTCCCATCCCCCTGAGATATTGGCCCATCTTGGCAAAGTTAGTTTTCCTAAAGTCTAAGACCCTCACTTTTGAATGGATTTTATCAGCCCTAGTCCTAATACTGAACCACACCATCTGGGGATCACTGGATGCAAAATGATCTCCCAATATAACATCAGAAACACTTTCACCAGTGGTAAGCACCAAGTCCAGTACGGCTCCTTCATGTGTGGGTTTTGTTACCAGTTGCCTGAATAGTTCTCCCTGTAGAGAATTGAGTATCTCCTTACTTCTAGATGATACTGCAGCAGGGAGATGCCAATCAACATCTGGCATATTGAAATCCCCTTTCAGTAGCACTTCCCCTTTCCTAGCAATGCTGCTTATATCATCAATCAGCTCTCCATCCTCTTCTCCCAATGCAGATAGATTTCTCTTTCCCTCTTTCTAGTTTAACCCACAGTGCCTCCTCTCTCCCTTTTAAGCCCTGTGCCACTCCTCCTCCTTCTTCCTATCCTGTCCTTTCTGAATAAAGTATAGCCTGGTATAGTTATATCCCAGTCATGGTTGTCCATGAACCATGTCTCTGTAACCACCACTAAATCCAAGTCAGTCTCTCCCATTAAAGCCTCAACATCTGGGATCTTATTTCCCATGCTACAGGCATTTATACACACTGATTTCCATACGTTGCCCCCTTTACCCATTTCCATAAAGGTATTTAATGTTCCACTTACTTGGGGGTTTTCTTCACCCTTCCCCAACAAATCTAGCTGGGGATGTGTTCTTTGAGCTATGCTTTCGTTTATGAGTGACTGACACATTTCTGCATTTGCAGCTGAAACTATGTCCTAGCATTCTGCGCTATACCTTTTGGTCTTACTCTCCTCTGCTATTTGTGGCCTTGCTCTGTTCAAATTATATCAAGTATTGCATGGTTTCTTTTTCTGGTATTATATTTTGAGTACCCGAATTTCCATTTTTCCAGAACTTACACTTTTCTAGATTTTATGTACTTTAGATTTGCCATTTCCAACAAAGTCCATCCAGAGCAGCTGTTCAGACCAACCAACTGATAATTGGCAAGACTGAAATGCAAACTCCCAGTTGCAAAGCAGTATAATATAAATAGATAATTTGTAAATGTAATAAATAATAGAGAGAGAGTTGCGTGAGGAGAGAATTGATTCACTATTTAAGGGCTAGAGTACTATACAGTATTGGATGCAAACCATAAACCAGTTTTACCTTGTCAACATGTTTTCATGTGTAGGAACATGTGAGCTTTCTTACCATAGGAAAGGAAACTAATTGACATCCTTATTTTTTGGTGGCCAACACTGTGTGGTAAAATTAATCCTAAAGACGCCCAGACTGAATGTGACTGGGGGGGGGGGGGGATTTCCTCTTAGTCATGCAAATAGATTAGAGAAGAATTCAAGGCAGCTGTCCATACTGGTGGAAAAGCCCCTTACTCCCTTTCCCCATGATATTGGATTTCCTAAACTTTAGTCCCCTCATATTATATTACTTGAAATAAGCAGGGGAGAAAGAAGTGACTAATTCTTGCACCTCTGCTTTGACAATATGCTAGTTGTTCTCTTCATAGAATGAAAATTACAAAATGAGTGTACACCATACATTGGGAATGGGTGCTGTGAGCTTCATACATAAGCCTTGAAGCAATCAGGAAAATAAATCTCCAGGAACCAATACAATGCCTTCTTTGGAAAAAAAATAAATCGATTCCCTGGCCCTGAGGATGCTCAACCATTGATTCAGTAAATGGAAACCACTGAAAGTAGATTTTGCAAGGAGAATTATTCTAGGTTTAACATGCATCCAAACAAGGTGCTATCTGCATGCTGAAATGAGTACTAGGGGTGTGCATGGCAAAAGGTTTCGGCTTGATTTGTGTTCAATTTGATTGCCTGCTTGATTCACCTTTGGATTCAAAATTATTTGCATCATTTGGATCCATAAAAGTCAATGGGGCAAGCAAGTCGGCGCTTTAACAATGGGGTTTCCCCTGATACACAGTGCCATCAACTTTGATACTACCTGCCATTTGCCCAAGGGCAGTGATGGCAAACACTCTCCCCATCCTCCATGGCAACTTGCTTAGATGGGCATTGGAAAGGCTCACCTGCAATCTTACTGGGGAAAGAGGCTAGGGGCTCCGCTTGAGAAACGGATGTCCTGTTTTCTGTAGCTTTCTTGTTGCCGTTAGCCTTGCAGAATTGAGTTCCCAGTCTGGTACCAGCACCTTCCCTTGAACCTAGCCCAAACTGTGTTGTTTCTGCAAATGATGTACAGTAGCACGGCACTATTCATAAGATGGCCCATTAGCTTTCATCTACTAATGGCTTTCTGACAGTACACAAAAAGATTTCCTCACAAGGAGTAAAAACCCAAAGTCAATGCAATAATGAAAACTCCTTATTTGTGTAGACCTTAAACAGCCTCTCATGACAGCATCACAATGACATCTCAATATAGAGAAGAAAAGACTTCAGTAATCCGCTGGGTCCAAACAAAGAAGGCCCAAAACCAGTGGGGAGTTAACCATACCACACAGTGAAACTGGTTAACACATACATCAAAGGTCTGAAAAACCTCTTTACGGCTCATACAGGTGATATGCTGGGACTCAATAGCTCAAAATAAGCAATATCTCATCGCAAAAATCAGACAAGATACTTAGCTTCCAGGATCATCATGACCCCAACAGCTGGTGCTTTGCCAAACTGGCTTCATCAGAGAGTGTGATGATTAGCCAACCGAGTCCTAGAAACAAAACAAAAGCAGCTGAATGCCGCTGATATTATTGGACAGCACAACGTGTCCCTAAGAGACTAATAAAAACCCATAGAGTGAACTTATAAACATGCCGGTCAGAAGCCCGTACCTCTGTTATAATAAGAGCCCAACTGAAAGGACAAAAAAAACATTGCGCGGGCGCTTATAAAGCACCGTCTCTTGACGTCACACGCTCCAGCCTGTCAAAGTTTAAAACTATACCAGTGGTTTCACTAAAGCTCAGAAATGTCAGCGGTAGTGAGTCACAAGAGAGGAGAGTGTAAAAACCGAAACTCTGAAAAACTAAAAGACCACCAGACTGAAAAAGCTGAGCATAGCCGATGCAAAAACAAAACAAAAAGCATTTCAACAAGTGCTGCTCAAAAACCCTCCTCACCCACCCAAACCCAGAACAACATGTTGACCAACTGTCTTAGATAGCTAATGACTCAGTGGGCTAAACTGGGTGATAAGATGCCCAAAATTATCCTCCGTCCCTGGGGAAACTCTTCTGGGCGAAAGTAACAAAGCATAATCATCAAATCATGCCCGTAATCTTGCCTGATGTATCAGACGACTCGGATACCTCCGTTGAGAAAAAGCCAATGGTCAACATTTTAGGATGTTTCAGGCAGTGCCTGGCTTATGAAACTTGCAGTTTTGGACAGTGTTTACGAGGAACTGCAATAATAGCTTGCCAACAGAAAAACACAGAAAGGAATACAGGATCAAACTAAAAGAGACAAAAAGAGAAACAAGGAAAGCAAAATCAAAGGCAAAGGAAAATATAGCTAAAGATGTGTGAAGTGTGGCAACAAAACTTTCTTCAGGTATATTCAGGAGAGGAGGAAAATCAGAGATGGAACTGCAGGACTCAGAAGTGTTGGGAATGGACTCGTGGAAAGTGACATTGAAAAAGCGAAATTGCTAAACAAATACATCTGCTCTGTTTTTACTAAAGAAAATCCTGGAGACGGAACACCTGTGAGTCCCAAATATAAAAATGGGAATGAAGTAGATATCACACTATTCACAGAAGATGATATGTTAGAACAATTTGCAAAACTGAAAGTGGACAATGCCATGGGACCGAATGGGATACATCCCAGGATACTGAAAGAGTTCAGGGGGGTTCTTGCAGGGCCTTAAAGGATGTTTTCAACAGATCCTTGAAAACAGGAGAAGTTCCTCAGGACTGTAGAAGGGCTGATGTGGTACCTCCACAGGCCCGTGAGCCTTACCTCAGTGGCGGGAAAAGTAATGGAGGCGCTCCTGAAAGAGCGAATAGTGGACTTTCTCAAAACCAACAGGTTGCATGATCCGAGGCAACATGGTTTTACCAAAGGACGATCTTGCCAAACAAATCTGATTGAGTTCTTTGACTGGGTGACCAGAGAAATAGATCAGGGGCATGCGATGGACGTCATCTACCTGGATTTCAGCAAAGCCTTTGATACTGTTCCTCATAGGAGGCTTATCAATAAACTCAGTAGTTTGGGGATGGGTCCCAAGGTGGTGAATTGGATCAGAAATTGGTTGAATGACAGATGACAGAAGGTGATGGTAAATGGAGCTCACTCGGATAAAAGGAGGGTGATTAACGGGGTGCCCCAGGGTTCGATCCTGGTCCCGGCACTGTTCTATGTATTTGTGAGTGATATTGCTGAAGGACTAAATGGAAAAGTCTGTCTTTTTGCAGATGACACGAAAATTTGCAACAGAGTGGACTCCCCTGAGGGAGTGGATAACATGAGGAATGATCTACAAAAGCTGGAAGAATGGTCTAATGCTTGGCAGTTAAGATTTAATGCGAAGAAGTGCAGTGTCATGCACTTGGGAAGCAGAAATCCAAGGTAAATGTACACGATAGGGGGCGAGAGGTTGGTGTGCATGGACCAGGAGAAGGACCTTGGTGTGATTATTTCTGAGGATCTCAAGGTGGCAAAACAGTGCAACAAGGCGGTGGCAAAAGCCAGGAGGATATTGGGCTGCATACAAAGAGGAATTACCAGCAGAAAGGAAGAGGTACTTATGCCACTGTATAAGTCACTGGTGAGACCTCACTTGGAATATTGTGTTAAGTTTTTTTAGACCATATCTCACAAAGGATGTAAAAAGACTGGAAACTGTTTAGAGGAAGGCGACCAAAATGATTTGGAGCCTGCGTCAGAAGTCTTATGAGAAGAGACTTGAAGACCTAAATATGTACACTCTGGAGGAGAGGAGGGATAGGGGAGATATGATTCAGACCTTTAAATACTTAAAGAGAAATAATGAACAAACAAACCTCTTCCAAAGACGGGGAAGCTGTAAAACTAGAGGGCATAACATGAAGCTGCAAGGGGGTAAATTGAAAGGCAATGTCAGGAAATACCTTTTCACTGAAAGGGTGGTGTGCTTGGAATGCCCTCCTGATGGAAGTGGTGGGGGACAATACAATGACAGAATTCAAAATGGCATGGGACAGACACAGTGGATCCCTTTACAGCAACAGGATAAAATCAAAATAAACTTAATTATCTAAATTCTCAACAAACAGGGGTGTCCTGCATGGAGCGGTGGGTTCATCCCTAAAACAAAGACATGGGGAGGGGCGGCCTGCACAGAGCGGCAGGTGCACCTACGCTTGTTATCTTACTGGGCAGACTAGATGGACCATACTGGTCCTTATCTGCCATCATTTACTAAGTTACTATGTTCCCCCGACCCCCCATGACACCTGTACATCCTGCCATCTCCGCCCACCCCCGCTCCACCCAGACTCCGCCCCCTCCCCCCCCCCCCCATCGGCTCTCAATATCCTGCTGTTCTAGCCGTGTGGGGAAAGTTGGAGGGGAAATAAGGGCAGGACGGCTT
Organism: Ichthyophis bannanicus; assembly: GCA_033557465.1. Taxonomy (NCBI): domain Eukaryota; kingdom Metazoa; phylum Chordata; class Amphibia; order Gymnophiona; family Ichthyophiidae; genus Ichthyophis; species Ichthyophis bannanicus. Next base: position 873,570,858 of record CM066035.1, on the reverse strand, counting down.
GCAGGGCTACACATCCCATTGGGACATGCAGCCCCGCAAGGCACGTTTCAGAATCGGGTCCAAAAGCAGAACCAGCCCCAGTAATGCACAAATTCAAACTCACAGATTTACACCTTCTCCAGAAATGGTTTATCTGTGTGCACGTACTGTATACCTGTGGCCATTTATTTAAAAAAATACATGCATACATTGCAACCCTTCCTCCACCCCACCCAGCTATGCCCCCAGGAACTCCCATACAGAGGTTGCCTAAAACGTACATGTGATCTTTCTGCATGAACCCTTTTTCCACATTCAGACAGCCATGCAATTTTATAAAAGGCCTTTTCTGCATATAAAACAGATTTGTCACAGGCAAAAACCTTTTTTAGAATTATCCCCTTAAAGGGTTAAATGTACAAACTTAGTTGGTAATGTCAATAAAGTGTTCTATGAAGTACTTGCAGTTATAAAAGTTCATCTCTGCTGTTGGCCCCCTTGCAGCACCCCAATTAGGGTTGCATAGTCAATTCATTTGAAAGGCAACCAAAAATCTATTGCATTCAATCCAGGAGGAAAGTTGAAAAAAACAGAACACCTGCACATATTTAGCTAACTGTGTAGCACAGCGACAAAAAAATTCCTTCCCAACCCTAAACATGATGATCAGTTTCAGTGTGTCTAGTCCATGATGTTTCCTAAGAGCCCAATTTCATCATCATCTCACTCCTCCAAACTCTGCCCTCTAAAAGCTCATCTACTTTGCTTTGGAAGTTGTTTAGCAGCTTAGGAATGATTGCCTTCATCGGCGAAATCGTCTTAATTTCACCTCTTTATGAGGAAAGGTTCCCTCAATAGATCAGAATATTGTAAAATAACTTTTAGAGGAAAAAAAGAACGTCATCCTAGAATTACAGTAAAACACTCCAGGAAGCTGAATGCTTGGCATTCCCGTATCAGGCCTCACAACATATCAGGATGTGCCAATGTCAACAGGCACGAGCTTTTAAAGCAGCCACCCAGGAGCCCAGAGAGAAAGGGGTTGCAAAAATGAAATAAAAACAGTGTCTGCCTTCAATGGCTATATTGTGCTCATGTAGATAGTGTAGGGGCTCCATCTAAGAGTAGCCAATCTTTTACAGTGGCAACATAAGAGAAAGTGTGGGGCCTGTGAGCTGGTGTACCTTCACAGGCCCCGGTGTTTTAGGAGCGTGTAACTGGACTCTTATAGAATTAGGCCAGGCATACAAGTACATATGGTACAAGCTGGAGCGTACTTACACAGTAGGCCTGCACAGGGGCAGAGTCTGGGGGGAGCATGGGAAGGATCCTGAGCGTGACACGCATCTTATAAAATACGCACTGGCATTTACAGTGCCCTCAAGCAGGCTCAATGTCCGCAGCTGCAATTCAGGCGTGATCTCTGCAGGATTTATTCTGATATTTTACTATGATAAGTGGTTGCTACTTGTTTTTATAAAATAGGCTAAAAATAGGGGCCTTCCCCACTGCCTAACCGAACAGGTGCCCTCTTATTATCCCTCTTCTCAAGTCACTTCATTGGCTCCCTATCCATTTCCGCATCCAGTCCAAACTTCTCCTGCTGACCTATAAATGCACTCACTCTGCGGCTCCTCACTACCTTTCCTCTTATCTCTCCCTACACCCCCCCCCCTCGGGAACTCCGCTCTTCTGGCAAATCGCTTCTATCTCTGCCCGTCTCTTCTATTGCTAACTCCAGACTTCACTCTTCACCTTGCTGCACCTTACGCCTGGAACAAACTACCTGAGTCTGTACGTTACGCGCCTTCTCTGACCCTTTTCAAATCCAGGCTGAAAACTCACCTCTTCGCTGCTGCTTTCAGATCTTGACTCACCTGATCTCCTTGTGTTTCCCTTGTGTTGTCTGTCTTGACGAGATTGTAAGCTCTGATGAGCAGGGACTGTCTCTTACATGTCTGTGCAGTGCTGCGTACGTCTTGTAGCGCTATACAAATACTCGGTAGTAGTAGTTATAAGATTAACCTCTCTGTATTTTTCTTTTGAGCAAGAAATTTAAAAAATATATATATATGCAAGTGAATATCCAGGTCTGTAAATGCCTTTGAATATCCTCCCCTTATATATATAAGACAGTGCTTTTCAAACTTTTATCTTGTATGACCCCATTTTAACAACACAAATTTCACGTGACCCCAGATGATGAAATCAAAAAAGCAGGTCTCCAGCCTCCTTCCCTTCCTTCCACTCCTCTGAAGCAGGAAGGCAGCAGCAACAGTAGTGGCAACAGCGGCAGTAGTCAGCACAGTGTCCCTTGTGTCAGTGTGCAATGTGTGCTTACAGACCTCACACAGGAGGGGACAAGGGCCTAGCAATGTTCATTGGCTCACAGGCCACGTGGACTGGTGACTGCCACTACTTGGCATAGGTCCCAGTGAAAGTCCAGAGAGAAGGGGACATGGTCATGTTTCTGTGACCCCATCCTCTGATGACGTGACCCCGTTTGAGGTTCCAATCCTAAGTTTTGGAACTACTGAAATAAGGGGAGGATATTCAAAGGCATTTACAGACCTGGATATTCAGCAGGTGCTGATCTGGATATCCACCGATGTCACCGCTACTCATCCCGATGCTAAGCAGTTAGCATCATGGCATGTCGGGGGCGGTTTGGGGCGGAGCGGAGGCGGCACCCATCACTAACTGGGCAGCGGTGATATCAATCCGCTGCTTGGTTAGCAACACACGGGTAATGCTGGCCTAGCTTTACCCAAAGAAGCTAACTGGGCAGCGGCTCAATATTACCGACCTGGATATTCAATGGCAGTAGCCAGATATCCCCCCTTTTTGACTAGTATTTAGGAGTTAGCACGCCCTTCCTCAGGTCAGAACAGATTACACAAAAGATGACATTACAAGAAAATGCAAGTGAATCATTCCGACAATAGCATAAAGGGGAAAAGGAATCAGAATGTAACAGCCAGTAGAATTTTATGACTCTGTTGAATCTTTTCATGCCATTTTCAAAGCAACGGATCACTGAACTTCAAAAGCGTTATGTTCCTGGGGAGTTTGGTATTTTGAGCGGTTTCCTGCCTGCCTGGACTAATACTCTGTGTGAAGCCAGAACCAGATTGGATCATCACGCTACCCAGGTCATCAAGCTGCATCTGGCCTCCATGTCATCTGGAGGCCTTTAAATTACAGTCCTGAGCATCAGTGTTGGGAGTTTGGTATTTTGAGCTGTTTCCTGCCTACCCAGATTAACACCCAGTGTGAAACTGGCACCAGCTTAGACCATCACGCTGCCCATGTCATCATGTTGCATCTGGCCTCCACATCATCTGGAGGGCCTTTAAATCGCAGCCCCGTACCATGGGACACAGCCGGAGGTGTGTCCAAAGGGGCATGTCCAAAGGGGCACATCCTGCCCCTTTGCTGCATGGAGGAGCACAAGGAACACAGGCTTTTGATATGGGCAAGTGGAACAAGAAGCAAAGCATGAGTATGTCCAGTCCTCTTAAGACTGTTAAGATTATCGGACCTATGGACAGACACGTGGTGGCATCGGTTACTGGACTGGCAGAACTTTCTTTGTTGTCCTCCGAGAGTTTAGCCTCCTCAGTTGGATCTCCATCCTCTTCAGGGGTTAACCCAACCCCTCTAGTTAGCAATGGGCTCTTGGGCCCAGCAACTTCCTCTCTGATAGATGAGAGGTGGCCGCTTTCCTCTGACTTGTCTTGTGCTGCTGGGGCCTCGGGTACTCTGCATGAGTCAGGTATTTTTCCATTACCCCATGTCGTGCAGGTCCCTGAGGCATCTAGTGGCTCACAAGATTTTCCATGTTTGTCAGTATTGGGTGATATGAAGCCTGAAATTTCTTTATCAGACATTTGGCAAGTTTTGTCACAGATTGATGTTTCATTACGTAGTACCATCTCTCAATTCTCGGAGCTTATGAGGAAGACGGTGGCTAAGTTAGCTCAACATGATGTACAGTTTTCTGCTTTCAACTCTCACCTGCAGAAGGTTGAATCTCAGGTCTCTACCTTGCAAGGAACTTCTATATCCTTTATTTATTTTACATCATCAACTTGAGTCTCTTGAGTATATTTCTTGAGCTTAGAATCTAAGATGTCTTAATTTCCCTGTAACCCGATACTTGTCGCCATTAATCTTATTTCATAAATACTTAACTGAGGTGTTGGGCTCTCAGATAAGCTTTCTATTAATAACTTGTATTATTTGCCTCGTGCAACAAAAGCTGTTAAAGTGTTGAATGAGGGACAAGATGTTCTTGTGCCAATAGAAAGCCTGAATACATCTGATTTTATTGAATCTTCGAATGACGAGATTACTACTAGAGCTACTTTGCTTCTCTCACTCCTGTTCAGAAATGGATAAAAATGTGATCTTAGGATTGCATTTTCAAAAGAAAAAAATGCCCTTTTTTGTGAGCAAAAGGTTAATATCTTTACTGACGTCTCCAGGAAACTTCAAGCCAGGCACAGGACTTTTTTTTAGCTCTGAAGCCTCGTGTTCTGTCTATGGGTGTTATGTTTCTTCAAAATTTCCCTATAAATGCCTGGTGATATTGGAGGGGGGAGGAAGAGGAATTAGCTATGAATTTGTTGAAGTATCACAGTTGGAAGATCCCTTCAATCACATTCTGTAATGCCAAATGGCTCTATCACTTAGATCTGGTTTTGCTAGCCAGCTTAGTTAAAAAGGGTTTATATATTTTTCTTTTCTGGGTACGCAGGGGTTTCTCACTCTGTGTCCCTTAAATGTTATGGTATCAGCCTCTTCTTCATATGGGCTCGTGAGACGTAGTTTTTCTTTTTAAAGTTTCTTTGTATAACGTGATATTATATGATATTCTCTTTTCTGGATTTGTTTTCATTTTGTAAACAAAGAAAATATATTTTTAAAAAAGTGTTGTGTTCCTGGATTGTTTTGGATTTCCCTTTAAATATCCTCATCATAAGGGGAAGTACATCTCAGAACCAGAGCAGTGTATAATGATAAAGAGGCCAGTAATCAGCAGTCTGATAGCCAGTTAAAGATAAATGGATAGTGCTGAGAGCTGGTGCTGTCTAGGTAATTTCTAACCACACTCTCACACACCCTTCGCTCCCACCAACTTTAACTCAATAAGTTCTGGCTAGACATCAAGATGTCCAGACAGAACTTATATGGTCAGAATTCCGGGAAATTCAACGTTAAAGATGCATCTAGCTTTGTCAGACCCTTCAAAACTGATAAGAAAGGATTCAACAAAGACCTAGGTTTCTTAATTCTTTATGAAACATAAAATTCTACTGACGGTCACCTATCAACCATGACCTCTTTCCCCATCATGTATTAATTTAGTCCAATGAAAGGAAGTCAAAAGAGGCCTTGTGCTGTGCTCAGTGAAATGACCAGCAGCAGCTTCAGACAGCTGCTGCAGAATCTCTTATAGGCCAACAAATGGATGGCATTAGTAAAGTTAATCCATCTGTCCTCATGGTCCTGAGTCATGATAAAACGGCAGCTGAGAGGAAACTGCCTTGTACCAAAGCAGAATTTAGCCTAGGTAGGTAGGAGATGACAAACTAGTGATTAGACTTGTACAGTGTGCACACGCTGCCAATTCACAAACTCTTCGCCTTTCAGCTCCTTGATTATTTCTGAAGGGAGAAGAGGCTTTTTTTTTCCCACTGGCACCAGAGCAGAGATGGGAATGGCAGGAAGAGCCAGCTGGCAGCATGAAATAGCTCGGGTCCCACACACACACTACCCTGGAAGTTTTTGCAGGCTGATTCACTGGGCAGGATTAGTGCTGAGAAGCGGGAACTGCTTGGAAAGCTGGTTCAGAATTGGAGCATGTGAGCTGACTAAGTTCACAGTGCTGTAAGGAAAAATCTCCTTTGGTTTGGGAACAAAGCGGTCTTGTAACAGAAACATTCTGAAAGGGAAAAAAAGAAAAGAAGGAAGCTTCAAAGAAAATCCATAAAAATCAAGTGAGAAACTCTAAAGAACCAAAGGGCCTTGGTGAGACAGAAAGGGACGAGAATCCTGACCTCCAGAATGATTATTCTGGAGGTCAGGATTCTCGTCCCTTTCTGCTGATTTTCCTCTTAGCACTGTCTAATAATTTGGGTACTTCCCAATAGCCCTGATCAGCCTGACAGTGTCTATCTGTCCATCCATCCTGCTATTGACAGTGATTCTATCTGTCTATCCTGCTGATTGACACCAACTGCCTGAATTGAAGGTATAGTATGTTCTCTTATAATGCAATATTTCTCTTCCTGGAAAACCTTGCGTTAAATAAATTTGCGCTATAGAAATAATGGCACTTACCTTTAGTTGCAAATATTTTTATTGAAACAAAAACATTCCAGCATACAAACATTCATACTGTACATATTGCTTTAAGTTAACCAACCAAATATTTAACTATCCAATGCTACAGTATTATCAAACAGTATTTACAGCACTTCTGCTCTTGGTTTGAAATGAAAAGTTGTAGCACCAGATGTGGATGGCTGTGTTTTCATTGTCTTTTTGGTGGCTTAGAGTATAAATCCAGCTTCTGCTGCTTTCCAAGTGACCTCTTTTGATACAACAGCAGCTGGTATGGTTTCAGATCTGCCCAGATGCCACATATGGTTTTTCTGCTATGTTCTGCATCACAGTCATTATCTTCCAGCCACTGCAAGTTTTCCTATCGCACTTAAAGCACTACATAGCTGTGCTGTGTTTAGCTGTCATAGAGGAGCCTTCTGGTTTTCTTCATCATCGTCTTCATCTCCTGCTTCGACTTGCCCATCAATAACATGTTGTTGCAACTCTTCAGTGGTAAGATCATGAGGCTGAGCCTCTAGAAGCTCTTCAACATCTTGACGTTCTACTTCCTCAAATTCCACCTGCTTTAATAGCTGAAGGTTGCAGGCAGTGATTTTTTTTTCAATTAGGTCTGAAGGTTCAAAACCTTCATAATCACGATTTAAATCCAGAATAAGTTTCCACCACGCACGATGCAAACACTGTTTTGATACCTCATTCTAAGCTTTTACAAGGTTATCGATGGCCATTTTTATGTTCTATCTCTTCCAGAATTCTATTACAGTTTCAGCATTTTCCCCTTCAGTAGCATCAATTAGCATCTTGAATGTTCGCCTTACAGTAAAGCATAGTTACTCACCTGTAAGAGGTGATCTCCGGGAACAGCAGGAATTTAGTCTTCACATATGGGTATTGTCGGTACCGACGGAGCCTGCACGGGAACGCTCCCCAGCGTCCAATAGGAAAGCTTTTGGGAGCATCCCACAGCACCTGCGTGCTGCCTTCCAGCCTTTCCTAACTGTCCCTCTCCAGTTGAGTTTATAGCTGAGACAAAAGAGAGAGGGAAAGAGAGAAAGAGACAGAGAGATACAACTCCTAGGAGAGGTGGGAGGGTTGTGAAGACTAAATTCCTGCTGTTCCCGGAGGTCACCTGTTACAGGTGAGTAACTATGCTATCTCCAGGAACAAGCAGGAATGTAGTCTTCACATATGGGGACTCCCTAGCTGCAGATGCCAGGGAGAAACCCCAGAAGTTGTGTGCACTTGTGAAAGGGCTCCAATTCCCCCCATGGATCTCTGGCATCCTACCAGGGATGGTGGGTAGGAGTTGATTACATATGGAACAGGTGTTGAAGAACAGCCTGACCAAACAAGGCATCCCGGCGGGAGTCCTTGTCTAAGCAGTAATGGGCTGTGAAGGTATGAACCGAGGCCCAAGTAGCTGCTCGACAGATGTCGTCGATAGACACAGAGTGAAGATGAGCCATAGAGGTTGCCATGGCTCTCACATTGAATGTAAATACCTAGCCTAGAGTCTGTATATAGTTTACCCAGTTAACCCAAGTTTATCTACCCTGTTCTCTGTAAGTTTCAGTGTGGGCCCCTCCCGTGCCTGGACAAAACCGATGTTATTTGTAAACCGAGCTGAATTTGAAGAGCGCAGTATAGAAAAGACTTTAAATAAATAAATAAAAATAAAATAATTGCGAGCTGTGACATGGCCTTCAAGAGGAAGGTTCTTACTCTCATAGGCAAAAGAAATACACTGGGCAATCCAGCTAGACAGTGTTCTTTTGGAGACTGGAAGTCCCAAATGACCAGGATCAAAAGCAACAAAGAGTTGAGAGGACTTTCTATGTTGCTGTGTCCTTTGCAAGTAAAAGACCAAAGCCCTTTTACAGTCCAAAGTATAAAGATTCCTTTCTGCATTTGAGGCGTGAGGCCTTGGGGAAAAATACAGGAAGGTAAACCGCTTGGTTTAAATGAAAAGGTGATACCACCTTTGGCATAAAGTGTGGATGAGTCCTAAGGACTACCTTATCATGATGGAACCTTGTATAAGGAGGATCAGCCACCAATGCTTGCAATTCACTGATGCGACGTGCTGAAGTGATTGCAATAAGAAACATGACCTTCCAGGAAAGGAATTTCAAAGAGGTAGTGGCTAATGGTTCAAAAGGCGGCTTCATGAGCTGCCCAAGAACCAGATTTAAGTCTCATGCCACCGGTGGTGGCTTAATGGGAGGCTTATTTAAAAGAAGGCCTCTCATAAATCTCGCTATGAGACGATGAGAGGAAATAGGTTGTCCATTTAGAGGCTTGAAAGAAGCTGCAATGGCACTCAAATGAACTCTCACTGAATTGGTCTTAAGCCCTGTCTTAGACAAATGAAGGAGATACTCCAGTAATGATTCCAGAGGTATTGCAAGAGGGTCAAGACCCTTCTGCGAGCACCATATGGTAAACCTTTTCCACTTGAAAGCATAAGAGCATCTTGTGGAAGGTTTCCTGGAAGCATAAAGGATATCCTTTACCTGCTGAGAAAGGTTAAGACCATGAAGTTCTAGGCTTTCAGCAACCAGGCCCTGAGATGGAGAGACTGGGGATTGGGATGCCACAGCATCCCGTCCTCCTGAGAAAGGAGATCTGGAGCAGATCCTAACTCCAGAGGCGGAGCTTGAGAGAGATGTAGGAGCAGAGGGTACCACATTTGCCGTGGCCAATGTGGAGCTATGAGAATCATATGACCTCTGTCTCTCTGAAGCTTGAACAGGGTTTTGGGAATTAGGGGAATGGGTGGAAAGGCATACAGGAAGTCCTGGCCCCAATGGAGGAGGAAAGCATCCCTGGCCTAACAACCCTGAGCCGGAATTCTGGAACAGAACCAGGGAAGTTTGGCATTCAGCGGACTTGCAAAGAGGTCTATGTCCGGGGTTCCCCAAATTTGAAAAATTTTGGCCACTTGGTCTGCATGGAGAGACCATTCGTGTGGAAGCAGAACTCGACTGAGTCTGTCTGCCCAAGAGTTTTGAATGCCTGGAAGATACACCGCAAGGAGATGAATCTGATGCTCTCTGGCGAGGGCCCATAGTCGCAAAGCTTCGTTGCATAGCGACAGAGAGCCTGTTCCGCCCTGCTTGTTCACATAGAACATGGCTACCTGATTGTCCGTTTGAACTAGGACTGTCTTGTAGTTGAGCTGGGTGTGGAATACTCAAAGAGCAAGGAAGATTGCTCTGAGTTCCAGGAGATTGATGTGTAGATAGGTCTCCTGTGGAGTCCAGGTACCCTGGGTAGAGAGGCCTTGCAGGTGGGCTCCCCAAACCACCTGTGAGGCATCTGTTGTCAGAGTGGCTTGGGGTGGGGGTTGTTGGAAAGGGGACCCCACCAAAAGGTTTTGGAGTGACTGCCACCATTGGAGGGACAAAATAAGACGATCTGAGTTTGTTATTTTGTCTGACAGGCAACCTGATGCCTGAGTCCATTGAGTGGATAAAGTCCACTGGGCTGCCCACATATGGAGGTGAGCATAAGGAACCACATGCACGGTGGATGCCATGTGGCCTAGCAACTGTAACATTTCCAGAGCAGTGAGGTGAGGCTTTAGCACTGCTTGGGAAGCTAACTACACAATGCAAAGGCAGCAGAGCTGTGGAAGAGAGGCCCTTGTCTGTCTGGTATCCAGCAGAGCTCCTATAAACTCTAGAGACTGAGTGGGAGCAAGGTTGGATTTTGGGAAGTTTATGACAAGTCCCAAATACTGAAGGATGAGCATTGTGCGAGAGAGAGAAATCCTGGCCTCTGGCTCTGAAGGGGCTCGAATGAGCCAGTCGTCTAAGTAAGGGAAGACGAATATTCCCAGGGTGCGAAGAAATGCTGCCACCACAGCCATGCATTTTGTGAACACCCTTGGTGTCAAGGCCAGGCCAAAAGAAAGAACCCTGTATTGGTAGTGCTTCCCTTGAAAGAGAAAGCAAAGGAACCTTCGATGAGTTGGATGGATGAGAACATGAGTGTACACATCCTTGAGATCTAGAGAACAAAGCCAATCCTGACTCTGAAGGTATGGCAGCAGAGTTCCTAGAGAAATCATTTTGAACTTCTATTTGAACAGGAATTTGTTCAATTCTCTGAGGTCCAAAATGGGTCTGTGTCCTCCTGTTTTCTTTGGAATAAGGAAATAGGGAGAGTAGAACCCTGGACCCTGTTGGAGAATGGGTACCTCTTCTATTGCCCCCTGGGCAAGAAGCAAAGTGACCTCTTGACCTAACTGGGCGTTGAGAGAGATCTGAGAATTGAACTGTCTTACCATTGTAGGAGGGGGCATGCTGAGGAAATGAAGCTTGTACCCCTCTCTTACAATGGACAGAGTCCAATTTTCTGCTGTTATCTGCCCCCATCTGGGGGCAAAATGACATAACCTTCCTGGAATGGTGGAAGGCTCTGGGCCGTTCAGGGCCAGGAAGGCAAAGTTCTCTAGATAGGAGTCAAAGCCCCTGTGGAGGCTGAGTCTGCTGAGCCAGTTGAGGCTTAGCAGCTTTTGTTTTTCTTTGCCTAGGTTGTTGCTGCTGTCCCTTTTGGGCAGACTGACCTAAACGATGCCCCTGCTGAGTATAGGAGGGGTAAAACTTCTTCATCTTACTGAAGAATGGTTTCTTGTAGGATTTTTTTCCTTGCAGGATCAGCTGTAGATTTAGACAATCTATCCAAGGTGATATTGTCAGCCTCTATCTCATTAGCTTTTTCCTGCCAGTTCTTGCCAAAGAGATTCTCTCCTGTGCAAGGAATATTCCCCAGTTTATCCTGTACCCAAAGTTCCAAGTCAGATGCCTGGAGCCAGGCAATCCTATGTGCACCTATGACAATAGCAGAGGTTCTGCTTATGCACTCAAAGCAGTCAAAGGCTGCACGATTTACAAACTTAGAAACATCCTGAGCATGTTTGACAAGGGCAAGGTAATCCTGCCTCTTATCATCAGGAAGGAGAGGGCTCATAAGCTCTAAATCTCCCGTGACCTCCTTAAGGAACATTCCCATATATAATATATAGGAACTGATCCTAGCAGAAAGCATGGAAGCCTGGAAGGTTCGACGTCCAAAGGCGTCAAGAGTCCTACACTCACATCCTGGAGGATTAGATGCATGTCTTTTTGCACTTTTCATCCTTCTCATAGCTGATTCCACCACCATTTATTTTATTTATTTTATTTTATTTAACAATTCTTATATACCGCGCTATTTGTTATCAGTGCGGTTTACATTCAACAACGAGAGCTCAGTGCAGTCAAGACTGAGTTTACATTATAACAGGGTTAGAACTTGGACAATACAGGGTAACTATTTACATGTTGCGATATCTTTAAACGATATAAATACAGATTAACTATATACATGCTGAGATTGGACAGAATAGATGGAGAGTACATGGAAAGTATATACAGGTTGACATGGAGTACTAAATATTACATGGTGTGAATAGATGTGGAGTGTTTATGGGTATGAGTGTGATTGCTTAAATGGAATGGTGTGGTAACTGAGTCTTCTGAAACCCAGGACAAGGAGGAACTCGATACATGGTGTCGAGCCTTCGAGAGTGAGGAGAAGTGGTTAGAGGTGTTTCCCACATCCTTAACATGAGGTCATGCAAGATCTCATGAATAGGTAAGGTAGCTGCCTCCTTGGAAGCTTTAGGGTATTGCAAGATTTCCAATTCCTTTGCCCTAGGCTCTTTTTCAGGAGCCACTGTGATGGAAAGACCTCGAGCCACATCTCGGATAAAATCCTAAAAGGACATATCCTCTGGAGGAGACATCCTACACTGAGGAGAAGAAGAATACTCAGGAAGAAGTACTCTGGTATCGGCAGAGCTTTCAGAGTCTTCAGACTCATCCGAGGATTCAAAGTATCTCTGATCCGGGTGCTCGTGCAAGGCACGGTACCGGTACCGATCAAAGTCGGCATTGGAGGGGTCCAGTACCAACTTGTTGATACCGGATGGATAAGCATGACTCGGTCCCAGTAGCATACCTGCCGATGTCGATGCAGTCGGTACCGGTACCGAAGTCGGTGCCGGTACTGGTTGAATTGTCTGAAGCAGTTTCAGGGGCATCGAGGCCATGAGAAGAGCTGCCAGACTGCGTTCAATAGCCAAGAATCTCTGGTCTATAGACGCTGCCGATGCTTGGGTATCGGTACCGGATGAAGCAGCTGGTACCCCAGAGCATGGCACCAGTAGTTCTGCCAAGGTTGAGGCCTCGAGAAGATCCTGGAGCCCCGTTAGTGCTTTGGAAGCCGAAGCCTCCCGCCAGGGCAATTTTGCCGGTAGAAGTCCCTCAAGGGCAATGCCAGAGGCATCTCGATGCTTAGAAGGAGATCTACCCTTTGAGGACTGGCCAGATTTATGTTTAGTTACCTGAGATCCATTGGAGGAAGAGAAGCCCTGGAAGACGTTGATGCCACAGACGCTGCATCGGAGGGAAAAAGGGTGCTGAGCTTAGCAGCTCGGTTTTGCCGGCCCCTCTTCGACATCATCCCACAGGCAACACACTCCAAACTAGAGTGGTCAGGACCTAAACATTTGAGGCACCACTCATGGGTGTCGGTGACGGAGATGGTACCTCCACACTTGGAACACTTTTTAAAACCTGAAGCGGGTTTTTCCATTTTAAAGGAAAAGTTGGGCCTAGTGCCCAAAAATGGCACATGGCACCTGAGGAGAAAATACCTGGCAAAGACTCCAGAAGAAAAGGGGTTTTTTTGTTGTTTTTTTTGAAGAAGAAGAAAGAAAGAAGAACCGGCGGTACAGGTGTAGCGTCGAGGGAAGGCAGACGCGACCACAAAAAGAAGAATAAAAGGGAATATTTTCTGCGGTGACAGGATGTGCGACCTGTCGGCTCTGCAGAAAACGAAGAACTGGAGAGGGACAGATGGGAAAAGCGGGAAGGCAGCACGCAGGCACTGTGGGATGCTCCCAAAAGCTTTCCTATTGGACGCTGGGGAGCGTTCCCGCACAGGCTCTGTCGGTACCGACGATACCCATATGTGAAGACTACATTCCTGCTTGTTCCTGGAGATATAGTAAGCTTTGAATGCTGCTATCACACCTTGGTCAAGCGGCTGTATCAGAGACATGGTATTTGGAGGTAAAAAAATGAACATAACATTTTGGTTGAGCTCAGCTATCTTCGGAAGATGGCTTTGTGCATTATCCATAATTATAAGAATTCTGAAAGCCAAGTTCTTCTTCTTGCAATAATTTTCAAATGTCAATGCAGATTAAAGCAGTCATCCATCCTTTCTTGCTATGTCTATAGTAAACACCAAGACTGGCTTTCACAATGCCCTTTAAAGCTCGTGGGTTGGCAGAGTGATAAATTACCAAAGGCTTGAGCTTTAAGTCACCACTGGTGTTGGTGTCGAGCATCTCACTTATGCGATCTTTAGCAGTCCTAAATCCCGGAGCATGTTTTTCTGCCCTAGAGATGTAGATTCATTAAGGTATGCATTTAATATAGACACCTGTTTCATCAAAATTGAAAATGTAATCCAAAGTATAACTACCCTTTTCTATTAATTTCTCCATCTCCAGTTGAAATTCCTTTGCTGCATGCCAATCAGCTGGAGGTTCTAGAAATTATGGTGATTTTTAAAACTGTTAAACCAGCCGCTACTAGTACTGAAGAGAACAACTTCTGAAGAATTTGGAGATTGCTTTTTAAGGTCATCATATATAGCGAGTTCCTGATTTTTTGTTTGGCCTTCAGTCCATGTGTTCTGCAATTTCTCAATTTCTTCCATTTCTGTAGGCCTTGTTCTTATTGACATCGCAACACTTGAAGTTGTTCCAGAGATAGCACTTTGTTTAATTTTTGTGGCATTGTTTCTGATGGTGTGCAAGGTAGATTCCTTTATGCCTGCTGCTCTGACGATATCACATGTCCTCTTATTCCTTTTGAAATGCTTCAATATTTCAAGCTTCTCCTCGATACTTAACACTTTCCTTTTGCATTCTTTGCTTGGCTCTTTTGAACCTGGATGCTTGTGTATCTTTTGGGGCGTTCAATGAATGTGAAAGAATAGCCAGATCACTGCATGGAACTTTGCATAAACAAATGCGAGCATCACACTATACTGTAAGTGCTCCCTAATAGATCTGTCGTGTTGGAGCAAATTTGCACTTTTCAAACATGTGTTATAGCAGAGCTTACTGTATTGACTGACTGGAAAGTGCACAGTATTGACTGCCTGTGACTGACATTAACCTACAGTACTGGCCTACCAATGGATTTGTCAGAAGGGGTTGACTGAATGCTGTAACTTAGTTTTGGACTCCCCTATAGCACTGACCCAGTCTTTCAGAGATAGTTATTCAAAAAATATCTCTGCTGCAATCCAATATGCACTGATTAATTACTCAAATAGCAATGATTGACTGAAAGATGGCTTGGAAACCTGACGTCTGCTAGGGACAATATAGCAGTAGAGACAGTAGCTTTGACAGAGATCTAAATGTAAATCTGGTATAATGAGGTCAGATCTGGGAGGAGGAGGGCTTACTCCAAGTATATTCCTTCTCACACACAAATTTTAAGATTTTTTTGTTCAAGGGTTATGAATGGCCACAGCTAGGAGACTACCAGATAGGTAATGATACCATAACCCAGCAACAATGATATCTCTGAGTCTCTCTTGGATGTGGGGCTTAATAAAATCATTCACTTCACTCCAGGTTAATATAAAAAGACTCTAATTTTATTGGGACCCGTCAGGGATCAAAGCAACTTTTTACATTAATTCAAGATGCTGGTAGCAACTTCTAGATGTGGTAAGAATCTATTTTAGTTAATAGCTTAGTTCAACAGTCTTCTGCATAATTCCTTGGTACAAAGTAGACTTTATGCTCACCTTATCTCTCACAACACTCTATTCAATACTTAGAACCATACTTTCTACATCCCAAAGGCCCTTAGCTGGATTAGCTGGTTCAAGGTCCATCCGCTATAGTGGCAGGAATGTATCCTTGTATCCTGGTGACCCATCTCATGCAGGTTTACCTCCATGTCCTTCTCCTGTCCCTTTTCTTCTCCTATATAGTTTGTTTGCCTCCAAACCTGGATACTGGATACTGGAGACCCCACTGGTCTTACCTTGGTCAGCAATTTATAGGCCAGCTTAGAAGAAACAGAGAACCTCTTTGGTGGGCACCCCTCACCAATGCCTGCATAGCTCTTCACAGGTTCTCACAGCAGTCTCTGTGAAAGTAGAAGAACCTCATGAGGCTTGCTTGCTTCTACCATACTTCTAACACTCTTACTTGTACTTCTTTCTGTCACTGGCTAAAGTGATCAGGTTACTCCTTCAAGAGGTTCAGAAACATATCTCTTCCCTGATACTGGGAGGGAGAGGGCTCAAAAGATACCCAAACGTTTGGAGGGAAAGTATTTGTACTCCCTAAAAGGTACCTTCCTCACTTGGTTTGCAGCTTGTCGTGTTGTGAGGGCTTGTGTGCATCGGTAATGCTGAGAGTTAAGCCATCAGCAGCTTAACTACTGGCAGGATCTCCCAAGATGGAAAGCTCTCAGCTGAGGTGTCAGACCAAGACAAACCACCCATCCGGCAGCAGCAGAATGGGACGGTGTTGGCAGCAGAGGATCACATTTATGTGACAACAGCAACAACAGCATTACCTGTCTGGAAGGAAGACCTGGCAATCTACTTCCATATCTTGCCACGAAAATCCAATGGATAGTCACAACAAAACAAATTGCAATATAGTGCTGGAAGATGAGACCCCCCAGGTCGGAAGGCACTCAACTGGCTACTGGGGATGAGCTGAAGACTTTTCAGAGTAAAGCCAGCATTTATGATGTGGTTGGATAAAAATCCACAGGACGTCTGACTGTTAATGTAGCTGTGCATAAAATGAGAGTCAAAAGCTGCAAAGATGTCTTACATATTGGAATATGGAACATATGGTGCATGAACCAAGGGAAATTGGAGGTGGTCAAGAATGAAATGGAATGTGTACAACTCAATCTGTTCAATGTCAGTGAACTGAAATGGACTGGCACTGGGCACTTTCTATCAGATGATCACATGGTCTACTATGCTGGAAATGAAAGACAAAGAAGAAATGTTGCATTTATAATTAAGAAGAAACAAGAACTGTAATAAAATGTATTTATTTATTTAGACAGCTTTGTATACCACCTTATCCTTCAATCAAAGTGGTCACAACACAATACAATGCAATCAGTGAACGCTTAATTTCTATTCATCTACGAGGAATGCCCATCAACACAACTATTATTCAGGTATATGCACCAACAGCAGCTGCAGAAGAGGAAGAAATTGATCAGTTTTATGAACAAATACAAGCTGAAATTGACAGGACATGCAAACAGGATATCCTGATAGACATGGGTGACTGGAACACAAAATTCAGCAACATAGAAGAAGGCAAAATGGTTGGAAAAATATAGACTTGGCAACAGGAATAAAACTGAAGAAAGACTGATAAAATTCTGCAAAACCAACAATCTATTCTTCTCAAACACCTTCTTCAAACAACACAAATGGCAATTGTACACATAGACTTCATCAACAGATTGTACAAAAATCAAATTGACTACATCTGTCAAAGTCAATGTGAAAAAACTCAAACATCAACAAGGACAAAACCTGGAGTTGACTGTGGTACAGATCATCGCCTATTAGTATGCAAACTCAAGCTAAAGCTGAAAAAGATCAAGCCACTCATGAATGTAGCAAAATATGACCTTGAGAACATATCACTGGAATTTAAAGACTTCCTGTGAAATCGATTGCTGCTTTAGATACAAATGACAGAGCTCCAGAAGAATTAAGGGATCAAGAAAGTTTTGCTTGAAGAAAGTGAGAAGTCTCTACAAAAGGTGAAAAAGCAAAAACAGCCAAAATGGATGACCAAAGAAACTGAAAATTGCCCAGAAATGCAGAGAAGCTAAAGCCAGAGGAGAAAGAGAGACAATCACAGAACTCAACAGAGGTTTCCAACATGCAGCGAGACAAGACAAGAAGTACTACAGTGATGCATGCAAGGAAAGAGAATCAGAAACTATTAGAGGAAGAACAAGATCAGCTTTCTTAAAGCTACAAGAGTTAAAGAGAAAATTCAAGCATCAAATTGAAATGCTACAAGATACTCAAGGATCCATGTTGCATGATGTTGAGAAGATCAAGAGAAGGTGAAAAGAATATACAGAATAATCATACTATAAAGATCAAGAGGATCAACAGCCATTTCAACCTGTACTTTATGATCAGGAACCAGTGAAGATGAAAGAAGAAGACAAAGCAGCATTAAAAGTATTAACAAAGAAGAAAGCACTGGGCATTGATGGCATTCCCACTGAGGTATTACAGCAATCGGATGCAGCTGTTAGCATACTTACAAAGCTCTGCCAGGAAAAAGGAAGACAACATCATAGCCAACTGACTAGAAAAGATCTGTGTTTATACTAATACTGAAGAAAGAAGATCCAACTGAATGTGGAAATTATCACACAATCGCTCTGACCCTACATGCCAGCAAGATCCTACTCAAGATCTTTCAGCAGAAACTACAACCATTCCTGTACGTGAACCACCCAAAGTGCAAGCAGGGTTCAGGAATGGGCGAGAAACGAGAGACATCATCGCAGAAGTGAGATGGATCTTTAAAAAGACAAAAGAATACCAACCAAAAGGATATCTTTATATGTTATATAGCAAGGCTTTTGACTGTGTAAAAAATGAGAAACTGTGGGCCACATTAAGAAGCATGTGTATACCAGAACACCTGATATTTCTTTTGCACATTATTTACATTGATCAAGAAGCAACAGTTCCAACAGAACTAGAAGAAACAGAATGGTTTAAAATCACCAAAGGTGTATGACAAGGCTGCATACTTTCCCCCTACCTTTTTAATTTATATGCAGATCAAATCATCAGAGAAGAAGGACTGTATGAAGACAACCGAGGTGTGAAGATTGGTGGACAACTCATCAACAAGCTTTGCTATGCTGATGATACCACAATACTGACTGAACATGAAGATGATCTGAAACATTTGCTTCTCAAGATCAAGGTACATAGGGCCCGTTATTGAGTTGGCTGAGCTATGCGCCACTTCGGCGCATAGCCCTGCCTGCTCACCCTTAACCTCCGATATTCAATGCCAAAAGTTTGCCTAGTTTTAGCAGTGGAGCGCTAAATGGCTAGTGGTCCAATATTGCTGCTACCCACTTACCATAATTCTCTGCCCCCGCTCTGCTCTGATGCTAACCAGATAACATCAGGGCACGTAGGGGGCATAGATGGGAATATTCAATGGCACTAACTGTGTAGGTGCCGTCAAATATTCCTGTTTAAGGCATTCACATGGTATACTGGGCTGTAAACCATGTAAATGCCTTTTGAATATCAGGCCCATAGTCTTAAAATGGACTTGCACCTTAACATAATGAAGACAAAGATCCCGATAACTGGCAAAATCAATAAAATCATCATTGATGGAGAAGAAATTGAAATAGTAGACAACTTTAACCTGGTTGGATCAATAATAAATAAAGAAACGACAAGCAGTCAAGAAATCCGACGATGCATTGCTCTTGGCAGAATGGCTATGAAGGACTTAGACAAGATTCTCAAGGGCAGAGATGTCTCTCTCCATACAAAGCTTTGACTTCTCTAAGCCATGGTATTTTTAATAATGTCATAAGAATGCGAAAGTTGGACAGTGAAAAAGATAGACAGGAAGAAAATCTGCTGTTTGGAAGACCTGAGGAGGTAGCATTCGTAGCCTTTCTGCTGAAGAGAATAGCCACCACCATGTCTTAGCAGTGGCACCTTGCAGCAAGACCAAGTTCCCATTACCATGCCCTATACGGAGCTGCAACAGGTGCCTCAGGCCAAGGATGTTTACTGCAATGACTGGGCATTCTTGGGACAGATTGGAGGGTAAGTGTGGAGGGCAAGATACGGGAGGGAGAAGAGGTTGGGTTGCATATGGGAATTTGTATGCTCCTCTATCCCAAATGGAAGAATCTCAACTGGGAAGACTGGATGGACCATGTGGTCTTTTTCAGCCATTATTTATTATGCTACTATGCAATCATATGGTTAGAGCAACTGCTTAGTACAAGAAGATCAAGAGTTCAATTCCCACTGGCACTCCTTGTGACCTTGGGCAAGTCACTTTACTCTCCATTGCCTTGGAAGAAAAGACCTGGAAATCTACTTCCGGTGATACATGGCCAAAAAAACCCCAGAGGCAGCTGGGTCACCAGGAGTCAGTACTGACTTGACAGCACAAAAATAAATATCATGTTTCTGTATTAGTGTGCTTGTTTACAATGAAACAGAGCAAATGATGGCTGATAAAGACCATCTGGCCCATCTATTCAGTCTTCCCATCTATACACAACAGCTACTAAGCTCTACAATCCCTTCTTCTTCCTTAGAGATCCTCTGGTTTTGTCCCATGCTTTCCTGAATTCAGATTCAGTTCTTGTCTCCAACACCTCCTCTGACATCTACTACCCCTTCCATAAAAATATTCCCTTATATTGCTCCTGAGTCTATCCCTTTCATCTTCATCTTATGCCCTCTCATTCCAGAGCTTCCTAATGACTCCTTAATGTCTTCCTGAAGTCTACGACCTTCACTTTTGAATGATCCATATCCATCTATGGTCTAAGAGCAAACCACACCATCCGGTGACCACTGAATGCCAGATGCTCTGTCTAACCTGAGCCTCTGTTACTTTTATCGTAACAGATTTATGATTGGGGTTGCTAACCAGCCAATTTTCAGCTGGCCTGGCCAGTTCTTATATGGCTAGGCTGGCTGCCAGCAGACAATTAAAACTGGCAGTTGAAAAACTGTTTGTTTTTTTTTGCTCTGGCGGGACCAGGGGTGGGTCTCTCTTTCTCCTTGTCCTCCCACAGCCTCGCCCTCTTTTCCATTCCAGCAGGAGCTCCTGCATCTTACAGAGCCAAGGTTGCGATAGCATTAATAATTTAAAAAAAAAAAACACGCGTGCAGCCGCTGCGGATTCTTCCGGCCTGCACTATTGAACCTCTGCTGCGGTGTCCCGCCCCCAAAAGTAAGCTATGCTAGAAGGAGCGGGACGCAGCAGCAGGTCGGAAGGCTCCGCAACAGTTGCACACCTGTTTTGTTTTTTATTATTGTTATCATAGCTGCGGCTCTGTAAGATGCAGGAGCCACAGCTCTGTAATATGCAGGAGCTGTGGCTAGATCAGAGGAGAGGATGAGAGTTGTTTTTATTTTATATTATTTCTGCACAGCTGTGGCTGCTGAATATGGGGAGTAGGGAAGAAAGAAGGGGAATATGGTGGATCAGTAGGGGGTAGGGAGGAGAGGAGGAGATGCTGGATAGGGAGTAGAGAAGAGAGATGGGGAAATGCTGGATCATGGAGGGGTAAAGA
Organism: Ichthyophis bannanicus; assembly: GCA_033557465.1. Lineage (NCBI taxonomy): Eukaryota > Metazoa > Chordata > Amphibia > Gymnophiona > Ichthyophiidae > Ichthyophis > Ichthyophis bannanicus. Next base: position 873,550,078 of record CM066035.1, on the reverse strand, counting down.
AGACAGAGGGGTGTGCAGGACACAGGGAGGGGGAGGGAGATATAAGGAGACAGTGGGGATATACTGGACTGGAGGGGGGAGAAATAAAGTTGGTAGTGGCAGATGGTAGGTTGGAAGAAGGGGGAAGCATGCTAGAAGGGTCTGATGCTTGGAGATGATCAGGTAGGGTTGCCAACCAACTGGTTTTAGTATAACCCCTGCCCCCCCCTATCAGGAGGGAGCGGATATATACCATCAGACTTCTACAGTAGTATAGATGTAATTCAAGTGTATTCAGTGTAGCTGAGGGAGGAGTCTGTTCTCTCTGTCTGGTGAAGAAAGAGCAGAAAAATACGAACCTTGTCTTATCTTCCTCTGTGAAGTGAAGAGAAACATAAGAGGAAAAGAAATTATAAAAGGAGGATTGGATATAGGACCCACTGCCAGGGTGATGTTATACCCTGCATCATATCGCCCGATCTCAAGCATATCATTCTTAGCTAAAACAATCGAAAAAGCGGTTCAGCAGCAGCTGCAAGATCACATAGATGATAGAAAAGCCTTAGATATGCATCAATATGGGTTTCGTCAACATCACAGAGTAGAAACACTACTGCTGGCACTCCTCGACAATCTCCTCAGGGGCCTTGAGAACAAAAATACTATGTTCATACTTATATTTATCGACATTTCAGCTGCATTTGATACAGTTCACCACAGCACCCTCTTAAACCGTCTTGCGTCCATAGGTATAGCAGGGACCCCCCTAAAATGGTTTGCATTATACATTTCCAACAGGATGCAACAAGTCCAATTCAACGACGACAAAGCAGATGCCTTCCCCCAAACCCAGGGGATCCCTCAAGGGTCAGCCTTATCATCGCTCCTATTCAATTTGTACATAAAACCGATCTGCGAGATCTTTCAGAAGCACAACATCAATTACCACATCTATGCTGACGATGTGATGCTGTACACGCAACTTGACATAACACAACCAGATTTCACTCCAATAGAAGAATGCCTTGACTTGCTTCAATCATGGCTCCAACAAAACAGCATGTCAATAAACCACAAGAAAACAGAGGTCATGTTTATCTCCAAGAAAACCAACTTCATCCCGCCCACCACAGTCACCCTTAACAAAAACATATATCATACGAAGCCTGCAATAAAATATCTAGGGGTCCTACTAGACAGCAACCTTAGGATGGATAAACACCTCCGAACAATTAACCGAGCCATTTTTTACAAACTGAAAGTTCTTCAACCACTTCGCAATATCCTCGAAAAATCTGACTTCAGAACTGTTGCACAAGCTCTCATCATCCCTCACCTGGACTACTGCAACGCCATTCTGCAAGGCCTTCCGAAGAACACCCTAAACATCTTGCAAATGGCTCAAAATGTTGCTGCAAGAGTCATCATGGAAAAAAAAGTCACAGATCACATAACACCAGTACTAATGGAACTGCATTGGCTCCCGGTGACCGCTTGCATCATGTTCAAACTTCTCATAACAACATTTAAGCTTATCCACAACATCGCACCATCATACCTCGATAACCTAATTACTATTCAACCCCACAACAGGAGCAGAAGAACCATAAACCTCAACGCTCTCTGTGTTCCGAACAGCATAAGAACTGTCAAAGCAGAAACAAGCAATAGGGCATTCACATATACAGCACCAATCCACTGGAACCAACTCCCACACGAGTTGCGACTCACAAACAACTTGAGTGAATTTAGAAGGAAACTCAAAACTCACTTATTTCAGGCCCACTACAACCTGACCTAAATGCGACACTCTACCTCAACCAAATGTCTTTTGCCTGCCACGCCTGCATTTAAAACACCGGTATGTAATCATGTATATTTGTATATTTTGGGCCCCACCCACGCACCTGCAATCAAATGTATACTTAGATTTGTGTGCCCCAATCAAATGTATATTGGATCCAACTGATTTTCCTGTCTTATGTAAATCATTGCCTAATCGTAATGTATATCTAAAAATCCCTGTATTATACGATACATAATGATTCTGTAAAGTAAACCGCTGCTGATCGTAGGAAGCAGCGGTATACAAATGTTTACTAAATAAATAAATATACAAGTTGCATGATATAGGAATATAGTTAAATAATCAAGCTCCCAATCCAAAAAATAGTTATAGATTAAATTTACTATTGTTAAACAAGTTATTAACTATTAATTAACAGGTTCCAATTAGTTACAACTAACAGAAATGAATTGAGAATCTAGGATTCTTTCACTAGAACACTCCAAACCTATTGCAACTAATATTCAAGGACAATACTTTCCTATTAATATTTCACAAGTCTTTTCACACAGAAGTTTTCTTTCACAGAAACCACCTTTTAACAGGTAAGCATTCCATTAAATCAGAGTACTCTGTACTTTTAAAAAGAAGTTAAGTGTCATGAGCTCACAATTTTTTCTTTATTCCAGGTGTTGGTACACATGTGCCTCACGCATCCTCGTCACTCTCTTGCATTGGGGCCCAATGAATTCAGTGACTGCAGACTCCTCAAGGTCCAATTCAGTTCTTCAGCTCCCCAGATTCAGTGAAGCTCTCTCCAGAATTTCAGTTTCTACTCCCTATCTTTACCAGAATCAATAAAGCAAAACCCTATCTGGGTGGGGGCCTCTCAGCAGTCTGGAAGGTATTTCAGTTTAGAGTGTTTAGAACCAGGCTCAGTCCCTAACTAAATGGAAATAAAAAGATAATTAAAATTCCCTAACTATTTCCTCTTATCCTGACACTCACACTCACTCAAACACTCTCCTGGGTATTCTAACAATTCATCATTTCTGGAGGGAAATCCTTATCCTTAATATTTTCCTGCCAGGAAGCTATTATTTGGTAAGTGCAGGCTGACAAAAGCACCTGCTTTTAAATTCAAAGCTTCCGAGAATCACACAGCAGTACCAGCCAGTCAGCTCATCAACATTCCCTTTACTTTGGGCTTCAGTCTAGTCAGAGCTCTGACAGGATTTTAAACTTATTTAGTTTTATTCAGAAAATATTCCTCCACATTCCTGGATGTGAGCCTTGTTTAAGTTCTTATTACAAAAAATCCACAGCAGGCCTCAACAAATCCCAACAAGCATAGAGGGCCTCTTCTATTTCTCTCCAACTAAGTTATTCAAGTTTTCCAACCAATTTTCTCCTTTGGACACTAGGATACAGTGTCAGGATTGTCACCAGAAAAAAAGTTAATCCTCTTTCTCTTGTCCAGGATCAGCAATTTTAAAAGCACATAGAGGGCCTGTTTCTGTCCCATGAATAGCAGGGATGGATGTCCATCCCCATTATTTGTGCCCTCCCTGCCAGCGTCTAATCTCCCCTTCAGTTGTATGGAGAGGTTAGATGGGGGCAGGGAAGGGGCGGATTGGTGGCAGAGTTAGGACAGATGGTGTGCAATCACTGGTCCTGGATGTACAGGGCCGATTCTAATGTCGACCATTTACATCCTGGGCTGGCGACTTGTGCGGGGAAGTTATTCCACCTCTGAGGTGGAATAACATCACTGGATGTCTTTTTTCGGTGGACCCAGGGCACAGATGGGGCAGGGGGGCTCAAGGACATTCCCTGCGGCCCAACTGTGGCCTTAGGAAGTTGGATTGGGGGTCGAGCTGCAGGGAAAGCCTTTGTTCAGCCAGCAGCCAGGATCGTGCCTTTACAATGGAACCGAGGTGCCACAGTTCCATTGTAAAACCCTGACTGAGTTATTCGGGCTTTCCCTGTACATGCAGACTGGGCTGAAACGCAGTCCCAGCCTGCACATACAGGGCTGTTCACGATTCTGGTCCCACAGTGCTAGACGTGCTCCACGGGATCAAAATTGTGACCCCCTCTATATGTCCAGTTCAAGCCGAACGTACAGAGTGGCTGTACATCCGGGATGGAATGAGCCTGAGAGTCTTTTTCTATTGTCATAGACTCCTGTTTAAAATCCACAAGAGTTTCAGATTTTCCAACAATAAATCAAGTCCAAATATTCCCACAAATACTCTCAAGGCTAAACCCAAGCACTCACCTCCAATGCTCAGTTAAATCAGTGTGAAAAGGATTACTTTCCAGGCAGCAGCTCCTGTAACAGGCAGTTTTAACCCCAACTTTTCTCAGCAAAGTCAATCTAAAGACAGCCAATGTCTTCTCAACTATTTTCCTCTCTACATCAGTATTTTAAATTTTCAAATCAGGCTCATACACACAGAGCCCTACCTTTACACTTATGTTCTCCTGCCTCACACTGCGGCCTCTGTTACACTTCCCTCTCTCTTAAGCTTCTGCAGTTTCTTGTTCAGAAAGGCTGCGCACTCCTGAGATCCCTGCACTTCCCCCACCTAAAAACACAGCTTAGGAGTCTGCAAAACTTCCCTGGAGCAGAAAGAAAAACAAATCCATCTGCCACAGTTAACAGTGGACAGCACTTCCCCAGCCTAGCAAGGCAAAAATGTATTTTATTTTTAACCCTCAGGTTACATTAGGCTGGCCTGGCCAGTTTTGGGAGCTGGATGCCAGCGGTCAGTAGGATTGTAAAATTGGCCAATGAAGGGCCGATTTTCTGCCAACTGCCAGCCTCAGCTTGGCTCCCACCTTCTAAGCTGCTTGCCCATCCTGCCCTTGCCCACTGCCACTTTTTCCTGTTCCATTAGCATTGGCAATGGCACCAGTGGACCTCCAATTTAATAAAAAACAAAAAAAGTGGGTCTTTGCAACTCCACCCTTGCAAGGCTGGTCTGGTTCTTCCCTTCTCTGACGTAGCTCACATCAGAGGGGGCGGGATCAGACCATTCATCTAATCACAGAGATGCAAACACCCACTGTTTGGGGTTTTTTCTTAATCGGGGTCCGCTGCCGCCGCCAGTGGAACAGAAAAAGCGGCAGCGGGGCAAGGCAGGCAGTATTGGAGGGGAAGCCAGCTGGATCTGGACATGAGGTGGGGTGAGAAGATGCTGGACATGGGGGTATAGGGACAGAAGGGGTGCTGGGCACTGGGGGAATGGGATCAAAGGGTTATACTGAGCATTGACGGAGATGCTGAGCATGAGTGAAGGGGTATACTGGATATGGGGTAGAGGTACATATGAGGAGATGCTGGACATAGGGGGATGCTGAACATGGGGGAGAAAGAAGAGGCAAAGCAGGGAGATGTTGGATAATAATATGGGGAATGGGAACACAGAAAGAAGATGGTGAACGTGGAGGAAGAGATGCAGGACAGGGAGAGGGGTTGATACTGGACATGGGGGGAGAGGGGGAGAGTTAGTGAAAGACTAGGAAATAAGAGGCTGGGGAAGGAGAGAGAGATGGGAAATGGGAGGGTTGGGGTGAGAAAGAGATGGAAAGCTATAGCTAGATAAAGTAAAAAGGGTGAAATTGAGGAGTGATTGGTAAGAAGAAGGAGTGAAATCTGGATAGAGAAACAGAATAATAAATGGAAGAAAACTGAAAAAAAGAAGAGATCAGTGTTAAAAAGTGATGTAAGGGAGGACGTGAAGACAGGAGGAGAGAGAAGAAATGGCAAATGGACAGAAGACCATAAAAAGAGAGCTAAGAGAAGACAGAGGGAAATAAAAACTAGAGACTGGGACCAACACCATTAGAAAAATAAAATGACCCAACAAGAAAGGTAGAAAAAATAATTTTATTTTCTATTTTGTAACTGGAAAATGTTGGTATTTAGAAAGTACATCTGCCAGGAGTCAGGATTGGTGTCGGACATGTCTGGGGCCTAGTCCAAGGCAAAAATCTGAGAAGGAACCCTAAAGCCTCAGACAGCTCTAAGGCCCTCTCTGGCTTGGGGGCAATTACCTTGGTTGTATCCCTCTTAATGCCAGTTTTGACATCTGCTGTCTTTTGTTTTGGACAATAGAAACATAGAAACATAGAAAAATGATGGCAGAAAAAGACCACATGGCCTATCTAGTCTGTCCTTCCATATCAACAACAGTGGGAAATGCATTTATTTCTGTTTCTCTGGTGTTGCACTGCATCTGGCTTTCTGAGGCTTTAGTTTAATTTTTTGTCTACATATTTCTATTTTCACTTTGTGGTCACTTATTGGCAGAGGCCTATCTGTAATATGTGTGTTTGTGTGTGTGTGAGCAAGACTGTGTATATTCTGCTAGCATGGAATTTCTGTTTGTGTAGTAATTGGGCTTGTTTAGCTTTCCTAATAGGTTTATTGATGTTTTAGGGCCCACTGCAATATTTGTGGTGTTGCATTTTTCTATAGTAGATAGGATCCTTGTGTTAGTTTTTGAAGTTAGTACTGGCATGGTAGATTTGCTCTTGGTCCCGAATAACTTTTTTGTATTAATTCGTGCTTTGCCCAACCATTAGATGATTGCTTCTGGGAGTCAGCAGAGAGTAGGGCATTCAAAGCTAAACAATAAATTCTGAGAGCCAGAGGGGACATACGGGTTAAGATATCCTTAGGGTATCAACACTTTAAATCATCTCTGGGGCTTGCCCTGATTTATTCACAATATGCTTGGTATTGAGAGGGATTTTTTCTCGTACGGTAAGTTTTGTGAGGAAGGTTCTAGCTCTGCTCTGCACAGATTGTTGGAGAAAGGGCTGGGGGGAGGGATTCGGTAGATGCAGAATATATGTTTGGATTTAATGCCATATGGGAGAACATATGTGTCAGAGGGGCCTGAGAAGGGTACTGGGATGAATAGGTGCTGAAGAGTCCAACCTCTTGTACACACACACCCACACCCACACCCACCCCTTGATATAACCTGCAGACACTAAAATCTGCACCGTTGCCCTCTCTGTAATTATTTTTTATGGGTGGGGCAGGGGGCAGAGGGCGGGGTGGGGCGGGCATGGGCAGAGCATGGCTAGCCATAGGTATCGGGTTTTTTCCTTTCAAAATGTTGACAACTCTACTTATGATGCTTGCAGCCGCTGTCCTTCTAGGTAACAGCACCTCTCAGCTCTTGTAACTCCGCATAGCTTCCACACAGAGTTTGCCTGTCCTGGCTCTTCAGGGGCTCATCCACAGCTTGTGTCTGTCTTTACAAGCTGGACTCCCAGAATCTGCTGCCCCAAGGCTCTCTGTCTCTGCTCCTCTGGTCTGTTCCTGCCTCCTACAGCCGCTAGTCTCTCCTGCATTTCTCTCTCTCTGCTGCCACTGTCTGCTCCTGCAGTTTCTTTTCTCTCTGCACTGTCACTGTCTGCTCCCTTCAGCATCACACCCAGTGCTTACTTTCTGGTTATTAGCTTCTTCAAGCTCACTGCTTACCCTTTATAGGATCTGCTTTCCCTCGGGCTCTTTACTGATGCTAGTCTCAGCCATTTTCATCTGCTGATGATCATTCCTCTCAGCTCTTCTTTTCTCTCTGGCTCTCTAGGCATCTCTCCTCTCTCTCTCTCAATTAATCTTCTGCCTTGCCCTGGGTCTCTTCTCTATGGAAGGAGGATGAGGGGCTCCTTATAGTGCTGCAGCTCAGCTCTTCCCAGTTAGACAGGCTTCTGTCACCTGAGCACATGGATCCTCTGGTTTTCTGTCCATGTGCTCTCTACAGTCTTTTATGGCAGGCTCTGAGCAACAAATGCCTGTCAATCATCTGCTTTTCTTCTGCTCTTCCTCGGGGCAGTTTCTCCATGAACTTCACTTCTAAGTCAGGGTATGTGGAGTATGATCTCAATCATGTAAATTTACTGCTAATGCTTGGCATAGTACTTGCATCGTGCCAAAGACAGCTTCCTTCTGGAGTTCGTAAGATGTGCTTGGAAGTTCTTCTTTATCAAGCCTGTGGCCCCCAATACAATGGGAAATATGTCTGAAATTTTCTGACACATTTTCTTGGTCTCTGACTGCATTAATAGCAGTACATTATCTCCTCTTTATCTGCAGAAGTCCACTTAACTGTAATTAATCCTCTTAACGTTTTCATTAATTTCTGTAATTTATCTCTTGCCACAGTGGGTCCATGAATAGGCTCATCATGGCCTTTGTCTATGGCAGAGATGTTATCTACATCTGCAGTGCTTTGCACGTTCACAACCGCTGTCATTAGCCCTAGTGCGTAAGCTATGGTGGGCACCTTTTCATCCTGGGCAACATGTGGCCAACACATATTTTTCTTTTTCGTTCCTCAATTGTAGTGTCGCCTTGCTGAGATTTAGTATAGATGTTATCCAACGGGGTCACTATGTGGAGGTATTCAGCAAGACTAAGAGAAGCACATCAATTCACCACCGTTAGTGAATTTTTATGTTGTGCACTCCTATTTGGTTACTGACATCACTCTTCCTCTTCTTGAAGAGGGGGTGTTCTTTTATCTCCAACATCATGACTCCTCTCCTGTGCCATCCTGGTGCTGCTTTGCACTGTGGGGCAAAGGGGGAGGTCCAGGTGCTGATGCTCTCCATTTTGCTTCTAGAGCTACTGGCATGGAGGGGTCCAGGTCCTACTCTCTCCAGTTTATCAGACTACGGCCCCTTTAAGACAGCGAGTAGGGTCGTGGCTTGCCCTCTACTTGTCTTGCTGCTGCTCTGCCTACCCTCTCCCATTGCTGCTCTGCTCTCCACCACTTTCCTGACTCCACAGCCTGGCCTCTCTTTTGCCACTGCCATTGCAATTGCAGCTCTTTCACATCTGCCGCATTCACTTGTCAGTTGCCCCCACGACTCTTTAATTCTGCCTCCTCACATCAGGCAGCACCCTCAGGTAAAAAGTTTTATTCTTTTTAACTGTTTACATAAGCACCAAGTCCTGCAGGGCCCCTTCCCACATGGGTTCCATTACCAGCTGCCTGGACCGCTGCCCTGTTTACCTTGTACAGAACTGCGTAATGTTGGAAGCATGTAAAAATAAAATCATAGTAAAATAAAACATTTTTTAGAAAACAGGCTTCTCTTAGTCACAGATGAGCTGCTTTTTTTTCAAAAACTTGACTAACTATAGATACATATGTGGAAGTATTACTTAGCTAGAAGAAGATGAGGAAGTGAAACTGGCATGTTCATCTGCTTCACTACAAGATGACTTTGTGTTTCAAGACTGCAGAGTCGTTTAATGAAAGCCCTGATCATGGTGTGAGTTCAAATTCCAGACCCTCAAGCAGAACATTTTGCAGAGAGCCTCCAGAACAGAGGAGGGGGGGCTCCTTTCTCTCGTCTCCTTAATACAGCAACAACTGGGACAGTGCAAGGGGCAGCTTGGTCTATTCCTGAGTCCTTTTCCTCTTTACCTCCTCACCTCATTCCCTCCCTTCTCCCATGGTTCATTTCCAGGTCCTTCCTCTCCTGTCCTTCTTATTCCCTTCTCCCCAATAGTCTCCTCTTCAATTCTTCTAAACCATTTCCACTTCTCCAGCACCTACCTCATATGGTTGGTCCCATACTCAGTTGTGGTAGACATCTTTAGTCAGAAGGGGAAAGTATATTGAGCTCCAAATTCAGCGCGGGTCCAGCAGATGAGTGCTAGCCCCTGAGGGATTTGCAGCAATATCAGAAGAAATTAGCACATGAATTCAGTAGTGATGTATCAGAAAAATATTGTTGATAAGATCTTGTAGATTAAAGCTCTCTGTGAGAAGTGGAAGGAGCTGCTGCTATCTTTATATGAGTGGATAGCACTGGTTAAGATGATGGTGTTCCCCAAGTTGTTGTATGTGTTGCAAACAGTGCCCCTTTGGGTAAAAATTTGGGGTGCGTTAAACTTCCATAGCTATGTTTGGCAGTTTATATGGGGGGGAGGGAAGGGTAGTGTGCAAGAATTGGGTATGCCAAATTAATTAGGAGAATGGGGGAGTAGGTTTACCTGATTTGCAGCTTTTTAATGTGGTGGCTGTTGAGGTGGACTCATGAAACTTATATGGGGAGGGCAAAATTTGCAGTGGAGGAAATCTGGGATAGCATCCTATAGCTTTATTAATCTGATTTATGGGAGGCCAGCTTCAAAAGAGTGACTGGGGAGGGGGGAGAGTTGCTTACCTCCTTTAGAAAGTCATGGAGGTGGTGGTGGCATAGGTCTGGGGGGATACAGGCCGTGACATCCTTCCTTCAAATGGTAGGAAACTTGGCTTTTGAGTCTGGACTTGGTAAATCTAGATTTTGGAGTGGAGGGAGAAGGGGTATAAAGATCTTGGTCAACTAGTGCTCTCAGTGAGGGTGTGTTTCCGAGCTTTTCGCAAGTCAAAGAGAAGTGGCAATTATCCTATACTCACTTACTGCAGTTTTTGCAGATTTGCCACTATTGCTTGGAGTTGCAAGCAAAGATCCCAGAAGGGGCAAAGCTGACGGAAACTAATGTGTATTTCCAAGGAGTGCATCACTATTGGAAGAAACTCACTATTTGGTATCAAACTGGGAGGGGTTTGGGAGATAGCGCATAATTAAATATATTGGCCAGGACTTGGGGGTAGCAACTGGAGAAGGAGTTAATGGAGGAGCTCCTAGAGAGGCTTTTTGAAAGTATCCCAAAGACTATAATAACGTGGGTCTCCAAGAGTTGCAGTTTAAATGTCTGCAGCGAGCATATGTTATGAGACGGGAGCAAGATTTAAAATGTAGGAAGATGATCAATGACAAAAGTGAAAAGTGCACAAAGGGAATTTTAGGCATACCTTTCTAGAGTGTACTGGGTTGGGAGAGTTATGGGGATTGATGAAGGAGGTTGCGGAAGTGGTTACAAGAAAGAGCATAGAGAGGACTTATAAGTTGATTATGCTATGAGATGGGACACCATTTTAAGAGGGCAAAGGGGTGAAAGCAGAAAGAAAATTTGTGATGCTGGCCATCTTGATGGACAAGAGGATGATCCTAAAATACTGAGTGGGGGAAACAAGCCTGTCGGGGCAGCACTGGTTCAATGTGATGCATGACCTAGCATTGGCAGAGTGGGCCACCTACAGGCAGATGATTCAACCTTGGTAAAAGTGTTATTTACAGCTATGGCTTGGAGGATGGGGGAGGAGGAATTGGAAAAGCCTCAAAGGAACATCAAGTAATCTTTTGTAGGTTCCAGCAAAGGCTGTTGAGATATTATTGAGGTGTTGTTCATTTCTGGGCAATTTCTCCAAATGGGTTAGTTTTGCTCATACCATGACAGTCATGAACCTCGCTTCTAAGCCAGAGTATGTGGAGTATGATCTCAGTCTCACAAATTTACTGCTAATTCTTGGCATACTACTTGCATCATGTCAAAGAGAACTGGAGTTCGTAAGATGTAACATGTCTGGGTAGCTTGTCAAGATGTGCTTGGAAATTCTTTATCAAGCCTGTGGCTCCCAGTACAATAGGAAATATTTCTGTATTTTATTTATTTATTTATTTATTTATTTGAACAGTTTTCTATATATCCCCTTCCAACGATCAGGGGCGGTTTACATAGAACAGTTAACGTTACGGTTACATAGAACAACAATTAAACTATATACAGAGAACATTTAACATGCCATCTACACCCGGGATGAGTATAGTGGAGGTTGGATAATATAACTATATACATAATAGGATACATAATGTGTGTAATGAACAGAGGTGGCTGAGGGGGGGGGGAGGTTCAGCCTGGGAGGGAGTGCTAGGCAGTAGTTGGGTTGCTGGGTTGTATGTTGCTGGGATGTATGATTGTATCATTAATGGAGGGGTTATTATAGTGTTTGGTAAATAGAAGTGTTTTCAATTCTTTTCTGAATGCTTGAAGGTCTTTTATTGATCTGATTGGGTCTGGGAGAGAGTTCCAGAGTGTAGGCACCTTATAGGAAATGGTTCTATTACTGGTTGCCTGTTTTGTTTTTCAGAATGAGGAAGGAGTTGCTAGTAGGTTTGACTTACTTTTTCTCCTACTTCTATTTTCTGGTTGGATTTGTATCTTAGTTGTAAGAAAGGATGGGGAGATATTATTAAGTTTGAATGTGGTGACTAGGGATTTGTATTTTATCCTACTGGCCGCCAGGAGCGAGTGAAGGCTGTAGAGGATAGGGAAAATATGATCGGTAAGTTTTGCCTAGGATATGACTCTTGCAGTGACATTCTGGGCCAGTTGGAGAGTGTGGAGACTCTTTTTAGGCAATCCTTGAAGTATACTATTACAGTAGTCCAGATGGGGAGTGATAACGGCCTGTACTACTGTTCGGAAATCATGGGTCTCCAAGAGGGGTCTGAGGTACTGAATTGTCTTTAGTTTGTAAAATATGGTTCTTGCCGTTTGCTTGATTTGTGCTGTCATTGATAGTGATTTGTCTATTGTAGTGCCTAGGTATTTAACCTCATCTTTGATTGGAACATTTGTTTCATGAAGTTTAAATGTTGAGGGAGGGGTGAAGTTTTGATTTCTTGTTGTAAATAAGATGTCCGTTTTTTTTTTATTTATGTGAAGATTATTTTCCTTTAGCCAAGATTCAGCTTCAGCTATGCAATTTGTGATATTATGGTATGTGGGACTTTTTATGTCTATGGGTGTGTAAACCATAATATCGTCTGCATAGATGTGGTAGTCTATATTTATTTATTTATTTATTTAACAGTTTCTTCTATACTGCCCCTTCCAGAGATCAGGGGCGGTTTATATTGAACAAAGATTAGCATACTTCCGTATGTCTTACATGGAACAAGTTTTAACTATGTACACATTTTGTTACATGGAACGTATTTTAACATTAACAATAGTATTTTTATTTTATTTTTTTTATACTTATATACAGGTTAATTATATTGAGCGTAACTTATATACAGGTTGTGGATCAATGAGCATGACATAGTTAATTAACATAAGTTATTTACATTATAGAAGTAGCTGTCGGTTAGGGTAAATCGTTTTGGGTGTTGTGTGTCTTAAGTTAAGTATCTTTCTTGTGTTCTTCTTGTGTTAATCATTTGTTCTGTCTTGAGGGCTGTGGATATTCTTTTGAGATTGTCTAGGAGAGGTTTTTTGTTGGTAGGTGATCTCAAAGTGTTTTGTAAACAGGTATGTTTTTAATTCCTTTTTTGTATTTTTTGTATTGTATTTCTTGAAGACTGAGCATATAGGTTGAAGGTATATGTTGAACAATAGAGCGGAGAGTGTGGAGCCTTGTGGAATTCCCTGTTCTTGTGGAAAGGTGGAGGAGAGTTCCTGGTCAACTTTCACATACGAGTGGTTGGATAAGTAGGATTTAAACCAGCTGAAGGTAGTACCGGTTATGCCTATATGTGCAAGTCTTGTTAGGAGTGTGTTGTGATTGACATTATCAAAAGCAGAGGATATATCCAGGAACACCAAGAGGTAAGCTTGGTTTATATTATCTAGGCCACAGAGTAGAGTGTCAAATAGTACCAGGAGTAATGTTTCTACTCCATGGTATGGGCGAAACGCATATTGGTGTTCATCAAGCGGGGCATGACTATCGATGTAGTCTTGAAGTTTATTTATTTATTAACTTTTATATACCGCACTATTTAGTATCAGAGCGGTTTACAAGGAACATTAACAGACAAGCAACTTTACAGAGAATGAATAAAGAACAGGCATAAAACATCAGAACCGGTATCTTAACCTTAACAGGCAAAAACAACAATTCTTGGTAACAAGGCAGGGCGGTAAATTACAAGTAAATGGGTAAAACTAAACAAAGGGAAAGGGTGGAGGGAGAAGAGGAGTGGGAGAGGGAAAGGGAGGGGAAGAGGGGGAGGAGGGAGAACAAAGAGCAGCATCAAGTTCTTTGGTCAGCATTAAGAGAGTCCTTAAAGTATTAGCATTATGGGAGTTGGGTTTGCGCAACTTTTTCTATGATTTTTGCTAGGAATGGAATGCTAGTAATCGGTCCGTATGATGTAGGATCGTCCTTGTTAAGGGATCCGTTTTTAAGTATGGGACGGATTATAGAATGTTTGAGTGTAATTGGCATCGTTCCCAATGTTAATGATTGATTGACAATTTCCATGATGAAGGGTGCTAGTTCAGTTTTAGTTGCTTTAATCCAAGCGACCAGGCATGGATCAAGGTACGATGCAGTGGTGTTATTTTGGCTATTGTTTCTAGGGTTTCTTTTGTGTTGATGAGGTGAAAGGTTTGCCATTTGCCAGGGGTGAAGTGACCTTCTCTAAGGGGGAGGAAGGATAAAGGATCTTTGTTTTTTTAATTTTGTTGCTAGATGGTTAGCCATTGTCTGTGGGTTGATCTGTGTGTTAGATGTGTAGTTTTGGTGTGTTTTGGTTAAGGTTTTCACTAATTCAAATAATTCCCTGGGGCAATTTAAGGCTTTGTTTAATATATTTGTGAGGTAGTTCTTTTTGGTTCTATGAATGGTTTCCTTGTAGGTATTCAGAGCAATAGTGTAAAAGTCCTTGTTTTCAGAGATTTTTCTTGCTCGCCGTCTCTTCTCGGCCTTATGAAGCTCCCTTTTGAGGGTTCAGATGTTGTGTGTGAACCATTTTTCAGAGTGCTTTTGGTTAACATTCCTGATAGATACGTTGGATTTCGTGGCATTGCTGATTATGGAAAACCAGATTTCAGTTGCATTATCAAGGTTAGTAGATTGCAGTGCAAGTTGATGAGTGACTTCTTCTAGGACTGATTCTTTGTCGAATTATCTAAATCTTATGATATGAGACTTCTTTTGGGGGGGATTGGGTAGTGAGGTTGATAGGAAAATTTGTTTGTATGATAAAGTGGTCTGACCATGGAACTTGAGTTGCTGTAGAGGGAAAAAACATTGGGTGTGCAGTGAGGGATATTGGGATGAAAATCATATCAAGGGTGTTACTTTTAATGTGAATGGGTTGGTTTATTACTTAAGAACATAAGAACATAAGATATGCCATACTGGGTCAGACCAAGGTCCATCAAGCCCAGTAATCTGTTTCCAACAGTGGCCAATCTAAGTCATATGTACCTAGCAGTTTCCCCAAGAGACACAAGTTCCACAATGCTTGTACTGGGTCAAGCAATGATATCTTCGGTCACTTCTTAATAATGGTTTATGGACCTTTCCTCCAGGAACTTGTCCAAACCTTTTTTAAACCCAGCTACACTAACAGCCTTTACTACATCCTCCGGTAACAAATTCCAGAGTTTGATTACACGTTGAGTGAAAAAATATTTTCTTTTATTAGTCTTAAATAGTTTACCCTGTAGCTTCATTACATGTCCCCTAGTCTTTCTATATTCTGATAAGGTAAACAATCGATCTACGTTTACCCGTTCCACTCCGTTCAATAATTTATAGACTTCTATCATATCTCCCCTCAGCCGTCTCTTTTCCAGGTTAAAGAGCCCTAACCTTTTTAGCCTTTCTTCATAGGAGTATCCTTCCATCCCCTTTACCATTTTGGTGGCTCTTCTCTGTACCTTTTCTAAAATCGCTATATCCTTTTTAAGATACGGCGACCAGAATTGCACACAATATTCAAGGTGCGGTCTCACCATGGAACGATATAGAGGCATTATAATATCTTTTGTTTTATTTTCCATTCCTTTCCTTATCATACCTAGCATTCTATTTGCTCTCTTGGCCGCCGCTGCACACTGGGCCAAGGGTTTTAACATGGTATCCACAATGACGCCTAAATCTTTTTCCTGGGTGGTGGTTCCTAATGTGGAACCTTGCATCGTGTAACCATAGTTTGGGTTGTTCTTCCCTAGGTGCATAACCTTGCACTTGTCCACATTAAATTTCATCTGCCATTTTGATGCCCAGTCTTCCAATTTATCAAGATCCTCTTGCAATTTTTCACAATCCTCTTGGGTTTTAACAACTTTAAATAGTTTTGTGTCATCTGCAAATTTGATAACCGCACTCGTTATTCCACTTTCCAGGTCATTTATGAATATGTCAAAAAGCAGCGGACCCAGCACAGATCCCTGGGGTACACCACTATTCACCTTTCTCCATTGGGAAAATTGGCCATTTAGCCCTACCCTCTGCTTTCTATCTTTTAACCAGTTCCTGATCCACAATAGTACACTGCCTCCTATCCCATGACTCTTTAGTTTTGCCAAAAGTCTCTGATGAGGGACCTTGTCAAAGGCTTTCTGAAAGTCCAGATACACAATATCAACTGACTCACCTTTGTCCACCTGTTTATTCACTCCTTCAAAAAAACATAACAGATTAGTAAGACAAGATCTTCCTTGTCTAAAGGAATGTTGGCTGTCTCCCATTAGGTTGTGACTATCTACATGCTGAGTAATTCTATTCTTTATGATGGTTTCTACCATTTTTCCCAGTACTGACATCAGGCTCACCGGTCTGTAGTTTCCCGGATCACTCCTGGAACCCTTTTTAAAAATTGGTGTTACATTGGCGATCCTCCAATCTTCAGGTATTAGAGATGATTTTAATGATAGTTCACAGATTACTGATAGCAGTTCTGCAATCTCATATTTCAGTTCTTTCAACACCCTTGGATGTATACCATCCGGCCCAGGTGATTTGCTACTCTTCAGTTTATCTAATAGTTGTAAGACATCTTCCCGATGTATCGATATTTCCTTCAATTCTTCCGCACCTTTAAATACTACTTCAGTCATGGGTAACATCCCTACATCTTCCTCAGTAAAGACCGAAGCAAAGAATTCATTCAGCCTCTCCGCTATCGCCTTTTCGCCTCTTAGTGCTCCTTTAACCCCTTTATCATCTAATGGACCAACTGACTCTCTCACAGGTTTTTTGCTACGAATGTACTTGAAAAGGTCTTTATTTCGCGTTTTTGCTTCTGCAGCAAGCTTCTTCTCAAATTCTCTCTTTGCCTGCCTTATCAATGCTTTGCATTTGACTTGCCAGTGCTTGTGCTGTTTCCAGGTTTCAGCGTTTGGCTCTTTTTTCCATTTCCTGAAAGATGCTTTTTTGGCAACAACAGCCTCTCTGACCTCACCTTTAAACCATGCTGGCAGTTTTTTGGACTTCCTTCCACTTTTCTTAAAGCGTGGAATACAGCTGGTCTGGGCTTCCAAGATAGTATTTTTCAACAACACCCAAGCTTGATGTACGTCTTTAACCTTTGCAACTGCTCCTTTTAGTTTTTTCTTAACTGTTTTCCTCATTTTATCATAGTCTCCCTTTCGAAAGTTAAAAGGTAGTACTGTGGATTTCCTTACTATCCCTCCTCCACTAATTAAATCAAAGGCAATCATGCTATGATCACTATTGCCAAGTGGCCCCAACACCCTTATCTCTTGCACTAGATCTGGTGTTCCACTAAGGACTAGGTCTAATATGGCTTCCCCTCTGGTCGGTTCATGAACCAGCTGCTCCAAGAAGCAGTCATTTATTTCATCTAGGAACTTTATCTCCCTAGCATGTCCTGACGTGACACTGACCCAGTCGATACCGGGGTAATTGAAATCACCCATTATTATTACTGCGCTGTAACTTTTGTTAGATTCCTTGATTTCTTTGAGCATTTCATCATCCATTTGGTCATTCTGGCCAGGTGCTCGATAGTACACCCCCACTGCCATTGCCTTCCCGCTTTTATATGGAATTTCAATCCATATAGATTCTACAGCAGATTTTGTTTCCTGCAAGACTTTAATCCTTTCTGAGTCAATGCCCTCTCTAACATAGAGCGCAACCCCTTCACCAATTTGATCAGCTCTATCATTACGATATAGTTTGTACCCAGGTATCACAGTGTCCCACTGGTTGTCCTCCTTCCACCATGTCTCTGATATTCCAATCATATCTAACCTTTCATTTAGTGCTATATATTCTAACTCTCCCATCTTATTCTTTAGACTTCTAGCATTTGCATACAAGCATTTTAGAGAATGTATTTTATTCATGTTAATTTGGCTATTGTTAGACATGGGTAAATTGGGATCTTTAAGCTCTGTCTGCTCCATACTTGTGGGCATTTGGGCTACTTTACTCTTTTGTGGAACCTCTCTGCTTTTGGTAGTATCCTTCAAGGATACATTCTTCCGAACCATTCGCTCTTGGGCGACTGTCGGCTTTCCCCTAATATCTAGTTTAAAAGCTGCTCTATCTCCTTTTTAAAGGTTAATGCCAGCAGCCTGGTTCCATCCCGGTTAAGGTGAAGCCCATCCCTTCGGAAGAGCCCCTCCTTTCCCCAGAATGTTCCCCAGTTCCTAACAAATCCAAAACCCTCATCTCTGCACCATTGTCTCATCCACGCATTGAGACTCCGGAGCTCTGCCTGCCTTTTGGGTCCTGCGCGTGGAACAGGAAGCATTTCGGAGAATGCTACCCTGGAAGTTCTGGATTTCAACTTCCTACCTAAAAGCCTAAATTTTGCCTCCAGAACCTCCCTACCACATTTTCCTATGTCATTGGTACCGACATGTACCAAGACAGCAGACTCCTCCCCAGCACTATCTAAGACCTTATCTAGGTGGCGCGTGAGGTCCTCTACCTTCGCACGAGGCAGGCATGTTACCAGGCGATCCTCACGTCCACCAGCCACCCAGCTATCTACATGCCTAATGATCGAATCACCAACTATAACGGCTGTCCTAACCCTTCCCTCATGGGCACATGGCCCTGGAGAAACTTCCTCGGTGCAAGACGGTTTTACATCACCTGGAGGACAGGTCCTAGTTACAGGATCACTTCCTGCCACACCAAGGTGATGCTCTCCTGTCACGTGACCTCTCTCCTCCATGGCAACAGGGGTGCTGCCAGACTGGAGGTGGGACTTCAGGACTATATCCCTGTAGGTCTCGTCTATGTACCTCTCTGTCTGTCTTATGTTTTCCAAGTCTGCTACTTTAGCCTCTAGAGAATGGACTTGTTCCCTGAGAGAAAAGAGCTCCTTGCACCTAGTGCACACGTAAGACCTCTCACCAACTGGGAGAAAATCATACATGTGACACTCAATGCAAAAGACTGGAAAGCCCCCATCTCGCTGCTGGACTGCTGTCTGCATCTTAGTTTTAAGTTTGTGTCTAGATCTTTAAGTTCTTACTTACTAGGGGTTGCTATGGGTATTTATACCAATAGAACTGTACCTAATACGTTTAATATACCTTGTTCACCTGAAGCTTAATTAATCTCAGGCCCTTAGTGTATGACTGATTTGGGTAATGAGCTTCACCTGAAAGCACCTCCTGTCTTTTAAGATGTGTAAGTACCTATAAAGCTATGATTATCCCAGGGGTAGGAGGGAGGGAAATAACACTTATTAAAAGAGGGCTGCTACACAGTACCCTGTCTTGTGCTGCTGAGGTAAGCTAAATTCTGATTTGATTTAAATTATAGCTCTTAGCTGCTGCTAGGCTCTAACTTCTTATGAAATTTAAACTACAAGCTCTCTGCTGGGTACTAAATTTAACCAGAAAGCTCTCTTCTGTGTGTTAAATTTAAACTAAAAGTACTTTGCTGTTACTTGGCCCTGAGTGACTATTAAATTTAAACTACAAGCTCTCTGCTGGGTATGAAATGTAACCAGAAAGCTCTCCTCTGTTTTAAATTCAAATTTTAATTGCTGCTACTAGGCCCTAACTGATCCAACAAAAAACAGTAGGTTCACAGATTAAGTAGCTTTAATACAAAGAATTCTTTTTAGAAAATTACCAGAAGTATATGCTAACAGTTGCAGATTTTTCTCCAGAAGTAACAGTCCCCCTTTCTAGTCCTTCAAGACTTCAGTGAAGCCCATTTCTTCCATGAGAACTAGGAAGGCTGTGGATTGCTGGACAATGAGAGATGCAAGGTTGAAATCTCCTAGTATAAAATGGGGCTTCTTCAAGGAGGTAGTGCATGCTGATTCCAGTATGGAGATAAGGTTATTGTTATTGTTGGTGGGTGGTCTGTAAAGAAGGCATATTGCTACATGACTATTTTCAATTTTGATCAGATCGACTGCATCATAGTTGCTACAAATGGTAGTAGATGTTTTTAGTTTTGACTTGGCCAAGATAAGAACTCCACCTCCTCTTTTGTACCTCTAGGGCAGTTGTAAAGGATGTAATCCTTGGCTGTTAATTGATTAAGTACTACAGAGCCTTGTTCGGTGATCCAGGTTTCTGTGACATATAGTAGGTCTGGGTTTTCTTCTAGTAAGAATATCCCATATAATAGTAATTTTGTTTCTTAAAGATTGGGAATTAATGAGAATGCAGCTTAGTGATGTGGAGTGTCTGTCCTTTGAGGGAGAGTTAATGTTGGAGTTAGTGTCAATGTGAATTAATCTCCTCTGTTTATATTTGTAATGGTGGCTACTTCGTGGGAATGTGTATTTGTAGATGTTGGGTGGTTGGTTGTAGATAGGGTGGTATTGGTTGAAGTGGATGGGTAAATAGGGAGAAAGTTCCTGGTAAGTCTGAAGGGTGTTAGTTAAGGTCAGTAGGAGTGCTAGCACGTGTAAGGTAAATATTAAGATTTGTGTGATATCAGTCATTTTGTCAAGCAATGAGGTATAGGAATGAGGGTTGAAGGCTGGAGCTGACAGTATAGGTGAGTGTGTAGTGATGGGACTACAGGGAGGGCAGTAATGGTTGCTAAGTTTTTGAGTGGGGTGAAAGAGTGGCTTAGTTCTTGATGGTAAAGTTATATGTGATCAATATTAAAAGGTATATGCTATATAAGCTGTGTAACAGTACTCCGTAGGTGGTGGAGATAGTTTATCTTTATAAAATATATAATAACAGGTAGCCAATAAAGTCTAGTAGTAGGTTCAAATAAGGTGTAACTAAAACCTGATATCAGGTACCTTGTATGGTGTATTAAATTTAATAAAGAGATATGTTAACAGGAGGAGAGGGAGCAAGGATGTTATGCATACGGGGTCCTTGTAGTGTATCAGAGGGTTTGGTTATAGATAGCAAAATGTACAGGATAATCAGATGTTATGGAGAAGTGGATATAACAGCTTATGATTGTTGGTTACAATGTGACAGAGGTAACATGTAATAGATGTAAAAGGTTACAATGTAACAGGGTGATGTAGATATAACAGCATAAATGGTAAACTTGATTATCAGTTACAATATAACAGGGGGCCTATGAACAATAATTCATTGAGTCTGAAGAGCTATATGTATTCTGAAGCCAGGTTTAGCTTTACCTTGTCTCTAATGTTGTTATACAGGTGCTGCTGTTGCCGGTGGATCTTCACTCTTCCATTCTTTTCTGTTCTTCTGATGTACCTAATTTCCAAACCTAAGGGCCAAACCAAAGAGCTCTCTGGCAAGGCCCTCAGGCATGGGGCCGCCAGGCGCAGGCACACCTGCCAGTTATTGCAAATTTAAAGTAGTGCTGCTGAGCCCTGATTGGGCCTTTGTGGGGAGAGTAAGGGGGTAAACAGCTCCTGCTTCCACCCCCGATGTCCGATTGGCGTGCTGAGGGTGGAGAGGTCCTTCTGTGCTGGTTATTGTATATTTAAAGTAGTGCTGCTGAGCACCGATTGGGCCTTGGTGGGGGGAGCAGGAGGAGCGAGCAGGAGTTGTATCTTTCTGCCACACTTTCTTGGTCTCTGACTGAATTTCTTGGTACTTCAGGATCTTCTGCCTCTCCACGCGATTCACAGAATAATCACTTGGAACCAATACCTCTATGGCATTCTGGTGTTTTTCTCCTTTACCACTATGTCAGGTTTCCTCGCATCTAGTTTCTTATCTGTCAGAATGAGAATGTCCCAGGTGATAATAACCTCTTCATTCTCTGTAATTCTCTTAGGGTATTGAACCCAATTCTTTTCAGGCACAGTGATGTTGTAATGTTTACAGAGTTTCCAATGGATTAGGCATGCTACTTCATTGTGCTTTTCTTTAAAGAAATTTTGCACCATCAGAACTTCACAGCCAGTTATGAGATGAGTCACTGTTTCCAGGTCTATCTTACAGAATTGACATATGTCTTTTTTGCCAGTTTTTTCAATGCGTGCTGTAAACTATCTTGTCCATAATCCGCTGTCCTGGGCTGCAACTATCAATCTCTCTTCCTCTGGTTTCAGTTCACCTCTCCTTAACCATTCATGTGTCCATTCTTGATCGACAAAGAGTTCCTGGAGAAACACTTTGTATTTCCCACTGTATTTGTATATTTGCCACTTGTTTTTCCTCATTTGCTGATCTAATTCTTTGAAGAGTTTTTTCTCTTGTTTTGCAAATTCTGATGGTTCCTTTTCTGTGTGTGCTCATGGATTCTCACTCATTCCTTCTAGTCGTCAGAACGCTTGTCCAAGTTTGATGATGGAGACAGGTTCTGGACGTTTACTTTCATATTTTAGCACTTTTTGCATATTTGGATCCAAAAATACTGTCACGTAGGCCTGGAGGCCTATGATAATAGCTCTGTAGGTATAATCAATCTCTATGAGGCCTAGCCCTCCTTCAGTTCAAGGAATGTACAGTCTTGGCATACACTGATTCTTGTAAATTATTTCATGGGCATGGAGGAGTTTTATTGTCTACACATCCAGTTTTTCAAGATCTTTAAGAAGCCAGTCTACAATCCCAAAGTTGTTGATAGTACAAGAATTGCCAACTGATGGACGGCTTGTATATTATTTCATGAGGTAAAGAGCCCTTTCCACAGGTCTGCAAAAAAATTTTTTTCGAGAGCTGTTTTGGTTATTCCACGTAATCTTTGTTTTCTGGTGTGCTGAATCCGAAAATGACCTCCATTTTGTCATAGGACATCACGTTTCCTGACAATTTAGGTAACTATGTTAAATAAGGCAATACCTCAAAATAAATGGAAATAGACTTATAAAATTAAAGTTTTATTACAATATTTTCATGAAAATCCTTTTTTGAACTGAAATGAGCTCACCTACACACACTAAACTCGATTCTTCTTCCTTGTGAGGCTCCTCTTGGTGCATTTACGCTTGTGAGTAGCATCTGGAATGTCTCTCTGAAGCATCCAACAGTAGTCTGCCATCATTGTGATGCTCCATTTTCCCTGGTATCTCCTTTCCATCTCTTTAATGTCTTGGTGGAATCGTTCACCTTGTTCCTCACTCACAGCTCCCAAAGTTTCAGGAAAGTAGTCAAGGTGGGACTGGAGGAAATGCACTTTCAAACTCATCAGGCAACCTAAAGCTTGAAATGCTTTCAGCATTCGTCCGACAATCTTTTTGTAGTGAGGATCTTTGTTATTGCCTAAAAATTTCTGTACGACTTCTTTAAATGCAATCCACCCTTCTTTTTGAGGATCTGTCATGGTATTGACAAACTTTTGATCAACTATAAGCCTTCTAATGTCTGGTCCGACGAACACACCTTCCTTCAATTTTGCCTCCGACAGGCCTGGAAACTTGGTGACCAAGTATTTGAAGCATTCTCCATCTCTTGGAAGTGATTTTCGAATTGCTTCATCAATCCCAATTTTATGTGGAGAGTTGGTAGAAGACCTTTATGGGAAGGTATCAAAGTTTCTCGGAGGACTTTTTTTTCACCGACTGTTAGCACCCTCGGCTGCCATCTCTTCTTGGTCCAGTGATTTTGTCAGTCTCGACTGTCCCATAGACACAGAAAACAAGGATATTTGGTATACCCAGCTTGTTGCCCGAGCAGCATGCACAAGACCTTCAAGTCCCCACACACTTGCCAACCATGGTCTTCATATTTAAGTTTACGAAGAACCAATTCCAAGTTCTCGTAGGTTTCCTTCAAGTGTACGGAATGACCTACAGGTATGGAAGCATAAAAACCGTTGTGGAGTAAAACTGCTTTGAGACTTCTTTTTGAAGAATCTATAAAAAGACGCCATTGCTCTGAATCATATTGGATTTTAAACTGACCCATCAGACCTTCAACATCGATGCAATAAACCAACTTGTTTTCCTGGGCGAAGTAAGGAACAAACTCCTTTTCACAATGTCTGAACCATGAAGATGACACTCCTGGCAACAATAAATTCCTGCTTTTCAGCCTTGATCCGAGTAACTCAGCGGCATCTTTGGGAAGATTCAAGTCTCTTACCAAATCATTCATCTCCTCCTGAGAAAACAATTTTGGTCTTGTATCATCTTCAAAGTCAGAACTTGATTCGTCATCTGGTTCAGGTATGACTTCACCTTCATCGGAGCTAGGTATCTCTTCCAAGATAGCAGGGGGCTTGGGTACTGGTTTATCTGTGCCATGGGGGATGGGACGAATTGCCGAGTGAAGATTGGGGTATGAAATCGAATGCTTCCATTTGGAATTAAACCCTTTCACATCGCATGAACAAAAGTAACAGTCATCACTATGGTTCTTTTGCTCTCGCCATACCATAGGAATCCCATAACGGAAAGATTTTTTCTTACCCTTGAACCAGTTTCGGAGGTCCTCAACACACCGTTTGCACACTTTATGAGGTGCCCAGACTTTATCTTGATCTCCAATTTTTAGTCCAAAGTATGCAAAGTATACTTTTTCACAAAGTCTGTAATATTCTGCTGTTGCTTCAACACTGTATATTGTCACGCCCACTGCTGGCTAGGCGGTTGCCTATAGGCAGTGGATGTACCTCCTATTGTCCCTTGGTATTATGGGTTCCCAGAGCCAAGGGCTTCTGGGGATTTGTAGTTGTGAAAAAAAATGAGTAGCCGAGGGTTGAAGGCAAATACAGGAAAAATTTATTCTTTTCTTCTTTTGTCCTTTCAAACATACAGCAACAAAAGTAGGATACTTCTCCAAATAAAGAAAAAGGAACTTTCACAGTAACACCGGTAGCAACTGCTTCACTTAGCTTGTTATACCAGTAGTATATCTTTTTCCAGAGCTCAAGAATACAGCTTAAGGGTTCCTGGCTCAGTTCAGCCCAAATAACTGCTCTTCCAAACTGAGCACTATGCAAAGCACAACCCCCTTTACTTCTGGCTGTTTATACGTTTAGGTAAGGACTTCTTAAGCATTCAAATCAGCACTTCTGAACATTCTCTGCCAGCTTTAAAATGTTAGCACTTCATTCCAAACATTTCTAGCAGAACAGGCAAGTACAAAGCTTCTGGGTTTTCTCAGTTTTAAACCTTAGAGCTTCTTCACCTTTGCTTTACACACGAAGAACAGTCCATTTGAGAGTCGGTAGAACTATTATCAGAATCATAGTTATCTACCTGCATGCTCTCATACTCGGGGTCAGTTAGCATCTGGCTGGAATCAGCTTCTGGGATTTCAGGTTTTATTTCTTCTAATAACTTTAAAACCTTCTCCCAATGAGACCTCTTTCTATGCTGAGGAATATTTGGAGGGCTGAGGGGATTTTTATCCTTCAATAAACTATGCAAGGTTTCAAATGGGCTCACCTTACTTCTAGTAACAGAGCTCTTTACAGACCTTCCTCGAGGTGAAACTCTTCCCCCAGGTTCTGGCAGGACCACGCCCGTGCTCTGCTCAAAGACAGCACTTTCCTCAGGATAAACTCTCCTGTCCTCAGGGCCTGCTGTATTGCTCCTACAACATGGGCTTCCTTCAGAGCTGTAGTTTCCTGTGTGCCAGCTGCAACAAGAACCTTTCCTGAGGTTGCTTCTAAAACACCTCCCTCTTTCAGCTTCCTTGCAAGAATCTTCCCCTTCTCCTCCTGGTTCCTCAGCTGTTCCTTCTCTTCCAAGTCCCCCGGTTGTTTCCTCTCTTCCTGTTTCCTCCAGCTTAAATGACTGGAGCTGCCCTATGGCTTCAAACTCCGCCCCCGGGTGTTCCCCATTACCTACCCTGGTTGCCTTGGAGCTAGGGCGTGGCTTCCACTCAGCAACTCTATGTGTGTGTTTTTTTTTCCTTGGCTGGAGTTTCAAAGTTAAAACTCCCTGAACTATTCTTCTGCTTAGGGGTAAATGTCTGTTTTCTATCCATTTCCCTGGGCTCCACTACAGTCTCGCCACCACAATATTCACCACAGATGAAACAGAAACTGTCTGGCGAATTAATACACTTTCGCGGAGCCATAACATAACGGTTGAAGATTGACGAGCTAAAACGAATTGCGATGAAAAAGTGTGAACCAAGAAAAGCCTAGAACCAAGAACCTGATGATGATTCGTGCACAAGTGTGGCATGCAGGAGAGAGCAGCTCTGTGTCTGTACACGAGACGTCACAGTGCTGGCCATGCCCCCCTGCACTGACCGGAGCTGCTGCTATCTGCCCTGTCTCCCTCCCACTGGATTCTTCAGGAAAGATTAACCCCTTCTACCATTAGAAGCACGGACTTAAAACTTGCTTAGCTTATGTATATATTGCTGACCATCAGATTTACAGTGCTATATTTTTTTTTTACATAACTCGGACAACCCCTTTAAGGTTTTTTTGGCATTTTATATCTTAAATGCACTTATGTGAATTAATTAATAGTAATTTGAATTAACTAATAGTAATTTGAAAAAATTTTATAAATTTGAAGACAATTTTGCATGTTGTGGCAAATCATGACGTCTAGGAGTTTTTTCAATATTTTATTTGTTTTCAGCACACCAAAATACATGGAAATTAGATGAAAATAATCAAACAGCTTTTTAGTCGCAGACCTGTGTAATGATTTTAATCTCCAGTATTGTTCTTTACTGATCTTCTCTCAGTAATTTCTGCTTGAGTGCTGTTCTTTCTTCCTGATCAAGATCCTTGATGTCGCATCCCTAAGCTAGGGAGATGGTTTCTATTTGGCTCAATTTTCCTCTAAAGAAAAAGTTGCCTTAGCACACTTGTCAAAGCTTTTAACCACATGGAGTTGCTCTGCTAATTGTTGGTCGCTGGAAATGTAGAGCTTCAGATTGTCTATAAATAGTAGAGGGGATGTTGCTTCTGGGTTGTTACCTTCTATAAAGCTCAAGCTAAATCCATATCCCAAAATGTCGATGAGAGTACTCATTAGATTAAGCGCCACACAAAACCGACGTGGCAACAGGGAATCTCCCTGAAATATTCCTTGCTGATTCTTAATGTTAGAAATGATGTACTGATCATTTCATTTCTCAAAAAGAGTATGGTTTTCCACATTGTCTTGGGGGTATGTTTACTAAACCACGCAATTGTGCGGGGCGCACTTGAGCGTGCGAAAATGATGCACTTAAGTGCTCTTAAGTGCCCCGCACAAGTGCGCGTCACACTAACGGGCCCCGCACATGTGCGATGAACACGCGCATGTGTGCGGTGCGGTACTGTGCGATAGAGGCGGGGAAAGGCGAAAGGAGGGCGGAGGAAGGCCCCAGAGGGGCGGAGAGACGGGGTCAATGGGTGGAAAGTGGGAGGGGAGAGGCTCCCCGCACAGGAGCGGGGACGAATTTACAAGTAAAAACTACCGCGAGTGAAACACTCGCGGTAGACTGCATTTAAAGGGAAGAGAAACCATTTCTATCAGCAATGTACAGCAAAACCGGGGAAACCTAAATTACGTGAGCAGTGTGATACATGTGCACAGAACAAAATGTCAAATAAACAATGGAAATGACCACAAAAAAACCTTTAAAAATTATAATCCAGCTGGGCAACATTGATATCAATGGCCAACAATAAAAAAACACTCCCAGGAAAGCTCCAAAAAAAAGGAATGATCTATGGAAGGGTCTACGGAGCGTAGACCCTTCCAAAAATCATTTCCTTTTTTGGAGCTTACCTGGGAGTGTTTTTAATGTTGCCCATTGATATTACTGGTGCCCAGCTTGGTTATGTTTATTTTCCCCTTTTTTTCGAGGTCATTTCTGAGGTTTATTTGCCCTTTTGTCACCATACAAGGTGAATGAGTCCACACTTAAATTGTGCAGAGGTTTTCTGAGCCGTTCGGTCAGGTTATCTATCTCCAGGGACTACACTGTCTCTTTGGCCACAGTGTGGTGTAGCAGACACAGCCAGTGCCTGTAAGACCAGAGGGTCACAGGTTCAAATCCCAGCTAGGGCTCATGACAACCCAGTCCCCATAGTTTTACCCACCACAAAACAGTGATAGTCAGGACACCCCTGTATTGCAGAGCACATAAGCATGGTGCAAACACCCATATTTTACCCTACACCGCACACAAACCATACCAATGGCCATTACCTACAGCCAATTCCCCCAAATACAATCCTGGAGTGCCACAACTCAATCCGGTCACATGCTTTTTCCTAGATAAGAACATGTCAGCATGTTGGCGGAAGGGTACAGGTGGCGGAGTGACCAGTGGCTGCAAGCCACAGCACACAGTGGCCTAGGCCTGTGCAGGCTGGCACGGTCCACCACAACAGATAGGCTCTGTCGCATGTACAGTCATGGCCTCCCCAGGGAATGCAGCACATCTGTGGCAACACAGTGGTGCAGTGCACACAGACAGTGTGTGCAAGAACAAAAAGGCACAGGTTCAAAGCCCAGCTGGGGCTACTGCCAAACCTATCCACATATTTTTCCCACAACTAAACCGTGATAGTAAGGATAAAACTATATAGCTGAGAACATATGCATTGTTAATACGCCTATATTTTACCACACCAATCACAGACACCATAAACAGGCGCATTACCTAGAGCAGAGTCTCCCAAATGCAGTCCTGGAGGGCCCCACACCATTCAGGTCCCATGCTGCCTCTAATAATGATGCCTGTGCTGCATATCTATGCACCACCCCCATGGTATGCAGATGTAGCTCATGCATGTTTATGAGGGACAGCATAAAAACCCGAACAGTGTTTGGAACACCAAGACTGGAGTCGGGAAACCCTGCCGTAAAGCAGCAGCCAACAGGGCCAGACACACCCACATACCCCCCCCCACAGGCCGCATTGGCCAATGCCTCCTGGAGAGGCAGAACATTGGGCCCTGCCTGTATCTCCCATTACTAGCAGTTGCAAACCTTAGCAATGCCACCCTACACCTGGGTATACGGTACACAGCTATCAAACGCTTCCTATGATAACTGCCATATATCAATTCCTACGTTAAGCACATTTTGGTCATTGAGCTCCACCATAACAATCATTTTGATGTTTGCGGTGTGTGCTGCAGGTCTGGTCCCTGACAGTGTCTACCACCCTGGGGGGTGACCCCCAACAGTATTGAGTACCATATCCATGCCTGTACTGTGCCCAGGACTGGTGTGGTGGTCATGGCTGCTGACCTCATCTATAATAGCACAATGCTGGCATAGGTGTGGGGGTGGCTGTCTGTCTATCCAGTGTGTGGTGGCTGCAAACACCTTCCACAGTCCACACTGCCAGCAATGTTGCCAGTATTGGGCTACCAATGTGCATAATGAGGAGCAAGGTACCATGGGTATAGGCCGGACTGGGTGGCCTGGCCAGGGTGCATCTGCACAGTGCATAGGGCACTGACTGGGACATTGTAGTGCCCGGCCACCACCTACACAGACAGGGTGACCTCAGTATCTCCTGCTGAGAGATCACTCTCACCCTGACTGTGCAGTGACCACAGCATGGCTAGGCACCCCCATAGTGTTATATAGTATATCTTTTGGGTGATAGTTATGGGTTTCCTTTTGGAGCCCAGTCACTGATGTATCTGCTTGCTGTGTATGCATCTCTACTGGGAACATGCACTATGGACTAACTAGAAGACTGTTTGTAGCTGGTATGTGTCTTGCTGGAGTGGCTTGCAGGGTGCAGTGGCTGATGGCTTGCTGCAGGAGAATAATAGATAATGGTGGGGTGCAGCTTACCATAACCTTGTCTAATGTCTGTCTGCTATTGTGCTATGGATGTGTATAGAGCTGCATTAACTGCCCTGTGGGGTGTCTGTTCCTCTGCAGGACTGGGGTTGATGGTCCCCTCTACTGCCACCTTTGCAGGGAGGTAGAATGTGGATCTATTGATGGAAGACCATGTTTGCCGCCCTGAAGAGGGGGGTGGGGGTGCATGGCCCACCTCGGGGTGCATGGGGGCTACACCTGACTGAGACAGACAAAGATATCCATGATGTTTGTGCAGAAACTACCTATCTTACACATTAACACTGCTTTGGACCTCCATCAGCCATGGAAGGTGTTGTGGACCTGGTCCTGGGCGCCTCATCGCACACTCAGGGTGAGCACAGTACCCGCACAATGTGATGGTGTGTAGCTACTCTGTGCCAGTAAAACACCCGGTCCATACCCCCTACCAGGCCGAGGTGCTGTGTGGGTGCACCCGGTCACTTCCTCCTACCAGGCCGAGGTGCTGTGGGGGTGCATTCCCCATCTTGTGTTCATCTGTGGACAGCTGATTTGCATGTGCAGTGCATCATGGGTACGGGTGGGCTAACCCTATCCTGGAGACCACAGCAGACTGTCTGTGTGGTGACGTGCAGGTTCTCTGCAGCCAGCCAGGGGCTTGCTAGCAGCTATAGAGCTGTAGCCTAATGGTTACTTCACTGCCAGTGAAGGCAGAGGTTATGGGTTAAAACCCAAAGTGGGGTTATTTGAAAGGGTTGTCCAAAACATTGTTTTTCTTTAATGTACTTATTTTGATGCCAGCAAAAACACCCTCAGCGTACTGTACCCATAGGGTGCCTCTGAGAGCGCTTTATAGGGCACCCTATAGGGCACCTTATGGTTCCCATCCATATAAGGTGCACTATACATTATCCTGTGACGCAACTTATAGGGTGCCCTATAGGGGATATATTAGGGTGCCGTGGCGGACAGTGCACTTTATAATGTGCCCTATGGAGTGCCATATAGGGTGCCTTTTACGGCACCTTCCATTACGGCACGTGAGGGCGTGTTTGCTGGCAGCAATTAATAAAATACACATACGGTGCTGCAGGAACAGATATGTACATTGCAAAGCTGATGCCACAGCCAGCCTTACGTATAAGGCACCCTGGGGAGCTACCTCATGACCCCTGTATCAGCAGTCAGTGCCTTAACCATTGTGCTCCACTGCTGCTCCTCCATGCATGTCAGCGCACCTACGTATGCTTTTCATTCCTTAAACTGCACAGTGCTGCCATCAAAAACAGTACTCTGACCTTGCGGTACCTCATACGGCACCCTCTAAAGCGCCCTATAAGCAACATTCTAGGGTGCCTTGGCGGACAGTGCACTTTAAAATGTGCCTTATAGAGCGCCTTATGTTAACACGCTTTGAGGGTGCGTTTGCTAGTAATGATAATTAAACTAAAAATAACATGCCCCCTAAAGCACTCTTCCCCATAATACACAATGCCTCAGCCAGCCTTGTTCATTGGGCATTGTGGGGGATTGAACCCAGGATCCCTGCATCATTGGTCAGTGTCTTAACCATTGTGCTATGGCTCTGATCCTGTGCTTGTACATCTGCGTGCCGCCTTATGCCTTCCAATAATAGAACAGCCTAAATCAATAGCACACTGCCTAATGCCCATCTGCGTGCCGCCTTATGCCCATTCTTTGTATGCCTCTTAAAATATCACCTCAGCCAGCGTCATTGAGCACAGTGGGGGATCAAACCCCTGCTCCCTGCACCATTGGTATGGGCCTTCACCATTGTGCTGTGGCTCTGCTCTTCTGTTTTCACATCAGCGCGATACTTATACCTCCCAGTATTAGACTGCCGCCAAAAACATCAGCGTGCCGCCTTATGCCGCCCAAAACATCAGTGTCCCGCTTTAGGCTGCCCAGTATTTCTCTGCCTCATAAATTAACAACTTAGCCAGCGTCATTGAGCACTGTGGGGGATCAAACCCCTGCTCCCTGCACCATTGGTAGGTGCCTTCCCCATTGTGCTGTGGCTCTGCTTTTCTGTTTACCCATCAGCGTACCACATATGCCTCCCGCGCAGCCATCTGATGCGCTAAGGTGCGGGGCGCACAAGGGCGCCGCGTACCTTAGCGCATATTTAAATTCCGGCTTTTTTTTTCAGGACGGAACGCCCACTCCTTATATGGCATCCGCACTCTACCGCGGCCCGCCCTTTAACGGGATCTTAGTAAACATACCCCTTGGTGAACTTAATGTACTCTATCAAAAATTTTATACATTTCAAGACAATTATCCAAAAGTCTCTCTGCTACCTGAGCAAAATTTCTGACCCTGCACTGCAAAGCTGTTTCTGAATTTACTATTTTGGCTGGTTTTGATATAAATTTTCCCTGCCTATTTATTACCTGTTTATATTCTCTTAAGATCTGAGTGTGCCCTCAGTCCATAGAAGGTCTACTGACCAGGGACACTACATCCTTGATATTTGTCTACTAGGACCTGAGGCACATTTGTTTTTAGATTTGTAAAGACCTGGTTTCCTATTAAATTTTGCAGAACAGGTATACATTTTAAAGTTCCAGGATCCTTTGCACAGCAGACTGGTATGTAGAAGTAGGATTTCATTGGAAAGTCTAAAGTTCCATTGCTCTGTTAGAAACCCACCTCACAGGGCGTGGTTAAGTCATAGTTAATTCATTCAACTTCTGCTGGCTGAGAGTTAATTCAGTCAGTCTCTCTGCTACCTGAACAAGAGTTCTGACCCTGCACTGCAAAGCTAAGTTTCTGAATTTACTATTTTGGCTGGTTTTGATATAAATGTTCCCTGCCTATTTATTACCTGTTTATATTCTCTTAAGATTTGAGAGTGTCCTCAGTTCATAGAAGGTCTACTGACCAAGGACACTTAAATTCCTACCCACCCTACCCCTCACCCCACCCACCCCAAGGTTGCATTGCCTATATAGTCATCATATAGACTGACATCTGTCCTCCAATTAGATGCAACAGCCACCTTTTCTCCTTGTCCTAGAACTGCTTTATAACCATCTTAATCAGCAGGTTGTGTATCCAATGCAATAGTTGTGGTGCCCTCATTCTAAGAAGACTCATTTGGAATCTATAGCTTCCCCTATATGTCTCAGGTTTTCTGCCATGCATAAACAATTGATTCTATTAAGGGAAGAATTAGCAGCAATTAAACACGCCTCCTCTATGGTACAAACTGAAAAAAATCCACCATCACTCCCACAAAGAATCAAGCAGCCCAGGAACAAATGGATCACAGTGGACTCTGGGAAGCTGCGACCTGTAACACGGAGACACCCTTCCCTTGCCATCAAGAGATATCACTGCATAATCCTTCTCTGCCTTGGGAAATTTGAGTGCCCAATTAGTGGAAATTGAAGGAAGGATACTCCTATGAAGAAAGGCTAAAAAGGTTAGGGCTCTTCAACCTGGAAAAGAGACGGCTGAGGGGAGATATGATAGAAGTCTATAAATTAATGAATGGAGTGGAACGGGTAAACGTAGATAGATTGTTTACGTTATCAGAATATAGAAAGACTAAGTAACATGCAATGAAGCTACAGGGTAAACTATTTAAGACTAATAAAAGAAAATATTTTTTCACTCAAAGTGTAATCAAACTCTGGAATTTGTTACCAGAGGATGTAGTAAAGGCTGTTAATGTAGCTGGGTTTAAAAAAGGTTTGGACAAGTTCTTGGAGAAAAGGTCCATAAACCATTATTAGGAAGGGACCCAGGATATCAATGCTTGACCCGGTACAAGCATTGTGGAACCTATGCCTTTTGGGGAAACTGCTAGGTACGTATGACCTAGATTGGCCACTGTTCGAAACAGGATACTGGGCTTGATGGACCTTGGTCTGACCCAGTATGGCATATCTTATGTTCTTATGAAGTGCCCTTAAACGAGAAAGTTAAAGCCTAATCTACTAATAATGCCCTAAATATGAAGAAACTGACACAAAAGAGGAAACTACTACTACTTGGAGATTCCATCATCAGAGGCACCAACTTGGGAGCATAGTTCAAAGGGGAGAAGATGGTCAGATTCCTTCCAGGCTCTTCAGCCAGCAGGAATACAAAGCACATTTGGGTACAAATGATCTGGCTAGAAGCAGTGCCTCTACAGTTCAGAAGGATTTCCATATTCTGGGAGAGAAACTCAAACCCATTGCTAACACTATAGCAGTCTCAGAGGTTCTACCTGTTCTTGGTAAGGGGGCAGAAAGGCTTCATCACATAATCAACTTTAATATATGGCTCCAAACCTGGTGCAAACAAGAAGGATTTAGATATATAGGCGACTGGGGAAATAGATGGAACACCAAGAGGCTATACTGTGTTGATGGACTACATCGCTCCGTCGCAGGGAAAATGATCCTAAGTGAAAAATTCAGACATTATGTGGACAGGCATTTAAACTAGGGAAAGGGGGTGACGGATGGAAAAGAAGAAGTTCAGGACGTCACTCCCAGCAAAAACATAATAACGATGTAAACAGCTGCAGTATTAACCCACACATCAATACCAAGTGGGAAGAGGCATGTAAAACAAAATGTATGCAAAATACAGACAAGCCGGTCAACAAATGCTGGAAAGCAATGAGCACAAATGCTTGAAGCCTAGCCAACAATGTTCCTGACCTAGAAACCCTAATGGTGGAAATGGACTTGGACATAGTGGCCATTACAGAAACATGGTTTAATGAGTCGCATGAATGGGATATAACCATAGCTGACTATAATCTATTTAGAAGAGATAGAGAGGGTAGAAAAGGAGGAGTAGCCCTATATGTCAAAAGCAATATTAAAGCTGCTGAAATGCAGAGGACGTGGGGAAAAGAAGAAGAGCTGTAGATTGTGTTGGAAAGAGGAGATGGCACTGTCATCAATACTGGTGTAGTCTACAGGCCTCCAACTCAAACCAAAGAAATGGATAGCGAATTTATTGATATTGCAAAGATAGCCATGAAGGGGAAAGTGATCATATTGGGTGACTTTAATCTACAAGATGCAAATCTGGAAAGAAGTAAAAAAATTGTGGATGCCTTCCAAGATGCATTACTTAGACAAATGGTGATGGAACTGACCAGGGAAAGCTCAAAGCTGGATTTGGTACTCACCAACGGAGATAGCATGTTGAATATCTGGGTGGGTGCCCAGATGAGCAGCAGTGATCATCACACGGTATGGTTTGAGATAAAAGCCAAGGCAGGGTCCAATCACAGCAAGCTCAAAGTCCTAGACTTCAAAAACACTGACTTCAGCAAAATAGCCAAGTACCTGAAGGAAGAGTTGGCAGGGTAAGAGGAGAAAAGTGAAATGAAATTGCAGTGGGCTAAACTAAAGGAGGCAATAAAAGGGGCAACAGATACATATGTAAGGAAGGTAAATAAAAACAAGAGGAAAAGGAAACCTATTTGGTTCTCCATAGAAGTGGCTGCACAAATAAAGGCAAAATACATAGCTTTCACAAAATTCAGAAGTTTGCAAACAGAGGAACACAGAAAAGAATACAGGATAAAACTAAAAGAGACAAAAAGAGAAATAAGAATAGCAAAATCAAAGGCAGAAGAGCAGATGGCTAAAGATGTGAAGTGCGGCGACAAACCTTTTTCAGGTATATTCAGAGAGGAGGAAAATCAGAGATGGAATTACAGGACTCAAAAGTGCCGGGAATGGATTTGTGGAAAGTTACATTGAAAAAGCGAAAATGCTAAACAAATACTTTTGCTCTGTTTTTACTAAAGACAATTCTGGAGAAGAACCACCTGTGATTGACCAATATACAAATGGGAATGGAGTAGATACCACACCATTCACAGAAGATGATGTGTTAGAACAGCTTGCAAAACTGAAAGTGGACAAGGCCATGGGACCAGATGGGATACATCCCAGGATACTGAAAGAGCTCAGAGAGGTTTTTGCAGGGCCGTTAAAGGATGTTTTTAAAAGATCCTTGGAGACACGAGAAGTTCCACAGGACTGGAGAAGGGCTGATGTGGTATCCCTTCACAAAAATAGTAATAGGGAAGAAGTGACAAACTACAGGCCAGTAAGCCTTACCTCGATGGTGGGAAAAGTAATGGAGGCTCTTCTGAAAGAGCGAATAGTGGATTTTCTCAAAGCCAGCAGGTTGCATGATCTGAGGCAACATGGTTTTAGCAAAGCACGATCTTGCCAAAGAAATCTGATCACAGGTCTGCAAAAAACTTTTTCGAGAGCTGTTTTGGTTATTCCACGTATTCTTTATGTTTTTTGGTGCGCTGAATCCGAAAATGACCTCCATTTTGTCATAGGACATCACGTTTCCTGACAATTTAGGTAACTATGTTAAATAAGGCAATACCTCAAAATAAATGCAAATAGACATAAAATTAAAGTTTTATTACAATATTTTCATGAAAATCCTTTTTTGAACTGAAATGAGCTCACCTACACACACTAAACTCGATTCTTCTTCCTTGTGAGGCTCCTCTTGGTGCATTTACGCTTGTGAGTAGCATCTGGAATGTCTCTCTGAAGCATCCAACAGTAGTCTACCATCATTGTAATGCTCCATTTTCCCTGGTATCTCCTTTCCATCTCTTTAATGTCTTGGTGGAATCGTTCACCTTGTTCCTCACTCACAGCTCCCAAATTTTCAGGAAAGTAGTCAAGGTGAGACTGGAGGAAATGCACTTTCAAACTCATCAGGCAACCTAAAGCTTGAAATGCTTTCAGCATTCGTCCGACAATCTATTTGTAGTGAGGATCTTTGTTATTGCCTAAACATTTCTGTACGACTTCTTTAAATGCAATCCACCCTTCTTTTTGAGGATCTGTCATGGTATTGACAAACTCTTGATCAACTATAAGCCTTCTAATGTCTGGTCCGACGAACACACCTTCCTTCAATTTTGCCTCCAACAGGCCTGGAAACTTGGTGACCAAGTATTTGAAGCATTCTCCATCTCTTGGAAGTGATTTTACGAATTGCTTCATCAATCCCAATTTTATGTGGAGAGGTGGTAGAAGAACGTTATGGAAAGGTACCAAAGTTTCTCGGAGGACATTTTTTTCACCGACTGTTAGCACCCTCGGCTGCCAACTCTTCTTGGTCCAGTGATTTTGTCGGTCTCGACTGTCCCATAGACACAGAAAACAAGGATATTTGGTATATCCAGCTTGTTGCCTGAGCAGCATGCACAAGACCTTCAAGTCCCCACACACTTGCCAACCATGGTCTTCATATTTATGTTTACGAAGAACCAATTCCAAGTTCTCGTAGGTTTCGTTCAAGTGTACAGAATGACCTACAGGTATGGAAGCGTAAAAACCGTTGTGGTGTAAAACTGCTTTGAGACTTCTTTCTGAAGAATCTATAAAAAGATGCCATTGCTCTGAATCATATTGGATTTTAAATTGACCCATCAGACCTTCGACGTCGATGCAATAAACCAATTTGTCTTCCTGGGCGAAGTAAGGAACGAACTCCTTTTCACGATGTCTGAACTATGAAGATGACACTCCTGGCAACAATAAATTCCTTCTTTTCAGCCTCGATCCGAGTAACTCAGCGGCATCTATGGGAAGATTCAAGTCTCTTACCAAATCATTCCTCTCCTCCTGAGAAAACAATTTTGGTCTTGTATCATCTTCAAAGTCAGAACTTGATTCGTCATTTGGTTCAGGTATGACTTCACCTTCATCGGAGCTAGGTATCTCTTCCAAGGTAGCAGGGGACTTGGGTACTGGTATATCTGTTCCATGGGGGATGGGACAAATTGCCGAGTG
Source organism: Ichthyophis bannanicus (assembly GCA_033557465.1). Taxonomy (NCBI): domain Eukaryota; kingdom Metazoa; phylum Chordata; class Amphibia; order Gymnophiona; family Ichthyophiidae; genus Ichthyophis; species Ichthyophis bannanicus. The sequence goes on along the minus strand of CM066035.1, from coordinate 873,512,797 downwards.
AAGATTGGGGTATGAAATGGAATGCTTCCATTTGGAATTAAACCCTTTCACATCGCATGAACAAAAGTAACAGTCGTCACTATGGTTCTTTTGCTCTCGCCATATCATAGGAATCCCATAACGGAAAGATTTTTTCTTACCCTTAAACCAGTTTCGGAGGTCCTCAGCACTCCGTTTGCACACTTTATGAGGCGCCCAGACTTTATCTTGATCTCCAATTTTTAGTCCAAAGTATGCAAAGTATACTTTTTTCACAAAGTCTGTAATATTCTGCTGTTGCTTCAACACTGTATATTCACCACAGATGAAACAGAAACTGTCTAGCGAATTAATACACTTTTGCGGAACCATAACATAACGGTTGAAGAATGACGAGCTAACACGAATTGCGATGAAAAAGTGTGATCAGCCTAGAACCAAGAACCTGATGATGATTTGTGCACAAGTGTGGCATGCAGGAGAGAGCAGTTCTGTGTCTGTACACGAGACGTCACAGTGCTGGCCACACCCCCTGCACTGACCGGAGCTGCTGCTATCTGCCCTGTCTCCCTCCCACTGGATTCTTCAGGAAAGATTAACCCCTTCTACCATTAGAAGCACAGACTTAAAACTTACTTAGCTTATGTATATATTGCTGACCATCAGATTTACAGTGCTATATATTTTTTTACATAACTCGGACAACCCCTTTAAGGTTTTTTTGGCATTTTATATCTTAAATGCACTTATGCGAATTAATTAATAGTAATTTGAATTAATTAATAGTAATTTGAAAAAAAATTATAAATTTGAAGACAATTTTGCATGTTGTGGCAAATCATGACGTCTAGGAGTTTTTTCAATATTTTATTTGTTTTCAGCACACCAAAATACATGAAAATTAGATGAAAATAATCAAATAGCTTTTTAGTCGCAGACCTGTGTTATGAATGAATGACCAGAGAACTAGATCAAGGACATGCGATGGATGTGATCTACCTAGATTTCAGCAAAGCCTTTGATACTGTTCCTCATAGTAGGCTTATTAATAAACTCAACAGCTTGGGGATGGGTCCCAAAGTGGTGAACTGGATCAGAACTTGGTTGACTGACAGACAGACAGATGGTAAACGGAACTCACTTGGATGAAAGGAAGGTGATTAGCAGTGTGCCCCAGGGTTTGGTCCTGTTCAATGTATTTGTGAGGGATATTGCTGAGGGACTGAATGTAAAGGTCTATCTTTTTGCAAAGGATATAAAAAGACTGGAAACGGTTCAGAGGAAGGCGACTAAAATGTGTCAGAAGACATATGAGAAGAAACTTGAAGACCTAAATATGTACACTATAGAGGAGAGGAGAGACAGGGGAGATATGATTCAGATCTTTAAATATTTAAAGAGTATTAATGAACAAACAAACCTCTTCCAAAGACGGGGAAGCTGTAAAACTAGAGGGCATAACAGGAAGCTGCAAGGGGATAAACTGAAAGGCAATATCAGGAAATACTTTTTCACTGAAAGGGTGGTGAATGCTTTGAATGCCCTCCCGATGAAAGTGTTGGGGGCAAACACAGTGACAGAATTCAAAATGGCATGGGAAAGACACAGTGCATCCCTTTATAGCAACCGGATAAAATCAAAATAAACATAACTCTCATATATCTCAACAAATATAGGTGACCTGCACGGAGCGGTAGGTACACCCCTAAACAAAGGCATGGGGAAGGATGACCTGCACGGAGCGGCAGGGGCACCTACTCTTACCACCTTGCTGGGCAGACTAGATGGACCATACTGGTCTTTATCTGCCGTCATATACTATGTTACTGTGTAAGAGTGTGGGACACTATCAAAAGTTTTCTTATAATCAATCCATGCTATACTGAGTTTTCTGCTTTTTGTGGGCATGTTGTAGTGCCACTGTAGTGCAATAACTGTTATATGAGTATGTCCTTTGAGGTAATAAATAAATAAATTTAAAAAAATAGAAATCAGTACATAGCCTGTGAGGGGAACATTATCACAGGACCCCCATCCCTCATAGGTTTCTATTTACCTCACTGACCCATGTGAAGTGCTCTATCGTGACTTTTCTGATATAGCTGCCCCTGCTCTGATCAGCTGTTTCAGGACACTGGGAAATTCTTTCCATGTACTGTATCAACAGTTTGGATTGAATTTATGCCACCGAGCCCAGCACTCAGCTAGGTGATTTAATGAAGCTAGAATGTTTTTATTTATTTACATTCTCTCTCTCCCTCACTTGGTTTGCAGCTTGTCGTGCTGTGAGGGCTTGTGTGCATCAGTGATGCTGAGAGCTAAACTATCGGTAGTTTAACTACTGGCAGGGTCTCCCAAGATGGACAGGTCTCAGCTGAGATGCCAGACCAAGACAAACCACCCATCTGGGCAGCAGCAGAATGGGATAGTGTTGACGGCGGAGGATCACATTTCTGTGACAACGGCAACAACACCAAACTTAAACTGCGCAGAAGAAAGGCCCGGCAATCTACTTCTGTATCTTGCCATGAAAACCCAATGGATAGTTACAACAAAACAAATTGTGCTGTAGTGCTGGAAGATGAGACCCCCAGGTTGGAAGGCACTCAACTAGCTACTGGGGAAGAGCTGAAGCCAGCATTTATGATGTGGTTGGATCAAAGCCCTCGGGACGTCTGACTGCTGATGTAGCTGCGCATGAAATGAGAGTCAGAAGCTGTAAAGATGTCTTACACATTGGAACCTGGAACGTACGAAGCATGAGCCAAGGGAAGTTGGAGGTGGTCAAGAATGAAATGGAACGTGTACAACTTGATCTGTTGGGTGTCAGCGAACTGAAATGGACTGGCATCGGGCACTTTGCATCAGATGATCACATGGTCTACTATGCTGGAAATGAAAGACAAAGAAGAAATGGTGTTGCATTTATAATAAAGAAGAAACTTGCAAGAACTGTAATGAAATACAATGCAGTCAGCGAACGCTTAATCTCTATTCGTCTACGAGGAATGCCTATCAACACAACTATAATTCAAGTATATGCCCCAACAACAGCTGCAGAAGAGAATGAAATTGAAGAGTTCTATGAACAAGTACAAGCTGAAATTGACAGAACATGCAAACAGGATATCCTGATAGTCATGGGTGATTGGAACGCAAAGGTTGGCAACAAAGAAGAAGACAAAGTAGTTGGAAAATATGGACTTGGCAACAGAAATGAAGCTGGAGAAAGACTGATAGAATTCTGCAAGACCAACGATCTATTCATCTCGAACACCTTCTTCCAGCAACACAAGCGGAGACTGTACACATGAACTTCACCCAATGGATTGTATAAAAATCAAATTGACTACATCTGTGGAAGTCAATGATGGAAAAGCTCTATAACATCAACAAAGACAAAACCTGGAGCTGACTGTGGTACAGATTATCAACTACTAGTATGCAAACTCAAGCTAAAGCTGAAAAAGAGCAAACCACTCATGAATGCAGCAAAATATGACCTTGAGAATATACCACTGGAATTTAAAGACTGCCTGCAAAATCGATTTGCTGCTTTAGATACAAATGATAGAGTTCCAGAAGAGTTATGGAATGACATCAAGAAGGTTGTGTTGGAAGAAAGCGAGAAGTCTCTACAAAAGGTAAAAAAGAAAAACTGGCCAAAATGGATGACCGAAGAAACTCTGAAAATTGCCCAGAAACGCAGAGAAGCTAAAGCCAGAGGAGAAAGAAAGACAATCACAGAACTCGACAGAGATTTCCAACGTGCAGCAAGACAGGACAAGGAAAAGTACTACAATGACGCATGCAAGGAAATAGAAGCAGAAACTATTAGAGGAAGAACAAGATCAGCTTTCCTAAAGCTACGAGAGTTAAAGAAAAAGTTCCAGCCTCGAATTGGAATGTTACAAGATGCTCAAGGTTCTATGTTGAATGATGCTGAGAAGATCAAGAAAAGATGGAAGGAATATACAGAGTTTTTATATGCTAAAGATCAAGTGGACCAACAGCCGTTTCAACCTGTACCTTGTGATCTGGAACCATTGGTGATGAAAGAAGAAGTTGAAGGAGCATTGAAAGCCTTATCAAAGAACAAAGCACCAGGCATTGATTGCATTCCCATAGAAGTATTACAGCAATCTGATGCAGCTGTTACCGTACTTACAAGGCTCTGCCAAGAAATATGGAAGACAGCATCATGGCCAACTGACTGGAAAAGATCTGTGTTTATACCAGTACTAAAGAAAGGTGATCCAACTGACTGTGGAAATTATCGCACAATCGCTCTGATCCCACATGCCAGCAAAATTCTACTGAAGATTATTCAAAAGAGACTACAATCATACCTGGAACGAGAACTACCTGAAGTGCAAGCTGGGTTCAGAAAAGGGCGAGGAACGAGAGACATCATTGCGGATGTGAGATGGATCCTTGAAAAGACTAAAGAATACCAAAAGGATATCTATTTGTGCTTTATCGACTATAGCAAAGCTTTTGACTGTGTAAACCATGAGAAACTCTGGGCCACATTAAGAAGCATGGGTATACCAGAACACCTGATCGTTCTTTTGCACAATCTGTACATTGATCAAGAAGCAACAGTTCGAACGGAACAAGGAGAAACAGAATGGTTTAAAATAAGCAAAGGTATAAGACAAGGCTGCATACTTTCCCCCTACCTATTTAATTTATATGCAGAACAAATCAACAGAGAAGCAGGATTGTATGAAGACAATAGAGGTGTGAAGATTGGTGGAAGACTCATCAACAACCTTCGCTATGCTGATGATACCACATTACTGGCGGAAAGTGAAGATGATCTGAAACATTTGCTTCTCACAATCAAAGAACATAGTCTCAAAATGGGCCTGCACCTTAATGTAAAGAAGACAAAGATCATGACAACTGGCATAATCAACAGGTTCATCGCCGAAGGAGAAGAAATTGAAATCGTGAATAACTTTAACCTACTTGGATCAACTATCAATAAAGAAGCAACAAGCAGTCAAGAAATCAGACGATGCATTGCTCTTGGCAGAATGGCTATGAAAGACCTAGATAAGATTCTCAAGAGCAGAGATGTCTCTCTCCATACAAAGATTCGACTTGTTCAAGCCATGGTATTTTCAATAACATCATATGGATGTGAAAGCTGGACAGTGAAAAAGATAGACAGGAAGAAAATTGATGCCTTTGAATTATGGTGCTGGCGGCGAATACTGTGTATACCATGGACTGCCCGAAGAACAAACCAGTCTGTATTAGAGGAGATCAAACCTAAGTTTTCTTTAGAAGCTCAGATGACAAGACTTCGACTTTCATACTTTGGACACATCATGCGGAGAGAGAGATCATTAGAGAAAGACATCATGCTTGGCAAGATAGAAGGTCAACGCAAAAGAAGAAGGCCAGCAATGAGATGGATTGATACAATAACAGCAGCTACGGGTACCAGTCTGTCAACAATGAGCTGCCTGACTGAAGATCGAACACAATTTAGGATAGCTATCCAGAGGGTCGCCATGAGTCGACTCCACTTAACAACAACAACATATACTGTGCTATTCTGCATCAGTGTAGTTTACATTGAACAGGGCATTATAACTTGGAGATAACTATTTTACAGGGAACATGGGCTATGGAGGGTTAAGTGGCTTGCCCAAGACCACAAGGAGCACCTGTGGGACTAGAAACCCCAGTCCTTCCGGCCCAAGGTTGCTGTCCTCTAGTGGGATTTGAACCACCAACCTTCTGGCCTGAAGTACCTTGCCCCAACCACTAGGCCACTTTTCCACTCTGTGTTGTGGCCCCTGTGGCTTGTCTACTGTAGCCTTTATCTCCTTTCTTTCCTGCCAGTGCTGTAAGTATAAATAAGGAGCCCCCAAGCAAAGTTTTGCTGAGGGCTCCTATAGTGATGGTGGGAGGAGAAGGGAAACCTTCTGTCTCCCAGTCTCACCACTACGCAAAACCTAAAGTAGGTAGAGCAGGCAAACAAGACTTAACCTATAAAAAAGACCCCTGCCCCTCCCCCCCCCCAGCCCAGCTCAGCTCAGCCCTGCCTATGTATCCCAGATTTGCTCTCCAAAAATGTGGTAACCCTTTCCTAGCAGTATTTCCCTGGGCTCCACAAAGTTTCCTGTGATGTCCTAGGAAAAAATTATTTATTTTATTTATTTATTTACATTTCTTATGGTTTTAACCTTTGAAAGCAAGTCCAAGAATGTATTAAGTTAGTCCAATAAAAAGGTATCACCTTATTTTCCTTTGTTTGTTTATCTAACTACCATTAAAGTGGAGCAATATGGTAATCTCACTATATTACGCCTGTAAGACTGAGTGTGTGTCCCAAAAGTCACAGAGGGGTCTAGTCAGCCCAACACAGTGAATGTCTGACCTCAGCGGATCCACTGCACCATCTGCTTGGTCACAAATAAGAATCCAGTTACCCAGAAAGCAATTGTAATCCACCTAACCAGCAAAGGGGTACCCTGGTTTGCAGGTAATACATATCCACCATGAATATTCATGGGATAAAGTAACATATGGTGGAAACCAGTATATGCTAACTTATCTCACGCATATTCACTGAGCTTATCCCTACTGAGTGCGATAGAGTCCCCAGGCCAGGTTTGGGAAGCCTCAGAACTATTCTGATTATGGTTATGCCCCCCCCCCCCCAACACACACACACATCAGACTAATCCTGCCCTGATTATGACTCATAGCATGCATGGATTTGTCTTCGCTCTTTATGTATTTATTTAACTTTGATTAGTAAATGCTTACTAGTAGGCTCAAAGGTTTGATTTTCTTAGGGAAATCGGAATTGCAACTCCATGCATGCCATAAGGCAAATTCAGAATGTAATCAGCCTGTTCAGGTGACCCAAGGTAAGAGGGCCCAAGGTGATCCTTTTGCTACTGCTGCTGCTGTTGCTAATAGACCTAACTTTAACCAAAACTGTCCCCTCAGGCAAAACCCAGAAGCTTAACGCCTTCAAAATTCCTCCTTGCTGGCTGCCTTTACAGCGCCCTGCTCTTATAATTGGCACGTTCGTCAGGAAGCACAGTCATTCTTGCCCCTTTCATGAAGGCGGCAGACTCCCTGCTGTAAGACAACAGCTGTAACAATCCCTGGGTTATCTAAGCTCTCTTGCACGAGCCACAGCAAAGGGTCGCTGCAGTTTGGCCTTCTATTCACCAGGAAACACGAGCCACACTGGCAGCTGAATGGATAGCCTCTCGGGGGACCAATTATTCTATTCTATCCTGTACAAACTGCTGCAGGCTGCTGCCATCTCCCCCGGGAGCAGCTTGGCCAGGCCTTCACTAGCTACTCAAGTCACAAGTTGTTCTTCATGTCAAAGCTACTGATGATAACACAATTAACTAACTGGGGACCACCGAGAGGCTGCTAATTAGGTAAAAGCTGCCCAATGATTGTCTAGTTTCAGGCAGACCTGCTCACATTAGAGTGCCAGAAGGTGAAGCCACTAGGAAAACACTGTCTGTCCATTTAACTGATAAGGGTCCTAGTGTCTCCGTACCACTGAGACCACATTATAGAAAAGAGAGTCCTGGGATCAATGAATGCCTTTTTAGTAGAATCACCTTTTCACGGCTCCTCATTTTTCTAGTTATAATAATTTTGTTAACCTCTCAGTCACAGTTCAGTACTGAGGTGGGAAGCTCACAGAATCCCCCCTGTTGTTCATGATGCAGGAGTGGAGGTACTGGGGAAGGGATAAGGAAGACAGCTGCACCGGGGCCCTACAGTGAAAGTGACTTGGTAGTTATAGCTGATTTACAGATGGAGCCCTCAGCAATGTTCCCACTATGCCGCCAGTAGGAGGAGGTTCTGCGTGATAACACTGCATCTCCTCCTACCGGCAGTGTGCAATTGGAGGATGCACATGTAGCTTAGCGGGAATGTTGGCCCTCAGCCCTCAAGAATAAGCAGCTAGTAGAGATACAGTAATTTCAGAACTGCATTTCAGCACCGGTCCTTCCTTGACACTAACTACCAGCACCACCGCAGGCTGGCACTTTATCTGTGCTGATCTTGCAATGCATGAGTTCAGTGGAAACAAGAGAAATGGCCAGCCCGTGAGTCTGGAACATGCTTACAGCACCGGTAATTACAGTCAGAGCAGATGGCAGATTCTAGTGTCAGCCCTATACGTCTGGGGCCTGCAAAATGTCCGGGGAAGTTATTCTACCTCTGAGGTGGAATAACTTCCCAAGACATTTCATTTTGGAAGGCCCGGGGTGAGGATGGGGCATGGGGGGCCAGGGTTTATTCCCCAGAGCCCAACTCTGGCCTTAGGAGGCCAGATCGTGGATCAGGATGCGGGAAATTAACTCTTGTTCTTGGCGGCCGGCATCACGCCTTTTAAATGGAGCCCCAGTGCCATGGCAACAGGATGCCATGGCGCCGCACCTCAATTTAAAAGCCCTGACTGAGTTAACCGGGTGCAGTCCTGCATGTGCAGGCCAGACAGAATCGTCCCGGCCTGCAAGTGCAGGACTGTTCACGATTCTGATCCCATGGGGCTAGGCGTGCCCCGCAGGATCAGAATCACAATCCCCTCTGTGCGTCCGGTTCAGACCGGACACACAGAGGGGATCTACGTCTGGAACAGAATCGGGCCCTTAGTCATTAAAAACACTGTAGAAACAGAAACAAGGAAAAATGACAGCAGATAAAGACCTTACGGCCTATCCAGTCTGCCCATCCATAGCAACAGCTCTACAATGCCTTCTTTTACCTCAGAGATCTTCTGTGTTTGTCCCACACTTTCATGAATTCAGATACAGTCCTCGTCTTTACCACCTCCTCTGGGAGGCTATTTCACGCATCCACCACTCTTTCCATAAAGAAATATTTCCTCAGATTACTTCTCAGTCTATCCCGGTTCACTTTCATCCAATGACCCCTCGTTGCAGAGCTTTCTTTCAAGAAGTTCTCCTCTTTGTGAATTTATACTACAGAGGTATTTAAATGTCTCTATCACATCTTCCCTCTTCCTCCTTTCTCCAAACTATACATATTGAGATCTTTAAGTCTGTCCCCATACACCAACAATTTTAGTAGCCACCCTCTGCACTGACTCCACCTGTTTCAATCGTTTTGAAGGTTTGGCCTCCAGAAGTGCTTACAGTAATCCAAATGCTTACCAGAGATTTATACAGAGGCACCATTACCTCCTTCGTCCTGCTTGCCATATGCACCAAGCATCCTTTTGGCTTTCGTTATCACCTTTTCTACCTGTTTGGTCACCTTAGGATCATTAGAAACAATCACTCCAGGTCGCGCTCTTCTTTCATAGACAGTAGTTCACACCTTATATTGTACCTCTCCCTTAGATTTTTGTAGTTCAAATGCATGGCCCTGAATTTTTTAACATTAAATCTCAGCTGCCAAAATTTGACTATTCTTCAAGCTTTGCTAGATTTCTCCTCATTATACTATACCTTTTGGGTGTCTATCCTATTATAGATTTTGATATTTTTGGTTTTGGCGATCTATCAAGTTTTAAATAAAGATAAAGATAAAGATTTGTAAAGAGGCAAACCTTACCAGACATTCCTTCTGCAATGTCACTTACAAAAATGTTAAAATGAATCAGACCAAACACAGGTACACTAAAAAAATTTTTTTTTAAACTGCCTCTAATGTTTCGATTGATTTTTACGTTTTTTGGTGCGCTGAATCCAAATCTGGTAACCAATTTGCTCCATCACGTACAGATTTTTTGCTACATTGGGTTAGCAGTTTGAGGTGAACGTTTCAGATTGAGTGCGATCGAGATAAAAGTTTCTCGGATGAATTCTTTATACTAATTGTTTAGTAGTTATTCAAATAAGAATAAAGAAAATTGTAACAAGGCAGCACATAAGAATAGAGTAATGTCAACAAAACACACTGTGATGGTAGCAAAATTGTCTGCACTTAAAACAGCCACATACATGTGCACAAACATTGAGCATATAAGAGCGAGGTTAGACACAAAGCAAAGCAAAGAAATGTGCAAAAAATGTTGTACAGGTATGTATGTAAGAATAGAAAACGCAAACCGCACCATTGCAATACATGAAGACAAACACCCGATGGTGTGAAAATAAAATTCTAATAAATGAGATCCGACACTGTGGTAATAACTAGCAAATTTTTATTTCAAAGTTTAGTAAAAACACGATATTTGTCAACACAGTTTAGATTTTAAAGTCATTCTTGGGTCAATCAATCTCCTGGTGGGCCCGTTTCTTCTTCCCCCGAATGCTTCTCTTGGTGCGCTGCTTGGCGTATTTTTCATCTGGGGTTTCCCGCAGCAGCAACCAGCAGAAATCAGCCATCATAGTGGTGTTCCATCTTCCTTGGTACCTTCTTTCTGCGTCCTTGATGTCCTGGTGAAACCTTTCACCTTGTTCTTCACTGTACGCCCCCAAGTTTTCGGGAAAGTAGTTCACATGGGAGTGCAAGAAATGGACTTTCAGGCTCATGTTACAGCCTTGTTCTTTGAAGGCATTGAGCATCCTGGCAACAATATCCTTATAGTTCTCATCCCGCCTGTTCCCCAAGAATTTGAGAACAACATCCTTGAAGGAATCCCAGGCTTCTTTTTCCTTCTCAGACATCGTTTCAGCGAATGCTCCATCTGAAATGAGTTTCCTTATATCAGGGCCAACAAACACTCCTTCCTTTAGCTTTGCTTCAGAAAGTCGGGGGAACTTTGAGCAAAGGTACCGAAAGCACTCACCATCTTTTGGAAGGGGCTTGATGAATTGCTTAATGAGACCCAACTTAATGTGGAGAGGTGGTAATAGAATTTTATCACGAGGTACCAAGCTCTCATGAAGAACATTTTTCTCACCGGGTCTCAAATACTCCCGAATTGGCCAGTCTTTTTTCCCCCAGTGTAGGTCGCGGGCCCGGCTATCCCACAAGCAAAGGAAGCAGGGATATTTGGTGAAACCGGATTGCTGCCCTAATAGCATGGATAGAATTTTAAAGTCTCCACAAATCATCCACTTATGCTCATCATAACGAATCTTCTGAAGAATCAGGGCCAAATTCTCGTATTTTTCTTGGAGAATAACAGAGTGAGCAATAGGAACTGAAGCGAATGTGTTGCCATTATGAAGAAGAACACCTTTTATGCTGTCTTTTGACGAATCAATGAACAGCCGCCATTCAGCAGGATCATACTTGAGTTTAAACTTTTCCATCCATCACTCCGTATATATCGTTGCAAAATACCAAATCTTCCTCTTTGCTGAAATACTTCAAAAATTGTGTCTCGCGGTTGCGGTACCAATAAAAAGTTGTTCATGGTGACAATAGATTTTTCTGTTTAAGCCGAGAACCTAGCAGTTGGGCAGCATCTTTTGGGAGTCCTAAATCCTGGACTAAATCATTCAATTCAGCTTGAGAGAAAAGTTCAGGTTTCGGATCTGGTTCAGTTTCAAACTCGGAAGTACTGGACTCATCGGGAAAGCCATCTGATGAGTCTCATCATGATCAGAACCGTCCACACAAATATGATCCAAAGATTTTGGTGGTTCACGCACAGGTACTTCGTTGCTATGAGGCATAGGCCTAATTGCTGAGGGAAGGTTGGGGTAACTTATTACGTTCTTATTTTTTAAGTTGTATCCCTTCACAATGCAAGAGCAAAAATAGCAGTCACTGCTGTGGTCTCTTTGTTCACGGCCACATCATAGGTATTCCGAAACGAAATGCTTGTTTTTTACCTTTCATCCATAAGCGTAGATCTTCCTCACATGTCTTGCACACTTTGTGAGGAGCCCACGGTTTGTCTTGATCGCCTAACTTCAAACCGAAATAGGCGAAATATACTTTTTTAATAAATGCAGAAATGTTCCTCTGCCGCTTTTTCACGGTATATTCCCCACAAATAATACAAAAACTGTCCGGAGAGTTGACGCAACCTCTGGCTCTGTGAGCCATCACAAATACACAGCACTGCAAACTACAACTGTAGTGAACCACTTCGGAATAAAGCTGGATTACGACTGAGCAAACAAAAGGTAATAATGAACTTGCAAGAAACTTAAATTTGACAGGAACGTTCATGTCGCAACCACCATGTTTGAGCGAGCGAACGAGGCGAGGCGAACAGGAAAGAACATGCGCCAGCGCGAGTACTGGATTTAGCCCCCCGCCTCCCAATTGTCCTGTTAATGTATAAAATGAATACAAAACACTCTAAAATATCATGAGGGAGTGTTTTTAGTTAGTTAACCATTACAACCTCTATTTTGGGCCAAGAAAATAAACTGCAGTCGGCTAAAAAGAAATTATGTGAACATTCCTTATATGGGTAAGAAATCTAATTTTGCAAGAAAACGTGACGTGATGGAACATTTTGGCTATTTTTCCTGGATTCAGCACCCCAAAATCTATAGGAATCAGTTGCAAAACTGGAGGCAGTTTTTTGGTAGTGTACCTGTGGAATTGATTCCTCAGACATACCACCAGGGCTGGCCGTATTGCTAGGCAAACTAGGTGTCTACCTAGGGTGGCAGGCTTTGGGGAGGCGACGGTGCGGTGCCAGTACACCCAACAGGCAGTGCTGGGAAAGCCTGTTAAAGCCATGGTCAGTGGTTGGCAAATGAGCATCAGTGTGCATGCATGTATATGTGCTCATGGCCTTCCGCATCTGCTCCCATGTGGAATGGGTAAGATGCAACAGGCCTTGAGCATGTAAATGCATGCATGCAACTATTCAAAGACTGTCAATGTGTCCTGTTGGCTATACTGAAACGGTGCTGCCACCCCCCTCCCCAAAGCCCACATTTTCTTTGCTTCCTGTGGAAGTAGGTTGGAGGTCGTACTAGCAGTTTAGTGAGCAGGGAAGGAGAAGAGAAAATGGACACTGGAGGAGGGACATGCTAGATACTTGGAAGGGGGGAAGGGAAGGAGAGAGATGTTGGATGCCTGGAAGGATAGATTCTGGACACCTGGGGAGGCTAGGGAAGGGGAGATACTAGAGATATGAAGGGGAGAGATGCTGGACTATGAGTGGGGGTGGAGGCGCGGGTAAGGCAAGGATACATGGTCAATGGTATATCTAGGGCACCAGATATTCTTGGGCTAGTCCTGCACGCCACTTATCCTCAGAGCAAACTCCATGTACCAGTACTCTTTGTCGCCTCCTACTCAACCAGTTTCTAACCCAGTCACTTGTGCAGAACAGTGTCAAAGATTTAATTCTACATATGTGCATCACATCTAGTGCTCTCACTCGGTCCAGCTCTCTGGTCACCCAAAAAATTATTCAGATTGTCTGTCAAGACCCGCCTCTAGTAAAACAATGCTCTCTTAGATCCTGTAATCTATTGGTCTCCAGAAACCTCACTATCCTTTGTTTTTAGCAGTGTTTCCATTAATTTACTAACCACAGAGGTCAGATCAAGTGGCCTGTATATCTCAACCTCCTCCATGCTTCCACTTTTGTGTGGAAGGGCCACATATGCCATTCTCCAATTTCTGGGCCCACTCCTGACTCTAACAAAGCATTGAAAAGATCAGACAGAGTTGTTGTCAGAACTTCCCAAACTTCCTTTAATACTCTCAGATATATCCCATCCAGTCCCATTGCTTTATCTACTTTTAGTTTAGCTAGTTCCTCAAGGATACAGTCTTCTCAAAATCATTCACGATCCACCTCACATCTGTTCCTATTTGTGGGTGTTTTCTGAGGTCCTACTCGTGGCCCTTCATGAACACAAAACAGAAATTTGTTAACCAATTCCTCTTTATCCTTATCAGCTACTATATATTCCTTCCCTTCACTCTTGAGTCTAGCAATACCACTTTTGCGCTTCCTCCGGTTACTAACATACCTAAAAATAATGTCTTGTCCCTCCATTTTACTGCATTGGCTATCTTTAATTCCATTTGAATATTTGCTTTCCTGACTACTTTCCTAGTTTCTTTTAGCTTTTCCAAATATTGTTGTCATCTTCTTCTTTCTGTAATCTCATGTATTTTATGAAGGCCATCCTCTTTTCCTTACTTTTTCATCTACTTCTTTCAAGAACCATAGCAGCTTCCTTGTCCTTTTTCTTTTATTTACTTTCCTAATAAAAAAATGTGTTGCCCTTATAATATCCCCTTTCAGTTTTGCCCATTGCTTTTCTACATTCCCCAGCTGTTTCCATCCAGCGAATGACTCGTTGAAGTAGTCCCCCATCTTGATAAAATTAGTTTTCCTAATGTCTTGCACCCTCACTTTTGAATGACTCATCTCTGCTCTTGTCCTAATAATGAACTACACCACTGGATACGAGCTGATCACTCACTATAACATTAGAAACACTCTACCTATTCATAAGCACCAGGTCTAGTTTGGTCCTTTCCCACATGAGTTCCATTACCAGTTGCTGGAATAGTTTTCCCTGTAGAGAATCCAGTATCTCCTTACTTCTACATAACACCATAGCAATGATGCTCTAATTAATATCCAGTATATTGAAATCACTGATCAGTAGTACTTCTCCTTTCATAGCAATACTGTGAATGTCTTCAATTAAATCTCTGCCTACTTTTTCAGCCTGTTAAGGAGGCCTGTATATCATGCCATTGTAGATTTATTTTATTTTATTTATGTAACTGTTTTTATATCCCGTCTTATCTCAAAGTCAAGGCGACTTACAGGGAACATATTAATGATTACAAGTCCTTAATGCAGAAACATAATGTTAAGGTTTACATCGAACAAAGTTATGGTCTCCAAAACTGAACACAATATTCCAAGTGAGGTCTCACCAGTGACTTGTACAGTGGCATTAGTATGGATGCCTTCCAAGATGCATTATTAAGACAAATGGTGATGGAACAAACCAGGGAAATTTTGATGCTAGATTTAGTACTCACCAACAGAGACATCATGTCGAATGTCCAGGTGGGAGCCCATGTGAGCAGCAGCGATCATCACACGGTGTGGTTTGAGATAAAAACCAAGGCAGAGTTCAATCACAGGAAGCTCAAAGTCCAAGACTTCAAAAGCTCTGACTTCAGTAAAATGGCTAATTACCCGAAGGAGGAGTTGACAGGGTGGGAGGAGGTAAGGGAAGTGGAATTGCAGTGGGCTAAACTAAAGGCGGCAATAAAAGGGGCAACAGATACATATATAAGGAAAGTAAATAAAACAAGAGGAAAAGGAAACCTATTTGGTTCTCCAAAGAAATAGCTGCACAAATAAAGACAAAAAACACAGCTTTCACAAAATTCAAAAATTCACAAACAGAGGAACACAGAACAGAATACAGGATAAAGCTAAAAGAGTCAAAAAGAGAAATAAGGATAGAAAAATAAAAGGCAGAAGAAAAGATGGCTAAAGATCTGAAACATGGAGGCAAAACGTTTTTCAG
Source organism: Ichthyophis bannanicus (assembly GCA_033557465.1). NCBI lineage: Eukaryota > Metazoa > Chordata > Amphibia > Gymnophiona > Ichthyophiidae > Ichthyophis > Ichthyophis bannanicus. The sequence goes on along the minus strand of CM066035.1, from coordinate 873,497,417 downwards.
GTATATTCGGGAGAAGAGGAAGATCAGAGGTAGAATCACAAGACTCAAAAGTGCCGAGAACGGATTCGTGAAAAGTGACATAGAAAAAGCAAAAATGCTAAACAAATACTTCTGTTCTGTTTTTACTAAAGAAAATCCTATTTTATTTATAAGTTGTCTGTGCAGAACAATATCAAAGGCTTTACTGAACTCTTTAGTGCACCACATCTAGAGCTCTCCCTCGGTCCAATTCTCTGGTCACCCAGTCAAATAAATTAATGAGATTTGTTTGACAAGACCTTTATCTAGTAAAAACCCTTCTGCCTCGGATCCTGCAATCCATTGCATTCCAGAAACTTCACTGTCCTCTGTTTTAGCAGCATTTCCATTAGTTTACTCACCACATGACTAATAACCACCGTGTAGTTCCCAACCTCATCCTTACTTCTGCTTTTGTGTAAACGGACCACTTGTGCCCTTCTCAAATCCTCTGGGACCATGCCCGACTCTAAAGAAGCATTGAAAAGATCAGACTGTAGAGCCACTAGAACTTCCCTAAATTCCTTCAGTACTCTGGAATGATTCCAATTGGCCCCATCACTTTGTCTACTTTTAGTTTAATTAGCGCCTCACAAACACAGTCTTCTGAAAATCAATCAAGATCTGCCTCACTTCTGTTCCTTTTCTTGGTGCTTTCTGAGGTCCTGCTCCTGGCCCTTCTTCAGTAAACACAGAATGGAAATATTTGTTAAGCAATTCTGCTTTGTCCTCATCAGCCTCTACATATTTCTCCCCTTCACCTTTGAGTTTGACAATGCCACATTTGCACTTGCTCCTTTCACTAACATATCTGAAAAATGTTTTGTCCATTTGTATTTTCTTTTCTTTCCTGACTATTTTCTTAGCTACTCTAAGGGGTATGTTTACTAAACCGCGCACACGTGCGCGGCGCACAGTAGCGTACGCTAATGATGCACTTAAGTGCTCTTAAGTGCCCCGCACGTGTGCGCATCACACTAACGGGCCCCCGCACACGTGCCCCTCACACTGACGGGCCCGCGCAAGTGTGTGGTGAGCTGATGTGCGATAGAGGCGTGGAAAGGCATTTCGAGGGTGGAGGAAGGCTCCCGAGGAGCGGGGGGATGGGGTCAATGGGTGGAGAGTGGGAGGGGAGAGGCTCCACGCACAGGAGCAGGGCTGAATTTCGGCAAAAAAAAATACTGCGAGTGAAACCCTCGCGTTAGAGCCGATTTAAAGGGAAGAGAAACAATTTCCGTCAGCAATGTACAGCAAAACCGGGGAAACCTGAAAAACGTGAGCAGTGTGATACATGTGCACAGAACAAAATAGCAAATATAAATTGAAAATGACCACAACAAATTCCAAAAAAATTATAATCCAGCTGGGCAACAGTGATATTAATGGGCAACCATAAAAAACACTCCCAGGAAAGCTCCAAAAAAAAGAAATGATTTTTGGAAGGGTCTACGCTCCGTAGACTCTTTCAAAAATCACTGCATTTTATTGGAGCTTTCCTGGGAGTGCTTTTTATGTTGCCCATTAATATCACTGTTGCCCAGCTTGGTTTTGGTTTTCTTCCCCTTTTTGGAGGTCATTTTTGAGGTTTATTTGCACCTTTGTCCCCATACAAGGTAAACGAGCCCACAGTAAAATTGTGCAGAGCAGGGTGTCTGACTCGTCCGGCCAGGTTTCCTATCTCCAGAGACTGCACTGTCTCTGTGGCCACAGTGTGGTGCAGCAGACACAGCCAGTGCCCAGAGGATCACAGGTTCAAATCCCAGGTGGGGCTCCTGCCAACCCAGTCTCCATAGTTTTACCCACCACTAAACAGTGATAGGAAAGACACTCCTTTATTGCTGAGAACATAAGCATGGTTCAAACACCCATATTTTACCCTACACTGCACACAAACCATAACAATGGGCATTACCTACAGCCGAGTCCCCCAAATTCAGTCCTGGAGTGCCACAACTCAATCAGGTCATATGCTTTTTCCCAGATAAGGACATGTCTGCATGTTGGCGGAGGGTACAGGTGGTGGAGGGGGCAGTGGCTGCAAGCCACAGCAGACAGTGGCCTAGGCGTGTGCAGGCTGGCACCGTCCACCGCAACAGACAGGCTCTGTTGGATGTTCAGTCATGGAATCCCCAGGGAAGGCAGTATATCTGTGGCAACACGGTGGTGCAGTGCACACAGACAGTGTGTGCAGGAACAGAAGGTCACAGGTTCAAAGGCCAGCTGGGGCTACCTCCAATCCTGTCCACATATTTTTCCCACAACTAAACCGTGATAGTAAGGACAAACCTTTATTGCTGAGAACATACGCATGGTTAATACGCCTATAATTTACCACACCAAACACAGACACCATAAACAGCCACATTACCTAGAGCAGAGTCTCCCAAATGCAGTCCTGGAGGACCCCACACCATTCAGGTTCCATGCTGCCTCTAATAAAGATGCCTGTGCTGCAGATCTATGCACCACCCCCATGGTATGCAGATGTAGCTCATGCATATTTATGAGGGACAGCATGAAAACCCGAACACTGTTTGGAACACCAGGACTGGAGTTGGGAAACTCTGCCGTAAAGCAGCAGCCAACAGGGCCAGACACACCCACACACACCCCACAGGCCCCATTGGCCAATGCCTCCTGGAGAGGCAGGACATTGGGCCCTGCCTGTATCTCCCAATACTAGCAGTTGCACACCTGGGTATATGGTACACAGCTATCAAATATATCCCATGATAACTGGCAGATATCAATTCCTACGTTAAGCACATTTTGCTCCTTGGGCTCCACCATAACAATCATTCTGATGTCTGTGGTGTGTGCTGCAGGTCTGGTCTCTGACAGTGTTTACCGCCCTGGGGAGCGACCCCCAACAGTATTGCGTACCATATCCATGCCTGTACTGTGCCCAGGACTGGTGTGGTGTGTATGGCTGCTGAACCCCTCTATAGTAGCACAATGCTGGCATAGGTGTGGGGGTGGCTGTCTGTCTATACAGTGTGTGGTGACTGCAAACACCTTCCACAGCCCACACTGCCAGCAATGTTGCCAGTATTGGGCTGCCAATGTGCATAATGAGGAGCAAGGTACCATGGGTATAGGCCGGACAGAGTGGCCTGGCCAGGGTGCATCTGCACAGGGCATAGGGCACTGACTGGGACATTTTAGTGCCCGACCACCACCTACACGGACAGGGTGACCTCAGTATGTCCTGCTGAGAGATCACTCTCACCCTGACTGTGCAGTGACCCCAGCATGGCTAGGCACCCCCATAGTGCCATGCAGCATTTCTCTCATGTGATAGATATGGGTTTCCTTTTGGGGCCCAGTCACTGATTTATCTGCTTGCTGTGTATGCTGACAACCCAGTTCTGGGTGCATGTATCTCCACTGGGAGCATGCACTGTGGACTAACTAGCACACTGTTTGCAGCTGGTATGTGTTGTGATGGAGCAGCTTGCAGGGTGCAGTGGATGATGACTTGCTGCAGGAGAATATCAGGTAGTGGTGGGGTGCAGCTCAACATATCCAGGCCTATTATCTGTCTGCTATGGTGTTTTGGATGTATATAGAGCTGCATTGACTGCGCTGTGGGGTGTCTCCTACTTAGCAGGATCGGGGTTGATGGACCCCTCTACTGCCACCTTTGGAGGGAGGTAGAATGTTGATCTATTGATAGAGGACCCTGTTTGCCACCCTCAGCCCTGGAGGAAGGTGGTGGTTACATGGCCCACTTGGGGGTCCATAGGAACTACACCTGACTGAGTCAGACAGAGATATCCAAGGTGTTTGTGCAGGAACTACCTATCTCACATATTAACACTGCTTTGGACCTCCGCCATAGCCTCTTTCAGCCATGGAAGGTGTTGTGGACCTGGTCCTGGGTGCCTCATTGCACCCTCAGGGTGAGCACAGTACCCACACAATGTGATGGTGTGTAGCTACTCTGTGCCAGTAAAACACACGGTCAGTACCCCCTACCAGGCCGAGGTGGTGTGTGGGTGCACATGGTCACTTCCCTCTACCGGGCCGAGGTGCTGTGGGGGTGCATTGCCCATCTTGTGTTAATCTGTGGACAGCTGATTTGCATGTGCAGTGCATCATGGGTATGGGTGGGCTAACCCTATCCTGGTGACCACAGCAGACTGTCTGTGTGGTGACGTGCATGCTCTCTGCAGCCAGCCAGGGTCTTGTTAGCAGCTATAGAGCTGTAGCCCAATGGTTCCTTCACTACCTCTGAAGCCAGAGGTCATGGGTTCAAACCCACAGTGGGGTTATTTGATAGGGTTGTCCAAAGCATTTTTTTTTAATGTACATATTTTGATGCCAGCAAAAACACCCTCAGCGTACTGTACCCATAAGGTGCCTCTGAGGGTGCTTTATAGGGCGCCCTATAGGGCACCTTATGGTTCCCGTCCATATAAGATGCACTATACAATATCCTGTGACGCAACCTATAGGGTGCCCTATAGGGGACATTTTAGGGTGCTGTGGCGGACAGTGCAATTTATAATGTGCCCTATGGAGTGCCTTATAGGGTGCCTTATACGGCACCTTCAATTACGGCACGTGAGGGCGTGTTTGCTGGCAGCAATTAATAACATAAAAATAAAGTGCTGCAGGACAAAATATGTACATTGCAAAGCTGATGCCACAGCCAGCCTTACGTATTAGGCACACTGGGGAGCAAACTCATGACCCCTGTATCAGCAGTCAGTGCCTTAACCATTGTGCTCCACTGCTGCTCCTCCTTGCCTGTCAGCGCACCTACTTATGCTTTTCATTCCTTAAACTGCACAGTGCTGCCATAAAAACAGTACACTGACCTTGCGGTACGTCATACGGCACCCTCTAGGGTGCCTTGGCTGACAGTGCACTTTAAAATGTGCCTTATAGGGCGCCTTATGTTAACACGCTTTGAGAGTGCTTTTGCTAGTAGTGATAATTAAAATATGAATAAAATGCCTCCTAAAGCAATCTTCCCCATAATATGTTATGCCTCAGCCAGCCTTGTTCATTGGGCACTTTGGGGGATTGAACTGCTGATCCCTGCACCATTGGTCAGTGTCTTAACAATTGTGTTGTGGTTCTGTTCCTGTGATTGCTCATCAGCGCACAGCCTTATGCCGCCCAGTATTAAAAAGTCTCATAAACCATTAGTGCACTGCCTTATGCCCATCAGCATGCTGCCTTATACCCCCCATCATTTAAATGCCTCAGCCAGCTGTCTTCATTGGGCACTGTGGGGGACTGAACCACTGATCTCTCTACCATTGGCAAGTGCCTTAACCATTGTGCTGTGGCTCTACTTTTCCTCCTGCACATCAGCGCGCCACTTATACCGCCCAGTATTATAATGCCTCCATAAACATCAGCGCGCCGCCTTATGCCGCCCAGTATTTCTGTGCCTCATAAATTAATGCCTCAGCCAGCCTTGTTCATTGGGCACTTTGGGGATTGAACCCCTGATCCTTGCACCATTGGTCAGTGTCTTAACCATTATGCTGTGGCTCTGCTTTTTTTTCTTGTACTTCAGCGCGCCACTTATGCCTCCCGTGCAGCTATCTCATGTGCTAAGGTGCGGGGCGCACATGGGCGCCGCGCACCTTAGCGCATATGTAAATTCCGGCTTTTCTTTTTCAGGACGGAACGCCCACTCCTTATATGGCACCCGCACAATACCGGGGCCCGCACTTTACCGGGGTTTTAGTAAACATACCCCTAAGCTTTTCCAAATATTGATGTTTGTCTTCTCTTTTCTGTGATCTCTTGTATTTTATGAAGGCCACCCTCTTTCTCTTTCTCAGCTACTTCTTTTGAGAACCATCGGATAAAATAGTTTTTCACTCGACACATAATCAAACTCTGGAATTCATTGCCAGAGGATATAGTTAAAGCTGTTAGTATAGCTGGGTTTAAAAGAGATTTGGACAAGTTTCTGGAGGAAAAGTCCATAAACCATTATTAAAAAGGACTGGGAAATCTACTCCTTATCCCTTGGATAAGCAGTGTGGAATCTATCTACATCTTGGGAACCTGACAGGTACTTGTGCCCTGTATTGGCCACTGTTGGAAACAGGATACTGGGTTTGATGACCTTGGCTCTGAGCCATTATGGCAAAGCTCTGTTCTTAAGGATGCACTAAGCCTGGTAAAGCAGCAGGCCCTGACAGTACACTCAAGCTAATCTTCTACTCCTAAACTTATTGTTTTGCGACAACAAAACTTCATTATCCTTGGAAGGGTAGCTAATGTAATTACCATTCTGAAATTACATTAGCTAAGCAGCAATCCAAAGAGTTACCATCCCATCTCTATGCAGTCAATTTCTTTTCAAACTCAAGAAACATTAATATTAAACAGTATAGTGCCACAGACTGAGGAGGCTCGTTCTAAAAAGCAGGCTTGTTTCAGAAAGTAGAGGTGCACAGATCAGTCCCTGGATGCTGAAGATTCTATTGATCAATCAACAAAACATCCACCTAAGAAAATGGAAAGGGAACCACAAAACACCAGTCAGTAAAACCCCTCCAATATTAGTAACAAAAAATGCGCATATGTATCCAAATCTCTAAGGACCTCAAATAGTCAGGTGTCTGGCAATCAAGCCAAAATAGTTATAGGCTCTCGGGCTGGTGCAGTATTAAACCATCATCGGTCCATGGGACTGGAATCATATTAACAGCATACAAAAGCCCCCATTAAAGACCTAAAAAAGATCAACTATCAAATGGCGTACTACAGCTCAAGTGATAGTTTGATAGTTGATCTTTTTTAGGTCTTTAATGGGGGGTTTTGTATGCTGTTAATATTATTCCAATCCCATGGACCGATGATGATTTAATACCTCACCAGCCCAAGAACCTATAACTTGTTGGGTTTGATTGCCAGACACCTAACTATTTGATTCTTTAGAGATCTGGATGCATATGTATATTTTTTGTTATGAATACTGGAGAGTTTTTTTGACGGGAGATTATATTGAAGCAGTCTTCCAGTCCCACCAAACGTTCAGTGTTATGTTTATGGTAGTTTCTGTCGCTGTAGGCCTGCCACTACAAAGAACATTGATAATTTTACTCTATATCTGTTTCTGTTTAGCACAGGTTCAATGAGATCCCTCAGTATAGAAAAGGGGTGGATCTTTGGTATGCAGTCTTCTTTTTGTGACCCCCTACATAAAGAACAAAGGTTCCTTGTTTTTTCTTCAGTCTACCTTCAAGAAATCTAAAACCACATCTGAGCCTCTGCGAGATCTAGAATGAAGCAAATGTTGTCTCACTCCTCTATCCAATTATAAAATAAAGAGTGAATGGATATGTCAGAGACAGCACTGATGAGCCAAGCCTCCTGCTGTACCATGAACTGCATCCAAGGCTGGGCCCTCACCAGAACAACGGTCTGTTTCTTTCTTCCTTTTGTTCACAATAGTTTTTTTTTTTTTCATCAATCTTTAGTAGTTGCTGCTGCTTACACAGTTGTACAGTTTGGCACAGGGGAAGATCTGCCATGGAGAAATTCCTCAACTAGATATTGACAGAGCATGATCAAAAACAGATATGCATGGAGACGAACCGAGGCTTCCTGACATACGTCACTGCAAAAATGTGGCATTGCAAAGAAGCGAACAACCCTCCCGTGCGGATGAATTTGCCACGGGCCGTTGTTCTTCTCTTTTCATATATATACTCGACATGCATCTTGCAAAATTTATTATGTTGTCTCTTGTTTAATGATCAGTTTAACTGATTTTTTGGGTCCTTGGTCAATTTCCTTTTCTTTTATAGTTTACTTGACAGATTTCTCTATTGAGGCTTCTGGAAGCAAGGGTCAACAAACAAGCTATAGATGGACTAACTTAATCTATCTTTGGTAAGCTTTGGAGTATTATCTCCTCTTCATCAGGTCAGCAAAGAAGCAATGCAGTTACATTGGGTTTAAACAGCACAAAGTCATCTTAGGCTGTCTGCATATATCTTTACAGGTCAATGAAAAGGGGTGGGAGGTAGACACAGGTGAGGAGACCATAAGGCGGTAAGAGCTGCAAAATCTTTCTCTCTTGGGAAAGGGCCCCAAAGTCTGCAAACGGGTTGCGCTTCCTTTAGGTCTGAGGTCCCCTGTGGCATGGGAATCTAGGGTAATTATCTTGATTGCTCTCCCCCTTCTCCCCCCTCAAAAATTAGCCATGCTAGTTCCCCTCCCTCTCTCCAGCAAACCTATTTCTCTATTTGCTCTCAATCACATACATTTCTTTCCATCCAGGGCTAGTACACGGATATGAGACACTCAGGACCAGCCTAACCACCAGGCAGGGCAGCAACTTCTGGCGACGACAGAGAGTAGCGTATTCAAAGCTAAGCAATAGATTTTTACAGCCGGGGGGGGGGGGGCTATAAAACTTAAGGGTTGCCTAGGGCACCAACACCTTTAACCAACTCTGGGGCTGGTCCTGCAGGCATCCTAGGTGAACCTTTATTCTGCCCTCTCCCCTCCCCCCCCCCCATCGCTACATATCTACTACTAGCAGCAGCTTTGTAATCATAGCTGCACCTTCCCCCTCCCCTCCCCCTCCCTTCCCCTTCCCCAGTCAAGCTGTACTCACGGTATCTCTGCTGTGTCATGTAAGAGTCATTCTGCCCTGCGCCATTGCTAGCAGGAAAAAGAGCACTATAGGTAATGTCCTCCACGATAATCTGGAGATCTCGCAGCTCATCTCGTGAGACTGATGCTGAGCCACTGAGGAAACTGACCTGCTCTTAAGCAACCTTCCTTCTCCTGGCAATGGGCTGAGGGTGTGGGTTGAAGCCAAAGTGCCCAGATAATATTTGGAAAAGAGAATGGATTCAGCTCATGCCTTTTCTCAGAAGTTCAAGTCAAGTTGCAATTCAGGGATTTTCCTGTCTCTAGAGGGCTTAGTGCCTAAGGTGATGGGGGTAATGGGGGGTTAAGTGACTTGCCTAAGATCACAAGGAACAGCAATGGGGTTAGAACCAGCATTGCAACCCACCGTTCTAACCATTAGGCTATCTTTTCATTCTGGGCGAGCTCTCCACTCAATAATGCTGCCATCTTGCTGCCCCAGAGTTCCAGCAATCTAGGCAACCGCCTAGTTTGTCTAATGGAAGCACCTGTCCTGTTTCTACCCCCTACCCTAAGTAAGCCATGCCCCACTTTCAAACCTTTTACTGCTAGGCCCCACATACAGTATCTAAGATGCCACTTCTCTCTCTCTGTCTTGCTCTCTGTTCTCTTAGGTTTAAAGTCACCTGTTTGCCTGGCCTGGCCTGACTTATATCCAGTCTTGATGGTGCATACCGAGTTATCATGGGATTCTGTACTGTTCCTCTATTCTGCAGACATTACTGTAAGTCAGAGTATCAAATAGCAAACAAAAGAAAGAATAATATTATAGTGAATAGTCACAAATTTTATTTACTTTTTGGTCTTTCCCAGGCTTATTATCTCCTCTAACAAAATTAGGAAATTCATTCAAGCAATCTCGATCTACAGGTGGGACTCGGACATGCTTTGGCAAAAAGAGAACACGCACTGCTGGGCATAAGGCAGAATCAGTCTCAGGGAAGGAATAAGGAAGGGCTACAGCTGTGCAATTGGTCTAATAATAACAAGAACATGTTGTACCCAAGGTCTAATTTTAAGTGCACAGCAGGAAAAAGTCCATCTGAAACCAAATATTGATGCTTGAAGACTAATGAATGCTCATTCCTTCCACCTTGCAGGGCTATCCTTCCCCCACACTGCTCAGTTTCTCAGCAGCTATTAAAATGATTACATTTAGGGCAACGGCTTCTTCTGCTGCTTCACGAGGGGTGAGAGGGGGTAGGAGTGTGGTTATGGCACCCAACCGAAAGAGGATTCCTGCGATTATCTGGAGGATAGGATAGGAGAGTGCATTGAGAGGCATGTTTAATAGTGCAGTAAGTTTTGCACTTACTGTTTCTTAAATGCAAAACTTGAGATGCAGTACGATCAAAGCCTGTGTGGTAAATGTTGGGAACATGACAAGCATCCTCCCTGCATTTACTGAACAGGGCAGACAGTTACCACATGGGCACGTGTTACATGCATCGGTAGATAATATGGGTGCACCCGTGCTGCCTGCAATACATGTAATGTGGGCGCTCAGTGCTGCCCATGACAAAATAAAGAGATTGAGGCAATAGAATTCCCCGATCATCCCTCCCTACCTTCCCTGTTCTGAAGCTTAACACAGGATGCAAGCACCCACCCTCTACAGTAGATCCAATCCCCCCACCAGATAAGACCCTCTGATCCAAACCCCACCCCCAACAGATCAGACTCCCCCATCCAGTTCCCTCTCCCATAAAAACTCCCCTATCCAATTCTCTGATCGAAATCCCCTAAAGCTGGAGAACCATCCCTCTCCTCACAATCTGATACCCTACTCACTTGCCCAAGCAAACCCTGCTAATCTAGTGCTGTGGTTCTCAATCCAGTTCTCAGGGTATACCCATTCAGTTGGGTTTTCAGGATATCCACAATGACTATGCATGAGATAGACTTGCTCGCGCTGCCTTCAACTGGAAGCGTGTGTCACGGGGAGTGGGTTCGGAACCATTGGTCTAGTCTACTTCTTTCCAGATTTGCAGAAGAAATATTCTAATCCACATCGAGTAGATTAAAGTCACTCAATATGATCACTTCCCCCTTCATGGCTACCTTTACAATAGCAATAATCAAGTCTCTATCCATTTCCTCAGTTTGAGTTGGAGGCCTGTAGACTACACCAGTATGGATGACAGTGCCATCTCCTCTTTCCAACACAACCCACAGCACTTCTTCTTTTCGCCTCATCCCCTACATTTCAGCAGCTTTAATATTGCTTTTGACATATAGGACTGCTCCATCTCCTTTTCTGCCTTTTCTATCTCTTCTAAATAAATCATAGCCAGCTATGGCTATCTCCCATTCATGAGACTCATTAAATCATGTTTCTGTAATGGCCACAATGTCTAAGTTCATTTCCACCATTAGGGCCCGATTCCGTCCCGGACCTCGATCCCCTCTGTACATCTTTTCTGAACCGGACGATGGATCGCAGTTCTGATCCCGTGGGGCACGTCTAGCCCTGTGGGATCAGAATCATGAACAGTCCTACAAGTGCAAGTGCAGGACTGTCCCTGGCTAACTCAGTCAAGGCTCTTCAATGGAGCCGCAGCGCCATGGCATCATGTTGCCATGGCGCCGTGGCTCCATTCAAGAGCCGTGATGCCGGCCGCCGGAAACTAAAGCTAATTCCCCGCAGCCCAACCCCCGATCTGGCCTCCTATGGCCAGGGTCGGGCTGCGGGGAATGTCCTCCAGCCCCCCCCCCCACCCCGTTCGCTGTGTGTGGGTTAATAGTGTGGCTGTTTCCAATGTTGCTATGGTTTTGCTGGGAATGACGTCCTGAACTTGTTCTTCTCCATCCTTCATCCCCGTTCCGTAGTTTAAATGCCTGTCTATGCCTGAATTTTTCACAGGATCCTTTTCCCTGTGACAGAGAGACGTGGATCCATCTATTTCCCCAGTCACCTGTATGTCTAAATCCTTCTTGTTTGCACCAGGTTTGGAGCCATGTATTAAAGTTGATCATGAGATGCAATCTTTCTGACCCCTTAGCAAGAACAGGTAGAACCTCTGAGAATGCTATAGTGTTTATACCTTTAAAAGGATATAAACAGGATGGAGTCAGTACAGAGGGTGGCTTCCAAAATGGTCAGTGGGCTTCATCATGACATATGGGGACAGGCTTAAAAATCTCAATGGGGTCTATTCTGTAACACGAATAGCAGGAATGGACATCCATCCCCGCTATTCATCCGCCTTTCTTGTACCCGCCAAGCCTCCCCATATGAACAAGGAGTTTGTACAGGGAGGTTAGACGGGGATAGGAAAAAGGGTAGTGTGGAGGTGGAGTTAGGGTAGGCAGTGGGGGGTCTGCGGCCCTGGAATACAGGGCCGATTCTGATCTCTGCCCTTTACATCCGGGACTGGCAGAGTAGACGGGGAACTTATTCCACCTCTGAGGTGGAAAAAGTTCCCCTAGATGGCAGGGGATGGCAGGCTCAGGATACGTCAAAGGGTGGAGGGGGCGCAGGAGACTCCCCATGGCCTAACCATGGTCTTGGCCAGATAGGGAGTTGGGCTGTGGGGAATGAATGAAGTTGGTGGCAGCCGGGGATCGCAGCTTCTGAATGGAGCCACAGTGCCATGGAAACCGGATGCCACGGCACTACAGTTCCATTCAGGAGCCTTGACTGAGTTAGCCGGGCAGGTGCCTGTACATGCAGGCCAATTGGAATCAGATCCGGGCCTGCACATACAGACTTAGATGGGATTCTGATCCCGCGGGAGCTAGATGTGCCCCGTTGGATCAGAATCCCGTCTACCTCTGTGCGTCCGGCAATCTTAGAATATATGCCTCCACATGTATACTTTGAAGAAGGGAGAGGGGAGATATGATAGAGACATTTATATACTGTACCTCCAGGGCATAAATGTATAGGAGGAGAGCATCTTTCAATTAAAACAAAGCACTGCATTGAGGGGGCATAGGATGACAGAAAAGGAGATCAACTCGGAAGTAATTTGAGAAATATTCTTTACAGAAAGAGTGATAGTCTCCCAGTGGAGGTAGTAGAGACAAAGATTTTATCTGAATTCAAGAAAGCATGGGACAAACACAGAAGATCTCTAAAGGGAAAAAAGGGACTGTAGAGCTTAGTAGTTGATATGGAAGAGCAGAATGATAGGCCCTATGGTCTTTATCTGCAGTCATGTTTCTATGTTTATTGTATGTCCCCTTAGTCTTTCTATTTTTTGAAGGAGTAACATAGTAACATAGTAAATGACGGCCGATAAAGACCAGCATGGTCCATCCAGTCTGCCCAGTATTCAGTTTATTTTGATTTTATCATGTTGCTGTAAAGGGATCCACTGTGTCTGTCCCATGCCATTTTGAATTCTGTCACTGTGTTTGCCCCCACCAAGTCCTGGTCCTGCCCCAAGAACCCTAAACTCCATATCTCTGAGTACCTATAAAGTACATATCACTAATGTGAGAGCCCCTATACCACCTACTGTGTCAAGGGTATACCCTATACAAACCCCAGAAGTCAGATCTATAGGATGCCTGTCTCTGGAAGTTGTGTCCTCGGACTTCTTAACAGCATTCCAGCTGCTGCAAGGGACATTTAGCCTGACAGGGGTTACATATATATATATTTATGGAAAGCAGAATATCAAGTCGAAATAAATAAATATATTTATAACTAATATATTTATGGATTTTCCCCTAATTTTACTGTATATCCTCTGTCAACTCAGCACAGCTATTGCAGTGACAGCGATTGGCTGGGGATAATAAACTGCACGTCCCAAGAAATCTGAATAACTACAGCATCCCCAGCTCCTCAAGGAACGGAAGCCCAGCCTGGGAATCCAGCCAGGGTTTTCTATGTGATAGTGATACCTGTCATAAGAACATAAGAATATAAGATATGCCAAACTGGGTCAGACCAAGGTCCATCAAGCCTAGTTTCCTCTTTCCAACAGTGGCCAATCTAGGTCACAAGTACCTAGCAGTTTCTCCAAAGGACACAAGTTCCACAGTGCTTGTAGTGTGGCAAGTAGTGGATTTCCCGGGTTCCTTTTAATAATGGTTTATGAACCTTTCCTCCAGGAACTTATCCAAACCTTTTTTAAACCCAGCTACACTAACAGCCTTTACTACATCCTCCGGTAACGAATTCCAGAGTTTGATTACACGTCACGTGAAAGAATATTTTCTCTTATTAGTCTTAAATAGGTTACACAGTAGCTTCATTGCATGTCCCCTAGTCTTTCTATATTTTGATGATGTAAACAATCGATCTACGTTTACCCATTCCACTCGATTCTGCAACCACAGGAGATTATGGGGTATGTTTACTAAAGTGCGGTAAACGTGAATAACGCGCGTTGTACGACATTAACGATCGTAAGTGCAGTATAACACACGTAATCACGCGCCAACGACCGTTAACGTCATACTATGTGCGTTAACCGTAGTTAACGATCGTAAAGCCCCGCGGCGCGTAAAAACAGCGCAGAAGGTGGAGAGTGGGCAGAGAGAAGGGGTCAATGGGCGGAGAGTGGGCGGGGAGAGGCTCCCCTCACACTAACGCGCTGAATTTCAGAGCTCAATTCCAACGCGAATGAAAACCTGTCGTTAAAGGCATGTTAAAGGGAAGAGAAACCATTTCCGTCAGCAATGTACAGCAAAACCGGGGAAACCTACAAAACGTGAGCAGTGTGATACATGTGCACAGAACAAAATATCAAATAAAACGTTAAAATGACCACAAGAAAAATGGTAAAAAGTATAATTCAGCTGGGAAACAGTGATAGCAATGGGAAACAATAACAAACACTCCCAGGAAAGCTTCAAAAAAAAGAAAAGATGTTTGGAAGGGTCTACGCTCCGTAGACCCTTTCAAAACTCATTTCATTTTATTAGAGCTTTCCTGGGAGTATTTCTCAATGTTGCCCAATGATATCATTGTTGCCCAGCTTGGTTATGGGTGTTTGCCCCTTTTTTTGAGGTTGTTTGTGAGGTTTCCTTGCACTTGTGTCGCCATACAAGGTAAATGAGCCCACAGTACAATTGTGCAGAGCAGTTTCTGACTCATCAGGCCAGTTTCCTATCTCCAGGGACTACACTGCCTCTGTGGCCACAGTGTGGTGTAACGGACACAGCCAGTGCCTATAAGACCAGAGGGTCACAGGTTCAAATCCCAACTGGGGCTCCTGCCAACCCAGTCCCCATAGTTTTACCCACCACTAAACAGTGATAGTAAAGACACTCCTTTATTGCAGAGAACATACGCATGGTTAATACGCCTATATTATACCACACCAAACACAGACACCATAAACAGGTGCATTACCTAGAGCAGAGTCTCGCAAATGCAGTCCTGGAGGGCCCCACATCATTCAGGTTCCATGCTGCCTCTAATAAAGATGCCTGTGCTGCATATCTATGCACCACCCCCATGGTATGCAGATGTAGCTCATGCATATTTATGAGGGACAGCATGAAAACCCGAACAGTGTTTGGAACACCAGGACTGGAGTTGGGAGACTCTGCCGTAAAGCAGCAGCCAACAGGGCCAGACACACCCACACCCACACCCACAGGCCCCATTGGCCAATGCCTCCTGGAGAGTCAGGACATTGGGCCCTGCCTGTATCTCCCAATACTAGCAGTTGCATACCTTAGCAATGCCACCCTACACCTGGGTATATGGTACACAGCTATCAAACGTTTCCTCTGATAACTGGCAGATATCAATTCCTACGTTAAGCACATTTTGCTCATTGAGCTCCACCATAACAATCATTCTGATGTCTGCGATGTGTGCTGCAGGTCTGGTCTCTGATAGTGTTTACCACCATGGGGAGTGACCCCCAACAGTATTGCGTACCATATCCATGCCTGTACTGTGCCCAGGACTGGTGTGGTGGGTATGGCTGCTGGAATCCTCCATAGTAGCACAATGCTGGCATAGGTGTGGGGGTGGCTGTCTCTCTATCCAGTGTGTGGTGGCTGCAAACACCTTCCACAGCCCACACTGCCAGCAATGTTGCCAGTATTGGGCTGCCAATGTGCATAATGAGGAGCAAGGTACCATGGGTATAGGCCGAACAGGGTGGCCTGGCCAGGGTGCATCTGCACAGGGCATAGGGCACTGACTGGGGACATTTTAGCGCCCGGCCACCACCTACACAGACAGGATGACCTCAGTATGTCCTGCTGAGAGATCACTCTCACCCTGACTGTGCAGTGACCACAGCATGGCTAGGCACCACCATAGTGCTGTATAATATTTCTCTTATATGATAGATAGGGGTTTCCTTTTGGGGCCCAGTCACTGATTTATCTGCTTGCTTTGTATGCATCTCCACTGGGCACATGCACTATTGACTAACTGGCAGACTGTTTGCAGCTGGTATGTGTCTTGATGGAGTGGCTTGCAGGGTGCAGTGGCTGATGGCTTGCAGCAGAAGAATATCAGATAGGGAAGGGGTGTCTGTCTGCCATTGTGTTATGGATGTGTACAGAGCTGCATTGACTGCCCTGTGGGGTGTCTGTTCTTCAGCAGGACCGGAATTGCTGTTCCCCTCTACTGCCACCTTTGCAGGGAGATAGAATGTGGATCTATTGTTTGCCACCCCTATCCCTGGGGGAGGGGGTGGTGGTACATGGGCCATTTGGGGGGGTCCATGGGGGCTACACCTGACGGAAACAGACAGAGATATCCAAGATGTTTGTGCAGAAGCTACCTATCTCACACATTAACACTGCTTTGGACCTGGTGCTGGGCGCCTCACTGCACCCTCAGGGTGAGCACAGTACCCGCACAATGTTGTTACTTGTTGTTGTTGTTTACGAAAAGTTAATTGTACGTAGTTTGAAAAAACAAGATGTTCCATGTAAAACCATGTTCATTATGTTAATTGTAAACTGTTCATTGTGTTACTTGTAAACCGCCTTTGATCTTGGGAAAAAGCGGTATAGAAGAAAAGCATAAATAAATAAATAAATAAAACAATGTGACGGTGTGTAGCTACTCTGTGCCAGTACAACACACGGTCAGTACCCCCTACCAGGCCGAGGTGCTGTGGGGGTGCACATGGTCACTTCCCCCTACCAGGCCGAGGTGCTGTGGGGGTGCACATGGTCACTTCCCCCTTCCAGGCCGAGTTGCTGTGGGGGTGCATTCCCCATGTTTATGTTTATGTTTATTTAAAATGCTTTCTATACCGCCCCATACCAGTGGCGTCTGGGCGGTTTACAAACAAAAATTAAAAACAGTTACAACATAGGCTGTCAGAAAAGTTAAAAAGAACGCCAGTTAAAATCTTAAAAAGGACAGCAGAGAGACAGATAATAGAAACAGCAAAGTATAAGAGGAAACATCAACAAGAGGAGGGGGAGGGAGACACGGACGAGGGAGGGAGGTCAAACGCCAAACAAAACAAGTGGGTTTTTAGCTGTCGTTTGAAGGCTTGATATGATTGCTCTGCACGAAGAGGGGGGGGAAAGTGAGTTCCAGAGCCTAGGACCAAGAAGTAAAAAGCCGAAGAACGTGTAGACTCCAAGTGAGCTTGAGAAGGAGAAGGAAGGGCCAACCGATTAACGTGGATAGAACGGAGCAGACGATGGGAAGTACGAAATTGAAGAAGATCTGCAAGATAGAGAGGGATACCAGTGTGAGTCACCCTGTGCACAAAAGTGAGGACCTTATACTGTATATTAGACAACTTTTTGGTGGTGTTGAGAATCTAGGAGGAATGTGACACATTCTATCTACCCTTTTGATGTCTAGAACATCTGTACCTTGCCCACTCACAATCTTAAATGACAGAGGTGTAAGGCAGGAGTCTCCAAATCCAGCCCTGGAGGGCCACAAACCAGTCAGGTTGGCAGGCTATCTCTAATGCATATATATCTCATGCATATCATTAGGGATATCCCAAAAACCTGCAGGGTTGTGGGCCACCAGGACTGGAATTGAGTAGCTCTGGCATAATGCATAGGTGCAAGACACCCTAAAGCAGGGGTGGGAAACCCTGGTCCTGGAGAGCCGCAGACCAGTCAGGTTTTCGGGATATCCCTAATGAATATGCATGAGATATATATGCATTAGAGATATCCTGCCAACCTGACTGGTTTGTGGCCCTCCAGGGCTGGATTTGGAGACACCTGCCTTACACCTCTGTCATTTAAGATTGTGAGTGGGCAAGGTACAGATGTCCAAGACATCAAAAAGGTTAGATAGAATGTGTCACATTCCTCCTCACTTCTCACCACCAACAAAATATTGTCTATTAGACAACTTTTTGGTGGTGGTGAGAATCGAGGAGGAATGTGACACATTCTATATACCCTTTCAATGTCTAGGACATCTGCACCTTGCCCACTCACAATCTTAAATGACAGAGGTGTAAGGCAGGGGTCTCCAAATCCAGCCCTGGAGGGCCACAAACCAGTCAGGTTGGCAGGATATCTCTAATGCATATATATCTCATGCATATTCATTAGGGATATCCCGAAAACCTGACTGGTCTGCAGCTCTCCAGGAGCAGGGTTCCCCACCCCTGCCCTAAAGAGTCTGTAATATAAGGTGCCCATGCTGGTAAAAACACACGTACCCACGCACGATTGTACACACGTACCCACGCACGATTGTATGCACGCACCAACGCACGTAGCTACGCCCCTACCAACACACGCAGCCACGCACGCACCAACGTACGTGGCTACGCACACTGCGAGGGTGTGTTTCTGACACCACTACACAACGTAAAGAAAAACATGCCTCCTCATTCCTTATGTAATGTACAGGGTGATGCCTGGGCCAGCCTTCTGCATTAGGCACACTGGGGACTCAAACCCATGCTGCCTGTAACAGCGGTCAGTACAGTAACCATTGTGCTACAGCTCTGTTTCAGTGATTTGTGTCTGTACGCCTTCTTACGATTAACGCGCAGTAACGCGCCACGGCACCCTGTAACGCTCGTTAGTTTTTGGAACGCGCGTTAGTGTTAACGATGTACCGCCCATGTCCTTATTTGGGGTTTCAGTCACTATCGCGGCTCCTAACGCGAATTGCACTAACGCAGTTTAGTAAACATACCCCTATATGTTCCTGTGGTTGCAGAACTGGGGCACTTGGACAGCCCAGACATGCCCCGATTCTGCCACAGGAGACGTCCTTCGCTCTGCACGGCCAGCCCCCCCTATGCTCCTGCCCCGATTCCCCGCACATCAGTAAAACAGCGCTTCCCCACCACCCGACCCCCATAGGGGTCTGCCAGTGCCAGGATCAGACGGCATGGAACCTCCTGCTGCTGCTCACCTCGTTGTGGTGGTTTGCTGGTGCCGATCACTGTCTTTGGGGGTCTTATTCCACCTCCAAGGTGGCACAAGGGCCCCATCTATCTTGTTCTCCCCAGACATACAGGGCCATGGCCTAAATAGGCTCTCTACGTCCGGGGTCGTAGGCCTGCCTTTGATCTGCCCACTTTCCACCTCCAGCACTCCCCTTCCCACCCTCATCCAGCTCTCCTCCCGCGAACCCTCTCTGGGTGCAGGGAGGGCTGGCTCCAGAATCTCACTTAGGGTCTGTTCGGGGGTTGGACATCCATCTTGGACGTCCAACTCCACTATTCGTGGGTTGGAATGACCTTCATATAGATTAATAAAAAAGATTGCACTTATCCGGCCATTTATATTCCAAAAGTCTCACTGAACATTCTTTCTGCTACCCGACAAAAGCCTTCATTTTACCAAAATTTGCTGCATCAGGGATTCTTTCAAATAAAATCTTCAGCTTTCCAGATTCTTCCTCGCTGCACCTCAGCATCCATTCTGTTTCCCAAACAGAACCCAAACAGTGAGAATACTCAACCAAACATCTACCACTTTCAAACAAACACAAGGCCTTCCACAAGGATCCGCACTATCAGCACTACTATTTAACATTTACCTACAACCAGTCAGTAGCATAATTAAACGCCACGGCGTCCATTACCATATGTACGCCGATGATATAATGTTCTACCTCCCATTTAAGATCCCGCACCCACCACTACAACAAATAACAGAATGTTTTAAAGAACTAACAATATGACTTAAAGAGCAGAACTTACACATCAATTTCACAAAACCTGATGTACTATATATCACTAAAAATCAAACACACACACCCCCAAGCACCATTACTCTAGATAACCACGAGATCAAAATAAAAAAAGAAGTAAAATACCTAGGTGTGATACTTGACAATAAACTCAACATGGACTCACACATAAAATACCTGACAAAAAACATGCATTACAAACTCAAGACATTGAAACAATTAAGACCATTGATTCACTTACAAGACTTCATAACTATAATTCAAGCTATCATAACTCCACACTTTGATTTTGCAAATATAATCCTTCAAGGCATCACAAAGCAAAATATTAAAAAGATACAACTAACTCAGAATATAGCAGCAAGGATAATAATGAATGTAAGTTCAATAGAGCATATTACACCGATTCTGGCTAAACTCCATTGGTTACCAATTTACAGCAGAATAAAATACAAAATTCTAGTCACCACTTTCAAATGAATAAATAACCTAGCACCATCTGCTCTCAATACACTCATTAACGTAGAAATAGATAAACGATCACAAAGGAGCAGAAACACAAACACTATAGCAATACCAAAAGACCACATAAAAGCTAGAAAACAAACCAACAAGAGGGCCTTCTCCCATTCAGCACCTATCCTCTGGAATAATCTGCCTGATAACATTCGCCTACTGTCAGACATAAAGGAGTTTAGAAAAAAATTAAAAACTCACTTATTCACTTTACACTACACTACACTACCTAATCAGAATACACAAAGAGACACAGGTCAACAACCATACTACATAACAAATAAACGACATAACTACATAATACTTAACCATACCACATACACATACAGATGAAGAATCTCACAATCTCACAATTATGTGCTTAGTCACATTTAAAATAATTTAAGCATTTAAAATGATCATCTCACCCCCCTCATATAATTGAACCATGATATAATTTGTAAGTACCTACAATGTAAATATGTTATAATATTTTATTGTTCAAACGTTATATTGTTACTTGTAAATAGTTCACTTGTTCTATGTAAAACGACTAGGTATGCACTATCACATACCATATAATTTACTGTTCCTTGTAAACCGTCCTTGATACTTGGGAAAGGGCAGTATAGAAATAACTGTTAAATAAAATAAATAAATAACATCATTGCTTCTATTTCGCTGCAAGCATGCTTCTGAACTGCTGCAGGATTTTAATTTTCAGCTGCAGAATCCCATGCCTTTTTCCGCAGGAACTGCCCTCAGGCTGTCACAGAATACTAAGGCCCTAATTTTACTGCATTAGACCAGTTGCAGTTGCTTTAAAAATGCCCACTTTTGGGACTGACCAGTGTGCTCTGCCATGCAGAGGGATCTGGGTTTGATTTTTGGCTCAGATCTCCGGGTTCCTGGATTATCTGGGGCTTGAGATGTTGTCTCCGAGGAAGACAGTCGTTCTAGTCATCATGCAATGGAAACTCGTAATGGCCCAATTAATGGGCTGTGATTGCAAGGTAGCAGAAGGTGCCCAGGACACTCACTGAGCTAAAATGTGAGTTAGAAGGGGATATAAAATAAGGGGGGGAAAAACACTTTTGTAATTGGCAATGAAGGATCATAGCATCAGATCTCCGCCCCAGTTTGGACTGAACCGGAAGCCTAAATGCCTGCTTTTATTGGTAGCTGATTTCAGATCACTTTTTAGCCAAAAAGAAAAATGACCTCTCACCAGTTTGGAATATGACATTTATTAAACTGACGGTAATCAAGGTCTCTAATGCCTGAGCGTGAAACTCTAACCTGCCCGATATGCATGTTATGAGAATTAAGCTTTTTCTTGCAAAGCTTTTGGCATGAACAGAAATCACTCTAAGACTGCGCCAGTGCATTAAAGCTCCTTAAATATTAATGGTCAGCGTTTCGTCTTTCCTGGTTTCATGCAGCCCTCTGCTCGCCATTGCCTTATGCTTTTAGAAACATAAGCCAGGAAGGATCTGCAAGGTGCTTACAATAGCGCTGTATTTAATTGATAGTGAAATTAGACTCATCAGTTGACTTATAGAAGGGATAATTATAAAGAGAAACCCCAGAAGGCTACCTTAGGATGTTGAGAATGGTCCCTGGTGCTCTGCTTGGCTGACACCCAGCCGTCTGTTTACTTCAGCCCTCCACTTTCTCACTGCGACAAACCTCTGCAATCAGCAAAGCTCACCGTAATAACTATAAAACAGCTTTTAAGAATACTTCTTAAAAGATGAATTTTCTTTTACCGTAAAGTTTCTGTGGGTGATGGTTGTGTGCTGGGAGTTGTGGGGTAGTGAGATGCATCATTTGGCTTCACACTTCCCATCTGAGCACCAGCGAGTAGGTAACACCTTTCCAGCAGGTCACTGGTATTCAGGTGAAGCGAATAGTGTTTTCAGTCTAACATCAGAAACCAGGGCTGGTTGAACCCACCTTGCACAGCAGACGGACGTAGGCCAGCTCACCTCTGATTCTTTTCCCCGCAGCAGTGCTAGCTGGGCTTTAGCTCAAGTTGAAGCCTGAAGTCTATTTAAGTGGCCTCAGCTCAACGGTTATGCAGTGGGCAGGAGATGAAAGAGGCTACGCAAACAGCATGAACACGGTGTCTGGTGCAGCTCTTTAGTGCTGAAACTGAGTGTTTGAAGAGTGAAGTGTTTCTATTGGATGTGGGAGAGGAGAAGAGAAGACAGATAGAAACAGAGAGGGAAGGGGAACAGAGAAAGCACTTTTTCATTTACTTCCTTGTTTTTCTTCCCTGTTTCACTGTCCATTTCTCCCCCCGAATACCACCCTGGCTGTACATCTGTCTGTAGCCATCAAAGGGCTGCCAATTGGCTCCATTTCTGACAGTCAGGTCCTGGGTTTACCTCATTAGGCCTATCGTTCTTGGGCAAACAAGAAGTGCAAGCTGGTGCATGCAGTAAGAAGGGACCAGAGTTTGCCTGAGTGACCTTGATTCTCCTTTGTAATCTAGAACCCCATCTTAAGGACATCCTGCTAAGACTGTAAGCCCTTTCTAATCATTCTGAGAAATCCCTTCTCCTCTGCCGGGCTAATATTCAGCTGCCACGGTCAACATGTTTCTCAATATCGGCCACTGCATTAAATAAAATACATATAGTCAGTGCTGCTCTCCAGATGAAGGCCAGTGCTGAATATATGCATGAACAGTCAGCTCTGGAGTTATCTGGATATTGGTATTATTCAGTCTGCTATATAGATAAACTATATCGATATGTTACTAGTCCCTCACTTGGTCTGCAGACCGGTAGCGTAACTACTGACAGGGTCTCCCAAGATGGACAGGTCTCAGCTGAGGTGCCAGACTAAGACAAATCACACATCTGGGCAGCAACAGAATAGGACAGTGTTGGCAGCGGATGATCACTTTTCTGTGACAATGGCAACAACACTAGAATTACTTGCGTGGAAAAAAGGCCTGGCAATCTACTTCCACATCTTGTCATGAAAACCTAATGAATAGTCACAATAAAACAAATTGCACTATAGTGCTGGAAGATGAGACCCTCAGGTCGGAAGGCACTCAACTGGCTACTTTTCAGAGTAAAGCCAGTATTTATGATGATGTGGTTGGATCAAAGTCCTCGGGTCTTCTGACTGCTGATGTAGCTGTGCATGACATGAGAGTCAGAAGCTGCAAACATGTCTAACATATTGGGACATAGAATGTACGAAGCATGAATCAAGGGAAGTTGGAGGTACTCAAGAATGAAAGGGAACGTGTACAACTCAATCTGTTGGGTGTCAGAGAACTGAAATGGACTGACATCGGACCCTTTGCATCATATGATCATATGGTATACTATGCTGGAAATAAAAGACAAAGAAGAAATGGTGTTGCATTTATAATCAAGAAGAAACTTGCAAGAACAGTAATGAAACCTCAGGCCGGAGGGACTGGGGTCTCTAGTCCCATGGTCGCTCCTTGTGGCCTTGGGCAAGCCACTTAACCCTCCATTGCCTCAGGTACACTTAGATTGTGAGCCCTTCAGGGATAAGGGAATAAAAAGTTGTTGTTGTTGTTGTTAAGTGCCGTCGAGTCGGAGTCGACTCATGGCGACCCTCTGGATAGCTATCCTAAATTGTGTTCAGTCTTCAATCAGGCGGCTCATTGTTGACAGACTGGTACCTGTAGCTGCTGTTATTGTATCGATCCATCTCATTGCTGGCCTTCCTCTTTTGCGTTGACCTTCTATCTTGCCAAGCATAATGTCTTTCTCTAATGATCTCTCTCTTCGCATGATGTGTCCAAAGTATGAAAGTCGAAGTCTTGTCATCTGAGCTTCTAAAGAAAGCTTAGGTTTGATCTCCTCTAGTACCGACTGGTTTGTTCTTCGGGCAGTCCATGGTATACACAGTATTCGCCGCCAGCACCATAATTCAAAGGCATCAATTTTCTTCCTATCTGTCTTTTTTACTGTCCAGCTTTCACATCCATATGATGTTATTGAAAATACCATGGCCTGAACAAGTCGAATCTTTGTATGGAGAGAGACATCTCTGCTCTTGAGAATCTTATCTAGATCTTTCATAGCCATTCTGCCAAGAGCAATGCGTCGTCTGATTTCTTGATTGCTTGTCATTTCTTTATTGATAGTTGATCCAAGTAGGTTAAAGTTGTTCTCAATTTCAATTTCTTCTCCTTCAATGATGAACCTGTTGATTATGCCAGTTGTCATGATCTTTGTCTTCTTTACATTAAGGTGCAGACTATGAGACTATGTTCTTTGATTGTGAGAAGCAAATGCTTCAGATCATCTTCACTTTCAGCCAGTAATGTGGTATCATCAGCATAGCGAAGGTTGCTGATGATACCACATTAGGTGTTTGAGATGAGTCTTCCACCAATCTTCATACCTTGGTTATCTTCATACAGTCCTGCTTCTCTGATGATTTGTTCTGCATGTAAATTAAACAGCTAGGGAGAAAGTATGCAGCCTTGTCAAATATCTTTGCTGATTTTAAACTATTCTGTTTCTCCTTGTTTCATTCAAACTGTTGCTTCTTGATCAAAGTAAAGATTGTGCAAGAGAACGATCAGGTGTTCTGGTATACCCATGCTTCTTAATGTGGCCCAGAGTTTCTCATGGTTTATATTGTCAAAAGCCTTGCTGTAGTCAATAAAGCTCAAATAGATATCCTTTTGGTATTCTTTAGTCTTTTCAAGGATCCATCTCACATCCGCGATAATGTCTCTTGTTTCTCGTCCTTTCGTGAACGCTGCTTGAACTTCAGGCAGTTCTCATTCCAGGTATGGTTGTAGTCTCTGCTGAATGATCTTGAGTAGAATCTTTCTGGCATGTGGGATTAGAGTGATTGTGTGATAATTTCCAGTCGGATCACCTTTCATCAATATTGGTATTGTAGGCGGGGCTCACCCACAAAGTATGCCCAATTGTCACAAATGCTACCTGGGCACATGGGAGCCGTACACCAGGGGAAAAAAACCTCAGATCACAGTCACTTGTCAGTAAAACTCTTTTATTTGGCACAAGCAAAAAGCTGTAAGCACAGATACACAAGTGTCTGTCTGAGGGATCTGAGAGCAGGCAACGTTTTCTACCTCCACAACGGTGAGAGAGAGAGAAGGCTGCCCCCGATGCTCTATAGTTGCTTTCTTATATACCTCTCTGTCCCAAACTTCCAGAAAGTTCTGCATAAATTCCTATGTCGTTTGCAGCTTTCTGCAAAGTTCTCTTCCCGGGACCCTCCCATGTTTATTAGTTTTCGCAGCTTGTGTTTCAAGGTCTGCTTATCTGTGCAGTTGACCGTAACCCTCTGCTTCTTCCTGTGTTATTCCATTTCCTGGCACTAATTGCAATCTTCAGGGCTCAGAGTATTTGTGCTCATTATTTCTAGCTTGGCCTGTATTTTTCCTGTCTGGGCCCAAACTCTGCACATTCCTGTCCAAAGTATGGTTACCCAGACTTTTCATAGTAGGCCGCATATACTCTCTCTCATAGCCCACATGCTGTTTCTTCTGTGCCGTCCAATCAAGAAATCCGATGACGCTTTGCTCTTGGCAGAATGGCTATGAAGGATCTAGACAAGATTCTCAAGAGCAGAGAAGTCTCTCTCCATACAAAGATTTGATTTGTCCAAGCCATGGTATTTTCAATAATGTCATATGGATGTGAAAGTCAGACAGTGAAAAAGATAGACAGGAAGAAAACTGATGCCCTTGAATTATGGTGCTGGTGAAGAATACTATGTATACCATGGATTGTTTGAAGAACAAACCAATCAGTACTAGAGGAAATCAAATCTATTTTATTTATTGAACAGGTTTTTTATAACACTTTATCATTTCAGTCAAAGCAGTTTACATTGTAACTTGAACTTGGTAATGTACATTAAACAGAGGCATTGATAACTTGGATTTTTCTGAGATAATGGAGGGTTAAGTGACTTGCTCAAGGCCACAGGGAGTGCTAGTGAAAATTGAACCCTGGTTGTTTGGTTTCCAAGTCAGAGCTCTAACCATTAGGCTACTCCTCCACTCCACTGTCTTCAGAAGCTCAGATGACAAGACTTCAATTTTCATACTTTGGACACATCATGCAAAGAGAGAAGTCGTTAGAGAAAGACATCATGCTTGGCAAGGTTGAAGGTCAACTTAAAAGAGGAAGGCCAGCAATGAGATGGGTCGATACAATAACAGCATCTATGGGTGGCACTTTATCAACAATGAGCCGCCTGACTGAAGACTGAACCCAGTTTAGGTTAACTATCCAGGGGGTTGCCATGAGTCAACACTGACTCAACGGCACTTAACAACTGCAACATATGGATAAGCCTTTTCTCTGACCTAGATTTTCTGGGTAGTTTATCCAGATAGTGGGCTGTATATTCTGTTATTTGGATAATTTCCAGGACCACCAATACTCTGCCCACACTCTGGATAGTGCCAGGGTAGTCCATAATGATAGGGTAGTCCAGCAGCACAGTCCAGATAGTCCCACTGAAAATCACTGGATAGACCCAGCCAGCAGTACTTGTCTGGTAGCAGGTGCTGCTCTCTGGATCAGTGCTTTGTGTGTTAAGAACTCTACAAGTCTCTTCCTTCAGGTATGAAAGAGGACTTCAGCAAGCAATGAAGGAGTAACACTTTGTTTGCACAGCTCTTATTCAAGGTATGGAAGTTTCCAGCTTTTCATTATGCCTTCCATGTCATTGAGTTCTGAAAGGACCACATCTGTTGTCTCAAGGAGATAGTGAGGATGCTTGTTTGAAAACTAATGAGTAATATTGCACCATAGAGAACTGGATGCTCTGTAGATAGTCTAGTGATGGGAATTTGTAGAAGAATACAATTTCAATTCTCTCAGGTCTTCGAGGCAGGGGCTTCAGCCAATGCTACTGTAATAACCCCTAAATTTCCTTGGAATCTGAAATAACCTATGTATTTCCAGCCGGTTACCAAGAAATGTGTCTGGAGCAGGGGTTCTCAATTCAGTCCCTGGGACACACCTAGTCAGTCAGGTTTTCAGAATAACCACAATGAGAGAGATTTGCATACAATAGAGACAGTGCATGCAAATATCTCTCAAGCTTATTCATTGTGGTAATACTGAAAACGTGACTGTCTAGGTGTGCCACGTGGACTGGGTTGAGAACCCCTGGTCTAGAGGATGCTGTGTTTGCAAGATGCTGTACTGTGTCAAAGCTTTGGTTGAAGAACATTTCTTCAGTGAATCAGACACAGAAAGAGGAACGCCTTTACTTCTGTAAACAGACATTTTGGGGGGAATTGCAGCTACATGTCTATAGCAACATTCCTGTGAAGCTGCGTGGGAGCTCTCCACCCACACTGCTGCCAGTGGGGGCACTGCCTGCTACTCGCATCTGAAAACACAATTATCAGAGAACATTCCCCACCGGCAACAGTGCAGGAAGAGCAACATTGGCCTATAGCCTCTTTGTTGTCTGGGATTTGGTCATCTGAATTAAAACCTATTCAGAAAGTTTTTGGAGTAATTTTTCCATCTCTGCCTTAAGAAATTATTAATACCATCCACAAACGGGGCTTGGTCGGTCCTGTGCACTTAGTGATTCACCCCATTAGGTCACCACATCATCTGTTTGACCATGGCAACTCAAGAATGCCATGGACCAACATATTATTACATTTGTGCATAAGAATCTAACGCCTCCAATTCAACTGGTGGAGGTAGCAGGACCCAAAGTCTAGACTTAGTACATCACAGGAGAAGAAAGTGAATTACATGCCTGTTATCTAGGAGGAGGAGGTGGAAAGGAAACGAGAGAGGCTGGCATGGCGAGGTAAATATGAGGTGGTAAAATGAGTAGTGATAGTAGCAGTAAAGGTCAGTGGAGGTCTCCGTCTGATACTTCAGCCTGGCAGGTGAAGTCTCTGACTGCTGGGAGAGAGAACTTTTATCTGAGAAAGCTAGAGGGGAGGTAGTGCAGCAACTTTATTATAAGTCATTTTATCCAATTGCTGCGTTCTATCTTTTTTAACTTTTGGAGGGGACGATGGAGGGGATTCCCTTTTCCCCTCACCACTGCCATCATTGCTGCTGCCACCACGGGGGCCCTCAGCAAACATTTGCTTGGAGACCTTGCATTGGAGCTTACATGACTGGCTCCCAGGGCAAGCTAGGACTGCACATACTTTAGAGGCCCTGCATAAGGCCTAAGAATCTCAGGCATTGATTTATAGCGACAGCTACTGACAGAAACTTGGGTGCACATATATCAGGTTCTGGAGGGAATTGCGGTGTGTGGCTCCTGGTCAACCATTGCCGGAGGTGGACTAAGAAAGATTATAAAAATGAGGAAAGCAAGCTGTTGGAAACATTTACAGTACTGTACAATATTACACAGATGGATGGAATGAATAAAGCTAATAACCCAGGACTGTGGACTATTTATAAGATATGGCCAGAGCCACACA
This sequence comes from Ichthyophis bannanicus, assembly GCA_033557465.1. Classification (NCBI taxonomy): domain Eukaryota; kingdom Metazoa; phylum Chordata; class Amphibia; order Gymnophiona; family Ichthyophiidae; genus Ichthyophis; species Ichthyophis bannanicus. Next base: position 873,468,738 of record CM066035.1, on the reverse strand, counting down.
GGGTAGCAAAGACCTCACATGAATTCTCACAAGCAGCACCAATATAGGAGAATCCAGCTCTGAAAATAAATAGAGAGTGGCATCAAATGGGAATCCGTTACATCAATTGCCCTTTTCAACAAAAGATCCCGAAGTCATTTTTGGAGTTGCAAAAAGAATATGGTCTACATAAAGTACTTTATGGGAGTATTTGCAATTTAGGGACTGTTTGAAACACAGGTCTATTGTCTGGGGAGATTTGGGAGAAAACCGAATGGGATAAATCTACATCCTGGGAGATAATGTCACAGACTAATGCAACTAGAGGCTAGGGTATCTTGAGAGGTGCTACTCCATTTATTTTAAATATTTTTAAAAAATGAGAAAAAGATCTTGGAGCTCCTTTATCAGCTGAATTCATGCAGAATTCAAAAGAGCATGGGACAAACTCAGAGGATCTCTAAAGGTAAAAAAGACGAGTATCGTAGTTGATATGGAAGGGCAGACTAGATAGGCCATGTGGTCTTTTTCTGTTGTCATGTTTCTATGGGACTTGGGGGGAAATTCACATTAAGAGGAAACACTTAGAGCCCAATATTCGAAGGGCATTTACACAGTTTACACCCCGTAAACTGTGTAAATGCCCTAAATCGGGATATTCAATGGCACTTACACAGTTAGTGCCATTGAATTTCCCCTTCAAAGCCCGCTACACACTCCTAGTTTTAGCTGCGGATACTAACTGTAGTGGTGCAATATCGCCGCTACCCGGTTAGCCTTGGCGGCTCCGGGGCATGCGCGGCAATGCTGGATATTCAAAGCTATCACTGCGGTATTGAATATCCGGTGTTAAGGTCAGTGAGCAGGGGATAGCAGCGCATAGCCTGCCCGATATAATATCAGGCCCTTAGCAATTTGGATTCCAGAGTAATTTTCTACAAATTCTACACAGAATTATTGTAACCCAGATCAGCATAGAATGATAATACACAAGATCAATTCCTAAATTTGCTGGAGAAATTGTAAACAGAGGAGCCCCTTTTTTCTTAAGACTTGGCATTGCCTTCTGGTTCAAAACCTTTGGCAAAGGGTCATGGATTTTGTGGATAATGGAACCTCAGTGTTCTAGATGCCCCTATTGGTTTAATGGGTGATGATGATACAGGAGACTCCCCTTGATCTGGGGATTGCCAGTAACATAGTAACATAGGGGTCTGTTTACTAAACGGCGCACTTGTACGGGGCGCACATGAGCGCTCTAAAAGAGGTATTTAAGTGCTCTTAAGCGCCCCGTACGAGTGCGCGGCACATTAACGGGTCCCGCAAGCGTGCGCCGACAACGCGCACATTTGCGGGACGGTAATGTGCGAAACAGGCGTGGAAAGGAGAAATGAGGGCGGAGGAAGGCCCCCTAGGGGCGGAGAGACGGGGTCAGTGGGCGGAATGTGGGAGGGGGGAGACTCGCCGCACAGGAGCGTGCCCGAATCTCCAAAGAAATATACCGCGAGTCCAACAGTCGCGTTAGAGGTGCTGGGAAGGGAAAGGAAACCGTTTCCGTCAGCAATGTGCAGCACAATACTGGAAAGCCCAAATCCGTGAGCAGTGTGTCCCATGTGCACAGATCAACCTCGTTAATTGCACAGGGCACTAACCACACGGGCGCCGCGCACCTTCGCGCATCTGTCACTCACAGCTTCCCGACGGAACGCCCACTCCTTCTACGGCACCCGCTCTGCACCGCGGACCGCACACCACCGGCCTTTAGTAAACAGACCCCATAGTATATGATGGCAGATAAAGACCAATATGGTCCATCTAGTCTGCCCAACAAGGTGGCAAAAGTAGGTGGGCAGACTAGATGGACCATATTGGTCATATGCTATTTTACTATGCTACTGTGTTATTGGGAATCCCCATATTGAGGGAAGTCTCCTGTATCATCAATACCCATTAAACCCAATAGAGCATAACTGTATGTTGTCTTGCTTTGAGTCATCTTGAGTAATTGGAAGATTATCCCTAATGATTTGCTTAAGGAATGGATGGATTTGATCCCGCTTATGGTATCATTTATTTAGCTGTATTTATATCCTGCTTTTCACTGGGTAAAGGTGGTCAATCAGGGGATACATTTAACATGAGGGATATAAGACACACACACTAATACATACAGGGAACATGGGCAATGGAGGGTTAAGTGGCTTGCCCAAGACCACAAGGAGTGCCTATAGGACTAGAAATCCCAGTCCCTCTGGCCTGAGATTGCTTTTCCCCAGGTGGGACTTGAACCCCTGGCCCTTTGGCCTGAGGTACCTTGTCCTAACCACTAGACCACTCCTCCCCTATCATGTTAGGAAATGATTTCCAAATTTCAGGGGAAATCCACCAACTGTCAGAAAGTATTGGGGCATTTTTTAAGGTTTAAGAAAGGTTCATGTTTATTTGGAAGTATGGCTGAAGGTAGATTATCTCAAGATAGGTTGGCCAAGTTATAATAGATTTTCTCCTGAATGTTGGGTGGGTATGTGGCAGGGGTTGGAAGAGAAGCATATTTGTTAGAACTCAAAATCTATTTTGTGAAGTGTTTCTCCAATAAAGGGGGAAAATTTTCAGATTATTACACTGTTACCCAGTAGAAGCCACTGCGAATAAGTAGGAAGCCCAAAAGGAGGAAATTGCTGGGCCGAAAATATAATTGCAAAGAACTAGGCTATATGAGCAATCCATAAGCAAAGCTTCTAATTACCTGGGTCAAGCTGGTTGGAGTGTGATTAATACTGAGGCCCAGCTCTGAAAGGAAAAAGAGTGGGATGCTTACTAGAAGTGAAGAAAAGAAACTGCCCCCCTCTTCCCCGGCTCCCCGGTTCAACCCTTGTCTAAAATATCTACCTAAGGCTGCCAATAGGCTTCATATTGTCAGATACAGGCTGAACCCCGCTCTCCTATGATTTCACCCCATTGCATCAATGGATTGTAAGAGACCTTGGGGGCCACACTTCACTGATGCAGTGGAGGCAAAGTCAGCATGGATTCAGCCTGTTCTTGATTAGGCGGAGCTTGTCGCCAAACAAGGAATGTGCAAATCTCCTTAAAAGTGATTTCATCCCTTGGTTCAGCAAACCCATGAAATATTTGCAGCTCCACTGAATTTGCTCGCTGAACCTATCTTAAAAGCTGAAGTCCCATCAGCAAGAAAATCCAAGGCAGACCAGCACGAGCAGACGGAAACTCTCCTGCATGCTGCGCACATGTTTACCTACAGACAAAATGCTCCTCAACGATTCTTTTGGTATTGCAGATCATTTTTTTCTATTTATTTAAAAGCTTTTGCAAACCACTGACATGAAATAACATTAAAAGAGGTTCACAATCGCATAAAATCAAAAGATTTAAATGCCATAACAATATACATCAGAACCAAACTCACGCACTAAACTTCTATTTGCGATAAACGAGCTCTAAGCGTCAATCATCAGTTTAATAACTTTAAGAACTGAGGCAGTGGCAACAGCAACAAGCAGCAACACCAATGGCAATTGAAGATTAGTAAAGTTTAGGCAACAGTGCCTGGAAATGATTCTTGTGCTTGGAATATCTGTGTCGGAATTTCCTTGATGTTTGGGCGTTTGAGTCTTCACATGGAATCTAACGTGGGGGCCACATCATTTCTTATTGCAATATATGAAAAAATTCTTAAAGTTATCGAGACTGATGAGTAAAGCTTAGAGCTCATTATCCCAGCTATGAGCTTGGTTCTGATGCTCCCCAATACTAAGAGGAGCATTTAGTCTGCAGGATTAGACTTTTTCTCCTTTTGTGTGGGAATAATGTTTGAGAGCTATGATCACCTCATGGGCAGATGGCAATTCTTCTTTATGCTGCACACGTAATGATGGTGAGGGCAGGAGACTGCTCTCCTAGTAATTGCTGTGTGAACAGCTTTGTTGCCACTGAAGCAGAGATGCCAAATTACCTAGTTCCAGGAGTGAGGTGTTAAGCCATTCCTGAATTTCTGACACTCTCATCATGATGCATTGTGGGACCTGCTGCACAGATTCCACTGGGTAAAATCAGGGAGTATAAATACCACACTGCATTGCAACTCAACTTTAACACCAGAACTGGCAAAAAATCTCACTGCTGAAACTGGATAAATTGACAACTCTGCTGGAGTCATTTTGGGCCTGCACTCCTTTGCTTGGCACACACTTCTCACATCCAGGCGGCAGCCGTTGGAGCCTCTGCGGCTATTTTCTGAACCACAGCTGCTGAACTGAAACATCTGAGAGTTTCTCTTCTTCAGGAAATTATCAGTAAACTGTCCTTTGTTTCACTTCTTTTCAGCACCGTTTGAATACAGGGTGACAGAAGCACCGAGGTGCTGGTTTTTGCATAGAGATTTATGAAAATATTCAGTGAAAGAAGAAAACTTGGCCTTTTGCATTCTGGGAGGAAAGTTTTGTTAAAAAAGAAAGAAAGATAAAAATGTTTCTTGAAAAATATTTCAACCTAGAGTTCAATTTGAAAACATATTTGGCAAAAGCAGAATGAAACCTGCAAAATTATCTTTTATTAGCAGTCACTGAGGCACCTCTCTTCTCTCTTTCTTTTATTTTCCCTTTTAAAATGTGGGGACTGGTGAATTTCACTTTTGTATAGAAATTCTCCCATTGGAGCCTCTGGCACAGAAAGAGACAAATACACCGAGTTCTGTGGCATCTTCACACAATGTTTCGCCTAAGGAAAATGCTGGATCTGATATCCACCAGCAGTGGCTAGCCATTGTTGCTGAAACTGCGACCTAGATATTCAATACCGGGGCCATATCTGACCACCGGCATTGAATTAGGGTCAGCTGGATGGCGGCAAAGCTAACTGGGAAATAGCAATATTGAGGCCCTGCCCAGTTTCCTTTGGCGGCCAAAATTAGGCCACCCTTTAAGGTGCCTATAGCCAGGCAGTAGCAGAATATCGCCACCTTCTGGTTACCGCCGGGTGCTGCCCCAGAACACTCTGGGCATCTAGTGACGACACACAGAGGGATATTCCGCAGAACTAACCATGTTATGCTGCTGAATATCCCGGTCAAAGTGATTCACGCGATTTAATCGCTCTCAATATCGGGCCCATGATCTCTTGCAGATTTTTGTGAAGCCACTCTCTTGGACCAGCTGCTTTGATCCGCTTGTTCTTTTATACTGTCTGCCTAGCCTCGGTTTCTTCTGGCTCTGTAGCCGGTGATCAGTTCTACCGTTGATTTAACAGTGCGCTTTGCAACATATATCACATAAGGACATCTATTAGAGAGCATGAGGAGATCGTAACTGAGCTGGCTAGGCTGGAACGTACACCGTTCCAGTGGTGTTTTAGAAAAGGCTTTGCCGAACGTGGAGTCTTTTCAAAACTACGTATCAGTAACTACAGGAGACCTCGAACAATGGGAGGAGCCACTTCAGAAACTTAAATGTTGAAAAAAATCAGTGGAGGAACTTCAGCATGTAAGTTGGTATTTCGCAGACCTAAATGTCTACACACCACCAATTAAATGCAAAGGTGCTAGCTTCGTCTTATCTCAGTTTGGAAGGGGAAATAAATATCGGAGGATTAAGCAGCATCACCCCCTTCATCCCTACTCTAGACGGCTGACTGAACTGAGCACTTTTTAAAAATCTGTGCGTGCCAGCGAGCAGCTGTGAATCCTGATGTGGATCATTTTGACCATCCACGTGCATTCCCTTTATGCAAAGGAGAACATATATGTAAATTTTGGATCCGCTCAGGACCAGCCCTAACTCTGTCCCTAACATGCCCCCTTGCAATTTCTGCGCCGTAAGGACATCCGCCCTTTCTAAAATCGACATTTCCACATGGATACCATTTCCATATGTACTGCAAATTGCCGGATTTTCCAAGGGGAAAATAACCCCCATAGTGACAGTAATATCACAGAAACTGGTGGGACATGCGCATTTATCTCCCAAAGATCTGCCCGTTTGCCTTCTCTATGCATTCGGCCCACTGTAAAAGCTTGTCTGCCTACACTGTCATAACTCTGGTCATCACCATTCTTTGCCCATATCACCAACTACTGTACTAGGGATATTGCCCAGCTGTCAGCATACAAACTTGACCACCTGCAGGAGATCGCTCCTTCTCTTTTATTTTCTTGGCTAAGAAGACAAGCCATGTTTATCTATAGCGCATGCTAGAAAACATGTGCCTATTCAGCCTGCAGTGGTCAGCAGTGTCTTTAGCGTCAGCCACTGCGGGCCATTTATAATGGACATTCAGCACAGTATCCAGATAGAAGCTGCCTCTCAATATGTAGTTCTAGCAGTGACCACTGCTGGCTATTTGGATAGCAACGATATTCATCCACTGTCCAGATAGCCAACTACATAAAGTTAGGACTGCTTTTTTGGTGGTCTAACTTTATGCGGTTTATCTGGCTGGCAGACTGAATATCACTAGTAACTAGATAACACCTGGGACGGCCCTAGCTCCGCCCACAGACCATCCTAACACTATCCAGATAGTGCTGCGACGGTTAGCGGAAATATTCAGCAGCAGAACCCGGATAGTGCCACTTCATATTGAGCTCAGCCATGTTTATCTCATTAGCAGGTTCCGATAACCAGATAAACCTTTTAAGTATCGGGCCCATAATACCTTTTTTTAAGATATGACTGCAGCTGACTTCATTTCATGTTACAGATCAGATCAATATGTTGGGGCCTTGTCATATAAGTAATGCCTGGGTACCTCTTTGCTTGGGATCTAGGATAACAGGATACCGGCTCCTTCTCCACCTCTGGGCTCTGTGAAATGGGGGAAGAGGAGAGGAAGGCATACTTTTAAGACCCTAGCTTCAGTGGATGCTGTCTTCACCAATGCCCAATCTCCAGTCACATAAAGACATTCAGATCCAGTCAGAGGTGACCGTATAAAAAAATTAAAATATCTACGGAAGAATAGGCAAAAATTCTTAAAAATTCAGTACAGCAGAAAAATAGCAAGAACGGTTCTTTCAGGTAGGAAAATAAGTGAATTAGACACAAGCCGGAAAAGCTCATTGGATCTTCTTTCTTCAGTATGCGGGTCCCCCCTATCGGCAGCCTCCTTGTCTTCTCTCTCCTCAGACACATTGTTATTTTGCAAATGGGGACGTGTTGCTCCGTGGTTGTCTGGAAAAATGTGTCTTAAGCTTTTGCAAGTTCCAAGGACCTGCCAAGTTCATTTGCTGAGCCACATGGAGATAAGGGAACACCTAAGGCCGGGTTTCTTTTTCTCAAATTTCTTTTGCAACAAATTAGACCTTTTGGGTTTCTTAATTCTCACTTACCCCTGTTTTATATTATCTTGTGGAAAACCCTTATCTAGAAACCCTCATCTCCTATATCAGGCTTTTGACCTCTAGGAGATATATTAAAGCGATTGAGGATTCTGGATTGTTCTTTTAAGGGGTGATATTGAGCATCGGCGTCTAGCCGTTTCAGCACAGCACAGCTAGCCCTCACCGCTGAACTTTAAACCCAGATATTCAATGCTGGGCCATATCCGGCCTCAGCATTGAATATGCGGATTGGCTGGATTGTAGGTCGGCTAACTTTGTTAATACCTTTGAATATCCCTCTCCCCACCTTAGAGCATGATTTCATACAAGATGCCTATGTAAGAAGTCCAAAAAAGGTGCCTATTTTAAACCTATTTTATAAGGGCAACATAGATGCGTATGAGGGTCATTTTAGAAGCTGGATATCTGAAAACGGGCATTCGGAAGTGCAGATCACAATGACGTCCCTCAGGCCATTTTAAAAAGCCTGAAGGTACACGTGTAGGCTCGATCATGTCCACTTCGGCTGTGGGCGTGCCTATGGGCGTGGCAGGGGAGGCTCAGTAATGTTACACATGCGTGCATGATTTCCAACCAGCGCTGCACGTCTGATGTCATCCATGGCTATGCCTGCTCCAGGACATGAAGAGGATTAGTAAAGCTGCCAATTTCAGCAACGTCGCAACAGCACGATGAAGGGGGAAATGCCCGTTCACTCCACAGATACTTATCACTCCTTCAAAGATACCCACCAGTATGTAGAACACACATTTCTCAATGTCCCTGCATGCAATGAGGTAAACCCAGGACTGGATCAAGCCTGTCGGGAGCATCTGAAGCCAGCTGGCGACCCTACTTAGCGGGGACCCAAAAGCATTTCAGTATTTGTTTACTGCAAGGATCTAGCAGTTGTATAATCATATACACTTGTCTTTTAGACCCAGTGGGTGCTTTCTGGATTTTAAAACAAGTATCAGAAGTTTAAAACCGGCCCTGAAACAGACTGCTGTATGGAAATGTTCTTCCTCTGATAATTTTCTACAGATTTTTTTTGACTTGTTTCAGAGCAAAGAGAAAAATTATTATCAGGGCCGGACCAAGCATTAGACAAACTAGGAGATTACCTAGGATGACAATTTCTGGGGGGGCAGCAAAGAGCTAAACAATAGAGTTTGACAGTCAAAGGGGGGAGGGGGTCTAAGGGTTAAGGTCTGCTTAGCACGCCAACACTTTAAATGAACTCTGAGGCCAGTCCTGATTATTACAGAATAAACAGAAGACATCATTCTGCCTTTTTCTTAGGGGAAGTCAGAATCCGATCTCCCTGAGTGAATGGAGCAAATCCCAGGCCTGCAGACTGTGACTTGTGACATCCTTTTATTCTTAATTTTGCTGTGATATTAAAATACATACAGGGCCAAATTTTATAACAAGAAATCAATGTGAAATCTCCAGCAAGACACTTAGAATGTGGCCAAACATTTCATTCAATTTAAATTTCTTCTGGCTAAACAAGCTGTTGATGCTGGCCAGAAAGTTTATGGTGACAGTAGATGTTGTAATTTTGCTATTTTAGGCATTGAATGAACTGATTCTATTACTGGTCATAGCTATACAGCTCATCGGACTACTAACTGGAGAGTAATTGATATATATGAAGAGCGGTGGGATGGTGTGGATACAGAACAATTGCTTAGTTATCATGAACAATCTTGGATTTTTATTTAAACATTGTGGGAGTCATTTCAGAAGCACTATTCATGTTTTGAGCATCCAAAAACAGGAAGAGAACCTCCAGAACTATTTTAGAAGCCATTTCTGGGGCTGTCCCTAGTGTGAAGTTGTCCAAGTCTGAACGGGGACGTGGTGAAGGCATGGTTAGGGCGTCCCCAGGAACCTGGACATCCCCCTCTGATTTCAGAAACGACCATCACATCTAAGTTTAGACCTGCTCCAGGCACTTGAAATGTGCTCATTTTAGCTGAAAAACATCCAGAGGGTGTAGAGAAGAAGGTGCTCCATCACCCCCCAGTACTCAGCACAATGTCAATGAGAGCAGCAATGAGATTTGAGCTCTGGCTTCCTTGTTCCTATCCAATTGGGACAACCTAACATCCAAGTTCTGAAATATGATTCTAGGGATATCTATGTAGACGCCCCCACAGATATCCAAATCGGACACGTTCACATTTGTGAAATCGTGTCTGCCCCGGACATGCCTGGCTCTGGCTTAGACGTCCCAGATTGCACTTGGATGTCCCTCCTAAAATTCCCCTCCACCTCTCCTAATGACTTCAATTTGGAGGTCGAATGACTCTCTTTGTTATAATCCCCTCTAATTAATTATATTGGTGCTGACCATGTGACTTTTGATCCGCATTAAAAGCCGGTGTCATGTTTCTTTACTGTCAGATGCATTGTTAAAGTCTTCCAATTGGACTCCTGTTAACCGTTATGATTTGGGGGTGCTTTTGTGTGGCCCTTATGGGAGAGACTGAAACAGAAGGAAATTACAGTATGTTACCTTTGAGACATAATATCATGTTGGTACGGTATTGGCTTATGCTTACTTTCACTATATTATGGATCATCTGTGATGGACTTAACCTGAAGAAGATATGCTTCGTATTTACATCAATTTTTAGAAAGGTTTTGCAAGAAACGATGAAATATTCAGTCAGTCAATCACTTTAGGGTCAATCCCAAGGGCACTCAGTTTATTTATAAGTTGCCCATGCAGAAGTATGTCAAAGGCTTTGTTGAAATCTACGTACACCACATATAGGGTTCTGCTTCTGACCAGTTCTTTGGTCACCCAGTCAAAGAACTTAATCAGATTTGTCTGACTTACACGTGTAGTGGCCAGCCCATACGTATGTCACTACTGCTGCTCTCAGGTGAAACCACTCTTTCTTTGCATGGTTTTTGTAAAACGGCTGTTCCCACTCTATGTGCCAACTAGCACACAGATATTTTTGCATGTCCTTAAACTAGTTTACAAAAGGCTTTGTGTTCGGTGAGCCTTTTGTAAAATACCTGGGAAATTTTGAACATTCTGATTTGGGCGCCCCTTTTCTGAGCTAGACGTCCAGTGGAAAATGAGGCTTTCAGGTATATACCCACACAAAACTAATCTTGGTCTTTACAGAGCAGAATAAAATCTCACTACTTCAAAAATAGCTCCAAACAAACAACGTTCAAAGTGGACACAATCATTCATGTAGAGAACAGTAGAGAATAGCTGATTAATTGGGGAATAAAATGTAATATTATCACCAAAGTGCCCAGAATGTCTCAGACCTCATAGCGCTTCAAAGCAGAGTGTTTACTGCCTATTCTTTGTATTGCACATGTTGGCATCAGTGACCGTTCTGGGATTTTTTGTTATGATAATCACCAGTTCTCCACCACCTTCGTGTCAAAATCTACTGAACTTAAAACAGTTTCTTATCTTGTTTGTTTTCCTCAACGCCTCCCTTTGGCACCACTCTTGCGTTTCACTCTCATAAGGACTTTCTTCAGGAGGGTCTAAAATTTTAAAAATGTCAGTAGTAATCAGAATATCTGCAAAATACTATCCACATTGATCAAATAAACTTCATTTATACATTTTTGTGGTTTCACAAACAGCGGGAATGTTGCAAAAAAAAGCAAAAGAAACAAAATTACTTACTATCAAGAATGCTGCCCGCGTTCTTCTAAACGACTCTTATCTCTGAGCACCAGGCTTCCAAAAAACGCCGCACATGCGGGCTAACTGGAGAAGCCAGGCTTTATAGACAGCTTATGCATTACAACAAGGAGCCACGAATGTTCACTACTGATGTTGAGTTTGTTACCAAATGGAATTGTATACTTCACAAATGTTCCTTGGATCTTATGGTCTTAATAGCAGAAACCACGAAATCGGTATTAGAGGGCTATCAAAAAGAAGCAGAACAACTGCTAATTAAGTTAAAAAAGAGTGAGTCTGAAGATCGGTTTAAACACAAATCGGAGGACATCCATAAGCAGATAGATACTCTTCGGCAAGAAGTGAAATTAATAAAAATTAAAAAATTAAAAAGAGACTACGAAGAGTATACAAGTGGTTATGTTTATCCATGGATGAATCACAATCAGAAGACTCGTAAACCTCATCGACAAGTAAGTTTTGAAACCATGAAGCGAGTGGGACAGACTCAAGTAGGACTTCCCGTGAGGATTTTTTCGACGACGCTTCAGAAAAAAAGAAAAAGAAAAAAATAATGACACGCAACAGATAGCGCGATTTACTCAATCTTTGAAAGCATCGAGGCAATTAATGTTACCAGATATAAATTCTACTTCAGTGGTAAATATTTCGGGGAAAGCCTTGACTATGGATCAATGTTGCCTTTTAGACAAAGGTTTGTCTTACGTACCCACCATTGTACATGATCCTTTTCAATTTAGATTGGACTTAGAAGCTTTAGTTAGAAAATTAAGTCTGAAGTCTTATTTTGCCACAGTTTCCCTACCCATGTGTAACCAAGACGGCCCACGGACGGATCGTAGGATACCGTTTTATTATTTATTTATTTATTTACATTCTCTTATATACCGCACTATTCAGCATCAGCGCGGTTTACATGGAACAGAAACGCTCAGTACAGTTAACATGTATGAGTTTACAGATAACAGGGCAAGTAACTTAGATAACAGGGGTAAACTATTTACAAAAACTTGCTACAAACAAGCAACATTTACCATGATAAAACCTACACCTTGAAACAAGCAACCGTTGACTTTCAAATCGACTTGGATGCCACCCGGTCCTATACCCCCAGCTTTATACATCTTCAAAGAGTTGATATTGGCAGATGTAAGCCAATTAGAACGGCAAAATCGTTTAACAAGAAGTGTACTGTCTACAGAAGAACGGACAGCATTGCGTGAGCTTCGAGCACGAACAGACATCGTAATCCGCAGAGCGGATAAAGGGGGGGCTGTGGTGGTTCTAAGCCATGAAGAGTCTCTTGCAGAAGCACAACGGCATCTCTCAGACCATCAGGTTTATCAAGAGTTACCAGAAGATCCTACTAGGATGTTACAGACAAGTACACAAAACAGTATCCAAACAGCTTTTCGCAATAAAATTATATCCAAAAAGGAGTTTTTATTTTTGAACGTGAAGAATCCAACAATGGCTCGATTTTATCTAGTCCCCAAAATTCATAAATGGTTGGAAATGCCACCTGGAAGACCCATCGTATCAACGAGAGGCACATTACTGGAACCTTTGTCAGTATTCATAGACTTGTTTTTGCGTCCACTGTTAAGGGACATACCCTCATATATTAGAGATACTTCTCACCTTTTGGAGAAATTAGATCTGCATGCCAACTGGGCAACCGATCCTGGAGTGCTCTTGATAACTTTAGACATAACGGCATTATACACCAGCATACCTCAAAAAGAAGCGTTCAACACTGTAGAGGTGGAATTGAGGCGGAGAGGCGATCTTTCAGAGGCCTTGATATTATTCCTTCTGGAGTTAACACACTTCACAGTTTTTCAGAATCATTTCGTTTTTGAACGTGTAATTTATAAACAGCTTTCAGGAGTGGCAATGGGGGCCACATGTGCCCCCTCAATAGCCAATTTATTTATGGGCAACTTTGAGAATGGCTTTTGTCATCTCCTTTTGCTACAAATATAAAAATGTGGAATCGTTTTATCGACGACATTTTTCTCTTGTGGAAGGGCTCTATTGATTCAGCAGTTCAGTTTGTTCATTGGCTTAACACTGTTGATGAAGTGATACAATTTACTTACACTATAAATTCAGACCTTATCACTTTTTTAGATCTAATGATCAAGAGAGGTCCTCAAGGTTGGACATCAACGGTGTATAAAAAACCTATTGCCCGCAATACTTTTCTACACTACAGCAGTGCTCACCCTTCTCGATTAAAAAACAGCCTACCGTTCTCCCAGTTTTTAAGATTTTGGCGAAACTGTACAGATGTGTCAGATTTTAAAAGCCAATCACGGACTCTATCAAAAGATTTTGGCGATCGGGGATATCCCCTTCAAATTGTGACACATGCTTATAAAAGGGCACTTTTTAATGATCATGCTTGGCTGATTGGGACTCCCAAGGCTGAGACCAGTGAGACAGGTAGTGAGCACATCAACATGATTACTAGATACGCACCATTAAGTTATAGGATACAACGAATAATATCAAAATATGTCAATATCCTACAGACAGTCCCTGGTTTAGAGGATAAACACATAAGATGTGTGTGGCAACGAAATGCCAATTTTAAGGAACAACTGAGTCCAGCAGCCTTACAGCCTTTAGTACAGAGAATAGAAGATGACAGTGAGAGAGGACATAAGCGATGTGGGAAATGTGGAATATGTGAGATCACCGAAGATGTGAAGGATTTCATTTACCATGATAAAACCTACACCTTGAAACAAGCAACATCGTGTGATACCACTTCGGTAGTATATGTCATCAAATGCCCTTGCAATCCGTTTTATATAGGAAAAACTATTCGTTCATTTAAGACCCGATTATCTGAACATAAAAGTCGTTTACGATGTAACACTGACAGCACCTCTAGTCCAACATTGTCTAGATTTTGGACACGAGTTTGAACATCTACGATGTTTTTGTATTGAACATGTTCAGTCAGCGATGAGGGGGAAGACTTTAGAACAAACCCTTTTAATACATGAACAACGTTGGATTTTTAACCTAAACACTTTAACACCTCATGGTCTAAATTCTTCTATTGATTGGGGTGTTTGTCTCTAAGGGGTATGTTTACTAAACTGTCTTAACGTGCGCCTGGCGATAGTGTGCAGGCTGCCATAAAAGAAGTGGGCATTTCAGTCTTAAAGTAGCAAAATGGGATTATCGCGCGATAACGCGCGCTGCTGTGCACATTATCGGGTGAAGCACTGCTAAGCGCGTTAACGCGCGGTAATCTTAAGTAGGCACCCAGACATGCAAACTTAGAAACAGAGGTGTAGCACAATGGTTAATACACTGACTGATGATACAGGGGTCATGAGTTTGATCTCCCAGTGTGCCTAATGCATAAGGCTGGCTGAGGCATCAGCTTTGACATGTAAGTATCGTTTCTTGAGGCATTTTATTTGTATTTTAATTATTGCTGCCAGCAAACACACCCTCACATGCCATAACCTAAGGTGCCGCATAAGGCACCCCATAACGCACTCCATAGGGCACATTATAAAGTGTACTGTCTGCCAAGGCACCCTATAATGTCCCCTATAGGACGCCTTATAAGGCACCTTATAAGGCGCTTGATAGGGTGCCCTATAAGGCGCCTTATGGGGCACCTTAAGGTTACAGTACTCTGAGGGTGTTTTTGCTGGCAGCACTAATGTACATTAAAAATAGACAATGCATCAGCCAGCCCTATCAAATAACCCCACCATGGGTTTGAACCCATGACCGCTGGTTTCACAGGCAGTGAAGCAACCAGTGGGCTACAGCTACAAACAAACCCCTGGCTGGCTGGCTGCAGAAGGACTGCATGTCACCACACAAACTGTCTGCTGTGGTTACCAGGATAAGGTTAACCCACCCGTACCCATGATGCACTGCACATGCAAATCAGCAGTCGACAGATGGGCACAAGATGGGGTATGTACCCCCACAGCACCTCGGCCTGGTAGGGGGAACTGACCGTGTGTGGTACTGGCACAGAGTAGCCACAGACCGTCACATTGTGCGGGTACTGTGCTCACCCTGAGGGTGAGGTGGGGTGCCCAGCACCAGGTCCACAACACCTTTCATGGCTGAAATACGCCATGCTGCAGGTCCCCATCAGTGCTACTGTGGGTAATAGGTAGTTCATGCAGACACACCTAGGTTACATCTGTGTCCTTTTGTATTTCTCAGTCATGTCTAGCCCCTTATGGGCTATGATGCGCCCAGAAAAATGCATATCCTGAGTTGGTGCCATGGTCACATTAGGTAGGTGGGTGGAGGAGGAGGAGGCGGAGGAGGAGGAGGAGGAGGAGGGGGGGATGTTTGGACCCATAGGCAGATTATGTACCACCACGCAACCCACCCTCTGGGGCTCAGGGTGGGAAACAGGATCACCCACCAATAGATCCACATTCCACCTCCCTGCAATGGTAGCAGTAGAGGGGACCATCAACCCCAGTCCTGCTGGGGAACAGACACCCTACAAGGCAGGCAATGCAGAGCTGTACACATCCATAAAGCAATAGCAGACAGACAGTAGGCCAGGAAATGCTCAGCTGCCCCCCACCACTATCTGACATTCTCCAGCCACTGCACCCTGCAAGGTGCTCCAGCAAAACACATACTAGCTGCAGACAGTCTTCTAGCTAGTCCCTAGTGCAGGGGTGGGGAACCCTGGTCCTGGAGAGCTGCAGACCAGTCAGGTTTTCGGGATATCCCTAATGAATATGCATGAGATATATATGCATTAGAGATATCCTGCCAACCTGACTGGTTTGTGGCCCTCCAGGGCTGGATTTGGAGACCCCTGCCTTACACCTCTGTCATTTAAGATTGTGAGTGGGCAAGGTGCAGATGTCCAAGACATCAAAAAGGTTAGATAGAATGTGTCACATTCCTCCTCACTGCTCACCACCACCAAAATATTGTCTATTACACAACTTTTTGGTGGTGGTGAGAATCGAGGAGGAATGTGACACATTCTATATACCCTTTCGATGTCTAGGACACCTGCACCTTGCCCACTCACAATCTTAAATGACAGAGGTGTAAGGCAGGGGTCTCCAAATCCAGCCCTGGAGAGCCACAAACCAGTCAGGTTGGCAGGATATCTCTAATGCATATATATCTCATGTATATTCATTAGGGATATCCCGAAAACCTGACTGGTCTGCAGCTCTCCAGGACCAGGGTTCCCCACCCCTGCCCTAGTGCATGGTCCTGGAGAAGATGCATGTACCCAAAACTGAGATGTCAGCATACACACCAAGCAGATAAGTCAGTGATTGGGTCCCAAAAGGGACCCACAAATATCACATGGGAGAAATGCTGCATTGTACTATGGGGGAACCTAGCCATGCCATGGTCACTGTTCAGTCAGGGTGAGAGTGACCTCCCAGCAGGACATGCTGTGGCCACACTGTCTGTGCAGGTGGTGGCCGGGCACTACAATGTCCGAGCCATTGCCCTATGCCCTGTGCAGATGCGGCCAGGCCAGGCCACACTATCCAGGCTATTCCCACAGTACCTTGCTCTTCATTATGCACATTGGCAGGCCAATACTGGCAACAGTGCTAGCAGCGTGGGCTGCGGAGGGTGTTGGCAGCCACCACACACTGGATAGACAGACACACACTCCACACACCTATGCCAGCATTGTGCAACTATAGAGGTGTTTGGCAGCCCTGGCCACCATACCAGTCCTGGGCACAGTGCAGGCATGGCTATGGTACGCAATACTGTTGGGGTCACTCTATCAGACACCAGACCTGAGGCACACTCCACAGCCATCAGAAAGGTTGCTATGATGCAGCTCAATCAGCCAATTGTGCTTAACGTAGGAATTGCTATCTGCCAGTTATCATAGCAACCTTTTGATAGCTGTGTACAGTTTTCCCATGTTTAGGGTGGCATTGCTAAGGTATGCAAGTGCTAGTATGGGGAAATGCACGCAGGGCCCAACATCTTGCCTCTCCAGGAGGCTTGGGATAATGGAGCCTGTGGGTGCGGGTGTGTCTGCCCCTGTAGGCTGCTGCTCTAGGGCAGAAGTTCCCAACTCCAGTCCTGGAGGGCCAAACACTGTTCGGGTTTTCATGCTGTCCCTAATGAATATGCATGAGATACATCTGCATACCATGGGGGCGGTGCATAGCAATGCAGCACAGCCACATTTATTAGAGGCAGCATGGAACCTGAATGGTGTTTGGCCCTCCAGGACTGCATTTGGGAGACTCTGCTCTAGGTAATGCGAATGTTTATGGTGTCTGTGCTCTGTAGGGTAAAATGTAGGTGTTTTGGGCATGTCTACGTCATCTGCACTACAGGTTCTGTCTGTATTAGCACGTTGTAGTAGTGGGTAAAATATGGGGGCTGGGTTGGCAGGAACCACAGCTGGGACTTGAACCTGTGACCTTCTGCTCCTGAACACACTGGCTGTGTGCACTGCACCACTGTGTTGCCACAGAGACAGTTCATTCCCTGAGATACCATGACTGTTTGTCAGACAGAGCCTGTCTGTTGCAGTGCATGGCACCCACCTACACAGGGCTAGGCCACAGTCTGCTCTGGGCAGCTGCCACTGCCCCCTCCCCCACCAGTACCCCTCTGCCACCCTGCTGACTTGCCCTTCTGCTGGTGCTGCTGGTGGAGCACAGTCTCAGGCCATCCAGTGTGTGGGTAGGCAACTGCCTATGGTGCGGGTTCTGGGGTAGGGGTGCCTGCATAGCTGTCCGCGCTTCCCTCCAGCACCGCCTGCCAATGTTCTGTGCCTTTGGGGGTACCTGCTGGGTACTATCCCCTGTGACACTGTTGGAAGCACACTCATGCCCATGTTGGGCCCTCATCAGTTGCTGTCTGGCTGCACTACTGTTTCAACATTCCTATGGGCCTCCTAGGCATCACCCTAGTCCGCACTGTGGCCCAGCTGCACCACAGCATGTGCAGCCTGCAGGCCTCTGTGTCCCCTTTTCAAGCATCTGTCCAGTTGCCCATTCTGACATGCCCGCCCTGCTGTTGTGGAACATGTGCATGCCATAGGAAACCTGCCCAATGGAGAGGGAAAACCCTGCTCTGCACACTTTCACTGTAGGCTCATTCACCTTGTATGGGGACGGAGCATAGACCCTTCCAATATTCATATCTTTTTTTTGGAGCTTTCTCGGGGGGGGGGGGGTTGATGTTTCCCATTAATATCACTATTGCCCAGCTTGGTTATGTTTTTTTTTCAATTTTGTTCCGGTCATTTTCACTGTTTATTTGCCCTTTTGTTCCATGCACATGTATCACACTTATCACTTTTTGTAGGTTTCCCTGGTTTTGCTGTACATTGCTGACGGAAATGGTTTCTTTTCCCTTTAAATCAGCTCTAATGCCAGGGTTTCACTGGCGTTAGTTTTGAGCCTCAGATTTCACAGCGTTAGTGTGCGGGAAGCCTCTCCCCTCCCACTCTCCACCCATTGACCTCTTCTCTCCGCCCCTAGGGAGCCTTCCTCCGCCCTCCGGGAGCCTTTCTCCGCCTTCAGCACTCGTTTGCGCCACTGTGCACGTTATCGCACACTAAGGTACCTCTGCGCCCGATAAAGCGCCATTATCGCGTGATAAGGTACTTATCGCGCGATAACATCGCAGAGCGCACATTAAGATGGTTTAGTAAACATACCCCTAAGAGTATGGAAGGGGATTAAGTTCTGGATTGACGAAAAGGAAGTTGTAATGCATAAGCTGTCTATAAAGCCTGGCTTCTCCAGTTAGCCCGCATGTGCGGTGTTTTTTGGAAGCCTGGTGCTCAGAGATAAGAGTCGTTTAGAAGAACGCGGGCAGCATTCTTGATAGTAAGTAATTTTGTTTTTTTTGCTTTTTGTTGCAACATTCCCGCTGTTTGGGAAACCACAAAAATGTATAAATGAAGTTTATTTGATCAATGTGGATAGTATTTTGCAGATATTCTGGTTACTACTGACATTTTTAAAATTTTAGACCCTCCTGAAGAAACTCCTTATGAGAGTGAAACGCAAGAGTGGTGCCAAAGGGAGGCGTTGAGGAAAACAAACAAGATAAGAAACTGTTTTAAGTTCAGTAGATTTTGACACGAAGGTGGTGGAGAACTGGTGATTATCATAACAAAAAATCCCAGAACGGTCACTGATGCCAACATGTGCAATACAAAGAATAGGCAGTAAACACTCTGCTTTGAAGCGCTATGAGGTCTGAGACATTCTGGGCACTTTGGTGATAATGTTACATTTTATTCCCCAATTAATCAACTATTCTTTACTGTTCTCTACAAGAATGATTGTGTCCACTTTGAACGTTGTTTGTTTGGAGCTATTTTTGAAATAGTGAGATGTACATAACCACGGCACAGATAGTTCTAGAAGGGTGTTTTATGGGCATGGTTTGGGTGGGCCTTAAAAGGATGCATATCCTGTTAAGGCAACCCAATAAAAGCATATTTCATAACTGCATCAGGTCTTGTCTAAGGGGTATGTTTACTAAACTATGGTAACATCACAGACCGCACGTTATGTAACGTTAACAATCGTTAGGTAACATTAACGTGCGGTATGTAACGTTAACACGCGTTAACATTACTTAACGATCGTTAACGTCCCCGGCCGCGGTGGAGAGAGGGCGGGGGGGAAGGGGTCAATGGGCAGGGAGTGGGCGGGGAGAGGCTCCCTGCACACTAACGCGCTGAACTGAAGGGCTGAATCCTACTGCGAATGAAAACCTGCCATTAGATGCACATTTGCAGGAGAGAGAAACTATGTAAGTGTCAGCAATGTATAGCATAGACAGGGAACCCAAGAAACGTGATAGTAGTGCTCCATGTCCAGCACCAGCATAGTGCCCAAGTATGAAAGGCCACTATGGCGATGGTGCAAGTGGGGCATAGGGGGGCTGCAGGTGGGACATGTAGCGGGGGCAGCAGGGGCACAGGGTTGATTAGGCGGGCACCTAGGTGGCACATAGGAACACAGAAACCAGAAATCATCATGTCAGCAGCTGACAAATTCCAAACACAATCCACCTACATCTATCTGGTCCACCCGAGCTAACAGTTGCCAGGGCACTGACCTGACATACCCCCAGCCAACCCTCCCCCAAGCGGAAAGAACAGACTATTGGTAGGCGGTGATGGGGGGGGGATGTGAGGATGCTCATGTATGCCCCATGCCCCAGACCCCGCTCCCTAGGCGACCACCTAACCACACAGTGGATGGCCTGGGACTGCGCACTACCAGCACCGACAGCATATGGCCATGTCAGCATGGCAGCGGGGTGTGTGCCCGTGCTGGATGGGGCAGTGGCACCTGCCTGCAGTGGACCTAGGCCATGCCCTGTACCAGTACATGGTGTGCAGTGCAACATAAAAGGTCTGGCTGAGGAAAGGTACAGGTAGCCCTAGGGACCATCATGCATGTGTGGTGCAGTACACCCAGTGAGTGTGTCCAGAAGCAGAGGGTCACAGGTTCAAGCCCCAGCTGTGGTTCCTGCAGTGCATGTCCCTATGTTTTATTCTGCAATGCAGATACAACAGCAACATGCGCAAAGTCCATAGCAGCGGTGAACAGGGGTACAAACACCCACTCACACAGGCTCCACAATCCAAAGATGCATGGAGAGTCAGGGTGTTGGCCCCAGCATTGAGCTGCAGTTATCACCAGGGCACTACTGCTACCTCCTGCACACTTTAGCAATGTTGGCACTGTGATCAGGACCAGTGTGGCGGGCAGGGTTGCCAACCACCCCTATCTGTGCACAATGCTGCAATAGGAGTGTGTGTGTGTATATCTATCCATTGTTTGAGGGCTGCCCACACCTCACCGGGCCCACAATGTCCCACTGTTACCAGCGTTAGCCTGAATATGTGCATAATGAGGAGCAAAATGTTGTGGGTATGGCCCAGACAGGGCAGATTGGCCAGGATGCATCTTCACAGAGTGTGGGGCAATGGCTGGGACACTGTAGTGTCTGACTACTGCCTGCATGGACAGGGTGGCCACAGCATGGCATGCTGGGAGGGCACTCACTCTGACCGAGCAGTGACCATGGCATGTCTAGGTTCCCACATAGCTCTCTACATTATTTATCTCCAGTGATCCTGTTGTGTTCCTAGTGCAGGGGCCATAATTCACTGAGCTGCCTGCTTGGTCCACATAGTTCTGTGAGCATGCACGATGGACTGGTTAGTGGACTGTCTGCAGTTAGACTGTGCATGGTCAGAACACTTTTAGGGTGCTGTCTGTTGGTGACTGGCAAACGGTGGTGTGAAGCAGTTGGGGTTTTCTAGAGCTAATCCCATCATTGTTGCTGGTCTGCAACTTCCCCAGCCACAGGTATGGTTCTAGCCCCCAACCCAGGAGGGCTGTTGCATACCAGCAGGATGGAGGTTGCTTCACAGGGTCTGGGGTACCTGTTCCTTACTTACAAAAAGAGTTATGTGAGCCCTTTGGGGTATATAGTGTATACCACTTTGAACTATCAAGGCACTGCTACACAAATCTCATGCAAGTTTGGAAACCCTCTGCCCTGATAACAGGTGCTCATGTCAGCCAGACCCTAACACTGGGTACATACTAATGTGGGTGGTGTCTGGTCCCAGAGGACCACATGTGACTGCAGGATGCAGATGGACACCAAATTACCTTCAGCTGCATTGCAAGGAACACCTGTTACACACTGGCAGTGATGGGGATGTACAGCAGGGCCTATCTCTAGCACCATATGTACTGCGGACCTAGTGCTGGGCACCCATCCTATCCCTCAGGGAGAACACAGAACCTCCACAATGGCATGGTCTGTAGCTACTCTGTGCCAGTATCACGCACTGTCAGTTCATCTTTCCAAGCTGAGGTACCAGAGAGGTGCAGACCCCATTTGCTGATCAGCTGTAGACAGCTATTCAGCATGTGCATTGCATCATGGGTACTGCTGGGGTTACCCTATCCTGGCACTCAAAGCAGACAGTTTGTGCGGTGACCTGCAGTCCTTCTGTACCCAGCCATTGCTGTGACATACACCACAGAGGTATAGCCTATTGGTTAATACATTGCTGTTCCTGGGTTCAATTCCTCATTGTTCCCTCCTCTCATGCCTGTCCTACTCAAATAGTGTGCATGCCTGTAACAATCATATTTTTGCAGATTTGTGCTGCCAGCCCATAATACCCTCGCAACAATTGCCAACATTCCCTCGGTCCATCTATCTGCGTCTGTCAGCTGTGTAGAGTTCTGTCTGCCTGTGCAGGCTGTCACCCCATGTCATGCACTGCTACCCTTTCCTGCATTGTGCCTCTTCATGCTTGCCTCGCCTGTGCCTGATCTGCATGGCACCACCACTCCTCTGTCCACCCATCATTGTAACTATACTGCCACCTCCGCCTCCACTGGGGGACACATATTCCCATCGTCTGCCACCAACTGTCTTTCCAGTACTTTACATTGCCAACACCCTGTGCTGTGGTACAGTTGCCCCCACCATGTTTGTCATCAGTACTGGCAGACATATGGGATGCCCACAGATATGGCAGGTCCAGCGGCTCCCAGCTCTCCCTCCTTCACTCACCTTGTAATGTGCCTTGTAAGGTGCCTTATGAGGCGCCTTGTAGCGCGCGTTAGTTTGTAACATGCGTTAGCTGATATGGCTTGCTGTAACGATGCACCACCCACACCTTTATATGGCCATCTGTACCTTTACCGTGGAACCTAACGCGAATGACATTACTGAAGTTTAGTAAACATACCCCTAAGTGTCAGCTAACTGATTGTTTAGACTGAGGTTTTAGAGCAGGGGTGGGGAACCCTGGTCCTGGAGAGCCGCAGACCAGTCAGGTTTTCGGGATATCCCTAATGAATATGCATGAGATATATATGCATTAGAGATATCCTGCCAACCTGACTGGTTTGTGGCCCTCCAGGGCTGGATTTGGAGACCCCTACCTTACACCTCTGTCATTTAAGATTGTGAGTGGGCAAGGTGCAGATGTCCAAGACATCAAAAAGGTTAGATAGAATGTGTCACATTCCTCCTCACTTCTCACCACCACCAAAATATTGTCTATTAGACAACTTTTTGGTGGTGGTGAGAATCGAGGAGGAATGTGACACATTCTATATACCCTTTTTTTTTCTTTTAAAGCTAATTAATCTGTGAACCCACTATTTTTTGTTAAATCAGTCAGGGCCTAGTAGCAACAGTTTAAGATTCAATTTAAAACACAGAAGAGAACTTTCTGGTTACCTTTCATACCCAGTAAGGAGCTGTAGTTTAAATTTCATAGTCACTCAGGGCCTAGCATCAGCAAAGTACTTTTAGTTTCAAATTAAAACACAGAAGAGAGCTTTCTGGTTAAATTTAGAATCCAGCAGAGAGCTTGTAGTTTAAATTTCATAATAGGTTAGAGCCTAGCAGCAGCAAAGAGCTATAATTTAAAGCAAATCAGAATATTGCTTACCTCAGCAGCACAGGACAGGGTACTGTGTAGCAGCCCTTTTTTTAATAAGTGATCCTTGATTTGGACATGTGCGCCTTCTTGAGTCTGGGTGACAGTCGAGTCTTCCACTGCAGGCTCTGTCTCTTGCTTTCAGGGTTGTACTGGAAGACCCAAGTCTCATCTCCTATGATGACTTGGCCAACGAACTCTGGATCTTCTCTGATCTTCTCTAGCAAGTCTCAACAAACATTGACCCGGTGCTCCTTCTGGTCATCCGATAAAAGCTTGGGCAGCATCTTGGTGCACACCTTGCGCATTCCCAGCTCCTGCACCAAGATGGTTCGCACTGACTCCCTGTTCAGCCTGAACTCCTCAGCTATCATCCGCACCATCAATCTGCAATCACTCCGCACCAGGTGGTTCACTCTGTCAATGTTCTCAGCCATCTTTGTCGTGGAAGGCCGTCCTGACTTGGGGTTATCCTCCACCTCCTCGTGGCCAATCTTGAAGCGTTTGTGCCATTTGAAGACTCACGGCCTTGACATTGCATCTCCATAAGTCTTGGATGTCCCTTTTCCTACCCAGACAAGCTATGCAAAATTGTGCCAAATTGAAAAGAGCTATAAAAAGGTAGGTGAGGGGTCTTTTCTACAGGCATGCCACCTTGAGTGTGTCTGATCTCATCTGACCTTGAAACTAAGCAGGGTGTAACCTGGTTAGTACTTGGATAGGAGACCAACTCGGAATACCAGGAGCAATAGGCTTACTGTGTGGAAGAAAGGCCTGGCAGTCCATTTCCAGTCACACCTTCCCAAGAAAATCCAGAAGATAGCCCTAACATGGGTAACTATCCATACGGCCACCAGGAGTCAACAATGACTTGATGGTACTTAAGACCCCACAAGGGATCTTTATTGAAAGGGAGTGGAGGCCCTAAATATGTCTAGACTAGGGATATGGTATAGAACTTTAAATGCTTGAAAGGTATTATGGAAAAAACAAGTCTTTCTCAAATCAAGGACATGATATGAGACTACAAGAAGATAGAATCAAAAGCAACATCAGGAAGAATTTCTTCACGGTGGATGCCTGGAACAAAAAATGGTGCTAAAATTCAAAAAGAGGTTGGATAAACCTAGTCACCTCTAAAGGGCAAGAGGATAGTAACCAAGAATGGAGCAGCTCAACTCAAAACAGATGTGAAATCCCTGTTTCTCCTAAGAAACCATGGGGAAAGAAACCTGCACTGCATGGTAAGTACAGCCCATAAATAAAACAGCCAGCTGGGATTGTTGTGCCTGTGGATGGGCTCCCTGGCTGTATGGTGGATGGCCCTGGACTCGTTGCAAAAAGAATGACAGCCTTGCTGGTCCAACCATGGCAGGGGACTTAATCAAGTGCAGTATGCTTGAAGATGAAACCATGAATGGAAAACTAACCTGGACTGTGTTACAGGGGGCCTGGAGGGGCACAGGCCCCTCCACGTTTGGCTCAACCCCCAAAAAAATTTGGCTAATCAGTGCCTAGTTGCTTCGCTGAAAGGCGCATTCTGCAGCTAGCCCTACGTGCTTGCAGGACACGTGCTGGGCAAGTTTGCTTTGCACAGGAGGACAGCACTGTCAGGCACAGGAAAGAATATGGAGTAGCGTTTCTTGCCACGTCTGAGGGAACAGAGCAGCTTGAGCATGTTGGTGAAGCTGAGGCTGCCATATTTAAAGAGGGCTGCATGCTGGTGGAAGGTTTGGAGGGAACATGAAAGGCTGTAGCCTGCACAGATCATATTTAAAAGCGGTTCGCTAGTGCTGAGGATGCCGCCTTTGAGTAGCGCCAGAAATGGGTCTTCCCGAGGTAAGGAGGATGCCATTATTCTGGCACTTAAAATAATATATTATGCCACAGCATTTACATTTCAAGGGGATGCAATGGCCCAATTTAGCCAACTCGTTTCCTCAGCCTGCAGCCTTTGACTCCTCCCTCTCCTTCTCCACACATATCCACAGATAGCTAAAACCTGTCATTTCCTTCTCTATAACATTAACAAAATTCACCCCTTCTTTTCTGAACACACTACTAAAACTCTTATCCAGTCTTTAGTCACCTCCCATATTGACTATTGCAACCTCCTCCTTGCTGATCTCCCTCTGAGTCGTCTTTCCCCTTCAATCTGTTCAGAACTCTGCCGTGCGACTAATCTTCTGCCAGCCCCGATATACCCATTTAACTCCTCTTCTCAAGTCATTTCATTGGCTCCCCTTCCGTTTCCGTATCCATATCCAATTCAAACTTCTCCTTCTGACCTACAAGTGCATTCATTCTACTTCTCCTCACTACCTTTCCTCTCTCCTCTCTCCCTACACCCCTCCTCGTGAACTCCGCTCTTCTTCTGGCTTGCTTCTCTATGCCCTTTTCTTCCACTGCCAACTCCAGACTTCGATCCTTTCACCTTGCTGCTCCTTATGCCTGGAACAAACTAAACGCGTCTCTACATCAGGCTTCATCTCTCCCCCTTTTCAAATCCATGCTATAAGGCTCACCTCTTTGTGACTGCTTTTGGATCCTGATCCCTTCTTTTCCTTGTGTCTCCCTACCCTTCCCTTTTTGTACCCTTATTCTCATCTATTGTATTGTCTGCCTTGATTAGATTGTAAGCTCTATCGAGCAGGCACCATCTTTATACAGTGGAACGTCGGTTTTCGTGATTAATCCGTTCGAAAAAGTCTGAC
Organism: Ichthyophis bannanicus; assembly: GCA_033557465.1. Taxonomy (NCBI): domain Eukaryota; kingdom Metazoa; phylum Chordata; class Amphibia; order Gymnophiona; family Ichthyophiidae; genus Ichthyophis; species Ichthyophis bannanicus. The sequence continues at coordinate 873,442,555 of CM066035.1, read as the reverse complement.
TAAAACCGAATGTATGAAAACTGAAGCAATATTCCCCATAAGAAATAACATAAATCCAATTAATCTGTTCCAGACACCCAAAAATATTAACAAAAAATACATTTTATAGATAATAACTATATTTTTACATAAGAAAACAATGAGAAATAAATATAAATGACTAATGAAATGGATAAATGAACATTTAACATCACGTTTACCTTTATTGAAGACTCTTGTTGGCATATAGAAGACAGTCAATCAGCAAGAGAATCAAAATAAAGAAAATCCCACTTCTGGCCACAAGATGGTGCTCCATTTTCAACTGTACGAAAACCGAGACAATGTATGAAAACTGGGACAAAATCTCGATGAAAAAAGTCAACGAAAACCGAATCGTACAAAAACTAGGGCATACGAAAACCGAGGTTTGACTGTATGTATCTGTATGCCTTGTAGTGCTACAAAAATGATTACTAGTAGTAGTAGTAGTAGTAGGATATCCCCAATGGGAGGGCAGAAGGCAGACAAGACCAGAGTAAAAATACAGCACAGACAGCAGTCATAAAGAAGAAGGAAGAAAGAGTGGTGAAGATGGCATGACAGGCTTCTGCTGTTGAATGGGTGAATGCCATGCTGGGAGAGCTTGTATGTCTAATGCCCCACATGTTAATTCTGGGCCCCACCAAAAATTGCTTTCTAGCTAGGCTCTGCCACAGGGTATGCCCTAGCTACCAGGGGCGGCGTTCCCATGAGGCCACCTGAGGCAATCGCCTCAGGCGTCAGTTTACAGGAGGCGGCACTCTGGCTCTGTTTTAATTTTAGATTTTGCCACCTCTGGCCTGCCTCTGTCTTCCCACGCAGGAAGGCAGAAGCAGGCCAGAGATGGCAAAATCTAACATCAAAACAGAGCCAGAGTGCCGCCGACAAACACATCAGAGTGATCGCTTGCAGGGTTCCTGCAAGCTGACTTCACTCTCTCAATGAGCCATCCTCCTGTTCACGGCCCCCAACAGAGACAGGTTCCTGCAAGTGATCAGGCTGATTCATCTGGCGGCAGCACTCTGGTTGTTTCATTTTAGATTTTGCCACCTCTGGCCTGCCTCTGCCTTCCCACTGCTTTTCTTTTCTCACTCAAGCATTCTTGAGAAAAAAAGCGGCGGGAAGGCAGTGGCAGGCCATAGGTGGCAAAATCTAAAATAAAAACAACTGGAGTGCCGCCGCTGGATGAATCAGCCTGAAGGTTTGTAGGAGCATACTGGCAGCAGGAAAAGAGGTGCAGGAGGCGGGAGGGGGACAAGAGGACAAGTGCTGGACAACGGCGGGGGGAGACAGGAGGACAAGTGCTGGACAACTGGGAGGGACAGGGGGACAAATGTTGGACAATGGAAAGGAGATAGGAGGACAAATGCTGGATAACGGGGGAGGGACAGGAGGACAAAGGCTGGAAAACAGGGGAGGAGCAGGAAGACAAATGCTGGAGGGGGAAGCAGGGAGACTAATGTTGGATGAGGAAAGTAAGGAAACATGCTGGACAACAGGGGGGAGATAGGAGGACAAGTGCTGGACAATGGGGAGGGGGAAGGAGGACAAATGCTAGAGAACACAGGAGGGGACAGGAGGACAAATGCTGGACAATAGGGAAGAGGGGGCCGGAAGACAAATGCTGGACAGGGGAAGCAGGGAGACAAATTTTGGAAGGGGGGAAGTAGGGAGACATGTAGACAACAGGGGAGGAGACAGGAAGACAAATGCTGGACAACACAGGGGAGGCAGGAAGACAAATGCTAGACAATGGGAGGGAACAGGAGGACAAATGCTGGAGGGGTGGAAGCAGGGAGACAAATGTTGGATGGGTGGGAAGCAAGAAGATAAATTCTAGACTAGGGCCAGCACTACCCAGCAAGTTGGATAAGCGTGACAGGGGGTGCCAACATTACAAGGGTGCTGTCGCTAGCTGCCCACTCCCTATTCAGGGTGGCCTGCGGAGTGCTGGTGGCCTAGTGGAGAGCCTGCCCACAGGACACGCTGCCCCTGCAGGCGGAAGGCTGTGACTAGTGATTGTGGCCTCTCATAGCCTTCTGTCCATGGGATTAGCGTGTCCTGTGGGCAGGCTCTCCAATAGGCCGCTGGCATGCTGCAGGTCATCCTGAATGGGGAGTGGGGGCAGGCGACCAGCAACAATGCCCTCCTGATGTCGGCTTCTGCGGGCAGGCTCTATTTCTCTGGGCCGTAATCATGGCTTGCACAGCCCCTGCCTGCAAGACATACTGCTCCCGCAGGCAGAAGGGTGTGTGTGGCAACAATCATGGCCCAGAGAAGCAGAGTCTGCCCATGGGATCAGCATGTTCTGCTGGCAGGGGCTGTGCAAGGCCAATTGTGCCCTGCCACTCTGAGTTTGGATCACGGTCTGCACAGCCCCTGCTCGTGGGACATGCTGCTCCATGGGCAGGCTCTACCTCTTGTACATAAATGGGGGGAGGGGGCATTGGAAAGGGGTGAATGGACATGAGGGGGCATAGGGATGTGGATATGAATGGGCACGGGGAGTCAGACGGGAGATGCTGGGTGCAGGGGGGAATAGGGAGGCAGCGGGGATAAGATTGAGATGAGGAGCTAGGTAGATACTGGACATGGAAATGGGTATAGGAAGAAGCACAGAGGGGTGTTGAAGTGGTGATGTTGGCCAGGGGGTTATAGGGAGACCATGGGAAAATGATGGACTTGTGAAGGGGAAGACAGAGGGAAGATGCTGTACACTGGGTAATAAGAAGAGAAGGAAATGAAAGACATGGGAGTAATAGGGAGAGGGAGGAGAGAAGACGGATATGGGGTAAATAGATTGAGAAAGACAGAGAGATGTTGGACATGTAAGCAGGGGCGGCCCAATGGGGGTGCGGGGCCATGTGCGGAGACTCGGTGCGGGGCCTCATTTGCATAAGGGACTCATTTGCATAAATATTTGCATAATGTTACCATACACTAACTTTTAGTAAACATGCCTCTTAATGAGTGTATGGATAAAGAAAGACTAAAAGATTTCTATATTACTATAATCCAGTGCCAACTGCCAGGCACATTAGGAACTACTACAAACACTGCCCATTTAGAACCCATAGCAAACCCGCCGTATCATAACAGCACTACTAGGACTCACAAAGCACAAGACCCTACCTATCAAAAGGCAACACTACAAATATTAAACCAATACATTTCAGAGAACAACAATACACGACCTACTGGGGAAAGAGAACAAGTGGCAATGTCAAATAGGAATTACATAAACAGAATACCTCAGCTCAGTTACGCGTGCAGAACATAGACCATCACCAAACAAGAAATCACAATGTAGAAACAGGAAGACAATAATTAAACTGGGAACCCCAAAAGCCCAACAACACTGTAGAAATAAAACTATAAATTAATTTCCTCATGTACTAAACAAAGCGCAGATGTTTTTTTTTTTTGTTTTTTTTTAAACTTTTATTTTCATTTTGCAACAAACAAAAGAAACAACACACCAAAAGAGACAAAACAAGTATACAATAAGGAAAAATAAACCCATTACCCCCCACCCCAGTGCTTCTTCTCTACCCGTTTGTATCAGCATGTGAGCGCTTCCAATTAACAGTGATTAAACATCAAACGATCAAAAAGTATCCACACTACAGCATGATCATGAGACCGAGATACATACAAAGTTAGACAGTCAGATGAGAGTATTTAGCAAAATGTACATATTCATTGAGCATCTTCCATTGAGACCAATGAGAAGGAGTCTGAACGGAGGAAGCGAACAGACGAGGTATTTGTTCATATTTACTGTAGAGACAGGCATGATTCCACCATTCATTGAGGCTCAGATGGGAACTAATTTCCCAGTATTACTTAATTAGGGAAATAGCAATGCCAAGCGTAAAGTTCAAAAGGAGATAAGCCATTGTTTTGGGAGAGAGGGGATCCCCGCAACTGGGCGAAGTCCCACTATCCTCCAAGAAAGGGACTCCTGAGAGTGCAATATAGACTAAATACGACCCCAGACCCGACGCCAGTTATACTGTGGTGCGGGATATTCATGCATAACATGAAGTAATAAACCAATGGCCACAGGACGTATCCAGCAACCATTACCCTGAGTAGTGTTCCATTTGTCTAATCTGTGAGAAGTGTAAAAACACCGATGGGCTAGAAAGAAGAAGGTCTGATTGAGTGAGGCGGGTCGGGAACCCGTGTCCCTCTGCTCCAGATAAGGCTCCATTGCTCCGAGGTTAAAGTCACATGCAATTCTCTCTCCCATGCTTTCTGCGCTATAGAGGTATCTCTAGTGATAGCATTACATAAGGTTTTAGTAAAATTGGATGCTACACCCGGTGAACTACCGAGAGATCGGAAGTCTCCAATCAACCTTATGCAGAGAGTGCCGATGGCGGGAGTACCCTAGTGCTTCCGAATGCAATGCTGAAGTTGCACTGACCAGAGTCGGGAATCGAAAGGTTGTATAAGAGTATTAAAGGCTCATTTAGTGTCGAAAAGCATTGGAGGATAGTGGGAGTCTAAGGGGTGAGTAATTACAGGTTGTAAGATAAGAGGAATCGGTGAGCAAAGGCCCGCTACTATATCTAGCCACACAGGTCTGCTCGGTGCTGGAGCTTCCAACCAACGAGCACCTTGTTTGAGAAGAAAAGATTGAGGGAACACTTGAGTAAAATCGCCACCAAGTATTAATGGAGCATTGGCGGAGGCCGAGGCCAACTACGCAAAAACTTGCATAGTAAGAAGGGTTGTCCACATTCGGGGCGTAGTGCAAATACACGTGAATTCACTATCTCCAACCTCAAGGTGTACACAGGCCCATCTACCCTCCATGTCAGCGCTATTATCAGGTACAGTAACGTGCAAAGACTTCTTAATCAGAATGGCTATCCCGTACCATTTGGAAACGGTGGGTGAATAGGCAGCTACCATGTGAGGCCTAGCATTGAGTTTCAGTGTTTCAGCAGAGTGTAATGCGTTTCCTGAAGAAACACCAAATCAACATGCTCGTGGCTAAGATAGCTAAGGATGCCTTCCTTTGAGTGGACCAGTAATGCCTTTGACGATGAATAATAAGATTCTACATAAGGCCATTCAGAAAAGTTAAAAGTCTGAGCATGATAGCACACATAATTTCACTGTGTCCCTCAAACTGACTGTATCTGGCTGTACACAGGACATAGGAAAAATAAGCTAATATAATACAATGAAGCGCCCCACATTAACAAAGAAACCGCAGTACGGTAGAGGAGAAGCAAAACCCCAAAATTACTGGCGACCATGTGTCTGCGGGGAGAAGCCCCAGAGAAGGCCGAAATTGAAAAAAACATATAACCTGTAGGACTGTGCGCGCTCCGAATCCGACCGAGGCACATCATGAAGGGATAGGAGACCAAAGACAAAGTCAGACAGAGAAAGAAAGAAAGTCCAGGCTATTTCTGTACTGGGCTATGACCGCCACATCGGGCCCTTCAAAATGGCGGACAGAGCCGGCAGATAAGAGTCCAAGATTTGGGGATTAGCGCATCTGCTCTGCTTCTTTGGAGTCCAAAAATGTTGATAGTAGATCAGGATCCTCGAACGTCCTGGTCTGGTTGTGGAGAGTCACTCGGAGTTTCGCTGGATACAACAGGCCAAAGCGAGCCTGCAGCTGTTGAAGTCGAGGGCGAAGAGCAAGGAGTTTCTTCCGACGGTCAACGGTAGGCTTTGCCAAATCAGGAAAGAAGGAGACCTTACGACCTTCAAATTCCAAATGATGATTCGCTCGGGCAGCATGTAAAATTTGTTCCACTTGTTGATATCGTAGCAAGCTAAAGATAATAGGCGGGGGGTCGTGCGGTTGAGCGCCATGCGGGCAGGAACCACGGTGTGCTCGATCGATTTCCAGTTCTCTGTGAAAAGTGATCTTCAGCAAGGAGGGAAGGGTTTTGAGCAAGAATTCTCTTATATCTCCTGCTTCCACCCCCTCCGGCATTCCGAGGAGCCTCACATTGTTGCGACGGGCACGATTATTGCTATCTTCCAACTCCTTTTGAAGATTCTGTATCTGGCGCTCAGCCTGGTCCAGTTTGCCCAAACGCACCTCGTGCGAGTCGAGGACCCCCGCCATATTGTCCTGCCGTAATGAAAGACCTTCAAGTCGGTCCTGGAGCACTCCAAAGTCTTCTCGCATGGCTCGAAGCGCTTCTCCATTGGACTGCACCAATTCCTTCACGCCGCGTATTTCCTCCAAAATCTCCAGGTGCATTGCGGGGTTTTCACGAAATGGAACCATCTTCTGCGGGGAGGACACCTCTGTTTTGGAGCGTTTTCCGTGAGAAGAAGGAGACCCGAAATCCAAGCGCGCTGGTTTATGGGCCACCATCCCCCCCGAGGTGCCCCGGTCAGCTCGGAGCGAAATAGTAAATTTATATAGGTATTAAGTCAGGATTCTGAGTAGGCCTCTCGGGAGCTTCAACGCAAAGCGTCCTACCCGCTGGACATCAGGCTCCGCCCCCCCAGCGCAGATGTTAATGATGCACATTTCCCAGAGCTGGCATATTTCAGTTAATAAATTCAATAAAGAGATATTTTTCTACCTTTTGTGCATTTTTTTCAGTTGCAATTGCTCCAGCCACTTTCTTCTGGTTTCTTCGTGTCTTCTGCTAACTCTCTATCGTCTGCTGTCCATTTGTCCTTTCTTCACTCTTCTAGTTTTTTTCCATTCGCTCTCTACATCTGCTTTAACATACTAATCTCTCTCCTTTTGCTCTTTCCTCATTCCTATTTCATCCACTCAAATTTTACCCCGCCATCCTCAATCCCCACTTACACTCCCAATTGTAGATTTGTCTTCCCTCCCACACAAAATATTTTTCCCCTCTCCATTTCACTCTCCCAACTCCATCCCATTCTAATCCTCCCCCAACATCAGCTCCCTTCTAGTTCCAGCCCCACCCAGCATCCGCTCCCTTCTAGTCCCTGCATCAACCCATTTCCAGTCCTAGCTCCCCCATCCGAGTCCCTCCATCAGCTCATTTCCAATCCCAGCCCCCCATAAGCCCATTTCTAGTCCTATCCTAGCCCCACCATCAGCACCATTTCCAGTCCTAGCTCCCCCATCCAGGTCCCTCCATCAGCTCATTTCCAATCCCAGCCCCCCTCAGACCATTTCCAGTCCTATCCTAGCCCTCCATCAGCCCATTTTCTGTCCTAGCCCCCCTCACTCAGCCCATTTCCAGTCCTAGCTTCCTCCCCTCACAGCCCATTTCCATTCCAAGCCCCCCACCACATCAGCTATTTGCAGTTCAAGCCCTCCTTCCACTCAGCCCATTTCCAGTCCTAGCCACCCCCCAGCCCATTACCAGTCCTAGCCCCCCCATAGACCATTACCAGTCCTAAGCCCCCCATCAGCCCACTTCCAGTCCTAAGCCCCCCACCCCATCAGCTATTTGTAGTTCAAGCCTTCCTTCCACTCAGCCCATTTCCATTCCAAGCCCCGTCCCCATCAGATATTAGTAGTTCATGTCCTCCTTCCAATCAGCCCATTTCCAGTCCTAGCCTCCCCCCCCCCAGCCCATTACCAGTCCTAGCCCCCCCATAGCCCATTACCATTCCTAAGCCCCCCATAACCCATTACCAGCTCTAAGCCCCCCCATCAGCCCACTTCCAGTCCTAAGCCCCTCATCACCCCATTTTCCGTCTTAGCCCCACATAGCCCATTACCAGTCCTAACCCCCATCAGCCCATTTGAAGTCCCAGCTCCCCCATCCGAGTCCCTCCATCAGCTCATTTCCAATCCCAGCCCCCCATCAGCCCATTTCTAATCCCAGCCCCCCATCAGCCCATTTCTAGTCCTTTCCTAGCCCCACCATCATCAGCCCATGTCAAATCCTAGCTTCCCTCCACTCAGCCCATTTCAAATCCAAGCCCCCCATGAGCCTACTTCAAGTTCTAGCTACTCCATGAGTCCATTTCAATCCAAGCCCCCCCCAACAGCCCATTTTCAGTCCTATCCTAGCCCTCCATCAGCCCATTTCCTGTCCTAGCCCCCCCTCACTCAGCCCATTTCCAGTCCTAGCTCCCTCCCCTTACAGCCCCTTTCCCTTCCAAGCCCCCCCCTCCCCATCAGCTATTTGCAGTTCTACCCCTCCTTCCACTCAGCACATTTCCAGTCCTATCAGCCACCAGCCCATTACCAGTCCTAGCCCCCCCATAGACCATTACCAGTCCTAAGCCCCCCATCAGCCCACTTCCAGTCCTAAGCCCCCCATCACCCCATTTTGTATTAGCCCCCCCATAGCCCATTACTAGTCCTAACTAGTCCTAACCCCCCCCCATCAGCCCATTTCCAGTCTTAGCACCCCCATAGCCCATTACCAGTCCTAAACCCCCCATCAGCACATTTCCAGTCCTAGCCCCCCTATAGCCCATTACCAGTCCTACCCCCCATCAGCACATTTCCAGTCTTAGCCCCCCATAGCCCATTTCATCCTAACCCCCCTCCATCAGCCCATTTCCAGTCTTAGCCCCCCCATAGCCCATTACATCCTAACCCATCAGCCCATTTCCAGTCCTAACCCCCCATCAGCCCACTTCCAGTCTTAGCCCCTCCCATAGCCCATTAGTAGTCCTAACCCCCCCTAGCCCATTACCAGTCCTAACCTCCCTCCCCCATCAACCCACTTCCAGTCTTAGCCCCCCCCCCATAGCCCATTAGTAGTCCTAACCCCCCCCCATAGCCCATTACCAGTCCTAACCCCCTCCCCCATCAACCCACTTCCAATCTTAGCCCCCCCCATAGCCCATTACCAGTTCTACCCCCCTCCCCCCACCAGCCCTGACAGATTGAAAAAAAAAACGGCTGCTGCTGCCGCTGCCGCTGCCGCCGTGGCAGTGGCAGAATCAAATGTCCCGCCGCGGGGCCCCGCCTGCCCGGCAGAGCCTCCCTTCACCTTCAGCTCCGGAGTCCCTCCCAATGCGCGGGCTTTCAGAGCCGTGAGAGTTTCCCTTTCTTCTCGCAGCTCTGTTAATCTCGCCGGGGCTTGCCGCAAGAGGTCAGAGAAGCTCTCGCAGCTCTGAAAGCCCGCGCATTGGGAGGGACTCCGGAGCTGATGGTGAAGGGAGGCTCTGCTGGGCAGGCGGGGCCCCACTGCGGGACATTTGATTCTGCCGCTGCCACGGCAGCAGCGGCAGCAGCAGCCGTTTTGGTTTTTTTTAGTCTGCTTTTGCTAATGTAGAATGTTTTTTGCGCGGGGCCCTGTGCAAAAAACATTCTTGCTCAATGGACGGGCCAGCCCTGCATGTAAGTAAAGGGAGAGGATGGTATGGTATGGAGATGGAGTAGATGCTGGTTGCAGGGGGGATAGGAAAGGAGATGGCAGACATGGAAAGAAAGAGAGAGAAGTGGTACTGGATGAAGGGAAAGAGAAAGCCAGAGAGAGAGAAAGACACTGGATGGGTGATGAGAGATGTTAGACATGGAGAGTGAGCAAAAGACTGGGGAATAATGGACCAGGGAAGAAGAGCTAGGGAATGGAAGGACTGGGGTGAAGGTTGAAAAGCGGTAGATAGATGGTGTTAAAAAGAGGGAGATTAAGAACTGGATAGTAAGGAGTAGTGAAATCTGGGTGGCCAGAGAGAGAGAGAAATAAATGGAAGAAAGGTGGAAAGAAAAAAAATCAATATCCAAGATGGAAGGAAGTGAAGAAAACAAAAGGAGAGACAAGAAATGGCGGATGGAGTAGAGACCGTAGAAAGAGAGCTAAGAGAAGACAGAACAACAATGCAGATGCCTGTGTGTGAGAGCTCTTTCTCTCCTCGCTCTGCAGTAAAGTATAATTTTGGGAAAGAATCCTGTAAACCTAAGAGTAATGGGGTAAAAGCATATTTTGTCTACATATGTCTGTTTTTAGTTTGTATTGATATATTCCCTACTTGGTGAAGATCTATCTCTGTTCTGCATGTGTGACTGAGGCTGTGTGTTCTGTTAGCATGGCGTTTCTATGTAGGGATCTGTAGTAATCTGGTTTGCTCAGTTTTCTGAATAGGAATATGGATGTTCTAGGGCCCACAGCAATATTTATGATGCTGCCCTTTTCTGGGTACCCTCCATGTTGTGTGAGTTTTGCAAGTTAGTGCTGTTATGGAATAGTAGATTTGCTCTATGGGTCCTGTATTCTGGGTTCTTGGTTTAGTCAACTGTAGGGAGCTGGTTGGGGGGGATACTGGAATATGAATTGTGTTCTTTATGCTGCTGGATTGAAATTGAAAATATTTTGTAAGCTCAGATTCAAGAAAATTTCAAATTTTAAAGCAACATTTCAGTTTAATTTTGTTTAGTAGCCTAACAGCGTCATCACTGCTGAGTTCCAGACTTTTCCAGCTTTGAAGTTTGTACATAAGGATGTACACTGTAGTAATTTGAATTGTTCGGCTTTTCAAACAGATGTTGGATGTTCCAGGGCCCACTGCAGTATTTACTATGATGCTTTTTTTGAGTAGGCTCCTTATGTGAGTTTTGGAAGTTGGTGCTGGTATGATATAGAGATTTTGCTCTATAGACCCTCAGTGACTTTTTTAGGGGTTTGTATTTTATTTATTTAACAGGTTTTTTTATACTGCTTTTATCATTTTTTGTCAAAGTAGTTTACATTGTAACTTAAACTTGGTAATGTACATTAAACAGGGACATTGATAGATTGGATTTTTCTGAGGCAATGGAGAGTTAAGTGACTTGCCCAAGGCCACAGGGAGTGACAGTGGGAATTGAACCCTGGTCTCTTGGGCCTGATATTCAACTGTGCCGATTTTGGAAGGCATATAGCCCTCCCTGCCGACCCCTAAACTGGATATTCAATACCGCAGCGACGGCATTGAATATTCGGTGATCACCTCAAAAGCCAGGCAGCAGCGATATTGGATGCTACCCTGTTAGCGATCTGCACCTTAAAGATTGGCAAGTGTTTTCCTTGCCTATCTTTAAGGCACATTTCGCTAATTGGGCAGCATCCAATATCACTGCTGCTCGATTAGTGCCATTCTCTGACCCGGAACGCCCCAACATGCCCTGACGCAAACTGGATAGCATCGGGGTGTGTAGGAGACTTAGGATGGGATATCCAACAGCACTAACCATGTAAGTGCTGTTGAATATCCCCAACAAAGGCATCTACACAGTTTACTGGGCTGTAAATTGTATAGATGCCTTTCGAAAATTGGGCCCTTGGTTCCTAAGGCAGAGCCCTAACCATTAGGCTATTCCTCCACTCCTATTAGTTCACAATATGCATGGTACAAGAAAATGTTTATTAGTGAGATGGCCAGAATCAATTTTTTTTTAAATTAGATATTGAGTTTTGTGGGTGGATGTCCTAGTTCTGCTCTGCACCCATTGTTGAGGGAGGGGGTTCTCAGAATGAAAAATATATGTTCAAAAAGAAAAAGCAAGAACAATAACACAGTTTATAACAACAAAATGAAAATGAGTTATAATTTGGGGTTATAAACCGTGCAGTGGTTCTCGCTCTTTCTTTTAGTTCCATGGTGTGAGAACATCTTTTTATTTCCTCCACATTATCTAATTGACTTTTTGATTTGGTTCAGTCCCTGCACTCCCCTCCCCTCCCCCCACCCCCCCCCCCCCCCCGGCCTAGACCTGGAGGAGAAAGGCCCTGGAAGTATGCTTACACTGTGATGCATGAACAAATGCTAATTGTTTTGTGAAGCCTGCAAAAGGGTTTTCTCTTGACCTTTCCGATCTGGGATTTTATTACACTGTGAAAAGTACTCAGTATACCTATATAATTTGACTCCTGAGGAAGGCATGATATCACCAAAACATGGGGCTGTGTAGGGTCTTTGTTTTGCATCACAATTTCCTGTTTTGTTTTCTAGCAACCCTACTGGGCAGACTAGATGGATCGTGTTGGTCTTAATCTGCTGTCATCCACTGTGAGGCTGATTCTGTACTGACAGTTCAACCCCTGTACAGCCAATCAGAATCGGGGCGTACAGAGGTAAACCCAATTCTGATCCTGCGGGGGCTAGACATGCCCGTGGGATCAGAATCATGTCTACAGCCTGGATGTGCAGATCGGGCACTGATTCTGATCAACCGCACACCCAGCCCACATACCCAGTTAACTTATCCAGGCTGCTGAATGGAGCTGCAGTGTCATGGCGTCCCGTTGCCATGGCACCATGGCTCCATTCAGGAGCTGCAATCCCCAGCCAACAGCAACACTGTCCTTTCCCCGCAGCCTGACCCCCAATCCGGCCTCCTATGGCCAGGGTTGGGCTGCGGGGATCCCTCTGCACCCCTCACCTTCCGTCTTTGACAGGCGCTGTGGTCCCTCGACATCCAGGGGAATGTATTCCATTTCAGACTTGGAATAAACCCCCGTTTCCATGGCCGACCTTGAAATCGGCCTTGTGCATCGGGGTTGCTCTCCACCCACCACCCACCCTCATTTTGCCTCTGTCCTGCCCCCTCCCTCCCATGATCAGAACTCCCCATATGAACTGCCTGTTCGTACGGGGAGCTCTGTCCCTGGCAGGCTGCCTGGCCATTTAGCGAGTCTGGACATCCTGATCAGACGTCCGGACCCGCTAAACAGAATTCAGAATGACCCCCTATGTTACCCTGTTATGTCAGTGTGTTAACTTGCAGAGGGGAAGATCCACAATCCACTCTTACACTTTTTTAGTTGCTAGGGGTCGCCATTCCATAAAACTGCAAACTGCGGTTTTCCTGTTACATGCTTCAATCTGCCTCCCTCCCCACCACCTCCACTACTATAATAACCTACCCTTTTTTTGGCGAGTTATCAAACTAATCAACAGGCCCACAACATAATCTGGGGCAATCCAGAATGCTAGATCTAAGACATACCTCTAAAACAGCCACCGGGGCTCAGGATATCACTCTCATAATGTCTTAAAATCTCCAAACTTTGCTGGTCCAATTGCAAAGGATCAAAGGATGAGGAATAGATACTCCAGCAGTGTTCAAAGTGACAGCGTACTGTCTCCTTTCATCTGCACAATATAAAACACAGAAAAGATGTTTCTGTGTGCCAAAGGCATATAAAAGATATTCTCTTTGGGCTGTCCCACTTTTCACATTGCCAAACATTCTGTGTCAGCCAGCAGACTTAATCCCTCTTGTCTGGATCTTTTTTTATGACTTGATGCTATAACCCTCTGATGGAATCTTTACTTTTCCATGTGCTTCCCTTCTTGGTGATGTCACTCATCCACCTCCACAGTATGACTCAGAGAGCTGTTCCCCGCATGATAGCCCTTGCTGTGCCAGGCCAGCTCTCTGCAGACCCAAGAGCTAGCTTTCTGTTACCCCTTGAAATCAGAATCTAATTTATGTTCTGCTTGATGCAGACAGAACCGAGAATGTTTTCAGTGGGAGTATCGTATTGCTGTCTGACTGCACCACCGGACCAAGTGGGACTCGGAAAATGGGGAAAAGTTTGGATTGTGCCAGGAAGGAAGCTAATGACCTGGTGAGTGCTTGGAAATAATTTTCTTGTCTGGCTCATCACATTGTTACACCGGAGGTAATTTTCTTAACCTTTTTAAAGTGTAAAACGCCGACTTACGATGGTACGGAGCCTCGTATAAAATTAAATCATGGCTAAAAGTAGGTGTGGTGCAAGGAGGCATGTATTTGTAAAGTAGATGACTCAGAGGAGGAGCTTGGGCGAAGCAGGAGCAAAGTCATGATTTGCGCACGTATTTTATAAAACACACACATGCGCACATACTTTATGTGCTAGCATTTATGTCTGCTCATGAGCCGGCGTAAAGGTCCGCACCTCCTAGCTAGGCAGTGACATAGCCAGGACTGAGTTTTTGGCAGAGCCTGGGATTAACATGAGTGGGCACAAGACAGTGCAAATATTGAAGTCACCTGCAGTTCTTCTTCAGCTATTTTTGCTGGTGCTGACTGGGTGGGCCTGATGCCAAAGTGGAGGGACCACAGCAGGGCCGTAGCAAGCCATAATTGCACCTTGTGCTATTTCCACATCTGGCGCGCCCCCCCTGTCGGTCGCCATACCCCCGCATTGCCCTGCCGTCGCCGCTGCCCCCACAGCCACTTTTTTGTTTCTCAGAGGCAGCGGCAGCAGCAGTGAGGCAAACATGCGTTTGTAGGCAGGTCGGATCCCTCCTTCCCTTCTCTGATGTAGGTCGCGTCAGAGGAGGGAGGGACCAGGCCAACCATGCAAACGCTAAGTTACAAAGATCCGCATTTGAATGACTGGTCTGGTCCCTCCCTCCTCAGAGAAGGGAAGGAGGGATCCGACCTGCCTACAAATGCGAGTCTGCCTCCGAGAAAACAAACAGTGGCAGCGGCAGCAGGGCAACGCGGGAAGGGCGGGCGGGGGCTGGCAGCCTGACATGCGCCCCTAATTCTTTTGTGCCATGAGCGGCTGCACCGCTCGCACGGCTAGGTATGGTGCTGGACCACAGCCTACTTAGGGCCTCCCTTGGCTACACCACTATGAAGGCCTGATTTTTGCAGGATTTAGCTAGTATTTTATGAAACCACAGAAGCACATAAGTGTCTTTGTACAATAGATGAAAAATAGGCGCCTTCCTGTCCAATTAACCTAGGCGCCCTGTTATAAAATTACCCTCCCCTGTAGAATGATTATGGGATAAGCCCAAGAGATCCTTAGTCGCATGGAGCAAAAGTGACAGAAAGGCCTGAGACTAACTTGGATTCATGGTGCGCACCGGCAAGTAAAAGCTGGGTGAACCTTAGAGTTCCTGTCTGCGAACATGTTCTCCATTTCTGTATTTCTGTGATGTCGGCAAGGTCAGATGCGGGGCAAGCAGGTGTCCTGTTAGCTGCATTTGTATTTCATTGGATTTTTAATCTCTTTGCTGTTTTCACTCGCCACCCTAGCCAAGATACTTAACAGGAAATATAAAATGAGAGTGAACCGAGCAGGATGTAATGAAGGCAGTCAAGTATTGGGACAGACTTATTTGAAAAGAAGGGTTTTCGGTTCAGGCAAGAAGTTCGCTACCTAGGTATCCTCTTGAGCATTTTGAAGGAATTTTTTCCAATGATGTGTTGCTAGCAGATAGAAAGATCCCCACAGTGAGAGGTGGCTTGTTTACAGGGCCGGCCCGTCCATTGCGCAAGAATGTTGTGCGCTTCAGGAGGCCCTGTGCCAACAACATCCTGCAGATGCTGTTCAGTTCCCGGCATGCTCCGGCTCACCTCCCTACAGTGGCTCTCGGCAGGCTCAGAAACGTCTTCCTACAGTTGCAATGTAGGTTATAATGTAGGTCACTGGCATGCCGGAGGTCAAAGGACATTTCCTGTGCCCCGGCACTCAGCACGCCAGTGACCTACATCACAACACAGCTGCCAAAGTGAAGAAAAATGGCGCACTTCACTTCGGCGGATGTAGGGAGGTGTTTCTGAGCCTGCCTGGGCCGCTACAGGGAGGTGATCCGGGGCCTCTAAAGCCAGCCGCGGGGCTCTTTGGGGAGGAGGGGCTAGGGTTCAAAATGGACTGGGGGGAGTGGGGGGGGGGGCTAGGACTGAAATTGGGCTGAGTGTAGGGGGGGCTAGGATTGGAAATGGGCTGATGGGGAGCTAGGATAGGACTGGAAAGGGCTGATAGGGGAGCTAGGACTGGAAATGAGCTGATTGGGAGAGGCTAAGATTGCAAATGGGAGGATGGGGGGAGCTTGGACTGGAAATGACCTGATTGGGGGGGGGGGCTAGGACTGCAAGTGAGCTGATGGGGAGAGCTAGGACTGGAAATAGACTTTTGGGGCGCTAGGACTGCAAATGGGCTGATGGGGGGAGCTTGGACTGGAAATGGGCTGATGTGGGGCTGGAATAGGATTGAAAATGGCTGATGTGGGGCTAGGATTGGAAATGGCTGATGGGGAGCTAGGATTGCAAATGGGCTGATGGGGGGAGCTTGGACTGGAAATGGTTTGATTGGGGGCTGGAATAGGACTGGAAATGGTTGATTGCGGGGGCTAGGACTGAAAATGAGCTGATGGGGGGCTAGGACTGGAAATGGGCTGATGCAGGGGCATGGGAGAATGGAGCTAGAAGGGAGCAGATGCTGGGGGATGACTAGAAAGGGATGGGGCTGGGGGAATGAGGATGGAGAGGGGAAAAGATATTTTGTGTGAGAGGGAAGAAAAATCTACGCTTGGCCGGGTATTGGGAGAGTAAGTGGGGATTGAAGATGGAGGGGTGAAATTTGAGTGGATGATAAAGGAATAAAGAAAGAAATGGAGGAAAGAGCAAAAGGGGAAAGATCAGTATGTTAAAGCAGATGTAGAGAGAGAATGGAAAAATCTAGAACAGAGAAGAAAGGACAAATGGACAGCAGACAATGGAGAGTTAGCAGAAGACACAAAGAAACCAGAAGAAAGTGACTGGAACAATTGCAACTGAAAGATAAAATGCCCAAAGGTAGAAAAATACTTTTTTATTTCTAATTTATTAACTGGAATATTTCAACTCTGGGAATTGCGCAATGCTAATGTCTTTGTGTTTTTGTTTAGTACAAGAGGAAATGAATTTATAGTTTTATTTCTCCAGTGTTGTTACATGTTCCAACTTAGGCCTTTGGAGGTCGCAGTTTAAATTATTGTCTTTCTATTTCTAAATTGTGATCCCTTGTTCTTTGTTTGGTGATGGTCTGTGTTCTGCATGTGTAACCAAGCTGAGGTATTCTGTTCATGTAGTTTCTATGTGACAGTGCCACTTGTTCTCTTTCTCCGAGATGTATTGATATTCTTAGAGATATATTGGTTTAAAATTTGCAGTGTTGCCTTTTGATAGGTAGGGTTTGGTGCTTTGTGAGTCCTAGTAGTGCTGTTATGATATGGTGGGTTTGCTATGGGTTCTAAATGGGCAGTATTTATAGTACTTCCCAGGCTGCAGAAGTGGAATGTGGATATAGGTGTCCTTCAGATCCAGGGATGCCAGCCAGTTATTGGTCTGTAGTAGAGGAAGGATAGAGCCTAGGGAATACATTTGGAACTTCTCTCTTTGAATGTGCTTGTCGAGGCAGCACAGGTCCAAGATAGGGTGGATGCCCCCAGATTTCTTGAGGATTAGAAAGTTCCTGGAATAAAACCCCTTTCTGATGCCTTCTGGGGGAACAGGCTCTATGGCTTGTGACTTCAGGAGAATGTATCTACACAGCTATGAGTGGAAGCAGTTGCAGTAGAGTCTCGCTGGAGGGGATAATGCGCTGATGAGGCGTTGAGGAGAAATTATGTGGTAGCAGGATCCATTTGTCTGTTGTGATCTTCTCCCAGGCGCTCTTGAAGAAAGAGAGTTGTCCCCCCACTGGTGGACCTACAGGTGGATTTGGGTTTGGAGTGATGTTAAAATGAGGGTGTGCTCTTGCTCGACAAGGGGGCGGTCTGCTTCTGGTGTCGGTGCTCCCTCTGGCATGGCTTCTGTTGGTAGGATTGTAGCAGCGAAGTGCAGACAACGAATAAATCCAGGAGTCAATTTACAGGGTCCAAGCCAATTTATTGTGCACAAGGCCCAGTTAGTCAAGCTTCAAAAAGGACTGAGCAAAGTTCTTACAGAAACATATTCATTTATACATTTATTTTCAGTTTGATACATGCAGACTTTCCATTGGCCCCAACGCCCCCTGCATTTGTCCAATCGGAGATCCCTCCTGGGCCTAGCACCCAGCTCCCTCCTCTGGGACTGTTCTAACAATGGTACAGTTTCTAGGTTTGAATACTTCTCTACTGCAAGGTCGTTTCTGGCTCTAGGAATGCAAGTATTGAAACATTTCTTTCTTCATAGCACAAGAGAATAATGAAAGATTTATGAATTCATATAAAACTTCTTATTAAGCAGTTTAAAACCGTTTTCTCAAACTTTCACAGATTTTAGGTTCTTTCTAGCTATGATGGGGGTTGGAATCAGGGCCTAACTTACAGGCCTTTCATATTTGCAGGCTATCATAGGCCATAGCCTGCCACATTCCCCCCTTTGATTATTCTCACCCGCAAGTTAAGAAGGGTGGGAATTAAATCACATATTAAACTTGTGTAACAGCATTATCTTGGGATATTGGGTAATATTGCCACATAGCTTATATTTTCATAGCTGCCTTCCGTTCTACAGTGTTATCAATAACTGAGGTTATCATGCGTAAGCAAAGGGGTAGGAGACATGGGAGCAACAAGCATACAGCTAAAATGAGTAATACAATAAACACAAGGGTCTTCAGACCACCCAACCATGAAAATGCTGAACCAAACCAACCATCAAGCTTCAGGCCATGCCAGGTCTGAACAGGCACATATGCTTGTGTGCGCATTTGAGTAGCTATATCTTCAACAACGTGCCCATTATTATCAATCTGCAAACAACAGTTGGTTAAATTCAATTTTCCACACACTCCACCTTCAACTGCTAACAAATAATCTAGAGCTAAACGATTCTGATAAATAGCTGTACGCATTTGTGTACTCTGCTTAGCTAAAAGAGTTAGTGCTTTACTAGTTTCATTGGTTATTATTTCAACTACAGCTTGTAAGTGTATAATAGGATTTATCATATACACAGGAGTACGATATCCCCATGTCCCATCTTGCGTCCAAGTAGCAGGTCCATAGTATGAAATGATTCTCTCAGGTGGCCACTCCTCATCATTCCATTTGTCCCATTGGCCTATTTTCAAGACCTCTCGTTTCTGTCGACTCCTGTACACGGGAAAACCCAGTTGTTCTCCATGGGACGTAGGCAACAGGAAAAAGGAAGGTCGTATGGTTCCCAATGCACATGCTCCTCCCCAGTGGTGAGGAAGCCTAGCATATGCTCGGGTTCCACAAATCCAGTACAGTCCAGGTGGTGCTAGCCAGGTATTATAAGATGCTAGATTAGTCCAGATGCTGGCAAGATTAGGGAAATGGACTAAAGGGTTGGTGGGCTCTGGAGCGTTGATTCCTGACCACCAGGACGTCTTCTTGGTGGTACTGTTGTAGAACCTCTAATTGAGACAGACCAGCTGTCCAACCTCCATGTTAAACTGTGGTCCAGAGCGAGCAATACACAAGTTACCAACAATGGGGTGGGCTAGTACCCACTCACTAGTAGTATTATGTAAATCAGTCTGATTATAAGGAATAGAATAGTTCACTTCTTGCGCCTCCCAGGGCCATTGGTCTCCCATCTTAGTTCTTCCACAGAAGAAGCAGTCCGAGATGTGGAGACTAGATGCTACTGCCCCGGCGAGCTCAATGAACAAGTTTTGGGAGGCATGAGGAATCTCAAACTCTGCCTTCATGGCTTCATAAAAAGAGTGATGTATTCGATAAGGTGCAGATACATGAGTCGTAGTATTCAGCTGTATATGTATAAAAGTTCCAGGATCTATACCTCCTCCCGCTATTCGTATCCCAAATCTGTACCCCTGCTTCCACTGGCTGGGGTTAAGTATGATGAACCGCACCAGATTACAGGCACCTTTCTTACATTTCTGAGGCTCTGGCAATGAGAATTTTTCCAAAATAGCCACTCGTTTATCTCCATCTCGTCCCATAGGCACACCAGTCCAAGTAGCATAATACACGCATTCCCACTTGGGACAGTAGTAAGCATCTTTGGATGATGTACTGTAGACGGTTGGGGAAGATTTCCCAGTACACTTTCCCCATCCATATGCTCCTTCAGGACACATATATTTATCATCATAGTAGTAGGCTTGCTCCCAATATCCACACTTGTGATAGGCATTTCTGTTTATCACATCACAAGCATCAAAACTCAGGGTAACATGCTTCGTGGGATCAGGGAGCTGTCGTGTGGCATTTATGAGGGCTCCATCCTCATCATTCCATCGTATCTCAAGTACATAATAAGAGGGGTTCTGCCGGGGGTTGTAACAAGTCTTACTTTTCCCCTTCGTACAGATATTTAACTCTGTACCATTATACACACCGGCTAATTATACTAGTGCAAGTATAGTAGGAATGATAAAGTAAAGTCTGAGTGACCTTCAGTCCAGTTCGGGTGGTAGTTATACAAGCTGCAAAAGGGGGTAAGGCAAAAGTCCAGGAATCCCAGGACCATCACTCCCATAAGGCAATAGTGGAGGAACATTGTGATTACAGTCTTTGGAGGTCAACTGAAATATTGGGTACGATGAACTTGTAGGGTCTTTTCTTCATCTTCTTCTCTGCTTCAACTGCTACCCTTGCGCGACAGGGGCAAGATAATAAGATCTAGAGACTCTTACAACGCTGGTTGACTCCGCAATGTGAGTCGCAATGGAGTCTCAGGGTCATTTACTGAGGTCCATTGACCAGGTTCTGGAGCAGCTGCCGGCTTCACTCGATGGTGATGGATCCAGGGTTCGAGTTCTGCAACTTTTACTGCAGTTGGGGTTGACAAGATGACAACATAAGGTCCCTTCCAATGCGGCGCCAACGGGGTCTTTCTCCACTCCTTGATCCACACTGACACTCCTGGCTTGAAGGGATGCAGAGGCTCTGTCAGGTTAATGGGCAATCGATCTTGCACCCAGGTATGAAGACTCTGCAAAACAGAACCTAAAGCCAATAGTTCTTGTCTAGTTATTTCAGATCCAATTTTTTTCATATCTCCTTTGATTCCCTGTACAATGGGTGGAGGTCGCCCATACAAAATCTCAAAAGGGGAAACTCCTAAAGACTTGGTTGGAGCAGAACGTATCCTAAGAAGGGCTTTAGGGAGAACCTGGAGCCACTTTAGGTGTGTTTCTTGACAGAGCTTGGTCATGCATTCTACCTTCCCTGAACTCTGGGGTCTATAGGCAGTGTGCAGCTTCCATTGTATCTGTAGAGCTCGAGCTAACTGTTGAGTCACTTGGGACACAAATGAGGGTCCATTGTCTAATCCTATAGTCAATGGTATTCCAAATTGAGGAATAATCTCATGGAGCAGTATTTTAGTGACTTCTCGAGCTTTCTCAGTTTGGGTGGGACAGGCTTCTACCCACCCAGAAAATGTGCAAACTAGAACTAACAGGTAGTGATATCCGTTTGCTCATGGCATTTCAGTAAAATCCACCTGAATATCACTCATAGGGGTCACCCCTACTGACTGAACTCTTGGGGGTGGAATGGGACCTTGCTTAGCATTATTCTTGGCACATGTCAAACATTGCTGTGCCACTGAAGCGGACAGGGGTCCTAATAGTGAGATACAGAAATGGGGTCTTAGGGCTCTTTCCATGGCCGTTTTCCCATAATGTGTGGCCTGATGAAAAGCATGAACAAAGGCTGGCCCTAATGCTTCAGGAATGACTGTGGGACCTGGGGGTGAGCTAGCCTCTGGAGGTGGCAGCACTATCCAACCTTTTTATGTTAGGACTCCTCCCTCCTTTTCACAGAAATAATCTAACTCTCTGGTAGTGTATCGGGGAGCCCATGAGCTAAGGGGCACAGGGAATAAAACTGCCTGCATCGGAATATCTTGGGTCACAGCTTGACCAGTCGTAGCTGCTTTTCGGGCTGTGGCATCAGCAAACCTGTTTCCTCGGGTAACTTCTCCTGCTCCTGCCTGATGACCTCGACAGTGCATGACTGCAACTTGCTTAGGGGCCCATACAGCATCTAATAATATCAATATCTCGGGCCCATACCTAATGGACTTGCCCCCTGAGGTGATCAACCCTCATTCTTTGTACAGGGCCCCGTGTGCATGCAAAGTTGTAAAGGCATACTTGGAATCTGTGTACACATTTAAGCGGAGTCCTTCAACTAATGTCAGCGCTCTAGTGAGAGCTATCAGTTCAGCCTTCTGCACTGAAGTTCCTGGGGCCAGAGCTGAGGACTCAACTACCAGGTCACCACTGCATATCCGGCACAACGATGTCCATTGATGACAAGACTGCTTCCATCTACAAAGAAAGTCCATTCAGCAGGGGCGGCCCAAGGGGGGTGCGGGGCCATGTGCGAAGACTCGGTGTGGGGCCTCATTTGCATAAGTGGCCTTATTTGCATACATATTTGCGTAATGTTACCATACACTAACTTTTAGTAAACGTGTCTCTTAATGAGTGTATGGATAAAGAAAGACTAAAAGATTTCTACATTACTATAATCCAGTGCCAACCGCCAGGCACATTAGGAACTACTACAAACGCTGCCCCTTTAGAACCCATAGCAAACCCGCCGTATCCTGACAGCATTACCAGGACTCACAAAGCACCATTACCTACCTATCAAAAGGCAACACTGCAAATATTAAACCAATACATTTCAGAGAATACTGGGGAAAGAGAACATGTGGCAATGTCAAATAGGAATTACATAAACAGACTACCTCAGCTCAGTTACACATGCAGAACATAGACCATCACCAAACAAGGAATCATAATTTAGAAACAGGAAGACAATAATTAAACTGGGAACCCCAAAAGTCAAACTTGGAATATACAACAACACTGTAGAAATAAAACTATAAATTAATTTAGATTGTATTAGCTGTTTTGTAGAGTGATTTCCCTGATTTCTTTTGGATTGTAATATTTGAAAATCTTAATAAAAAATAATAAATACATTTTGTACAAATATCATTAAAAGCGCAGACGTTAATGATGCACATTTCCCAGAGTTTTCATATTCCAGTTAATAAATTCAAAATAAAAAGATATCTTTCTACCTTTTGTGCATTTTTTTTCAGTTGCAATTGGTCCAGCCACTTTCTTCTGGTTTCTTCATGTTTTCTGCTAACTCTCCATCGTCTGCTGTCCATTTTTCCTTTCTTCTCTCTTCTAGTTTTTTTCCATTCTCTCTCTCTACATCTGCTTTATCATACTAATCTTTCTCCTTTTGCTCTTTCCTCATTCCTATTTCATCCACACAAATTTTTCCCCTCCATCCTCAATCCCCACTTACTCTCCCAATACCCGGCCAATTGTAGATTTTTCATCCCTCCCACAGAAAATATTTTTCCCCTCTCCATTTTACTCTCCCAGCCCCATCCCATTCTAATCCTCCCCCAACATCAGCTCCCTTCTAGTTCCAGTCTCACCCAGCATCCATTCCCTTCTAGTCCCTGCATCAGCCCATTTCCAGTCCTAGCTCCCCCATCCATTTCCAGTCCGAGTCCCTTCATCAGCTCATTTCCAATCCTAGCCCCCCATCAGCCCATTTCTAGTCATTTCCTAGCCCCACCATCAGCCCATGTCAAATCCTAGCTCCCCTCCACTCAGCCCAATTCCAGTCCAAGCCCCCCCCCCATGAGCCTACTTCCAGTTCTAGCCCCTCCATGAGTCCATTTCAATTCAAGCCCCCACCACAACCCATTTCCAATCTTAGCTCCCCCCAACATCCCATTTCCAGTCCTATCCTAGCTGCTCCATCAGCCCATTTCCATTCCAAGCCCCATCCCCATCAGCTATTTGCAGTTCAAGCCTCCCCTTCCACTCAGCCCATTTCCAGTCCTAGCAACCCCCAACCCATTACCAGTCCTAGCCCCCCATCATCCCACTTCCAGTCCTAACCCCCCATCACCCCATTTTCAGTTTAAGACCCCCTATAACCCATTACCAGTCCTAACCCCCCATCAGCCCACTTCCAGTCCTAACCCCATCAGCCCATTTCCAGTCAGCCCCCCATAGCCCATTGCCAGTCCTAACCCCCCCCCCCCATCAGCCCACAGCCCATTACCAGTCCTAACCACATCAGCCCACCTCAAGTCCTAACCCCTCCCCATCAGCCCATTTCCTGTCCTAGCCCCCCATAGCCCATTATCAGTCCTAACCCCACCATAGCCCATTACCAGTCCTAACCCCCCGTCACCCGATTTCCAGACAGCCCCCATCAGCCCACAGCCCATTACCAGTCCTAACCCCCCCTACAGCCCACAGCCCATTACCAGTCCTAACCCCCCCATAGCCCATTACCAGTCCTAACCCCCTTCACCCCATTTCCAGACAGCCCCCATCAGCCCATAGCCCATTACCAGTCCTAACCCCCCCAACAGCCCACAGCCCACCTCAAGTCAAGTCCTAACCCCCCCATAGCCCATTATCAGTCCTAACCCCCCATCACCCCATTTCCAGACATCCCCCATCAGCCCACAGCCCATTACCTGTCTTAACCCCCCCATAGCCCATTACCAGTCCTACCCCCCAACAGCCCACAGCCCATTACCAGTCCTAACCCCATCAGCCCACCTCAAGTCCTTACTCCTCCCCCTCTGCCAATTTCATGTACTAGCACCCCCCCATAGCCCATTATCAGTCCTAACCCCCCCCCATAGCCCATTACCAGTCCTAACCCCCATCACCCCATTTCCAGACAGCCCCCATCAGCCCACAGCCCATTACCAGTCTTAACCCCCCCCCCATACCCCTTTACCAGTCCTAACCCCCCCCCCCCCACCAGCTCATGGAAAATTTAAAAAAAAAAAAAGCTGGCTGCTGCCCCTGCCGCCGCAGAAGCGGCAGAATGGAGTGTCCCGCGGGGCCCCCTCTGCCCGGCTGAGCTCTCCCGGCCCGGCTGAGCCCCTCTGCGCCGGCTTTCAGATACGCAAAGGGAGAGTGTCTCCCTCGCATCTCTGTTAAGCCCGCAGGGGCAGATGGGAAATTTCCCATCAACCCC
Source organism: Ichthyophis bannanicus (assembly GCA_033557465.1). Lineage (NCBI taxonomy): Eukaryota > Metazoa > Chordata > Amphibia > Gymnophiona > Ichthyophiidae > Ichthyophis > Ichthyophis bannanicus. The sequence continues at coordinate 873,417,943 of CM066035.1, read as the reverse complement.
TGCTTCCCATCAGCCCCTGCGGGCTTAACAGAGACGCGAGGGAGACACTCTCCCTTCGCGTATTTGAAAGCCGGCGCAGAGGGGCTCAGCCGGGCAGAGGGGGCCCTGCGGGACACTCCATTCTGCCGCTGCCGCGGCGGCAGGGGCAGCAGCCAGCTTTTGTTTTTTTAAATTTAATTTTTAAAAAAGCAGAATGTTCTTTGCGCGGGGCCCCCTGAAACGCGGGGCCCTGTGCAAAAAACATTCTTGCTCAATGGACGGGCCAGCCCTGCCGTTCAGGGTCCTCCAGAGGGACATCAGTTAAATCTGGGCAACTTGAAAATACAGTGTCCATAGTTTCTAAACAGTCATGATCAGGGGGCCCAGGACCAATCGGGAACAACGTAGCCGGATTCAGGGCTTGACTGACTTTTAACTGTATCTGGGGGTTTTCGCACTGCATACTCTGATATTTCAACATTCATGAATTCGTTAGCCAGAAACTTCCTTTGTGTTCCATGAGGGTCAGGACAGAATGCGGCACAGTAACTTGAAGATTCTGTCCCAGAGTGAGCTTGTCTGCTTCGCTCACTAAAAGGGCTGTTGCTGCAACAGCTCTCAAACAAGGGGGCCAACCTCTTGCTACCACATCCAACTGTTTTGACAAGTAGGCTACTGGCCGTTGCCAAGATCCAAGAGATTGAGTCAGTACCCCCAACACATTGCCTTGTGACTCATGGACGTAGAGATGGAAAGGTTTCTGGACATCTGGGAGACCCAGAGCTGGTGATGACATCAGAGCGCTTTTCAGAGATTGGAATGCTGCATCTTGTTCAGGTCCTCACTCCAGTGGAGATTTTTCCATTCCTTTGGTAACTTGATACAATGGTTTTGCTAGCAGCGCAAAATTGGGGATCCATATGCGACAGTATCCTGTGGCCCCCAGGAAGGCTCTTACTTGCCTCCTGGTGGTTGGAGTGGGAATACTGCATACAGCTTCTTTGCGTTCAGGTCCCAAGCATCGAATTCCACTGGACAACTGGAACCCTAGATATTGAACTTTAGTTTGACATAGTTGCTCCTTGGCTCTTGAGACTTTGTATCCAGCCTCATTCAGAAGGTACAGGAGTTCACTGGTGGCTTGTAGACATTCACTTTCTGAATTGGTAGCTATGAGCAGGTCATCCACATACTGAAGGAGAACCCTTTGTCCTGGGTTCACTGAGTAACTTGAAAGATCTTGATTCAGGGCAGCACTGAAGAGAGTAGGTGAATGCTTGAATCCTTGAGGTAATCAAGTCCAGGTAAGCTGGCCCCGCCTCCCTGTTGTGGGGTCTTGCCATTCAAAAGCAAACAAAAGTTGACTGGTGGGGGCTAGGCGTATGCAGAAAAAGGCATCTTTCAGGTCCAGGACGGTGAAATGAGTAGCCTCAGTGGGGATCAGTCCCATGAGAGTATAAGGATTTGGTACCACTGGGTGTATAGTTTCAACTGCATCATTTACCTGCCTTAGATCTTGTACTGGGTGATAATCCCCTGTCCAAAGTTTCTTAACTGGGAGAAGAGGGGTGTTCCAAGGTGACTAGCACTCCTTGAGAAGTCCATACTTCAACAGTTTCATCAGATGGCAATGGATTCCTTCAATGGCTGGTCGGGAAGAGGATACTGCTTCACATGCACTGGTTCCGCTCCTGGCTTGAGGGTGACAATGACAGGGGATATATTCTTTGCTAGGCCAGGTGGATTATCTTCTGCCCATACTTCAAGCGGGGCTATAAGGTTGATGGGTATACAGGAACTGGTTGACTTGATTGGAGGTGTACTATAGAACCACCATTCTTCTTCTCGTGGAACAGTTAGCACCATCAATCCAGCAGGTTTTGGGTTCACAGTCATCTGCATTTCTCCCCTTCAGCAAAGGATATTTGTGCCTGAAGCTTTGCAAGTATATCTCGGCCCAAAAGTGGAACAGGGCACTCAGGCATATACAAGAACTGGTGCGTTATTTTCTGTCCCCTTAGTTCACACATACGGTTCTGCAGGAATGGCTTGGTGGCCCTGTTCCCAGTGGCCCCAACAATGTTGACAGATCGAGAGGAAAGAGGAGCCACTGGCTTTGCCATCACTGAATGTTCTCCTGTATCTACCATAAAGTCCATATATTGGTCCGCTACTTTCAAACTGACCATAGGCTCCTGGGGACCCAGGGTGAACTTGGAGCCCGGTCTGGCCTAGTCTTCATCCATGTCATAGCCCGTTGATACTGCCACTCCCTCGATGGCTTCTTCTCTCTCTTAATATTCTACATTGTTCCTCATAGCAGCGCTTTACCCAAGAGGGCTGCCTTTCGCAAACACCCAACCAGGAATCTATGTAGGGGAACTGGTCAGGGTGCACTTTTTGTACAAACTGATGAACATGGGAAACTATTTCTACATCAAAGGTGCCCCCACGGGGCCATGAAGTAGCTAGCACAGGCCACTCCCTATCACATAACATTCTTAATCTAGACGGAGACATTCTTATGCCGTAGTCTCCTGAAAATCCTTTACGGAAATTCTTGATCATACATTCCAACGGAGTTTGCGTGGACTCCATCCCTCCCATAATCGTAATGGCGTACACGTAATGACGTACAAGACAACAAACAGTAAGGGTAGGTAGTATGGCTGTAGGTAAGGGGTCCGTACAGCCCACAAAACACTGAGGGGAACAAACACCACACGCTTCCTCCTTTTCGCGACCTGGGCGCGGTCGCCCGGCCAGGAACTGCGCTACTCAGGAGTCCGCTCTCACTCGGTCTGTGTCTCAAGACCTCTTAATCACACAGGCAATCATACCATTACAAGAAATTATTTTTCAAATGTCCAAGGTTTTCTGACTAACTGACTATTCCCAACCAAAGGGTCGATGGCTTCGGCTTCCGCTAACCCTTATGCGGAGCGTACTAGGACCGCCCTTATGAGAGGTGATCAAGCTCTCTTGTCTCGCGCACTCATGCAAGACTTTCCCAGTTAGTCTATAAAAAATCAGTTTTGCGCACTCATGCAAGACTTCCCCCAGGCTTCACTGACTAATAAACAAGAAAATGTCTACTCACCGGATCCGGTTCCCGATACCAAACCAGTTCTTGGGTTGGATCCTGGACTCCCCTCGGGTTTGGAGGTGTTGGCCGGCCGGACCCAGTGGCCTGCCGAGGCAAAGCGGAACCCTTTCCAATACAAGAGGACCGGCGGCGCCTGAGGTTTCCCCTGCGGTCGGACAGACATGGTTCCGACCGGACCAAACCTGGAGGCGAATTGCGTGGAATACTCGCTTGTATACCATTCACTTCTCGCACATTCCCGGCCAACGCACCAAGAATATGTAGCAGCGAAGTGCAGACAACAAATAAATCCAGGAGTCAATTTACAGGGTCCAAGCCAATTTATTGTGCACAAGGCCCAGTTAGTCAAGCTTCAAAAAGGACTGAGCAAAGTTCTTACAGAAACATATTCATTTATACATTTATTTTCAGTTTGATACATGCAGACTTTCCATTGGCCCCAACGCCCCCTGCATTTGTCCAATCGGAGATCCCTCCTGGGCCTAGCACTCAGCTCCCTCCTCTGGGACTGTTCTAACAATGGTATAGTTTCTAGGTTTGGATACTTCTCTACTGCAAGGTCGTTTCTGGCTCTAGGAATGCAAGTATTGAAACATTTCTTTCTTCATAGCACAAGAGAATAATGAAAGATTTATGAATTCATATAAAACTTCTTATTAAGCAGTTTAAAACAGTTTTCTCAAACTTTCACAGATATTAGATTCTTTCTAGCTATGGTGGGGGTTGGAATCAGGGCCTAACTTACAGGTCTTTCATATTTGCAGGCTATCATAGGCCATAGCCTGCCACAGGATCATTGGTATGCCTGCTGCTGCTTGTAATATTGCGGTTGTCAATGATGGAAGGGGTTGTAGCACCGTGATGAGGCTTAGGACTTGTGGGATTGTGCGCCCTGGGTTTTGTAGTGGCTGGCCTTCCGAGACAAGCATCTGGAGGGTCATGCAGTGGTCCTTTAGTTCATTAACCATGTCATGCACCATGTCTCCAAAGAGGTTGTCCCCGCAGCAAAGGGCATTGTAATTCTTTCATGAGTGTCCTCTCTCAGGCCGGAGGCTCAGAGTCGGGCAATGATATCTGGTGGCAATGGTTGTGCCTGCTGTATGGGCAGCCATGTCAAATGCATCAAAGGCAGATCAGATGAGGTGCTTATTGCATTCGCTCAGGTCCATCAGGGTGACAGATGTCATGATCCTATCTTCCTGCAGTAGTGCTTCCTCAGTGCTCTAGAGGTTGTCCAGCAGCGCATCATGGAAAAGTATCTGCTGGAACTGGTGTGCGGCTATTTTACCACTGAGCATGGTACTCTGGAAGGCCTTCTTTCCCCACCCATCCAAGATCTTATGGTACTTTCCTGGTGGAGTGTCACATGCAAGTGAGAGCTCTTTGGGTGCTTCAGTATTAATTCAACAATGATGGAGTGGTGGGGAAGTTAAGTCTTTTTGAATCCCAGAGATGGCCATACATGGTTCTCAGCCTCAAGCTTGCAGGAGATGGCTGGCACTGACATCAGGGTCTTCCAGATTCCTAGCAAACATTCCTGCAGGACCTTGTTCACAGGTATGGACACTAGCATTCACAGGGTGATCAGATACTTTAGAACTCCAAGAACTTCATTCCTGGGGCCAGATGCATTGGTTGGGGTGAAGGAGAGTTGTTTGCAAGTTTCTGGAGGAACTTGGGGTATGTGAGATCCTCCAGTGGTGAGGGTGGCAGCGGTGCTGTTGACGAGGAGGGTCTCCAGCAGAGGGGGAGGGGCAATGACTCTGTGAAACATGTTGATCTTACCATCAAGCCAACGGTGGCTGCCTCTTCCCCCTCACTGTCTGATGCCAAGGTCGCCGGCAAGAAGCATGGTGGCGACACTGCTGTCTATGAGGGTATCATATGGGAAGGGGAGCTGTACAGGTGGTAGTCTGCTACTGCGAGTGTTGCACTAGGATGTGGGCCTGAAGACCTAGGACATCCACAGGCAGAGGTGCGTCAAATGGTGGTCCAGAGCGGACTGTGCTGCTTGAGCTTAGCATTGCCACGGGAGTGTTTGGGGGGGGGAGGGGGAGGTTGGTCAAGATAGAGCTGCTGGAGCTGGAAGATGGCCATTTCCTGGTCTGTCTGCCACCTCTGTGATCAGAGCTGTAGCTGCTGCTGCTGCTGCTACTGTGCTCTCTGTGTTGTCTGTGCTTGGCTTGAGAGCCCCGGTACCGACAACTGTTTTTAAAACTGCTTCTGGTCCTCCCGCGCCATGTGGGAGGACTCCTGCCAGCTCCAGAGCTGAAGGGGTGATCTGAGGGCAGAGTTTCCGAGCATGGAGGTGGAGCAGTCACCGATGAGGGGAGTTAACCTAAAATGCAGTTTGAATCTCGGCACTGACCAATCTTAGTGCAAGGAGACATGACTTGCTCCTGCAAAGCTGGCCCGGCACTGAGAATAGGTGCAATCACTGTGGGAGGTGGAGCCATGGTTCTGCCAGGGTCAGTGATGTTAGCCACCAGATCCAAGAGCTGATCAAGCTCGGTGATCTAGAGGCAGAATTTGAGCTGCGCTCAACCCTGGGTCTGGGAAGGAGGCCATCTTGGGCATATCCTGTGCTGTGGGGGAGTCTGCTGATGCGATCTCACCAGCAGCCATCTTCTCCTTCTTCTTCTTCTTCTTGGCCATATGGTGGATGTGAGAAAATCCTGCAAGATATGGCTGCAGGATCTCCGTGCATAGAGGGGATATGTGGGCATAGTGAGGGCAGTCCTCCACATGGTAGGCAGACCCGAGGCACTGGATGCAATGGTCGTATTAGTGGAACTCATCTTTTTACCACACTTGGACAGGGCTGTACCGAGCTAGAATCATGCCCTGTGTGACTTGCACATTGGGTGCGTGCCCCCCCTTCTCCCCATACCTCTGTCCAGCCACTGCGTGCTCTTGCCTTGCTTCTGCCACCCTCTGTTTTCTCCACAGCGGCACCAGCAGCAAGGAACGAGCAGAAAGCACTGGATGGAGGTGAGGAGAGGGCACGTGCCTGATGTGCAAGTTGCCGGCACTTTAAGCAGATCTGTCCCTCCCTGCTCTGATGTCGCGTCAAACAGAGGGAGGGATCAACCTGCTTAAAGTGCCACAAAAAGGCTTAGGGGGTGCATTTCAGCTGCCTGCTGTTACCCTGCCACCACTGAGAGAATAAAAAGTGGCGGCGGCAGGGCTTCCACAGGCAGCCGAAATGCTTCTTGAACTTGGGTTTGGAGCTCATTTTTCAGGATCTTGACCTCAGATTTTCTTTCCTTCTTCTTCTTTTTTCTTTTTTTTTTGTTGTTGTTTGAGGAGAGCTGAAATTTCTGTCCTTCTGGCAAGGCAGAAAAAAAGAGACTGAGGTGGGTAAGGGTGGAGTCCGAGGAGGGGCTTCTTGGTGCATGCTCAGAAAGGTTTGCCTTTCTGAGCTTTAGGAGAGCACTTCCGTCTGTGGTGCCGTCAGAAAGACATCACCTGGTGTGGCTGATGCATCCTGCTTGTCCATGGAGAAAGTGTGTGTTCGAGGAAGACTATAGCTCCTATTAGAGCAACCACAGGGCCTGACCTGGTGGCTCAGAGATTAAAGACTCTGCACTTCCATGTGGAAGGTCCTGGTTCAGTTCACAGATGAAGATATCTGAGGTAGCCACAGTCATGGATTCTGCAAAGGCACAGATAGGAGGGGAATTGCATGGGTTAATTAAGGACTCTTGAATATCAGGCTTTGAAAGATCGTTCCAATCACCCATCTGTGGGGTGGGGGAGAAACAAGGAGGGATACCAATAGGGCTTCTGATTTAGGTTTTAAACAGAAAAACACCCCTGGAGCAAAAGAAGTCAAATAGGCGTTTCCTGGATAAACACAGGAAAAACCTCCCATTTCACCTAGTACTCTTTCAACCCTTTCCCTTGCCTGCTGTGGACACCTCCTGCCTTTTGGCTGTCCTAACTTTACCTAGATTGCAGATTGAATATCGCCACTGTCCGGATAGTATTGCCAGTCACTACATAATGGCAACGCTATCCAGACAAAAGCGATATTCAGTCTAGATAGTTATCCGGATAATAGATTGAGCATCGCCACCATCCAGATAATTATCCGCTCTGCCCCAGGGACTCTAGAAGATTTCCAGCAGCTCTATCCAGATACAATCAGGCGCACGCATGTATCTTTTTGGGAACACGCCAGACATGCCTCTGATATAGATGTGATCGCACCAGACACATTTAAACACGGGGCAGTCTAAAATTGCTCTTGAGATGTCAACGTGATTCTCATGTCTGAATGACGTTTCTAAGATGACTCCAGTTGGGAACGGTGCGCACTCTTCATCAGTAGCACTTATTTGTAGGAGTAAGCAATTTTATGGAGCACATATTTCTTATAAAATTCCCCCCATCGTATATAATCCCTGCACTAATGGCTTTAGCCCTGCAAGATTTTTCATCTGATTTCAGCCTAATTAAGCATTGACAGACTCTTTTATACAAGTAGTTTATTATTATTATTACATTCTCTTATATACCACACTATTCTGCATCAGTGCGGTTTACATTGAACAAACTGAAATTACATTGAACAGGGCATTATAACTTGGAGATAACTATTTTACAGGGAACATGGGCTATGGAGGGTTAAGTGGCTTGCCCAAGACCACAAGGAGCACCTGTGGGACTAGAAACCCCAGTCCTTCCGGCCCAAGGTTGCTGTCCTCTAGTGGGATTTGAACCCCCAACCTTCCAGCCTGAAGTACCTTGCCCCAACCACTAGGCCACTCCTCCACTCCAACTCTAGTTTAGTGGGTCTCTTTCGAATTATGTGCACTATCTATACACAAGCACTTTTAATGCATTGGCATAGCATCGGTAGTGCACATGCACCATCAACCTGAAAGGAAGCATCTCAAAATTCCAGCTTTTTAGCTACATGGCAGCAAAACCTTTTAGGGGTATGTTTACTAAACCGTCCTAATGTTACCGGCGCTAGTTGCAACGATAATGTGAAGAATGCCATATAAGGAGTGGGCATTCCAGTCCTAAGGTAGCAAGAATATGTATCGCGCGATAGTGTGCGCCGTGGCACGTTAACGCACGTTATCCCTAAGTACATGCCAGCGCAGTGTTAGAAGCTATAAAGATGTAGTCCACTGGTTACTGCAATGACTGTGGAGGCAGAGGTCATGGGTTTGATCCTGCAGTGGTGTAATCTAAAAAGGCTGTCTGAGGCATTTTCTTTTAATTTAAATCAGTGCTGCCAGCAGAAACACCCTCACAGTGCCATAACCTAAGGTGCCTCATAAGGCGCCCCATAGGTCACATTATAAAGTGCCCTGTCAGCCAAGGCACCCTATAATGTGCCCTATAGGGCGCTGTATAGGGTGCCTTATAGGGCGCCTTATGAGGCACCTTAGGCTATAGCACTGTGAGGGTGTTTCTGCAGGCAGCACTGATTTAAATTAAAAGAAAATGCCTCAGACAGCCTTTTTAGATTACACCACTATGGGATCAAACCCATGACCGCTGCTTCCACAGTCAGTGAAGCAACCAGTAGGCTACATTGCTACAGCTACTACTACACTGCTGGCTAGCTACAGAAAGACTGCAGGTCACCACACAAACTGTCTGCTGTGGTTACCAGGATAGGGTAAACCCACCTGTACCCATGATGCACTGCACATGCAGATCAGCAGTATACAGTTGATCACATAATGAGGTATGCACCCCCACAGCACCTAGGCCTGGTAGGGGGAACTGACCATGTGTGTTACTGGCACAGAGTAGCTACAGACCGTGAAATTGTGCGGATACTGTGCTCACCCAGAGGGTGAGGTGGGGCACCCAGCACCAGGTCCGCAGCACTTGACTTGGCTGAGATAGGCTATGCTGCAGGTCCCCATCAGTGCCAGTGTGTGATAGGTAGTCCTTGCAAACACACCTAGGGTATACCTGTGTTCATCTGTATTTCCCAGTCTCGTCTAGCCCTTGTGGACTATGATGCACCCAGAATAGTGCATATCCTGTGTGGGTGCCATGGTCACATGTTATAGGGGAAGGGGGGTGTTTGGACCCAAAAGTGGATTATGTGGCTCAGGTTTGGGGGAGGGACAGGATCCCCCACCAACAGATCCACATTGTACATCTCTGCAATGGTGGCAGTAGAGGGGACCATCAACCCCAGTCCTGCTGGGGAACAGGCACCCTACAGGGCAGTCAATGCAGATCTGTACACATCACATAAGGCAATGGCAGACAGGCAGAATGCTGGAAAAGCTCAGCTGCCCCCTACCACTATCTGACATTCAACAGCAGAGGGCACAGTCAGTCTTCACCCACTGCACGGCGTTCCAGCCATACACATGATAACTGCAGACAGTCTGCTAGCAAGTACATAGTGCATGTTCCTGGAGAAACTGTGTGCACCCAAAAATGGGTCATGAGCACACACACCAAGCAGATATGTCAGTGATTGGGCCGCAGAAAAGAAAACCCATAAATATCACTTGCAAGAAATAATGTATAGCACTATTGGGGAACCTAGCCATGCCGTGGTCACTGCTCAGTCAGAGTGAGAGTGACCTCCCAGCATGACATACTGTGGCCACCCTGCCATGCAGGTGGTGGTCGGGCACTACAATGTCCCAGCCATTGCCCTATACCCTGTGCAGATGCATCCTGCTCATGCCACCCTGTCCATACCATACCCACAGTACCTTGCTCCTCATTATGCACATTGGCAGGCTAACACTGGAAACAGCGCAAGCAGTGTGGGCTCAGGAAGGTGTAGGCTGCCACAACACACTGGATAGACAGACACACACTCCCACACCTATGCCAGCATTGTGCAAATATAGAGGTTTGTGGCAGCCCTGGCCGCCACACCAGTCCTGGGCACAGTGCAGGCATTGCTATGGTACACAAAACTGTTGGGGTCACTCCCTAGGGTAGTAAATACTGTCAGAATCAATAACTGAAACACACTCCACAGATGTCAGAAAGGTTGCTATGATGAATCTCTATCAACAAATCGTGTTTAACTTAGGATTTGTTATCTGACATTAATCATAGCAACCTTTTGATATATGTGGAATGTGTTCCCAAGTTTAGAACGGCATTGCTAAGGTATGCAGGTGCCAGTATCGGGAGATGCTGCTCCGCGCAGGGTCCAACAGCCTGACTCTCCATGAGGCTTTGGATAGTGGAGCTTGTGGGTGTGGGTGTAGGTGTTTATGCCTCTGTTGGCTGCTTCTCTAGGGCTGAATTTCCCAACTCCGGTCCTGGTGGGCCAAACACGGTTCAGGTTTTCATGCTGTCCCTAATGAATATGCATGAGATACATTTGCATACAATGGGGGCGTTGCATACAATTGCAGCACAGGCATATTTATTAGGGACAGCATGACACCTGAATGGTGTTTGGCCCTCCAGGACTGCTGTTGGGAAACTCTGCTCTAGAGATTGCACATGTTTATGGTGTCTGTGCCCTGTAGGGTAAAATATAGGCATTTATGGCTTGTTTATTTAATCTGCAATAACAGGTCTGTCTTTATTACCATGGTTTAGTACTGGGTAAAATATAGGGACATGGTCTGCAGGAGCTTGAACCTGTGACCATCTGCACCTGAACACACTGACTGTGTGTACTACACCAAACTGTTGCCACAGGGGCAGATCATTCCCTGGGGATACCATAACTGTTCGTCAGACAGACCTTGTCTTTTGCAGTGCACGGCACCCACCTAAACGGGGCTTGGCCATGGTCTGCTGTGGGCAGATGCCACTGCCCCTGCCGCCACCAGCACCCCTCCGCCACCATGCTGACATGCCCTTATGCCAGTGGTGCTGGTGGTGCGCAGTCCCAGGCCATCCAGTGTGCTGGTAGGCAGCTGCCTATGGTGTGGGTTCTTGGGTAAGAGTGCCTACATGGACATGCGCGCTTCCCCCAGCACCGCCTGCCAATGTTATGTGCCTTTGGGGGTACCTGCTGGGTAATATCTCCTGTGACACTGTGGGACACACACTCGTGCCCATGTTGGACCCTTGTCAGTTGCTGTCTTGCTGCTTTACAGTTTTGGCATTCCTATGTGCCACCTAGGCATCTGCCTAGCCCACACTGTGCCCCAGCTGCACCACAGCATGTGCCGCCTGCTGCCCTCTATATCCCATTTACAGCATCAGTACAGTTGCCCTTTCCTACGTGCCCACTCTGATGTTACTGCACATGTGCACGCCATAACAAACCTGCCCAATATAGACGTGAATAAACCCTGATCAGCACTATTTCAATGTGGGATCATTCACTTTGTAGGGGGACAGAGAATAGACCCTTCCAAACATGATATCTTCTTTTTTGTGCTTTGTCAGTGGTGTTGCTTTATGTTTATCATTAATATCACTATTGGCCAGCTTGGTTTTTGGGATTTCAAATGTGGTTTTGGTCATTTTCTATGTTTATCTGCCTTTTTGGTTCCTGCACATGTATCACTACTATCACTTTCTGGGTTTCCCTGCCTTTGCTGTTCATTGCTGACTGAAATGGTTTCTCTCTCCTGCAAATGTGCCTCTAGTGCGAGGTTTTCACTGGCACTAATTTTCAGACCCTGATTTCACGGCGTTAGTGTGCCTGGAGCCTCTCCCCGCCCACTCTCTACACATTGACCCCTATCTCTGCCCTCTGGGGAGCCTTACTCCACCCTTCAGACCCGGCTTTCACAGCGTTAGTGTGCCTTAATGCTGCTGCCGACATTATCGCGTGGTACGTAACGTTATCGCGCGATAACCTCGGCACTGCTACGTTAAGACGGTTTAGTAAACATACCCCTTAGTGTAGCATCAGCTTAAGCTGCTACCACACATTATGTCCCTCTTTTAACGCCCCTCTTTTGAAAATTAGCAAGTGCAAAAATAGACTTGCAAAAAGCACCCACATGCTTTTCTCCTATTTTGTGTGCGAACATTCATTTAAAAATGTAAGTCAATCCACTATTTCACTCTCCTGCCCAAGACAGTGATGGAGATAAGCCCCTTCAAAAATCTTTTTTATTAGTAAGCAGTCTTTTTTTGAAGGAGATAGTCTCTTTTTATGACACAGCTTAGCTGTGTTTTGCAGTATTATTATTTTTTGATTAGACTCTTTTCTGCACATTTATATGTTTTGTGTAACCATATGCATTTGTAGTTACTTGCTGTTCAGGAAAGACCATTTCACATCTTAATTTCATTGTTATTATTATAATAATTAAGCTCTGGTGTGACAGATGTAAGCTGAGTTGCCATGCTTGGGAAAGGAGGGGGGGGGGGGCATGCATGGGTTTTTCGGTGTCTCTGCCTGCCATGAATCCTGCCTGTTCTTTAAGACATCCCTGCCCTAACTTAAACATGATTTTGGAAATGCATCATTTTAACAAAGCTAAAACTGTACACACTGAAAGTTGACATACACTTTCAGCTGGGTAGAGAAGATGTGAAGATGTTATCCTCCCTGGGCATCTATTAGCACACATTTGGTTCATTAGCACACCTTAAAATAGTTAGTGCATACAAAATCAATTTAACATGCCTTAACCTATGAATCAGTGTATTTATTTTCAATCAATTTGTGAGCATTAAAATGCTCTAATAATTGCTAAAAAAAATTTAAACCTAGTGCATGAAACAAACTGGAAAGAACTCCCAAAAATTGAGAAAATTCCCAAACTGTTCTGGTTTGGACATCCTTGATAGGTTGGATCTTTGTAAACAGTCTGAGCCTGACATGGATTTCTTAAATTCCTGTCCAAAACTGTATGTGTGCACCATATAACTCCTTTCCCCTAACACTATGAATCTTAACAGAATGATGTTCTCCCAGGAGAACTATGAGGTCTCAGCCTATGGAAAACATAAAAAACTACAAAGCAGAAAGAATACAAAAATGAGACAGGAGTCAAAGAGTAGAGGCCAGGAATCTTTCCTGCAGAATAATGTCTGCAGGCATGCACCTCCCACTCAGCCCAGCTGCAGCCCTATCTAACCCAGGGATCACACTGCTGACCGTTAACCCAGACACAGCCCCAGCATTGCAGGCCTCTCACCGGAAGGAAGTCAGAGCACAGCACTAGAAGTGCTGTCCATGGGTGACTGGCTCTGGTGCTCACCCCCCAACTCGGTCTTGCTAAATCAGAGGCAAGTTTGAGTGATGGCTGACAACCAGGCGCACGGCCGGGATGTTGCTAGAACCCCTAAACGGTTCCGTTATTATCCTCAAAGGATGACTCTTCTTTATTTCCGGTTAACAGAAATGCAGAAGGGGGCCGCAACAGATGTGTAATAAGCACATCCTGCATTTCAACACCTGGGCTGAGTTAAAAAGAGGAAATAGTATTTCTCTCCCCTCCCCCATCTTCCCATGCCCAATTAAAGCAAAAGCAATGTGTGCTGCAGTTTTATTTGGAATTTGATGTACTCCCCCACCTCCTGTTTTGATCTCATTGTGCAGCAGCGAGTACTCCAAACTGAGAGGCCCTAGTTCAGTCCCTTTCTACTCCCATCCCAACCCCCACCCCTTTCCTTATATTTATTTTAACAGTTTATTTTTATACTGCTTTATCATTTCAATCAAAGCGGTTTACATTGTAACTTAAACTTGGTGATGTACATTAAACAGGGACATTGATAACTTGGATTTTTCTGAGGCAATGGAGGGTTAAGTGACTTGCCCACAGGGCTGGCCCATCCCCAAGAGGGAGGAGTAGCCTAGTGGTTGGGGCAAGGTACTTCAGGCCGGAAGGTCGGGGGTTCAAATCCCACTAGAGGACAGCAACCTTGGGCCGGAAGGACTGGGGTTTCTAGTCCCACAGATGCTCCTTGTGGTCTTGGGCAAGCCACTTAACCCTCCATTGCCATGTTCCCTGTAAGTATTAGTGTAAGTGTCTCATATCCCTGGGTGTTAAATGTATCCCCCAATTGTGTTGTGACCGCTTTGATTGAAGGATAAGGCAGTATATAAAACTATCTAAATAAATAAATTGTGCAAGAATGTTGTTTGCACAGGGCCCTGTGTTTCAGGGGACCCCGTGCAAACAACATTCTGCATCTGCTGGTAAATTTAAAAAAAAAAAAACTTGCTGCTGCTGCCGCTGTGGCAGCGGCAGAATCGAGCATCCCGCGGGGGCCCCCTGAAACGCTCCTGAACCTCACTGTCATCAGTGTTCCAACGCACAGTCGCTGCAAGATTCTTGCATGTTGCAAAGTTGGATACCGGGTGTCAATCTAAAAACATTTTTTTCAAACACCAGCCGCCGCTGTTATCTAGAATCTGGATATTCAGTGGCCGTAGTCGGACAGCGACTGCCATTGTCTGGATACAGCGGTCAGCGCTGGCAGTATATTCAGCCACTATCCTGATAGTTAATTCACAGACCACTTAGGAGAGCTTTTTGCTGTTCTAAATTATGCAAATTGTTATCCAGATGGCCGCGCTGAAAATCCCTGCCATCTGGATAAATGCCATGCCCATTGGAATCAGTGCAGCAGGTCCCATAATGCCTCAGCTGTGCCCCCGACCAGCCTGGCACTATCTATATAGTGCTGAGGCGATCTTTGATAATACTCAGCGCAGTATCCAGATAGTGCCGCTGAATATTAGGTTCAACATAGGACCTGCCATTTGGATAGGTTCTTTTGAATAACAGCCCCATTGTGACTTTGGATCATTGTAACTCAAACATCTTGAAGTTGAGGGCTTCCTGTGTATGTGTTCACAGCATGCAGGAAGCTGTAGCGTGCTTACTTCTAGCAACGGAAAAAGAGCTTAAGAAGGATTGAGAAAGGGGGCCGTTTTTCTGCATCATAAAGCCAGGCAGAAAAGATACAACTCTCAGGGCAAAGAGGAAGAAGAACCCAAATGTAATGAGAAGGAGTACAAGAGGAAGGAGGAGGAGAGGTCTGCAGGTTAGAGTTTAACGGAGATACATCCTTCTCTTGAAATGCCTCTGACTGTGGAGTCATCTCAAATACCAGTTTACACCTCAAGGTATTTCTAAGACGTTACTACTGAAAACCCTAATGAGGGACCATTCGGGAAAAATTTGTGAAATAGGAACACAATGTAATTTTGCAAAGAGTTGCAGGGGACTTGCAGCAGCTTTTGAACATCAAAGTTGAAAATATATCATTTTAATCCAGAGAATCAGTGGTAATCCTTTATCAGAAATGGCACCAGGCCCGGGCCTCATCTTCCACTCTGAGTTTGCGACCTGGTGTGAGATGGCAGAAAAAACACCAAGTAGGTTTCCTGTTATGCTCCCTTTGGAATTTTATTACAATCCCATACTGCAAATAAATAAATAGCAACAAAAAGCCCTATAACATGGAAGTACCTAATACTGCTACTACTCAGCACTTATAAAGCACCACGCACGCAGCGCTGCACAGCTAACATACAAGAGACAGTCCCTGCTCGTCAGAGTCATGCTCATCGGAGCTTACAATCTAGTTAGAACAGTATAGAGCATTAGTCAGTTCTGCACAAGGTGCGGTGTGGTACAGTTTGGTCTATAGTTTGGTCATAAACGTTAATGGGGGTTAGGATAGGATGAGGATGGAAGTCAGGATCTGAATGCAACGGTGAAGAGGTGGGTCTTCAACCTGGATTTGAAGAGGGTCAGGGAGGATGCCTGGCGCACAGATGCAGGTAGGCTGTTCCAGGCGTATGGTGCAGCAAGGTGAAAGAAGCGCAGTCGGGAGTTCGCGGTGCGGGTGAAAGGCATTGATAGAAGTAAATTGTTAGCGGAGCGCAAGTTTCGAGAGGGGACGTAAGGAGAGATAAGAGATATGAGGTATCGAGGGGCCATAGAAAGGATGCATTTATAGGTCAGTAGGAGAAGCTTGAATTGGATGTGGAATTGGACAGGGAGCCAGTGAAGTGACTTGAGGAGAGGAGTAATGTGGGCATGGCGAGGCTGGCAGAAGATTAGTCGAGCAGCGTGATTTTGTATAGATTGAAGGGGAAGGAGGTGGCTCATGGGGAGACCAGCGAGGAGTAAGTTGCAGTAATCGAGGAGAGAGGAGATTAAGGAGTGGATAAGCATTTTGGTAGTGTGTTCAGAGAGGAAGGGGCGGATTTTGCTGATGATGTAGAGAAAGAAGCGGCAGGTCTTAGCTACAAGCTGGATATGAGCGGAGAAGGAGAGAGAGGTGTCAAAGATGACCCCTAGATTGTGGGCCGAGGAAACAGGAAGGACAGTAGATCCATCCACATGGACTGAGAGAGGGGGAAGTGGGGGAGAGGAGGTTAGTGGAAAGACAAGGAGTTCAGACTTGGTCATGTTCAGTTTCAATCGGCGATGAGACATCCAGGCAGCGATGTCCGAAAGGCAAGCAGAGGTCTTGGACTGGGTTGCCGGAGAAATATTAGGTGTAGAGAGGTAGATTTGGGAGTCATCGGCATAAAGATGGAAGTAACTGAGAGGTCTCACTAAAAGGAGGTTCCAGTCCTTTTAGCTTACCAAAAACGAGTATTAAACTTACAAAGTTCTGGAGTTTTCTTTTCCTTATTGGAGAAAAAATACAAACAGAGGCAGTGCTAAAGCAGACCCTATAGGAAGCTACTGGCAAAACGTTGACGGGATTCATTTAGACCATACCAGTGGACTCACAGGAAGCTGTCTGACTCTCTCTGCACCAGCCAGAAGTGATAGGGTTAACCTTCATGTGCTGTTAGAACTATGGGATGTCTCTCATGCAGCTAGAATGAGAGAGAGGGAGAACCAAGAGACAGACTGGAGAGGGTGTGGGTAGTTTCCCGCAGCAGTCATGGAAGGAGCCTGTGATTCCTAATGCAAGCAGAAGGATTTCCAAAGACAAAGGGAATTGGACTGTCACAGAGCTTCAGTAGTAAAAACAATCTATTTACCTACACAACAGACAAAGGCTCCTCTGGGGCAATTGTGTTTGAAGCCATGTGGGCATCCTGGGCAGGCACCCTTCCTTGCGGCTGGTGGTGCCCCCCCCCCCTTACAGTCAGTGCCCCCCTTGTGGCACGGCACCAAACTAAACAGAACTCTGAACGGCTTTTCTTTTGTCATCAAAGACCACATAGAGCCAGCATGGTCATGAAACTAATTTACCCCAAGTTAAATCTTTATTTTCCCTTAGAATAGGGGTGTGCAATCCAGCCTTCAGGATCCACTTAGCCAGTCAGGTTTTCAGGATGACCACAATGAATATGCATGAGAAAAATTTGCAAAAATGGGGCAGTGCAAGCAAATGTATATGATGCATATTCGTTATGGTTTTCCTGAAAACCTGACTGGCAAGGTGTGTCCCGAGGACTGGGTTTAGAACACCTGCCTTAGACAGAGTTGCCGTTACCTAGTTCCAGAAGTGAGATTTTTTGCCAGTTCTGGTTTTAAATTTGCATTGCAATGTAGCATGGTATTTGTAGTCACTGATTTTACCCATTGGAATCAGTGCAGCAGTCCCACAATGCATCATGATGAGATGATTAATAGTACGAGTAATAGTAGTAGATTGTCAGAAATCCAGGACTGGCTTAAAATTTCATTCCTGGTACTGGGTAACTTGGCAACTCTGCTTAGAGGGCTCAGGGAACCGCATAGCGGAGAACTAAAATCCAGCCTTCTAACAATGGTCACCATCTGGACTTTCAACCATCTCGGCTACCAGCTCTTCTGGGGCTATTTTCAGTAATTGGGTTTGGAACTGCAATTGTAGTTCTGTCCTATCTCTTCTTTGCCAGGGTTTCATTCTGTTTTATGTTAACATTTGTTCAACCTGATATTTTATTTTCCTGTAAATACTAATATACACTATAATTAACAAGTGGATGCTAGTAAAGTTGATTGTTGTTAAATATTGTGTGTGTTCTGGTAAATTCTGTACAGGGCCAGCCCAAGGATTTCTGACACCCTAGGAAGAAACTTTGGCCTTGCCACCCCTCTCAGCTGCCACTACCCCTACCCCCCCCCCCCCCCTCCAGCCACCGCCAATTCTGTCTAAAGGGAGGGGGAGGCGGGCAGTGGTAGTATTTGAAAAAGCGACGGCTTTTTGCCTCTGCAGGCAAGAAAGTGGTAGCAAAAAGCAACCGCTTTTGAAAATACTGCTGCTGCTGCAGCCCCCCTCTCCCTCCCAAAATGGAATTGGGGGGATCGGTGGCGGCAGCTGGGGGAGAGCGGTGTGGACAGTCATGTGTGCTGCTGCCACCGCCCACCCAGGCCATTGCCCTAGCAGCCACCTAGCTCACCTAGTGGACGGGTCAGCCCTGATTCTGTGGGTGCGAGGGAGCACATCCAAGACCTGGGAGCAACTGTCTCCTTTGATACAGACTATCCACACTTCAGTGGGCACATGCCCTAGAGCTGTGATTCCAGGTCCTGAAAAGGTAAAGAGCCTGTCTTCTGCCATACACCAGCAGCTGCAGGGCAGATAGAGCAGCCACCTGTTATGTTTGCAAAATTGTTCTTCCTTTATTTTTCTGTGAAAAATATTTGTGACCAAAGTCACTAATGCTTAGTGAATTAAGGTATTTGATGGCTTAGTGCGCTGGTTTTATGCTATAGGGAACCATTAGCCCTGGTAGCTATGAGGTGCATTACGTGGGAGTGAGTCTGCAGACAGCTTCCTTAGATTGAAAGCTGTGGGAAGAGAGTAGGTGATGTCATAGAGGAGTATAAGAGACTAACAGGCCGATACTGAAAGCCCAATGCGCTCTTTGCGAGAAGATAATGCAACTTAAAAGCACAAGTTCCAACAGGCCAAATGCAGAAAAGAGAGTGACGCGTGCGTTAGCAGCAAAGAAAAAGGAAGCGCACACAATAACGCCAAGTGTATTTAAATTATAGGCAAATGAGCTGTGCATATTAAAATGGCATGCTAATATTTTTGCACCCGATGCAGAGAAATGAGTAGAGAATTTCGTAACCAGACAAAGCGCCAATTCTCTATACCTGGGTCTAAGGTGGCTTAAATGTGGTGCATGTGCCCCCGACAGTATTTTGATGGCATCGGGAGCTTTCCCCAATACCTGGATCATCTGAGGCGAAGTTTCAAACTTCCCTTCAGATGATCCAGGCATCAGGGAAAGATGCCAATGCCATCCCAGCGGCCCAGGTCCCCCAAATCTGCCCAACTAAAAATAACCCCAGTGGCCCAGCGGCCCAAATCCCCCCACCTGCCCAATTAAAAAAAAATCCTGGTAGCCCAGCGACCCCGAACCCCCTCCACCCTCCTGATACCTTTACAAAAGAGTGGGAGCATTACCCACGTGGCTCCCGCTCCTGCGCTGCCATCTTGAAAAATGGCGGTGCCTGGTCCCGCATGGTGCAACCTGAGATGCAGCAGGTAGGGTCAGACTGCCATATGCCTTAAATGGCAGTTGAACCCACATGGTACATTCCAGGATGCGCCATGCAGGGCCAGGCACCGCCATTTTTCAAGATGGCAGTGCAGGAGTGGGATCATGTGGGCAACACTCCCACCCTTTTGTAAAGATAATGGGAGGGGAGTTTGGGGTCGCTGAGCTACCAGATTGTTTTTTTAATTGGGTAGGTGGGGGGGGGGGGGGAATCAGGGCCGCTGGACCACCAGGGTTATTTTTAGGATTTGTTAGCTGACATTAATTATAGCAACCTTTTGATATATGTGGAACATGTTCCCAAGTTTAGGATGGCATTGCTAAGGTATGCAGGTGCCAGTATTGGGAGATGCTGCTCCGCGCAGGGCCCAACAGCCTGACTCACCATGAGGCTGAGTCCCCCCGACAGAGGTTTAATGGAACTGGGGGTTTTGCTGATGCCTGGGTCATCTGAGGGGGAGTTTGAAACTTCAACTCAGATGATCCAGGCATTGAGGAAAGCCTCTGATGCCATCAAAATAGTGTCGGGTGCATATGCACACTAGCCATGCAGTGCCCCTGTTTCTCTGGGAGAGCATGCCAAACTTG
Source organism: Ichthyophis bannanicus (assembly GCA_033557465.1). Lineage (NCBI taxonomy): Eukaryota > Metazoa > Chordata > Amphibia > Gymnophiona > Ichthyophiidae > Ichthyophis > Ichthyophis bannanicus. The sequence goes on along the minus strand of CM066035.1, from coordinate 873,397,925 downwards.
CGCCAACTTCTGTGTGCATGTGTTTGGCTTGCTCTTCCAGTTTAACACTGCCATTTGCGCCACAGTTTAACATGTGGCTAATTTGCATTTCTGCCCCTTTTGCATGCCGGTGCTGAAGTGGCGCACTATCAGTGCACTGCATAGAGGCGTACAGAGTTAATAGCGCACAACCTCAGAGCCGGCTTTCTGCATCGGCCTATAAGTTGAGAAGATGTATCTTTCACATCTTTTCTGCAGAGTACTCAAAAGGGGATCATTGGGCTTCAGAGAGGCTGGGTTCTGGGTTTTGGCCTAGTCCCTGGTCAACATAAAAAGTTCAAGTGAGCTCCAGGCATTGAAGGATTGGACCCTGGAAACTGACCTAATTGGGGTAAAAGAAGAAGAGAAAAAAAGTCTTCATCTTTGGTGGTGAGACCCAGAGGGAAGGTCTGAGAGGTGAACATTTCTAGTACTGAAAACCTGAGTAAGATCTGCATTCAAGAGCTGGAGTGCCCAGGCTATCTTGGTGAGAATGAAAGAGGAGTCCTGAGAATGAGGAAGAAGAAAATGTCTCCAAGTCTTTACTATTTTTGTCTTTTTACAGTTTTTCTTTTAATCCATGAAGATAAAAGCTTTTTATTCTGCTTTTAATCAGCAGTAAAGACTCTGATCTGATTTTTGGTGCGAGTCATGCATTTGCTAGTGGATGGTGACCGCATAACTTAGCAATCCTGATATTTGTAAAAATCATCTGGATAAGCTCAGATTGCTTAAATTGCTAAATTGACAAATTTTAGCTGGATAACAAGAGGCCAGATGAGGAAAGAGACAGAGGCAATCCCGGGAATTATCCATCTAGAGGTGATATTCAGCCACGAAATGGATATGTTGTCCAGATTGATTGATTGATTTAATTATTTGTATTTATTATCGCCTTTCGTGAATCAAAGCAGTTTACATAGAACTTAAAACAGGTAACAATTACATTAAACAGAGTTAACGGAATTATACATTAAACAGTTTTACATGAATAATAGTAAACAAGGGGCGAGAAGGGGAAAGGAGAAACAACTAAACAGGAACTGCTAATGTTCTCCAATAAGTATTTATAAGAGATTTAGGCCTGCGCAATAGTGCTCTTACTCTTTAATACATATTGTGACAAGCACAGCTTCACCAAACCCTGTAAGAAAGGGAAAACCACAGTGCGAGCAGCTCAGAACTTCCTAAAGCTCCCAAAATACCCAAGAGTAGAGAATATTACTTTCTTGGGAAGAGGGAAGGGAGATTAGTCCCTAAGGGCCAGTAGTGCTCCTTCCTGGGGGGAAGGAATTGGAAGCACGCCCTAGGTAGGAGATGCAACCTTTAAGCAATTTCAACTATCTTGGCTCCCTTTTGGGATCCTGACAGGTACACGTGATCTGGATTAGCCACTGTTGGAAACAGGACCCTGGGCCTGAGGAACCTTTTTTCTGACCCAGTATGGAAAATCTTGCTGTTGTTGTTTTTTTTTAATTGAGTTTATTAAGCATTTTACAGGAAAGAAAAAGCAAAGAGCCAAAGAAAAACAAAATACAAAACCAGGTCTCATCCTCCAACGAGGCCTATTTAGCCCACATATGTGAAAGAGAGTGGACAGTAAGGCAAAATAAATGCTATACAAACAAGGGACCTACATTCCCTTCATTCTCCCAACAAGGCACTTACAAGGGTATTTTAAGTAAAAAGTAGCACCCAAGGCCACTATGGGGTATGTTTACTAAACCGTCTTAACATCGCAGCGGTGGTATTATCACGTGATAAGTGACGTTATCACTCAATAATGTAACATTATTGCGTGATAACGTCACTTATCGCGCGATAACGCGGCGGCGGCGTTAAGGCACACTGTGAAATCCAGGTCTGAAGGGTGGAGTAAGGCTTCCCAGAGGGAGAAGAGAAGGGGTCAATGGGTAGAGAGTGGGCGGGGAGAGGCTCCAGGCACACTAACGCTGTGAAATCCGGGTCTGAACACTAATGCCAGTGAAACCCTCGCGTTAGGCACATTTGCAGGAAAGAGAAACCATTTAAGTCAGCAATGTGCAGCAAAGGCAGGGAAACCCAGAAAGTGATAGTTGTGATACATGTGCAGGAACCAAAAAGGCAAATAAACATATAAAATGCCCAGAACCACATTTAAAATCCCAATATCCAAGCTGGCCAATAGAGATATTAATGATAAACATAAAGCAACACTACTGACAAAGCGTAAAAATTAAGATATCATGTTTGGAAGGGTCTATGCTCTGTCCCCCTACAAAGTGAATGATCCCACACTGAAATAGCGCTGATCAGGGTTTCTGTTGTTTAGATTGGGCAGGTTTGTTATTTATTTATTTAACATTTCTTATATACTGCCTTTCATGATGTCAAGGCAGTTTACATTGAACAAACTGAAATTACATTGAACAGGGCATTATAACTTGGAGATAACTATTTTTCAGGGAACATGGGCAATGGAGGGTTAAGTGGCTTGCCCAAGACCACAAGGAGCACCTGTGGGACTAGAAACCCCAGTCCTTCCGGCCCAAGGTTGCTGCCCTCTAGTGGGATTTGAACCCCTGACCTTCCGGTCTGAAGTACTTTGCCCCGACCACTAGACCACTCCTCCACTCCTATGGCGTGCACATGTGCAGCAACAGCAGAGTGGGCACGTAGGAAAGGGCAACTGTACTGATGCTGTAAATGGGATACAGGGGGCTGCAGGCGGCACATGCTGTGGTCCACCTGGGGCACAGTGCGGACTAGGCAGATGCCTAGGTGGCACATAGGAATGCTGAAACTGTAAAGCAGCAAGACAGCAACTGATGAGGGTCCAACATGGGCATGAGTGTGTGTCCCACAGTGTCAAAGGGGATATTACCCAGCAGGTACCGCCAAGGGCACATAACATTGGCAGGCGGTGCTGGGGGAAAGCGCACATGTCCATGTAGGCACCCCTACCCAAGAACCCACACCATAGGCAGCTGCCTACCACCACACTGGATGGCCTGGGACAGCGCACCACCAGCACCACCAGAATAATGGCATGGCACAATAGTGGCAGAGGGGTGCTGGTGGTGGAGGGGGCAGTGGCATCTGCCCACAGCAGACCATGGCCAAGCCCCATTGAGGTGGGTGCCGTGCACTGCAACAGAGAGAGTCTGTCTGACGAACAGTCATGGTATCCCCAGGGAATCACCTGTCCCTGTGGTAACAGTGTGGTGTAGTACACACAGCCAATGTGTTCAGGAGCAGAAGGTTACAAGTTCAAGTCCCAGCTGTGGCTCCTGCCATCCCAGTCCCCATATTTTACCCAGTACTAAACCGTGGTAATAAAGACGGAACCTTTATTGCAGATAAAATAAACATGCCTGAAATGCCTATATTTTACCCTACAGAGTACAGACACCATAAACATGTGCAATCCCTAGAGCAGAGTTTCCCAACTGCAGTCCTGGAAGGCCAAACACCATTCAGGTTTCATGCTGTCTCTAATAAATATGCCTGTGCTGCATTTGTATGCACCGCCCCCATTGTATGCAAATGTATCTCATGCATATTCATTAGGGACAGCATGAAAACCTGAACAGTGTTTGGCCTACCAGGACCGGAGTTGGGAACCTCTGCCCTAGAGCAGCGGCCAACAGGGGCATAAACACCCACACCCACAGGCTCCACTATCCAAAGCCTCATGGTGAGTCAGGCTGTTGGGCCCTGCGCGGAGCAGCATCTCCCAATACTGGCACCTGCATACCTTAGCAATGCCGTCCTAAACTTATGAACACGTTCCACATATATCAAAAGGTTGCTATAATTAATGTCAGCTAACAAATCCTAAGTTAAACACAATTTGTTGATAGAGATTCTTCATAGCCACCTTTCTGATAACTGTGGAGTGTGTTTCAGTTTTGGTTTCTGACAGTGTTTACCACCCCAGGGCGTGACCCTAACAGTATTGAATACCATAGCAATGCCCACACTGTGCCCAGGACTGGTGTGGCGGCCAGGGCTGCCACAAACCTCTATATTTGCACAATGCTGGCATAGGTGTGGGAGTGTGTGTCTGTCATAAGAACATGATATACCATACTGAGTCAGACCAAAGTCCATCAAGCCCAGTATCCTGTTTTCCAACAGTGGCCAATCTAGGTCATACGTACCTAGCAGTTTCCCCAAAAGACACAGGTTCCGCAATGCTTGTACTGGGTCAAGCATTGATATCCTGGGTCCCTTCTTAATAATGGTTTATGGACCGTTCCTCCAGGAACTTGTCCAAACCTTTTTTAAACTCAGCTACACTAACAGCCTTTACTACATCCTCCGGTAACAAATTCCAGAGTTTGATTACACGTAGAGTGAAAAAATATTTTCTTTTATTAGTCTTAAATAGTTTACCCTGTAGCTTCATTGCATGTCCCCTAGTCTTTCTATATTCTGATAATATGTCTATCCAGTGTGTTGTGGCTGCCTACACCTTTCTGAGCCCACATTGCTTGCACTGTTTCCAGTGTTAGCCTGCCAATGTGCATAATGAGGAGCAAGGTACTGTGGGTATGGCCTGGACAGGGTGGCATGGGCAGGATGCATTTGCACAGGGTATAGGGCAATGGCTGGGACATTGTAGTGCCCGACCACCACCTGCACAGATAGGGTGGCCACAGCATGTCATGGTGGGAGGTCGCTCTCACCCTGACTGAGCGGTGACCACGGCATGGCTAGGTTTCCCCATAGTGCTATACAGCATTTCTGTCAAGTGATATGTATGGGTTCTCTTTTCTGGGGCCCAATCACATGTGTGTGTGTGTGTGTGTGTGTGTGTGTGTGTGTGTGTGTGTGTGTGTGCGTGTGTGTGTGTGTGCGCGCGCGTGTGTGCGCGCGCGCGTGTGTGCGCGCGCTCTCCAGGAACATGCACTATGTACTAGCTAGCAGACTGTCTGCCGTTAGCATCTGTATGGCTGCACCACCTTGCAGGGTGCAGCAGGTGTACACTGACTGCTCTCTGCTGGTGAATGTCAGATTGTAGTGGGGGTCAGCTGAGCTGACTGGGCCCACTATCTATCTGCCAGTGGGCCCATCCCAAGTGTAGATCTTCAGCAGCTGTCCCGTTGCCACCATCAGGACTGGGGTTGCTGGTCCCACAACCTGTTCTCATGTACCTTTACTGCCCCCCTTGCAAAGGGTGAGAATGCGGGTCTGTTGGGGGCAGATCCTGTCCCCCACCCTGACCCACAGAGGGCAGTTTGCTAAGTACATTGTTGTCAGGTGAGCCCTGCCACACCCCTGCTTCCTAAACAGGTGACCATAAGCAAGCACAGTGGATATGCACTATGTTGTGTGCATCATGGTCCACAAGGGCCAGACATGACTAGCAATTACAAATGGATACAGAGATCTCCTAAAGGTGTCTGCGATAAATACCTGTCACACACTGGCACTGATGGAGACCTGCAGCACAGCCCACCTCAACCACCCTGGGTACTGCGGACCTGGTGCTGGCCACTCCACCTCACCCTCAGGGTGAGCACAGAACACGCACATTGGCATGGTCTGTGGGTACTCTGTGCCAGTAACATGCACGGTCATTCCCCCCTACCAAGCTGACGTGCTGTAGAGGTGCATACCCCATCTGGTGAGCAGATGTAGACTGCTGTTCTGCATGTGAATTGCATTATGGGTACTGTTGGTTCTATCCTATCCTGGTAGCCACAGCAGGCAGTTTTATGGTGATGTGCATTCTTTCTGTAGCCAGCCATTGGTATGATAGCTCCCATAGTGATGTAGCACAATGGTTAATGCAATGACTTCAGTAGCAGAGGTCATGGGTTTAATTCCTCTCTGTTCCCCTTTTTTTATGGCTGTCCTACACAACTAAGTTTCATTCGTGTAACAGTCATATCTGTGCAGATCTGTGCTGCTGCCACATTATACCCTCATCACTGTTGCCATCCATCCTTCTGTCCATCTATGTGTGTGTGCCAGCTGTGTGGCATCCTGCCCTAATGTGCAGGCTGCTACCCCATGTCCTGCACTGGCACACTTTTCTGCATTGCGGCTCTTCATGCTTGCCTCTCCTGTGTCTGCTCTGCATGGCACTGCTCTCCTCTGTCTTCCTGTCATTGCACTTATCCTGCCACCTCTACCTCCTCTGGTGTACACGTATCCCCATCCTCTGCCACACACTGTCATTTTTGCACTGTACATTACCATCACCCTGTACATTGGTACAGCTGCCCCTGATATGTTTGTCCACTTTACCTGCTGTCACATGGGCTGCACGCAGATTTGGCTGGTCCATGAGCTCCATCATCTACTTCCTTCCATCACTTGTTCATTGCCTTTCCTTGGTGCTCTGTGCAGTGGTATGGTTACATCTGTGTTTGAGCCATACATTTCATGCTTGTGACTTTGGGGCACCTTTGTGCCCCTGGGCACCATCTCCTGTGTCACCTTGGCATCCCTGGGGCATCTTTCGCAGCACCTTAGGTTTGGCCAGCTTATGGGGCGCCTTATATGCTGCCTTGGAGGGTGCCAACCTTTCCTGCCACCCTCTGGGACACATTATGACCTTCCTTGGATGACGTACTGCTTTATGATGTGCCTTATGGTGCGCCCTAAAAGGTGCATTACGTTGTGGCACTGGGGTGAGGCTTTTTTGGCTGGCAGTGCAAATTGTTGGGATGTGTCTGACTGTTACAAGCAGGAAAAGGGATTGCCTCAGACAGTCTTTTAACAGAGCTCACTGGGGGATCAAACTCATGACCACTGTATCAGCAGTCAATGTATTAACCAGTGTGCTACACCTCTGTTGCTGTGATTGCAGGTCAGCGCGCCTAATTAAGGCTAACCCGCGTTAACGTGCCACGGCTCCCTCTGTCACACGATAACGGACTTTATCGCGCAATAACCTGAAATGCTACCTTAAGACCGGAACACCCACTACCTTATATGGCATTCGTCACAGTAAGACTGCAACTAACGCCGGTAACATTAAGATGGTTTAGTAAACATACCCCTACGTTAGACTTATGTTCCAGAAACTTCATCCTCCTGAGTTGGGCTTCTTGAGACACATCTGGAGAAACTTCACCCTTCCCTCCACATAAAAACAACTCCTTTTTCTTAAAGCAATATTTAAATATGCCACTACGATCCAAATCAAAACCAATATAACCAACAGAGTATTCAATGTAGTGATATTATCCTGTGAGGTTTCCAAAATACAGCGGGGGATCCAATTTATCAAATGCCACTTCTGCGTGATCTCTCTGATCCTGTACAATCTTACTATGAGTCAAATAGCAGCAGATAATTAGCTGGATATACTCAGCTTTAGGAAGCAACAAAATATCTTTCAAGTATTTCCTAAACATAATCTCTGGGGAAATAAGATATATGCAAAGGAAATGTAATAATCGCATATTATTTGACCTAGCATGATTTTCCAAAGTTTCCACTTTTGAATAAAGAACAAAACTATCCTTAATTGTAGTAGTACCTGCAGACTGCAAGACAGAGACCCAACTATCTTCTAAACTCTTCACATTCTCTGCCAGATTTTTCAAAACTGCGTCCGTCCCTTGCATCCTCTGGGCTACATCAACAGAAAATTGAAATAATGGAATAATGGATCCCTTCACCATAGCCTCAGTTTCCTAAGGAAACATTATCCAGAGGGATAGCATCCAGAAAAACACACCCAGATCTGAAGGTGAAACGGGAACCAGTGCAGGAATCTCAATAGACTTCCCAAAATTCAAAGGGGCAGAGTCAGTATCCATAGTCCCCAATAACCTTTTCGGTGTGGAGGTGGTGGGAGATCCTTGCCCACCTAAGGAATAGCTCAAAGTCATTGGGAAACAGGGAGTTGCAGGACCCCTGGAGCTCAAAGAAGCTCCCAAGGAAAGAGAAGCTTCTACAACCAGTGGAGGGGCTGTTGGGGTCACATGTTTCTCCATTGGCCCCTTAAAGAGGAAGGTCTCTTTTCCCCTTTCTCTTCTTAGGCCCCATGAAGCCAAACAAAGAAAAAAAATAGACAACAGGCCCTTAAGACAGTGAAACAGTACAGTAAAAGTCCATCAACCTTCAAAAGTTCAAAGCAACAAACTATTTTCAGGTACCTCCAAATTTTCAGAAAATTGTTCCAAAAGGCTCCAAGGAGGCTCACAAGGAGTATGACCTACCCCTTAGGTCATGCCCCTTTGGGCTGTGACCCCAACAACTGTGGGCCACAAGCAGGGCCTGCTTTTATCCACTGCCCGGTCCAGCTTTGATGACATCAGCGGGACCAGAACAGTGCACCGGGACCATGTGCAGACAGGCAACAGGTAGGCAAGGTCTTCCAGCCTACTCAGGTAGTGATTCCTCCACCCCTCTTCCCTTATGTTCTTATCCACTGGGATCCCTGGATGAGAAGTGAAGGATGGTCCCTAGGGGCAGAGCAGGTTATAGATGGATGGAGTGAGGCTCGTGGCTCAGCAATTCATAGTCAAGTCACACAGACTCCTCTTTAGCAAGGTTAGAGGCTGCAACTTGGGCTCAGGTCCCACCACCTTCTTCCACTGGACTCTCTCTCTCCACAGTTATCAGAACTCTCCCTCTCAGATCCCTGTTAAATTTCCTCTCCCTCAGGGGACTTTTAATTAAAATGGGTTTCAGCCTAAGATTTCTGACTCAACTACAGTGGGAAATCTCACCACCTGGCCTCCTCCTTCCCTCCTATTCTCCTGTGAAGAAGACAATTTGCAAAACCCCACACTCCATATTATACTTCTCTCCAAATCTGAGGAACACCTACTAGCGGGATCTCCCAGACTAGCTCACCCTCATTACTTTTAGTGACACTGCTCTGAAGCAGGGCCCCAGCATGTTCCTCCTGTGGTAATCCAAGGCAGGATCGTTTTGCGAAGAAAACAGTTTTATGCCGTTTTGTCTCTGGGGAGGTGAAGTAGTTCCCCCTGGTGCTTTTCCCCAATGGACCTACATTTGCATGTGAATTGTTCTGGATTTTCTGGTAAAAGACCCATGGCATAAACAAATAAGTCATAGAGAAATGCTATTTTGTGGATTGTATTTTGTTTTTAGAGAAAATTGAGGAGTCTGAGGTACCCAGCCCAGGATCCATGAAGCCGAGGAGGAGAAGAACCAGACCATAAAGAAATGCAGCAGATCAGGGCAGTCCGCTCCCTTCTCCCCTCTAGTTCACTGATCACCTTAGTTCTAGCCCTGGTCACCAGTAGACTTGATTACTGCAATGTGTTCCTAGCCAACTTACCAGCTTATCAGCTTCAACGCTTACAGCTCATACAAAACACTGCAGCCCGTCTTATCACATTCGCCCAACGATTTGATCATATCGCTCCCATCCTTTTTCGCCTACGCTGGTTGCCTCTTCGCTTCAGATTCCGTTATAAATTCCTCATTCTGACACATAGAGCCATTTATACATCTAATCCCCCCTGCTTAGCTAATCTTATTTCTCTTCACACACCGTATTGCCAGCTTCGCTCATTGCATGCCAACCGCTTGTCCTTACCCTCCCCTTCGCAGGCACATTTAGAACAGACTCGTCACTCGGGCTTTCTTTTTTCTCAGCCCCTCACTCTGGAACGCTCTGCCACCCTCCCTCCGTCTGGAACCTTCATACCCGAAGTTCAAAGAATTATTGAAAACTCACTTGTTCCAACAGGCCTTCGACCTCCCTCCTGACATCCCTCCCTGAGTATTTTTTGGTTTGTGCTTTGTTTAGTTACTGTGTTTGATCTTGCACTGTTTCTCCCTCTTTCCTAGTTTTGTATGGCGTTCCTTTTCCGTAGTTTAGTGGCGTAGACCTTTTTATTGTAAACCGCTCTAATGTCCCGACAAGAGCGGTATATAAAATGGGGAAATAAAGAGAAAGAGAAAGAGAAATGACGCAGGAAAATCCAGAAGGTGGTTTTACTGACTACAGAGCTTGCAAAAGAAATGGCTTTTCTGAGGCATTTTTTTAAGATACTTGGGGCCATGTATACTAAACATTAGCATGCGCTATCTGCTGCAACACCCCTGCTATTCCTATGGGCATGGTGGCAGCATGGAAAAGGACTTTGAGTTACTGACCATTAATGTTCTTCCAATGCTTTTGGCCCTTATTTATTGATTTATTTATTGATTTATTTAAACGGATTTCTGTACCGTCTTATCCTGCAATCAAGGCGGTATGTTAAGAACACCTCCACGTTAAATAGTAGCATTCAGACAATACAGTATAGATTGGTCACACTGCAAATAGAGATTTTAGAAAGCCGCTGTTCATACATGAAGATCTGCATTATACAGATTTCAAGAGAGTGTGATTTGGGTGTGGATAGGGCATGAAAATGTAGACATGTAGGGGGTCATTCTGAACTGTGTTTAGCGGGTCTGGACATCTGTCCCACATTTTGGAAACAGAGCTCCCCGCACGTAGATCTGAGCTGTGCGGGGAGCTCTGTTTGTGGGCGGCAGGGGGCAGGCCGCAGGCAGAGTGAGGGTGGGCTGTGGGTGGATCCATGACCCTGGACATACAGGGCCGATTCCAAGGTCGGTCCTGTATGTCCTGGGTGAGCCATTTGTATGGGGGAATTATTCCACATCAGAGGTGGAATAAGTCCTCCTGGATGAAGGTGAGGAGATTCAGGGGGTTCTCCGCAGCCCGACCCAGGCTATGGCAGGCCGGATTGGGGGTTGGGAGGTGGGGAAAGGAACATCTCAGGACTGCCGGGGATCGTGGTTTCTGCATGGAGCCATGGTGCCATGGCAGCAGGCATCACGGCTCTATGCAGGAGCCTGGCTGGGCTAGCTGGGTAGTGGGCTGGATGTCTGGGTGCCCAGAATTGAGGCACAGCTTGCACGTCAGACCAGTTGCATCTGATTTTGATCCCGCAGGCATATCTAGCCCCGGAGGGATCAGAATCAGATCCAACCAGGGCACATCCAGATTCTGGGCGCCCAGACAGGCAGGGGATGCCCAGAATAGAATTGGCCTCCAAGTCCCCATTTTTCAAGGAGAATACACATGGATATCAAAAATTCTCTGTCAGCTTTTTCACCTGCCCTGAGACATGCACAAGTGTCTGCAGATGGAAAGGCCAATGGAATCCTTTTCTCCCATCTTCCAACACCCCCCACAACAGTCTCCTGATAGTATCCTATTCATCCCCCTCCTCATGGACCTCCTCTCTTTTCAGCAATCATGTCCCCCACAACCCACCTTCACACCACTCAAGACCTCCCCCTAAACCTCCTGTACCAATCAAGACTCCATGAACCTCCAAACTAGTCAAGACACCTCTGGAGCCAAACCTCCAAGACTGCCCCCCCCCAACCCATCTGAACCCATCAATACCACCTTACCCCCAATCCCACTCCTGACACCTAGTGAGGGTCTCCCTAGTAGGGAGGAGTAGCCTAGTGGTTAGAACACTGGTTTGGTAACCAGGAGACCAGGATTTGATTCCCCCTAGCACTCCTTGTGACCTTGGGCAAGTCATTTCGTCCTCTATTGCCTCAGAATAAAAGCCTGACAATCTACTTCCAATTACACTGCCAAGAAAACCCAGGAGCTGCTGGGTCACCAGGAGTCAGCACTGACTCAAAGGCAAACATTGCATTGTTAGTGAGGTAATGGGGAGCAGAAGTGATCTACAATTGATCCATTTCCATCAGGTTCTGGGTTCCAAATGGTGCTTTTTTTCCCCCAGCAATAGTCTTATGGTACTAGCACTAGTGAACAGGCTTCCAAATAAGGGCATTTTGTTTGGAAGTTTGACCCCTATCAGTATTCCTGCTAGAGATCAAAAGTGCCATTTTGAAACCCTGGGCCTGATGGAGAAGGAGTGGCTGGGAATCACTCCTCCTCCCTGTTAGACCAATAGGGAGATCTCCAGTGGCTTCCAGGGATGGACAGAGTGGTGGGAGGCTCTTGGAAGGTTCAGGAAGCTCATGGGGCAGTCTTGAAGGAATGATGGGTGTTATCTACTAGAGGAGATTCAGGGAGGCTTGATTAATGAGGAAGGTTTGGGGTCATGATTGGTTCAATGTGGTTTTGGCCTGGTGGGGGGGGATCATGAGATGAGGGGATGCATGGATATCAGGAGCAGCGATTTAAAAAAAAAACTGCTCCTATTCACATTTGGGCAAAGGCCGGATGCTCATTTTGCCCATAAGCAGCTTTTTTAAATTGCTGCTCCTGCTGGACTAATTAACTTGCGTTATAGTGTGTGGTAGCTGCTTGCAATGGATTTTAATGCGCATGCATTCACGTTATCAACCACTCAAATCTATTAGCTGGCACACGGGGGCAGAGTGTGTGCATGGAAAGCACATTAGCATGCAATCATTAGCATGGTATTTAACGCGAGTGCATCTAACGATATCTGTATGAGTATCATTAGGTGCACCTGCATTAATTGCACCACACATTAACATGCACAGTTATGCGATAACTGCTGGGGACCTGCTGGTCACATTCTGACAGCTAATGCGAAGGTTTTGCATTTAATGTGTATTATAATGTGCATATTTATATGGTCGTCCAGAATTTAGTAATACAGCCCCTTTTTGGTTTTGTGTGCACTTTTAAATTGAGAATTTCACAAAATAAAGGATGATCTTTTATTAAATAGAGCACAACCGAGTGGACATTTATTTGTGAGTGGAGGTTTTAGCATTTTTGAGAGGATATGGCGGAATTAGAAAAGGTACAGAAAAGAGCCACCAAAATGGTAAAGGAGATGGAAGGATACCCCTATGAGGAGAGGCTAAAAAGGTTAGGGCTTTTCAACCTGGAAAAGAGATGGCTGAGGGGAGATATGATAGAAGTCTATAAATTAATGAATGGAGTGGAATGGGTAAACGCAGATCGATTCTTTGCGTCATCAAAAAGTAAAAAGACTAGAGGACGTGCAATGAAGCGACATTGTAACCCGTTTAAGATTAATAAGAGAAAATATTTTTTCACTCAACTCATAATCAAACTCTAGAATTTGTTACTGAAGGATGTAGTAAAAGCTGATAGTTTAAAAAAATGTTTGGACAAGTTCCTGGAGGAAAAGTCCATAAACCATTATTAAAGAGGACCAGGTAATCCACTGCCTCCCCAATACAAACATTATGGAACCTGTGTGTCTTTTTGGGAAACTGCTAGATACTTGTGACCTGGCTTGGCCACTGTTGGAAACAGGATACTGGGCTTCATGAACTTTAGTCTGACCCAGTATGGCATATCTTATGTTCTTATGAGAGTCACCCAGTGAAGGAGTCTAGGGGGCATTTGTGCTTCCCACGGCCCATCAAAATCCCTGTTACAAAGGGTTGTTGATAAATCTTTCGCTTTCTCTATTTCCCCTACTTTTTAACTAAAAGTAACTATATCATATTGAATGTCATTGTTCTGAATGTGACTGGCCAAAATTTCATGATTGTGGCTCATATACTGTATTTTTCTGTAGGTCTGAAGCCGGAATGTCCGAAAACTACAGAGATTTCATGACAAAAGAGTGCCGAGTAGTGATGAAATATCTTTTCTTAAAAAGGAACTTGGCCAAACAAATCTACAATGATATGTCGGTTACATTAGGTGATCAGTGTCCTTTCTACTCTACAGTCAAGAACTGGGTTGCTAAGTTTAGGATGGGACATTTCAGCACTAAAGATGAAGAACGTCCTGGGAGACCAAGTGAGGTGACAATTCCAGAAAATGTAGATGTCGTTCATTCCATGATCCTGGAGGATCGAAGAATAGCAGTTAAAAAGACAGCAGAGGCACTGAAGATATCCCGAGAACATGTGGACTATGGGGTATGTTTACTAAACCTTCTTAACGTGCGCGCTGGGCAATTAGCACGCGCTAAGGTACCTTAGCGCGCGCTAATGACGCTTTATGGGGCAAAAATGCGCTTTAGTGCGCGCTCACGCACGCAGCGGCGCAAACGAGCGCTGAAGGCGTGGAAAGGCTCCCGGAGGGCGGAGGAAGGCTCCCCAGGGGCGGAGAGAAGGGGTCAATGGGTGGAGAGTGGGAGGGGAGAGGCTCCCCTCACACTAACGATGTGAAATTCGAGGCCAAAACCTCGCATTAGAGCTGATTTAAAGGGAAAAGAAACCATTTCTGTCAGCAATGTACAACAAAACCAGAGAAACCTACAAAAAAGTGATAAGTGTGATACATGTGCACGGAACAAAAGTGCAAATAAACATTGAAAATGACCCCAACAAAATATAAAAAAATCATAATCAAGCTGGGCAATAGTGATAGTAATGGGAAACATCAAAAAACACTCCCAAGAAAGCCCCAAAAAATAAATATGAATTTTGGAAGGGTCCACGCTCCGTCCCCATACAAGGTGAATGATCCCACAGTGAAATAGCACTGATCAGGGTTTCCCTTTCCATTGGACAGGTTACCTATGCAGGGCCGGCCCGTCCATTGAGCATTTTTTGCACAGGGCCCCGCGTTTCAGGGGGCCCCGCGCAAAGAACATTCTGCTTTTTTTCATCTTGTTTCTGTAGGACAATGGCTCTCCTCACATGGTAGCCATCATGTAGCAGAAATTGGCTGATCTACACTTTGAAGTGCTGAAACACCCAGCATACTCACCTGACCTGGTCCCTACTATTACCTGTTCCCTAACCTCAAAAAACACTTTAAAGGAAGAAAGTTTTCAAGCATTGAGGAGGCCGCATCAGCTGCTGATGAGTGGTTTGCAGAGCAAGCACCAGAGTTTTATTTGGAGGGCTTGAAGAAGTTGGAACAACAAAGTTAATAAGTGTGTGGCGCTCAGGGGGGAATATGTTGAGTAAATAAATATTTTCAAAACCGTAGCTTTATGTTTTCTTTACAAATTCTTATGTGCCCTTGGGGCGCGCAAGCAAGACTATCACCCCCAGTTGACCTGAGCTAAATATATATCCAAGAGGCATTTTTATGAATGAACGTACAACTCTAGCTGATTGCCAGTCAGGGCTTCATGACACATGCCGACAGTAGTTCCTTTGTTTACACTGCACTGCTTCCCAGTCCCGGAGAGCCTCTGATTTCACTTCAAAAGCAGAAAGGTTGAAATTAAACAATTGTTCTATCCTTCCAGCCCTGACACTCACTCCTACAAATGCACATAATGGTGTTTTTCCAGAGAAAGTGTGTCTCTCTCAGTGTGACTAACACCCGATGCTATTTCCTACCTACAGCAGCCATGGCCTGGAGGGCGACAGAGCTATGTGAGACATTACAGGTGTCAGAATTAGAAAAATCGTGAACAGACATGCCCAAAATAGCTTGAGGCACTGCCGTTGAACTTTCAGGAGGTTATTTTAGAAACCTTATGCACTTTTTCTACATGGAAATACTGCCACTTACATGTGTAAATTGCATACATGCGCGAATGATGATTTTAGGAAGCCGCTATGGGGATCCACAAACTGCAAAGATTTCAAGGGGCTGCGGTTAGGGCATGATCTGAGTGTGGCTTGGGGAGGCCCATAATCTATACATGTATTCCCCATTTCATAAAGGGAATCGATGTAGACGAGGAAAAATTTCCCTGTTGAGTTTTACACCAGCTCAGAAGCATGCTTCGATTTTACAAAAGTGCTTGTTTCGGCTAGGGCTTTACACATGGGACCGAGGGAAAACTTTACCTTAATCTCCCATCGTTTATTTCCATCTCCAAAAAGAACTCCATCAAAACTGCTGCTACGGTACTTAATTGGTGGCACTTATATGTAAAGATTTGCAAAATGGCCTAGATAAACATCCAAGTGGTTACACAATACAAGGTACCACCTTAGAAACTACCACCCAGGAAAAAGATTCAGGCGTCATCGTGGATAATACGTTAAAACCCTTCACGCAGTGTGCAGCGGCAGCCAAGAAAAAAATAAAATGCTAGGAATCATAAGGAAAGGCATGGAGAATAAAACAAAGGATATTATAATGCCTCTGTATCTTTCCATGGTGCGACCACACCTTGAATATTCTGTGCAATTCTGGTCACCATATCTTAAAAAGGATAAAGCTGAATTAGAAAAAGTAAAAAGAGCAACAAAATGGTAAAAGGAATGGAAGGATAACCCTCTGAGGAGAGGCTTAAAAGGCTGGGGCTCTTCAACTTGGTAAAGAGACGGCTGAGGGGCGATATGATAGAGGTATATAAATTAATGAATGGAGTGGAACAGGTAAACATAGATTGGTTATTTAGGCCATCAAAAAGTAGAAAGACTAGGGGACATGCAATGAAGCTACATTGTAACCCATTTAAGACTAATAAGAGAAAATATTTTTTTACTCAACACGTAATCAAACTCTGGAATTCGTTACCGGAGGATGTAGTAAAAGCTGCTAGTGTAGCTGGGTTTAAAATAGGTTTGGACAGGTTCCTCGAGGAAATGTCCATAACCCAGTATTAAAGAGGACCCGGGAAATCCACTGCTTGCCCTGGGCAAGCATTGTGAAACCTGTGTGCCTCTTTGGGAATCTGTCAGGTACTTATTTCCTGGATTGGCCACTGTTGAAAACAGGATACTGGGCTCGATGGACCTTGGTCTGACAAAGTAAGGCATTTCTTATGTTTTTATGTTATGACACTTAGGGGTATGTTTACTAAACTGCGGTAACGTTCCCTGCGTTAGGTTCCCTGGATTCCCATATAAGGGAATGGGTGGTGCATCATTATGGCAAGCTGTGTCAGTTTCATTAGGGATATCCCGAAAACCTGCAGGGTTGCAGACCTCCAGGACTGGATGTGAGTAGCTCTGGCCTAGAACAGCAGTGTACTAACCCAGGGGTGGGGAACCCTGGTCCTGGAGATCCGCAGACCAGTCAGGTTTTCGGGATATCCCTAATGAATATGCATGAGATATATATGCATTAGAGATATCCTGCCAACCTGACTGGTTTGTGGCCCTCCAGGGCTGGATTTGGAGACCCCTGCCTTACACCTCTGTCATTTAAGATTGTGAGTGGGCAAGGTGCAGATGTCCTAGACATCGAAAGGATATATAGAATGTGTCACATTCCTCCTCGATTCTCACCACCACCAAAAAGTTGTCTAATAGACAATATTTTGGTGGTGGTGAGAAGTGAGGAGGAATGTGACACATTCTATCTAACCTTTTTGATGTCTTGGACATCTGCATCTTGCCCACTCACAATCTTAAATGACAGAGGTGTAAGGCAGGGGTCTCCAAATCCAGCCCTGGAGGGCCACAAACCAGTCAGGTTGGCAGGATATCTCTAATGCATATATATCTCATGCATATTCATTAGGGATATCCCGAAAACCTGACTGGTCTGCGGCTCTCCAGGACCAGGGTTCCCCACCCCTGTAAGTGGTATGCACTATATACCCCAAGGGGCCCACAATCACCACTATTGTAGCTGAGGGTGTGGTGGGACAGGTGCCTGCACCTTGCAGAATGGCTGTAATATGAGCAACTACAGTCCTGCTGGCCAATGACAGCCCTCCAGGGCTGATGTGCCAGAGCCATACATGTGACCGTGGCAGACCAGCAGTGATGTTTAGGGTAGGGTAGGTTGGGGAAGGCTCCACACCACAGACTGCCATCCACCAGCAGAATCAGACTGCACCTGCAGCATACTACAGGGTGGTCCCACCATGCACAGACTAACTACAGACAGCCCACTAGCCAGTCCATAGCACATGCGCTTGGGGGAACCCTGTGTACCCAGAGGTGGGATGCACAGCACAGACACCAAGCAGATAGCTCCGTGATTGGGTCTCAGAACCAGGAACACACAGGTATCACTAGAGACAAATAATGTGTGGCACTAAGTGGGAACATGGACATGCCATGGCCACTGCTCGGTCAGAGTGAGAGCGACCTACCAGTGTGACATGCTGTGGCCACCCTGCCCATGCAGGTGGTGGTCAAGCACTACAGTGTCCCAGCCATTGCCCTCCACCCTGTGCAGATGCATCCTGGCCAATCCACCCTGTCTGGGAGCCATACCCACAATACCTTGCTCCTCATTATGCACATTTGCAGGCTAATGCTGGAAACAGTGTGAGCAATGTGGGCTCAGTGAGGTGTTGGCAGACACAAAACAATGGATAGACATACGCACACTCCCACGCCTATCTCAGCATTGTGCAGAGATAGAGGTGGTTGACAACCCTACCCACCACACTGGTCCTGAGCACAGTGCCAACATTGCTAAACTGTGCAGGGGGTAGTAGTAGTGCTCTGGTGATAACTGAAGCTCTGTGCTGGGGCCAACAGCCTGACCCTCCATGAGGCTGTGAATAGTGGAGCCTGTGTGAGTTGGTGTTTGTACCCCTGTGCACTGCTGCGTTGGGGTTTGCACATGTTGTTGTTGTGGCTGCATTGTGGGATAAAACTATGGGGTGATGCTCTGCAGGTTCCACAGATGGGACTTGAACCTTTTGCTCTTGGACATACTGGCTGAGTGTATTGCACCACACTGTTGCCACAGCAGCATAGTGGTCCCTGGGGCTACCCTTACGTTCCCCAGCCAGACCTCTTCTGTTGCACTGCACACCACGTACTGGTACAGGGCATGGCCTAGGTCCACTGCAGGTGGATGCCACTACTCCCACCAGCACAAACACCCCCCCCCCCGCCATGCCACCATGACCATATGCTGTCGGTGCTGGTGGTGTGCAGTCCTAGGTCATCCAGGGGGCAGGTAGGCGGCTGCCTAAGGTGTGGGTTCTGGGGTAGGGGTGCCTACATAGCTGTCCACGCTTCCCCTGGCACTGCCTGTCAATGTTATGTGCTCCTTGGGGTTCCTGCTGGGTAATGTCCCATAGATGAGACACTGTGGGACCAATGTTCCCTCTAATTTTCTGTAGGCTGTGTGCGCATAAAATATCAGCTGTGCAGCTTTTGAAGGAAGGTAAAATTTTTGTGCACCACATAACGACACTCGGAGTTATATACTTTAAAATTTGACTACACGTCAGAATACAGTATGTACACCACATTGATTGCACTAGAAAATATTGTAGAACTTGTGAAAACCATAAATACACAACAACTTTTAAATTTTAAGACATCTGTGTTGTTTTCTATCAGAATCAGAACCATAATTTTTGTGCGCTCTGTTGTAAAGTATGTGCGCTCGCTCGGCAAGGTGTGTGCGCGCGCACACGCGCACAGCTTAGGGGGAACAGTGTGTGGGACACAGACTCATGGGCATGTTTGACCCTGGTCTGTTGCTGTCTTGCTGGTGTCCATTTTCTGCATTCCTATGTGCCACCTAGGTAACTGCCTAGTCCACCCCATGCCCCAGTAGCCCCCACGGCATGTCCCACCTGCAGCCCCCATGCCCCATTTGCGCCATCACCATAGTGGCCTTTCATATCTGGGCACTATGCTGTTGCTGCAAATGGAGCACTACTATCACCTTTCTTGGGCTCCCTGCCTATGCTGTACATTGCTGACAATGAAATGCTTTCTCTCCCCTGCAAATGTGCTTCTAACGGCAGGTTTTCATTCGCAGTAGGATTCAGCCCTTCAGTTTAGCGCGTTAGTGTGCAAGGAGGTTCTCCACGCCCACTCCTCGCCCACTGACCCCAGCTCTCCGCCCTCTCTCCTCCCTGTGTGGTGTCTACCGTGCCGTGGAACGCTTCCGCATGGGTTGTAACGTTACCACGCGTTAACGTTACATTACCACTCGTTAACGTTACATAATGCGCATTAACGTTACCTACCGCGCGTTAACATTACCTACCGCGCGGTATGTAACGTTACCACAGTTTAGTAAACATACCCCTTAGACGTAGAAGTTGTAAAAATGGTGACACTCACTTTTCCCAGAAGTAGATTTGTACTATGGCTCCTCCTGCTGAGTTTTTTGTAAAATACTGCCGAATTGAGCATGGGTCTAACCTGGGCTTCTCAATTCTGATCTCAACGATCTATGTGAAATGAGCCTTCAGATACATCTGAATAAAAATGTATTTCATGTTCTTTTGGGGACTGGGGTACATTTGGCAGATGTTTCCTGCTGCATTGGGCTTCCAATTGGACCCTGGGGTTGAGAACCTTTATTTGCAAGTACCAGGAGATAGTTCTACCTATTTCATATCCCCTCCTAACTTATTCAGCTCAGTCAATGCAATGGTGTTGCTATGCCAGGGACTATGAGCCAGGACGACTCCTGGAAACCTGCAATCTTTGTCCCTACCCCCCAGCCCCTGAATGTCACCATTGTGACATAACAGGCTGAGTGGGACTCTTCCCCTCCCCTTCCCTCCCATCCCCCCAGGAGTTGGGGGTACTGCTTCTGCAGCATCCCAATCCCCAGTTCACTTGAACTGGAAAGAAACCAAATCCAGATCTTTTGCATGCCAGTGCACTGCACGGCTCCTGATATAGCCCCCATTTTTTGAAATTTAATAATAGGCATTAAAGATGTGATGCCTGACACACAGCTAATATCACATAACTAATGTGCACAGCAGTCAAGAAAGATTCCCTCAGAGCTGTTTTTGAGATCTAGGAAGCGCAAAACTTTGAAATGAAGAGTTGAGAAGAGGTAGGGAGCATTGTTCCGATAATACGAACTGAGTACAAATCCATTGATCTGATGAAGCTAACACTGATAATATTACTATAGTAGGCCCTCAGGTGGACTAGTGTATTTGTGGCGCAGAGGCAATAGAAGGAGATTTTAAAATATCTTTGCGTTCTAAGGGGTGGGAGGAGAGGTATCTCTTCATCTCCAGTGTGTCTTCCAAAATTGCTTCTGGCAGTTCAGTTCAAAAGAAACAATTACTCCAGTAAAATAGTAGATGATATTCATAATGCTTACTTGGATAGTGTTCTGTTACTACTTAATGTGTCAGCCTTTCATATTGTAGCTCATTATATTTTGTTCGGAAATATAAGTCATAGTTGGACTTGGTGAGCTACTTCTCTAATGGTTTTGTTCTTATCTTATAGGGAGGGTACAGGTAGAGAAATCAGGAGGAAATTGTCTGTGTGTTGGTCCCTTTGCCAGGGGGTTCCACAGGGCTCCTCTGTTTAATCTTTACTTAGTAGCATTGTGTCTTGCTATGTGCTCTATGGGTTTTCATGCCTATATTCAAGATCAGTTGACGTGTCAGCACTTACAACTGAAGCAGCTTTAGTTGAAGGTTAATATAGTAAAAACAGAGTGGTTGTAGTTAAGAACATAGAGTAAGAAATATAAGAAATGCCATACTGGGTCAGACCAAGGCCCATCAAGCCCAGTATCCTGTTTCCAACAGTGGCCAATCCAAGTCACAAGCATCTGGCAGATACCCAAAGTCCACAGTTTCCACAATGCTCGTCCTGGGGTAAGCAGTGGATTTCCTGGGTCCTCTTTAATAATGGTTTATGGACCTTTCCTCCAATAACTTGTTCAAACCTTTTTTAAACCCAGCTACACTAACAGCTTTTACTACATCCTCCAGTAACGAATACCAGAGTTGGATTATGCGTTGAGTAGAAAAATATTTTCTCTTATTAGTCTTAATGGGTTACATTGTAGCTTTATTGCGTGCCCTCTAGTCTTTCTACTTTTTGATGGCATAAACAACCGAACTACGTTAACACATTCCACTCCATTCATTAATTTATAGACTTCAATTGTATCTCCCCTCAGCCTTCTCTTTTCCAAATTGAAGAGCCCTAACCTTTTAAGCCTTTCCTCATAGAGGTATCCTTCCATCCCCTTTACCATTTTGGTGGCCCCGATGTCAATGCTATATGGGGTCTACAGTTTATTTCATTTATCGTTGAAAAAGACTCATCTACAATTGGTTATGTATACAGCTGCAAGGTCAATCAAAGGTTTTTATTGGACCAGTCATGTCACACCAGCTTTGGTTGAGCTGCATAGACTACAGATTGTATATTGTATATTGGTGTACCCCTTAGCCAGTCTGGGTTTTTCAATAAAGGCAGTGCGTGCAGATCTATAGTATCTCTCACATATTCATTGCGGTAGCCCTGCAAACTGGAGTGGAAAGGTCTGCCTTCAAGAAACGCTGGGAAGCAGTATCTGCAGATCAGCAGTATTAAGTAACATACTCAGGGCGCAATATTTTGATTATTTACACAGCACTAAATGAAAAGGTGATACTTAAAATATAACGTTTCACTTTGGTCTCTTGACAGCAGCTGGAATGTTTTGTACTAGACCCGATGAGCCAGCATTTCACAGACTTTTCAATGCACTGTTTATTCCAGGCCAGACACCTGGTTCAGCTATACAAAACAGCGACTGAAAATGATCATGTGATCTTTTGTTCTGTAGAAGGTGAGCGATGGCCTAAACAGCTGTTCCAGGAATCTTTAGTGTTCCCAGTAAAGACAGCACTCCCATTAGCACATTGGCACCAATGTTCCCTCTAATTTTCTGTAGGCTGTGTGCGCATAAAATATCAGCTGTGCAGCTTTTGAAGGAACGTTAAATTTTTGTGCGCCACATAACAACACTTGGAGTTATATACTTTAAAATATGACTACACGTCAGAATACAGTATGTAAACCACATTGATTTTAATCAAATTAAATGAAAATAGACGATTACTAAATGAAGCGGAAAATTTCTAGTAACTACAATCACAACTTTTAAGTTTTAAGACATCTGTGTTTTCTATCAGAATCAGAACCGTAATTTTTGTGCGCTGTTTTGTAAAGTATGTGCGCTCGCTTGGCGAGGTGTGTGCGTGCGCACACGCACACAGCTTAGAGGGAACAGTGATTGGCACTGTCAGAAAATCAGAATTTCTGGCTACTTTTGAAACATTCAGGGTTTTTGTCATTTTCAAATGAAAACCAGAATACAGTTATGGTCAACATTATTGGCACCCTTGCAGTTCAGCCCCTTAATGTCCAATATCTCCCAAGAGACAAGGGTTCAATTCCCACTAGCACTCCTTGTGGCCTTGGGCAATCACTTAACCTTCCATTGCCTCAGACAAAGCCAAGTTATCAATGTCCCTGTTTAATTTATTTATTTATTTATTTAACAAGTTTTTTATACCGCCTTTTCCTTCAATCAAAGCGGTCACAAGAAATACAAGGTATAAACAAGGGAAACAAACAGTATAGACATGACAACATATGGTAATGTAGGAAAAATAACAAGGGTTAACAAAATAGTGGATTATTTATAAAATATATACAATAGATGATATCTTAGTCATTTGTTGATCCATAGTGCTCAATAAAAAGTAAAGTTTTTAATTGCTTACGAAAGTCACTTAAAACATCAATTGCACGTAAATCAGGGGGGAGAGAGTTCCAAATCAAAGGGGCAGCCAAAGAAATTGCTCGTTGTGATGTACATTTGCGTGATTTAGCGAAGTTTCTTGGGGTATTGAGGGTGTTTGAGGTGGATAATCTTCTAGGTCTGTTGCTGGTATCACGGGATAAGTTTAAGTTGTAATGTAAACCACTTTGACTGAAATAATAAAGTGGTATAAAAAAAATCCTATTAAATAAATAAATAAAACGTGCCCAGTGAAATCATTTTGGAATATATGTGCACACATATGTGACACCTAAAAGAATCAAATAAAACAACACCAATTAAAAAAGGATATAGCAGGTAATAGTACAAAAACTGGGACATTGCCAGGATATGATCATTAGCACCCTTAGAAACAATTCAAATCAGTTTGAACAGAAGAACCACATTCCCATTGCAGTAAAATTAGACGCACCTGTGATCAATTGTCAGTACTCACATGACTTGAGTCAACCATTGACCGATGGCTCTAATGTTTAAAATGGTCACATTCACTCTCTGTTCCATTTTCACAATGGTGAAAACAAGAGAGTGTCCTGAGACCATTAGAAAAGCCATTATCACCAAACATCAAAATTCAAAGGGATACAAGGCCATCTCCAAAGACCTTGGCATTCTTGTGTCTACAGTTTGCAATGTTATTAAGAAGTTTTCTGTTCATGGAATTGGCAAGAACCTCCCAGGACATGGTGGGAAGAGGAAAATTAATCCAAAAAGTCTTCGAAGGTTAGTATGAACTGTTAGAAAAACACCACGTACAACATCCAAAGAGCTTAAGGCTGACCTAGAGCAATCTGGTGGTTTCAACCTGCACCATACTCCGCACACTAAACAAAGAAGGACTTCATGGGCGAAGGCCAAGGAGGACCCCACCACTCAAAGACAGACATAAAAAAATATTCCTGATCTTTGCCCAAACCCACCTTGAGAAACCACAATCCTTCTGGGACAGATGAAACCAAACTTGAGCTCTTTGGCAGTGTAGATCAGAGATACATTTACAGACAAAGAAATGAAGCTTATAAGGAAAAAAGCACCCTTCCTACAGTTAAATATGGTGGAGGTTCCATAATGTTGTGGAGCTGTTTTGCTGCCTTAGGAACTGGAACCCTGGAATGTATTAAAGGAATCATATAGTCAGAGGACAACCAAGGTATTTTGAAGTGAAATGTGCTACCCTAGTTTCAGAAAGTTAGGTCCAGGTCAAAGGTCATGGGTCCTCCAGCAGCACAATGACCTAAAACATACATCCAAAAGTGCAAAAGAATGGGAGTGGCCTAGTGGTTAGGACATGATACCTCAGGCCGGAGGGCTGGTGTTTCAAGTCCCACCTTAGGACAGCAATCTCAGGCTGGAGGGACTGGGGTTTCTAGTCCTATAGGCACTCCTTGTGGCCTTGGGCAAGCCACTTAACTCTCTGTTGCCTCAGGTACACATAGATTGTGAGCCCTTCCAAGACAAGGGAATGGATCCAGTACCTCTTTGTAGTGATTCATAATGTAAACGGCTTTGATTGAAGGATAAGGCGGTATAGAAAACTGGTTAAATAAATAGGAAAAAATGGACTGTTTTAAACTGGCCAGCAATGAGTCCTGATCTCAATCCAATCAAGAACCTTTGGAAAGAGCTGAAATCTGCCATTGGTAAAAGGAATCTTGGAAACATTCATAAGCTGGAACAAATTGCAGTTGAAGAGTGGGAGAAACTACCAGCAGACAGATGTACAAAACTTATTGATAGTTAAAAGAAATGTTTGGAGGATGTCATCACTGACAAGGGTTCTGCAACCAAACTTTAGTGAAGGGTGCCATTAATCCTGTCCAGGACATGTTTGGGGTTTTTTCCTCTGAAATTAATATGGGGTATGTTTACTAAACTGCAGTAATGTCACTCGCGTTAGGTTCCGCGGTAAAGGTACAGATGCCCATATAAAGGCGTGGGCAGTGCATCGTTACAGCAAGCCGTATCAGCTAACGCACGTTACAAGGCGCCTTAGACTAACGCACGTTACAAGGCACCTTACAAGGCGCCTTGCAAGGCACCCTGTAAGGTGCCTTATAAGGTGTCTCATAGGGTGCCTTGTAAGGTGCCCTGTAAAGTGCCTTGTAAGGTGCCTCAAAAGGCGCCCTTTAGGGCTCCTTAGGCTAAGCGCCGTATTAGGCACCTCTGGACAAGGCACCGTAGAAGGCACCCTGGGCTATGGAACCATCGGTTAAGGTGGCCTAACAAGGTTACGGTGCCCTAGGTTAGTGTTCCCTAAGGGCTGCAAGGTGTCTCAGGATGACATGCATGACCTGTGAGGAACAGAGACAGATGTAGCCCTAACACTAGATAGAGCACTCAGGAAAGGCACTGAACAGGTGAGTGAAGGAGGGAGAGCTGGGAGACGCTGGACCTGCCATATCTGCGGGCATCCCATGTGGCTGCCAATACTGATGACAAACATGGTGGAGGCAACTGTACCACAGCACAGGGTGTTGGCAATGTAAAGTACTGGAAAGACAGTTGGTGGCAGACAATGGGAATACGTGTCACCCAGTGTAGGCGGAGGTGGCAGGATAGTTACAATGATGGGTGGACAGAGGAGTGGTGGTGCCATGCAGATCAGGCACAGGCGAGGCAAGCATGAAAAGGCACAATGCAGGAAAGGGTAGCAGTGCAGGACATGAGGTGACAGCCTGCACAGGCAGACAGGACTCTACACAGCTGACAGACGCAGATAGACGGACCAAGGGAATGTTGGCAATTGTGGCGAGGGTATTATGGGCTGGCAGCACAAATCTGCAAAAATATGACTGTTACAGGCATGCACACTATTTGAGTAGGACAGGCATGAGAGGAGGGAACAATGAGGAAAGAACCCATGAACACTGCCAAGAATGGCATTGTATTAGCCAGTAGGCTATACCTCTATGGTGTATGTCACAGAAATGGCTGGGTACAGAAAGACTGCAGGTCACCGCACAAACTGTCTGCTCTGCGTGCCAGGAGAGGGTAACCCCACCAGTATCCATGATGCAATGCACATGCTGAATAGCTGTCTACAGATGATCAGCAAATGGGGTCTGCACCTCTCCGGTACCTCAGCTTCGAAAGACGAACTGACAGTGCATGATACTGGCACAGAGTAGCTACAGACCATGCCATTGTGCAGGTTCTGTGTTCCCCCTGAGGGATAGTATGGGTGCCCAGCACTAGGTCCGCAGTATATGTGGTGTTAGAGATA
The DNA here is from genome assembly GCA_033557465.1 of Ichthyophis bannanicus. NCBI lineage: Eukaryota > Metazoa > Chordata > Amphibia > Gymnophiona > Ichthyophiidae > Ichthyophis > Ichthyophis bannanicus. The sequence goes on along the minus strand of CM066035.1, from coordinate 873,371,421 downwards.
GGCCCTGCTGTATCTTCCCATCACTATCAGTACATGACAGGTGTTCCTTGCAGTGCAGCTGAAGGTAATTCAGAGTCCATCTGTATCCTGCAGTCACATGTGGTTCTCTGGTACCAGACACCACCCAGATTAGTGTGTACCCCGTGTTAGGGTCTGGCTGACATGGGCACCTGTTATCAGGGCAGAGGGGTTTCTAGACTTGCATGAGGTTTGTGTAGCAGTGCCTTTATAGGTCAAAGTGGTATACACTACATACCCCAAAGGGCTCACATCACCCTTTTTGTAAGTAAGGGACAGGTGCCCCAGCCCCCGTGAAGCAACCTCCATTCTGCTGGTATAAGACAGCTCTCTAGGGTTGGTGGGCCAGAGCCATACCTGTGGTTGGGGCAGTGGCAGACAAGCAGCAATGCTGGGGTTAGCTCTGGAAAACCCCAACTGCCTCACGCCACTGTCTGCCAGTCAGACTGCACCTTATAGGTGTTCCAACCATGCACAGTCTAACTGCAGACAGTACACTAGCCAGTCCATAGCGCATGCTCACAGACAAACTAGGTGCACCAAGCAAGCATCTCACTGATTGGGGCCCCCACACTGGGATCACAAAAGTATCACTAGAGACAGATAGTATTGGAGCGCTATGTGGGAACGTAGACATGCCATGGTCACTGCTCGGTTAGAGTGAGTGGCCTCCCAGCATGACATGCTGTGGCCACCCTGTCCATGCAGGCGGTGGTTGGAACTACAGTGACCCAGCCGTTGCCCCACACCCTGTGAAGATGCATCCTGGCCAATCCGCCCTGTCCGGGCCATACCCACAACACATTGCTCCTCATTATGCACATATTCAGGCTAACGCTGGTAACAGTGGGACATTTTGGACCCAGAGAGGGGTGGGCAGCCATAGAACAATGGATAGACAGACATACACACACACACACACACACTCCTATTGCAGCATTGTGCAAAGATAGGGGTGCTGGCAACCCTGCCCGCCACACTGGTCCTGATCACAGTGCCAACATTGCTAAACCGTGCAGGAGGTAGTAGTAGTGCTCTGGTGATAACTGCAGCTCAATGCTGGGGCCAACAGCCTGACTCTCCATGCATCTTTGGATTGTGGAGCCTGTGTAAGTGGGTGTTTGTACCCCTGTTCACCGCTGCTTTGGGTTTTGCACATGTTGCTGTTGTATCTGCATTGTATGGTAAAATATAGGGGCATGCTCTGCAGGAACCACAGCTTCTGGACACACTGGCTGGGTGTACTGCACCACACTGTTGCCACAGATGCATGGCAGTCCCTGGGGCTACCTGTACTTTTCCTCAGCCAGACTTTTATGTTGCACTGTACACCACGTATTCGTACAGGGCATGTCCTAGGTCCACTGCAGGCAGGTGCCACTGCCCCCTCCAGCACGGGCACACAACCCCTGCCATGCTGACATGACCATATGCTGTCAGTGCTGGTAGTGCGCAGTCCCAGGCCATCCACTGTGTGGATAGGTGGTCGCCTTGGGAGCGGGGTCTGGGGCAGGGGGCATACATGAGCATCCTCACATCCCCCCCATCACCGCCTACCAATAGTATGTTCCTTCCGCTTGGGGGAGGGTTGGCTGGGGGGATGTTAGGTCCGTGCCCTGGCAACTGTTAGCTTGGGTGGACCAAGTAGATGTAGGTGGATTGTGTTTGGCTTTTGTCAGCTGCTGTCATGCTGATTTCCGGTTTCTATGTTCCTATGTGCCACCTAGGCACCTGCCTAGTCCACCCTGTGCCCCATCTGCCCCCGCTACATGTCCTGCCTGCAGCCCCCTATGCCCCATTTGCACCATCGCCATAGTGGCCTTTCATACTTGGGCACTATGCTGTTGCTGGAAATGGAGCATCACTATCACGTTACTTGGGCTCCCTGTCTATGCTGTACATTGCTGACACTGAAATGGTTTCTCTCTCCAACAAATGTGTATCTAACGGCAGGTTTTCATTCGTGGCAGGATTCAGCCCTTCAGTTCAGCGCATTAGTGTGCAGGGAGCCTCTCCCCTCCCACTCCCCGCCCACTCCTCGCCCATTGACCCCTTCTCTCCACTCTCTCTCCACCCTCTGCGGTGTTTACCGCGGCCGGGAATGCTAACGCTCATTAGGTAATGTTAATGTGCGTTAACGTTACAAACCGCGCGTTAACGTTACTTAAAGATCATTAACGTTACCTAACGTGCAGACTGTAACGTTACCACAGTTTAGTAAACATACCCCTATGTCTAAGTTGCACAGACATCTTTTTTTGTTGTATACACAGTTGGAATATTTCCAGTTTCTCAAGATATTGTACACAATAGACCTAAAATGCAAGGATGCCAATAATGTTGACCACAACTGTATGTCAAGGGCTATTAGGCAGCAATATCTTTACTTAACTTGAAGACACTTGAAAAACTCCCTCATCACATATGGGGGGGGGAGGGATAAATTTTGGAAGTCATCTGAGTGCCTTTGGGGCAGATTCCAAGCCGCATTTAGCTCCATTGTTGGAACTCCCTGCACGTTGATCCTAGTTGTGCGGGGAGCTCTGTTCATGGGCTGGAGGGGGCTAGACAGAGGAGGAGTGAGGGCAGGGAGTGGGCAGCTCCCTGACCCCAGTCATCCAGGGATGAAGTTTGCCATTTCCCGTTGACAAAGCTGCAAATTGCAGAGTTCTACAGGAAATTAAAAAATGGGGCCTGGATTAAAATGTTCATGCCACCCTGGAATTTACAGAAATGATAGAAATATGATATTTATTATATTTATTTATTTATTATAAATTTCTATACCGCATTTTTCCATAGGATCAAAAGCGGTTTACATCAAAGAGCAAATTGAATATTACACAGCAAGTAATTATTCAGATACAGGGAACATTTTCTTCTCAAACTATATACAGTATATCCACATAAATAGCGTAGTTAACTCAATTAGCAACTCTGTCTAACTATTTACAGATGAGATTCTTAGGTTGTGCATAGCACAGGGAAACATAGGGGTATGTTCACTAAACCGTGTACTGGCATGTCCAGTCGGAGCAACTGATGGCCAAGACACAGTGTGGTCCCATTTCCCCACTGTCCAACACTTGTCAAGAGCCCCCAAGGCTGGAATTAGGCGGCAGAAGCCCTCCTGCGGCAGCACAATGGTGCGGGGAGGGGGGCCCAGCCCACAGTCGGCTCACAGCCTGGCACTTATTCCACCCTCTGATTGGAATATTTTGGGCATCTAGGAAGGAGTTGGGGGACATACAGAGGTAGGAGCTGGATTGCCTCTGTACATCCCAGCAGATGGCCCCTCCTCCACACTGCACCTGCTCTGCCCCTGCACTGCCCCCTCCCACCTCCATCCAGCACTCCCCACACAAACACAGTGTACGTGTGGGGAGCACTGACACCAGAATCGCGATCGGGGCTAAACGTGGGTTGGATGTCCAACCCCGCTATTCCCTGATCGGAATGACCCCCATAGTCAATAACCCCTCAACTTTTATATTGATGTATCAGGAAGCCAAAATGTCCCTGCCTTGGTGGAAACAGGAGGAACGTTCTGTGTCCCTGCTCCAAAGAAGTGCCACTCAAAATTAATGAGGGGTGGGCTAATCTAATAGACCCCAGCAGGAGGTCTTCTTCCAAACTGGAGGGTATTATACAATGTGTGTTTCGGAGAAGCTCAGGGCTTCCTCCACTCAGGAGAAGAGACTTCCTCAACAGGGAGAGGGAAGCCATGAAGAAGGGCTTCCCCCTGCAAAAGGGAGAAAGGGACTTAAATTAACCTAGCTAATATCAGCTTCAGGGTGCCTGAAGAAGTGGTACAAGGATCAGGAAAGGAGATCCCAGTGTTGGAGTGCCAGAGAGAGAAAGAAGCAATATGCCAGGTTCCATTCCCAGAGAAGGGAAGTGAAGTTGCAGCACATGAGCGTCTAGTGGCGAATGCATGTGGAAAAGGGGGTAGGACCTGAGTCCCAGGTTCATCCTGTTAGTCTTGCCAGGAGGGGCCTGGAATAACTGAACTGTGAAGTGGAAGGTCTCTAAGAGAGAGGGAGTTGTCTTCTCCATGGTTTACAGTAGAATTGTGGTCATTGAAACAGGAGTGTAGGCAATTAGTGAGGAAGTGGTGATGATCTTGGCTGCTATGTGATCGTGCACCATGGAAGGTAAAAGCTACATTACATAGAACAGAATTGAGGAAGGTGAAAAGTAATTATTTTTAAAATTTGATTCAGAGGGACTTGAAGCAGTCTAAGGAGTTGTTTTATGTGGTTAAGACTCTATCTAGAAAACAGGTGTTATTTGAGGATACTGAGATGACGTCTGAGGGCTTTGGAGGCTGTTTTCAAGATAAAGAAATTCAACAGTAGTGAGCAGTGGGGTGTAAGGTGATGAGGATGAGGGGTGATTTGTCAAGGGTTGGGGAAGGAGATTTTTCAGGTTGTCTGGTTCAGTGGGTTCTAGAACCTAGATGGACAAAGTTTGCTGAGGTGACCTCTGAGGTAAAGGAGGAATTGATTGGGAAGATGTGTTTAACTGGGTGTTGCTAGACCCTTATCCTATACTTTGAGGTTCCACTTTCGAGTGGAGGAGTGGAAGGACCGGGGTTTCTAGTCCCACAGGTGTTCCTTGTGGTCTTGGGTAAGCCACTTAACCCTCCATAGCCCATGTTCCCTGTAAAAATAGTTATCTCCAAGTTATAATGCCCTGTTCAATGTAATTTCAGTTTGTTCAGTGTAAACCGCACTGATGCAGAATAGCGCGGTATATAAGAGAATGTAAATAAATAATTAGGGGTGGAATTTGTGTCAGAGAGGTTGGTGCAGATTGTGAATGTCTCTCTGATAGTGAGTGTGCTCTCTATGGATTTAGAGAATAGTGACAACTGTACCAAAAAATACTAGTGATTTATCTAAATATGAGAACCATAGACCTATTTCTAATTTGCCTTTCTTGGGTAAACTTGTGGAGTGGTGTGTGGCCTTCCAATTATCTAATTATTTAGAGAGCAATAATGATTTTCATGAGTGTCAATCTGGGTTTTGTCGATTTTGCAGTATGATATGTTCTTAAGAGCATTGTTAGATGATGTTCATGTCATGTTTGATGGAGGCAGTGAGCGGGATTGCTCCAGCTGGATGTTGCAGCAGCTTTCAATAAAGCTGCGCATGGGCTCTTATTAGACTGTCTTAAGGGAGTAGGACTGGGGGATAAGGTGCTTCAATAGTTTTGATCCTTTTTGGAAAGGAGGGAACAGAGTATGAAGTCTGGACAACAGTTGTCTTTTGCTTAGAGTTAGTGAGTGAGGTTCCTCAGGGCTCCGTTTTGTCCCCGAATCTCTTTAACGTACATATTATGTTTCAGATGAGAAATATGGGGCTTCAGTTTTATATGCGTGCTGATAACGTTCAAATCTTGATTCCCTTATCACAGAATGAGCAAAATATAGCTGAAAAAATTACGTAGTGTACTGATACTTTGCAGGATGGATTTTTCCAGATTTTTTAAAATTTGGCCAATCTAGGTCACAAGTACCGAGGAGTTTCCCCAAAGGACACAGGTTCCACATTGCTTGTACTGGGGCAAGCAGTGAATTTCCCAGGTCCCCTTTAATAATGGTTTATGGACCTTTCCTCCAGGAACTTGTCCAAACCTTTTTTAAACCTAGCTACATTAGCACCTTTTACTACATCCTCCGGTAATGCATTTCAGAGTTTGATTATGCATTGAGTGAAAAAATATTTTCTCTTATTGGTCTTAAATAGATTACACTGCAGCTTCATTGCATGCCCCCTAGTCTTTCTATATTTTGATGGCGTAAACAATTGATCTACGTTTACCTGTTCCACTCCATTCATTAATTTATAGACCTCTATCATATCTCCCCTCAGCTGTCTCTTTTCCAGGTTGAAGAGCCCTAACCTTTTTAGCCTCTCCTCATAGGGGTATCCTTCCATCCTCTTTATTGTTTTGGTGACTCTTCTCTGTACCTTTTCTAATAACGCTATATTCTTTATAAGATACTGCTACCAGAATTGCACATAATAATCAAGGCATTATAATATTCTTTGCTTTATTCTCAATTCCTTTCCTTATGATTTTTAGCATTCTATTTGCTTTCTTGGCTGCTGCTGCACACTGGGCGGAGAGTTTCAACATGCTATCTACAATGATGCCTAAATTGTTTTCCTGAATCCTGAATGCCATTTTTCACAATCCTCTTGGGCTTTAACAACTTTGAATAATTTTCTGTCATCTGCAAATTTGATTACCTCACACGTTATTCCTATTTCCAGGTCATTTACGAATATGTTAAAAAGCAGTGGACCCAGCACAGATCCCTGGGGTACTCCACTATTTACCTTTCTCCATTGGGAAAATTGGCCATTTAGCCCTACCCTCTGCTTTCTATCTTTTAATCAGTTCCTGATCCACTGCCTTCTCTCCCATGACTTTTTAATTTTGCCAAGAGTCTCTCATGAGGGATCTTGTCAAAACCTTTCTGAAAATCCAGATACACTATATCAACCAACTCACTTTGTCTACCTGTTTATTCACACCTTCAAAAAAAACATAACAGATTAGAAAGACAAGATCTTTCTTGGCTACAGCCATTTTTGCTGTCTCCCATTAAGGCTTGACTATCTACATGTTCAGTAATTTTGTTCTTTATAATGGTTTCTATCATTTTTCCCGATACTGATGTCAGGCGCACTGGTCTGTAGTCTTCCGGATCACCCCTTGAACCTTTTTTAAAAATTGGCATTACATTGGCCATCCTCCAGTCTTCAGGTATTACAGATTATTTTAATGATAATTCACAGATTATTAATAGTAGGTCTGCAATCTCATATTTCAGTTCTTTCAATGCCCTTGGATGTATACCATCCAGTCCAGGTGATTTTCTACTCTTCAGTTTATCAAATAGTTGTAATACATCTTCCCGGTGTATCAATATTTCTTTCAATTCTTCTGCGGCATCACCTTTAAATTCCATTTCAATCATGGGTAACATCCCTACATCTTCCTCAGTAAAGACTGAAGCAAAGAATTCATTGTCTCTCCATTATGGCCTTGTCTCCTCTTTGTGCTCTTTTTACCCCTCTATCATCTAGTGGTCCAACTGATTCTCTCACAGGTTTTTGATACATATGTACTTGATAAAGTCTTTATTATATGTTTTGCTTCCACAGCAAGCTTCTTCTCAAATTCTCTCTTTGCCTGCCTTATCAATGCCTTGCATCTAACTTGTCAGTGCTTATGTTGTTTCCAGCTGTGGGAGCATTTGCTTTTGCTCCTGTGCTCATATTATTGCTCAGCACAGCCACAGAATTTGCTGTATTAATGTTTAATATCGACGCAAGATCAAAAGAAAATGCTTCCATGGCTGTGTTGCTGCAGGGAGGGGGAGGGATGGCTGATACTGGGGTTGGGGGAGCAGGAACTGGGCTAGGGGCTGTAAATTGGCTTTTACTCTGATGGATCTGGGACTGGGGTTGGAGAGGACTGCCAATGGCTGATATTGGCACTAGGGGGACTGCAAATGGGCTAATACAGGGGCTGGGGGATCTGACTGATACTAGCAATGGGCTGATACTGGGAGTGGGGGGCTGGGACTAGAACTGGGCTGATACAGGGACTGGGGACTGGTACTGTAACTGGACTGATACTGGGGCTTGGGGACTGGAAATCGACTGATACAGGGCCCAAGGTGGCTAACTGATACTGGTGATGGGGAAATACTGGGAATAGGGGACTGGAACTGGAAATAGGCTAATACTAGGGCTGGGGGAGGCTGACTGATACTGGGAATGGAGGTCTGGAACTGGAAATGGACTGATATTCGGGTTGGGGGACTGGAGATGGGCAGATACAGGGGCTGGGGTGCTGACATACTGGGAATGGGGGCTGGGATAAAATGGGCTGATACAGAGGCTGGGGGGCTGACTGATACTAGTAATAGGCTGATACTGGGAATGAGAGCTGGGACAGGAAATGGGCTGATACTAGGGCTGAGAGGCTGGAAATGGGATGATACAGAGTCCAGGGGGATGGCTAATACTGACAATGGGCTGATACTGGGAACAGTGGGCTGGGACTGGAAATGGGCTGATATTGGGCTGAGGGGACTGGAAATAGGCTGATACAGTGCTGGGAGCTGGTACTGGAAATGGGCTCATACTGGGACTGGGGGATGATACTGGAAATGGACTGATATTGAGGCTAGGGAACTGGAACTGGGTTACTAGATCTGGGGAGATGGGACTGGAAAAGGGCTGAAACTAGAAGGGAGCTAATTCTAGAACTTAACAACTTTGAATAGTTTTGTGTGTTTTAAAACCCGTGAGGACTGTGGAAAATTGCAAGAGGATCTTGATAAATTGGAAGACTGGGCATCCAAATGGCAGATGAAATTTAATATGGACAAGTGCAAAGTTATGCACCTAGGAAAGAAGAACCCAAACTATGGTTACACGATGCAAGGTTCCATATTAGGAACCACCACCCAGGAAAAAGATTTAGGCGTCATCGTGGATACCATGTTAAAACCCTCCGCCCAGTATACAGCGACGGCAAGAGAGCAAATAGAATGCTATGTATCATAAGGAAAGGAATGAAAAATAAAACAAAGGATATTATAATGCCTCTGTATCGTTCCATGGTGCGACCGCACCTTGAATATTGTGTGCAATTCTAGTCACCGTATCTTAAAAAGGATATAGCGTAATTAGAAAAGGTACAGAGAAGAGCCACCAAAACAATAAAGAGGATGGAAGGATACCCCTATGAAGAGAGGCTAAAAAGGTTAGGGCTCTTTAACCTGGAAAAGAGATGGCTGAGGGGAGATATGATAGAGGTCTATAAATTAATGAATGGAGTGGAACGGGTAAACGTAGATCGATTGTTTACGCCATCAAAATATAGAAAGACTAGGGGACATGCAATGAAGCTACAGCTGTAACCTATTTAAGACTAATAAGAGAAAATATTTTTTCACTCAATGTGTAATCAAACTCTGGAATTTGCTACCGGAGGATGTAATAGTGTAGCCGGGTTTAAAAAAGGTTTGGACAAGTTCCTGGAGGAAAGGTCCATAAACCATTATTTAAGTGGACCCAGAATATCCACTGCTTGCCCCAATACAAGCATTGTGCAACCTGTGTCTTTTGGGGAAACTGCTAGGTACTTGTGACCTAGATTGTCTACTGTTGGAAACAGGATACTGGGCTTGATGGACCTTGGTCTGACCCAGTATGGCGTATCTTATGTTCTTAAGCTTACAATTCAGAACAAAATACATAATCTCAGCATTCTTTTAGGTTCCAAAATTGTCTGCAGCTGTTTTATAAACTACAGTTGCTAAGAAGATTCAGACATTGTTTTGTGCTATCTGATTTTTATATGGTGACCCAGTCTCTCATTTTTTCAAGACTGATTTACTGTGATGCATTATTCTGTGATCTCCCAGGAAAATCATTAAATCGCTGCAATGGGTCCAAAATTCAGCTGCCAGATTAATGTGACAAGGTCCCCAAGAGGACATATTTCTTCTATATTGGAGTAATAACATTGGTTTCCTGTTGTGCTTAGAATTGGCTTTAAGATCTGTTGTGTTATATTTTCAGTTTTGGATAATGGTTTACTTTCTTATTTGGAAAGATTATTAATCCAGGTCCAATCAAGAAAAACAGTATGCTCTTTGGATACTAATCTACTCTGTGTTCCTTCAATTCACTCAGCTTGGTTCACAATCATGCAGAAAATAGCTTCTCCGTTCACGACACTTCTTCATGAAACCATTGCCTAAATCCTTGAAATTGGAATCTAATTATCTTAACTTTTGAAAAAACTGAAATCTTTGTTTTTTACACAAGCATGTATCTCTTATAGTGTTTTGCTTTTATCTTTACTTTTTATTTGATTTGAATTGTATGTATTCATTGGTGTATCTTATACTTTATTTATTAATATCTATTATATTTGATATATTTTTATATTGTTGTAATCTGCTATTATTATTTTATATACATCTATTTTTATATTGTAATCCGCTGTTATTATTTTATATACATCTTAAAAAAATAAATAAAATATAAATCTAATAAATCTTAATAATAATAATAATAATAATAATAATTTAAAATAAAAGATTCTTTTCTTTCTTGCTCTTTTTACCTCCACCATAGGAACTATCTTCTGGTAGTCTATAAAAAAATACCCTGAGTTGACATGTGAACTAAATCTGTAAGAAAATGTGACCCTTCTGAACACAATCATATTGTTTTTCCTCTAACTAATAGAGTTCTCGCATGCACATGGTTAAAGTGAGTTTACTGTGACTCAGTTATCTCTAAACGTAGCCGCCCACGCAGGAAACTGCATGGGACAGGTGGTCAAAGAAGCTTGGGATCATGTCTGTCTCCTTTCACCGTGCTTGTGGGCTCCTGACTCACTCCTTAATTATGAGAGCAGCACAAAGAGCTTTCAGAGAAGTCGTAAGCCAAGAAACAGAAGGAGAAGAAGAAGCTTTAAGGAACATGAAGTTTGCAAAATAAATTTGATGGATGGTTAACGGTTCAAAGCAGAGCTCTTCTCCCCCTCCCCTAGGTTACCCAAAGGAGGGACCTTGGAAACAAGAAGGAACAAGAGGCAAGAAGAAGGCAGCCAGTGGGGTGTGTCATGTGCTTTCCAGTCAAGTCAAGAAACACTGCAAATTTCCTACAGGGACTAATAAAGCAGACTTTTGTTTTGAATTCTTTGAGCAAACTCCTGACACAGAAGCGTTAATCCCTTACCGTAAGCCTATGGAAATTTAGAAAACAATTTGCAGTGTTCAAAAAGCGTTAAAGTACTTAGAAAATCATGAACGCACAATTAAACGCCAGTTGTTTTTTGCACATTGCACAGTCCTTATCCAGTGGTTATTGACTGCATTTGAACTCCCCAAGCAATCTTAAGGATAAATACCCTCCCGGCTACAAAAGCAACCTTAAAGTGTTCTTATGTAGCTTCTCATCTCTGTTCTCTTCAGCTACAATGGAAATAGGGTACAGTTTAGGTTTGGTTTGGTTTTTGCACAACTGAGCAAAATCTAGGTGCTGTCATATCATAACTTTCAATAACCAATTATCTTCATCAATGAATAGCAGAGTCTGTTCTGAAAAGACCAAAACAATGTAAAACATGTATTTTCCCAGAACCCCACAGAGGAGATTGGCTTAATTCCTGTTTGGTGTGGTTTCCATGTTTTCCAAGTCTTACATTTGTCTTAATAATGGAAATCACAGTGCCCTTCTGCTCTCTAGCCTGTCTTGCATTATTTGAACATGATACGTCAGGTTGCAAGACAAGAACCAGCCGTGTTATTAAACCAGCATTTGCTGACTGTCCCCCAAATTTTAGCAATGTAGAAATACCTTTCCGAGGGTGGAGGGTCAGGAACAGCACTATTAGCATTAGATCCCTTTAAAAATCTTTAGCTTGTGCAGCAGAATGGGGTGAGCCATGGCCCCACCAATATTCCACCCAGCACAGCATCAGCAAGTGGAGAGCTTGGGGGGTTGGGGCCAACGATTGATTGGTTGGACCTCTCAAAACATAAGAGTGTTCCCCTGCTCCTGGCATAGGCTATAGAACTACAGTCATAGGCACCGGGTATAAATAGAAATTACTCTTACCTGGTAATTGTAGTTCCTTGAGTGACGCCAGTTTAGTCCTCCACCTCTGGGTAGTGCACCTCCTCCTGCAGCTTGGAGACTGGACCAATCAAAATCTTCATCTCACTGGATGTAGCGAGCTGGAAATCCCCATCAGCCCCCAGTGAACTATTGACAAAGCAGACTCAAAAGAGCAACAAATAAGTAGCTAACAGGGGTTTTTGGTTTTTTTCGTATAGATTAATTAGAACCTTGAACAGAACCTGAACCGCCCCTTAACAGAAAAAAGGGGGTGAGTTTCTCCATAGTAACCCCCTTCTCCCCTGCCGAGCCAGGAAATACAGATAGAGCCAGAAAGTCCAAAGAAAAAGGAAAGAAAAATCTCACATACTCACCTGCCAATTCGACTCTCGTCCTTGAACACGTGCCGAGCTAGCCATAAAACTGAGGGCGGGAATGAGGACTAAACTGTCATCACTCAAGGAACTACAATTACCAGGTAAGTGTAATTTCTATTTCCTTATCGTTCCTCCAGTTTAGTCCACCACCTCTGGGATGTAACAGAGCAGTACCAATGGGAGGGACCCTGCCAGCCGGCACGCAAGACCGCTGACCCGAAACAGGCATCCTTCGCCGCCAGCAAATCCAGCCAGTAGTGTTTACTGAAAGTATGCAACGACAACCAAGTGGCCGCCTTACAAATCTCCACCGGTGAAACCAGACTGTGCTCCGCCCAGGAAGCCGCCTGCACTCTAGTAGAATGAGCTCTGAGACCCACAGAGCCAGACACCCCTGCAACATATACGCCGAGACAATTGTCTCCTTAACCCTTTCAAGGCCTACTTTAAATTTTTAATCCACATTCTGCAGCCGGGTTAATTTTTGCATATTTCAGGAAAATTGTACCCATCTTATTCAATATGTTCTAATAGTGATTTTCCTTCTGCTGTGGTCATGTATTATATACCATTTGATAGGAATATTTAGTCAGAATTTTGGATCCCAAGAGTTTTGGGCTCGGCCTGGAAAGGGTTAATCCACCTGGAGATGAATGCTTTCGATGCAGCCTCTCCCTTCCTGGGCCCGCCAAACAACACAAACAGCCGATCTGACTTGCGAAAGGAGTCAGAGACTGACAAATTACGACATAGCACCCGCTTTACGTCCAAACGACTCAAGCCTCGATCCGAAGGTTGCCCTGCTTCTGCCTGCAAAACTGGCAAAGACACCGTCTGATTCACATGAAAAGGAGAGGACACCTTTGGCAAGAAAGAGGGAACTGGTCTAAGAACCACCTTTTCCCTCGAAAAACACAGAAAGGGCTCCCTGCACGAGAGAGCTTGCAACTCCGAAATGCGCCTAGCCGAGCAAATAGCCACCAAAAAGACCACTTTAAGGGTCAAATCCTTGACCGAGATTTGGGATAAGGGCTCAAATGGGGCCTTTCCTAATGTCCGCAAAACCAAGTTGAGATCCCACAACGGGACAGAAATCCGACGCGCTGGGCGAAATCTGGAAACCACTTTCAGAAAACGTACCACATCGCCGTGAGCACCTAGAGCTACGCCCTGTACCTTACCCCTATAGCAGGCCAAGGCCACTAACTGCACTTTCATGGAACTAGCGGCTAGGCCCTTTTCTAAACCATCTTGCAAGAAACTCAACACTAACGATACTGAGGCCCTGGAAGCTCGGGCCTGATGTCTGGAACACCAGTCCTCAAAGATCCGTCAGATGCGCACATAAGCGAGCGAAGTCGACCGCTTTTGTACTTGAAGTAAGGTTGCTACAACCGATCTAGAGTAGCCCCTCTTTTTTAGCCTCGCCCTTTCAATGGCCAAGCCGTAAGCGAGAATCGATCCACCTGCGGCATCCGAAGGGGCCCCTGCAACAGGAGCTCTGGCGACAACGGGAGATGCCACTGAAGACCGTCCAGCAATCTTACCAGATCGGCATACCACGGGCAGCGGGGCCAATCTGGTGCTACTAGAAGCATCCTCCCCCGATGAGCTTCGATACGCTGAATCACTCGCCCGACAAGGGCCCATGGTGGAAATACGACCACGTCGGCCACGGCTGCAAGGCATCGATCCCTTCCGACATGGGTTCCCTCCACCTGTTGAAGAACCGACTCACTTTCGCGGACTGGCACCTAGCCATCAAGTCCATGACTGGTACTCCCCATCGGAGAGTCAATTGGGTGAAGACGTCGGGATGCAGCTCCCATTCTCCAGCATCCACCTGAACCCTGATGAGAAAATCCGCTGTCACGTTGTCTCTTCCGGCGATGTGAGCTGCCAAAATTGCCTGTAACTGCGTCTCTATCCAGGCAAACAGCCTCTCGGACTCCTCCTCCATGGCTGCACTCCCTGTGCCTCCTTGTTGATTTATGTACACCACCGTTGCGGCATTGTCCGACAGCACCCGTACAGCCTGACGCGTCACTAGCATCTTGAATCTCTGCAGGGCCAAGAATACAGCCCGCAGCTCCAGGCGGTTGATCGATCAGCTGCTTTCCTCCGCTGTCCATCGCCCCTGTGCAAAGTGTACTCCACAATGTGCTCCCCAGCCTGCGAGACTCGAGTCCGTGAACAGAGTAAGCCACACCGGCTGCTCCAAAGGCATCCCCGCCTGAAAGGCTGTGGGACGAATCCACCACCGCAGGGCTTGCCGGACGTGCAGAGGACAAGGGAGTTGCTTGCTCAGAGAATCGGACTGATTGGACCAGCGACGAAGCAAGGCACGCTGCAACGGCCTCATGTGAAACTGGGCCCACAGTACGACCTCCAGCGTTGCCGCCATCGTCCCTAACACCTGAAGGTACTTCCACGCCGTTGGCGCCGACAGCTTCCTGAAGGCCTGCACCAGATTCCGGAGAGCTTGGGCCCTGAGCTCCGTTAGAAATACCGAGCCTCTCCGAGTATCGAACTGTACCCCCAAATACTTGAGAACCTGAGTCGGAGATAAATGACTTTAGAGCAGATTGACCACCCAGCCTAAGCTCTGCAGGAAAGCTACTACCTTCTCCGTGGCTTTCTTGCTCTCCTTTTGGGATTTTGCCCTTATCAGCCAATCGTCGAGGTATGGATGTACTAAGACCCCTTGCCTTTGCAGCGCTGCCGCTACTACTACCATTATCTTGGTGAAGATCCACGGCGCTGTCGCCAGTCCGAAGGGCAGCGCCTGAAACCATGTCCCCAAGGCAGGGGAATCGCAGAAATTTCTGATGCGACGCTCTGATTGGGACATGGAGATAGGCCTCTGAAAGACCGAGAGAGGTGAGATACTCTCCTTGACGAACTGCCACAATGACAGACCGTAGGGTTTCCATGGGAAAATGTGGTACCCTGAGACACCGATTTACTCCTTTGAGGTCCAGTATAGGGCGAAGAGAACCGTCCTTCTTTGGCACCATGAAATAAATGGAGTAACATCCCATGCCGTATTCTGCGGGCGGCACCGGGACGATGGCTCCCAGCTGTAAAAGGCGGTTTAAGGTTTGTCGAACCTGCAAAGCCTTCTGCGGTCCTCTGCAGGGAGAATTCACGAACGAGTCCAGCACCGACTTTGTCAGATCCAGTGCATACCTGTCGCGGATGATCTCCAAGACCCACTGGTCTGACGTTATGTCGGTCCAGACAGAAAGAAACCCCCTCAGGCGACCCCCAATCGGTTGCCCTTCTGCCGGGACCCGCTGCCATTCATTGTGGTTTCCAAGCGGCTCCCGATGATGTCGCTGTAAATCCTCTACTTGCACCTCGAAATCCACGGAACCCCTGGGCCCGAGAGACAAATCTTCTTCTTTGGGAACCCGCGAAACGGGGGGAACGAAATCTTTGAAAATCCCGAAACTGCCCCCGAAAGGAAGCGGAATACTTTCCCTGCTTGGGCTTGTCCTCCGGAAGCCTACCTCCCTTGGACTCTCCTAAATCTTTGACTAACTTATCCATATCCTCTCCAAACAACAACTTTCCCTTGAACGGAAGCTTACCGAGCCGAGACTTAGAGGACCCGTCGGCCGCCCAGTTTCTTAGCCAAAGGGCCCTCCGCGCCGCTACCAGGGAAGACATACTATTCGACAAGGCCCTGATCAGGTCGTAGTGCACATCTGCTAAATACGCTGATCCGGACTCTAAACGCTGGAGCTCCCTCACTTCGTCGCACTCCAACGACGTCGACTGTCTCAGGCATTGGACCCAACGTAGACAGGCCCTAGCCACTCAAGCTCCACTGATGGATGCCTGCAAAGAAACCGTGGCCACTTCAAAAGACTGTTTCAACAAACCATCCATCTTTCTATCCTGTACCTCCTTCAAGGCCGTGCTGCCTTCCACCGGAATTGTGGTCTTCTTCATGACCGCCGACACTGCCGCATCAATCTTCGGGGCACAAAACCTTTCCTTATTTTTGTCCGCCAAGGGATAGAGCTTATTCATAGTTCTTATCCCCTTTAGGCCTGCTTCTGGATGATCCCACTCGTTCTGAATCATCTGATCTATCACCTTATGGATGGGAAACACCACCTGTGTTTGGCGCACCACCTGAATAATGGGATCTGCAGTATCATCTTCGCTTAAGGGTTGCTCAGACATCAGCCTAAGCATCTGCAGGGCCTCCGAAATGAGGGCCGACAACTCCTCTCTCCGAAAAACTTGAATGATCCTCGCTTGATCCTCAGGCTCAGGAATCTCACCTTCCTCTAAATCCTCCAAATCGACATCCAAGTCAAACTCATGCTCCTCTTCCTCCTGCAACTCCACTTTGGAAGGAGAAATCTCTGGAGGACGCAGTCTCTTGGACGCTTTGGGAACCACACTTTCGCGTTCTGCTAGCCCTGACCACGTACTGGAGGACGGGAGAGGCAAAGACCCCGGCAAATGACCTTGCCTCCTATGACAGAATGCCTGATGCATGAGCAATACAAAGTCCGGAGAAAACTCCTCCATCTGCATAGCGATCCCAGACACGGAAGGAACACCCAGAATACCAGATGCCGCATCGGAAGCCGGAGCAGGAGGGCCGGCCATCCAAGCTTCACCCTCCGGCTCCGTTAGTATCTCCAGCGGGGCTGAAGGCGCAGCACCCTCCATTTGTTGTTCAACACTGACAGACACGGAAGCACAGCACCGACAGATGCCTGTCTCTGGAGCCGTGCCCCTACGGGTGCCACAAATCACACACTGAGATTTTCCTGGCAAGAACTAATTAGCTTTGTGACCCCAAATGCCACTAAAAGGCAAATTTTCTTCTCTCTCTTCTTTTTTTTTTTTTTTGGAACCCCGTTGCCTAAATAACCTCCTAAATTAAAGGCATCCGAAAATCCCAGGCCCCCAGGAACCAGAGTCTAAAACAAAAGTAAGAAAAACAAAAGCAAATTTAAAAAAAAGCAAAGAAATAGCAAAGAACCCCATAAACAAAATGCCTTTGCTTTAAAAATTACTGAACTCGCCGAAGACCAGTCCTGCCGGCATGTTACAGAAACCACCGAGGAAACCGCGTGTTTAAAATGGCCACAGTTTCCCTCAATGTTTTTGCGCGCTCCTAAAAAAGGCCCCGAAGCACCGCAGGACAAATAAATTGCATGCCCATAGCCTTCCCCACTCTCCACGGACTGTACCTGGATGAACAGCTCCCGTTTTGGGGAGCTGAGGTCCGATCGCTGAAAAGGATCGGGACCGCTGTGTAGCTTGCTGCTTGTGCACAGAAATAGTCCCGAAGCCGTCGCCTGCAGCTCTTCAGTCAGCGGACAGCCTGTGGAACAAGTAAGGAGCTCTACCTCATTCAATCTAGGGGTAAGAGATCCCAGAGAGCACAAGTAGCCAGGTAAAGACAGGGTGACTTGGCAGGGCAGAAAAGCCTCTGGAAACAAACCTCGTTTGTCCGTTTTGTTTTTTTTCTTTTTTTTTTTAAGCCACAGCATTAAATCTACCTAATTGACTAATCAAACCAATTGTAAAATCAACCAGCAAACAAATGTAATCTAAGTAGCCTGCTCCTTATTCGTTTCTCCAGTGAGCCCAGCACTTAGGCTCACTAGGTCCTCCTGCTGCATGGAGACTGGACACACTGGGGGCTGATGGGGATTTCCAGCTCACTACATCCAGTGAGATGAAGATTTTGATTGGTCCAGTCTCCAAGCTGCAGGAGGAGGTGCACTACCCAGAGGTGGAGGACTAAACTGGAGGAACGATAAGGAAAAAGCTTAGGGAGTTTCCTAGCCCCAAATCCAGGCATGTACAAAATGGCTAACAGTGGCAGGCAGGATCAGACAAACAGCACTGAATCGGTCTGCCCAGCCTGATGACTGCCTGAGCCATGTGAACGCCAATAGACTGTTCTCTCCTACTCCCAGGCCTCCTGCAACCACCCCGAGCCCCGACTCTGCCCAGCGCTGCTGGCCTGCTGTGATTATTCTCACAGCAATGCTGGGAGCAACGGACAGCCAATCATCGCTGCTGCTGTGTGAGGGCCCAATGTGTAGGAGGGGAGTCTGGCCAAGGGAGCAGGCTTCTTAGAGGCACCAACGTCACCTTCCCTACACATCAGACCCACACGCAGTAGCAGCAATGATTGGTTGCGTCGCTGCTCCCGGTCCCGGCATGCTGTGCTGACCATGATGATAATAATAATCATGCAGGTGCAGTGCTGGGCAGAGCAAGGGTCAGGGAGGGTTGTTTGCAGGAGTTGGGCTGAGCCTCAGGCCAGGCAGCGAAAAGCACAGAGGAGAGGAGCGTACGCTGCCGACCATAACTTGCAGGTAGAGAAAGCAAGGGCTCCCAGGCAAAGGGGCAGCGGAACAACCGGGGGTTAAGGAGGAAAAGGGAACCTGCTCAAAGTCACAGAGAGAGTCTCGGTGGCAGAGTCAGGAGTTTGGGAGTTGTAGTCCTCACCCCGACCACAGCAGCTCCTGAAGTTCAGCACTGGCTGGCAATCTTGTACAGGTGATGACGTAGTTTGGGAGAGGAGAACTCCTGGGCATAAAGGGAAATCTATCAGGGCAAAGAATTCTCCCTTCCTTCTTTCTAAAAACAGATTAGCCAAGAGGGCTTTTGGAAGTCCAGATTTTTTAAAATAAGACTGCCTTTGTAAATGTGAATTTTGTTTTTTATACTGTGTTATAAAAGTGGAAAGTTTTCTTCTAAAACTATGTTAAAACTTTTTTTTTGTAATGTGTTGCATTTTATACATTTTAAATTTATTAAAACCCCTCCCCTAGCCCCTCCCATAAGTACATAAGATATGCCATACTATGTCAGACCAAGGTCCATCAAGCCCAGTATCCGGTTTCCAACAGTGGCCAATCTAGGTCATACGTACCTAGCAGTTTCCCCAAAAGACACAGGTTGCACAATGTTTGTACTGGGTCAAGCATTGATATCCTGGGTCCCTTCTTAATAATGGTTTATGGACCTTTCCTCCAGGAACTTGTCCAAACCTTTTTTAAACCCAGCTACACTAACAGCTTTTACTACATCCTCCGGTAACAAATTCCAGAGTTTGATTACACGTTGAGTGAAAAAATATTTTCTTTTATTAGTCTTAAATAGTTTACCTTGTAGCTTAATTACATGTCCCCTAGTCTTTCTATATTCTGATAACATAAACAATCGATCTATGTTTACCCGTTCCACTCCGTTCATTAATTTATAGACTTCTATCATATCTCCCCTCAGCCGTCTCTTTTCCAGCCATCTCTTTTCCACTTTAGTCTCTCCAAATATCTGACCACCGACCATCTATGACTGCAATGCATGTTAAAACATGGGGGGTAACTTTATAAGAGGACCCCCATGTAAGATGTCCAAAACAGTGCCTTTTCATACAGGCAACATAGATGCCTATGTTCCTTTATAAATTAGGCTCCCAAAACCATCTTAATAGCCTGAAAATGAACAGGGCCTAATTTTACACTTGCTTCGAGAAAGGAGTAAATAGTGCATGCACTCCAAGGGGGTAATAGTATAACAGGTCACCTAGGTTGGGGAGGTAAGAAGGTGCCAGTTTTTATCCTATTTTTAAAAAGCACATAGGTGCCTATGAGGCCAATTCCATACAGGCTGGCTAGTAAACACAGAAATATGTTACTCGGACACAGCCGCGATTCCCACCCAATTCAGAAAAC
Organism: Ichthyophis bannanicus; assembly: GCA_033557465.1. Taxonomy (NCBI): domain Eukaryota; kingdom Metazoa; phylum Chordata; class Amphibia; order Gymnophiona; family Ichthyophiidae; genus Ichthyophis; species Ichthyophis bannanicus. Next base: position 873,351,636 of record CM066035.1, on the reverse strand, counting down.
ACGGGTTTAGATGTGCCTGTGTTTCTGGCATCAGGATCATAGAGGTGTCCAGTGCGGCACATCCAACATGCTACTTAGTAGGCCTGTGCATGTATCCAGTGAGACACCCACGCATGGATACAGGCACTGGCCATAAAGTGAAGCAGGGAGACATGTCTCCAGCAATAGTGGGAGATAGGAGTAAACTGTGATCAGGTTTTGGACATGCCCACTCTGTTCTGTAGAGTTAGCCATCTCTGATCATGCCCGTCTCTGAGCTGACCACGCCTCCGCTGTAAAAATGTGCATCTCCTAAGCTGCTGTGCTCACTGACAATAGTTGGCTGATGCATACAAGACATAGAAACGGATGATAAATGCATGCTTGTGGCAAACTGGACCATATCCTGGGGCCCTACAGTGCTAGCTAATCCCAGCACACTCTTCATGTGCACAAAAACCAACATCAACATAAAAATTCCCCAAGGGATGCATATGATTGCTGAGCCACAAATGTATGCCCCGGGTATGGCATGCTGCGTGGCACAATCTGTTGGCACTACATGAGTCATGTCTCCCAGTGCCTGGCACTCCTCTCTAATATGCAGATCAGTACACCAGATCCTTCCGTGCAACCCTCAAACCACACACACACTCTTGCTGTCACAAAAGACATAATTCTGGGAAACAGATGCTCAGCACCTAGCTAAAAGCTGGCATACCGTAAAAACATGGCGTGCCAGGACTACATATCTGATCCCCCTCTCTGACCCAAATAAACTCCTGTGGCAGACTCTCTCACACTTCTAACATCAACAGTCCCATTTTACAGAACACAGGACTTGTCAGGGTTCCCCAGATTAGCTCATGTAGCACAAACAGCAAATATCAGCACAGTACAGCAAACTATTGTTAGTTTTCAGATGTCTGTAGGGGTAGTTATTAATGCTCCTTAGCTTACAAGATTCTCTCACCCGTGATTTCTGCCCATTATGCATGCATCTAGCTGTTCTATAGATTGCAGTCACACCAGTTTGAAGCATACATGTCACAACCTCTACACAGTTGTGGTCAATATTATTGGCACCCTTGTAGTTTAGGTATGTTATGTACAATATCTTGAGAAATAATTGGAAATATTGCAACTGTATGTCATCATAGTTCTTTAATAGTATGTTCGAAGGTATACAATAAAAAAAGATATCTGTGCAACATAGATGTAGTAATTTCTGAGAAAAAAATAAAATATGACCTGGACAGGATTAATGGCACTCTTCACTAATATTTGGCTGCACAACCCTTGGCAGTGATGGCAGCCTCCAAACGTTTCTTGTAGCCATCTAGAAGTTTCATGCATCTGTCTGCTGGTAATTTCTCCCACTCTTCAACTGTGATTTGTTCCAGCTCATGAATGTTTATTTATTTATTTATTTATTTATTTATTTATTTTTTAACAATCATTTATATACCGCATCTTCCATGGATCAGGTGCGGTTCACAATGTTTCCAGGATTCCTTTTACCAATGGCAGATTTCAGCTCTTTCCAAAGATTCTTGATTGGATCGAGATGAGGGCTCATTGCTGGCCAGTTTAAAATAGCCCATTTGTTCCTTTTTAACTAATCTTTTGTACTTTTGGATATATGTTTTGAGTCATTGTCCTGCTGGAGGAACCATGATCGTCGACCCAGACCTAACTTTCTGATTCTAGGTAACACCTTTCACTCTATGATACCTTGGTAGTCCTCTGACTTCATGATTCCTTTAATACATTCCAGGCCTCCAGTTCCTGAGGCAGCAAAACAGCCCCACAGCATAATGGAACCTCCACCATATTTAACTGTAGGAAGGGTGTTTTTTTTTCCTTACAAGCTTCATTTCTTCGTCTGTAAATGTATCTCTTATCTACACTGACAAAGAGCTCAAGTTTGATTTTATCTGTCCACAGAACATCTTCCCACAAGGATTGTGGTTTCTCAAGGTGGGTTTGGGTAAATATCAGGCATGCCTTGTTATATCTGTCTTTGAACAGTGGGGGTCTTTACCCATTAAATCCTTGCCTTAAGCTCTCTGGATGTTGCACATGGTGTTTTCCAACAGTTCTCACTAACCTTCCAAGACTTCTGGGACTTATTTTTACTCTTCCCACCACGTCCTGGGAGGATCTTGACAGTTTCATGAGCAGAAAACCTATTAATAACATTGCAAACTGTAGACACAGGAATGCCAAGGTCTTTGGAGATGGCCTTGTACCTCTTTGGTGAAAATGGCTTTTCTGACGGTCTCAGGCAGCTGCTTTGTCTTCACCATTGTGAAAATGGAACAGGGGGCAAATGTGGCCATTTTAACCATTAGAGCCATCATTCATTGGTCGATTCAAGTCATGTGAGTGCTGTCAATTAATCACAGGTGCGTCTAATTTTACTGCAATGGCAATGTGGTTCTTCTGTTCAACCTGATTTGAATTGTTTATAACAGTGCCAGTAATCATGTCCTAACCACAAAAAGCCTATACTATGTCACCACATTAAATTCACAAAATGAAGCTTAACATCTATTGATCTCACACATTACATTAATGCTTTCCTCATTCCCCTGAACAGTAAAAAATCACTTTTTTTTGTCGAATCCCATATCATGAGAGTGGATAAGCCCTCCCTCGACATAGGTCCTCTATGTCCTGGCAATGTCCCAGCTATTTCCATTTATTTCCTTTTTTAGTTGGTCTTGTTTTATTTTATTCTTTTATGTGTCAAATATGTATGCATGTATAGACCAAAGCCATTTCACTGGCCACTTATTTTTAGGAGATATTGGACATTAAGGGACTGAACTGAAAGGGTGTCCATAATTTTGACCACAATCATACAAGCACAGCAGAAATATTTCTAAGTTCTGGCCTTATTACACATTTCTGCAGGTATAACAAGCACATCTGTGGGGAACATAGAAAATGTACACGGGTCTTTCCTGAATATGCTTTATACGTTTCTGCGGCAAGCTACACCCCCTTTCCACTCCCCCCCCGGGCATGTTCTGAGATTCCTGTTTTCACACCATGGACGTGCACAAGAGACAGGTTTAGAAATACGGCTGTAGACATTTTCAGGAGAAATCCATCTTCCATGCACGTCCAAACAGCCTATTTGCAGGGCCGGATTTACCTATACGCCATGTACGCCATGGCGTAGGGCCCACAGCTGGCAAGGGCCCACAAAAATGGAACAAGTTAGGCTTTTTTTTTTAAATAAAATTTTAAAAAAAACCTGCTGGCTGCCACCGCGGGGCCCCCTCTGCTGCCGCGGCAGCATGGACAGACCCGCGGGGGCCCCCTCTGCAAGCTCGATCCCTCCCTCCGTGCCTCCCTCCCTCCCTCCCTCCGTGCAGGCTGTGAGAGACGCGAAGGCAGACTGTCTCCTTCGTGTCTCTGTTAAGCCCGCAGGGGCTGATGGGAAATTTCCCATCAGCCCCTGCGGGCTTAACAGAGACGCGAGGGAGACAGTCTCCCTTTGCGCCTCTCACAGCCTGCACGGAGGGAGGCACGGAGGGAGGGATCGAGCTTGCAGAGGGGGCCCCCGCGGGTCAGTCCATGCTGCCGCGGCAGCAGAGGGGGCCCCGCGGCGGCAGCCAGCAGGTTTTTTTTTTTAAATTAAATTTTACTTTAGGCCGGGGGGGGGGGGTAGGACTGGTAATGGGCTATTGGGGGGGCGGGGGCTGGGACTGGAAATGGGTTGGGGGATTAAGGCTGGAGGTGGGCTGATGAGGTTAGGACTGGTAATGGGCTGTGGGCTGTTGGGGGGGTTAGAACTGGTAATGGGCTTTGGGGGGGGTTAAGACTGGTAATAGGCTGTGGGCTGATGGGGGCTGTCTGGTAATGGGCTATGGGGGGGCTAGGACTGGAAATGGGCTGGGGGGGTTAAGAATGGAGGTGGGCTGATGGGGTTAGGACTGGTAATAGGCTGTTGGGGGGGTTTAGAACTGGTAATGGGCTTTGGGGGGGTTTAGACTGGTAATGGGCTATGGGCTGATGGGGGCTGTCTGGTAATGGGCTATGGGGGGGCTAGGACTGAAAAGGGGCTGGGGGGGTTAAGACTGGAGGTGGGCTGATGGGGTTAGGACTGATAATGGGCTGTTGGGGGGTTTAGAACTGGTAATGGGCTTTGGGGGGGTTAAGACTGGTAATGGGCTGTGGGCTGATGGGGGCTGTCTGGTAATGGGCTATGGGGGGGCTAGGACTGGAAATGGGCTGGGGGGGTTAAGACTGGAGGTGGGCTGATGGGGTTAGGACTGGTAATGGGCTGTGGGCTGATGGGGGGGGTTAGGACTGGCAATGGGCTATGGGGGGCTGACTGGAAATGGGTTGATGGGGTTAGGACTGGAAGTGGGCTGATGGGGGGTTAGGACTGGTAATGGGTTATAGGGGGGGCTTAAACTGAAAATGGGGTGATGGGGGGTTAGGACTGTAAGTGGGTTGATGGGGGGCTAGGACTGGTATTGGGTTGGGGGGTTGCTAGGACTGGAAATGGGCTGACGGGTGGCTAGGACTGGAAATGGGCTGATGCAGGGACTAGAAGGGAATGGATGCTGGGTGAGGCTGGAACTAGAAGGGAGCTGATGTTGGGGGAGGATTAGAATGGGATGGGGCTGGAAGAGTAAAATGGAGAAGGGAAAAATATTTTGTGTGGGAGGGATAAAAAATCTACAATTGGCCGGGTATTGGGAGAGTAAGTGGGGATTTAGGATGGAGGGGTAAAATTTGAGTGGATGAAATAGGAATGAGGAAAGAGCAAAAGGAGAAAGATTAGTATGTTAAAGCAGATGTAGAGAGAGAATGGAAAAAAACTAGAAGAGAGAAGAAAGGACAAATGGACAGCAGACGATGGAGAGTTAGCAGAAGACACGAAGAAACCAGAAGAAAGTGGCTGGAGCAATTGCAGCTGAAAAAAATGCACAAAAGGTAGAAAAATATCTCTTTATTTTGAATTTATTAATTGGAATATGTCAGCTCTGGTAAATGTGCATCATTAACGTCTGCGCTTTGTTTAGTACAAGAGTAAATTAATGTATAGTTTTATTTCTACAGTGTTGTACATTCCAAGTTTGGCTTTTGGGATTCCCAGTTTAATTATTGTCTTCCTGTTTCTAAATTGTGATTACTTGTTTGGTGATGGTCTATGTTCTGCATGTGTAACTGAGCTGAGGTGTTCTGTTTATATAATTCCTATTTGACATTGCCACTTGTTCTCTTTCCCCAGTAGGTCATGTATTGTTGTTCTCTGAAATGTATTGGTTTAATATTTGCAGTGTTGCCTTTTGATTGGTAGAGTATGGTGCTTTGTGAGTCCTGGTAGTGCTGTTAGGATACGGCGGGTTTGCTATAGGTTCTAAATGGGCAGTGTTTGTAGTAGTTCCTAATGTGTCTGGCAGTTGGCACTGGATTATAGTAATGTAGAAATCTTTTAGTCTTTCTTTATCCATACACTCATTAAGAGGCACGTTTACTAAAAGTTAGTATATGGTAACATTATGCAAATATTTATGCAAATGAGGCCCCTTATGCAAATGAGGCCCACACCCCCCTTGGGCCGCCCCTGCTGGGGGCCCACAATTTTTGTTGGCGTAGGGCCTCACTCAAGGTAAATCCGGCCCTGCCTATTTGCATTATGGAATGATGCCCTTTGAGCCCAGTTCCATAACATGCATGTCCGGCACGTTCAGTCATCCAGATTATGCACAGGGCACAGTTGTACCGGATTCGGCAACCATGGGAGCTATAGGTTCCCGCGGCTACAGAATCCAGACATTTGGAAGGGCCGGCATGCACAGTATGCTGAGCAGGGAGATGTACAGCATGCTGCTCAATGCTCCTGCTGGTGTGCTGGTGCCATGGCATCCTTTCGCCCTGGCACCGGGATGCTCAGGAGGTGCATGTAAGGCCTGACAGCAGTAAGGAGCTCTTTCCTCCGTCATCCGACCCTTGGCGGGGTCAGCAGGGCCGGGCTCAGATAGCAGGAGCTCACCTGCCGTGGCTCCATTGTCCATAGGGTGCTGAATGCCCCGATCGCTAGGGGACCCGGCGCTTATTCCACCTCCGAGGTGGTATAAGCTGAGCATCCAAAGTACAGCCACCAGACATACAGAACCCTGACCGGAATAGACCCTGTATGACAGAGTGCTTTGGCCCGCTCCCTCTCCACCCCTCCCCTTCCTGCCCCCATCAAAGTACTAATGATAAACTGGAGAAATGAGGGCTAAATTGCAGCCATGGACATTATGTATTTACAATCCATGCAATCGCACATGTTCTAAAGATGATGCATACATTGCAGCCCCATCCATTCTCCTCCCTAACCCTGCCCAAGAACACACCTACACACATGTTGTGTACAACAAGTGTGTGTGTTCTTGTCACCATGCTTACCCCATGGAGTTATTTTAGAAAGGTCCTTTTATGAACATAAAACCAGGTTTTATGCATGCAAAAAGTTTAGAAAATTATCCCCATGTATGTACCTGCATCTTTTTTAAAACACATGCGCTCTTCACAGTTCTGCCTTCCCTCTGCCCAAACTACATCCCTGGGAATGCCTTCAGGCGGCCATGTAAAAGTAGATGCATTCTTTCCGTGTGCCTTCGTTTTACACAAATATTCTGCTGCTCGATTTTATAAAAGCCTTTTGCTACAAAAAACTAGGCCTTTTGCAATTCTTCATGCACACATCTACTCCTTCAGAACAGATGTAAATTTGTATGAAAGTCTTTGCACTTTTAGGGATACTTCTGATCACCTCTTTCAAGAAGTCAAATAGCTAAAGCAGTTTGTTGTATTGTTGGTGTTCTGGTGGAGGGATCGGACTGGGCGGGGTTCCTACCCTTTCAGTTTGGGATCAGATCGGGAGGGTGTAAGAGGGTAGAACCGATTGGCAGCCGTTGGACATATCACAGCCATGGCATTTGGCTTCATATCTTTGGCCTGGGCCCGTGTTCCTTGCTATGGCAGGTAGCGCAGATACTCCTGCGCTAGCTGCTGAGGCAGGGGACATGCGCCCCACATGCAGTAAGTGTCTGCCCTATACCCTAACTGCAGGGCAGATGCTGGGCACGTCCTCTGATTTTATCCTACAAGCTTTGCACTTACTGCACCTTAACCTTGCCAGTTAGTGCAGACATTACTGCGCTTTATGTACAAAGCAGAAAACAGCAAAACCTTTTCTTTTATAAGTGCATTAGGAACTTTATTGATTATGCGACGGACGATTGAACGTAGTGAATATGTAAAGGATTAATCTTTATGCTATGGAATGCTCATATTTTGATGATCTCTTGGCGGTTGTTAGCAATTCACCTTTTTAAAATACAGTAGACACTTTTTGGGACATTTCACATGGGATCCCTGTTATGAAATTATCTACCGCACTGATTAAAATATGGGCATGATGCCATGCCATGCATACGTTTACCCATGATGAGCAGAGGCATTCCCAGGGGCCAAACTAGGGTGCAGTTTGGACTGACATCCATACTTCAGGATTTTCCAGAGTGTGTGTTCATATATTTTCAGGAAACCTTTGTGCATGCTGAATAGTAGGTGTGGGGGGTGTTTTGGTGGGATAGTGTTCGAAGTGAAGCTTTGCATATACTTTCCCATTTGAAAACTCCTGTAGCTTATGCATGCATGTATTGACTGAAGAAGTTAGGAAGCTTCTTACAAAAGTGCCTCTTAAATATTTTAGTCGCACTAAGACAACCTTTGCTCTGCATAATCAAGCCGGCATCTTGATGGTGGGTAGCCAAGGCTGCGATTTCTACAAGGAAGTGTTATTTAGCTACACAGCCAAGAGGAGGCAGAGGCAGTGGTCCTGGTGGGCCAGAGAAAGAAGTTATGAAGCCAAATTGGCATGGGGAGATATTAAAGTGCAGTGGAAAGGGCCTCAGCAGTTTCCACCTGCTCCTTTTGGATTCCAGTTCAGTTGCAGCCAGGACAAGGATCTGGTGCCATGATCATTTTTTGTTCATAACTACCCAGAGGATTTCCTCTACTTTTCTATCTTCCCTTCCACCTCAATCCAACCAACACAGTGATGGTCCTTGATCAAGAGCAACAGACTATGATTCTCGCTGGCCCCCATCTAACATAGACCCTAAGTCTGGCCACTAGGTGTCACACTGCACATTGGCTGTGATTCCCCACCCCCAGGCTCTGTGAGTGCTGCTTTGGTAATGTCTCCGTTCCAGGCTCAAACCAAACCAAAATCACTCCATCAATGCCCAAACTTTCACATTAGGCTCATCCAATTTTTCAATGGAAGGCTGGCTTAGGAAGTGGAAGCCTGTCCTAGTAATGGAACCCAGATTTCCTTTTCATCAAGAGTATACGACTTGCCAAGGATGGCCCAAAGATCAGTATACGTATGTGATATCAAGAAGCCAAACTGAATCTAAACATAAACATTTGCAAGTTCAGCTACCGGGGCTAAAGTGACCAACCGCCCCCATAGTCCGTATTTTAAGGATTTGTCCCTGGAATCATATTACTTCAGTGGGGACGCCTAAACATCCCCTATTTTAAAACACGTGTCCCACTCCTACACTCCTGCACATTTGTACCAGCAGACCTCTCCACTCCAGCTGAAAGTTTCAAAAGGAAACTATTTATATGAGACTATTTCCATCAGAGACACAGAAACATATACACATGCATGCACTCTTTGTACTTCAGTCACACACACACATGCACATGCATTCATCCATCCTCCACCCCCAAAATCAGGTACACACATGCACACCAGCACTTTTCAGACAGACAGATTCTGTCTCCGACTGTTTACTGGTACTATGCTGCTTCTGCGCTCCTCTACTTCAATGCCCCCAGTTCTTGCTTTCGCCACTAGTTCCTTTCTCAGCCTGCAATAGCCTCCTTACACTTTACCCCATTCCTCTTACATTTCTACCCTTTCTCAGCAACCCCACTCACCCTTACCAAGAAACCCACTTATTCCACTGAATTTCTCCTAGACCCTGTGCAGAAAATCAGCCACCCTTCCTGTGACTAGTTCAGCCTTTCCATTGGCTGGAACCTACCACTTACTCTGCACAGTGAAGGAGGAGCACTGGCGAGCTGTAGAGCTAAACTCTAAAAGATATCCAGACAATTTAGACATCATTCTGACTAAGACAGCTACTTTACAAAGTTGTAGAATCCTAAAAAGAAACTCAAAACCCACCTCTTCCAAGAATTCTTCTCCCTGCCCCCTTAAGCCATCCCTCCCCTAATGCTCCCCACCTCTCTACTGCCACTTCCTACCCCACCACCCCCCCATATCTCTTTACCCCTGCCTCTGCCTAATGCCCTCTCTCAATAATCAACATGTAAATATGTAAATAGTTCATGGTTAAACTACACATGTTCATGTTCAAGAAGTTACTGTTCCATGTACAACAGCTGTGTTACACTGTTAGTTATGTTCCTTGTAAACCGTCTTGAATTGTAGAAAGATGGTATATAAAAGCAGATAAATAAATAAAATAATTTAGATGGTTGGCAATTCTAAACTCCTGAGTCCTCTGACAAATCTGGCTCTGCTTCCTCCCCAGGGCCCAGGCAAAATAGTCCCCTGTAAAATATTTATCTCCAAGTTATAATGCCCTGTTCAATGTAATTTCAGTTTGTTCAATGTAAACCGCACTGATGCAGAATAGCGCGGTATATAAGAGAATGTAAATAAATAAATAAATAACCATCAGTCAGACAAAGCCAGCCAATAGGGAGCAGGGGGATGTGGGAGCAGTAGCTAGGATACAGAAACCTTCCTTTCTCCCTTGTCCTGCAGCTCTGGAATATGGTGATTTTTTTTTTTTTTTTTGCTACAGCTATACAGACCTTCAGGAGAAAATATTGGGGGTGCTCAAGCACCCATAGCGCCCACAGAGCTGGCACCTATGATCCTGGGGCCAACATCAGTTTCAGTATCATGGTCAATGGTCAGCTAATTTCGTTGATTCTGTCATCTGTGTAGGCTCTTGGCTTAAGGTGTGTGTTTCTATTTCATCTTTAGACTTTATTTTCATTTTAAAATGCCGCAAAAAAGTGTGTTTTTAATGACCAACTACAAAATGTATGCCCGTTCATTAAGAAACATTCTGGTGATAGCAGGGTGTTTTATAACAAATGCCAGTCTTCCTTTTCAATCGCACATGCAGGAAAGGGTGACATTGTTCAGCAGTTAAGGATGGACAAACACAAGACAGTAGATATAAGTGCTTCTCCAAGTAGAACTGTGACTTCTTTTTTTAAAAGTCAAACTTTTGATGAGAAAACTCAGTCACTGACTACAACTGAGGGTACAAGGGCTTATCACTATGTTGTCCACAACCATTCTTTTCGTTCATCAGACTGTATTTGTTGTTAAAAAAAATGTTTTGCTGAAAAATACTCTTGTGCATGAGCCAAAATGGAAGCAATTGTTTGTAATGTTTTCATACCTGACTCTATTGATTCGCTCAAGAGAGACCTTTCTGAAACAAGGTTTTTTTAACAGATTTTTGTGATTGCTCAAACCATGGAAGCATTAAAGTGTATCCTATTTTAGTAAGGTACTTTCTTCCTGAGAAAGGAGTTCAGTAAAAGTTCTTGATGTCCATGAAGTGAAAGGCGCAACCTCTGACATTCTTTCCACATGCATTCTTGATACAGTTGAGTCCAATGGGCTAAGATCCAAAGTTTTGGCATTATGTGTTGACAATATCACCTTAAGGAAAAGGTGGTATATGAATACTGTTAAATAAATAAATAGCAATTGCAATTTTGGTGGGGCTGCTAGGAGGGGTAGTAACAATATTTTATACAAGCTGCAAAAAGATTTAGGAAGCAATTTAATTGGTACAAACTGTGCAGCTCACATTGCTCACAATTGTATCTGTACTGCTGCCGAATGCCTGCCATTTGACATTGAAGTTATTGTTGACAAGTTATTCAGAATTTTCACATTTATACAGTGAGAATTGAACTTAAAGAGATGTGTGACTTTGTTGAGGGTGAGTTATCAAAAGTTCCTCGGATATAGTAACACTAGGGGGTATGTTTACTAAAACCCCGGTAAAGTGCGGGTGCCATATAAGGAGTGGGCGTTTCGCGCTGAAGAAGGAAATGCATGATTTGCATATGCGCTAAGGTGCGCGGCGCCCATATGCGCCCCTTACCTTAGCGCATCAGATGGCTGCGCGGGAGGCATATGTGGTACACTGATGGGCAAGCAGAAGAGCAGAGCCACAGCACAATGGTTAAGACACCTACCAATGGTGCAGGGATCAGGGGATCGATCCCCCACAGAGGCCAATAAAGACAGCTGGCTGATGCAATAATTTAGGTGGCAGTGAAATAATGAGCAGCATAAGGCGGCGCACTAATGTTGTGGAGGCAGTCGAATACTGGGTGGCATAAGGCAGCGTGCTTATTGTTTTAGGAGACATCTCAATAAGGGACGGCATAAGGCGGCGCGCTGCTGAGCAAACAGAAGAGCAGAGCCACAGCACAATGGTTAAGGCACCTACCAATGGTGCAGGGATCAGGGGTTCAATTCCCCAAAGTGCCCAATGAACAAGGCTGGCTAAGGCATTATGTATTATGGGCATGAGTGCTGTAGGGGGCATGTTATTTTAATTATCATTACTAGCAAACGCACCCTCAAAGCGTGTTAACATGAGGCGCCCCATAAGGCACATTGTAAAGTGCACTGTCCGCCAAGGCACCCTAGAATGTAGCTTATAGGGCGCTTTAGAGGGTGCCGTATGAGGTCCTGCAAGGTCAGAGCACTGTTTATGATGGCAGCACTGTGCAGTTTAAGGAATGAAAAGCATTAGTAGGTGCACTGACATACAAGGCAGAGCAGCAGTGCAGCATAATGGTTAAGGCACTGACTGCTGATACAGGGGTCATGACTCCCCAGGGTGCCTAATACGTAAGGCTGGCTGTGGCATCAGCTTTGCAATGTGCATATTTTTTCCTGCAGCACTGTATGTTTATTTTATTAATTGCTGCCAGAAAACACGCCCTCACGTGCCGTAAGTGAAGGTGCCGTATAAGGCACCCTATAAGGCACTCCATAGGGCACATTATAGAGTGCACTGTCCGCCATGGCACCCTAAGATGTCTCCTATAGGGCACTCTATAAGTTGTGTCACAGGATAATGTATAGGGCACCTTATATGGACGGGAACCATAAGGTGCTCTATAGGGTGCCCTATGGAGCCCCCTCAGAAGCACCCTATGGGTACAGTACGCTGAGGGTGTTTTTGCTGGCATCAAAATATGTACATTAAAGAAAAATAATGCTTTGGAAAACCCTATCAAATAACCCCACTGTGGGTTTGAACCCATGATCGCTGGCTTCACAAGCAGTGAAGTAACCATTGTGCTACAGCTCTATAGCTGGTAGCAAGCCCCTGCCTGGCTGCAAAGAGCCTGCACGTCACCGCACAGTCTACTGTGCTCACCAGGATAGGGTTAGCCCACCAGTACCCATGATACACTGCACATGCAAATCAGCTGTCCACAGATGAACACAAGATGGGGAATGCACCCCCACAGCACCTCGGCCTGGTAGGGGGTACTGACCGGGTGTTTTACTGGCACAGAGTACCTACACACCGTCACATTGTGCGTTTACTGTGCTCACTCTGAGTGTGCGATGAGGTGCCTACGACCAGGTCCACAACACCTTCCATGGCTGATGGAGGCCCAAAGCAGCGTTAATGTGTAAGATAGGTAGTGTCTGTCTCAGTCAGGTGTAGCCCCCATGGATCCCCAGGTGGGATATGCACACACCACACACACTTTCTTCTTCTCCCCCCCTCCCCCCAGGGCGGCAAACATTGTCTCCCATCAATAGATCCACCTTATACCTCCCTGCAACAGTGGCATTAGAGTAGAACATCAACCCTAGTCCTGCTGAGGTACAGACACCCCACAGGGCAGTCAATGCAGCTCTATACACATCCATAACACAATAGCAGATAGGCATTAGACCAGGTTATGGTAAGCTGCACCCCACCACTATCTGATATTCTCCTGCAGTACACCATCAGCCACTGCACCCTGCAAACCACTCCATCTGGACACATACCAGCTACAAACAGTCTGCTAGCTAGTCCATAGTGCATGCTCCCAGTGGAGATACATGCACCCAGAACTGGGATGTCAGCATACACAGCACACAGATAAATCAGTGACTGGGCTCCAAAAGGACACCCATATATATCACATGAGAGAAATACTATATAGCACTATGGGTGTGCCTAGCCATGCTGTGTTCACTGAACAGTCAGGGTGAGAGTGATCTCTCAGCAGGACATACTGAGGTCACCCTGTCTGTGTAGGTGGTGGCCGGGCACCACAATGTCCCAGTCAGTGCCCTATGCCCTGTGCAGATGCACCCTGGCAAGGCCACCCTGTCCGGCCTACACCCATGGTACCTTGCTCCTCATTATGCACATTGGCAGCCCAATACTGGCAACATTGCTGGCAGTGTGGGCTGTGGAAGGTGTTTGCAGCCACCACACACTGGATAGACAGACAGCCACCCCCACACCTATGCCAGCATTGTGCTACTATAGAGGGGTTCAGCAGCCATACCCACCACACCAGTCATGGACACAGTACATGCATGGATATGGTATGCATTACTGTTGGGGGTCACATCCCAGGGTGCTAAACACTGTCAGAGACCAGACCTGCAGCACACACCGCAGACATCTGAATGATTGCTATGGTGGAGCTCAATGAGCAAACTGTGCTTTACGTAGGACTGGAGATCTGCCAGTTATCATAGGAAACGTTTGATAGCTGTGTACCATATACCCAGGTGTAGGGTGGCATTGCAGAGGTTTGCAACTGCTAGTATTGGAAGATACAGGCAAAGCCCAATGTCCTGCCTCTCCAGGAGGCATTGGCCAATGGGGCCTGTGGGTGTGTGTGTGGGTGTGTCTGGCCCTGTTGGCTGCTGCTCTACGGCAGGGTTTCCCAACTCCAGTCCTGGTGTTCAAAACATTGTTCGGGTTTTCATGCTGTCCCTCATAGATATGCATGAGCTACATCTGCATACCATGGGGGTGGTGCATAGCTATGCAGCACAGGCATCATTATTAGAGGCAGCATGGAACCTGAATGGTGTGGGGCCCTCCAGGACTGCATTTGGGAGACTCTGCTCTAGGTAATGCGCCTGTTTATTGTGTCTGAGATTGGTGTGGTAAAATATAAACGTATGAACCATGCATATGGTCTTAGCTATACAGTTTTGTCCTTACTATCACGCAATAGTTGTGGGTAAAATATGTGGACTGGATTGGCAGTAGCCCCAGCTGGGATTTGAACCTGTGACCTTCTGTTGTTACACACACTGTCTGTGTGCACTGCACCACTGTGTTGGCACAGATATGCTGTGTTCCCTGGGGATTCCATGACTGTACATCCAACAGAGCCTGTCTGTTGTGGTGGACGGTGCCAGCCTGCACAGGCCTAGGCCACTGTCTGCTTTGGTTTGCAGCCACCGCCCCCCTCCACCACCTGTACCCTTCCGCCAACATGCAGACATGTCCCTATCTGGGAAAAACACATGACCTGAGTGAGTTGTAGCACTCCAGGACTGAATTTGGGGGACTCGGCTGTAGGTAATGCCCATTGTTATGGTTTGTGTGTGGTGTAGGGTAAAATATAGGTGTTGGGACCATGCTTATGTTCTCTGCAATACAAGAGTGTCTGTACTCTCACTGTTTAGTGGTGGGTAAAGCTATGGGGACTGGGTTGGCAGGAGCCCCAGCTGGGATGTGAACCTGTGACCCTCTGGTTCTACAGGTACTGGCTGTGTCCACTGCACCACACTGTGGCCACAGAGATAGTGCAGTCTCTGGAGATAGGAAACCTGGCCGCAAGTGTCAGACACCCTGCTCTGCACAATTTTACTGTGTGCTCGTTTACCTTGTATGGGGACACGGGTGCACATAAAACTCAGATATGCCCTTCAAAAAAAGGGGAGAAAAATATAACAACAAGCTGGGCAACAGTGATATCAATGGGCAACCTGAAATACACTCCCAGGAAAGCTCGATTACATTGCAGTGCTTTTGAAAGAGTCTTCGAAGCGTAGACCCTTCCAAAAATCATTTCTATTTTTTGGGGCTTTCCTGGGAGTGTTTGTTATTGTTGCCCATTAATAGCACTGTTGCCCAGCAGGATTATAATTTATTTGGAATTTGTTGTGGCCATTTTCAATTTATATTTGCATTTTTCTTCGGTGCACATTTATCACACTGCTCACGTTGTTTAGGTTTCCCCGTTTTTGCTGTACATTGCTGACGTAAATGGTTTCTCTTCCCTTTAAATGCGCTCTACCGCGAGTGTTTCACTCGCGGTAGTTTTTACATATAAATTCGGCCCCGCTCCTGTGCGGGGAGCCTCTCCCCTCCCACTCTCCACCCATTGACCCCGTCTCTTCGCCCCTCGGGGGCCTTCCTCCGCCCTCCGTTAGCCTTTCCCCGCCTCTATCGCACATCAGCGCACCGCAAACGTGCGCGTTTTCATCGCACGTGTGCGGGGCCCTTTAATGTGACACGCACGCGTGCGGGGCGCTTAAGAGCACTTAAATGCATCATTTTAGAGCGCTCAAGTGCGCCCCGCACAAGTGCGCAGTTTAGTAAACATACCCCTAGGTGTCTGGCTTTACTACTAGCCATAGAGAGGTTAATTAAAATGTTCCAACCAGTGAAATCATATTTTCTGAGCCAGGAAAAATGCCCAGTTATCATCAAAAACCTTTTTGAGAATAAATCAGCAGAGGTTTGGCTGTACGTTCTGCAAAGTCAGGCTGTGATTTTCCAAAATACAACTTTGAAAATTGAGTCTCAGAAAATCTCAGTGATAGAAGTGGCTGGAGTAATCAGTGACCTTAGAAACAAGTTAGTAACTAGGAAGAATGAAGTGTTTTCACCTCTGGAAATCAGAAAGAAGGTAAAAGAAGAAGAGGGCAGCATTGATGAAGTGGATTTCAAGCAATCTGTGTCTTCTTTCTACACCACTTGCGTTGATTACTTGGATCAGTGGATCACTCACTTCCAGGAGCTGGGGAAACAAAAGTGGACTCTCCTTCAAAAACAACTGGAGTGATGTGAGCTAGAGTCGTCTTTAGAATACACTTTGTCTACAAGACCTGGCCTAGAGTCAGTAGTAAATGATAAAAATTTATGTAAACTAGTTGAATTTTATTTATGTTTTCCAGGTTCCAATGCTGCAACTGAAAGGTGCTTTTCATCATGAACAAAGGGGTATGTTTACTAAACTTCATTAGTGCAAATCGCGTTAGGAGCCGCGTTAGTGAAAGAAAAGACAAAAAAGGACATGGGCGGGACATCGTAATGACTAACGCGCGTTCCAAAAACTAACGAGCGTTACAGGGCGCCGTGGCGTGTTACTGCACGTTAATCATATGAAGGCATACAGACACAAATCATTAACACAGAGCTGTAGCACAATGGTTAGTGTACTCACTGCTGTTATAGGCAGCATGGGTTTGAGTCCCCAGTTTGCCTAACGCAGAATGCTGTCCCAGCACATAGGGAATGAGGAGGCATGTTTTTCTTTACGTTCAGTAGTTGTTAGTGAAACACACTCTCGCAGTGCGCATAGCCATGTACGTTGGTACGTGCGTGGCTGCATGCGTTGTTACGGGCGTAGCCCCGTGCGTCGGTATGTGGGTTGGTACGTGCGTACAATCGTGCGTGGGTACGTGTGTTTTTACCAGCGTGGGCACCTTATAGTACAGACACTTTAGGGTGTCTTGCACCTATGCACTATGCTAACAGATGTACGTGTGATGGCCTATGGTTTATCAGAGCCTGAGAGCAGGCACTGGAGCTTCCCAGGGTTGGATTGTGCCAGTCACACCCATGATGCACTGCACATGCAAATCAGCTGTCCACAGATACACACCATGGGGAATGCACCCCCACAGCACCTCGGCCTGGTAGGGGGGAGTGACCATGTGCACCCCCACAGCACCTCGGCCTGGTAGGGGGTACTGACCGTGTGTTGTACTGGCACAGAGTAGCTACACACCATCACATTGTGCGGGTACTGTGCTCACCCTGAGGGTGCAGTGAGGCGCCCAGCACCAGGTCCACAGCACCGTCCATGGCTGAAAGAGGCCATGGCACAGGTCCAAAGCAGTGTTAATGTGTGAGATAGGTAGCTTCTGCACAAACACCTTGCAGTCAGACATTGCCCCCATGGACCCCCCCCCCCCCCCCGAGCGCAGCAAACAGGGTCTCCCAACAATAGATCCACCTTCTACCTCCCTGCAAAGGTGGCAGTAGAGAGGAACATCAACCCCAGTTCTGATGAGGAACATACCACCCCCCCCCCCCCCCACAGGGCAGGCACCGCAGCTCTGCACACAGACAGACATCAGGCCTGGATATGGTAAGCTGCACCCCACCACTATCTGATATACTCCTGCAACAAGCCATCAGCCACTGCACCCTGCAAGCCACTCCATCAAGACACATACCAGCTGCAAACAGTCTGCTAGTTAGTCCATAATGCATGTGCCCAGTGGAGATGCATGCACCCAGAACTGGGATGTCAGCATACACAGTAAGCAGATAAATCAGTGACTGGGCCCCAAAAGGAAACCCATATCTATCACATGAGAGAAATACTATATAGCACTATGGGGGTGCCTAGCCATGCTGTGGTCACTGCACAGTCAGGGTGAGAGTGATCTCTCAGCAGGACATACTGAGGTCACCCTGTCTGTGTAGGTGGTGGCCGGGCACTAAAATGTGCCTGTCACTGCCCTATGCCCTGTGCAGATGCACCCTGGCCAGGCCACCCTGTCTGGCCTATACCCATGGTACCTTGCTCCTCATTATGCACATTGGCAGCTCACTACTGGCAACATTGCTGGCAGTGTGGGCTGTGGAAGGTGTTTGCAGCCACCACACACTGGATAGACAGACAGACACCCCCACACCTGTGCCAGCATTGTGCAACTATAGAGGTGTTCAGCAGCCATACCCACCACACCAGTCCTGGACACAGTTCAGGCATGGATATTGTACACAAGACTGTTTGGGGTCACTCCCCATGGTGGTACGCACTGTCAGAGACCAGACCTGCAGCACACACCACAGACAGCAGAATGATTGTTATGGTGGAGCTCACTGAGCAAACTGTGCCTGATGTAGGAATTGATATCTGCCAGTTATCACAGGAAACGTTTGATAGCTGTGTACCATATACCCAGGTGTAGGGTGGCATTGCTAAGGTATGCAACTGCTAGTATTGGGAGATACAGGCAGGGCCCAATGTCCTGCTTCTCCAGGAGGCATTGGCCAATGGGGCCTGTGGGTGTGTCTGGCCCTGTTGGCTGCTGCTTTACGGCAGAGTTCCCCAACTCCAGTCCTGGTGTTCCAAACCTGTTCGGGTTTTCATGCTGTCCCTCATAAATATGCATGAGCTACATCTGCATACCATAGATATGCAGCACAGGCATCTTTATTAGAAGCAGCATGGAACCTGAATGGTGTGGGACCCTCCAGGACTGCAATTGCGAGACTCTGCTCTGGGTAATGCGCCTGTTTCTGATGTCTGTGTTTGGTGTGGTATAATATAGGCGTATTAACCATGCGTATGTTCTCTGCAATAAAGGGGTGTCTGTACTAACACTGTTTGGTGGTGGGTAAAACTATGGGGACTGGGTTGGCAGGAGCCACAGCTGGGATTTGAACCTGTGACTCTCTGGTCTTACAGGCACTGGTTGTGTCTGTTGCACCACACTGTGGCCACAGAGATGGTGCAGTCCCTGGAGTTAGTTAAAGCGGCCTGACGAGTCAGAAACCCTGCTCTGCTCAGGTTTACTGTGGGCTCATTTACCTTGTATGGAGACAAAGGTGCACATAAACCTCAAAACAGACCTCAAAAAAAGGGGCAAACACCCATAACCAAGCTGGGCAACAATGATATCATTGGGCAACATTACACACCACTCCCAGGAAAGCTCCATCACAATGAAATGATCTTTGAAAGGGTCTACGGAGCGTAGACCCTTCCAAACATCATTTCTTTCTTTGGTGCTTTCCAGGGAGTGTTGTTCATTGTTGCCCATTGCTATCACTGTTGCCCAGCTGAATTGTGCTTTTTGAAATGTTTCTTGTGGTCATTCTTAAGGTTTTATGTGAACTTTTGGTCTTTGCACATGTATCACACTGCTCACGTTTTGTAGGTTTCCCCGGTTTTGCTGTACATTGCTGACGGAAATGGTTTCTCTTCCTTTTAATATGCCTTTAACGACAGGTTTTCATTCGCGTTGGAATTGAACTCAGAAATTCAGCGCGTTAGTATGAGGGGAGCCTCTCCCCGCCCACTCTCCGCCCATTGACCCCTTATCTCCGCCCACTCTCCGCCTTCTGCGCTGTTTTAACACGCCGCGGAGGTTTACGATCGTTAACTGCGGTTAACGCGCGTAAAGTACGTTTAACGATCGTTAGCACGTCAGAACGCGCGTTCGGACGTGCTAACGATCGTTAAACGTACTTTACGCACGTTAATCACGATTACCGCACTTTAGTAAACATCCCCCAAAGTGTGGTCTTCTTGCATGTAGAGACTCTCAAATGTCTAATGATTGTAAAGTGCAATTTTGAGTTGAGTTGCCCAGAATGTTTTAATAATCTTAGTGGAAATTTGCTGTTTTGAAGAAAATTCACTCTGTAGAGAAGTACAACAAGTAGGCCTGATTGGCATATTTGTAAGTAAAGTTATAAACCTAGCCTAATGGTTAAAGTTTTGTTTTTTTAGTGCCATCAAGTCAGTGTTGACTCATAGTGACCCAGCTACCTCTGGGCTTTCTTGGCAATGTGTCACCAGAAGTAGATTGCCAGGCCTTTTCTTCTGAGCAGGGCCAGCCCGTCCATTGTGCGATAATGTTGTTCGCACAGGGCCCCGCGCTTCAGGGGGCCCCGCGCGAACACCATTAATGCACAATGTGGATGGCTACAGAGGGAGCCGGGGAAGCCCACACGAGGCCCCGGCTCCCTCTGCACAGCTGCTAGCATGAGGAGTCTTTTCCCTCACGCTAGCGGCTGCATCTGTGAAGCCGTGAATACTGGGAGAGGTTAAAGGCATTGCCCTTTAACCTTTTCCCAGCATTCCCAGCTTAACAGATACAGCCACTAGCATGAGGGAAAAGACTCATCACGCTACTGGCTGTGCAGAGGGAGCCGGGGCCTCGTGCAGGCTTCCTCGGCTCCCTCTCCAGCCCTTTAGATGCCCACGGGACTGTTCGGGGGGGGGCTAGAACTGGATGAGCTATGATGGAGGGAGGGGGAACTGGGGCTGCAAATGGGCTCTAATGGGGGGGGCTAGGACTGAAAAGGGGCTGTGATGGGGGGGGCTAGGACTGGATGGGCTGTGATGGAGGGGCTAGGACTGGATGGGCTGTGAAGGGGGGGACTTGGATTGGAAATGGACTGTGATGGGGGGGCTAGGACTGCAAATGGGCTGCAATGGTGGGGGGGGCTAGAACTGGAAATGGGCTGTGATTGGGGGAACTTGTACTGGAAATGGGCTGTGATGGGGGGGCTAGGACTGGAAATGCGCTGACAAGGCGGCTGGAAATTGGCTGATGGGGGAGCTTGGAGTAGAAATGGGCTGATGGGGAGCTGTAATGGAGCTGGAAAAGACATATGGGGGGATAGGACTGGAAATGGACTGATGGGGGCTGGAATAGTACTGGAAATGGGCCGATGGGGGCTGGAATAGGGCTGGAAATGGGCTGACAGGGGGCTAGGATTGGAAATGGGCTGATGGGGGAGCTTGGAGTGGAAATGGGCTGATGGGGGGGCTGGAATGGAACTGGAGAAGAGCATATGGGGGGCTAGGACTGGAAATGGGCTGATGGAGGCTGGAATAGGACTGGAAATGGGTTGACGAGGGGGCTAGGATTGGAACTAGAAAAGAGCATATGGGGGGCTAGGACCGGAAATGGGCTGATGGGGGGAGCTTGGACTGAAAATTGGTGATAGGCTGGAATAGGAGTGGAAGCGGGCTGAAGGGAGTTGGAATAGGGCTGGAAATGGGCTGACAAGGGGGCTAGGATTGGAAATTGGCTGATGGGGGAGCTTGGAGTGGAAATGAACTGATGGGGGGCTGGAATGGAACTGGAAAAAAGCATATGAGGGGCTAGGACTGGAAATGGGCTTGGGAGATTGGGACTAGAAGGAAGCAGATGTTGGGTGGGTCTAGAGCTATAAGGGAGCTGATTTTGGGGAGGACTAGAAAGGGTTGGGGATGGGGAATGAGAATGGAGAGGGGAAAATATATTTTGTGTGGGAGGGAAGAAAAGTCTACAATGGGCTGGGTATTGGGAGAGTAAGTGGGGATTGAGAATGGAAGGGTGAAATTTGAGTGGATGATAAAGGAATAAGGAAAGAAAAGGGGGAAAGAGCAAAAGGGAAAGATCAGTTTGTTAAGGCAGATATAGAGAGAGAATGGAAAAAATCTGAAAGAGAAGAAAAGACAAATGGATAACTCGCAGAAGACACGAAGAAACCAGAAGAAAGTGACTGGAGCAATTGCAGCTGAAAAATAAAATCCCAAACAGAAGGTAGAAAAATACTTTTTATTTTGAATTTATTAACTGGAATATGTCAGGTCTGGAAAGTGTGTATTGCTAACATCTTCATGTGTTTGCTTGGTGCAAGCGGAAATTAATTTATAGTTTTATTTCTCCAGTGTTGTACATTTCATGTTTGGCTTTTGGGGTTCCCAGTTTAATTATCATCTTCCTATTTCTAAATTGTGATCCCTTGTTCTTTGTGTGGTGATGTAGCAGTGAAGTGCAAACAACGAATAACACCAGGAGTCAATTGCAGGGTCCAAGCCAACTTATTGTGCACAGGCTCAGACAGGAGCGTGTCCAAAAGAGACTGAGCAAAGGAGTACAGGAGCAAATTCCTTAGATACAATTTTACAATTTGATAGAGGCAAACTTTCTATTGGTCCCAACGCCCCTCACACCTATCCAATCGGTGACCCTCTCTGGGCCCCATTCCCTGTTCCCCCTTCTCAAGCTGTTCTAACAAAGGCATAGTCTTAGACATGATTACATTTCTACTTCAAGGACATTTCTAGCTCAGAGAATGCAAGGACAATCCAAGCATAATGAACTTGTACAAACTTCATAGGGGGAGAAAAGGGACTTTCAAAAGCAGTTTAAAGCAGATTTTTAAACTCTGGTTCTTTTCAGCACTAATCCCAGGTGGGGGTTGAAATCCAGGCCTAGGTTGAGGCTACAGCCTACCACATTCCCCCCTTTGATTATCCTTACCCCTCCTAAAAAGGGGTGAGGAAAAAATCACATATCATGTCCCTCTTAAACTGATGCTTCCTCCTGAGGCAAGGCCTGATACTTCCACATAGCTAGTACCCTGGCCGCTGTCTTTCGTTCAACTGTACTGTCAATGATTGAGGTGACCATACGCAGGCAAAGGGGTAGGAAACATGGAAGGAGTAGACACATAGCTATCATTAGTAAAACAGCGAATACAATAGTCTGCAAACCTAAATCCCCAGGACCCATCATTTGCCCATGTGGCTGGTCCATAACATGTGATACAAGGAGATATATCAGTGGTCATTCTAAGGGGCCCCGGGCTACCGCAAGTACAACATAGATACATAGATATATCAGGATTACAATATCTCAATGAGTTTGTCTAGAAATTGCAAATTCTTCACTTAAGTTCTCTTCTTCCACAGCTTCCACCATACGTAGACCTGTCAGCTTCCGGTAGGTGACAGGAGTAGGGTTGTAGATTCCTCAAGCTTCTGCTGTACGTGGACCTGCCTGCTTCTGGTAGGTGGCAGGAGTAGGGCTGTAGATTCTCACAGCAGTGATTTTCGTCACAGCGTGAGTTGCAACGGTGATCCTGGGTGGTCTGTTGAAGTCCAGAGACTGGATTTGGTGGTTGCTGCTCACTTCACCCAACTGTGGTGGATCCAAGGTTCAAGCTCTGCAACTTTAACTGCTGTATGGGTTGACAGTATGACGACGTAGGGTCCTCTCCAGTGAGGTGCTAACGGTTCCTTCCTCCACTCCTTGATCCACACCGAGGTTCCAGGCTTGAAGGGATGCAGTGGTTCAGTCAGATTGATGGGCAGTTGGTCTTGTACCCAAGCATGGAGACTCTGCAAGACAGAACCTAGAGCCAACAGCTCTTGTCTAGTGATTTTGGACCCAATCTGATTCATATCCCCCTTTATCCCCTGGACAATGGGCGGAGGTCGCCCATACAAAATCTTGAATAGGGAAGCTCCTAATGACTTGGGGGGGGGCTGAACGTATCCTGAGAAGGGCTATAGGAAGGACCTGAGGCCACTTCAGGTGAGTTTCCTAGCAGAGTTTAGACAACTGAGACTTCAAGGTGCGGTTCATACGCTCTAACGTCCCTGAGCTTTGGGGTCTGTAAGCTGAATGTAATTTCCATTGCACTTGTAGAGCTTGGGCCAACTGCTGAGTTACTTGAGATACAAATGAAGGACCATTGTCCGATCCCATGACTAGTGGCATACCAAACCGGGGAATAATTTCATGGAGTAGAACTTTGGTGACTTCCCTGGCTTTCTCAGTCCTGGTGGGGAAAGCTTCCACCCACCCAGAGAATGTACAAACCAGGACCAACAGATAACAATATCCGTTTGTACGCGGCATTTCAGTAAAATCCACTTGGATATTCCCCATGGGGGTAACTCCTACTGATTGGACTCTCGGGGACCGGTTAGGACTCTGCCGGGCATTGTTCTTTGCACAAGTTAAACATCTACGGGCTACTGATGCTGACAAGGGTCCTAATAACGGGATACAGAAATGAGGTCTAAGGGCTTTTTCCATCGCTGTTTTCCCATAATGTGTGGCTTGGTGGAAAGCATGGACAAAGGCTGGACCTATGGCTTCAGGGATTACAGTTGGACCCGGAGGCTGACCACCTACCGGCAGTGGTAGCACTATCAATCCGGTCTCTGTTAACACTCCCCCTTCCTCCTGACAGAAATAGTCTAATTCTCTGGAGGTATATCGGGGAGTCCATGCACTGAGGGGTACCGGAAATAATGCTGCCTGGACTGGGGTATTGGGGGCAGGAACTTGTCCAGCTATGGCCACTTCTCGAGCAGAAGCGTCAGCAAACCTATTTCCCTGTGAAACTTCTCCTTTCCCTGCCTGATGACCTCGGCAGTGCATCACTGCGACTTGTTTGGGGGCCCATACAGCATCTAGTAGGGTCAATATCTCGGGACCATATTTGATAGACTTGCCTCCTAAGGTTATTAACCCGCGTTCCTTGTACAGGGCTCCATGGGCGTGTAATGT
This sequence comes from Ichthyophis bannanicus, assembly GCA_033557465.1. Taxonomy (NCBI): domain Eukaryota; kingdom Metazoa; phylum Chordata; class Amphibia; order Gymnophiona; family Ichthyophiidae; genus Ichthyophis; species Ichthyophis bannanicus. The sequence goes on along the minus strand of CM066035.1, from coordinate 873,327,242 downwards.
TGTGAAGGCATATTTGGAGTCTGTGTACACATTCAAGCGAAGCCCTGTCCCTATTATCAGTGCCCTAGTGAGGGCTATCAGTTCAGCCTTCTGCGCTGAGGTTTCTGGGGCCAGAGCAGCTGATTCAATTACCGTGTCCAGGGTCACTACTGAATAGCCAGCACAACGCCGTCCATTGATGACAAGACTACTTCCGTCCACAAAGAAAGTCTGTTCAGGGTTATTCAGTGGAAGATCAGTTAGATCAGGACGACTGGAGAACACAGTGTCCATAATTTCCAGACAGTCATGGTCAGGGGGGCCGGAGCCAACCAGCAACAACGTGGCAGGATTCAGAGCCTGACTGACGATCAACTGTAGCCGGGGGTTTTCACATAACATGCTTTGGTATTTTAACATTCGTGAATTGGTGAACCAATAATTCCCTTTGTGTTCCATGAGGGTCAGGACAGAATGCGGTACCATAACTTGGAGATCCTGACCCAGAGTAAGCTTGTCAGCTTCTCCCACCAGGAGGGCTATAGCTGCAACAGCTCTCAAGCAAAGCGGCCATCCCTTTGCAACGGTATCCAGTTGTTTTGATAAATAAGCTACAGGTCGCTGCCAGGATCCAAGAGGTTGAGTCAATACATCAAGAGCATTTCCACTTGACTCATGGACATAAAGGCGAAATGGTTTCTGTACATCTGGCAGACCCAAAGCTGGTGAGGACATTAATGCTGCTTTCAAGGATCGGAAAGCTACATCCTGTTCAGGTCCCCATTCCAAGGGAGATCGCTCCATTCCTTTGGTGGCCTGATACAATGGCTTTGCCAACAGCGCAAAGTTGGGTATCCATATTCGGCAATAGCCTGCAGCTCCCAGGAAAGCCCTCACCTGCTTTCTGGTGGTTAGGGTAGGGATGCGACACACAGCTTCCTTACGCTCTGGTCCTAGCCGCCAAATCCCGCTAGACAGATGGAATCCCAGATATTTAACCTCAGTTTGGCACAACTGAGCCTTGGCCCTTGAGACCTTGTATCCAGCTTCATTCAGGAGGTGCAAGAGATCACTGGTGCCTTGCATGCATTCACTTCTGGAGTTGGTGGCTATCAGCAGATCATCCACATACTTGAGAAGGACTCTTTTTCCTGGAGTAACAGAGTAACTTGAAAGGTCCTGATTGAGGGCAGCACTGAAGAGGGTAGGCGAGTTCTTGAATCCTTGGGGTAGCCGAGTCCAGGTGAGTTGGCCTCGCCTTCCTGTAGTAGGGTCATCCCACTCAAAGGCAAACAGAAGTTGGCTGGCTGGTGCTAAGCGTACACAGAAGAAAGCATCCTTCAAGTCCAGGATGGTGGAGTGAGTAGCCTCAGCGGGGATCAGTCCCAGGAGAGTGTAGGGGTTTGGCACCACCGGATGTATGGTTACAACTGCATCATTCACTCGTCTCAAATCCTGCATTGGGCGGTAATCACCTGTCCCAGGCTTTTTGACTGGGAGGAGGGGGGTATTCATGGTGATTGGCACTTCCTTAGAAGTCCATACTTCAATAATTTCATTAGATGACGATGAATGCCTTCAATTGCTGGTCATGGAAGAGGGTATTGTCTCACATGCACTGGTTCCGCTCCTGGTTTGAGAGTGACGAGAACAGGGGCTACATTTTTCGCTAGGCCCGGAGGATTATCCTCCGCCCATACCTTGGGCGGAGCCAGAATATTGGCAGGTATACGGGGACTGGCTGACTTGGGCGGAACTGTACTATAGAGCCGCCATTCTTCTTCACGGGGGACAGTCAACACCATCAGGCTAGCAGATCTTGAGTTCAGAGTCATTTCCATTCTTCCCCCTTCAGTAAAGGATATCTGCGCCTGGAGCTTGGCAAGCATATCTTGGCCCAAGAGGGGGATTGGGCATTCAGGCATGTACAGGAACTGGTGTGTTATCTTCCATCCCCCTAATTCACAGGTGCGGTTCTGCAAGAAAGGTTTGGTGGCCTGTATACCAGTGGCTCCGACAATAGTAATGGATCGAGAAGACAGAGGGGCCACTGGTTTTGCCACTACAGAGTGTTCAGCCCCCGTATCCACCATGAAATCCATATATTGGTCCCCAATTTTCATACTGACCATAGGCTCCTGGGGACCCAGAGGAAACTTGGAGCCCGGTCTGGCCTAGCACCCATCCGAATTGTAGCCCTCTCCGGCCGCCACTTCCTCCATAGCTACTTCCTCTTCTCGTTGAAATTGGTCAAGACGCATTTCTCCATACCTCTGGAATCGTCCCCCTGCTCTCCCAGCGCTCCCACCTTCGGGAGGCGGAGTCACGATATGGGCATTCATTTCTCCAATGTCCTTCTTCCTTGCAGTAGGCACACTGATTCGGGCCTACCAGGGGCTGGCCATTTCCTCGGCCCCTTCCACGTCCTCGAGTCCTTTTATTAGGAAAACCTCCTCCTCGTCGTTCAACTAAATCTGCAGCAAGGAAATCAGCTTTCTTCCTCATCTTACGTTCACTTTCCTTCTGACGCTCTTAGTCACGATTCACAAACACTTTCTGTGCAACTTCCATTAACTGGGCCGCATTCATGCCCGCAAATCCTTCAAGCTTCTGCAGTTTCCGTTTGATGTCTCCCTGGGACTGACCCACAAAGGCCGCATTTACCATGTGCAGATTTTCCGGGGCTGCTGGATCATATGGGGTATATAGTCAATAGGCTTCAGTTAATCATTCATAGAAGGCCGCTGGGCTCTCATCTAAACGCTGGATGACTTCGGATACTTTTCCAATATTCATGGCTTTCTGGCCTCCTTTCTTCAGGACCTGCAAGAGAGCTTGGCGGAACCGATTAGGGGACACCGCCCCGTCCACACTGTTTGGATCCCACTTGGGATCATCATTTGGAAAATCCGCGGCGACTGCTTGCCGAGGATCTAGACCTGTCTCTCCTACAGGATTTTCTTCTAACCATCGGATGGACGCTTGCACAATTCGTGCTCGCTCTTCGGTACTGAAGAGAGTGGACAGGAGCTGGTGACAATCAGACCAGGTAGGCTGATGGGTCTTCACAATACTAGACATTAATTCGATCAAATCCTGGGGCTTCTCAGTATAGGAGGCATAATGCATCTTCCAGTTCAGTAAATCAGTGGTGGAAAAGGGCACATAAACGAGACTAGTTGGTCCCACCACAACCTGGCCCTGGTCATCAAGAGTAGGTAGACTTTGGACCTGGCGCAACGGCATAATGTGACCATCCCTTTGGCTCGCAGTTGTACTTCTGAAAGCATAAGGTAGTCGGGACTGTCGGGGTTCTGTTCCATGATATTGGGTGACGGCAGTGAGTGACCCTGAACTGGCAAATGAATCCCTGCTTGCAGAGTCATCGGTGGACTGTCACCCCCCCCCCCGAAGCACTCCGAACGGAGCCGGGGCTTCCGGTTGGGAGGGAGTGCGCGTCCTCCAGCTGCGGAGGCAGTTGGGGGTCTACTTGAAGTGGATTTGCAGGGTCAGGTCCCTCCGGAACGGGCTCTGCCCGAGATGTTGGCGGAGCCGAGGGGATTGGCCTATAAAGGAATTGGGGAGGATGAAACGGAATGTCTGGAGATTCTGAGGTAGAATAAACAGGAAGTTTCTTTTCTCCAGACTTCCTGGCCCCTCGCGTGGATGCTACAAATATCCTGCACTGCTCCTCATAACAGCGCTTCATCCAGGAGGGCTCTTTCTCACATATACTTAACCAGGAATCTATATAGGGGAACTGATCAGGGTGATCTTTTCGTACAATCTGGTGAACTAAGGATATAACACTAATATCAAAGGTACCCCCAGGGGGCCACGAGGTGACCAATACTGGCCACTCCCTATCACAAAGCATTTTCAATCGGGACGGAGACATTCTTATTCCATAGTCTCCAGCAAATCCCTTACTAAAATTCTTGATCATACATTTCAACGGAGTTTGCGTGGACTCCAACCCACCCATAATGACATCCATGACAACAGACAGTAGGGGCGGGTAGTCGGGCTGCAGGTAAGGGGTCCGTACAGCCCTAGAAACAAATAGGTAGACAAACACCAAACGCTTCCTCCTTTTTGCGACCTGGGAGTGGTCGCCCGGCCAGGAACTGCGCTAATCAGAAGTCCGCACTTGCTTGGTCTGTGTTTCAAGACCTCTCATTCACACACACACAAACAGACATGCTGGCAAAATCCAAAATTCCCAGCGTGGCAGTGTTCCTCTGGGTGCACTCTATAAAGACAGGGGGGGCCATTCCCGTTCACATAAAATTTCCCATCGACCTGAGGGTCATTACAATTACATAATCACCAGAGAAACCCCTCTTAAAGTTCTTAAGGAGATACTGCAGAAGGCTCAGTATAGATACACCGCCTCCCATGCTGTTCAAAAGTGTTGTTCAAAACCTTTGTCTCTCTCTCACGCATTCAAGTTTCTCTCTCTCAAATCCCACAGAAATCACTCTCTCACTCTCTAACAACTGTAAAATAAACACTTTCCTCCTCCCTTGGTCCGTACTCGGACCTCTAAGCCGTTCAGGTTTCCCCCATAAATCAGAGAATAAATAAATAAATAAATAAAAATAATAATAATATTATAACAGGAACAGTTGACGTAGAAATACAGGCAGGGCTGAGATATAACCAGCAAACTAATATAACAGGTACAGATGAAGTAACAACACAGGCAGGGCAGAGATATAACTAAAACAGTTGAGAAGATCCGAAGGGGTTAATAAGAACTTAAAGGATACTTAAACTTTCCAGGATACTGAGACATTCCTTTCTGCAGGCTGTGTGAAAGACACACCCCTTCTCCCTCTGCTTGCTAGAGATACCGTCTCTCACGCTGTGCTGAAAAATAAAATCACTGAGACAGCTCGTCGTGGCTGTGCTGTGCTTAGACTCGATTCCTTAAACTGACTCCTGAGGGGGTTTTTTCTTTTTTTTTCAGTACTGTTCCTTAATTAATAATCTTACATTATACCAGAAAGGAAACCCGCGGTTAGACAACAGACAGAGGGTGCGGGTGATCGGACTGCCGGTAAGGAGTCCGGGCAGCCCTAGAAACAGAGGGAGACACAAACACCAGACGCTTTTTCAAGACCTCTCACTCAAACACAGACAGGTATGCTAGCAACATTTCAGAATTTCCCAGGCCTTTACTGACTGACTGACTGACTGACTGACTGACTGAAGGGCGGTGGCTTCAGTTTCGCGCACTCTCATGCGAAACGTACTAGGACTGCCCAGAGAGGTGATCAAGCTCTCTTCTTTGCAAAACTCTTTTGCAAAATTCCCAGACTGACTGACTGACTGAATAGCAAAGTAAGTTCTACTCACTGGATCCGGTACCAGGTACAGAAACAGGTCATGGGTTGAATCCCAGACTCCCTTCGGGTTCGGAGGTGTTGGCCAGCCGAATCCAGTAATCTGCCGAGGCAAGGAGGAATCCTCTCCGATACAAGAGGACCTGTGGCACCTGAGGTTTCCCCTGCGGTCGGCCAGACACGGTTCCAGCCGGACCAAACCTTTAGGCGGTAAAACATGGTATATTCACTTGAATACCATCCACTACTCGCACTTCCCGGCCAACGCACCAAGAAATGTAGCAGTGAAGTGCAAACAACGAATAACACCAGGAGTCAGTTGCAGGGTCCAAGCCAATTTATTGTGCACAGGCTCAGACAGGAGCGTGTCCAAAAGAGACTGAGCAATGGAGTACAGGAGCAAATTCCTTAGATACAATTTTACAATTTGATAGGGGCAAACTTTCTATTGGTCCCAACGCCCCTCACACCTATCCAATCGGTGACCCTCTCTGAGCCCCATTCCCTGTTCCCCCTTCTCAAACTGTTAACAAAGGCATAGTCTTAGACATGATTACATTTCTACTTCAAGAACATTTCTAGCTCAGAGAATGCAAGGACAATTCAAGCATAATGAACTTGTACAAACTTCATAGGGGGAGAAAGGGGACTTTCAAAAACAGTTTAAAGCAGATTCTTAAACTCTGGTTCTTTTCAGCACTAATCCCAGGTGGGGGTTGACATCCAGGCCTAAGTTGAGGCTACAGCCTACCACAGTGACAGTCTATGTTCTGCATGTGTAACCAAGTTGAGGTATTCTGTTCATATTGTTTCTATTTGACAGTCCCACTTGTCCTCTTTCCCCCAGTGAGATGTATTGGTATTCTCTGAGATGTATTGGTTTAATATCTGCAGTGTTGTCTTTTGATAGATAGGGATTGGTGCTTTGTGAGTTCTGGTAGTGCTGTTATGATACGGTGGATTTGCTATGGATTCTAAATGATCAGTGTTTGTAGTACTTCCTAATGGGCCTGGTGGTTGTCACTACAATATAGTAATGTAGAAATCTGTTAGTCTTTCTTTATTCAGACACTCATTAAGAGGCATGTTTGCTAAAAGCGCATGTTAACATTATGCAAATATTTACACAAATTAGGTTCCTTTTGCAAATGAGGTCCTGCAATTAATCTCTGCACATGGCCCCGCACCCCCCTTGAGCTGCCCCTGCTTCTGAGGCAATGGAAGGTAAAGCAACTTGCCCAAGGTCACAAGGAATGCCAGTGGGAATCAAACCCTTGATGTTCTGGGTAGTAAGCAGTTGCTCTAACCACTAGGCTACTCCTCCACTCCAAAATTGCAATTATAAACATATTTTTTATTTTCCTTAACTTTGACCCCCCCCCCTCCTTGACTGAGTGTCCCATATTTGAACTTAAAAAAGATGATCAGGTTAGCATATCGTAAGACTTATCTAAAGATGATATTCCGTATGAATTTCCCAGATTGTGTTTCTCTGTCTGTTTCAGATATGAACCTTAGGGTCATAGGTCAAAGCTCCTGAGGAAGGGATGTATGTATGTTATCTCCATAACTCATTCTCATACTGAGTCAGTAACAGGCATCAGAACCCAAGAGGAAGCTCGTGTTCTGCACAGCCAACATGGATAGTAAATACATTAAAAAGCAAATGCAATAAAGCGAAATTGGTTTGCCTAACCACAACTGCCATCCCCACCTTCAACAAGTTTATTGAAAGGCAACTTCTAGTGTTGATAAATAAATAAACAAACATGCTACTGTGCTGATTGTTGTCAGACCGGACGTACAAAGGGGATGTACGTGTGGGATGGAATCGGGCCCAAAGATCTGAAACAGAAGAGGCTTCAGGAGAAATGAGCTAAAAAAAAAAAACTAATTAAAGGCATGCAGTTGCATTCCAAATAAATGTAAGAATACATAGGAGATATCCCTTCACCCCCTCTCAAAAAAAAGAGGTGCCATATTTCATGCAGTTTTATTGAAGCATATGCAGGTCAACATGCTCTGATCATAGTTAATTTAACAACACATTGATATCACCATTTATTTTGCCTAAGTAGTAAAGTCAAAATTGAAGAGTTTTGCTTTTTCCAGCATTCAGATCCCAACCTTCCCTCCACCATTTCACGCGTCTGAAGATTTGCACCTTAGAGTTCATTAAGATACAGGGGCTGGAAGGGGGATTCTGTTTTATTATCTAAGAAAAGAAGTTATCTAACTTATTAAATAAGGTTATAATTGCCTTTAACGTAGAACCTAGAAATGTTCAATAAAAAGAATCAGTGTGATCTGAGATTTCATTTATTTACTTAACCTTATTTATATACCACCTTTCTACCATTCAAAGCAGTTTCCATGTAGCAGAACTTCCACAGGGCATGGATTGCACACTATTGTACAATGGAACCAAATATAGCGATAGGTTAATGGGGGAGATGGGATAGCTATGTACATTGCGACAGGAATTACAATCGCATAAACATTTTCTTTTATTATTATCAGCTATAAGTCATATCATAATCTCTGTGCTCCACCACGCTCTAGAAAACTAGTTAAATAAAATCATTCATGCTTTCTATCAAAACTGGACATGGTTCCACTACAGAGCATCAATAGTCCTTGGATATCAACCACACCTGAAACAAAGTGGGCCAGCTCGTTCTCTACCTACCCTCCTATGTCACACATCTGAAAGATTCATGCAAAGATCCATCTTTCAGATTTAAATATAGGATATTATTTTCATAAAATGCACTAATTTACATTTATACTTACAGGGAGTAGTTTTCTAAGGGAATCGTGTAAAGATAGGTGCCATTTACACACATAAGTCCCTATTTTCAAGGACGTGCATATGCAAATTGGCACTTACACACATACTTTGATGGTCTCTATTCTGTAAGTGCACGCATAAGACCGATTGCTCATATTTTCAGTATGGGCAGGCACAGGGGCGGAGTTTTGGTAGAGCGCTAGCAGAGTGCAAATTTAGTCATGTAGGCAGCTATTTTAGAAGCCTTATTTGCTTTTTTGCTTTTGACTTGGATGTCCAAAAACGTGCATGCATACATCCAGAACACAGAGACATCTCCGGAGCAATATAACAAGATGGGTCTAGAGACGCCCCCTGCATGTGCATGTCTCAATATGGAGGGGGGAGTGTCTTGACATGTCTAGGGCAGTCTGCCGAATTTAGACATGTGTGCCTGATTTCAGGAATGGTCGGCAAGTCTAGGCTCACATCCAAGCTTGTACCTGCTCCAGGGCATCTGAAAAGTGTTCATTTTGCCGATATTCTCTTGGAGGGTGAAAAGGAGACAGTTCTCCAGTATTCCTGATAAAATCTCCAATCACAACAACCTTTAGTAGAAATTGCAGACGCCTGTGTTGTAGTTCTCTCTTTGTTGCTTGCAGAATGGCTATCTGGGATGCATTCCCTACCTGGAGTACTGCCATGGGGATGTCTATATAAACATCCCTGACCAGGGCCGGCACTACCATTAGGTGAACTAGGCAGTTGCCTAAAGAGCCAGACCTCCAGGGGCACACATTGCTACCAATGTTGCCCCTCTTGGGACCTTCAGCAGCAGCAATAGCCACAGATAGCCTTGCAGCACTCAGCTTACATCTTCAGACAGGAAGTTGGCATCGAGCAGTCCGACAAGGTGGAAGTAAACAGCCCAGTGGCACCAAATTTGTACGATAAGCATCTCAAAGTTGTTTGCGGCCATTGCCACTGCTGCATATTCCAGAGGGGGGCGACAGCGGCCATGAGCGCCGCCTGGGGGGTGAGGGCAAAAGGGATGAAGTTCACCTAGGAAGCCTCATCTCCTTGCATGGCCCTGTCCCTGGCGATGTTTATATCGGGAATGCCCAAATTTCTGAAATTGTGCCCAGCCTTGGACATGCCCAGCCTTTTCGAGCATGTTTTCACTGGGATGTCCCCAACTGTACCTAGATTTCCTTTATAAAATGCCTCTTGTAAGTTATAAAGACTATAACTTGTGTGCATACTTTAAAAATCTTAGTGTAGGCATTTACACCTGCATGTTTTTACACCACTTATGCCTCTGTTTTATAAAGCAAAGCTCGCACATACATCACTTTATAAAATTGGCCTCAAACAAGCGTGTACTAGCACATGATAACTCCACGAGAGTTTATAAAATTACTCCCCAGAGGGGCATCGTCTTAAAGAACCACACAGCACCTCTCCATAATTGCCTTACTTTGGCTCTTTGAAGAAACCAGAGGTCCAACAATCATGTCACAAATTCTTCTTTGGTCTTATAACTTAAATATCACTACGCTATCAACTATAAAGCTCATCCTCTAGCTGTTTGCCATCATAGCCATACTGAGATGCAGAGCCAAAGCAAGAAAATCCCAATGAACTGCCATGTGGTCCTCTAGCATGATGGTCCTTCAGAGGGTAACTCTCACATGACCCGCAGGTAGGCCTGTTAAGGGGCAGAGTTTGGATGGAGCACAGGCGAATTTGCATAAATCCCGAGTAGGCACAAGTGCCTGTGACTAGGCATGATCTCTGCCCTAGTGTTTTATAAAAACACTTATGCGCCTACTTGACCTTCATACATAGGTGGCCTGTTATAAAATTATGCTCTTAGAGTAAAAATACAAATTGACACCCTTTTTAAAAATAATATTCTATATTTAAATCTAAAGAATGGATCTTTGAATGAATATTTGACCTTATACTTCATTAGTGGGATTGCTCTTGGTGATAAACACCATGAAAGATGACAAGGCTTATCTTAATGGAGAAGGGGGGATGTTTCCCCTACTTTATATCTTCTCTCAACATATTTTATTCTAGTCATGCAGTAACACATTTCAGGCAGGGGCCAAGCACTGGAATCAGCAATTGTGGCTCCTAAGTCTGGCCACTAGGTGTCACTGGAGTATGATAACTGGGACTCTCTTCAGCCATGGGCTATGAAAACTACCTCTCTATCATCTCGAGCACCGGCTGGCCCAGGGAATAGAAGACTCAACCCAGAAATCAAATCCAGATCCTCTGTATGGCAGTGCACAGTACTTGAACATGAGTGCGACAAGGCAGTGGCAAAAGCCAAGAGGATGTTGGGCTGCATACGAAGAGGAATTACCAGCAGAAAGGAAGAGGTATTTATGCCACTGTATAAGTCTCTGGTGAGGCCTCACTTGGAGTACTGTGTTCAGTTTTGGAGACCGTATCTTGCAAAGGATGTAAAAAGAATGGAAACTATTCAGAGGAAGGCGACCAAAATGATTTGGAGCCTGCGTCAGAAGCCTTATGAGAAGGGGGGGGCGGAGCCTGATGTCCAGCGGGATGGTCGCATAACGCTGAGGCTCCCGAGAGGCCTACTTAGAATCCTGAATTAACACCGGATATTTTTGAATTTCTGCTCTGATCTTACCGGGTCACATTGGTGAGATGGCGGGGACCAAACCTACGCGCCTGGAATTTGGATCTCCAGCGGCTACTCACGGCAAACGCTCCAAAACTGAACCCCCGTCCCCGCAGAAGGGGCTGGCTCTATGCGAGGGCCCCGAAATGCAGCAGGAGATCCTCGCAGAGATCAGAGGGGTTAAAGACCTCGTGCAGTCAAACGGGGAAGCACTCCGAGCGCTGCGGGAAGACCTTGGTGTATTGCAGGGCAGGCTAGAGGGGCTCTCCTCGCGTCAGGACAAAATGGAGAGCATATTAGACTCCCACGCGGTCCGGCTGTCCAAACTCGACAAGGTAGAACGTCAGGTGCGGGCCTTGCAGAAAGAAGTGGAAGATGGCAATAATAGAGCGCGCCGCAACAACCTACGACTAGTGGGCATACCGGAGGGAGCGGAATCGGGAGACATGAAGGAGTTTCTGTATAAAATCCTCCCTTCTCTGCTCCAAATCACCTTTACCAAAGAACTGGAGATCGATCGCGCTCATCGTGTACCCACCAACATAACGCTCAACAGGAAGACCCCGCGGCCTATCATCTTTCGACTTTTGAGATATCAACACGTGGAGCAAATTCTCAGCGCCTCCCGGGCAAAGGGCCATATGGAGTTTGAGAGCCATAAGATTTCCTTCTATCCTGACTTGGCTAAACCCACGGTTGATCGCCGAAAGCGCTTTCTGGAATTCCGGCCGAGGCTTCAACAATTACAAGCACGCTATGGCCTGATGTACCCGGCCAAGCTCCGAGTCACGCTACACAATCAGACAAGAACATTTGAGGACCCTGATCTACTAGCGGAGTTTTTGGATGCTAAAGAAGCCGACTTGATGCGCTGATTTCCAGAGTGTTCCTACCAGCGTTCTTATATCCGCTGTACCCGCCATTTTGGATTTGCCACGGTTCAGCAAAGAGTCTGGCGAGGGCGGTTTGTTGCCCTATTTTGATGATATTTGTGACCCGACTCCATCCACCCAGAGTAGCTTCGATGAATATCAGACACAGTGTTAATTATGGACTCTGGTGTTTCTTTCTCTCTTTTTTTTTTTTTCATGTCTTTATCCTCCTCTCTTGGGCCTCCTCCCGCAGACATATGGTCGCCATATTCATTGGGGGTTTTGCTTCTTCTCTAAGTTACTTTGATACAAGCTTTTCAATATGGGGTGTATTGGCCAGTATACTTGGTGATTATGTCATTGCTGTACAGATTCTGCTTCTATTGTATGTTTTCAGGCGCCCTTACCTAAAATGTCTCTTACTGATTGATGGCACCATGTAAGATTTTATCATTGAACGTAAAAGGCATCAATAATCCGATAAAACGGAAGAAAATCCTGAGCTATCTAAGTCATGAAGCCGCGGACCTGATTTTCCTCCAAGAAACGCATTTAAATTCGAAGGAAACTCTTAAACTCAATGTTAAACCTTACATGGTGGCCGCCTATTCCCCAGCCGTTTCTAAGAAATGTGGGGTTGCCATACTGGTTAGGAAATCTCTGCATGCTACTATCATTGCGACTAGCTCAGATACAGCTGGCAGATGGTCCAGGGCTCACCTCAAGATAGGTAACCTGGAAGTTACATGTATATGCCTTTATGCTCCTAATGTTGATGACCCTGCCTTTTTTGCTACCATTGCTCAGGTTGCGCAGGCCTCTGCTAATACTTCATTGATAATCGGGGGGGATTTCAATTTAGTTCTTGATCCCCTGATTGACAAACAGCCGCCTAGGACGAGTGGTCCCCCCAAGAGTCACTCTACGCTTACCTCTATTTAATTTAATTTAATTAGACAGTTTTGTATACCGCCTTATCCTTCAATCAAAGCGGTCACAACACAAGTGGGGGATACATTTAACACGTGGGGATATGAGACAGATACACTAATACTTACAGGGAACATGGGCAATGGAGGGTTAAGTGGCTTGCCCAAGACCACAAGGAGCATCTGTGGGACTAGAAACCCCAGTCCTTCCGGCCCAAGGTTGCTGTCCTCTAGTGGGATTTGAACCCCCGACCTTCCGGCCTGAAGTACCTTGCCCCAACCACTAGGCTACTCCTCCCTCCCTCCCTCCCTCCACAAGTTCTGCTGATGCATTTGAAACAGTCAAAGGCTGCACGATTAACAAACCTGGAGACATCTTGAGCATGCTTAACTAGAGCAAGAAAATCTTGTTTGTCATCTGGGAGAAATGGGCTCATATGTTTCAAGTCTCCGGTGACTTCCTTGAGGAACATTCCCATATATAGGATATAGGAACTGATCCTAGCTGAAAGCATGGAAGCTTGAAAAGTTTGGCCCCCAAAAGCATCCAGAGTCCTGCATTCACGACCTGGAGGATTGGATGCATGCCTCTTTGCACTTTTCATCCTATGCATGGCTGATTCCACTACCATTGAATGGTGTGGCAGCTGAATTTTCTGAAATCCAGGACATGGCGGAACTCGATACATAGTATCAAGTCTCCTAGAGTGAGGAGAAGTAGTCAGAGGTGTCTCCCACATTCTGAGCATCAAGCTATGCAGAATTTCATGGATAGGCAGAGTGGCTGCCTCCTTAGGAACTTTAGGATATTGGAGAATTTCCAATTCCTTTCCTCTGGGTTCCTCTTCAGGAGCAACTGTGATTGAAAGACCTTTGGCCATATCACAGATGAAATCCTGAAATGACATGTCCTCTGGAGGTGACATTCTGCATTGGGGAGAAGAGGGATCTTCTAGGAGAAACCCTCTAGTGCCAGCAGAATTGTCAGAGTCTTCGGAATCGGAGGAATCGATGTATTCCTGACCCCGATGCTCTTGCAACGCACAATCCCGGTACCAATCAAAGTCGGTACCGAGCTGACCCGGTACCGCTCTGTCAATTCCAGCCAGAGATGGCATGGGAAGAGTTCCCACCGGGGCCAGTACCGTCGGTACCGGTATCGTCGGTGTCTGTACCAGTGTCGCTACCGGCATCGGTGTCGATGTCGGTACCAGTGCCTGTGGGACCACCGGTACCCCAGCTGAAAGAAGAGCTGCGATGCTGCACTCGATAGCGAGGAACCTCTGGTCTAACGACACTGCCGATGCCTGGGTGTCGGTACTGGTAAGGACGGCCGGAACCCCTGAGCATGGCACAGGTAGTTCTTGCAAGGTTGAGGCCTCGAGAACATCCTGAAGCCCCATCGATGCTTTAGTCGATCTATGGAGGTTACTACACCCCAATGAGCTTGACTTTACCTTCTTCTCTTCCCCTCATAAATCCCAGTCTCGCATAGATTTCTTTCTCATATCAAAACTGTTAGTTCCACAGGTAGACACTGCAAAGATTCACTCCCAACATATCTCAGATCACGCTGCTATTTCTTTTCAATTACACACCACTGCGCCCCAGGGGAATTCGGGGGCCTGGTTCTTTGATAGAGCTCTATTAACTCAACCAGAGTTCCAGTTAGAAATTCGAGCAGCCATACAGGACTACTTTCACTTTAATCTACCCCAGGACACTGCAAATTGGGCTTGGTGGGAGGGTTTTTAAGCGGCCATTCGGGCAACGATCACTAGTTATCAAATTCGCCTGCGGAAACAGCGTAAACAGCAGCTCCTTATACTAGACCAACAAATCAAAGCAGGCGAACGAGTTCTAACTTCACGTAATGACCCATGCGTCTTAGTTCGCTTACAGCGTCTCTCCGTTTTCAATATAATGCAATCCTCTCAACTGCAGCTTCTCAGAGTATTGCACTTCAGCAAGGGACATACTACCGTGAAAAGCAACCGAGCCGGTCGACTTTTAGCCAACGCCTTGAAAGGTCAAAAAGAAGCCAAACGCGTAGCGGCCCTTCGCGCCCCACAGGGAGGGGACATACTGACCACAGACTCCGATATCGTAGAACATTTTCGGGATTTCTATACCCGTCTATATCAATCTGAATGTGAGTTCTCATCCGAGACCTTCGAGCGCTTGTTTTCTGGTATTCAGCGGCCGACCCTTTCTGAAGCTGATAGGGATGCGCTGGATGAACCCTTCTCTACTTCAGAGATCCATTCTGCCCTAAAACGAACAGCCTTGGGTCGAGCCGCTGGGCCTGATGGTCTCCTCCCGACAGAATTCTACAGAACGTTCAGTGCAGATTTAGTTCCCTACTTAAAACTTTACTTTACTGCCCTTGCGGTAGATACATCCTCTTTGGGATCCTTTTCTGCAGCTAATGTGGTAGTTTTTGAGAAAGAAGGCAGAGACCCGCTGCTACCCGCCAACTACCGTCCAATCTCCCTACTTAATGCCGATTATAAGATCTTCGCAACGATCTTGGCCACCCGGCTATCTGACAGGATGGCCACCTTAGTCCATCCCGACCAATGTGGTTTTATACCCGGCCGCTCCACCGCTGACAATGCTCGGACCTTGTGCCATGTGCTATTCAGTGCTGCCAATTTAGACCACCCATGGGTGGGTCTTTCTCTAGATGCTGAAAAAGCCTTTGATCGTTTAGAATGGCCCTTCTTATTTGCAGTTCTCCGATGGTATGGCTTTGGGGAGGGCTTCCTCCGATACCTCCAAGTCATGTATTCTCAACCCGTTGCCAGTATTTGTGTAAATGCCATTAAGTCTCGGCCTTTTAATCTTCAAAGAGGCACGCGTCAAGGTTGCCCCCTATCACCAATGCTCTTTGATCTAGCTCTTGAACCCCTCGCCCTCCTTATTAGACAGTCCGCTCGTATTCGAGGTGTCCCCTTAAGTCACAGAGAGATTAAACTCTCTGCATATGCAGATTACCTTATGCTCTTTGTATCCCTTGATTCGGTCCCGGCTGTCTTGGACCTGATTGACGGATACTCGCAATTATCGGGCTATAAAATAAACTGGACCAAATCCGTAGCATTCCCACTGAACCGCTGGGTACATGAGGCTGACATGCAGGCCTTTCCTTTCCTTTGGCAATCCCGCATGGTGAAATATCTTGGCGTCCACTACTGTTCTCCTTTAGACGACACTATTAGTTTTAATGCCAAGGAGGTAGTCTCCAAAGTCCGTGAGCTCACAAATCGGTGGTCTCCCTTATCCCTTACATGGTGGGGCCGCCTAGAAACCGTCAAAATGATGATAGTCCCCAAAGTGAACTATATTTTAGAAATGCTGCCCTGTTTCCTCCCGCTACATACCTACAAAGACATAGAGGGCCTTCTCGTCCGTTATCTCTGGCAGGGAAAACCACCAAGAGTAGCTAAACAAAAATTACAGTCTGTGAAGGAACTAGGGGGTACCCGCTTTCCTGATTTTCTTAGATATCATCAAGCCTTCCTACTTAAACAAGGTGCCCGATGGCTAGCTGCATCAACAGACAACAGACCAGTTTGGCTTGACATTGAAGAGGAGCTAAGTAGCCCAATTCCGTTGACCCATCTCCCCGGCATGTCCCATCAAGTAGACACACGCTATCCCCCAATGATTGTCGATACTCTTGCGGCCTTTAACACTCTCATTCGGTCACTGGGTCCACTGGGTCCCACTGTTTGTCCTCCAGACAGACTCCCACTGTGGAATAACCCCAGAATTCAAGTCCTAAATAAAACGATCGCATGGAAACCCTGGTACTCTAGGGGGATCTGGACACCCCAACAACTCTTCTCTGCAGCTCGTTGGAAGACCTTTTCTGATTTACAAAAGGAATTTGCGTTGCCAGCGAAACATTACTTTCAATTGATACAGCTCCAACACTGCCTCAAAAGTGCTCAAATCCTGCCGCCCTCTGCCCCTACTGAGGACGGGCTATTAGAACTAATTCACT
This sequence comes from Ichthyophis bannanicus, assembly GCA_033557465.1. Classification (NCBI taxonomy): domain Eukaryota; kingdom Metazoa; phylum Chordata; class Amphibia; order Gymnophiona; family Ichthyophiidae; genus Ichthyophis; species Ichthyophis bannanicus. The sequence goes on along the minus strand of CM066035.1, from coordinate 873,310,676 downwards.
CTCTTAGTAGTACGCATGGGGTAGCCTCTAACTTCTATAAATTATTATGTCAGGGTACCGATACTGCTACCTGTAGAGCTCAACAAGCCTGGGAACGCGAACTGCAAACCACTTTAACCCCTGCGCAATGGAGCGTTTTCTGGAGCAAAGTGGTGCGGGTTTCCAGATCTGCCTCTGTAACCCAAACTCTCTTCTTTTTTGCACACAGATGCTTTTATACTCCAGAAAGAATAGCTAAATGGAACACAACTGCTAGGGACCAGTGTTGGTCTTGCCATACTGCTGTGGGAACCCTCGCTCATGTTCTTTATGAATGTCCTCAACTGCAGGTTTACTGGGGGCGGGTCTGGAGTCGTATTCAATCTATCTTACACCTCCACGAGCCTCTTTCTTGGAAGATAGTGGGACTCCGCTCAGTGGCGGAGGTCCCCTCTCTTCCTAAGAGGGGTCGCTTTCCTCCTTGATTTCATGCTGGGTATAGCCATATGTTTAATCACGAGGAATTGGAAGGATAGCTCTCGAATTACTGCCAATGAATGGTGGAACCTCGTCTGCTTATATAGTAAATATGAGCAGATATCTCGGAGAGCTATTCCCCATATCCAAACTCACTTTCGCCTGTCTAAATGGCAGATGCTCAATGATTATGTACACTCTGCTCATTGCTCAGACATGTCTGCTTAATGTATACTCATCATGTTTCAGATCACCGTTCGGTTTTGTACCATAATAATGTCAGTACACGCCCGTTTTCGGGAATGATTAGTTTCTAGAGAAGAAGCAGGGGGGAGGGGGGTGGTAGGGGTTTACTTTGGTGTATGTATCACATTTTATGTATGTATTTGTCTTTTAAGCTGTATGTCTTCCTTTCCTTTGTTGTTATAAAACGTAAATAAAGCATTTAAAAAAAAAAAGAAGCCTTATGAGAAGAGACTTGAAGACCTAAATATGTACACTTTGGAGGAGAGGAGGGACAAGGGAGATATGATTCAGACCTTTAAATACTTAAAGAGAAATAATGAACAAACAAACCTCTTCCAAAGACAGACAAGCTGCAAAACTAGAGGGCATAACATGAAGCTGCAAGGTGGTAAACTGAAAGGCAATGTCAGGAAATACTTTTTCACTGAAAGGGTGGTGGATGCTTGGAATGCTCTCCTGATTGAAGTGTTGGGGACAAATACGGTGACGAAGTTCAAAAGGGCATGGGACAGACACAATGGATCCCTTTACAGCAACAAGAAAATATCAAAATAATCTAAACCATCTTCTAATTCCTTAACAAATAGAGGTGTCCTACATGGAGTGGTGGGATCATCCCTAAACAAAGACATGGGGAAGGGGGGCCTGCATAGAGAGGCAGGTGTACCTACTCTTGACATCGTACTGGACAGACTAGATGGATCATACTGGTCTTTATCTGCCGTGATTTACTATGTTACTCTGTTACTATGAGTCTCCAGGCCAACCCACTAAAGACTATTTGGGTAGCACAGATCTTTTTTATTTCACTCTGGGAGTGCTGAATAAAGATGACATCCCTGGCTGTTGAACCCTCTATTCAAATGAATGAAAGAAACCAAATACACCCCCAGCAGTGCAGAGCTCAGAGATGCATGTCTCACATCTCAATCCAGGCCATTTACTGGCCTCTCATACGGAGCTTGAAAGGGAGCCAGATTAGTCACAAGCACCACTGTCGGGATGCTCGGCCAGACTAAATATCCTGGAACACACTCACCCTCATTTAGAGCATTCCATAAACTAACTCTACTAGACTATCATCTTTCAGAACAGATGATTCAGCCTGCATTTAGAAAAACATTGGACATAGCAGAAATCTGAACGTTGTTCAGTGTTAACGTCTCATGACTTCCAAGCTGGTGCTGATTCAACCATTTCTGTACTGATATGCATCTGAGCAATTTGTGCTGTATCAGGTTATGCATAGTGCTGTGAAACCTGGAGACACCCTGCTGAATCACAGATCCACCTTCAGCAAATCACTTAACTTCTCTGCGCTCAAGTGTAAGCTGTCAGCATTTTCGGGACAGCATTTTGTAGACTGTGATCTCTCTCACCCAGTGCTGTGTACACTGACATATTATTTCAATAACCATCCCTAAAATTAACCAGACTGAAACATGCATAATTTACCTTTTTTCACAGTGTATTTACAGAAAAAAAAACATATCACAAATTGCTTAACGAAGTTTGTAAAGTTTCAAGAGGAATTATATTTACATGAATATCTGTAAGCTATTGCATTGTTGAAAAAGGCAACATATCAAATAAATACATTTTTAGTTTGAAAGTATAGGGCAATAATTAAACTGCCCACATTGAAGCAAACTCCTCAAGTAGATTCAAAAATCTGTGGGCAGTGTTGCTTTGATGATCGGCCCCTAGAAAAAGAAACTAGAAAGATTTCCTTGCATTTTTTGGCAGGTATTTATTCCAGCCAACCCAATGCAGTTCGGGCCTCTTTTGCTAAAGTGCACTAAGCAGACAACGACAACATGGGAATTAACGTGCAATGTTAACATATGCCCAGTCTACCAGTTAACGAAAAGGTTTTACACTTAGGGGGTTATTGTAGAAGCCTTATGCACAATTTACACGTGGAAATCCTGGTATTGACACATGAAAATGCCATCCATAGGTAAATCACGATGTTCGAAAGGGCTCAATTTACGGGATGCCATAATAGGTGGAAATTGCAAGGGGCATGTTGGGGGTGTGGTTTGGACATGACTTGGATGTGTTAAAAATCTCCACATGCAGTAAACATTTCACTAGTTGATGTTACGTGCCTCCATATTAACTGCAACGCATGGTAAGTGTATTGTCTCTGTTCCCAACAGTCAACGCACAGTCTTTTGCGGTTAGTGCTCATCAATTTTGGCCATCGATGTGCAGTAACTTCAAAATTTTAATGCACTTTAATAAAAGGGGCCTTCATTTTGAAAAGCCAGTACTACACATTGACATAACCCTGATCCAAGAATGTCCCCACCACATCTGGGTAATAGTCTGCACATGTGGAAAAATGCATGCAATTTTACCCGCATTGAGGGGTGGCCATTTTTGCGAAGTCCAGGTCTGATATTTAGCGGTGACAGCTAGCGTTGCTAAAGCGGCTAGCTGTCACTGATGAACTGAAGACCCAAATATTCAATGCTGGAGCCATATCCGGCCCCTGGCAGTGAATATCCAGGTCAGCCGGAGAGCAGAGAAGCGAACCGGGAAACAGTGACATTCAGCCACGGTCTGGTTCGATTCTGCGGCGAAAGTTAGACCAGCCTTTTAGGTATCTAACTTTTTCTGCTTAATGATAATCGGGTAGCAACTCAATATTGCCGCTGCCCAATTATCACTGAGTGCCACTTCCATTCCACCCCTAGCATGAGGGCGTTCAGCGATGGAACCTGCGAATTTTCAGCGACACTAAACGCATAACACATTAGTGCCTCTGAATATCCCGGTGACTGCAATGAACGCAATTAGCAGGTCTACTAACCGTGTTAATCATTTTGAATATCTTCCCTTCCATTTCCACAGGTAAAACACTGGCAATATTCCTGATTCAACATCTCCTCAGATAAGCTCTGTGAATTTACAGTCCTCTGGCTGATGGTTTCTAGAAACATAGAAATATGACGACAGAAAAAGACTACATGGCCTATCTAGACTGTCCTTCCATAACAACTACAACAGTCCCCTTTTTACCTTTAGAGATCCTCTGTGTTTGTCCCATGCTTTTTTGAATTCAGTTACTGTCCTCATCTCTACCACCTCCACTGGGAGACTATTCCACGGATCCACTACTCTTTCCGTAAAGAAATATTTCCGCATATCACTCCTGAATCTATCTCCCTTCACGCTCATCCCATGTCCCCTGGTAGCAGAACTTGCTTTCAATTGAAAGAGGCTCTCTCCCTGAACATTTATGCCACGGAGGTATTTAAACATCTCAATCATATCACCTCTATCCCGCCTTTCCTCTAAGGTGTACATATTAAGATCCTTCAGTCTGTCCTCATATGCTTTATAATGAAGACCACTAATCATTTTAGTAGCCACCCTCTGCACTGACTCCATCCTGTTCACATCCTTTTGAAGGTGCGGTCTCCAGAATTGCACACTATACTCCAAATGAGGTCATACCAAAGACTTATAGAGAGGCATTATCACCTCCTTCTTTCTGCTAGCCATTCCTCTCCGTATGCACCCAAGCATCCTTCTAGCTTTTGCCGTCGCCTTTTCTACCTGTTTAGCTACTTTAAGATCATCAGACACAACCACGCCTAGGTCCCGCTCTTCTTTAGTGGACAAAAGTACTTCACCCCCTATACTATATTGCTCCCTTGGATTGCTGCAGCCCAAATGCATGACCTTACATTTTTTAACATTAAATCCCAGCTGCCAAATTCTAGACCATTCTTCAAGCTTAGCTAGATCCCTCCTCGTGTTATCTTCACCTTCCTGGGTGTCTAATCTATTGCAGATTTTGGTATCATCCGCAAAGAGGCAAACCTTACCTGAAAGCCCTTCCGCTATATCACTAACAAAGATGTTAAAAAGAATCGGACCAAGGACAGATCCCTGGGGCACACCACTGATAACATCCTTCTCCTCAGAGTGAGCTCCATTTACTTGTACTCTTTGTCACCTCCCACCCAACCAATTTCTAACCCAAGCAGTAACTTTAGGGTCCATCCCTAGGGTGCTCAGTTTGTTTATAAGTCGCCTGTGAGGAACAGTGTCAAAGGCTTTACTGAAATCTAAATACACCACATCTAGGGCTCTCCCTCGGTCCAACTCCCTGGTCACCCAGTCAAAGAAATCAATCAGATTTGTCTGACAAGACCTGCCTCTGGTGAATCCATGCTGCCTCAGATCCTGCAATCCACTGGACTCCAGAAACCTCACTATTTTCTCTATCAGCAGCGTTTCCAATCATTTACTCACCACCGAAGTTAAACTAACAGGCCTGTAGTTTTCAACCACATCCTTACTTCCGCTTTTGTGTAAAGGCACCACATGAGCCTCTCTCCAGTCCTTTGGCACCACTCCCGACTCCAACGAGGCATTGAAAAGGTCAGTCAGTGGAGCTGCTAGAACGTCCCCAAGTTCCCTCAGTATTCTCGGGTGTATCCCATCCGGTCCCATCGCTTTGTCTACTTTAAGTTGAGATAGTTTGTCACGAACACAGTCTTTTGGAAATTGTTCAAGATGTCCTTTGCTTCTGTTCCTATTTGTGGGTGTTTTCTGAGGTCCTGCTCCTGGTTCTTCATCTGTGAACACAGAACAAAAATATTTGTTAAGCAATTCCGCTTTATCCTTATCAGCTTCTACATATTCCTCCCCTGCACCCTTTAGTCTGACAATACCACTCTTGCCCTTCCTCTTCTCACTAATATATCTGAAAAATGTCTTATTCCCCCATTTTATTGCATTGGCTATTTCCTCCTCCTTTTGAATCTTTGCTTTCTTGACTACTTTGCTAGCTTCTCTAAGTTTTTCCAAATACAGATGCCTGTCTTCCACTCTCTGTGATCTCTTGTATTTCATGAAGGCCTCCCTCTTTTTCTTCACTTTTTCAGCTACTTCTTTTGAAAACCATAGCGGTCTCCTTTTCCTTTTACCTTTATTTACCATTTTAACAAAAAGGTTGATTGCCCTTAAAATATCCCCTTTCAGTTTTTCCCAATGCTTTTCTACATCTCTCAGCTGCTCCCATCCAACTAACGACTCCCTGAGGTATTGGCCCATCTTCACAAAGTTAGTCTTCCTAAAGTCTAAGATCCTCGCCTTTGAATGGATTCTAACAGCCCTTGTCCTAATACTGAACCACACCATCTGGTGATCACTGGATGCAAAATGATCTCCCACTACAACATCAGAAACACTTTTACCATTGGTAAGCACCAAGTCCAGTATGGCCCCTTCACGTGTGGGGTCTGTTACCAATTGCCTGAATAGTTCTCCCTGTAGAGAATCCAGGATTGCCTTACTTCTAGATGATACTGCAGCAGGAATGTGCCAATCAACATCTGGCATATTGAAATCTCCTATCAGTAGCACTTCCCCTTTCCTAGCAATGCTGCGCATGTCTTCAATTAACTCTCTGTCCACCTCTTCCTCTTGTGAGGGAGGTCTGTATATCACACCAATGTAAATAGATTTCTCTTTCCCTCTTTCTAGTTTAACCCACAATGCCTCCCCTCTCCCTTTTAAGCTCTGTAATTCCAAAGTTTTAATAGTAGTTTTTACATATAGTGCCACTCCTCCTCCCCTACTTCCTACCCTGTCCTTTCTGAATAAAGTATAGCCAGGTATAGTTACATCCCAATCATGGTTTTCTGTGAACCATGTTTCTGTAACTGCCACTAAATCCAAGTCAGCCACTCCCACCAAAGCTTCAACATCAGGGATCTTATTTCCCATGCTACGGGCATTTATACACACTGCTTTCCATATGTTACCCCTGTTACCCATTTCCATAAAGTTATTTAATGTATCACCTACCTGGGGGCTTTCACTTGCCTGGGGGCTTTCTTCACCCATCCCCAACGAATCTAGTTTAAAGCCCTCTTCAGTAGATTAGCCAGTCTATTACTGAAGACGCGTTGACCTTTCTTGGACAGATGGATGCCATCTCTGCTCTGCAACCGTTGGAACAGCATCCCATGGTCTAGGAAACCAAAACGCTCTCGATGACACCATCCACGCAGCCATGCATTCATCTCCAGGATGCGAGCCTCTCTGCCTTGGCCTTTACCCTCAACAGGGAGGATTGAAGAGAACACCACCTGTGCACCTAACTGCTTCACCCTCTGTCCCAGAGCCATGAAGTCACTTTTGATCCGTTCCAAGGTATACCTGGCAGTATCATTGTTCCAACATGGATTAGCAACATTGGGTAATAGTCAGTGGGCTTGATGAGTCTCGGCAAACTCTCCGTAACATCTTGGATTTTGGCACCAGGCAGACAGCATACCTCTCTGGACATCAAGTCTGGTTGGCAGATGGACGCCTCAGTACCCCTCAGAAGAGAGTCTCCAACCACCACTACCCTTCGTTTCCTTCTGGTCACTGATTCTGCAACTTTGGGGTACTTGAGCTCTGGTTCTTCCCTTTCCAGGGATGCTTTCACCTCCTCCACTTCCAGGGCTGCATAATGGTTCTTCATTTCAAGTGCTGGAGAAGTTGGATTGGTGATTTTGCAGGCCCTGGTGACTTGTGTCCAACCACCGACATTCTGTTGGCACCCATTTTCTCCTCTGCTGGAGAGCTTGGTTGCTGCAAGAAGCATCTCATCAATGTACTTCTCGCTGTCTTGAATGCTCCTCAGCCTCACCACCTCCTCTCTGAGTTCCTCCACTTGTTTTCTCAGAGCTTCAGCATGCAGGCACCCTGCACATGGAACTGGTCCTTCAACTGGCATTAGGACCTCTGTCTGGACCGAGGCAGAAGCTGTAATGGGGGCAACAGCTTTAGGGTTATGATTTTTCCCAGCCATTGTTCTGTTCGTGGAGCTTAGGTATCTGTTAAAGCAAAAGAGAGAGATCTACCAAGTACCAGCCAGTTTCCCAACTGTCCTTTCAGAGAAAAAGCAGTTAAATCTCCTTAATTATATTCAAAATGTGCTGGTCCAATTCTCTGTGCTTTGTCAAATGGGGAGGTGCCCTAAAAAGCAAGACTACTCGCTAGGGGTGGGTGGGAGTCGGAGTGGGTAGGGAGGGAACTAACACCTGATTAGGTGTTAGCAGTTCCCAAAGCTGAGGAGGTTACTGGAGTTCAACCACCTACTGTGCTCAAGGAAAGTCCCACTAAAGTACCAAAAAGAAAGTAACCTTGCTTTAAAAATGTACAAAAAAACCCTTTTTAAGAGCTCCTAGTCAGAGAGCTAACAATTTAATATAATAAAACAAACCCTTAAATCCTTACTGTTGGTTGATCTGGAGAGCTCCTGTAGGAAAGCCTGAACAGGGCAGGGCACTGGAGCCTTTTATGCAGGCCTCAGCTGCTCTCAGGTAATCAGGCCGACTAACACCTGATTAGGTGTTAGCAGTTCCCAAAGCTGAGGAGGTTACTGGAGTTCAACCACCTGCTGTGCTCAAGGAAAGTCCCACCAAAGTACTAAAACGAAAGTAACCTTGCTTTAAAAATGTACAAAAAATCCCTTTTAAGAGCTCCCAGTCAGAGAGCTAACAATTTAATATAATAAAACAAACCCTTAAATCCTTACTGTTGGTTGATCTGGAGAGCTCCTGTAGGAAAGCCTGAACAGGTACCAAGGAAGGAGCACTTATCCACGTGCCAAGACAAAGACCAACCAGAACCGTGGATTGCAATGGAAGAACTGTTTATTCAATTGAAATCAGCCAGGCCCGACACAGGCCGTGTTTCGCAACACCTTCTTCAGGGGCTTAATGGCTAAACACACAAATATTAAAAATGATAAAAAATATAATGAACACATACATAATATGAATAATATAGAAAGGAATAAGAACATCATCAGCGCACATAAATTAAATATTAATAAAGAATCAAAAATAAATGTGGACAGCTAAAACAAATTATGAATTACTTAAAATAGTGCATATAAACATTACGGAACCATAGATGAAGCGCACAAAATTGAAAACATATATATTAATAAATATACCATAAAAACAATATAAGCATTCATAAATACATATACATTTAAAACAATCAATGAATAAATAATGATATATTAAAAAATAAAAAATAATTCAACATGAAACTAAAAACATTATGCAGGTGACCCAAAGAAACTACAGGAGTATGACAACGAAAGAACAGGGGCACTGGAAAAGGAATTACTGTGCAAAATGAAGGATAGATTGGATATTGGTTATTTATTTCTTATCCAATCTATCCTTAATTTTGCACAGTAATTCCTTGTGTGTTTAGCTATTAAGCCCCTGAAGAAGGTGTTGCAAAACACGGCCTGTGTCGGGCCTGGCTGATTTCAATTGAATAAACAGTTCTTCCATTGCAATCCACGGTTCTGGTTGGTCTTTGGAAAGCCTGAACTGGGCAGGGCACTGGAGCCTTTTATGCAGGCCTCAGCTGCTCTCAGGTAATCAGGCCCACTAGCTCCTGATTAGGTGTTAGCAGTTCCCAAAGCTTGGTGAGAAACATTGCACTCAACATTCACTACAGACCAAAGATTTTCTTTGGAGAATATGAAATTTATGCAGAGTTTACTATGGACATCTGCATATAAAGAACCAGGCTGGATCAGATCATTTGTCCATCAAGCCTAGCATTTGGTCTCTGGCAATGGCCAGTTCAGATAAATAACATATGTGCCACAGATGGGGGGGGGGTCCATTTTATTCTTTCCAACCCAATGGAATGTTGGAAAGAAATTATACATAGGGGTCAAGAATGACTGCCAGTCAATTCATTTCTCTGGAGGCAAAATAAGCCGCTGTAGTTGTCTGATCATTTATTTTCTACTTGGATTTCTACTCTGTCTTTCACCCAATTTCCACTCTCCCATTTCTACCAGGACTCTTTCCAAGCCTCATCGACCTTCCTTTGCCGTTCATCCCCTCACGAACACCAACTCCTTCCCTGTCACGCATCCCCTCTTCATTTCCAGTCCACTTCTTATGACATCTCCTATCCAGGCTCCCATTCTCTTTTTTATTTCCCCAATTTTTACCCTCTTTCACCTCCTTCAAAGCTTTGTCCTCTTCCTTTGACTCTCACCCTCTCAATAGTCTTGTCACTCTTTTTCCCCTTTCCCAGCATCCATTGCCCGTCTCTCCTCTATCCCTAACATCCATTTCCCTACCTCTTCTTCATTCAGCATCCACTCGCCTACCTTCTTTTCCAATTATCAGTACCCTGCCTTTCTTCCTCCTTACCTCCAGCTTCACCTCTTGCGCTTTATGTCCACCGTCCCCTGCATGATGCTGTTGTTGTTAAGTGTCATTGAGTCCATGTCAACTCATGGTAACCCTCCGGATAGTTGTCCTAAACTGTGTTCAATCTTCAGTCATTGTTGATACAGTGGCATAAATAGCTGCTGTTATTGTATCAATCCATCTCATTGCTGACCTTCCTCTTTTGCGCTGACCTTCACCCTTGCCAAGCAAGATGTCTTTCTCTAATAAGAACATAAGATATGCCATACTGGGTCAGACCAAGGTCCATCAAGCCCAGTATCCTGTTTCCAACAGTGGCCAATCTAGGTCATAATACCTAGCAGTCTCCCCAAAAGACACAGGTTCCGCAATGCTTGTATTGGGTCAAGCAGTGATATCCTGGGTCACTTTTAATAATGGTTATGGTTATGGATATTATAATGCATATCTCACACAACATGCAAAACATTTCACACAACATGCAAAAGATCTACTCAAACTGTCGGCTATATCACTATTGTAAATAACCACTGGTAATCAACTATGTTGTGCTCCATGTTATTATAACCTGTACATAGTTTGATAAGCACTGTTCTAGTTAACGTTCAAAAAAAATATGTTCTTTGTAATTACACTTGTATATAGTTAAAAAACATAATGTTCCTTGTAAATGTATACAGATGTATACAAATGTTCTGTTCACTGTTTTAATGTAAACCGCCCCTGATCTCTGGAAGGGACGGTATAGAAGAAACTGTTAAATAAATAAAATAAATAATTAAATGCCTCTGTATCGTTCCATGGTGCGACTGCACCTTGAATATTGTGTGCAATTCTGGTTGCCATATCTTAAAAAGGATATAGCGTTATTAGAAAAGGTTCAGAGAAGAGCCACCAAAATGGTAAAGGAGATGGAAGGATACTCTTATGAAGAAAGGCTAAAAGGGTTAGGGCTCTTTAACCTGGAAAAGAGACGGCTGAGGGGAGATATGATAGAAGTGAACTCCACCGCTCTCACGACCGGGGTGACCTATCTATCGCCGTCTCTCTGGACTTCTCCGCCGCCTTTGACGTTATCGAACACCGTGCTCTCCTCACCCGCCTGTCTGACTTTGGTATCCGAGGCACTGTGTTGCGCTGGTTTCGGTCTTTTCTTTCACTCCGTTCCTTCACTGTCCACTCAGGTCCTGCCATTTCTGCCTCTTTCCCTCTGCACTGTGGTGTTCCGCAAAGTTCTATCCTTGCCCCCCTACTCTTTAATATCTTCCTCGCCCCACTTGCCTTCCTCATTCAACAGTCCGGTATTTCCTCCTATTTTTATGCTGACGATATTCTTCTCATTCATCACATCAGCTCTGTTTCCCCAGATCTCTCTGCTCTCAATGCCTGCCTTGACCTTGTTGCCTCCTGGTTAACCGATAATTTCCTCTGTGTCAATCCTTCTAAGTCCTCAGCTATCTGGTTCTCCTTCACTACTCCTCCTCCCACCCTAGCTCCCATGATGTCCTCCCTTCCCATCCCTGTCGTTCCTTCACTTCGCTATCTTGGTGTCGTCCTTGACTCCTCCCTGTCCTTCCATCCCCATATTTCTCCCCTTATTCGTAGTTGTTTCTTTCATCTCCGCTGCATTAGATCTCTCCGGCCCTTCCTCTCTGCAAATTCCCTCATCACCCTAGTCCTCTCCCATTTGGATTATTGCAACTCGATCTTCGCTGGCCTCCCCTCTTATCAACTCCGTCATCTTCAACTCATTCAAAACACTGCAGCCCGCTTGGTCACCTTTTCTTCTCCTTTTGACCACATTACCCCCGTCTTCTCTCTCTTCACTGGCTTCCCATTAAATTCCGGTTTGTTTACAAATACCTCATCACCATTCACAAGGTTCTTCATACAGGTATCCCTCGGTATCTTTCTGACCTCATCTACCACCAGCCTGTCCCCCATCTCCTTCGTTCCTCCCATAGCAATCTCATCTTTCTTCCCTCCCCGTCTCAGGCTCATCTTGAACTCACCCGTCACTCCGCCTTCTTTTTTCTGGGTCCGGCTCTATGGAACTCCCTTCCTCACCCACTCCGCACTGAGTCTTCATTTACACATTTCAAAGCTCTTCTCAAAACCCATCTCTTCTCCCAGGCTTTTGATCTCCTGGCGCCCCCGTGACAATTGTAACGGTCCCGATACCATATAACTCCTCCCCCCCTCCCTCCACCCTCCCCCTTAGTGCTCTGTTTATGCATCTATGCCTTTCTATCTTTCTATCTGAGTCTCTCTATTGCTTTCCTGTCAATTGAATGGCGTTCTTTTCTTCCTTTAATTTTCTGGCAGCCTGCTTTTGTTTTTCTGTACACCGCTCTGATACCCCGATTTGGGCGGTATATCAAGCCTTGAAAAGAAATAAATAAAAAAATAAAAATAAGTCTATAAATTAATAAACGGAGTGGAAAGGGTAGACGTAGATTGATTGTTTACATTATCAGAATATAGAAAGACTAGGGGACATGCAATGAAGCTACAGGGTAAACTATTTAGACTAATAAGAGAAAATGTTTTTTTACTCAACGTGTAATCGAACTCCTGAATTTGTTACCGAAGGATGTAGTAAAGGCTGTTAGTGTAGATGGGTTTAAAAAAGGTTTGGACAGGTTCCTGGAGGAAAAGTCCATAACCATTATTAAAAAGGGACCCAGGATATCAATGCTTGACCCAATACAAGCATTGTGGAACCTGTGTCTTTTGGAGAAACTGCTAGGTATGTATGACCTAGATTGGCCACTGTTGGAAACAGGATACTGGGCTTGATGGACCTTGGTCTGACCCAGTATGGCATATCTTATGTTCTTATGTTCTTTCCTCCAGGAACATGTTCCATTCCATTCATTAATTTTTAGACCTCTGTCATATCTCCCCTCAACCGTCTCTTTTCCAGGTTGAAGAGCCCCAACCTTCATAGGAGTATCCTTCCATCCCCTTTACCATTTTGGTGGCTCTTCTCTGCACTTTTTCTAATAACACTATATCCTTTTTAAGATACGGCGACCAGAACTGCACATAATATTCAAGGTGCGGTCATACCATGGAACGATACAGAGGCTTTATAATATCATTTGTTTTATTTTCCATTCCTTTCCTTATGATACCTAGAATGTTATTTGCTCTCTTTGCTGCCGTTGCACACTGGGCGGAGGGTTTCAACATGTTATTCATGATGATGCCTAAATCTTTTTCCTGGGTAGTGGGGTCTCAATGTGGAACCGTGCATCATGTAACCATAGTTTTGGTTGTTCTTTCCTAGGTGCATAACTTTGCACTTGTCCACATTAAATTTCATCTGCCATTTGGATGCCCAGTCTTCCAATTTATCAAGATCCTCTTGCAATTTTCCTCAATCCTCTTGGGTTTTAACAACTTTAAATAGTTTTGTGTCATCTACAAATTTGATAACCTCACTCGTTATTCCCTTTTCCAGGTCATTTATGAATATGTCAAAAAGCAGCGGACCCAGCACAGATCCTTGGGGTACTCCACTATTCACCTTTTTCCATTGGGAAAACTGGCTATTTAGCCCTACCCTCTGCTTTCTATCTTTTAACCAGTTCCTGATCCACAATAGTACACTGCCTCCTATCCCATGACGTTTTAGTTTTGCCAAAAGTTTCTGATGAGGGACCTTGTCAAAGGCTTTTCTAAAAGTCCAGAGACACTATATCAACTGACTCACCTTTGTCTACCTGTTTATTCACACCTTCAAAAAAACATATCAGATTAGTAAGACAAGATCTTCCTTGTCTAAAGTCATGTTGGCTGTCTCCCTTTAAGCCATACATCAACATCAAGAGTGAGAGGGAACAAAATACACTCCTGTATAGAAAGAATTTTTTGTCGGACCATATAATACCCTGTCCAGGGCCATAAGAACCAGACCCCTGGACCCTGGTAAATCTTAGTCCTTTTTAATCAAACCAGCAGTAAAAGTTAATTATAAACCAAAACTTAACTGCCACGGCACATTTTTCCAGGTGAGAGACACACACACGACACAGTCCTGCGTTTCAGGCTCAAATTTAAAACGCCCTGCTTCAGGTCAGTCTTGTCAACACCGATCAAAAGCCGTCACTTAGTTGCCATGACTATCTATGTGATGAATAATTTTGTTCTTTATAATGGTTTCTACCATTTTTCCCGGTGCTGACTTCAGGCTCACTGGTCTGTAGTTTCCTGGATCACACCTGGAACCCTTTTTAAAAATTGGCGTTACATTGGCGATCCTCCAATCTTCAGGTATTACAGATGATTTTAATGATTGTTGACAGATTACTAATAGCAGGTCTGCAAGCTCATATTTCAGTTCTTTCAACACCCTTAGATGTATACCATCCGGTCCAGATGATTTGCTACTCTTCAGTTTATCAAATAGTTGGAATAATCTCTAATAATCTTTCTCTTCAAAGTATGAAAGTCAAAGTCTTGTCATTTGAACTTCTAAAGAAAGCTTAAGTTTGATCTACTCTAGTACTGACTGATTTGTTCTTTGGGCAGTCCATGGTATACACAGTATTCTTCGCCAGCATCATAATTCAAGGGCTAGCCTCAAAATAGGCACTTACTGTATTTCCCAATCTAGGTGACACATTAAAAAATTACTATTTGGAGGGTAATTTTATAAGGAGGCATTTACTTTAAGAGGGCAAGTAAGTACCTACTTAGGCACTATTTTATTCAGACACGTAAACACAGTGCCACAGTGATCAGAGGAGATATTCAGTGGCACTATCCATATAGTGCTGCTGAATATTGGGCTCAGTGGGGTTTATCTGGTTAGCAGGTTCAGTAAACTGGGTAAATCCTTTTGAATATTGAGTCCATATGGAAAACAGTCTATAGATTTACACAATCCATGTTTCACAGAAATACACAGTTTAATGGTAGACAAATATCAGATCCACACAAATTTAATTTTCAAGCCTCTAGAGATAATGCTGGGAATTCCCTACTGTTTCCCTTGGACATCCTTCTCCCTAGAGACCTGCTTTGAAATTCCTGTGCTTAATTATACACTGAGTGGAAAAATGCTTTCTCTGATTAACAATGACCGCATTCATGGGGAGCCTCCCAAACCTAGTAGAAACTTCCCCATTATATCAAATACTCACATACACTTCTCTTCGAGCCCTAGAGGTCTCAATAATAGAAGTGCACCTTGAATATTGTGTTCAATTCTGGCCACCATATCTTAAAAAGGATATAGCAGAATTTAAAAAAAGGTACAGAGAAGAGCCACCAACATGGTAAAGGGGATGGAAGGATACACCTATGAGGAGAGGCTTAAAAGATTAGGGCTCTTCAACTTGGAAAAGAGACAGCTGAGGGGAGATATGATAGAGGTCTATAAAATAATGAACAGCGTAGAACGAGTAAACGTAGATCAGCTGTTTACTCCTTCACAAAGTAGAAAGACTAGGGGACATGCAATAAAGCTAAAATGTCCATTTAGGACTAAAAAGAGAAAATATTTTTTTACTCAACAGGTCATCAAACTCTGGAATTCATTACCAGAGGATGTAGTAAACGTTTTTAGTGTAACTGGGTTTAAATCAGGTTTAAGCAAGTTTCTGGAGGAAAAGTCCATAAATCTTTATTAAAGAGGACCAGGGAAATCCACTGCTTACCCCAGGATAAACATAGTGGAATCTGTGTGCCTTTTTGGGAACCTGACAAGTACTTGTGCCCTGGATTGGCCACTGTTGAAAACAGAATACTAGGCTTGATGGACCTTGGTTTGACCCAATATAGCATTTTTTCTGTTCTTATGTAAATCTAGAAAATGTCATTTATATCTTCTAAATCAGGAGCGCACAAGTTCAGCCCTTAAGGACTGCAAACAGGCAGGGTTTTCAGGAGTTCCCTAATGAATATGCACAAGATAGATCTGCAACCAAAGAGAACACACCGAGATATAATAATGGATACAGAAAAAAGGATTCCTAAAACCCAGGGACTGGGTCACCAGGAGTCATCATTGACTGCTGGTGACCCAGGGATCTGTCCTGGGACTGGTACTGTTCAATGTCTTTGATAGTGATATTGCTGAAGGGTTAAAAGGAAAAGTTTGGGTTTTTTGCAGATGACATGAAGGTTTGCAATAATGGTGACTCCTTGGAATACTACAGGCTGTAAACTGACTAAACAGAAGAAAGATCGGGCAATCCACTTCCATTCACCCCTTGCCAAGAAAACCCAGGGGCTGGGTTGCCAGGAATCAGTATTGACTTCATGGTACACGTTGAATTCTTGGACCTTCAGAGGAAGTAGACAACTTGAGAAAAGATCTTCATAAAGTAGAAGAATGGTCTGATGCTTGTCCATTAAGATTTAATGCAAAGAAATGCAGAGTAATGCCCACTTGGGATGCAGAAGCCCAAAGGAACGCTATTGTATAGAAGGCAGGAGGCTGGTTTGTACAGATCAGGAGAGGGACCTTGAGGTAATAGTGTCTGAGGATCTCAAGATGGCAAAGCAGTGTGGCAAGGCATTGGCCAAAGCCAGAAGGATGCTAGACTGCATACAGAGAGGAATAATCAGCAGAAAGGAGGAGGAATTAATGCCCCTGTATAAATCGTTGATGAGGCCTCACTTGGAGTACTGTATTCAGTTTTGGAGACCATATCTCACAAAGGATATAAAAAGACTTGAAATGGTTCAGAGAAAAGTTACTAAAATGATATGGGGCCTGCACCAGAAGACATATGAGAAGAAACATAAAGACCTAAATATGTATACCCTAGAGGAGAGATGAGACAGGTGGGGTATGATACAGATGTTTAAATACCTAAAGGGTATTAATGAAGAGGATGGTGGATATGTGGAACGTCCTCCTAATGGAGGTGGTGGGAGCAAAAACAGTGACGGAATTCAAAAAGGCAGGGGACAGACACACTAGATCCCTTTATAGCAAGAGCCCATTATCAAAGCAAGCTTAAATAACTTCATAAATAGAGGGGGAGTAACCTACATGGAGTGGCAAGTGCAACTCTAGAACTTTAGCCACCTTACCCTGTTCAATGCACCTGCATATGTATATAGTTTACCCTGTTCTCCAAGTTACTTTTTCCTGTTCAATGTAATGACCTGACTTTTGTTTATTGTCGGATACTGTTTTGTTTTATGTAAACCGCGCTGATCGCAAATAGTGCGGTATATAAGAAATGCAAATAAATAAAATAAATAAATAAATAACCAAGATAAAACATTTTTACAACAGAAACCAAGGTGAATTTAGTGGGTTCCATTAGAAAAAATATTACCCTGATGCAGGCTGTTGTTGCTGAAACACGACCATGTTGGGTTGTTTTGTTAAATGAAAGATTTATCCTATGGAGATTTTACTTTAGAGATCCTGTAGAAACATAGAAACATGATGGCAGAAAAAGACCACATGACCTATCTAGTCTGTCCTTCCATATCAACCACTACAACAGTCCTTTTTTTTCCTTTTACCACTTGGTTTTTCATTTGTTTGCTGAGCTGATTCTTTGAAGAGTCTTTTGTCTTGTTTTGCAAATTCTCTTGCTTCCTTCCCTGTGTGTGCTTGTGGGTTCTTACTCATTTCTTCTAGTCCTCGGAACGCTTGTCCAAGTTTGATAATGGAGGCAGATTCTGGACGTCGACTTCCATATTGTAACACTATTAGTGTATTTAGATCCTATGATGCTGTTAGGCAAACCTTGAGGCCTATGATAGTAGCTCTGTATGTGTAATCAATCTCTATGAGGCCTAACCCTCCTTCAGCTCTAGGGATATGGGGCCCAGTTTTCAAACATATTTACATGGGTAACTGCCCTAGTTACTCATGTAAATGCCATATCTGGGATTTTTCGAAGGGCACCTTCATGGGTAGAGCCCTTCAAAAATTCTGGATACGTCCCTAACCTGCCCAGATGCTAGGCGGTTCGCATCGGGGCATGTTAGAGACATGTTAAGGGCGTTCTGGGGCAAAGGGGGGACAGAGGAAAAGGTTAACTGGGTAGCACTGATTTTCGATGCTACCCTCTTAGCCCTCTGTGCCTTAAAGATAGGTGAGGTTTTTCCTCGCCTATCTTTCAGGTGCAGGGGCTAAGCGGGTAGCATCGAAAATAGGTGCCACCCGGCTAGCTCCTGCAGCTTCTGGGGTGTGTGGCGAGACCCCAACATTGAAAATCCGGGTTAGGCAGAAGGGGGCGGACTAAGCACCGACGTGGCGCATAGCACCGCCCAGATGAAAATCGGGCCCATACAGTCTTGGCATACACTGATTCTTGTAAATTACTTCATGGACATGGAGGAATTTTCTTGTTTGCACGTCCAGTTTTTCAAGATCTTTAAGAAGCAGTCCACAATTCCAAAGCTGTATGCGAGTACAGGAATTGGCAACTGATTGATGGCTTCTATCTTATTCCATGATGTTAAAGCACTTTTGAATAATTTTAGTCTCCTGTAGTATTCTTTACTGATCTTTTAGTAATTTCTGCTTGAGTGTCGTTCCCTCCTCTACTCAGAAATACTTACATACACCTTCCTGTTCAAGGTTCTTAATGTCACAGCCCTCAGCCAGGGAGATGCTTTCCATTGTACAGTTTCTCCTGCTATTATAAAGACATTGGACTGTCCACATCTGAGCAATGCAAGTCTAAAATTAAGTCGTTTATGTTATCTGAATTGGCTTAAGCTGAGACTGCATTTCTTTATTCGTTGCTTAAAGAAGAAAGAAATTTGACCAATACTATTCTCTACGATAAAAATTCCTCTGTACCGTCTATGAAATTGACTGGGGACACATATGTAGACCAGCACCTATTAAAATATCTCCAAATCTGAGTCTTATTTTTCCATAGGAGAATAGCCTGTGTTTATAGAGACTCTATGAAATATGCTGAAGGACTATTCTAGGATTGCCACCTTGGAAAAAGGGAGTCCCTTGAGGTAAAGGCTTTTGGGTAACCCTCAATGTGCAGCCCCTCAGTCAAGGGGAACAAGGATCAAAGCAGAAAAAAGTTCCTCATCCACTCCCCACCTATAAAAAAAATTAGCAGTGGAATGTTCCAGTTAAACACTATACAGCACAGGTGACTAGGGACAGAGGTATTTGGCAAGCAACCGTTCAGCATTGCAAAATGACATTATTATGTTTCTTCCAAACATAGGAGGTTTAACACCATGATCACGCTGCCATTGACTACCACTGTACATAAGGAATCAATTGTTGAGAGAGGGATCAGTTACCTTGTTCAAAAAGGTGAGCGCTCTTCCATCAGCACGCCTCAAGCTATTGTCTTACCCTGTCTCTTTTCCTTTCTGGAAGGTTAATTGCTAGTTTCGAACTCTGCTAAGTCAAGGTGGATGGCAGCTGTGGACAGGGAGAAAATTCTGGAAGAAAAGGTGGTTTATATTTCTTTTGTAGCAACCACACAACATTCACCGTTCCATCTGCCAACAGCTCCTTTATGTTTCTCTGTTGCCTTTATTTTGCTGTTGAAAAATGATAGGAGAAAAAAACATTCTATTGAGATGCCCTCTGTAGTGTCTGGCCTTCTGATATTTTTCAACTAAACCCATAAAAGCAGCTTTGCCTAATTTATCACCCCTGCTTGACCATTACTTTCTCCTCAGCAGTTTCTCAGTCTCTGTCTACTTCATCAACTTTTCCTCTGCTTGTCTCTTCCATTATCAGTAGCTCTTGTATCTCTCTTCATTTGCCGTGATTTTGCCACATGTTAACCCTGAAACTTTAGGCTAACGTTTTGAGGTCTCAAAAGTCATACAGGGGCCCCTGAACCTCAGGGCAAGTTAACACTGAAAGCCTTTAAGAGTCACACATGTCAGTAGGCTCATGGCAAGTTGTGCTGTGAAGATACATCAAGCTGCTTTGCGTCATCTTTCACTAGATCTGACGTCTCTCAGTGCTGAATGGAAACATAATTGATCTTTAGGAGAGAAAGTGAATGCAGAGGTTTAAACCCTAGAATTCAGTCCATAGATTCAGGGTATGTGAGATAAGTGACATAATTTCCTCTAGGGCTCATTTTCCTATTTTAGGGGCATCTGGTTCCATGGCCTTTAGCTGTTTTGCTGTGATATATATATAGAGAGAGAGAGTCCACAGTGAGGAAATGTTGCACAGAATATAATGAAATGAAATGACAGACAGTAGGAGTAGCCTAAAGGTTAGAGCACTGCTTGGCAAGCAAGAGACCTGGGTTCAATCCCCACTAGCATTCCTTGTGGCCTTGGGCAAGTCACTTAACCCTCTATTGCCTCAGAAGAAAGGCCTGGCAATCTACTTCCAGTCACACTACCAAGAAAACCCAGGAGTTGCAGGGTCACCAGGAGTCAGCATTGACTTGGAAGCATTGCATGAGATGAAAGAGGTTTCAATGGGTTTTCCAGTCATGGGCACATATGTCTCCATCCCAGAAATGGGAAGGCTTATAAAATGATCAGAACTTGGCAATTCAAGTAGAACACACTCTGAGCTGTCCTGACAGAACATGCATCCTTTTAACTTCAGCCCTGAGTCCTCCTGGAGACACTCACCTATAGCAAGTTCTAACGGCGTGGACCTATGTGTCAGGAGATTGCACGGGATATAACATGGAAATCCAGCTCTCTCACTTAAGCATCTGCATGATCTTAACTGAGGTGTATTATCTTCCTACCTCTGAGTTTTTCATGTAATCTAAAGTACTTTATCACCCCGTATCTCAATTTTTCTGTTCTTTGTCTTTCCAGCTGAGTTGGAACCAGGTTGGGATTTGATGTCATAAGTCTTTAGTTGTAGTGGCCATCCTGGGCCAGACACAATATAGTCTGGCTCCCTTTGGGAACTTATGTCCTGACTCTAACCATGTAAGTGTTACTTCTATGCCATAGCTGCAACTCCCTCTCCACCTAGGGGCTATGTCTAGGCAGCATCCCCAGTTCCAACTGACTTGGTAAGGAAACAGCCCAACTCTGACATCAAATCAGGGACCTTCTGCATAATACTGCACAGTGCTTGCTATTCAAGCCACTGTGCTGGGCCCCAATACTGCAATTCCAATCCCAGGGAGTGGATGGCCTGAGAATCAAATCCAGATCCCTTCATGCAACAGTGTGCAACACTACCACTGAGCCACACCCTAATTTAGGGAGTATAACTGCCATGCTTACAATACTAAAAGACTTGGAAAAAAACAAAGAGAAGTCCTAAGATAGTGGAAGAAAGATAAATGTTTTCCAGCATCTACTCATTTTTATTTTCTTCCTTTTGTGTCTTAGTCTGATTAGTGATATGCAGGCAAAAAAAATCATAAGTTTAGTTTCCTGTGTCTTTTGCAGGTTTTTTCATTTTGTTTCTTTTGTTTATATAAATTTTATTTTAAGACAATTTTGTTACTAAAGAGGTGGCTGAGGCTGCCACTCAAATAAAAAAAAAGGCTGAAAGGTTACTAGAGGTTTCCAGGCAAATAAAAAAACCAAAATTGTGGGGTTTTCCAGTTTTGTTAACACTTGCTACAGGCTGGTCTCAAACAGGTGCCCCTGGGGTTGGAAGGCACTGGTTTTCCAGGAGGAGCTATTATGTCTCCTAAGAAGCTAGCTTTAGCCAGGCTACTCTTAGCTGTATGTTGTATTTCTAGTAATAATTCCTGTTTCCTGATTGACCCAAATTTCCTTGTCTAGTCTTGAACTCTGTGAAAAACCCTTCGGGGATTTTTTGCCTTATTGTCTCCTTCTCCAGAGACTTACTCCAAAGACTTTTCTTGTGCCATATTCCTAGCCCTGGAAGTTCTCGGGGAAAAATATCCTGGAACACTCGTTAAAATATTTTCCTCATTGAATTCAGCACTAGTGGTTAATGTGATCGCCACTGAAAACTGAATCTGGATATTCAATGCTGGGGTCATATCCAAGCGCCGGATTGCAATTTTGCAATCTGATCAGTGGCGATATTGAGTCACTGGCTGGATTTCCAAAGCAGCTAAAGTTAGGGCATCCATTCAGCTGTTCTAACTTTAGCTGGTTAGGAATACCCAGGCAGCAGCTGAATATAACCACTGCCTGGTTAACCCATGGTGTCACTCCAGAACACCCCGACACTAAGGGCCCAATGTTCAAAAGGCATTTACATGGTTTACAGTCCGGTAAATCATGTAAATGCCTTAACTGGGAATATTCAACGGCACCTACATGGTTAGTGCCGTTGCATATTCCCAACTATGTCCCCTATGCACCCCAATGCTATCCGGGCATGTTGGGGACATTCCGGGACAGAGAAGAGGCGGGGAGTCCCAATTACCGGATAGCAGCGATATTGGACCGCTACCCTGTTAGCCCTCCATGACTAAAACTAAGCAAGCTTTTGGCTCGCCTAGTTCTAGCTGCGGCTGCTAACTGGGTAGTGGTCCAATATCACCGCTACCCGGTTAGTCTCTGCGGCTGACTCCACATGACGCCTAACCCGGATATTCAATACTGTCACTGCAGCATTGAATATCCGGGTTTAGAGGTCAGCGGACAGGGCTATGCGCCGACACAGTGCATAGCTCGCCAAACAGAATATCAGGCTTAGCATTTGGGTGTTTAGTGGCACAAACCGGGGATATTCAGCAGTTCTATGGTCTGCAAACCATGTAAATGCCTTTGAATATTCGCCCCTATGATATTACAGATAGCATGATTCATGTAGGGCCCCTGGGGCAGACCTTTCACTCCCTCTTCATGGTACACTGGCTGGCCATGGAAAGAAGTCTGCCTGTGGCAGTGGTTTATATAGAACTTTGATTTCTTTTCTCACAGTGTGCTAAGCAAATATTTGACAACAGAATGAAGGCTGTGTGGAGGAATGAGTCTGAGCTTTACACAGGAAGAGTCGGGGCCAATAGCCCAGCTGTTCTTGCATGTCATATGAAGAGCTATAGCGCAAGTGGTGCAGCAGATGACTGAGGTGACTACAATAATGCTTCACATTCATTCATACCCTGGCAACTTGCCCTTGCTAGTTATGGACCAAGTCGTAGCTAGGAGGTAAGATGCCATTTCCAGGTATCCGTTGCATAGCCTTGGAAGTTTTTGCATCACTGGGACTTGGAGGGCAAGGAAAACAAGAATCAGAACTGCAGTTTACAATGTTGTTATAAAGGGCAGGAAGGCAGTCCTGGGTTTGATGGACCAGGGTGCTATATATTATATAAAAATACAAGAAATAAAATATCATTTGACACAACAGAGATGAAACACGGGACTATTATCATCAGGAAGAAAGAGAAAAGCCAAATCATGGCACATTAACCTTTTGAGGTCTTCAAAAGAACTGCTGCTTCAGTGCATGGGGGGGTCTTTTACTAAAGGGTAGTTGGCAGGATATGTTTGGTGCACGCTAAAAAGCGCACCTTGGACACGCATTGCCAGCTAGCATGGGGCCATGACAGCGTAGACCCATTTCCGTGCTAACTGTGCATCCAACATTTATTGACCCAAGTGGGTGGGTTAGGGGTGGAGAGTGGGCGTGCTGAGTTCTGTGCAGTTGGCACGGGGTATACGCGCTATGTGCAAACTGTGTCCCATGTGATTAGCCAGCTCAATAGGTGGAGCTAAGTGCACCCACGATAATACTGCGCATGTTAAGGGAAAGTGCTCTGCATTAACTACCGGGAAAATTCTTTCCCTACCCCCAACAGTTGCAACTAACACGCCATAGTTTCAGCATTTTTGGTGCATTAGACGCGACATTCTAGCACCCATTAGTAAAAAGATCCCATGGGATATGTTATATTATACAATAAAAGAACTGCTGCACAGGATGTTTATTCCAACATACTCAAAAACGTTGTAGGAGCTATCTTAAAATGGACTTTAGTATATGGGATTGTGTATCTTCTTACAACTTGAGATGGAGTGAGTAGCATCTCAGAGAAGGATCAGTGAGAACAGCCACTCAACACACACAATACTTGAACCCTTAACTGAACAGTGTCATCTGGTGACCTTATAATAGATTGCATCTTCGATATAGTAGCCTTTAACATACAAGTGTTTTGCATCTCAACAAGAAGAACATACGGTGATACAAATAGTATCAAGCTTTTTGTTGGTCAAGCACATACCAGAGTATTAATATACCAGAGTATTAGTGGACAGAACAAAAAGTGCCCTGCTACAGAAACTACTGGATCTTCTTCTGGCAATAATGATCCGTGCATTGCATTCCCACCCAGATGATCTGTGCAGGCATTTCGTTACATAGAAGGCTCAAGGTATCTTGACATGGAAGGCTTCTCGTAATTTTTGGAAATCTAAACTGTAATATGATAAGGTCTTAAACAAAAATGAATCGTTTTAGGAAGTCAAATATGTCTAGATGCATGGAAGGTTTGGCATACTGTTTAGAAATAAAGCGCTTGCAAACTAAGGCCCAGAAAAGCTCTTCTATGAGAGAGTTTTGTCTTTATCAGATAGATATGTAAATATATAAAATTCTTTACTTAATTATGAGCCACTCTGCATGTTCATAGCATATGAGAAAGGTAATATAATCAATATATTAATATGCATATCATCTGAATAATGTACTCCTAGATATTCTGTCCAGTATACGCAATACAAAACTCCTAGATTAGAGGGGGAGCAGCCATATTTATTGCATAAAGTTACAGACAGGTATCGTAACAATCCGATGTTACAAACAGAGCGAAAAAAAAGTGCAGTCCCTTCTGGTTCTGTAAGAAGTCTTACCATTCCTTTTTTAGTGCCTCCATCATAAACCAGATCCGGATGTGAAAATCGGCCCATTTTATTTCTTTGATTGGTCAGAATGCATTTATAAAACTTTGAAAAAGTGTTAGGGGGAGAGGGTGAGGAGAGGGGAATGGCTAGCAATTCGCAATTAGGCTCACCTTTGCTACCAGTCTTCAAAGAAGGCCTCCTCTCTCCCTGCTCTCTGAGATAATGTGGGCACGGTTTTGGCATGCAGAACACAGCTTCGAGGTCTCCCCTTTCACTTCTGTTTGTGCAGTTTCTATTTTTTTTCCAGCCACTGAAATCTGCCGATGCCCTGGCCCTGTAATTTCTGGGATGCGCGTCTTGTTGCAAGCAGCAGGAATTACACCCAGATTTGAATTACTATTGAATAAACAGCAAGGAAATCTTTATTAAAGTAATCAGGAGTTGAAAAAACCCCACAAATAACAACAAAAGCTGAGTTTGTACTAAATCAGCAAAGACTATTTGCATAATAAGGGGCTGTGTGAGTCACTATTTTTGCTCTTGCAAACTGCACTGGGCTCTGTTATTCTCTTGATCAGCCAAGGGGAGGGCAGGTGGGGTGGGAAGGGCATTGCTTAGAATATTAAAAAAAAAAAATTTTGACATCATGCAAGTCATGTGATTGGGTAGGACCAATTAAGACAGGTTGCGGAAAGGGGAACAGTCAAATTTGTAATTTTGGTTGCATGAAACACTTCTTTGGGCCTCATCAACAACCACAGAACCACAAGTTGTGTGTGCAGAAGCAGTCACACAAGACTGGGTCGGGGATATTGGTCAGCAAAGAGGGCGAATCATTTTGACTGTAAACCACAGACTTTCATAGAGTGGTAAGCATCATCAAAACCACAACCAATCCACTATATTTTGCTATTCGAGTGTTGTATTTTTTTTCCTGAAGTGCATTATCATAGGGCTCCAGGGTAAACCAGCTAAAAGAGAAAGCAATGCCTGGGATACGTGTTCAAATAGTGACAACTCTTGGTTTTTTACTTTCCAAGGTGAAAGAGAGCATACATTTCCCACCAGCTCTAAAGACGGAGGGCTTTTTAAAGAGGAAATCATGGCTTCCAACAGTTTTTTTGAGTCATTTCCTTCATACTCGCAGTGCTTCATGAGAGGTAAGTGCATTGGCGGCAACAGGGGTGGGGGGGGATTTTGGTGTCTTGAGTTTGGGCTGTCCCATCCTGTTTTAGACAGAGCGTGCTCTCCCATGCCTCATATTTTAGGAGATTCCTGCATGTGCAAGCCGGCGCTGGTCTTCTTGTCCAGGATGGGTTTCACTAGTCCCCTTTTTTCACCGCCTCTCCAGTGTTAACTGCAGTCGTTGCATGCTGGTGTTGGAAAGCAAGCTAGGTAAAATAGGTAAACTGTTATAAAGAGCTGTGTTATTTGGCATGCCACTCAACACTGTTGCAGATGAGAGATGCAGACTTTTGAATTCTGTGTTTATCTCAGGTAGAGGTTTTGTGAAATCTGCACAGTTCAAACTTCTGTGTCCAAAGGTCTGAATTATGCAGAATTATGCAGGCTTTCTTTGTCAAAATAACAAAGCATATTGTTTGGAGTAATCATTTTAAAAAAATCACAAAAAAGTGCAAACTTTTGAATTCTTGGCTGCAGAATTCCAGCAGGAGTGCTAGTTGGGGCTATGTAGTCTTCATTTCATCAGTGCCTAAAGGCTCCCAGACCTCTTGGCAGGAGCCAGGTAACTGACAAGCTTCGGGAGGGTTCCCAGGGAGCTTAAGTGGACTTCGGTTGCAGAACCGTGTCTTTGCATCACATCTGTTCAGCACCGTGAGGGGCAGCCACACTCCCCAGAGCAGCTCCTTAAGCCACTGCAACACCCAGAAGCGCGAAAAGGAAGTTGTCTCAACGCTGGGGACATTTTCTCACAGTTCTGAACAGAAACAGATGTAATTAGTCACTGGCTTTCTAGATAAGTAAGCACGGAAACCGTGGCTGAGTTCTCGGAATTAACCCCCAGGACGCTAGAAGGCAGCTGAATCCTTCAGCATCCCAAAAAAGAAGGAAAAAGCTTGCGAAACTCTATGAGGTCTACTTCAACTGGTGCTTGGTGTTACATATCAGTCATCGGTCTGACTGTATGACAAGGTTTTAAGCTTTTCTCATAGCTTCCAGCCCTGAGAGTGTCGGTGGGTATTAGTCACCCGTCATTATTCAGATTAGTACATCGGCGGAAAGCTTCTCCGACCCCTTGTCACAGCAGCGCTGCTCCCACCGAGCCCTTTGCGACTCAGTGCGCCTGGACCAAGGGGACAACACAAAAGGGAAACGAAATGGAGCTGTTCCCTGTTTTGTTCGGAATCAGTGAGTTCAGCGTCGGAGGGCGAGGGGCGGGGGGGGGGGGGTCTTAGGCCTGTCTTAATTGGCGTCGGAAGCCTTTTCAGCCAGGTTGAATCACAAGGTGCTCTCCCCTGACTCGCGCATTCCTGTGGCATCGCTCAGACAACGCGCGGTGGCTGCTCCTTGCTCGCTGCCAGCTAACTTTGCCTTCGGGGCTGCGAGCAAGCGAGAAGGAGCTTCCTGCTGTTTTCTGGGAAAATAATAATAATTTAAGTTCAGCTGCCGTTTTTAGCTACAGGGAGACATATTGAGGCAATTTAGTGCGTGCTGGGGAGCCAGCGTCAGGCAAATGAGACGAGGAGGTACCAGTGCGCTAGGGCAGCGCATCTGAGAAGTGCATAGGCAGCCGGGGGAGATTTCAGAAAACGACTGACAGCAATAGCAGAGCTACGAAAATCATACAAAATCTAGCAAGCAGTGAAGCAAATGTCATTGAAAGGATTCAACATTCAAGGTACCCTGAGAATACAATTTAGCAGGAAGCAAGAGGTTCTTATTTACTAATGCTTAGCACGTGATAATGGCGCTATCGATATTGCCCATTGTGCGATAAGCCTTAATAATTAGGGACCGGAATTAAGCAATAAATAACGGCTAAGTTATTAAATTAGATGAATAATCAAATGCAATCCATGGAGCAACATAATAAAAAGCAATAAAGTAATGAGTAATCCCAAACAAAAGTTGATTCATTTAGCCAGACTTTGGCCATTTTATTTATTTATTATGTATTTAAATGCATTTAGGAATGCCTTTCCAGTAGTTCATCAAGTTCAGGTACATTCAGATACAGTAATAATAAAAAAATTCATCAAACAGGTTATGCATCCCAGCCCTCACTGAAATATATTGGATTGGATGATAACAAAAGTGCTTTTTTTAAAGCAAAATGAAAGATTATCCCTCCCAAGGCAGGACAATTGTCTATTCTCACCTAGTATAACTCTAGATACAGGGTTTTTTTTTTTTGGGGGGGGGCACCAGTTGCTAGTGCTTGGTCCCCTCCCACACTACCAATATGATCTTCCTACCCCTGAACTAAGCAGGCAAGCTATGTCTGTGAGTATGATTTCGGCATGTTCCTTTATCGAGGAAGGCACTGTATATCCATTTGGAAGTTGAGGATAAGCCCATGGTCGGCCATTGCATTTAGCTATACTGACTCGCCACCTCTCTGAAGATTCCGATGGGGTTAAGAGCTGGAAGTCTAGGATTGAAGCGTCCAAAGAGCTAGATAGAATTTTGCTTCCCTTTTGTTTCGCCCAACTGGGTACATTTCAAAATGCTTAAACAAAAAGGGATACTTGGGTTGGGAGCAAGAAAAATAATCACTCCCAGGCCTGAATTGTTCTTGCCGATATTACTCAACCTTGTTTACACAGACTGCTCATTACAAATGTCCAAAATTGTCGTTTTCCCTTTTTTCTCTACTGAAATTTATTGCACTTGCTCTCTTAACAAACCGTAAAGGGGAAAATAACACGTTGTTTTCGTCAATGGATTTAACTTTATCAGGCTAGGCAGCACCAGCAGAAGGAAACCCGTAATTCTATTCTTAGTCTGATAGCATGTGAAAATTGGGGAGAAAACGAAAGAAAAGTGCAAACAATTGTTTCACTGTGTGTGAACGGTGTCAAAAGCCCTGACATATTAACTGACTGTGGCCCACCACAAAGGATATGGGTTTTGCTATCATATCTCACCACGTCCTCGCTTGCATTGCTAGGTAAGGAAGCTCAAACTGTGGACATGTCCAGCAAGACTGCCTGATGCCCCCAAAACAATGTTTTCCTAGTCCCATTCCAATAGAAGGAACCAAGGCCATCTCGTGCAAGGCAAAAAGCTTTAGGATGAATCCTAATAACAAAAGTAATAATGGCTTCCTGAGTCTGGCTTCAGGCTCGAAAGGGCTAAGGATGCTGGAAATAGTTTTCTCAACCTCTGGAGGGAGGGCATTGCAGCCATCGCTCAGCCATTCCCTCATGGGTGGGAAACAGAGAGCACAAAGACCAGATCTGTAGCTTCCTAATGAGAACTAGTTCTACAGTGACTTCATTACAGTGAGAAAAGACTCATGATAGCAGTGAATGAAGGCTCGTGATGACTTAGCCCTGTTACAAATGCCAGTAGGTGGGGGCTGGGACAAAATAGAACTGGTTTGGAGATTCTGATGGGCAGGAAGGTGAGCCAGACCAAAATAATAATCACAATAATATGAATGTTTGCAACAAAATCTAGCTAAAAGAATCAGAAAGCACAAGAGGTGAGACTCGTGTTGCTTGAACTAATGGTATTAAGGGAAGGTATTGTGAATGCTAATCCCTGCAATATTCAGCAGCATGTGTCTGGCACCCAGACTATGTGCAAATGTCCATTGGACAAGAAAAAAAATGGGAATGATGGTGGTATTCTTATTATTATTCAGGTCTGGGGAGATAAAGAGTTTGTGCCAAGCCATTCAAACGGTGATTGGCAGAGCTGAGTTAAGAGTTGAGGTATAGGGGTCTATTTACGAAACTGCGGTAAGCTTTTGCAGCTAATGTGGCATTTTAGAGCAGATTGTCCTGCATTAGCTGTGAAAGCTGTACAGTATCTGGTTCCGCCTACTGCTGATGGGCGCAGTAACTGTACAGCGCAGACATTTCTACTCTCTGCCTTGCCCTACCATCATACGCTGCTAATATGGTTTTTTTGCACATAGCGCAGAAAACCGCTGCGTTGTCCGCATTTTCACCGCATTATCTGTTAATGCGCTGAGATAGTGTGCTGTAGCTGCTGTGTTACCAGGTAGGATAGCTTAGTAAACAGACCCTATAGAGAGATAGAGAAGCATGTTTGAATAACATGGGACCTAGTTACAAATAGCATGTGCTGTTAGCGCAGCTTAGTAAGCATGCCCCAAACAGTCTTTATCTATACATCTTCTATACTTATGTAGAAAAGCCAGCAAGTTTCTATGAAGAAGCCATCAGGTCACAGAGAAAGTCAAAGTTGGTATAGAATTGAGGAACAGGGAGATGGGAAAGGCAATTTTCAGTCTCCCCCATGAAGCTTGCAGGATTGTGGCGACATCTGCAAGCTCATTTTCCCTCTAGCACCAAACCTTAGAATGGTTCCGATCATATCTCCAGGATCGCCGCCAACAGGTAAAAGTAGGACCACACAACTCCTTTCCCTTCCAGCAAAACCAAAGTCTACCACAAGGTTCAGCCCTGTCATCACTCCTCTTAAATATATTCATACAACCGCTATGCATTATCATCTAAAAATACATGATCCAGTACTACTTCTATGCTGACGACATTCTTATACAGTATATACAACATTCTCTATAAGCAACTCAGACTACACACAGACTACACAATGATAGGACAATGTTTCCAAGCAAAGTACTATTGGAAATGTGTGTGTTCATTGTTTACTGTAAACCGCGCTGATGCTGAATAGCGCGGTATAAAAAAGACTATAAATAAAATAAATAAATAAATAAAAATCACAAGGGCTCGCTCAACATAACCTACACATCAACTACAACAAAACAGAAGTTCTGCGCATCACAAAGAGCCAATCATTCACTCCATCGGCAACAATAACCCTCCCGGGAGCGACGCTTCAAGTCAAGAATCAAGTAAAGTACTTAGGAATTACCCTCAATCAAGGCCTAAATTTCCATGCCCACATAAAAAATGTTGTTAAAGCAGTCTACTGTAAAATGAGGACTCTGCACAATCTCTGCCCCCTTCTCAATCATACGGACTTCAGAAATGTTTGTCAAGCCCTCATCACCCCAGTCCTTGACTATTGCAACTTAATATAGCAAGGACTCCTAGAAACAGCCCTAAATGGTGCAAAACGCAGCTGCAAGAGTTATAACAGGTACCACATCACACTCACCTTAGAACACCTACCCTGGCTTCCAATACATACGCGAATAAGATATAAGGTATTACTAATCACATTTAAGTTAATCTACAGCACATCAGCATTCAGTCATCAATCCCTAATTCAGAAAGACCACAGCTCTAGGACAAGAAGGACAGGGTCGCAAAATTTGCCAAGGGTGCCTAAACTTATAAGCAAATGCAAGCTTTCCACATCCTCACGTGCCTTTTCACTATTCAGATCTTCTCTCCAACTCTCTACCCCCTGGAACTGCGACCCTCTGACTCCATCATAGATCATTTTGGCATCGGCACCTAACAACAGCACTACAAGCCCATGCAAGACAGCAGCAGCACACTATAGCTCACATACCTCAACTCTACCTAATATGTTAACCTTAAGTGCATTGTAGATAGTTTACTCTCGTTTTTATCCAGCTTATGTTAATGCTGCTCAGTTAACTCAGTTTTATGTAAATGTTCCACATTTTGTTCCATGTACACCACTTTGACTAGTAGATAAAGCAGTATAGAAAATTTGCTAAATAAATAAAATACAATACATACAATTTTCATGGGAGAATTTCCCCAACAAGTTTCCTTAAAACTGGCTTGCCTGGTGGTGCAAACTGCCCGTGGAATAGTTTTGCCCTTCCTATAATGGGGAAAAGTACAGACCCTATGGACAGTGCATTTATTTTACCCTGCACGGGGAGGGGAGGAGGGAGGATGCTGTAAGGGGCTTTCTCCAGGGTAAACAGTACCAAATTCCTTTGAAACCTGCCTCCAGAGTGACTTGTCCCTCTGAATTCCTATATCTGAAGCTGTTCTTTGGTGCATCAGAGGAATGTGCCGTTGTTTAAAATGACATAGGAAACATATCTCAGGTCATTTCATATGGGTTCCAAGATGGAACAACAGAAAGAAAAAGCAAAGCATCAAAGGTTTTCATTGCTCTCGAGAGCACGCACTATTCTTACATAACATGGCTTAAGTAGAATAATATATGCTATGCAGAATAGAACATGTTAATAACCAAAGGAAATCCAAAATGGAAACCGTTTCTGAAACAAAAGCAGATAAATGGAAACGATGCCAAGAATGCAACAGACTGAAAACATTTCCAGTGCGCCCTCCTAGCGCATCAAGGATGCTTTCAACCAGCTGAAAACCAGAATTTGGCCTGAGCCTGATAGATGGTTAATACGGATGAACGTTCATTAGCCCACTTTCGGTTCATCAATACACTTTCAAAATTATAGTGTGCAGATAATCAGTTTAACGCACGCTAATCTTTGGATGAATGGTATACAATCGACTGTGTGCATTCATAAGTTATAATGTCATTTTATGAAGTTATTAAAGTGAATATGTGAGACAAAATGAAAAAAGAATGGCTGAAAATTGGGAAAAAAGCCAAACAAACTGAACATTTTTGACCTGTGCATATCCCTAATGACTAATGTGGGTTTGTCTGTAATTTTCCACTGATCTGGAAACTTGCTGAGAACTACAAATTCCCAAATGTTTAGAGATGTGGACTGACTGGAAGGGCCTTGCTTAAGTTACAGTATTCTGTGTGTCTCGCCCAGTGGAGTAGAGCTAAGGTCAAGACTTTCTTGATAAGAATTCAGTAGAGCAACACTGGAGACCAGCTCCAGGGCCGCTTCAACCCCTTAGGGCCCAGGGCAAACATTTCTGACAGAACCCTCCTGTCCTTGGGCCCCACCCCTCCGTTTGTGGGCCGCCTCCTCCAGCCGCTGCTGCCGCCCCTCTCTGGGACGTGCATCGGTGGCAATACATTAAAAATGCCCCATGGCACCGCCATTTCCTTCTTTTCGGATGTCATTTGTGCTGGCAGCAGAAGCAAGCAAAAGCCACTGGGCGTCTTGTTCTGTTGACTGAACAAATCCCCGCTTTCCTCACTTTGGGGCATGTTTACTAAAGCACGCTACCCGGTAGGGTGGCATTTAGTGTGTGGTTTGGGTATGGCACTAAATGACAGCATGGGCTCTGATGCCAAAACTCCTCTGCTACCCAGGGTGAATGCGATGGGATAGGAAATGGAATGAACAGGAGAAGAACATAGGTCTTGCTGGCACATCGTGGATAGCACAGGCGTTAGTGGCTCACACAAACCATGTGTTCTACCCTTAGCACGGGCGCACG
Organism: Ichthyophis bannanicus; assembly: GCA_033557465.1. Lineage (NCBI taxonomy): Eukaryota > Metazoa > Chordata > Amphibia > Gymnophiona > Ichthyophiidae > Ichthyophis > Ichthyophis bannanicus. Next base: position 873,277,576 of record CM066035.1, on the reverse strand, counting down.
TAACACCACCACCTTGGTGACCTGAACCTGCGTTAACTGCAGAAGGACAGATGCACAGGCCCCCTCAAGGTAGCACAGGCTGCCCATGCTAATAACGTGGTCCACATGCGCCTTATTGGCACGGGCCTTAGTAAACGCGTCCATTGCGCAAAACACTACTTGAACCATTTTATTTCTTTTGCCATAGCTTAAACTCATCAAATTCTAGTGGATTCCAAATTTGAGAAACTAAGTTCATTCACCTCATGCCTAAGTCTGCATCAGGGGAAAAAGTCTACATAATGCAGATGTTATGTCGAAAGACGGCCATGTTGAGTTTAATGTAATTGAATTGGTGTTTTTTATGTAACTGTTTTTATTTGGACCTCATTTGATGTTTATTGAAATATACAGTATTGTTGTTACCCCTAATTTGGTGCTGTCTGTTTTCTGTTTTTGTTTTGTCTATTTTCACGGTACTCAAGACCCGCCGTAGTGCACCCAAAGTTTGTGCCAAAAGGCAGGACACAGCAGACCTTCGGTGCATGCAGGTGCTCAAAGGCCCTGTGCCATACTGGGTTTTCTGATGCAACGATGGGGCAGAGGAGGACAGAGATAGGGTGGTGGCATGGTGGGGGCACAGGGAAGAGAAGAAAGGAGAGATGCTGGACACAGAGAAGAGAGGAGGGGGTAGGGAAGGAGAGATGCTGGATACCCACCAGGAAAGGTGGCCTCCGAAGTACAGAAAGGACCTCATTGAAGGACCTGTACCAGAACCCCTAAGACCGTTTGCGTGTATGTTATATGTCGCTTATGAATTGCAAATGTTTTTTGTAACTCACTTTGAACTGTAATGGCTAAGTGAGTAGCAAGCCTCTGAAATAAATAAATAAACACAAATTCCATATATTCCAAAACCATCACTCTCCATCTACGCAGATGGCATTTCAGCTGGTTTTGTTGGGGGGGGAGGGAGGTGAGTGGTTTGAGGGAGAACGTTCATTTTGATAGCATTCAAAGGCAGACCAGCTGCTACGGATCCTTACACCGAAAGTACACGCTAGCAAAGTCCCTTAGCTTAGAGCAAGGTATCAGGAAGAGGTTGTCATTCTGGTTGGTCTCCACAGAGCAAAGCTGTGATATCGTCACAGTGAAACAGTCGGTTTCTTCTCAGCACACCCAGATTGTCATCATGCTATTATTCATTTAATTTATTTATTGAGCAGGTGGTAGGATTTTAAAAATGTATGAGGGGGGTATATGGCCAGAGCCAACTCTTATGCGGGTGACATCCAAGGCGGAAATATCAATTGCGCCCACCCCAATAGTCCCTACAGCATCCTCCACATCCCCACACACTGGTGTCCATCCCCAGATGTAAGGGTTTTCCTACAACGTTGTTACCACTGTTTTTGTGTGTGAAGGCATTATGACAGTACAGAAGGGTCGGGATCAGAAATGGTCATGAAGGAGGGGCTATGGGCTGTTTTGATGACAAGCAGAAGACTGACATTGGGCAGGGAGGTCTTCTTCCTCCAGTTCACTCCTGCTCTCTCTGTCTTCACTTGCCCCAGCCCTAGACTCAGCTAAGGGCTCCCAGCGAGGCCTTTGTCACACAGAACCCCAGGGGACGCCTCCTCAACCTACCCTAATCCCGGCCCTTTACATAGGCAGAAATGTATTTTCTTAAAAAGCGTTTAAGAGCTCCTGAAATACCAGCTATGAGTAGTAAATCTGTTTCATGAGTTATAGGAAAACCAAAAGGGGAATAAATAAAGGGGAAACATGCCATGATGAAAATATGTTTGGTAAAAGCGAAAGCATTTCTTTCTTTTTGGCTAATTTTATTCAAACTACAGACTGCTGTAAATCAGCAATACGGTATCAAAGTATCCGCACGTTCCCTAGGAACCTGCAGACAGGAAGATCTCCAGCCGGACTTCATTCCTGGACAAGAAAGAGCACGGCTCCAGAAAAAAGCTTGCTGGGTAGATTTCTAACAGCTGTACATGACGGTCCTGGAAAATGTGGATCCGATTCCTCCCAGGCTTTTAAAGCTTCTATTGGTCTGGTGCAGGGGTTCTCAACCCAGTCCTTGGCACACGCCTAGCCAGTCAGGTTTTTAGGATTACTGCAATGAATATGCATGAGAGAGATCTGCAGGCCAAAAAGACGGCACATTCACATCTATCTCATGCAGATCCATTCTGGTTATCCTGAAAATCTGACTGGCTAATTTTGCCCAGGGCTGGCCGTAGAGTTGGTTCAAGGTGTTGGCGCCCTAGGCAGACCTTAAGCCTTACACTCCCCACCCCCCTTGGCTGTCAAAATCTTTGAATGCCCTATTCTTTGCTGCCCGCAGAAGTTGCCACTTTAGGCGACCACCTAGTTTGCCTAATGATTGGGCCAGCCCTAGGTGTGTCCTGAGGACTGGGTTGAGAACCCCTGGTCCAATATAGGAATTATCCAAAGATTTTGCAATCCATAAGCTTTCTAACTGCCTTAGATTCCATTTTTAGATGTGGCTACAAGGCTGAAGGATGGAAGTATGTACAGATCATGAGAGTGTTGTGAGGTGGGAGGGGGAATACCTTCCAGGAGTCTTCAGGAGGCAGCAAAAGATGGCTGAATTGGTATCAATTAATATCAGCTCTTCAGCAGCCTAACCTTTGGATCAGTCTGATATACTGAGGGCCGCGCCCTTGATAGTGATGTCATCTGTGTGACGCACAGGCCCCGGTATAAAATCAACACAGCCCTGGTGGGTCCCAGCTAAGGGGGCATAGCCAAGGGGAATGCCACTTAACACATCACTTAACACACCACTTGAAATGCCCTTGAAATGTTTCTCAAAACATAAAGTCATTGAACAACCCCACCAGTAGCTACCACTGGCGTTTAGTGAATTCCACAACCGCTATTTTTGTCGGGGGCAATCGGCTGGAGAGGAAGGACTGCACCTTTCCCCTCATTACCGAAAGAACCCTTTTACTCAAAAAGGCCACAGCGTGCCCAATCACCTTTATATATTTGCTTCAAACGAAAACCAGTAGTTATCTCAGCTAGACAGAGCAATTGTCTTCCATAGGCGAATATTGTCATCCACAGCTTGCCACGACATGACATGTATGTTTCGGGCCCCTCCGGGTCCTGCTTCAAGTGGTATCTTGCCCAAATGATCGCCCACAAAAACGCCGTGAGCCAACTGATCTTTTTGTAGCTAAAACTGTTACCGAATTGGCTGTCAACCACACGTCATCGTCAGAGGCGTGATCTCATGTTTCTGACACACAGTGGACAATTAGGGTAAGCGACAAGTGTGGGCTAGCAGAGGATAGTGGAGGATGGTGGGAATAATTTATTGTTTGTATGTTTTTAGTTGTCGGTGAGTTAAGATCTGGTATTGCAAAGGGAGATTGAGCAGGGGACTGAGCAGCCCATTGGGGTAGAGGTGGGGAGGGGTAATTATGGGAAATTCTGGGGGAAGGTCAGTAAGAGAGGGAAGATGGTGGATAAGGTTTTATGTCATTTACAAAAAATGGAGGAGGAAAAAGGGTGTGGGAGTATCATCTCCATGTTCTTTAGTGAATGCTCATTCTGCTAGTTGGAAGTGGCATGTTTTATATGATTTTATTGTTGATGGTGGATTTGATTTATTATTTATTACAGAAACATGATTTTCAGATGGGGGGGTTGGGAGTTCATTGTTGTGCCCTCATCATTAGGAGTGTTTACAGGTAGCGAAACGGGGGAAGCGGGGACGGGGGGTGATGATAGTATATCACACAAAATGGTCTTTAGTACGTGGGAGATGTCAATTGGTTTTACTCGGGGTAGTTTCTCCTAATGGGTTAGTTTTGCGCATATCATGACAGTCATGAACCTCACTTTTTAATCTCTCAAATTTACTGCTAATGCATGGCGTAATACTTGCATTGTGCCAAAGAGAGCCTCCTGCTGGAGTTCATAAGATGTAACATGTATGGGTTGTGAGGGGATTTCGGTAGAGCTGCAAGGAGGGTGTAATATTTGTTTTTTATTGTTATATTGCTCCCCGGGATTGATGTAAGAGCAATGGGGGAAGGTGGGGGATAGAATTGCAGAGGCTAGATTGGAGTTTCAGGATTTGATTATATATTAGGGGATTTCAATATGGTAGTAGCAGAGGGTCACACTGCATTTCTGTTCTTGCTGTTTTTAGATATGGGGTACTATCAGCTAGTTCAGGGGGTGACCCATATTAAGGAGAACCTATTGGATATGATTTTTGGATCACTGGAGGTTATAGGGTGGATTGAGCTACATGTTCCTTGGTGGGGTGGTGGGGTGGATTGAACATGAGCGTTCCTTGGTCTCATCATTAAGTAGTCCCTTTCCAATTTTGGTGGGGGGGATTGAGGGGGGCCAAAAGTGGTTAGATGGTATAGAGGAAAGACTGCTGAGGATTTGCTATGGAGGGTTACGCTGAAGAAGAGGAGGGAGGAAGAGGAGGGGAGGGTAGATGACCAGGTCAGTAATTGGATGGGTGTGATGAAGCATGCATTAGAGGAAATGGCTCCTTTGAAGAGGGTGCAGGTTTGTGTAGAAAAAGTGAAAAATCGGGCTTGGTATTCCCCTACCTTGTTGGAGGTAAAGATTGCAGAGACTAGAGAGGTGTTGGAATAAATGGAGGAGTAAGGCAGACCAGGATTGGTGGAAGAAGGCCAGTGAAAATCAATGAATTCAAGAAGCAAAATGGAAGATATGCTCTACTAGGGTGCTAGTGGGTGAGAATAGATCAAAGGAAAGTTTTTGGCTAGAAAAGCAATTGTTAGGGTGGAATGGGAGGGGTAGAGGGGGGAGGCAGATGTGGAGAAGATGGAGGACTATTTCATGAGAAAAGTGGAGGCATTGTGGGTTGGAGTGGGAGGAGAGGGGAGGGGTGAGGTTGGGGAAGGAGTGAAGTGGGAGGTGTTTGAGAAAGTAACACTTGAGGGTATTAGGGGTTTAATTCAGCAGTTAAATTTGACATGAATGCCTCTGGATCTGTTCCTAGGGTAGTTATTGAGGCAGAGCCTAGAGCAAGTGTTGCACTGGTTGAGGAGTTAGTTAGTGCATCGCTGGCTCAGGGGAGCTATCTCGAAGCATTAAAGGAAGTCATGGTACCCTGATTCCTAAGAGTGGGAGTGAGCTTTGTTGTGACAACTTGCATCCTATTTCAACTCTGGCATGCTTGGCAAAGGTCTTGTAAAAGGTGGTGGTGGGGCAACTAGATCGATTTTTGGATGGGGGGGATTGGATAGGGGGCAAGCAGGGCCTCTAGTACTGTCTTTAATAGCAGCACTGTTGGATGTGTTATATGGGGCTAAGGATTGCTGGAGCCAGCTATTGTGATTACATTAGATTTATCAGCAGCTTTTGACTTAGTGGCTTGGGATATTTTATGGGGAAGTGTAGAGAGTTGGGGATCAGAGGGAGAGTGTTAGGGTAGTTACATTCTTTTCTGAAGGGAGGGCAGTTTCGGGTATGCTGGGATGAGAGGTTCTCCACGGTTAGAACCATGCAAAGCGGGATGCCCTAAGGGTCGCATTGTCCCCACCCCATTTCAATTTGCTTATGAGGCCAGTAGGAAGGATTATACGGCAGCATGGCTTCCAAAGATATCCAGGTGGTGTTAGTTTTTGAGCAGGATGTGAGAGAAGTGATCAGGAGGGTAAATGTTTGCCTGGAGGAAATCGTAGAATAGTTGAGGGTGAATCGCTTGGTTCTGAACGTCCGAAAATCTGAAGTTTTGTTGTATGGGGAGCTGCAGGAGGTTAGTTTGCTGGATGGGCCAGTGATTGGGGGGGGGGGGGTTCGGTTGCAGGAGAAGAAAGAAATTAAAGATCTGGGGGTTTGGTTGGATGCGGGCCTATCCTTACAGGCTCAGGTGTCGCAGGTGGTGCGTCTAGAGTATGGTAGACTGCGGACAGTGAGGCAGCTGCACCCACTTGTGGATGAAGGGGCACTGAGATTGTTAATTCAAGCACTTGTGATGCCAATTTTGGATTACTCTTAAATTCTGTGTGTGGCATTACCACATTCTCTGCTAAGAAATCTTCAGGTGGTGCAAAATGCCGCTGCCTGGGTAATCTCGGGGAGAGAAAGAGGGACTTAGTTGTTGATGTACTCCAACATCTACACTGGCTTCCTAGTCAGCAGTGGAGTATATTTAAGCTATTAGTGTTAACATTTAAGGCAGTTCGAGGGCAAGGATCGGACTGTTTGCGAGATCTGTTAGCCTGGTACCAACCAGGGAGACTGTTAAGATCGAGTTAGGGTCATATCCTGGTGGCCCGAGGTACCAGCAAATGAGACAGAAGAGATGCAGAGACAGAACGTTTGGGACGGCAGCACTGATGTGGTGGATTAAACTCTCAGTGAATTTGCAGAAGAAGCAGGAATTGTTGGTTTTTAGAAAAAATCACAAAACCTTTCTTTTCCCTCAGTGAGGAGGCTAAGGCTGGTGCGGGGCATTGTAGGTTCTCAGGTATTCAGGGTTGCTTGAGGGGATTGCTATCGACGATGTTTTTATGGTATGTTGTAAACTGCTTAGGATGCTATGGCATATGATGATATAGAAATATTCTAAAATAAATAAATAAAGAGATTTTTGCTGCCTAACCCTGGAGTTAGCTGGCTACTAGATCCCCTCTTTGGAAACTTTCCTGCTACTGAGCAGTTGAACACAGCCACAGTTTCACTGCTCAGCAGGGCCGGTGTGACCCACTATGCAAACTGTGCACTCCACAGGGCAACATCACAGGAAGGCGGCACGGTCAGCAAAGTGAGCCGGCCAGGTCCAGCTGTAAGATGACTGGCAGCAAGCAATGGACAGCAGAGAGGCTGAACAAAATGCAGCTTGAGGGCTTTGGGGCCCATGTGCACGTAGCATGTTTGATGCGTCCCTGCTCCTCAGTAACAGGAAGTTGCATCGGAGGAGCCTGGAACACGTTAGACATGCAGCGTACCCATGGGCTCCAGGCTCCATGCTGTTTTCTACTTTTTCAAATTCGTAGCAGTAACAAGGTAGGCACTGTTAAAGAAAAGGGGAAGCAAAGCCAGGCAAGGTGAGGTGGGAGCCATGACACCGAGTGAGGCCCGGCTCTGTCACTGTGCAGACCAGCAGGAAGTGGGTCCTTTGGATGCCCTTCACCAGGAGAGGAGGCGCAGGCTGCGCTGGGAAGTTTTCCGAGAGGTACTGGGGAGCAAGACAGCAAGCCCCACTGCATTCCTCATGGGCCAAGGATGGCGCTGAACGTGGCCATGTGATTAACTGACGTCCTCTTTCTCATTATTCTGTATTATGCCACCTTCAGAAACTTCCCTCGGAGCCTTTGCCTTAACAGGACCTGAAGCTTTTCATTTCTATTTCAATAGTTCCTGTAGATGTGGAAATTCTGTAGCTAGTATGCTTTACTTCACAAAATAAAGATACAATTACTCCTACTAGAACTTATCATTTGTATGTAAAAGACAGTCCCTGCTCATAAAAGCTTACAGTCTAGTCAAGACAGACAACACAACCACTGGGGACTAGGATATATCTAGGGTAATGGTAAGGAAACACATTGGAGGTGACCAGGAGAATAAGGGAATCACAATCCAAAAGACGTCTCAGTCAGCTCATATCTTTCAGATTTCTGGGAGGGAGGTGAAGCAGGTGTTCCGGACACGATGGGACTTCAGAGAGATCAAGAGAGAGAGAGTAGCTAAAATGTACCTGAGTGAATTAAGGAGTACCCGATTTGAAAGCGATAATTAGGAAACCTGCAAACTGTGTATTTTGTGCACTCACTGAGACTTTTTTTTCTCTGTGATTGCCCCATAATGACATTACAGAGAGAGCGTCATTTTTATTTCTGATTGGAATTTTCTTGAACTCAGAAGGCGGCATGGTGTGCCCAGTTCTCTTTCTCGCCTCAGTTTCTCTAGAAAAAAAGAACTAAAGGTAAACAGACATGTTGAGGCCAATTCTGAACCCGGGCCGTCTGGGCCATCCAGACATCCAAAATCTGGCAGCCCGGAACTGGCTCCGATTCTGTACCCGCGGGAGCTGGCATTCCCGTGGAAGTGGAACCAGGGCACCTGGACAGCCTGGATGTACCCTGATTCAGGCCCTCTGAATGTCTGGAAACCCCCCATCAAGGCCACCCTATGCTCCTGCATGGAGCATTGGTGCTGTGGTAGCCCATCACCATGGTACTGGGATACCATGCAGGAGCCCCGTTCCACCACACAAGCCAAATTCAACCTTTCCCTGCCACCCAACCCCCAAACGGGCTTGCCAAGGCCGGAATCAGGCAGCAGGGAAACCCATGCCATCTCTCACCTGTCTTGAGGGGATCCTTCAGTGGCTGGGCCAAAACATCGGGGGGACTATTCCATCTCCGAGGTGGAATAAGTTCCCCGTGTAACCTTCAGCTCCCGGACGTACAGGGCTGCGACCGGAATCGGTGCTGTATGTCCAGAGTCAGGGTTCCTCCTCCAGCCCGCCCCCTTCCGCCCCTGTCCAGAGCTCCCCGCATATCTCCTCTGTACATGTGGGGAGCTTTGGGTTGGAAATCGTCTCCTGGTGTTTAGCAGGAATGTACGTCCAAACTAGACGTACATTCCCGCGAAACGCTGCTCAGAATGATTCCCATAATGTGTTATCTTTTTATTGCATTAACTGATATCATTTGTTCAACTTTATTTCTGTGCATTCAAATGGACAAACATGGTTGCTGCTCTACTTTATTTAAGAAAATGAATCATGAGATCCAAAAGCAGACTTTGAATAGACACTTTCAAAACAAATTTTATCTATAATAGCACTGGGTCATTACAAAGGGAAAGGAAACAAGAGTCTTTTCCCAAGGAATGGAAGAACATCAAAGCTTAAATGATCTTCCCACTCAGGCACGTTTCTTTTTTGTACCAACCAGATGTATCAGAAGGGACATATTTTATCAATAAAGTTAAGACAGATCCCAGAGTTACTGATGACATGCTGCATTTATAATCTCACCCATACATAAACCCTATAGACTATCCAATTTATTGAGGCATGAACTTTCAAGGACAAGAGTTCACTTTGATGTGGACTCTTATCCTCGAAAGTTCATACCTCAATAAACTGGTTAGTGTAGAAGGTCCCACCTGCCTCTGTCATTTTTGCTACTCCAGACTGACACAGCTACCCTCTCAGAATTTTCAACGTGTTGGGACAAAAAGCTTGTGAAGGGCTCCATTGGAATCGATGAGAGTTGGGACAACAATGTCGATGGGGACAGGTGGGGGGGGGGCAGCACAGTAATCATTCGCACAAGGCAACAAAAAAGATAGCACTAGCCCTACTGCTCAGTGCTAGTTAGCTGCTGTAAATCTAGACATTTTGGGGGCTGCAGCTTGATTGGGAACTGAATTAAACATGTACATTGTAGTTTCAGATGTACATGGCTAGTTTACCCCCCCCCCCCCCACCCCATCTGCAAGTATAGCAGATGGAAAAGTACTTTGCTCCTATGCAGTACAGTGATAATTGCCACCATAATGAACGAGGTATTACTATAATCTATCAATTTATAAACTGTTTGATCAAGCCATGCATAATTTAATAATAAGTAATGGATGTACTACTAAAAGAAAGAATAATGGACTTTCTAGAATCCAGTGGGTTGCATGATCCGAGGCAACATAGTTTTACCAAAAGACAATCATACCAGATGAATTTGATTGAGTTCTTTGATTGGGTGACCAGGGAACTAGATCAAGGGCATGGAATGGATGTGATCTGCATAGCTTTCAGCAAAGTCTTTGATACCGTTCCTCATAGGAGGCTTATCAATAAAGTGAATAAGCTGATGATGAGTCCCGGCTCAATGTTATAGCACCTCCTTCTACTGGCTACAGTGCAGTCAGAGGACTTCTGTGTGGTTTGATGGGAACGATGGTGCTGCTCAGTACCCTCAGGTCAGATGTAGTGCATCAGTGGTGATTCAGGTTTTGAGAGACTTTGCTACATGTGGTTTATTGGAGAATTCCTTACAATGCTTGCCAACATCCATAACATATTTAATGCTAAGGGAAAACAGGAGATAGGCAAAGTATACTAATATGCAGAGATCCAGCAGAACATGAAACCAGATTCTCAAAACCTGTTCTCTGGCTTTTTTGATACAGAGTTTTCTATAGTTATTTACAACATTTATAGACCACCTAATCACGACGTTCAAGGCTCTGTAAAAAACATATACAATATGACAAGACATAGTATACGTAATAAGACAGGCAAAATGAATAATATATCATAAAACAGCATGCATTAGTGGACTTTTAACATTGTACAAAAATGTAAGAAATCACAATGTGCTCGTAGCCAGCTCTAGATCTAACCACTAATCTGGTAACCAGCTCTAGATCTGTGGCACATAATGCATAAAAACATGGGTACGAGTTATCTGCAGATATCGGTACAAAAGGACGATATGACTTAGCAAGAATGCTTTCATGTGGAAATTGCCATTCCATCTGAACATGTAGATAGTCATGGTTTAATGCCAGAAAGCCAACATGGATTTAGCCAAGGAAAGTCTTATCTCACCAATCAGTTATATATTTTTGAAGGTGTGAATAAACAGGTAGATAAAGGTGAGCCAATTGATATATAGTGTATCTCGATTTTCAGGCCTTTGACAAAGTGACTCGTGAGAAACTATTGGGGAAATTAAAAAGCCATGGGATAGGAGGCAGAGTACTATTGTGGATCAGAAACTGGTTGAAAGAAAGAAAACAGAGAGGAGGGCTAAATGGCCAATTTTCCTAATGGAGAAAGGTGAATAGTGGAGCAGCCCAGGGATCTGTGCTGGGCCCGCTGCTTTTTAATATATTTATAAATGACTTGGAAATGGGAAAAATGAGGGAAGTGATCAAATTTGCAGATGATACAAAATTATTCAAAATTGTAAAAAACACAAGAGGATTGTGAAAAATTGCAAGAGGACCTTGATAAATGCACTTATGCACTTAGGAAAGAACAATCCAAACTATGATTACATGATGCAAGGTACCACCTTAGAAACCACCACCCAGCAAAAAGATTTAGGCGTTATGTGGATAATATATTGAAACCCTCTGCCCAGTGTGCAGTGGCGGCCAAGAAGGCAAATAGAATGCTAGGAATCATAAGGAAAGGAATGGAGAATAAAACAAATGATATTATAATACCTTTGTATTGTTCTATGGTGCGATCATACCTTGAATATTGTGTGCAGTTCTGGTCACCATATCTTAAAAAGGATATAGCTGAATTAGAAAAAGTTACAGTGACGGGGCACCAAAATTGTAAAGGGGATGGAAGGATACCCTATGAGGAAAGACTTAAAAGGTTAGGGCTCTTCAACTTATAAAGGAGATGGCTGAGGGGAGATATGACAAAAGTCTATAAAATAATGAATAGAGTGGAACAAGTAAACGTAGATCATTTTTTTATGCCTTGAAAAAGTAGAAAGACTAGGGGACACACAATGAAACTACAGTACAGTGTAGCACATTTAATACTAATCTGAGAAAATATGCGTAATCAAACTTTGAAGGATGTTGTAAAAGCTGTTAGTGTAGCTGGATTTTATAAAGGTTTGGACAAGTTTCTAGAGGAAAAGTCCATAAATGAGGACAGTGGAAATCCACAGCTTACCCATTGGAATCTATGTACCTCTTGGGAACCTGACAGATACTTGTGACCTGGATTGGCCACTGTTGGAAACAGGACACTGGGCTTGATGGACCCTTGGTCTGACCCATTATGACATGTCTTATGTTCTATTACAGAAGAAGAAGTATGGTATCAATATATCAGACATATATAAATGTTACACCTGCTCAGAGGCAAGTGTAACTTTGGAGCCCTTTTCCTCAAGTGCGCTACGCATTTCACGTGGGTTTTGACCCACACTAGCCATGCATGCACTGTGGCCCATGCTGTTAGCATGGGGCTGTGACATTACATGCTGATTCCTGCACTGTGCCCCATGCATTAGAGTGGGACATGGGCCGGTTAGGAGCAGAGAGCAAGTACGGTGAGCACAACGCCATCAGTGTGTGGGTAGACACCGCGTGCTAACTGTGCATCTTGCAAATAGCACGGATAGGAGAAGTTACCTGCCCCCCCGGTATTGGTGACCAGCGTTACTAAACGGTTACCTATCTGGGAAATGTTCTACTCACCCCTTAAAGGTAACACGATGGCTCTGCGCTTAGCGTGCCTCCATTTTCTATGCTAAAAGCCCTTTAGTAAAAGGGCCCCCTATGTATTTGTGAGTGCGCATAGGAATCAGCATATATCCATGTATTTTATAAAATATACACATAAGTCGCCATTCTGCCCTGCAGCACCCATTCTCCACTCCCAGGAATGTCTGCACACAGGTTGCAAAAAAAGAGTTGCAATGTTTCTGAGTGTCAACTTGTATGTGTGTGTTGTTTTACATCCTTCTCAAGCATGTAAAATGCAGTTCTATGTCCTCAAATCATTTATAAAATTACTTGTAGTGACATAACAATATGGAGGTCCTTTTTTAAACCTTTCTTGCTCATAAAATGTTGAGTTATGCATGTAAAAGGCTCTTTAGCCAGTGAGCTCATGCCTGAAAGCTTGCCTAGGAAACACAAACAGGAGCAACTGCTCGCAAAGTCAACTGAAGAAACACAAGAACGAGCAGGTATGGAAGTCACATGCGCTTTATTGAAGTGAAAAAAACCCTTTTAACGCAATTCGGCGATTGCCTTCATCAGGGAGTGCTGGAGGACAACAAACAATATAATAAAATAAAATAAAATAATATAATAATGCCTTGTAAGATATGAATTATTAAAACACTAAAAAATGTTATAAGAATAAGTTGTATAAACATAAACACATGTAAATAACCATACTTAATATGAAAAAGGACAAACAGTATGATGTAATAAAATCATAATGTACTTACAAGTAGTCTTTATCAATACACTAGATGGAGCGCATATAGTAATAAAGATATGGCACAAAACCAATCGTATAGTAGACAATGCTAAAAAATAAAGATACCATTAATAACATAAATAGATAATTGAACAGTAAAAAATGGTGATAAAGTACTAAACATGGATAACAACAGGAAACCCAGACCCAGGATGGAGTCATTCAAAACTCCAAGGAGAACTTTTCTTTTTAAGAAAACCTTTTATGATCATATCTCCCCAAAAAAAATACCAAATTATTATACAATAAAATACTAAAGTAAAAACATTCTTAAAATGAGTACATGTATTGTATAGTCGGGAGAAAACCACACCACAAAGCTCTAACATTATAGAGAAAAGTAACTATGTGTAAAAATGCAAACAAGCACCACAGTGTTGCGAACCAACTAGTGCAAGGTAACAAAGGCCCTAATGTTGAATAAAAATCAAACTATTAACATCGTAGCAAAAACTGTTTTAAGTTCTTAGTGAGAGCGATTACCTTCAGCACCATCAGCAGGCTACAACATCAATTCCTGAGAACGCTGAAATTGGCGCGCTTTTAAGGTTAAAGGGTACAACATAAAAAATGCATATGTATGAAGTACCGTAGAAAAAGGGAATATAAAAGACTTTAATAATGCATCTCATTGAAATAATTTACACCCAATTATTGCCAAAAAAAGGGGACAGCAAGGAAACCACGATTGTAGGTGTTGCTGGCACAACGGAACTTATGCAGTGTAACAGTAATGATTATGTTGCAATAGGACCACCAATATGTAACCTGCAAGGTTAACAGTAAAACTCTCAAGAAGTGTGCATATAGACCAAATTGTGAAGAAAAAATTAAGGCCAGATACGAATCCTGGCCCTAAGGCTGAATTCTTGAACAAGCCAGTTTGAAAGGCATAGAAACTGTGCACGAAGGCACACGGGCAATGCAACAAATCAATTACTCTCATAAAGAAATAAAATAATTGTAACAATTACTTAAACTCAAAAACCATAAACTCAAGACCGTGATGGAAGCGATGAAATCCAGTGCTGCCGTTCTTGAAAATCCCGAAACCGGCGCGCTTTAAAAATCAAGGGGGTGCATAAAAACAACTAGTGCAAGGTAACAGAGGCTCTAGTGTTGAATAAAAATCAAACTATTAACATCGTAACCAAAAATGTTTTAAGTTCTTAGTGAGAGCGATTACCTTCAGCACCGTCAGCAGGCTACAACATCAATTCCTGAGAACGCTGAAATTGGCGCGCTTTTAAGGTTAAAGGGTACAACGTAAAAAATGCATATGTATGAAGTAACGTAGAAAAGGGGAATACAAAAGACTTTAATAATGCATCTCATAAAAATAATTAACACCCAATTATTGCCAAAAAAAAGGAACAGCAAGGACACCACGATTGTAGGTGTTGCTGGCACAACGGAACTTAAACACTGTAACAGTAATGAATATGTTGCAATAGGCCCACCAATATGTAACCTGCAAGGTTAACAGTAAAACTCTCAAGAAGTGTGCATATAGACCAAATTGTGAAGAAAAAATTAAAAAATTAATTAATTAAGGCCAGATATGAATCCTAGCCCTAAGGCTGAATTCTTGAACAAGCGTGTTTGAAAGCATAGGAACTGTGCGCGAAGGCACACCGGCAATGTAACAAATCAGTTACTCTCATAAAGAAATAAAATAATTGCAACAATTACTTAAGCTCAAAAACCATAAACTCAAAACCGTGATGGAAGCGATGAACTTCAGTGCTGCTGTTCTTGAAAATCCCGAAACGGGCGCGCTTTAAAAATCAAGGGGGTGCATAAAAACAACTACATATGCATAGGGTAGCTTAAATGTTTGTAAAAAACAACCGAATGCCACAACAAATGAAAAAAAGTTTGACATGACTCAAAGAATAGACTAAAACTTAGAACAAATCGCCACAGCCGTAATTGTTGCAAACGGAAGCGATCCCAATGTGACCTACAGTCCTTAAAAAATAATTACATATGTGTAAATGTAATAAAATTGTATATAAATGGGAATAGTTTGCACTAAGTACCTAACCATAGTATTGATAGGGATAACAGTTAACTACTGATGAGACCACATAAAAATTGTCTATAAAGGAGGCCTATTTCGAATCCTGATCCTAGAGCTAAAACGAGTAAGAATACAAAAATTGTGGAAAATAAAAAAGCAAACAGGCAACGACAGAGAGGCACACCATCTGTAACCGGGGCAGGCGGACCCGGCACTCCGGGCCCCACCCTTTCCACCCCCCCCACCCCTACCCCTCCCAACCCCGACAAAAGACATAACACCATAATTTCATGGAAAACAAACTGGTCGCAGCTTTATTACCCAACAGCAATTAAAACAAGATAACATTAAACTTCCTATCCCCCCTTAGCGGCACCCGGCTGCACCAGCCATACCATAGCAAAGCGCCTGCCACCGCTAATGCCATACTTGCCACCCGGCAAGTTGCCAAGCCCCTCTCCTGACTTCGCCATACCTTAGCAAAAGTCGTTCGAGGTTTGACCGGGTCAGGGGCACCCCCCCCCCGCCCAATTATAAACTGCTGCTCCGGACCCCGTAAACCTCCGGGATCCCGCACCCCCCCCCCCACGCTGCAACACCCCATCGCCCCCCACCCGCCCAAACGCAGGGAGGGAGGGAGGGACGCCGGCACCCCGAACGCAGCCTCCGCAACAACTGACACGCGGTGGCTGCTGGCCGGTAAGCACCCCCCCCCCCCCACCTCGCAGTAATAGCTTCGATGATTGGCTCCCGTATGGCCGCGACCAACGGGAGCCAATCATTTTAAAAGATGCCCCCCGCGCGCCCGACTCGGCCGCGCG
This sequence comes from Ichthyophis bannanicus, assembly GCA_033557465.1. Lineage (NCBI taxonomy): Eukaryota > Metazoa > Chordata > Amphibia > Gymnophiona > Ichthyophiidae > Ichthyophis > Ichthyophis bannanicus. The sequence goes on along the minus strand of CM066035.1, from coordinate 873,261,735 downwards.
CAGGGTCCCCGCGCCAGGTCGCGCACCCGGTTAAAGTCAGCCGCTGGGACCCTGCCCGCGGCCTCGTGGTTACCATGAAAAACAAAACAAAATAAGAACTTTGGCACTAAATAAGGCACATCTTGACCTTGGAATCTTGATAGAAACGAACAAAATCAACTGCATAGGGGAAACTTGCAACAGGTAGCCACACCACCAGTCAACTATAAATCCCAAAAAACAAAATGTAAAAAATATAATTAAAATTTTGAGCAAGATCAGAAAGATGGAAATGCCAATTAAAAACCTGCTTGGCAAAAAACAAACAAACTTGTTACATAGGCTATAGGAAGATTGCCAGATTTAAATCCTGATTCAGACCCAGAGGCTCAACTGATTGCAACTCATAAATGAACCGCTGTTTAAGTTTGAGTAGAAGTGAATCTATATTGCCTCCACGTCAATGTGGATGTACAACTTTCAGAACAAAGAATTTTAAGTCAGAAACAAGATGATCCTTTTCAATCCAATGAGCAACCATTGGTTTATCTGGAACACGTCTTCCTAGACAACTTTTGTGTTCTATGATTCGTGTCTTCACAGGGCGAGTAGTTTTACCAACATATAACAACTTACATGGACAAATGACTACATAAATAACATACAGTCATACAATTAGAGTAATGATTGAGAAAAAACTTTTTCTGAGTAATTGGATGTATGAACACATCCTTCATTGTAATACCATTCAAACACACAGAGCAGCGCCCACATTGAAAATGACCTTTAATTTTAACAACTGGTCGCGGCTTGGATAAAGCTGAGGGAACTAAGAAATTTCTTAAATTACGATTCCTTTTATGTGCAATGGTCAAGGATTTATGTGCCAAAGAAGGAAGTGATGAAATCAAGTGCCACTCCCGTCTAAGAATGTTGGAAATGTCTTTGGAGAGGGCCGAAAAAGTTAAGGCACAAACTACTTGACTCTCTTTAGTTTGTGTCTTTTTCTTAAGAAGTGTATTTCTATCTAATGTCTTGACTTTATTGTATGCCTTTTGAATGACATGCATAGGATACCCTCTCTCCTTAAACCTAGCGTTCATATTGGTTGCATGTTTTTCAAAATCGTTTTGCAATGTGCACAACCGCCTAACCCTAAGAAGTTGACCATAGGGAAGGTTGTCCTTCAAAGATTTATTATGAAAACTATCATACTGTAGAAGGGTATTGCGATCAGTGGGCTTACGGTACAAGTCTGTAAGAAATCCATCGGCACCCTTTTTGATGTTAATGTCAAGATATGAAATCTGTACAGAACTGAATGCCCCTTCAAATTGTAAGTGTGCATCTTGAGAGTTGAGCCAAAGAAAAAAAGACTGTAAGTATTCTTCGTTACCATCCCAGATCAAAAAAACATCGTCTATGTATCACAACCATAATTTAATGAACTTCTTAAACGGATGATGTTGTAAAAACTGGTATTCAAAATTGGCGACATAGAGATTTGCAACATCAGGTGCCATGGACGACCCCATGGCAACCCCTTTGACCTGTTTATAAAAAATTCCCCGAAAACAAAAAAAGTTTTCACACATAGCAAGGGCCGCCATCTGAGTAAGAAAACACAGGTGGACTTCTTTTAATAAGTGTATTAGCAATAACCTCTAAGGCAGCAGCTTGTGGAATGTTAGTGTAAAGGGAATTTATATCTAGTGTCACCAAAATCAAATGCTCATGGTATCCAGTGAAATCATTCAAAATGTTGATAACATGCATAGAATCACGAACATAAGAAGGAATTTGAGGAACAAAGGGACGAAGAAAATAATCCAAAAACTTTGATAAAGGTTCCAATAAGGATCCTATTGCCGAAATAATCAGTCGTCCTGGTGGGTTACTGAGAGATTTATGAATTTTAGGTAAAACATAGATAGTGGGTGTGACCGGATGTGAGACAGTAAGAAATTGATCCTCATGTGTAGTGAGATAACCCGCTTGCTGGCCAATAAAAAGTAATGTGTAATGTGTCTATTTTATGTTTGAGGACATCAGTAGGGTCCTCAAAAGTTTTTTCATAGAAGGTTGTATCATTAATTTGTCGTAAAATTTCATTAACATAATCCACCTTGTTTTGAATAACTAATGCCCCACCCATATCCGCTTGGTTTTATAACAATAGATTGATCATTTTGCAACTCAAAAAGTGCTGATTTTTGCACTATAGTGAGATTATGGAAAGAGCGAACCTTCTTAGTATAGAGGGCTTCCACCTGAGGTAAAACAACTCTTTCAAAAGCATCTATTAAAATATTGGTGTTACTGGGCGGGACCCATGTGGAAGGTCTACGAAAAACCGAACAATCTGTTGTAGTCTCACATTGTTTTTCAAAAAAATCCATAATTTTCAATTTTCGGAAAAATTTGTACAACTCCACTCGTGTGGCAAACTGATCATGCCTAGAAACTGGCACAAAGGAGAGCCCTTTTTCCAAAACTTCAATTTGGGTGTCACTCAAAACAAAATCTGAAAGGTTGAAGATTCCACCTTTGGGAATCAATCCACGACTTCTTGGTGGCTCAGGCCTCTCCCTCTGCCCCTCCCTCTGGGCGGCAGACTGGGACGGAATGCCCGAACTTGATATTGATGATACGGGGTCCTCACTTGTTGGTTTTGAGGGACATTCTTCCTGCCTCCCCCCTTCCATAGGGAATCCATGGAAAAAACCAAAGGATGATGGAAGGGTAAATCAGAAGAAAAGAGAGAAGCTGATGTATCATGTTCCTGTGTTTCATCAACTTGACTCCGACTTCTCTTGTTGGTTCGTTCTAAAATTGGATCAGGTGAAAAAAGCCTGGTTTTAGCCTTATTTTTATTCATATTTCCTGGTCCTAATTTAGGGGGCTCAACATCCCACCTATGGGATATCTTGCGTGGTCTGGGTTTTCCATTGTTATTGATCCAATAATATACTGTGCCATTCTTATAGTCACTTTCATTGTGCTTAAATTTTTTAAGCTTTCTTTCTTTTATAATTTTACTATAATCTATACTATTCTTATCAAATTCCTTTTTCAATTTTTCAAACTTATGGTCATTATCCTTCAAATAATACATCTTCTGATCCACCTTAATTTTCAGATCAGCAGATTTACGTTTTGAAGTATTAATTAAAAGAATCATGAGGTCCAATGAGCATTTGTTCAATATCTTAACCCAATTAGACATGAACTCTTCATCGTCTTTAAACATCCCGGGGGCCTTTTGAACACGAAGGGCCTTAGGGATCATCTTTTGGCGACAATATTCAAGAAGTGAAGCAGCATGCATGTCCTCACGAATAAGTTTCTGAGTCAGCTGGACCGCCTCTCCCCATTCATCCTCAATGTTTGGTGACCCTTCATTCTCCATGAAGAAAGGGTCTTTCGGCAGCATGGCTTGTAAGTCATTTTCTTGGAAACTAAGAATGTCTTTCCAAGGGGAGAACATGATCTGGTAACACAGGAAACACAAACAGGAGCAACTGCTCGCAAAGTCAACTGAAGAAACACAAGAGCGAGCAGGTATGGAAGTCACATGCGCTTTATTGAAGTGAAAAAACCCCACTTCAATAAAGCGCATGTGACTTCCATTCCTGCTCGCTCTTGTGTTTCTTCTGAAAGCTTGCCTAGTGCATGTATGCTGTCACCCAGCAGACCTGGTTGAAAGAAGAGAAAATGTTTTAAATGTAGAAAAAAGTGCACATAAGCCGCAATATCTGGAGGAACCAGGTAGAGGGAGCCAGAGAGACTCCAGAGCCACTACAGAACCATGCCCTACTGAGCATGATGTAATCCCAGCTAGCTTCCAATCCAGGTGCACAGAGGAACTTCTTAAGGAGGCTGTGGAAGACAGCAAAGAGAGCAGTGGTGGCAGGAGCAAGGAGAGCAGTGGTGGCAGGAGCGAGGAGAGCAGTGGTGGCAGGAGCAAAGAGAGCAGTGGTGGTAGCAAAGAGAGCCGTGGCAGGAGCAAAGGGAGCAGAGGAAGCAGCAGCAGATGGAAAGGCAGCTGTGAAGATAAGTGGAGTGACGGCTGGAGAGGAAATAGCCAGAATAAATGCAGCAGGACGGGTGTACAGCTGGAAGCAAGGCAAGTCTGAGGGAAGATTGGAAAGCAAACCCGAGTATCCCCTTGCCAAAGGATCACCTAAAGGGAAAGGTGGTGGTCTGATACCTAAGGAGGAACTGGAGGAGGTTTCAGCTCCTAGAAAGGAAAAAGCTGTTTGTCCAAAGCAGTCAAAGCATTACTACAGTGGCTGTCCAGAATCCCCAGGGCCACAGCAGGAAGCTCTAAGACACGCTCAACAGGCCAGCCAAAGGAGGGACTGGTATAGGCCTCAACCCCCGCTGGAGTCCAGGAGGCCAAGCTCTGAAGGTAAAACTTTTATTGAATCCAGATATAGAAAAAGCCTCTGTGATAAGAAGGGCCTGGATAATAGATGTTTTTATAGAACTGCCACAAAAGCTCCCAGAAGAGAAAACTTTTCTCCATGTAGAGTAGCACGAAGCCAACACCTAAAGAATACTCTAGAACATTGGGCTGTACTAGAGAAGATATACGGAGAGCCTGAGTATAGGGTATCAGAACCCAGGGACTCAGAGTCCGAGGTGTCTAGCTACAAGCAGATGCAAGTGGACCTGGCCAGTGAGGCTTCAGTTTATGAAATGGATTGCACGTATTGTACAAGTGGATGCCTAGAGTCTGTGCCAGATGTATATGCTGCATGAATTATCACTTAGAATATTGTGTAATTGAAGCCCAGCACTACTATGCAGATAACAGTGTGTCTTGAAGTTTTTGGTTACTTTTCTTACCTGAATGAAGGACTCTTTTGCGTTGTTATTAACCAACCCTTTGACCTTAGCGTAAAGGGAAATAAACGCCTTTAATTTCCCTACCACTCGTGCATGTTTCTTTGAAGATTAGGACCAGGAAACAAATAAGGCCCAAAAGTAAAGTAGGCCGCAGGATTACTGGCCAATCTTCTCCCCATAATTTTTATGCGCAAGCGCTGCTTATACTCCAGGGCGGTGCTCGCAACATAAAATGGCGTAGTTGGCAGGATATTAGGTTGGAACGTACAACCGCAGAAGAAAATAAAATAAAACATTTTTGAGTTTAAAAGAAAAAAAACCCGGTCTGGACTGTTTTGGAAAACCGGACTGTGAAAACAAGACCCGGAATGGATTTTGCTGGTAACCGGAGCGGATTTGCTGAAAACCAGGAATGGAATGGTTGAAATCCGGAGCGGAGCGTAAATCCTGAAAGTGAAAATCCTGTCGCCACCCCAGAAGTGGAAAGCTGTGGAGCAGGACAACACTTGTGTTCCAGAGCTGGAGTCAACACTGATGTCAGGTAAAAGTAGATAATCCTGAGTAGTGTTGGACATCCAGGGAAGTTAAAAAAAAAAAAAAAAAGGGAAGAAAAAAAAAAAAAGAAGTGCTTTTGTTAGGAGAGCCACACTTGGGTTTCTTTTTTTCTTGTCTCCTTTATACAGGTGCGCTATGGAGCCAAAGGAGCTGTGTGCGTGGATGGCGCTCCAGTTTGATAAACAGGCGGAGTTCGCACATCAACACCAAGCGCAAGCCCTACGAGCTATGCAGGAACAACAGCTACCGGTCCTGAAGACCATGGACAACTGGTTGGCACTTCAGCGAGAGGCGATGGCGAAGGCTGACGCGGAGCAGCTGACAGCGACTGGACCGACCAGCACCAGAAGTGGACATTGGACTTGCAATGACCTCATAGTTGGGAAGCTAAGTCCAAGTGACGATGTCGATGATTTCTTAGACACTTTCCATAGAATTGCATGCTCAGCTAAATGGCCACATGAGCAGTGGGCCATACGCCTCGCAGCGTCCCTCACAGGGGAGGCGCTAGCGGCATATAGGGCGATGCCCCCAGCTCTAGCAAATACCTACGAGGAGGTAGTGAATGCGATTAGGGATCGTTTAGGTCTTACTCCCACGTCTTACAATAAGATGTTTAGAGCTACTGTCCTCAGGGCTGACGAGACGCCCAAGAGTCTAGGCCATAGGATCAGGAGTCTAGCAAATAAGTGGCTACAACCAGAGAAGAGAAATGTGGATACTCTGATGGATGCAATAATCCTAGAACAATACATGATAGCCATACCAAATAGAGTCCAGAATTTTCTAATTCTGCAAAACTGCTGTACTACTACTGACGCCATAACGCTTACCGAGCGGTATTTGGAAGCGGAAAGAGTCACACAACCCAAGGTGCAGACTCCCAAATTGGTAGTAGGCATGGAGGCGCAGAAACTAGAAAATGTCTCGAGACCCATCTATAATGATTCAAAGGGTTATAAACCTGTGATAAGAGATAATGTTAAGAAATGTTTTTCTTGTGGGAAGAGAGGACATGTAAAGCAACAGTGTTACTCACGTACTGCTCTGGTCGGTGAGAACCCCAGAACGATACGTGAAGGTTTTGTGTTGGATGTCAAAGTTCAGGACATAAATGTAAAAGCACTCCTGGATTCTGGAGCTGATCAGACGATGATCTCAAAGAGATTATGGGGTGTGATCAAAGATCAAGGTTTATCAGTTCCAGATCATCCAGAAGGAGCGGTGAAAATAAAATGTATACATGGGGCGGCTACCCGCTACCCCGTATATAAATTATGGGTTAAGGGTTTAGGCCTTAGGAGAGAAATGTTGGTAGCAGTGGTGCCTAGATTACCTCAAGAGCTGGTATTGGGCCGTGATTGGCCACAATTCAGAAAAAGTCTGAAGGAGGGCTCATCCCCAGCAACACTGCTCAGTGCCACTTGCATTCGCCATAACCCTAATGAAAACCTCACCTCTCAGCAGAAAAATATCAAGGACGCTACGAATCCTAAGGAAGCGCTAGTTTCCACGCGGTCGCATACCCAAGATGCGGAAAAACCCTTGTGTTCTAGAGACACCTCCTTGGGAGACCTTCCGTCACACGACGATTTACTGGGCGACCCCTTGAAGAAGGTAAGAAAACCTAGGGCTGGGAGACGAAAGGAAAGAAGGTGCCGTTCTCAAGGTAGAGCGGACCTGGAAGCTGGGAAAGGGATGCCATGGGTTCCAGCAGAGTTGATGGAAAAATTTCCTTCCTTTAAGATGGAACAAAGGGCAGACCCTGCGTTAGCTCGTGCACTGGAGTACGCACGAGAAGAAAAAGATTCCTTCCCCAGATTTAGGATGGAAGAGGATATATTATATCGAGAATGCAAGGATCTTCGAACTGGAATTGTGCGGAAACAGTTAGTGGTTCCAAACACTTTTAAGTCACTGGTTTTACGCTTGGCTCATGACCATCCAGTAGGGGGTCACAAGGGAGCACAAGGAACTCTGGATCAAATTTTAGCCAGATTTTATTGGACGGGAGTCTTCCGAGAAACGACACGTTTTTGTGAATCCTGTGCATCATGTCAAAGGGTAACTCCTAACCGGCCACCAGAAGTACCACTAGTTCCAATGCCCATAATCTCTGAACCAGTAAGAAGACTTGCTATGGATATAGTAGGACCCCTTATCAAAACTCCGAGAGGGTTCCAATACATCCTCGTGATCATTGACCAGGCTACCCGTTTTCCATGGGCAATACCACTGAGAAATATTTTGGCAAAATCTATTGCCGTGGAACTAATCAAACTGTTCTGCGAGGTCGGGTTCCCGCAGGAGGTCTTAACAGACCGAGGCAGCAACTTTTTATCAAAGTACCTTGCTCAAGTCTGGGACGCTTTCGGCATCCACCACCTAAAGACAGCCGCCTACCATCCCCAATGCAACGGCTTGGTAGAACGGCTAAATCAGAGCATAAAACAGATGCAGCGCCGAGCTCTGAATGGCCAAATGACCGAGTGGGACACCATGTTGCCATTTATTTTATATGCCTGTAGGGAAAGGAAACAAAGTTCATTAGGTACCTCACCCTATGAGCTTATGTACGGGCGAGCACCCAGAGGCATATTAGATGTATTGAGAGAACAGTGGACCGAACCCGTGGATGAAGAAATAGGCGTACCTCTATTTCTGAAAAACCTAAGAACTCGCTTGGAACGAACCTCCCGGTTCGCAGGTGAAAAATTGAAGGAGAGTCAAACCAAACAAAAGCGGTACTACGATCGACATGCCAAATCTAGACAGTTGAAGATGGGAGAGAAGGTGATGATCTTAGTGTCGGGCGCTACACCTAAGTTCGAAGCCCAATGGAAGGGGCCTCACACGGTGATTAAGCCCATTGGATCTACCTCTTACTTGGTCCAAGATGCAAAAGGTCATAAACAAGTCTACCACGTCAATGTCCTTCGACCGTGGCATGAAAGGTTAGTGCTGATAGCTTCTGCTAAAAACATATTCCACCCTGAAGGGATACAAGCGTCTACCAAGCGAATGAAGTATAATGGCAGTCAGCTGCAGAAAGTCCCAATAGCGTGTATTACGTGCTGTGCGGAAGAGGCTTCCCCAGCCCGTAATATTTTAAGAAGGGGGATGTGTCACCCAGCAGACCTGGTTGAAAGAAGAGAAAATGTTTTAAATGTAGAAAAAAGTGAACATAAGCCGCAATATCTGGAGGAACCAGGTAGAGGGAGCCAGAGAGACTCCAGAGCCACTACAGAACCACGCCCTACTGAGCATGATGTAATCCCAGCTAGCTTCCAATCCAGGTGCACAGAGGAACTTCTTAAGGAGGCTGTGGAAGACAGCAAAGAGAGCAGTGGTGGCAGGAGCAAGGAGAGCAGTGGTGGCAGGAGCGAGGAGAGCAGTGGTGGCAGGAGCAAAGAGAGCAGTGGTGGCAGCAAAGAGAGCCGTGGCAGGAGCAAAGGGAGCAGAGGAAGCAGCAGCAGATGGAAAGGCAGCTGTGAAGATAAGTGGAGTGACGGCTGGAGAGGAAATAGCCAGAATAAATGCAGCAGGACGGTGTACAGCTGGAAGCAAGGCAAGTCTGAGGGAAGATTGGAAAGCAAACCCGAGTATCCCCTTGCCAAAGGATCACCTAAAGGGAAAGGTGGTGGTCTGATACCTAAGGAGGAACTGGAGGAGGTTTCAGCTCCTAGAAAGGAAAAAGCTGTTTGTCCAAAGCAGTCAAAGCATTACTACAGTGGCTGTCCAGAATCCCCAGGGCCACAGCAGGAAGCTCTAAGACACGCTCAACAGGCCAGCCAAAGGAGGGACTGGTATAGGCCTCAACCCCCGCTGGAGTCCAGGAGGCCAAGCTCTGAAGGTAAAACTTTTATTGAATCCAGATATAGAAAAAGCCTCTGTGATAAGAAGGGCCTGGATAATAGATGTTTTTATAGAACTGCCACAAAAGCTCCCAGAAGAGAAAACTTTTCTCCATGTAGAGTAGCACGAAGCCAACACCCAAAGAATACTCTAGAACATTGGGCTGTACTAGAGAAGATATACGGAGAGCCTGAGTATAGGGTATCAGAACCCAGGGACTCAGAGTCCGAGGTGTCAAGCTACGAGCAGATGCAAGTGGACCTGGCCAGTGAGGCTTCAGATTATGAAATGGATTGCACGTATTGTATAAGTGGATGCCTAGAGTCTGTGCCAGATGTATATGCTGCATGAATTATCACTTAGAATATTGTGTAATTGAAGCCCAGCACTACTATGCAGATAACAGTGTGTCTTGAAGTTTTTGGTTACTTTTCTTACCTGAATGAAGGACTCTTTTGCGTTGTTATTAACCAACCCTTTGACCTTAGCGTAAAGGGAAATAAACGCCTTTAATTTCCCTACCACTCTTGCATGTTTCTTTGAAGATTAGGACCAGGAAACAAATAAGGCCCAAAAGTAAAGTAGGCCGCAGGATTACTGGCCAATCTTCTCCCCATAATTTTTATGCGCAAGCGCTGCTTATACGCCAGGGCGGTGCTCGCGACAATGCTCATATTTGTAGAGTCAGCCTGCTCAGGGGACAGGTTCGGGTGAAGCATGGATACAGTCAGGATTTACACACGTACCTTACATGCTAATAGCGATGTCTCCTCACTAACGCTGACACCTCTTCATGAGTATGCATAAGTGCCAGTGCCCACAATCCAGGCGGGGCTTGTGCTAGTGTTTTATAAAGGCAGATAGACCTTCCTCACGTCCAAACCTAGGCGCTCTGCTGTCAAATTACTCACTACGTGTGCATTGCTATGAAAAAATTCAGGTCATTGACCAGATCATAAAATGCAGATTTCATAGTCTGGATGTAATGAAACCTGGCTGTTTCTTCCATTCCTGCTTACTCCCAGGGGTCACACGTAGCCCTTATTGCCCTTGGAAAATGGCATGCTATGATGTTTGTCAGAATTGCCATGAATTTGACCTTGGTCTTGCCAAAAAGCCCAGTTCTAATCATACATGTATACTGTACAATATATATGTACCGCCGTCTCTGGGTAGTCATTAGTCAGAGGACTTACCAGGTTCCATGTCCCGGCTCCTAGGGAAAACTTGGGGTGAGTTGGGGGGGTGGAATATTTCTCGACTTCAAAGTCTAAGGCATAGTTCTCTTGTGACAGAGACACTCAAGATTCAGATGTGGTGTTCCAAAATTAAAGTCTTTACTAGGAAAAAATTCTTTATATACAAAACACTTTCTCTTACACATACAGAGGAATTGGAATGTGGGTATGTGGTGGGATGGGATGGGAGTAAATCCTTTCCTTTTCTTCCCCTTTCTCTGGGCAAAACCTCGTCTGTCTTCTGGGCAAATGAGCTCTCTAGCTTCTCTGGCTCCCTGCAATCCAAAGACCATTTTTTGGGTACCTGAACTCCACAGTTTGATTTTCTCCTCCAGTCTCTCTATAGAATCCTCAGGACTACAGCTTTATTTTGGCATTAGAAACTGTGCTATGGGTCTCTCTTTTTCTTTTTGAACATCTTTTTTGCATCCAACAAAACCCCTCCTCCAACAGTAAGTGCACAGTAGAACTAGAGCATTCCACCATAGAACCCAACATCCAAAGAAAGAAAATCTGATTCCGGTGTCATCTCATTAACAGCCTCTCCAGTACCAGGCAGATTGTGAACTAATACAAAACCCTACAAAAGTCACTGAAGACCTATGATACAATCTACTATACCATAATGAAACCAGCTTCTAAAATTAAATAAAAAAGGAACGTACTCTGAAAAGAGCAGCACAATAAACATTGCAGTGAGTCTTAGAACATCCTTTCACCTTTTTGGAAAATTGAAAAGCCAGATTACTACAGATTCTACATAGAAACTCCATGCTAATAGAACACTTGGGGGTATGTTTACTAAAAGCCCGGTAAAGTGCGTGCCGCGGTAGAGTGCGTGTGCCGTATAAGGAGTGGGCGTTCCGTCCTGAAGAAGAAAAGCCGTGATTGACAGATGTGCTAAGGTGCGCGGCGCCCGTGTGCGCCCCGCACCTTACCGCAACTGAGAGCTGAACGGGAGGCATATGTGTCGCGCTGATCTGCAAACAGAAGAACAGAGCCACAGCACAATGGTTAAAGCACTGACCAATGGTGTGGGGATCAGGCGTTCAAACCTCCACAATGCTCAATGGCTTGCTGAGGTGTTAGTTTATGAGGCAGAGAAATACTGGGCCGAATAAAGCAGCACACTGTTTTTTGTTTGGCGGCACATCAATACTGGACGGCATAAGGCGGCGCGCTGATGTTTTCATGCGGCATATTAATACTGGGCGGCATAAAGCAGCGCGCTGATGTTTTTATGCGGCATATTAATACTGGGCGGCATAAAGCTGTGCGCTGATGTTTCTGGCGGCATATTACTACTGGGCGGCATAAGGCGGTGCGCCGGTTTCGGCGGCAATCGCATACTGGAAGGTATAAGTGGGGCACTGATGTGCAAACAATAACACAGAGCCACAGCACAATGGTAAAGGCACTTACCAATGATGCAAGGAGCAAGGGTTCAATTCCTCACAGTGCCCAATGAACAGGGCTAGCTGAAGCATTATGTATTATGGGGAAGGTTGCTTTAGGAGTCAATTTATGTTTATTTTAATTTACAGTACTAGCAAACGCACCCTTAAAGCGTGTGAACATAATGCGCCCCATAAGACACATTGTAAAGTGCACTGTCTGCCATGGCACCCTAGAATGTTGCTCACAGGGCTCTGTAGAGGGTGTCGTATGAGGTACCGCAAGGTCAGAGTACTGTTTTCGATGGCAGCACTGTGCAGTTTAAGGAATGAAAAGCATAGGTAGGTGCGTTGACATGCAAGGGAGAGCAGCAGTGGAGCACAATGGTTAAGGCACTGACTGCTGATACAGGGGTCATGGGTTTGCTCCCCATGGTGCCTAATACGGAAGGCTGGCTGTGGCAGCAGGTTTGCAATGTACATATTTTGTCCTGCAGCACCGTATGTTTATTTTATTAATTTCTGCCAGCAAACACGCCCTCACGTGCCGTAATTGAAGGTGCCGTATAAGGCACCCTATACGGCACTCCATAGGGCACATTATAAAGTGCACTATCCGCCACGGCACCCTAATATGTCCCCCATAGGGAACCCTATAAGTTGTGTCACAGGATAATGTATAGTGCACCTTATATGAATGGAAACCATAGGGTGCCCGATAGGGCGCCATATAAAGCGGCACCCTATGGGTACAGTACGCTGAGGGTTTGTTTGCTGGCAACAAAATATGTACATTAAAGACAAATAATGCTTTGGACAACCCTAACAAATAACCCCAATGTGGGTTTGAACCCATGACCTCTGGTTTCATAGGCAAGGACATAACCATTAGGCTACAGCTCTATAGCTGCAAGCAAGCCCCTGGCTGGCTGCAGAAAGCCTGCACGTCACCACACAGACAGTCTGCTGTGGTCACCAGGATAGGGTTAGCCCACCCGTACCCATGATGCACTGCACATGCAAATCAGCTGTCCACAGATGGACACAAGATGGGGAATGCACCCCCACAGCACCTCGGCCTGGTTGGGGGAAGTGACCGGGTGCACCCACACAGCACCTCAGCCTGGTAGGGGGGTACTGACAGGGTGTTTTACTGGCACAGAGTAGCTACACACCGTCACATCGTGCGGGTACTGTGCTCACCCTGATTGTGCAATGAGGCGCCCAGGACCAGGTCCACAACACCTTCCATGGCTGATGTAGGCCATGTGGGAGGTCCAGAGCAGTGTTAATGTGTAAGATAGGTAGTGTCTGCACAAACACCATGGATATCTCCATCTGCCTCAGTCAGGCGCCACCCCCCAGCCAAGGGCAGCAAACATGGCCTCCCATCAATAGATCCACAACACTCTACCTCCCTGCAAAGGTGGCAGTAGAGGGCAACATCAACCCCAGTCCTGCTGAGGAACACACACCCCACAGGGCAGCTCTATACACAGCCATACCACAATAGCAGACAGACATAAGACCAGGATATGGTAAGCTGCACCCCACCACCATCTGATAGTCCCCTGCAGCAAGACACATACCAGCTACAAACAGTCTGCTAGTTAGTCCATAGTGCATGTTTCCAGTGGAGATGCATGCACCCAGAACTGGGCTGCCAGCATACACAGCAAGCAGATAAATCAGTGACTGGGCCCCAAATGGAAACCCATATCCATCACATGAGAGAAATACTATATAGCACTATGGTGGTGCCTAGCCATGCTGTGGTCACTGCACAGTCAGGGTGAGAGTGATCTCTCAGCAGGACATACTGAGGTCACCCTGTCTGTGTCAGTGGTGGCCGAGCACTACAATGTCCCAGTCAGTGCCCTATGCCCTGTGCAGATGCACCCTGGCCAGGCCACCTTGTCCGGCCTATACCCATGGTACCTTGCTCCTCATTATGCACATTGCCAGCCCAATACTGGCAACATTGCTGGCAGTGTGGGCTGTAGAAGGTGTTTGCAGCCACCACACACTGGATAGACAGACAGCCACCCCCACACCTATGCCAGCATTGTGCTACTATAGAGGGGTTCAGCAGCCATATCCACCACACCAGTCCTGGACACAGTACATGCATGGATATGGTACGCATTACTGTTGGGGGTCACATCCCAGGGTGGTAAACACTGTCAGAGACCAGACCTGAAGCACACACCGCAGACATCTGTTTGAGTGTTATGGTGGAGCTGAATGAGTAAACTGTGCTTTACGTAGGACTGGAGATCTGCCAGTTATAATGGGAAATGCTTGATAACTGTGTACCGTATACCCAGGTGTAGGGTGGCAGTGCTGAGGTATGCAACTGTTAGTATTGGGAGATACAGGCAGGGCCCAATGTCCTGCCTCTCCAGGATGCATTGGCCAATGGGGCCTGTGGGGGGGGTGTCTGGCCCTGTTGGCTGCTGCTTTACGGCAGAGTTCCCCAAATCCAGTCCTGGTGTTCCACACACTGTTCTGGTTTTCATGCTATCCCTCATAAATATGCATGAGCTACATCTGCATACCATGGGGGTGGTGCATAGATCTGCAGCACAGGCATCTTTGTTAGAGGCAGCATGGAACCTGAATGGTGTGGGACCCTCCAGGACTGCATTTGGGAGACTCTGCTCCAGGTAATGCGCCTGTTTATGGTGTCTGTGAGTGCTGTGGTAAAATATAGGCGTATTAATCATGCATATGTTCCTAGCTATACAGTTTTGTCCTTACTATCACGGTTTAGTTGTAGGAAAAATATGTGGACTGGATTGGCAGTAGCCCCAGCTGGGCTTATGAACCTGTGACCATCTGTTCCTGCACACACTGTCTGTGTTCACTGCACCACCGTGTTGCCACAGATATGCTGTGTTCCCTGGGGAGTACATGACTGTACATCCGACAGAGCCTGTCTGTTGCGGTGGACGGTGCCAGCCTGCACAGGCCTAGGCCACTGTCTGCTGTGGTTTGCAGCCACTGCCCCCTCCGCCACCTGTACCCTTCTGCAAACATGCAGACATGTTCCTATCTGGGAAAACATATGACCTGAGTGAGTTGTAGCACTCCAGGACTGACTTTGGGGGACTCGGCTGTAGGCAATGCCCATTGTTATGGTTTGTGTGCGGTGTAGGGTAAAATATAGGTGTTGGGACCATGCTTATGTTCTCTGCAATAAAAAAGTGTCTGTATTCTCACTGTTTAGTGGTGGGTAACATGATGGGGACTGGGTTGTCAGGAGCCCCAGCTGGGTTTTGAACCTGTGGCCCTCCAGGTACTGGCTGTGTCCGCTGCACCACACTGTGGTCACAGAAACAGTGCAGTCTCTGGAGATGTGATACCTGGCTGCACGAGTCAGACACCCTGCTCTTCACAATTTTACTGTGGGCTCGTTGACCTTGTATGGGGCAAAGGTGCAAATAAACCTCACAAATGCCCTCCAAAAAAGGGGACGAAAACCATAACCAAGCTGCGCAACAGTGATATCAATGGGCAACCTGGAAAACACTCCCAGGAATGCTCCATTAAAATGCAATGCTTTTGAATGAGTCTACGGAGCGTAGACCCTTCCAAAAATCATTTCTTTTTTTTTTAGCTTTCCTGGGAGTGTTTTGTATGGTTGCCCATTAATATCACTGTTGCTCTGCTGGATTATAATTTTCTTAGAATGTGTTGTGGTCATTTTCATATCATATTTGCTATTTTGTTCTGTGCACATGTATCACACTGCTCACGTTTTTTAGGTTTCCCCGATTTTGCTGTACATTGCTGAGGGAAATGGTTTCTCTTCCCTTTAAATGCGCTCTACCGCAAGTGTTTCACTCACGGTATTTTTTCCTTGTAAATTCGGGCACGCTCCTGTGCGGGGAGTCTCTCCCCTCCCACATTCCACCCATTGACCCCGTCTCTCCGCCCCTCGGGGGCCTTCCTCCGCCCTCATTTCGCCTTTCCACGCCTCTATCGCACATGAGCGCCCCGCAAACGTGCGCGTTTTCGGCGCATGCGTGCGGGGCCCGTTAATGTGACACGCACGCGTACGGGGCACTTAAGAGCACTTAAATGCATCATTTTAGGGCGCTCAAGTGCGCCCCGCACAAGTGCGCCGTTTAGTAAACATACCCCTTGGTCTCAGTCACACACAAAAACACAGTTAAACCTTCACTGAGTACAGAATAAATGATAATAAACTTGAAGTAGAAATATGTAGATAAAATTAAATTTATTAATTATTTTATTTATTTAGTAAACATTTGTATACCGCTGCTTCCTACGATCGGCAGCGGTTTACTCTACAGAATCATAATGCTTTGTACAGCACATTGAGATCTTTCAGATTTACATTTTTGATTAGTCAATGATTTACATAACACGGGAGAATCAGTTGGGTGCAATATACATTTGATTTGAGCACACAGATCTGGGTATACATTTGATTACAACTCCAACATAAATTGAAACTCCAACAAGCAAGGCTCTGCATGCAGTGTAACACAAGAAATAGCGATGGTAGGTGACACTTTATCTCACATTTGCTGAGCAGTAGCATGAGATGCACAGGCCTCTCTGATCCCACATGCAGGTGGCGCAGCCTCTCCCCATAGTCTTCCCCCTCTGTCTATCTCAGTGTCACTTGCTCAGAGGTGGCCATGTTGCTGATTAGTGCAGTACTGGCTCTCCCTGCAGCCCATCTCTGAACAAGAATCACCAGGATCGAGAGAGGGGGCAGATCATGGGGAGAGGCAGTGTTGCCTGCATGTGGGATCGGAGAGAACTGTGGCTCATGCTACTGCTCAGCAAATGTAAAAGCAGCAGCTAGCAGAGAGGTACATATGGTAACAGGACTTTATTTGTTTAACTGTGCAGCCTATAGCAGGCACCAAAATTCCAAACATGCTGTGCCTCTATTGCAGGACTCGACAAATTTTATGTGGATTTAGGATCCCTACAGTGTGTAAATTAATGGAAACACTGCTAAAACAAAAGATAATGCAACTTCTGGAATACAAGGGATTATAGGAACCATGACAACATGATTTTAGTAGAGGTAGGTCTTGTCAGACAAATTGATTGATTTCTTTGACTGGGTAAGCAGAGAATTGAATCGGGGGAGAACACTAGATGTGGTATACTTAGATTTCAGCAAGGCCTTTGACACTATTCTGCTTCAACAACTTTTTAAGTTCTAATATTAATTTTATTAAATTGCAAAACAAACAACATACAAATACACATCAAAAGCAAAGTTTCAGACGGTTGTAGCTCCCCGCCCCCTAACCCACCTCTATACTGCAAGAAAACATCCTTTTCAACCCACTCAGTCAACCACAGTAGCTATGCTTATATGCAATTTTGCAAGAGTTCCTTAACTAGAGGACAGGTTTTCACAAATGATTCGAAGTTCCCCTTTTTCTTTACAACCACTGATTCATATTAATAAATGAGACAGACAGAAATCCACCAAAAAGACATATTAAGCAATGTATTATTCTTCCAACAGCGTAAAATAGTCTTTATGGCCACCAAAAACAGTATATCCAAGAGTTTTTTATACTCAGGCCCCAAAGAATGTAGATCAGACTGTGATGAAGAATCTCATATGTCAGGGGCTCCTAGACAAACAGCATATCCTGAATTTTTCCCCATTCCTCTTGCAAAACAAACTGAATATTATCCCAGCAAAATAGTAGGTGTTCTAATATCCCAATGTCAGATAAACAAGACCCATGCTGTTTGGAAATAGCCTGATCGATTCTATGCAGCTTCAATGGCATCCAAATCACTCTGTGCACTATGCCAGTCTTCTTCCAAAAGTCACGCCAGACTTCAGTTGGTATCTGCCAAGCTAGATCTTTCTCCCAAACTCTTAGCAGGCCTATATTTTTATTGTTCACAGACACCATGGCCGATATTATGTATTAAAGCAGCCGTCTCATGACCCTTAGCAGAAATCCAATGACACAAGTTATCTAAAGAGGAAGTGGCCGGTAAATGCTGATAGGAATCATGCCATTTACCCAAAACATGGAATAATTGTAACCACTATAAGCGCTGTCAAAATAGAAGATTGCATCTATGGCGAAGCTCCTGAGAGGATATTAAATGATTATTCTGTGGCATGGTTAGATTTCAGCAAGGCCTTTGCCACCTTTCCACATCAGCAATTTATAAACACACTGATGGCTCTTGGGATGGAACCTAAAGTGACTTACTGGGAAAGAAGCTGGTTGAGTCGGAAGAGACAGAATAGTAGTAGATGGAGTTCATTCTGAAGATAGGGGCATTACCAGTGATGTACCACAGAGATTGGTCTTTGGTCTTGCTCTTTTTAATATTTTTGTAAGCAATATTGCAGAAGGTCTATCATGAAAGGTTTGCCTCTTTGCAGGTGATACCAAAATCTGCAATAGGATAGACACCCTGGAAGATGTGTATAATATGGACCTAGTGAAGCTTGAAGAAAGGTCAAAGATTTGGCAGCTAAGATTTAATGCTCAAAAATGCAAGGTCATGCATTTGGGCTGCCATGAAAGGGGATGAAGGATTTCCGTGCATGAAAGAAGAGAGGGACCTCGGGTGATCATAAAGTGGAAAAACACGTAGAAAAGACAATGGCAAAAGCCAGAAGGATGCTTGGGTGCAAAGAGAGAGGAATGACCAGTAGGAGAAAGGATGCCTTTGTATAAGTCTCTAGTGAGACCTCATTTGGAGTACTGGGTACAATTCTGGAGACCGCACCTTCAAGAGGACATAAGCAGAAGAGTCAGTCCAGAGGATGGGTACTAAAATGATCCATGGTCTTCATATGGAGATAGTCTTAAAAATCTCAATATGGAAACCTTGGAGGGAAGGCAAGAGATGGAAGTTAAAATAGAGATATTTAAATACCTCTTAGCTGTAAATGCAGAGGAGGTAGCCCTCTTCCAACGGAAAAGAAGCTCTGGAATGAGAAGCAATAAGATGAAGACGAAGGGGATAAACTCAGGAGTATATGAGGAAATATTTTGTTATGGAAAGGATGGTGGAAGTGTGGAATAGCATCCCAGAGGGGGTGATAGAGATGAGGACTGTATGTGAATTCAAGAAAGCATGGGACAAATTCAGAGGATCTCTGAGAGAGAGGAAGGCATTGTGGAATGTAATAGTTCCTATGAATGGGCAGATTGCTTAGGCTGTAGGGCCATTATGCAGGGCTGTCCCAAGGGTATTTGTTACCTGAGATGAATTTCAATTTCATGTCCCCCCTTCCCTGCCACTGTCATAGGTAGCTCAAGGCTCTTCCTCGCCCTGTGGTTCAGCTTCTCCACGTCCCTTTCTACTCCTCTCCAAGTGTCCAGCATCTCCCCCCTCCCCTTTCCCTCTCCCACTCCCCCCAAGATCTCTCTTTCCCCTGCTACCATCGCCCACATTCCTCCATCCACGAGCCTATGTGAAAAATAAAAGCAGCCTGGTAGTAGGTCTTTGATCGCATGCTATCTGCTGCCCTCGGCAAAAACCTAGTCTGCCTAGTAAATGTGCCAGCCCTGTCGTCACCTGCCATTGTTTTCTCTGCTTTTGTGTTCCTATATTACATTTGAAACATTTTACCATTCCCCTTGCATTACAATTCCCCCGTACATTGTAACCACCTTTCTCCTGTGTGATTAATGACTCCACAGACAAAGCTCAAAGTAAACAAGCCATTTCTGTACCAGTAGCACCATTAGCCTTCCATCATCTGTTTTCATACAAACACCTTAATGAGAACACATTAAAAGGTGGCAACGCTATTTACTTCCCAGAAGCTCACAGCCCTGCACTTGGTGTGGCCGATAATGCTTCAGAGTGCTTCCCTCTCCCTTAACCGAGAGTGAAATAAACATTTCATCTCCCTGTATGAAAAAGGGGCCTCACGTCGTCTGCAGCCCTCCATCTGCATACATTTTACAAAAGTCTCTCTATCTCTGCTCTCCCATTCCTCTTCGACAAGGGCATCAATTTAGTACTTCGACCCATAGGAGCCGCTGCCACAGACACTTCAGTGGGTCTGTCCGATGCAAGGATGTTCTTGAAGGTTTTGGGGGTATGTTTCCTTCAGGCCCCTATTAGTTGCAGATCATTGTTTCGACAGAAAGGTTGGTGCTTTCTGGCCTGTTTCGTCTCCTTGCCCCCACTCTTTGCACATAAAGCCCACTAGTTAACGAGATTAGGAGATACAGCAGGCCACTTGCGGTCTCTTCCTACAGACCAACGCCGTCATCCTCTGCCTTCAGTGAGTAGATTAAGGTGACTTCTACAAGCTGCTAATAGCAAAATCTGCAGAAGGTATTCCCTGAGAGAGATATAGACATAGATTCAAATATAATAGCTATAACTTATTTTACAACAGAATAGGTGGTAGGAAGTATGGCTAGATGTCCTTATTAAGGTGAAATCAGACATATTTTTTATAAGCCAATCTGGTCGCTTTATTGACAGTCATTTAAAGAATCAGGGCAATTTTTCTGTTTGTTCATCTCATGCATTTTGTGTCATATATGGAGGTGACACGTGTGCAAGTCCTTATCACCGTCTTTCAACAGGGCACAGATTAGGAAATGGATAGGGGACCCCCTGCGTCTTGGCTGACCAAGAGCCCTGTGCACTAGGCATTTCTCCCTCCCTCCATAGATGCAAAATTTGAGAAAACTCTTGATATGTACAGATGCATTTATTTTGCAACATTTGTAGCTCCTCAGTCTTAACTAGTATGCTTCTGACTCGTTACAGAAGTAAAAACATTTTATGACCGTAAAACACAAAAACACTTCTGGTTCTAAGACTTGGTCACACTTCAAATGATATTCTGGCTTATCATCATGAGTTAGGCCTCTGTTTCAAATCAAAATGACATTACTGTGAGGACCCGCTTCATAACTTGGCCCCCACATAGGGCCGGCCCGATGCATGTGTGAGAATGTTGCCTCCATGTGGCCCCCCACCTCGGGGGGCCCGGCACTGGCCTGGCTGGCTTGAGGGGGAGCCGACTCACCTCTGTACAGCCACAGGAGTAAAGACCTGGCCGGTGGTTTCTTGTTTCTCCCGCGGCTGTGCTGTTTATTGCCGGCGTGGGTCACTATGCAGAGGTTAAACAGGAGATGGAAAGTTGCTAGGTGAAAAGTCAAAAGCTGATTGAGGACGGAGGGTTGAAATTGAGTGCGTGAAGGAGTAAAGAAAGAAATGGAGAAAAGAACAAAAAGCAAAAGAGGCGGATTTAGACAGAAAATGGAAAAAATAGGAGAATTGAAGAAAGGACATCGGCAGCAGACAATGGAGAGTTAGCAGAAGACATGAACAATGCAGACGAGAGAGACTGGGGCAATTGTGACTGAAAAATAACATGCCCAAACAACAAAAGGTAGAAAAAAAAGTATTTTATTTTGAATTTATTAGCTGGAATATGTCCGTTTTGGGAAATGTGCTCTGATGTCTTTGCGCTTTGTTCAGTATAAGAGGAAATTAATTTCATAGTTTAATTTTTCCAGTGTTATGGTGCATTCAAAGTTTGGCTTTTGGGTTTCCGGTTCAATTACTGTCTTCATATTTCTAAATTATGATCCCTTGTTCTGTATTTGGTGATGGTCTGTCTGCTTTGCCTGTATGACAGAACTGTGCTAGTCTGTTCATCTAGTTTCTGTGTAGTAGACCCACTTGTTCTCTTTTTCCAGTAAGATGTATGGTTTAATATTTGTAGTGCTATCTTTGGATAAATAGAGTTAGGTGCTGTGTGAGTCCTGGTAGTGCTGTCAAGATGTGGCAGGTTTGCTATGGGTTCTACATGAGCAGGGTTTTGTAGTAATGCACCTGGCAGTTGGCACTGGAGGACAGTAATGCAGAAATATGGTAGCCTTTCTTTATCTTCAATGTACATGCTAATGGTTTTCAGTCACTCATTGAGAGGCATGTTTACTAAAGGTTAATGTGCTTTCACAAATTTGAATGTGTGCTAAGTGCAGCAACACCTATTTATGTCTATGGGTACAGTGGCAGGCACTTAGCACACATTTATGTTTAGTAAGCATGCCCCTAAGTCATTGTTAGGACACAAAAGAGGATTATGAAGGAGGCCTATGAAAGCCACTTAAAATTTTAGATGGGCAGCATATACATTTTAAAATAAAATAAATTAAATGTATACAAATGAGGCCCAGTGGATATGCAAATATTTATGCAAATAAGGCCCCACAATTAGTCTCCGCATATGGCCCTGCACCCACAACACCCTTCTTGCTTTCTAAGTAAGGTAGGGAGTTATGAGGGGCTTAGTTTAGCCACTGGGAATTTCGAAGATTTAACTGAGGTTCCTAAGCATGGTATGAAGGGCATTGTGAGGGTCATTCTAAAAGGTTTAGTTGCGGTTTGGACATCAGCAGTCACGTCTCCATAATCATTCCACAAATGCCACACACAGGTGTCTCCAGTACAGGAACGTTCAAGTAGACACAGGGGTGTGGGAGAGGCGTCTGGGGAGTGGCAATGGACTTGCACATCCCTGTTCGATCCCAAATTGTCCTCTTTGATAATTTGCTAGGGCTGAGTGCCTACATTTATAGTCAAAACTTAAGTGAACTCCTAAGAACATAAAAAGTGGAGGTAAGAGGGGCAGATTTAGGGAGGGGAAAAAGTTCAGAGCTTAGCACTTATTTTCAAAAGGAGACTCATAAATCTAGGCAAATAGGGGCCACATTTTAGAAGGGTTGATATTCAAACGCTGTGGCTTTTAAATATCAACGGGATATTCAGCGGCAGTGTTGAGATAGGAGTTGCGGCTCAAAATCTGGGTTTAGCAGTGCTATGTTCAGCAGGCACATATCCAGATAGCAACTTCAGTCCTGCTTTCCATGTGGCCTAAGTTGTCCAGGTAAGTGGCAGCTAAAATCATGCTCTCGAGATAAGTGCCTGCAACACCCTCACTAAGCCTACAGACCATCACTGCACTAACCAGATAGTGCGAGGACGGTCTGTGGAGATAATCAGCGGCACTATCTGGATATCCAGACTGTCTCCCGTTGGCTGTCCTGCTAAGGATTCTAAATATCGGCCCCATCAGGCCAGTCCAAGGGTATTTGCTGCCATGTTCTACCACATCCCCTTCGTTACCCCACCACCATGTCTAGCCCAACATTCCCTCCATCCCAAAGTGGTCAATATCTCCCCTTCCCTTCCCAAGCCCCCCTCCTGCCCAGGGTGTCCATCATCTCCCCTTCTGTTCCTTTCTCCCTCATCTTGGGGGAGGAGCAGCACCTCCTCCTACAAGAGTCTGCGTCAGAGGGGGCAAGAGCGGCAGGCAGCGACTGTGCATACACATGTGGGTGCTTCAAGGCCTGCCATGGCACCAAAGTGGCTTTCTCTGTTGCTGCTTTGTAGCATGCTGGAAGAGTCACGGTGCCACCTCCGGGGTCTGCCATCCTAGGCAGTCACCTAGGCTGCCTAGTGGATGGGCCAGCCCTGGGCCAGGTGAATGGCAGACCTAAGTTTGTAAGCACAACATTTAAGCTTCTAAGTTAAGCATTCTCAACTGAACTCTTAGGCTCCTTAGGGCACAAATTTAGGAGCCTAATTTAAGAACCTAGGGCCCAATATTTAGTCTAGTGCAATCAGCATTTGTAAAGCGCTTGTCCACTCTGGGCAGACTTGAAGTTGGATATTCAGCTCCGGACTCTGGATATTCTCCAGTGTTGAATATCTGTTTTCAGCCCTCATCTCAATCTGCATCTGGTTAGCAACGAAATTCAGCCACTAAGAGGCACTCTGGGATGTCAAAACCAGAACGTCTGAAAAGAAAGGCAGGCACAATTCCAGAAACATGGGCGTGCCAGATATACATGTCTATCAAATGTCTATATAGATGTCCCCAGGAGAGCATCTCAGAACCAAGATGTTTAATAGTTTAATGGTTGAGTAGTAACTTAAGAGCTAGGTGGCCAGGGCTTCGTAATCTAAAGCTAGTCACTTAATTCTCCATGCTCTCTGGATGTTTTAAACACTTTCCTGATGCCTATTCGTGCCTGGAGCAGGAATAAACATAAAACATGCACGTGCTGCTTGTGGGATTATGTCCATTGCTCCTCCCGAAACAGGCCTCCCCCACACCCCTGTGCCTACTTGAACATCCCTGAACTGGAGACGCCTGTGAATGCATTTCTGGATGGTGACTGAGATGTGTCGGTGATTCTGATATCTACAGATGTCCAAACCACATCTAGACCTTTCAGAATGACCCTGTAACCAGGCAGCACAACTGCGTAAATTTAGAACAGCCATTGATCTGTTGTAACTTTGTGCAGTTACCTATCCAATTGGCGTGCTGACAATCACCGCTAATGGGGACAGGTGCCAGGACTGTCTCAGCCCCACCCATGGACCATCCCAACTCTCCTCAGATTGTGCCAAGGCGGTCTGAGGGGATATTCAGCAACACTGGTTGGTTAATGCCACTAAGTATCTGGCTCAGCGGGGTCTATGCACTTTACAGGCAAAGATAAAACAAATATGTTCAATGTCTAATTGACGTTGTTTCAGTATCTCTTAGATGTCATCTAGCTATCTTCCACGTGATCTTCCCCTGGCATTTCAACCATTCTGTCCTTGCATGTAAGCTTTCTGTCTAACATAATAGTCAATGTCTCCTGTTTGAGACGACAGGCCGGTCAACCTACAGTACTTGCTCTATGTTTTCCGGTTAGCCTGATCTAGTCCTGGGTTTTATGCAAAATTGGAATATGCCCGTGCATGCAATCGGGCAAAACCAGGACTGGATCTGCATGCCGTGAAAAATGGAAGCAGCTTGTCAGTATAATGGCAGTATAATGACTAGGAGAAGGACAGATAGAGAACGGAGGCGTCTTCTTCAGCCCATTGCTGCCTTAGATAGAGATGCTTTGCTTGTTGAAATACAAATGTCAGTTTGAAAGAAAGGAAAGAAAATAAAGAATAACCCCCCCCCCCCACCCCTCAAAACGCACGCACAGACACTACCACTGCCTCCCCCCGAGGTTGCAAGAGAAGGAAAACCACAGGCCTGTTTCAGGCTGATAACAGGCCCTCAGCAGCGTTTGCACAAGTTCCGTTCTTGTGAAGCCCAGCGATGTCAGCACACTGTGGCTTCTTTCCTGTCAGCGCTCCCAGCTTTGCTGCTAAATGCCACGGCGCTCTTTTATCAGTTGTATTCACTTTTTGGGTTTTTTTAGAAGACTTTCTTTTTCCATTTCATTTTTAACCTCGCTCTGCTCTCAGTAGACAAACAGATCCCCCTTGCTCTCTGGTCTTAGGGAGAGGGGGGGCTCTGACACATCTGCTCGACTGTTTGGGTTAGGCAGATTTAAAAAGAAACCTACTTAGGCATCACGTTTCAAAAATGAATGTCCTTTCCAGGGCCAGCATGACCCAATAGGCAAACTAGACAATGGTCCAGAAGGCCAAATTTCCCAAAGCAGCCCATTGCTGCCCCTCTCCCCGACCCGCAGTGGCAGCAACATCACCCCTTACAAACATGAAGTCTGTGTCAGAGGGGTGGAAGCGGCAGGAACAGCAACACAGTGCTGGAGAGTTCAGGAAGCGCTGCATTGTGATGTCAAAGACATTGCCACCGCCGCAGGTTCTAGAAAGGGCGGCAGAGGTGACAGTTGAGGCAGGGGTGGAAACCGGGGCACGGGGGGGGGATGGTGCAGAACTTGAGGGCTTGCCATACAAGTGGCTGGATATGGAACCACCACTGAATATCAAAGTTCAGCCACTGTACAAACACGCGACGACGACGTGGAATACTCCTCCCAAATGTCCAGACAAAAAAGGAAGAAAAAGTATTTTACTTTCATTTTAATCGGATTGGAGGCAGCTCACGCCTTTCTCAGATTTCAAGGTGAAATACATTCGGGTACTGATCAGAATCTCAACTATGAAACTGAAAACTAACCAAAAAATGTATATAGTCCAATAAAAAAATATCATCTTATATTCTTTCTAGTTTGGTTTTCTTTTTATTGATAAACCTTTGTTTGTAAACGTTGAGAACGTGTTAGTGTCTCTTATAACCTTGGTATCTTTTACAGTACAGGAGGAAAAGTCTTTTTCTTTCCCTGGTGTTGCACTGCAGGCACAATCTGACTTCTTGGGGCTTCCATTTTACTTTCTATTTGCCTGCTTCTATTTCCAATTTGTAGTTCCTTATTCTGATATAATCTGCAGACACACAGCTTCTGCTCATGGGTAAATAAAAAGATTGTTGCCCTTTGAGTCCAGGGAGTTAGTGCTCTTATACTGTAATATGCAAATATATACACAGGGTTTGGTGCTGCATCACAGAGCGCTTGGTGGTGAATGTGAATATTGTTTTGTACAATGAGTAGAATGGGGAACATCCTAGTGCCGTTCTGCTCCCATTGTTGGGGGAGCTGCTGTGAATACAGACTATGCTTATTGAACTCAAGGTGCAGCGAATACATTAGAGTATACATTACTATTATCTGACATTAAAGAGGTCGTTTTAGAAGCATCCACATGGAAACAGTGGCATTTGCACATGCAGACTGCACACACATGTAAATGGTGATTTCAGAAAACGACTATTTATTCGTGGGACACAGATTTCAAGGTGGCACGGTTTGGTCAGGCCAAAAAAATTGTAAATGTAGTTCCCATTTTAAAATAAGAAAATGCATACTGTATATTTGCAGCTGCTCCAAGGGACACGCCAAGGAGGTCTGGCCCAACCACTAGGCAAACTAGGCAGTTGCCTAGGGCAGCAACTTCTAGAGGGCAGCAAAAGCAGGGCATTCAAATCTAAATAATAGATTTTGACGAGAGGGGGTGTAAAGCTCGAGGTTCACCTAGGGCAACAACACTTTGAACCAACTCTAGGGCCAGCCTTGACGCCGAGTGCCAACTATCTGATCATTTGGCCTTGGGGTTTCCCCCAGTGATTCAGGGGCAATTGTGCTACTCTCTGTGGTGTCTAACACCACCTCAGAAATTCATCAAAATGACTAATTTTGCTCTGCTACTTTTGCACATGTAGCTTTTTTAAATTCAGTAAATGTTGGCAAATAGATGTGTAAGTTGTGAAAATACATGGTGCTTACTCGTGTTAAACTGAGCGATGAACGTGTAGGTTTTTCAAATGGATGTTCCAGCTATCCATACTGGCAAATACAGGTGCACTCTTGCACAGTTTTACACAAGGCTCCATGTTTGACAATGCCTTTTGTAAAATACTGGGGGCAATGTGAACATCCTGCCTTGGACATCCCATTTCCCACTTAGAGCCCCTCTGCAAAATAGGAGCATCGGGTACTGACTGTGTGTCTATGTTTGCTTTCAGTTGCATAACGTATGTTCTTATTGTATGCTGTTATGAAATAGTGTTGGATTGACAGGTTATAAATGCTCTTAAAATAAATTCAGGGGAAGAAGGATGGTGATGGCAGCAGTAGTGTCCAAGGGACGCAAGAAAACGAAACCTGTCAAACAGAAGAAAGAAGGGTTTAGGGAGGAGATTCCTGAAGGGGCTGTGGTAGTGGCACAAATGAGGTCAATTTTAGTTTTTGTATTGGGTGGTGGTGAACATGAAGCTAGCCCAGCGAGTAGACACTATGTCAAAGGCGACCAACTCCGGCTCTCTTGAGCCACAAACAGATCTGGTTTTCACAATAGCACTATGAATATGCGTGAAGTGTATTTGCACTCACGGGGGTAAGTACATGCAAATACATCTCATGTTGTAATCCGCCTTAGAGCGGAATATAAATTTTTTTAAATAAATAAAATAAACAAATAAAGTGTACATTCGTTATGGGTGTCCTGAAAACCACACCTGTCTGTGCTTCTACAGCACCAGAGCTGGCCACCCCTGTCTGTGTTACCGCGACAGGACTGGTCAGACTGGATGAGTCTTGCGGTCTTCTGTGTTTCTCTGCATCTATGCACATGTGCAGGCCTTTGGCTCTGAATAGCAGTCTCTTCTCACTCACTCTAGGAGACAACCAAGCAGCAGTCTGCAGACATGCACACCAGAGTCCTCCTCAGCATACCATAGCCCCCCTCTGGGCTGAAATAAATGCTCACACCTAGAATGGGCTGAAGAAACACTAAGCTGAAATTTAGTAGGCTGCTATCCACTTAAATATAACTGCACAACTCATCTGGTCATCTTTAAGCAAATTTTCAGCCAGGTCAGGTCAAGTTGCTCAGCATGAGGTCCTTATTCTGCTAGTACTCTACGGCAGTCTTTTATGTGGTCCAACTTGACTATATAAAATTAACTGAATAACGCTGAATATTCGCACTATCCAGTCAACCTTTTGTCATGCTGCAACACCCTCTGCCCTGCTCTATATAACACATAACGTTTGGTCAGATAGTGAAAAGTTTAGCCAAGAGTTATATGTTTGGCATCCCCAAAATTTTCACAAGGAGCAATCTATGCGGTTAACGCTAAAGTTAACTGCATACATCATTTTGAATATCAACCTAATTTTGTTTTGGGACAAGATTGAGGCTTGACAGTAAAGTTTGCTGACCAGTTATGAAGAGATCAGACTGAAAAGAGAATTTTCTTTCAGAAGAACATGTCTGAGGGCTGGTGCATTAACCCATAGGATTTCCAACAGGCTGTAGGTCTCTTCACACACCATTTTTATATAGACGCACATGAGCTCGGTAGAAAAACTGCATATGAAAATTAGCTATGGGACCCAGAAGAAAAAAACAAATTGTACCTCAAGGTGTAGTTATCCTTTTTTTGTGGAAAGTGGTGTACAAAGATGCTTTCATGTGCAGCTTTTCAAGAAATTCAGATCCAATGAGCTACTTTACATATATTTGCATATAAGAAGCTTATTATTAATGAATTTTCACAAGCCTTTGTATGCACCAGACTACATGTCACAGTTGGCCAGGTCCTACACATGAGAAAATGCACAAAAGCCCAAGCTGCCAGAATTTTGGGGTATTTTTAGATATGTAGACCCCCCATCTAGGAAAAGTTCATCATTTAGTACATCAGTCTCCATAGTGGCCATGCTGGCCAGACTGCTGATTTGGTTTGATCACTATTGGAGCCCGGGGATAGTTGCTTTGCTGTCACCAGGGATTCTAGGTGGGTAGCGACAGGCATTTCATATCCCATACTTCTGCAGCCACATTAAGCAAGGAGCCTAACGGCAAACACTGGAAACAGCAGAAGCACTGGCAAGTTAAATGCAAGGCATTGATAAGGCAGGCAAAGAGAGAATTTGAAAAAAAGCTTGCTGTTGAAGCAAAAACGCATAATGCAGACTTTTTCAAGTACATTCATAGAAAAAAACCTGTGAGAGAGTCAGTTGGACCATTGGATGATAGAGGGGTAAAAGGGGCACTAAGGGAGGATAAGGCCATAGTGGAGAGACTGAATGAATTCTTTGCTTCATTCTTTACTGAAGAAGATATAGAGAAGTTACCTGTGCCTGAAATGGTATATAAAGGTGATGTAGCAGAAGAATTGAAAGAACTATTCATGAACTGGGAGGATGTATTACAACTGTTTTATAAACTGAAAAGTAGCAAATCACCTGGACCAGATGGTATACATCCAAGGGTGTTGAAAAAAATGAAATATGAGATTGCAGACCTACTATTAGTAATCTGTGAATTATCATTAAAAACATCTGTAGTATCTGAGGACTGGAGAGTGGCAAATGTAACTCCAATTTTAAAAAGGATTCCAGATGTGATCCAGAAAACCTCAGACCTGTGAGCCTGACGTCAGTACCGGGCAAAATGGTAGAAACCATTGTAAAGAATAAAATTACTGAACATGTAGATAGCCATGGTTTAATGGGAGATAGACAACATGGATTTAGCCAAGGAAAGTCTTGTCTTACTAATCTGTTATATTTTTTGAAGGTGTGAATAAACAGGTAGACAATTGTGAACCAGCTGATTATAGTGTATCTGGATTTTCAGAAACCCTTTGACAAGGTCCCTCAAGAGAGACTCTTGGCCAAATTAAAAAGTCATGGGATTGAAGGCAGTGTACTATTGTGGATCAGGAACTGGTTAAAAGATAGAAAGCTGAAAGTAGGGCTAAATGGCCAATTTTCATACTACTAGTACTACTGCTGAGCATTTATATAGCGCTACAAGATGTCCACAGTGCTGCAAAAACATGTAAGAGACAGTCCCTGCTCATCAGAGCTTACAATCTGGTGAAGACAAACAACACAGTAGGTGTAGACAGGGATACATTTAGGGGGAACAGTAAGGAAACACAAAGGAGATCAGGTGAGTCAGGATCCAAAAGCAGCAGCAAAGAGGTGAGTTTTCAGCCTGGATTTGAAATGGGTCAGAGAAGGTGCCCGACGTACAGACTCAGGTAGTTTGTTCCAAGCGTAAGGTGCAGCAAGGTGAAAGGAGTATAGTCTGGAGTTACCAGTAGAAGAGAAGGGCACAGATAGAAGCGATTTGCCAGAAGAGCAGAGTTTCCAGAGAGGGGTGTAAGGAGGTATAAGAAAGGCAAGGTAGTGAGGAGCTGCAGAGTGAATGCACTTATAGGTCAGCAGGAGAAGTTTGAAATAGAGAAAGGTGAATAGTGGAGTACCCCAGGGATCTGTGCTGGGCCCACTGCTTTTTAACATATTCATAAATGACCTGGAAATAGGAATAACGAGTGAGGTGATCAAATTTGCAGACAACACAAAATTATTCAAAGTTGTTAAATTGCAAGAGGATTGTGAAAAATTGCAAGAAAGGGCGTCGAAATGTCAGATGAAATTTAATGAGGACAAGTGCAAATTTATGCACCTAGGAAAGAACAACCCAAACTATGGTTGCACGATTCAAGGTACTACCTTAGAAACCACCACCCAGGAAAAGATTTAGGTGTCATCATGGATAATACGTAGAAACCCTCCGTCCAGTGTGCAGCTGCGGCCAAGAAAGCAAATAGAATGCTAGGAATCATAAGGAAAGGAACGGAGAATAAAACAAAGGCTATTATAATGGCTCTGATCGTTCCATCATGCGATTGCACCTTGAATATTATGTGCAATTCTGGTCGCCATATCTCAAAAAGGATATAGCTAAATTTGAAAAGGTACAACGAAAAGTGACAAAAATGTAACGGGAATGGAAGGATACCCCTATGAGGAGAGGCTTAAATGATTGGGGTTCTTCAATTTGGAAAAGAGATGGCTGAGGGGAAATATGATAGAGGTCTGTAAATTAATGAATGGAGTGGGAAAGGGTAAATGTAGATCGAATGTTTATGCCATCAAAAAGTAGAAAGACTAGAGGACACACAATGGAGCTACAATGCAATCCATATAAGACTAATAAGAGAAAATATTTTTCTGCTCAACGCCTAATCAAACTCTGGAATTCATTACCAGAGGATGTAGTAAATGCTGTTAGTGTAGCTGGGTTTAAAAAAGGTTTGGACAAGTTCCTGGAGGAAAGGTCCATAAACCATTATTAAAGAGGGACCGGGAGCTCCACTGCTTGCCCCGGAACAAGCACTATGGAACCTGTGTGCCTCTTTTGGGACTTGCCAAGTACTTGTGGCCTGGATCGGCCACTATTGGAAACAGGATATGGGGCTTGATGGACCTTGGTCTGACCCAGTAAGGTATTTCCTATGTTCTTACAGAAGAAGATAACTCTTAAGGCCCTGCCATTGTGGATTCTTCTCTCACAATCTATCCATCCCTCTCACAGCTGTTCACATAAGAGATCTTTCCAATACAATTCTTCAGGGCAGTAGCCATTAAAAGATTCCTTTACTCACTGCAGTACACAGACAGGGTAAAGACCGTACAGTATCCCTCAGATCTGTATTCTCCTCACCTTAAACTTCAGTCTTCACCCCACAAGAAGAATCCAGACACCTCGTCTCCTTGGACCTCTCCCTAGGCTAGTAACCAGACTCCTCACCAGCCTTTTTTTGGGCTTCATCACTCTTCTCTTCTTCCTCTGGGTTCCTTGAGCCTTTAATCTACCGCAGCTCCTCAAGCATTCCCTTTGCATCTGCAGATGAACCAACTCATATCAACGCACTATTGTAGACCTCCTCTCCTTAATCCAAGGACTCCAAGGCCTCAGGACCCTCTTCCTAGGCCACAGATACTCTTCCCTGAGCCCTGGTATGCCCAAGGAAGAGGGCAAAGGAATGACCTTGTCCCCTCCGAAACTAGAGATTGTATACTCACATCATACCGTAGATGCCCTGCTCCCTAGGGTGATGATACTATAAAGTCTCCACCCACTGCCATTTATATTACCAGAGGCAGTTTGTTAAGGTTACCAGATTTTTGATTTGCAAATCTGGGACATCTGCGAGGGGGAACGTGATGGACGAGGCGGGGCGGGGCTGAGCCTTCTGCCTCTGGAGAACATTAGTGTCCAGCATCTCTCCCTTGCTTTTCTTGCCCCCCTCCTCACCACAGCTAACCATCTTCCCCCTTGCTCCCCCCCCCCAATCGAGCACGTTTCCTTTGCTTTAGAGGGCAGCACAATAAAGCATTTCCCCTTGCCCCCTCCCAATTAACATGTCCCCTTGTTTCATGGGCAGCTCAAAAGCATAAACACAGAAAATGCTTGTTTGCTTTTTTCGTTCTGCCTGCTGAAGTCAGGGGTAAAGCTGGATTGGGAGGGGTGAGGGGGGCACGCAGGCATACATACACTGCTTTTTTTGTGCTGCCCTGTGCAAGCGAGGTCTGTCCTGCCCCGCCGACCCATTGCATGCCAGTGGAACCCTTTGCAAGCCTCTCTTCTCCCAACAAGATACAAATTTTCCAAGAGGTAGCTGTGGAGTAGCAAAAATGACAGAGGCAGGTGGCACCTTATAGACTAGTTTATTGAGGTCCATGCCGGTCTGTAAGGTGCTAAATGACTCTGTTATTTTTGTCCAAGCAATAACTTCATAAGTGTATGACTGTCTGGACATTAGTTACATGTACAGTGGGGTTAGAGAGAGGCTACCAGATTTCTACACGACTCCCCTCCAGTACCACCTACCATATACATGAGGAAATACTATAAAACCCTGCTAAAAGACCAAAGCACCAATCCTATCTATGAAAAAGCAGGACCACAAATATTAAACCAATATATCTTTGAGAGCACCAATACCTTTTCTACTGGGAAAACAGAACAAGTGGGACTGCTAGAGATCTCTACACAGAAACTGCAAGTTAACAGAATATCACACCTTGGTCACTCACACAAAACACAGACACACCCTCACCAAGTATAAAACAAAAGAACCACAAGTTAGAAATAGAAAGACAATAATTAAATGAGGAACCTAAGAAGTCAAACTCCACTTTGATGGCAACATTGGAGAAATACAAACAGAAATGCATCTCCTCTTATACTGAACAAACACACAGACATCAGTAATGCACATTTCCCAAAGCTAACATATTCCAGTTAATAAACTCAATATAAAACACTTTTTTCTGTATTTGTTGTCCGGACATTTTATTTTTTTTCAGTCACAATGGCACCAGTCTTTCTTCTGCTATGCTCTGTTTTCTTTTAATCTTTTTTCCAGTGTCTGCGGTCCATTTGCCATTTCTCCTTGATCCTTCTGTCTTCTTCCATTCCCTCTCTGTCTCTGATATATTGATCTTTCCCTTTCAGCTCCTCCCTCCATGTCTTTCTTTATTCCCTCCCTATCCACTCATCTGTCCACCCCTCAGAGTCCAGCATCACCCTCTCCATCCACCCCTCAAAGCCCACCATCTCTATGTCATCCTTCAAAGCTCAGTATCTCCTCTCTCTCTCTCTCTGTTCCAGCTCCCCACCACCACCTCCAGCACCATTCCAGTATCTCCCCATTCCCCATGACAGGAGTACTTTTCTATGACAAAGGTAAATTTCTGAAGCTTGTCCTCACTGTGCAACTTGCCTTTAAATGCTGACACTGCACTTACACTCCGCGTGTACTGATTCTCAAATGATATAGTCTCCCATCATCAACTAGTACAGAAGTTATACCCGAAAGCCTTCCGCAGATTCAACGTTTATTGCATTTCTAAGAGCTTCCCCAGTCAATGTTCCCTCTAATTTTCTGTAGGCTGTGTGCGCATAAAATATCAGCTGTGTGCAGCTTTTGAAGGAAGGTTAAATTTTTGTGTGCCACATAACAACACTCGGAGTCGTATACTTTAAAATTTGACTACACGTCAGAATACAGTATGTACACCACATTGATTTTAATCAAATTAAATGAAAATAGACGATTACTAAATGAAGCGGGGAATTTCTAGTAATTACAATCATAACTTTTAAATTTTAAGACGTCTGTGTTGTTTTCTATCAGAATCAGAGCCGTAATTTTTGTGCACTCTGTTGTAAACTATGTGCGCTCGCTCGGTGAGGTGTCTGCGCGCGCACACGCGCACAGCTTAGAGGGAACAGTGCCCCCAGTAAAGGCTACTAAAAGAGAGAATAGTGAGGTTTCTGGAGTCCAATTGATTGCAGGATCTGAGGCAGCATGGATTCACCAGAGGTAGGTCTTGTCAGACAAATCTGATTGATTTCTTTGACTGGGTGACCAGGGAGTTGGATCGAGGGAGAGCCCTAAATGTGGTGTATTTAGATTTCAGTAAAGCCTTTCACACCGTTCCTCACAGGCGTCTTATAAACAAACTGAGCACCCTAGAGATGGACCATAAAGTTACTGCTTGGGTTAGAAATTGGTTGAGTGGGAGGCGACAAAGGGTACAGGTAAATGGAGCTCACTCTGAGGAGAAGGATGTTACCAGTGGTGTGCCCCAGGGATCTGTCCTTGGTCTGATTCTTTTTAACATCTTTGTTAGTTATATAGCGGAAGGGCTGTCGGGTAAGGTTTGCCTCTTTGCAGATGATACCAAAATCTGCAATAGAGTAGACACCCAGGAAGGTGGAGATAACATGAGGAGGGATCTAGCTAAGCTTGAAGAATGGCAGCTGAAACTTAATGCTAAAAAATGCAGGGTCGTGCATTTGGGCTGCAAAAATCCAAAGGAGTGGTACAGTGTAAGGGATGAGGTACTTCTGTCCACAAAAGAGGAGCGGGACCTGGGCGTAATTGTGTCTGACGATGTTAAAGTAACTAAACAGGTAGAAAAGGCAACTGTGAAAGCCAGAAGGATGCTTGGGTGTATAGGGAGGATGACCTCTTTTGACTAAAAGTAAACTTTGCTATGAGAAGACATAGGATGAGCGTGATAGGGGATAGACTCAGAAGCAATGTTCCCTCTAATTTTCTGTAGGCTGTGTGCGCATAAAATATCAGCTGTGCAGCTTTTGAAGGAAGGTTACATTTTTTGTGCACCACAGAACGACACTCGGAGTTATATACTTTAAAATTTGACTACATGTCAGATTACAGTATGTACACCACATTGATTTTAATCAAATTAAATGAAAATAGACGATTACTAAATGAAGCGGAAAATTTCTAGTAATTACAATCACAACTTTTAAATTTTAAGACGTCTCTGTTGTTTTCTATCAGAATCAGAACCGTAATCTTTGTGCGCTCTGTTGTAAAGTATGTGAGCTTACTCGGCGAGGTGTGTGCACGCGCACACGTGCACAGCTTAGAGGGAACAGTGCTCAGGAGTAATATGCAGAAACATTTCTTTATGGAAAGAGTAGTAGATGCGTGGAATAGTCTCCCAATGGAGGTGGTGGACAAGAGGAGAGCATCTGAATTCAAAAAAGCATGAGACAACGCAGAGGATCTTCTAGAGGAGAAAAGGGGACTATTGTGGTAGTTGATATGGAAGGGCAGACTAGATAGGTCATGTGGTCTCTTTCTGCTGTCATGTTTCTATGTTTCTACAGAACTAGCTAACGTTTTCAGTGTTAAGATTTCATCTCTTGCTAGACAGGCCAAGCAAACAAATGGGCTATATCTGATTCACCATCATCCCTGAGTGAGTCCCCATGGAGATCCGCCATGGTCCCTTACGCAGTGCATCCAAAGCTTGCAAGCCGTCAGTGGCAATTTTCACCTGTGTGAGTATGTCATGGGGAGCACTGGGGCTGTGTGCATGTGTCATCCGGAGTATTGGGGGCTGCAAGTGTGCACGACCATCAAAGGGAGCGTCAGGGGCTATATGCGTTTGTGCATCTGTTACGGTGAGTGTCACGGACTATCTACGTGTGTGTGTGTGTGTGTGTTTCCCGCATGACTCCCTCTCCCAGGCTTCCTCCAGTCCTACAGACCATTTCTCTCTCACCCTCTCCTGACCCCCCCTCCCCCCAGGCTTCCTCCAGGCCATTTCTCTCTCACTCTCTCCTGACCCCCCCCCCCCAGGTTTCCTCCAGGCCATTTCTCTCTCACCCTCTCCTGACCCCCCTCCCCCCAGGCTTCCTCCAGACCATTTCTCTCTCACTCTCTCCTGACCCCCCCTCCCCCCAGGCTTCCTCCAGACCATTTCTCTCTCACCCTCTCCTGACCCCCCCTCCCCCCCGGCTTCCTCCAGACCATTTCTCTCTCACCCTCTCCTGACCCCCCCCCCCAGGTTTCCTCCAGACCATTTCTCGCGCCCTCACTCCTGACCGCCCCGCCCCCCAGGTTTCCTCCAGCCCTTTTCTCTCTCACTCTCTCCTGACCCCCCCCCCCTCCCCCCAGGCTTCCTCCAGGCCATTTCTCTCTCACTCTCTCCTGACACCCTCCCCCCCCCCCCAGGTTTCCTCCAGTCTGTTTTTCTGTCTGTCTGTCTCTTTCTCTTATCATCCAACCCAGGAGTCTTCTCTCTCTCGCTCTCTCTCATAACCCCCCAGCATAATTCTCTCTTTCATACCCCCCCCCCACACACTTCTGCCACTTCTGCTTTCATTGATTACCCCATCAAGTCTAACTCTCTTGCTTACTGTGCTATTCTGTCCTGTCCAAACTATGGAGTTCTTTTCATATTTTTCCTGATTTTAATTGATTGTACACCACATAGGTTGCTGTGCACTGTTGCGATATATTAAATAAACTATAACTATAAGCATAACCATGTTGTAGGAGGCTGTGGTTGAGCAGTTGCCTGTACCGCGATCAGGAAGCGAATAGCAATCGGCTCTTTGAAAGATGGAACCGGCGCCAGGCAGGAAGGTCGTGCTGACAAACTTCCTGCCCCACACGGCTCCTCTGTTCAGAGAACTGATCACTTAGCAAACGCCAAAATGCTCCTGAAAATCATCGCAGGACTTTGGAGCCCAAGCCTGCGCCACACATCTGACATGCAGCACACCCAAGGCCTTCAAAGCCCTATGCTGATTTCTAATGCTTGTAAGTTACTGTTTGCTGCCCGTATGTCATGCCACCCGTGGATCAATGCTTGTCCCATACCAGGGCCTGGTCAGCTCACTGTGCTGACCGTACCGCCCTCCCGAGGCTGCCGGCCCGTGTACATGCACGGTTTGCACAGTGGGTCACGCCAGCCCTATGTATCTTGCAAATGCGTCTAAACTGGGGGGCAACTACTCTACAGAGCAGAACTGATCAGGCACCACTGTGCAAATTTGGGGACGTCCCCAAAAATCGGGGGCGTCTGTTAAACTTACAGTTTGTTTTTTGAAGCCACCTGTGTAAGGGGAATTTATTGCCCCCTTTCACTAGATTTATCATTTGCTAGTTTCTAGTTTATTTTATATTTTGTAATCTTCGATCCTGTTGGACTAAATGCTGTGCATTTTCTGTTACGACCAATCATAACACTGCTTGCGAAAATCTCTTTCCCAGAATCCCACTCTTCCGTTTTCCAGAGTATCTGATCTCTGCAGGAGTTCTGCTGAGGCTCAGCATGGCAGCGCCCCCAGTTTTCCTTTGGATTTGTATTGGTGGGACTGGTGAAGAAGGAGAAATAGGGCCAGTGTCAGATATGCTGAGGCCCAGAGCCAAAGTTTGGAAGGGGGCACCCCAGGTCTTCTTCAGCCTCAGGCAGGCTTGAGGCCTGCTGTGACATAGGGGCCCAGGGCAAATGCTTCAAAAATGGTTCTGCTAACATCACCTCAGAAGTGAAATAAAATCAGAGATCCATAAATCTGCTTGTTTTAATTGACAAATTGAAAATATCCTTTTTTTTTTTGGTCCAGTTAGGCACCTTTAAATCTCGGAACCAAAATTTGTGAAAATGTATTTATTTATTTATTTGAAAAACTTTTATATACCGCCACTTCCCAAGATCAGTGGCGGTTTACAGGGAACAAAGATAATAAGTACATGGAACATTATGCAACATTGCGTCTATATACAAAGAACAGTTTAAACCAAAGTAATTATTTACAACTTATAACAAAAAACCAAAGTAATTATTTAAAACTTATAACAAAAACTTTTGTATATTTACAAACTGCGACATTTACAACCTGCGACATCAATCAGCTTTGGATAGTGTTAAATTGTAAGTGGGTAGTTAGGTAGAACTGACAGATTGAGCTATGGGGAATGAGAGGCCAGATCCGAGATTTGGTAGCAATGTCGGGTGAATAAGAATGTTTTCAGTTCCTTTCGGAATGTTTGGAGATCTTGGGAGAATTTTTTTCTGCCTCCATCCCGGCTCCAGTACAATAATAATTATACCTGACAAATTCTCCACTTGCAGAGTTCACTACTGCAGTTGACATGCACAGAGGAAAGTACCAAAATGAAATACAGACAAGCTAAAAATAAATAAATAAATAAAGGCCATGCTGACATTAAAAATG
Source organism: Ichthyophis bannanicus (assembly GCA_033557465.1). Lineage (NCBI taxonomy): Eukaryota > Metazoa > Chordata > Amphibia > Gymnophiona > Ichthyophiidae > Ichthyophis > Ichthyophis bannanicus. The sequence goes on along the minus strand of CM066035.1, from coordinate 873,223,157 downwards.
CTCATCTAAAATAAGCATCCACCTGATTTTTCAGTAACCAAAACCCACCCAATTGTGCAAAAACAGAAACAAACGTCCTCATAAGTAACGAGACGTTCATTTTTTTCAGTTTCAATATAACGTTGTGTCCCTGGAGCTCAGCAGACAATCTGCTTCTTAAGCATTCAAACCACAAGATAGGGCAGTTGTAACCTTTCAGAGCCTGTAGCCATGTCTGCCGTGATCCTTTTCATAGGACAGGAAAGAAGGGCGAATGTGTGTATTTTCTGACCTTTCTTAATGGTGCCCGTTTAGGCCGTCGACATACCTAGAGAGCAAAGATATGACATTTTGGGTTTTGTGGGCAGCGAGAAAGCCACCTGCACCACTGATTTCACCACAGCACACACACCCACACACCCCCAGCTGATAGGCCTGCTCCTTGGTTAATCTATGGCCGTGTTAGCCCACAGATAAGACTGCCAACCCTCTTCGGGTTAGATTTAATTCCAAAGTTAGGAGGTACAATGTAACAGAGAACTTGAGAAGTGAGAAGACTCACCAAAAGAATGTGCAAGCTATGACCAAAATGCTTCATTAAATACACACACACACAGTTTTAAATGGAAGCAGCAAGAGCAACCTGTAGTCTGTGGCCCTCTGGGGGTCCTTGAGATCATTACAGGGGGTGCACAGAACAAAGAAGAGTAAAACATCTTTTCATACTGTTATAATCCGTTAAAGCAGAATACAGAGACTGCTGCTGAGTGAGGTAGGTAGGGACTGGCTAGGGAGGAGGTAGAGAGAGAGACTGGTGGAGAGAGAAAGGGGAAGAGAGATAAAGGTCTAGTGAGGACAGACTTTACACTGAAGGGGGGGGGGGTCCAGGAAGACTGGGGGGATGAATTAGGAGCCCCTGAATGTTTTGGAAATTAATAAGGGCTCCACACAACCAAAACTGCTGGGGACCTCTGCACTAAGATTTAAGTTCCGATAGTAGAAATGGCCTAGAAACAGCATCACTTGACAGCTCCACTCACAGGAGGATCGTCTATCCTGAAATAAAAGGGTAGGCTTTCAGATGAGCAGGACTCCTGCAGACAATAGCAGAAGTTCAAATTGTGGCCTTCCAAGCAACAGTTTTGTGGAGAATGAACTGATGATTTTGTGGGACAGCCTCTACCCCTGATTCAATGAGGGAATGCAAGCAAATCTTTCTTAAGAGCAGCATGGGAGAGGGTTTTTTTTTAGGGGGGGGGTCCATACAACATGCATGGGTGCCTCAGGGGATCCTCACCAATGTAGAGATTGGAGGGGTAGTTCCTTCAGCACCAAAGGCAGCAGCAGCCATCTTGCTTCCCTCTCTGAGCCTTTAATGCACCCAGGCCCAACTGGTCCTAACAGACAAGGGACCCATCTTTCAGCCTTCATGGCAGCAGTAGTGGCAAATCTGAAGCAGTAGCAGTAAAATAGAGATATGCAAATAGTCAAGAAATGGAGTCAGCACGGGCACTAACCAATGACACAGCAAGATGCTGGGAATGAAAGCCCACAGAGCTATTGAGCTTGCATGCCCCTGAGGCAGAAGAGCCGCAACTCGGGCTGACTTGAGCTAAGTAGGTTTGACTTTTTTTAGACTTCGTTTATCAAGTCTTTTAGTCGAATTTTACAAAAAATACAAAACACTAATGCATTTCTCTGCATGAAAATGAGGGTAGAGAGTGCAAGGACCTATGATGATAATGTAGGAACCAGGGTGTGGCTATGATTTAAAGCACCAGGAGTTGTTCCTTGAGCATGAAGGCCCTTGTATGTTTATGTTTATTATAAAATTGAATATACCGTGCTTCCAAAATCAAAGTGGTTTACAAGAAAAGGAAAACCAATATATCAAAGTAAATTTTCTGTACGTTGGTGTGTGTGAATTTGGGAAGGCACCAGTGAATACTATCAACCCTGGCATGGCAACGTTCAGAATTCTTGATGACTTCACCACATGCTCTGCCTATCTGAGATTACTACTAATTGAATGGAACTGGCTTGTTTCCCAGTAGAGAATAATAAGAAGGAATTCTAAGGGTCAGGGAAGTCAAGGGCACATGAAAAGTGTGAGCTGTGAATCACAGAGGCCTCTAATATTTGTGGCAGAGATCAAAATTAAATGGGATGAACAGTTCACAAGTTATTGAATGGAGGGGTGGAAGATGAAAAGACATGGTGGTCCTATAAGGGCACTTTTATGATAAGAAACTAGATTTCATTGAACCTGGAATGAAAGAAGTCTACTTTCTAGGACGTACAAAGCTACAGAAAATATAACTTCTCGCAGAGTCCTCATGTCTCTCCTGACATGCCCTGAATATCTGGTGTGGATAGGACACACGACACAAAAGTTATTAGGGGAACACACATATCATAAAGTAGTCTAAGAAGAGAAAAATAAAATAAGTAAGGCACAAAAGAAAGAAGACCTAAAATAAACCTCAAGGGAGAAGTCAGAGAGTCAAGCTGTTTCTTGACTGAAGCTGCTAGCAAGTTCTGCTGTTTCCAAAGGACAGAGAGACATCTAATAGCTACTAACTCACTCGGGAGCATGAAACTGCAGCAGCTGGTGAGCAAGGCAGTGAATGCTCACATTGTTACCTAATTTGACATACAAATGATTATGTCCTGATAAGAATTTTCCTTTGAAACTTACTACCAGGCCTCCTTTATTTTGGTTCATTCTAATGCCATTGTGTGTCAGCACATCAGAGAACTGTTTCCTGGAACGAGACATTTGCACATTAATGGGGCCTTTCTGAGGGCGCTTCCTGAAGAAAGGTGCATCATAGGTAGAGGACAGTTTGCCTTTCCAACAAGAGCTTTTCAGTAAGGTAGGCATGCCTTTGCTCTATCTCCTAGACAAGGGTGTGGCTTGTTGGTAGTGCTGTGCACTGCTACAGTACGTGACAGGACCTGGATTTGATCCTTGGGTCAGGTCATGCACTCCCTGGGCCGCTCAGGTCTGGGGGTGCTGCTTAGGCTGCGCTTACAGTCTCTAATAGAGAGAGGGCACCTCGGCTATTACTCAACAGCGGCACCTAATGGCCAGACTCAAGCTTTAGGGTAGTCATCTTCCATAGAGAGCTTCTGTGACTGCAATGGCTGGACTGAGTTGGGAGGGTATCTAAGAAAAGAGGATCCGCCCCCTGGCTATTTGCAAAGGAAAATTCATGGCACCATAGCACAGCAAAGTATGGTTCTAACTGAGATTTTATTTATTATTTATTTATTTAACAACTCTTTTATATCGCCGTATCTGCTAGTCATGGCGGCTTACATAGAACGGATAGGAACTTACATAGAACAATTCTTAGCAAAATCAACTGAATCAAATTAAACTATAGAACATTTGACAAGGCAACAGATTAACCGTAGAATGCAAACCTTGGAAACTTTGGTAACAAAGCTAACTGTACAATGTAATATAGAAAGTGTGGATAGTAGGGAAAGAGCTGAGAGCTGCTCTGTGGATTGTATGGGTAATGTGCTGGTGGGCTTTGTGAAGAGTCTGGAGGCCAGATGTTAAGAGTTATGGTCATTGTTATGATCACTGTTCTGTGTGAGGGGCTATCAAGGTGCAGCTAAATTTCAGAGCCAAAGAACTCCAGGAAGAGGAGTGTTCTTCATTTTCGGCGGAAGTCTTCATTGTCTGTGAGGGAACGCAGGTCTGGGGGTAGTGAGTTCCAGGTGGTTGAAGCGTAGAAGCAGAAAGTTCTGTTGGAGGTGGAGGCGCTGGTGCGGGTGATTGAGGTAGGCATTGTGCAGAGGGAGTGGTTTGTGCTTCTGCGCAGTCCTTGGCTTTGAGGTTTGTCAAGCAGGGCCTGTAGGGAATCCTCAGAAAGCTGGAGGATTGTCCTGAAGACTGTTAGCGGTGCCTTGTATCTCACTCTGCGGTGGATGGGGAGCCAGTGTAGCTGCTTCAATATGGGTGATATGTGGTCATGATGGCTGCTTCCTGTGAGGAGTCTGGCAGCTACATTCTGCATGAGCTGCAGAGACTGTAATGAACATTTCGGGAGGCCCTGTTAGAGCGTAGTCAAAGATGAGGGTGATGTGTGCCTGGCAGACGTTTCTGAAGTCTGCATGGTCAAGGAGTGGTCTAAGGTTCCTCAGGGCTCTGATACAGTGGTATACTGCTCCGGTGACCTTCTTTATGTGGATGTTGAAGTTCAGATTCTGATCCAGAGTTATGCCCAACTGTTTTACTTGTAAAGTTAGATTTGCAAGGTTTATTGTAGCTGGAAGGGAGAAGGAGGAGTACCTGGTTCTAAACAGCACTTCGGTCTTGTTGGGATTGATGCATAGGTTGTGGAGACCAAGGCAGCTCATTACTGCCTCTAGGCGTAGAGTGGAGGAGTAGCCTAGTGATTGGGGCAAGGTACTTCAGGCCAGAAGGTCAGGGGTTCAAATCCCACTAGAGGACAGCAACCTTGGGCTGGAAGGACTGGGGTTTCTAGTCCCACTGGTGCTCCTTGTGGTCTTGGGCAAGCCACTTAACCCTCCATAGCCCATGTTCCCTGTAAAATAGTTATCTCCAAGTTATAATGCCCTGTTCAATGTAATTTCAGTTTGTTAAATGTAAACCGCACTGATGCAGAATAGCACGGTATATAAGAGAAAATAAATAAATAGGCATCTGCTGATTGTGGAGTAATCTGGGTTGATGATGGAGAATGGGGCATAGATGAGGATATTATTGGCGTAAAAGTGGTAAAAGATCTTGTATTCCTGTATGACCTTGCAGAGGGGTTGTATGAAGATGTTGAATAGCAGGGAGGAGAGTGCTGAGCCCTGTGGCAATCCTTGGAGGGGGTTGAAGTCTGTGATCCTATTCTGACTTGATGGAAGTCCAAAAGAACTAAAAGAAACTGCCTGGCCAAAATATTTTCCAAACTGCACTTGTGTTTCTACAAAGGATCAGGTGTGAGGCCCCTTCCGAAAAAATCCACATGCTGGTATTTCAGTATTTATGGCGCAGGTTTCTTTCCATTTTACTGCGCCATCTTCCCACAGAGATAAATCTGGAAGAAAATCTTTAGACCAGGGGTTCTCAACCCAGTCCTCAGGACATCCTTAGCCAGTCAGGTTTCAGGATAGCCACAATGAATGAGAGAGATTTGCATACCCTGCCTCCATTGTACGCAGGTCTCTCTCATGCATATTCATTGTGGCTATCCTGATAACCTGACTGGCCTGGAGTGTCCCAAGGAGTGGATTGAAATTCCCTGCTTCTGACTATAAGCTTTATGGGACAGGCCAGCATTAGCACATGAACTGTCTCACACAGCACAGTTTGACGAACCCACTGGAGAAACTGCCCACAGTGTGTGTCAATGGCAACATAGCCCTATGCGATAGATGTTTAAAGTCTGTGCAAATTCTCTATGTACCCCATTGGATGTTAAAAAATGTATTGAAAGAGATTAGCGCAGTTAGCAGACTTGCTAACCGTGCTAATCGCAGTGATGGGGACATTCAGGGGTACTAACGCACTTAGCGTTAGCTGGCTAGTATCAGGGCATTTTGGAGACAGAGCGGAGACAACACCCGAGGATAACCAGCTAGGGCAACAGTTAGTCACACCTGAAATTCTTGCCTAACTTTCACCACCGCAGTGGTTGAATACCGCCCTTGGCCAGTTTGCTGTGGCGCTATCCAGCCAACCTGGATATTCAATACCGGTGGCCAGATATCCTGGCTTAAAGAGCAGCGACAATGCCTAGCCACTTTATAAGGGCTGGCCAATGCTGCTGAATATCGTGCCTCCCTTCCTCCCCGCCAGGTTTATTTTACAATATGTTCACCACTTCCACTGCAGATCAGAGTCCACCTGCACAAGTGCCTGGTATTATGCAGCAGCTAAGCTGAGAGACAATCCTAATGAAGTGAACGCACAACTGTGAACTGGGCAGGTAGCCCACTTCCATTTCCCCAAAGGCAGTCAGTGGTTCAGCTGTTTGGGGAGACCAAAGTTGCGAGGTAAGGGTAGGCTGGGGAAGGCATGGCAGGGGGAGTTAAAATCTTTGGGGTGGGGGTAACACCTAGGTCAGCAGTAAACTGACAGTGGGACACTTTTGACCGCAGCAGGGAAGGATCCAGTCACTGTGTGGCTCTAGTGCAACAGCACCTGCAGCCTTCCCTCTAATATTACTACTGCTTTTACTATTAATCATTTATATAGTGCTACAAGTCGTATGCAGCACTGTACAGATACATGTACAAAAGATCAGTCCCTGCTCGTCAGAGCTTACAATCTAATCAAGACAGACAATGCAACAGCTGAGGACAAGGGTACAATTAGGGAAGGGTAAGGAGACACACAGGAGAACGAGGGATCAGGATTCGAAAGCAGCCTCAAAGAAGTGAGCTTTAAGCATGAATATGAAAAGGGGCAGAGATGACATACAAACTCAGGTAGTTTGTTCCAGGCATAGGCAGCAGTAAGGTAAAAGGATTGAAGTCTGGAGTTGGCTGTGGAAGAAAAGGGGATAAAGACAAACAAGTCAGTAGAAGCGTGGAGTTCACGAGGAGAGAGGGAGAGGGAGAGAGGAGAGAGGAGAGAGGGAGAGAGGAGAGAGGAGAGAGGAGAGGGAGAGAGGAGAGAGGAGAGGGGAGAGGGAGAGAGGAGAGAGGAGAGGGAGAGGGAGAGAGGAGAGGGAGAGGGGAGAGAGGAGAGAGGAGAGGGAGAGGGAGAGAGGAGAGGGAGAGGGAGAGAGGAGAGAGGAGAGGGAGAGAGGAGAGAGGAGAGAGGAGAGGGAGAGAGGAGAGGGAGAGAGGAGAGAGGAGAGAGGAGAGAGGAGAGGGAGAGAGGAGAGAGGAGAGGGGAGAGAGGAGAGGTAGTGAGGAGCAGCAGAATGAGCACATTTATAGATCAGAAGGAGAAGTTTGAATTGGATACGGAAACGGAAGGGGAGCCAATAAAATGACTTGAGAAGAGGGGTCATTTGAATATATCGGGGCTGGCGGAAGATTAACTGCACAGCTGAGTTCTGAACAGATTGAAGGGGAGAGAGATGACTTAGAGGGCGACCAGCAAGGATGAGGTTGCAATAGTCTAGAAGGGAGGTGACTAAAGAGTGGATAAGTGTTTTAGTAGTGTGTTCAGAAAGGAAGGGGTGCATTTTCCTAATATTATAGAGAAAGGAACAACAGATTCTAGCAATCAGTTGGATGTGTGTGGATAAGGAGAGGGAGGAGTCAAAGATGACCCCAAGGGAGAGGGCTGAGGAAAAAGGAAGTAGAAGAGTGTTATCCAAAGAGATGAAGAAAGGAAGAAGGTGGGAGGTGGGTTTAGGAGGAAAAATAAGAAGCTCGGTTTTGGCCATGTTCAATTTCAAATGTTGGTGAGACATCCAGGCAGCAATGGCAGATAAACAGGCAGAGATTCATGCCTGGGGTGTCAGAGAAATATCAGGTGTTGAAAGATAGATCTGAGAGTCATCAGCGTAAAAATGGTACTGAAAGCCATGGGTGGAGATGAGAGCACCAAGGGAATGGGTATAAAGAGAACATCAAGCCCAGTAGCCTGTTTTTAACAGTGGCCAATCCAGGTCACAAATGCCTGGCAGGTTCCCAAAAAGGCACACAGGTTCCACAATGCTTATCTCAGGGTAAGTAGAGGATTTCCCAGGTCCTCTTTAATAATGGTTTATGGACCTTTCCTCCATGAACATGTCCAAACCTTTTTTAAACCCTGCTACACTAATAGCTTTTACTACAGCCTCCAATAACAAATTCCAGAGTTTAATTACGTGTTGAGTGAAAAAATATTTTCTCTTATTAGTCTTAAATGAGTTACATTGTAGCTTCAAAAAAAGAACAATGGAGAGGGCTCAGGACAAACCCTTGGGGTACACCAACTGAGAGTGGGACAGCAGTAGAGGAGGAACCACCTGAGCAAACACTAAAAAGAGTGATGGGAGAGATAAGAAGAGAGCCAGGATAGCACAGAGCCTCTAAAACCAAGTGAGGACAATGTATCAAGGAGAAGGTGGTTGTCAACAGTATCAAAAGCAGCAGAAAGGTCAAGAAGAATAAGGATTGAGTAGAGACCCTTGGATTTTGCCAGGAACAAGTCACCGGAGACTTTTGCAAGAGCTGTCTCAGTAGAATGCAAGGGACGAAAGACAGATTGTAGTAGATCTAGAAGGGCTTGAGAGGAGAGAAATTCAAGGCAGTGGTGGTGAACTGCATGTTCAAGAAGTTTGGAAATGAAAGGGAGAAGGCAGATGGGTCAATAATTAGAAAGACAAGTAGGATCAAGAGAAGGTTTCTTTAGGAGAGGTGTGACCACAGCATACCTGAAGGCAGCTGGGACACTTGCAGTGGAGAGCGATAGGTTGAGAATATGAGAGATGGAAGGGACGACAGAGAAGGAGATGGAGTTAAGGAGATGGGTGGCGATAGGATCAGAGCAAAAGGTAGTGAGTTTAGAGGAGGAAAGAAGATGAATGGTTTACTCTTCGGAGATCTTAGAAAAGGACAAAAGGCTAGCAGACATTGAGGAGAAGAGTTGGTATTGAAGAGGGAGAAAAGGGATGAAGCTGGTCTTGTCGGGAACTGGAGTGTAAACTTGTGGACTTTGTCATGGAAATAATCAGTTAGAGTTGGGCAGAAAGGGCAGAAAAAGAAGGAGGGGTCGGAGGTGGAGGCATCTTGAGGAGAGAATTGACAGCTGAAGAGAGTCAGAGGCCAGAAAGTTAGTCAGATGGGCGTGGTAGCTTTGCTTGATGAGTGTTATGGCTGACTGAAAGGAGGCAAGCATGAATCTGAAGTGAAGAAAGTCAGGAAGGGTGCAGGGTTTGAGCCAAATGTGCTCAGGTGAGCAGGCACCGGAGCATAGATAATGGGCAGTTGAAGAAAGCCAGAACTGAGGTATAGTGAATCTCACAGGACGTGGCAATGGGCAGAACAAGAGCATCCAGAGCAGAGGAAAGTGCGGTATTATAGGAACCTCCAGCCTCATCAACTGACTTAGAAGACAAGGTGGAGGAAAGAGGTATGAGACAATAGTGGAGAGAGCCAATGGATCAATAGCATATATCTGTTACTGCTGGTAATATGCACATTGAATACACTCCAGAGAATTATGTGCTAAAAAATAATGAAAATAATGCACCATTCGACAGAACAGTATTTGCACTATACTGGAATAGATGCAGGTACTTTAGCACTCAGCTCCCTGTCTATTACTACTACTATTTACCATTTCTATAGTGCTACAAGGCATATGTAGCGCTGTAGTTACTGGCAACCAAAAATTATTTGTCTATCAGTTTTTTCGGGAGGTTGCCAAATAGCCAATAGGCATTTGATCTGCTGGCTTTAGTTTACTGCTGAGTTACCAAACATGTTTGGAATATGTAACATCTATATTAGCTGCACCAATGCTTATTAGCATAAACCTTCTTCAATATAAGGCAGGATCGTACCAAGCCAGAAATTCGCCCTGTACAACTCGTGAACCTCGAGCTCCCTGCCTCCCCAGCCATATGCAGGAACTCACTCTTATTGGGCCTCCTGTAAGCCCGATGATGATGTCAGAGCCCCTTCCAAACCTGCATCCTGTGCGGCCACACTGCTTGCATAGCCCTTGGTATGGCCCTGTTTCAGGCATATTGTGAACTAATACAAAACCCTACAGATGTCACCCAGGACCTATAGAGCACTATAACAGCACTGACTTCCAGACCTCGTACAATAAGGGCCCTACCTAGGAAAAGGCAGCACCGTAAACACTGCAATACACCTATTGGGAAAACCAAACAAGCCAGATTAGTACAGTTTAGTCCTACAGACATTAAATGCTAACAGAATTTTTGGCCTCTTTAAAACAGACAGAAAACAGATCCTCACCAAGCGTAGAACAAGCAAACTAAGCAACCACAAATTAAAAATAGAAATATGTAGACAAAAATTAAGCTGAAACCCCAAGATGCCAGACTCTACAATACAATGCGGCACATGAGATATAGAAACACTGATGCACTTTCTCCTGTACTGTACAAAATATAAAGACAGCAGATGTACATTTAAAAAACTGACATATTGCAATCACTAAATTAAAATAAAATTTCTTTTTTTTCACCTTTGTTGTCTGGCCATTTTATTTTTCTAATCGTGTTGGTTCCAAAGGCTGAAGGAGGAGTAGCCTAGTGGTTGGGGCAAGGTACTTCAGGCCAGAAGGTCAGGGGTTCAAATCCCACTAGAGGACAGCAACCTTGGACTGGAAGGACTGAGGTTTCTAGTCCCACAGGTGCTCCTTGTGGTCTTGGGCAAGCCACTTAACCCTCCACTGCCCATGTTCCCTGTAAGTATTAGTGTATGTGTCTCATATCCCCACATGTTAAATGTATCCCCCAATTGTGTTGTGACTGCTTTGATTGAAGGATAAGGTGGTATACAAAACTATCTAAATAAAATAAATACTTTCCTCTGTCTTCTCTTAACTTTCTTTCCAGGGTCTCCTGTCCATTTCTCATTTTCTCTCTCCTATTCTCTTCTTCACTTCCTCCCCTACATCCAACTCTGACAATCATCTTTTTCTTTAAGATTTCTTCCATTTAATTTTCTGCTTCTGTTCCCTCTGATTTCATTCTTTCATCTCCCTCTTTTTACTACATCTACCTACATAGATTTCTGTCTCTTTCCCTCACCTCGGCCCTCCCATTGCCCTTCTTCTAATTCTCCAGTCTTTTACTAAGTCTCTCCTTCTCTCCCACATACAGCAACTCCTCTCTCTGGCTTGCCTTCCACCACCATCGAGCATCTCACCCTCTCTTTCCCCCCTTCCATCCAGCATTGTGTTCTCTTTCTCTCTCTCCCTTCCATCTAGCATCTCTTCTCTGTCTCCCTTTCTCTCTTCCTAGCTCCACCTGCATCCAGCATTGCCCATCTGTCCCTCTAATGCCCTAATCTCTCCTCTGTCTTCCTACTCCTCCCCCCGTGTCCAACTTCTCCCTGTCCACCCGTCATGTCTAGCAGTACAGCATCTCCCCCATCATCCTATTCCCTCCCCCCACCACCCACCCCCAGCCTACAACATCCCTAACCTTCTTTCTCCATCCTTGAATCAGCTTATCCCCTGTCATTCAACTTCCCCTCCTCTGTCCGCCCTCCTAATTACCAGATCCCCTTCTTTCCCCCTCCCCTATTCTAGCATCACCTGCTTTTTTCCTTCTTCCCCCATCCAGCATCTCCTGCTTGCTCCCCTTCTTCCCGATCCAGCAATCCAGCATCTCCTGGTTCTTTCCTCACCCAGCATCCCCTTGTTGTCCTTAGCCAACATTAACCCATCACTCAACTTCCCTTCTTGTGTCCATCCCCCAAGCTACCATACCCCTTTCTTCCCTCGCATCCAGCATCTCCTTCTTTCACTCCCCTTCCCCAATCCAGCAATCCAGAATCTCCTGCTCCTTCCTCTGTCCCCTCCCTCCCCTTCCTCCCCAGCTCCCACCTCGACTGCTTTCTTTGACCCACGACAAGGCAGCTAAATACCTAAAAAAGGCACGGGGGCATTCACTCCATGCAGACGCTCATGTCTTTGTTGGTCCCATCCCTCAGAAGCAAGAAATCTATGTCAGATTGGGGGAGGAGGAGGAGGTCACAGTTAAGACTGGGATGGCTTAACCTCCCCAAGCCTCTTATTTGGGGTGCCTATGGATACCCCCCCCCCTCCCACCGTTTTATTAGAGCAACTTAGACTAACAAGAAGTTCCACCCGGAACAAAAAGAGCCTGCTTTCTGGAACAAGGATGTACAGCCATAGAACTGGATCTAGGAAAACACTGAGTCACTGGACATGCATCACTTAACCTCACTGCAATTAAACATAGGTCCTAAGCATTTGCTGCAGGGATTTTGTAGTCATGTGATGGCAGGAGTGACTTGTTAAAACCCAATGTAGGAGGCCTCTAGTTTTTGATTATGGTTTTTTGGCCTGGTAATTCCTCCTTCCCCACAGCCCAGACAGAATTAGTGCTGGGATCCTAGTACCATGAGCCTTCATTTACCACTATCTTGGAATATTTTCTCCTATTCAATTTTTTATTTTGTGGAAATGTTTAATCCGTCAATCTGAAGGACCCTCATTCCCCATCTGGGCATTGCAACAATGCTCCTGAGGCCTAAAACTGTGCAGCAGGACAAGGATCTAAATCTGGCTATCAGATGTCACCATTAACGAGGACCAGGACTCTCCTCCCTTGGCAATGTCCCCACTCCTGACCCAGTCCAGGAATTGAATTGGGGACCTACCATACCACAGCACACAATAGGAACCAACTGGCCAGTCTCAATTTTCATTTCAAAATGAATCAACAACTGGGGGGATTCACATACCCTCTTGTTTCCTCTTCCTTTCCAGAGGGCCCTCCTCAAAATTAAAAAAATAGTCATCCTCTCACCTAGAAAAAGAACATTGGCAAATGCATAATTCATCCAGATTAGGGATTTATAGTCCATTTTGATTTTGTATAATCCCAACATGAGTTGCTATTTGCAGACCACCTTGAGAGGTTGTAGGCGTGTTTAGGCCAGAGTTGAGGCGTTTACTTCCCTTTGATACATACCCTAAATTCTAACATGATGTAGTAACAAAAGAACACATCATGGCCTTGGAGTGATGAAATAGCATTCAAGGTCAGTCTCCACACTAACGCGTCCCGTATAGCACGTTCATTGGGAGATGCCTTTCTGTCTTGAAGTTGCGTCAGCATCACTGCTGTCATTACTGTCTCTGTGCAGGCCAAGGAAATGATCTGGGGCTACTCTCCTCTCAGAGGAAGCCTGGCTTCCTCCTTTCTGCTGCCTGACGGCCACCATACCACCTCCCCATCTCCTTCTCCTTTTGAATCTATCTTCTTGTTTCTATCTCTCTAATTTCCTTTCTGCTTTGTCTGGGATCTTTATTATTTCCAGTGTTCGCCGTTATGGGCTTCATCTCCCTTCTCCTACACCCCCACACTCCCTGCCTGACCTGAAACCCCATCGGAGCACGGCTCTAAAACAGTGATAGGTTAGCTGGAAGGTTCAGGTACTATTTCCTGTTTCCAATGAAGAATTTTAAACTTCAACCAAGGAGCACTTTGAGCCAAGTGATCTGGAGGAGAATTGCAGTCATGAACCTTACTTCTAAGCCAGTCATTTTATGCAGTATGGGGGTCATTCTGACCTGCGAGTAGTGGGGATGTATATCCAGCTTGGAAGTGCAACCCCCACTATTCCCAGGGACCATATTCAGCAGCTATAGCTCTCCGCCTTTGTGTGGGGAGCTCCAGACAGGGGCAGGAGGGAGCAGTGACTGGACGGAGCGAGGGCAGAGTGTGGGCAGGCTGCAGCACCCAGACGTACAGGGCCTATTCTGGTCAGGGAGATAGATGGATGTGGGACCTATTCCACTTCGGAGGTGGAATAAGCCCCATCAAAGTGTTGATTGGGTCAGGCAGGCCCCCCCCCCCCCCCAACACGTGCAGCCTTGGCAGGTGAGGCCCCTCCACCCGATCCCGGCCCTGGCTGACCCCACTGAGGGCCGGGCGACGGGGAAAAGATGATTTAGTCGGTGTTGGATATTCTGCGCTCCTGCTGGGCATCTTGGTGCCATGGCGATGGGATGCCACGGCACCGGCACACTAGCAGGAGCACAGGGCAGGCTGGCCAGGCAGAAGGAAGGACAGGGCCACGCCGGGCCGTCTAAGTGCCCTGATTCAGCAACCATAGGAACATCTAGCTCCCACAGTTGCAGAATTGGGTACATATTGGGCCCGTCCATTATTTGGATGTCCGGATGGCCCGGACGTGCCCAGATCAGAATCAACCTCCACTTGTTTTACAGGATCCACCTCATCTAGATCATTTTCCGATCATATTAAATCAATCTTTCCTGGTTCCAAGGCGATCGTAGTAGCACAGCACTTGTTCCCACCACCCTTAACTGTGTCATTCACCTCCCTAGGCTTCAACGACATCACTCTCTCAAACCTCTTTTCTGAGAACCATTCATCTCCGTAGATGTCAAAGATATTACAATTTCAAAGTACCTCATCTCCGTACCATTCACCTCGACTGATGATTTCACTCTTTAGAGAGGGCAGTTTTCAAAGCCATAAAATCATTCAGCTAAATGGGAAAAAATTCGCAGCGTATTGTCACTACAAACATAATTTTACCCATAGTAGGAGGAGGTGTTCTTGCGGGTGATGTTGGGATGAGTTTGGAGGTACACCTGTACTTCTGAACGTTCAAAAGTATACACGAACCGTCACTTCTGCGCCTGGCCCCGGTAACCCAGGATAATGCTCCCTCAACTCAGGAATTGGCCAACTTCTTTCGCTACAAAGTCACTACGTTACAGCAGTTCCTTCCTCAGCCTATATCTTTCCGGCTTCCTGTGCTGGCCCAAATGAATCCTCGTGCAGCTAATGCTGTGCCCATGCACTCTTGGTCGGATTTTAACCCAGTAACTATGACTTCCCTTACTAAGGACATTACATCAGCATCAAAAACTACATATTCATCTGGTCCCATCCCCTCTTCATGGGCATCTGAAGCCCCATTGGCTCTTTTTCCACGGGTTCTTTCCTTATTCAATAATACAGTAGTGGCCAAAAAATTAAGGCTGAGTCCAAAATATACGAATTTTATTAGAAACGTACGTGTTATTGTCACTTTCATGGTCAAAAGCTTTAAGAACCAAAGATATATATGTCATTTTCAAAGTTTTATTCAGGAAACAATATAGTAACATAGTAACATAGTAAATGACGGCAGATAAAGACCAGTATGGTCCATCTAGTCTGCCCATAATGACTCTGTATATTCTTTCCACCTTTTCTTGATCGTCTCAACATCATTCAAATGGATCCTTGAGCATCTTACAGCATTCCAATTCGAGGCTGGAATTTTTTCTTTAAAATATATGTGTCAATATTTGATAGGGTGTCCATAATTTTTCAGCACAGCCTGGATTCTTGTAGGCATACTGTTAACTAGTGTTTTACAGTATGCCAGAGTGATTTTGTTGACCCATACATTTTATTTATTTCTCTTATATACAGTACTGTGCTATTTGACATCAGTGTGGTTTACATGGAACAGGGCATTATAATTTAGAGATAACTATTTTATAGGGAACATGGGCAATGGAGGGTTAAGTGGCTTGCCCAAGATCACAAGGAGCACCTGTGGGACTAGAAACCCCAGTCCTTCCAGCCCAAGGTTGCTGTCCTCTAGTGGGATTTGAACCCCCCACCCTTCTGGCCTGAAGTACATTGCCCCAACCACTAGGCCACTCCTCCACTCCACACACATGCTTGAGTATGACCTTTAAATCTGCTTCTGAAGTTGGACGGTGTGCTGCCACCTTTTTCTTCATAAGATTCCAACCGTTTTCAATTACATTGGAGAGTTGGTAGCAGTTCAATCTTGTTGTACACAAACCATTTTTTGACTGTTTTGCAGTGTGGCACGGTGCCGAGTCCTGCTGAAATATAGTTGTGCCAGAAACATTCATGTGTATTTTAACTTTACTATTCAGCACGGATATGTATTTTGCAGCATTTACTCTTTCACCTTTCTCAAAAATGTGCAGGCCACATCGTCCATTCGACGAGATACCACCCCATACCATGACCGATGGTGGGTGTTTAACAGTCATGATCGTGTACTTCGGATTTAGTCTCTCGCCTGCTGGTTGACGGACATAGTTGTAACCACTCCCACGTACTTGCTGAAATGTACTTTCATCTGTGAACATTACCCTCTCCCACCATTCAGCAGATTTGTCTTTCATCTTGCTACAAAACTGTATGCAGGCAGCAATTTGTTTCCTGGTCATCATAGGCTTCTTGGCAGGTCTTCTGGCCACGAGTTTGAATTCATCCACAAGCCATCGCCGGACAGATCTGGCACTTATCTTTATTCCTCGATCATTAGCTAACTGAGCCACACATTGAGATGAAGTATGTGGACTAGATGTAATAATGCTTTTGAGGAATCGGTCATCTCGTCCAGTAGTTATCCGTCATCTTGTCCAGTAGTTATCCATCTGCGCCCACATTTCGAATGACGTGTATGGCCACCTGATTTCAGAACATTCTGAACTGCACACCTTGATTTATGCAAATGTTTTGCAATAGCACATTGTGAATATCCTTCAGCATGGAGTGTGACAACTTGTCCCTTTACAAAGTCATTAATATCGCACTTTCTACCCATCTTGATTGTATATTTTACATGTAACTTTCAATCTTTTCCTAGTGGTAAAAATTCAAAACTTCATCCAAGAAACCTACTACAGAGTGTAAGTAAACTAAAATGGATGCCAGACGCATGGTGTGACTAATCGCCATGCTGATTAAATAAGTAAGCACTTGTGACATTTCCACAGTACATTATTTAACAATAAATTGTAGAAAAAGATACCTGCCTTAATTTTTTGGCCACTACTGTAGTTTGGCCACTAGCGATTTTCCTAACTGCTGGAAAGAAGCAGTGGTGTGACCCTTACTCAAAAGCCCAACTCTCGATCCATCCACCCTATCTCATTTTCAACAGGTATCCAATCTTCCAAACCTTTCAAAGCTCGTGGAAAAATGAGTGTTTATGCAGGCATCTGATCACCTTGACAAAACTAACTTCTTACATCCTAGATAATCTGGTTTTCGGGCTGGTCACAACATTGAGACTGTCATTCTTTCTGTTCTCAATGATATTAAGCATTCTTGGGATAGGAGGAACATCTCACTTGCTGTCTCACTCGACTCACTTTGGCTTTTGATCTAATTAATCACTCCCTCCTACTTTCCTGCCTTCACTCCACGGGCTTTCAAGGCATGGTCCTCTGACAGTTCCTCTCTTTTCTTACTGATTGCTCATATCATGTTTCATTTCGGGATTCTGTATCTACTTCACTCTCTTTGCCCTGTGGTGTCCCCTAGCGTTCCGTTCTTGCTCCCCTCCTCTTCAATTTTGTTTGGCCCTTCTTGCCACTGTTATTCAGCAGCAGGGTGTGTCCACAAACTACTATGCAGATGACATCCTGCTGCTGGTTTACACTCATCCTATCTCACCTGATCTGACTTCCCTCAACAACTGTCTCTCTTTCATTGGCCAACTGGCTCCACAATAGCTGTTTAGTGTTAAATCCATCTAAAACTTCTGCCTTATGGCTAACTAGTTCTCTATCTGTCCCTTATCTATCCCCTGCTATTAGAAACATGCCCATTCCACTGATCACCTCCCTCATATCCCTTGGTGTAATTCTAAACTTGTCCTTCTCCTTTCATGATCACATTGGTATGGTGGTGATGTGCTCCTTTTACACTCTACGCCAGATACATTCAAGCCATTCATTCCTTCCAGATACTACTATCCTTACTCTGTTACTCACTCTAGTCATATCCTGCCTAGATTATGCTAATAACTTTATGCCATTCTACCCCAACACCAAATAAAATGACTCCAGTCCATACAAAACACTGCCCTCTGTCTTCTTCACCATGCTACTGTTAGATCATGTCACCTCCCCCCCCTCCCCCCCCCCCACCTCTTTATAAGTCCCACTGTTACCTGTTACTTACCGGATGCAGTTCAAGATCAATCCCCTCAACATAAGATCCTTCACCCTGCGATCCCACTCTACCTTTCATCTTGTCTGATCCCTCGCGCTCCTCCCTGGATGCTTCGCTCTATTCACGGGAACCATTTACACCTTCCTGACTCCTCACAAGCTCACCTAGAGCCCACTCGTCATGCTGCCTTCTGTTTCCTCAGCCCGCACCCCTGGAACTCTCTTCCCCTGGACATCCGTTTGGAACACTCATATCCCAAATTTAAAACTGCGCTGAAGACCCACCTTTTTAAGCTGCCATTCAATCCACCCTCATAGACTCCACCGACCTCGGCAGATCCCCGAACCAGACCTTATTTTAATGTTATTCTTCCCTATGTTTCTTCTCTCTCTTTTTATTATCTCTTTACTATTGACATAATAGAATTCTTTTCTGACTTATTTAATTTGTTTTATTTTTATGCATTGTAAACCGCTCTATTGCCTCGAAGGCTGGTATATAAAGCTTTAAATAAACCTATAAACCACTTGGAAAAATGGCAAGAAGTTTGCAGGTAAAAATTTGCAAATATGTGGGTAATATGAATCTTGCCCTGTAAACATCTCTTCTCCATATTATCCACCTTCATGAAAAACATTGTTTTTTCAGCCCTTGACCTCAAATGTTGACATGGGTTTCCTCTTCCTTTTCTTTCAAAGAAATAAGCGATCCCCACCCACCTGTGGTAATAGCAGTACACAGAACACTGTCGACTAGAACAACGTTTGAAAGATCGCAGAGCTAAAGAGGCATGATTTTGATTGCTCTAACTGCGGACATTTGCTGTCAGGCTAATTTTCTTGATGATACCATCTTGATGTCTCCACAAAATTTGTTGCCGATGAAGAACTGGAAGGTGGATCCAATGAAAGCAAGACTGGGCACCAGAGAGTACAACTAAGACATTTTCTCACAAGTCTTATCTAGCTTTTGGAGACATTGAATGTGTATGTATGAGAGAGGAGTTGGTATGGTCTTGGGGATTCCTTGATCTTTGCACCAAGTGACAAACTAACTATGTAGCTAGCAATGGGGAAAGTCCAGTCCTTTAGGGACTGCAAAAGAAGGCTCTGGCATTTTTTCAGTTAGCTCTCTGTTGCTTCTTAATGCAACTCATTTCCTTTCTGATCTTTCACAGCAGGGTCTGATGTCCATATTTTCTGCGTGTGCTGAAGCCACAGAGTCTGTGTGTAGTTTTCATGTGGCCACTTCTGACACCACAGAGACTTATCTGCTTTGTTGAGCTACATGAGTGTGCCCATCCCACATCAGATGCTCAGGCTGCAGCCTATCTCCTCCCCCGCCACACCACCTCCATGCAGCTTCTCCGAGCAAGTGATACACTTTTGGCACTCCAAAGCACCCTCATGCAGTTGCTCTCTTGGTCATGCAGTTGCATCTACCCACCTCTGCAACTGTATATCACCTCTCCGGGCATAGTGCGTCCACGCAGCAGACCCTGGAGCATTGCAGAAAAGGGATCACAAACGAACAGAACCAGGACACGAGGCATTCATGTTTTTTCTTTTGGAGAAGAGCACCTGAAAAGTGGCAGCACAGTGTCTGTCACATTAAGTAAAAATACTACAACAGGAGGGCATCTCCTCATTTAAAATACAAGAGTGATAGATTCCACTATATACAAGCGTCGCAGGGGGTTTTCTATATTTTTGCTATGAAAATTCTCCCAGCATCCCCACATTGAAAGTCCAAAGAGCGCAGTGACACAGATCATTTCCTGCGGGCATGTGCGTGAACTTCATTTCACCTTACCTATCTGAGCAGGACAGAAGAAGCGGGAACACTGGATCCGGTCCATGAGATCATCAATTGCCTCTCTCAACCAATGCTCATGCTTAGTAATTGCTGGTATTGTTTTGGATCCAGATTCTCTGTGGACTTAGCATTGTTCATATTGCATTTTTCTAATTTCACTCTCAGCTACAAAGTATTTCCACAGTATATGTTACATTAACCCGTTTCTTCCTCCGTCCATTACAAAATCCAGTAGTCTTGCAGGCTACAGCCTGTGTTTTCCTATAGGGACAGGGCTATGCTTTAAAGAACAGTGAAAATGCACAGTTATTTGGGAAATATGTTAAGATTTGCAGGATGGGGTAGGTTTATGAGGAGGGCCTTCCTACCGGCTCGTTTTCATCTCACTGAGGCAGAAACCACTAATTCAACGTTTGTGCTTGACCAGTTTCGCCCCAGCCCTCTTTAATCTTACAGCACCTGCCGCAGGACACCCAATAACCTACTCTTTAACTGAAAACACATATGCAAATAGAGGAAGTAATGAAAACAGACAGGAGAAGAAGGTAAAATAGAAAGGAAAGCCTGGAGAAGGAGTTTGGAGAAAATGGACAAGAAAGAAACAAAACAAACACTGGGACCAACATAATTGGGGAAAGCACACTCAGATAGTAAAGGTCAAAAGCACTTTACTTTCAGCATAGTGATCAGAATATGTAACACCGTGATCTGGAATCTCTATGGCTCCTGGAGGAAACTGAATAAACTGGAACCCTGTTGAAAATTTCTAACCTGGATATAACTCCCACACAAAATCTACGTGTTGGAAATGGTTGTATTCTGTCGGCTAGATTTTTTGTTTCTAATGCATACATATTTCTCTTGTAAGCAGAGCATACCCTCAGCCCCGAGTGTTTTGAACTGGGCTTAAAATTATTTTGTGATAACCTACAAAATTTAAAGAATGTGGGGCCTGATTTTGAATTCGGCAGGCTATGCGCTACGGCAGCACATAACCCGTCCGCCGACCTCCTTAAACTGGATTTTCACTTCCGCGCCAGTGGTTGGTCTGGATGCACTGGCAGCCGAAGAGGCTAAACAGGTAGCAGCGATTTTCAGTGCTACCCACATAGCCTCTGAATCTTAAGGAGAGGCGAGGAAAAAATCTCGCCTTTCTTTAAGGCGCAGAGGGCTACGTTTGTAGCATCAAAAATCGCTGCTACCCATGTAGCCCCTTCCTCCACCCCCCACTCCACCCTGAAATGCCTCTTACATCTGGGCGCATTAGGGACATATCCAGGATTTTCAAAGGGCACTACCCATGCAGGTGCCCTTCGAAAATCCCGGATAAGGCCTTTACATGGGTAACTAGGGAAATTACCCATGTAAAGGCCTTCGAAAATTGAGCCCTTGTTTTTTAAGTATAGTTTGAGAGTAGATTCTACAATTTTCCATGGAGACAGTCCACTGGACTGTCCTCCAACAAAGAACTGCTCACTCACGACTGGCAATACAGGGAACAAGTCTCGGATTCACCACCAGAAACCTGGAAATCTTACCTTCTCTCCTTCCTTCCTACCAGCAGGTGGAGATCAGCATTTTGCAAATGGGAAATTGGCATAAGGGGTTGGAGGCGGTGGAAGCAAAACATCCCCATGGCACCAAAGTTTTATGGTAAGTGCCGTGGGGTTGTTTGCGGCAGGTCCCGGGCAGGGGTGGCTAAGGGAGCCTGAGAGGGGGAGGGGGCACAAGGGATGAAGTTTGCCTAGGGCACCACATCTGTTTGCACCGGCCCTCCTGGAAGGGAATAGGATTGAGGACAGGGTTGGCCCAACCAGTAGATAAATTAGGTGGATGCCTAGTGCGGCAACCTCTAGGTTTGGCAGGGCATTCAAAACTAAACAATAGACTTTGGCAACCGGGGGGGGGGGGGGAGATGTAAATCTTAACACCTTGAACCAACTCTGGGGCCAGCACTGGTCAAGAATCATGCAAAATTTGGTTTGGTGTATCATGAGTATTGAAGCAACTCAAAAGTGTGCCAAAATAATAAAAAAGATTAAAGACTACTTCCTTAAGCAAACCTTCAGTTTTCTGCCTCTGCAAGTTGTCTTTCAGTCTCGTAGGCTCTACCCCTTCCAAGAATTTGATAATTAAACTCAACAATCTTAATTATCCCAATATCACACCTCCCAGAACAATCCTGTAAAAATGCGCAAGTGCGCATCACACTTTTAAATACTACACAAATTGTGCGTGTGTAGTGTATATAACAAGACTATTTGTCTACTTTTCATGAAGATGAAAGTACACGCTGATGGTTCTTTGAATTTCGGCAGCTATCAGAAGACATGACTTTGCTTCAACTGCAGACAGGCCAGTGCTACCCATTTTGCTGCCCTGTTCAAATGATTACTGAGCTGCTGCTGCCCCCTCCCCAACACACACACACACACACACACACACACACACACACAATCCCACCAAGAATTCTGAGACTCTTTTTTTTACCAGAACCTTTACGACTGTGAAGACTGCTTACATGTGTGCCCGTGAAGCAGAGTTAAAGTAAAGCTACGAGATTTGTGGTGGGTGAACCTGGGACTTGTTCCCTCTAATACCAGCAGTGAGCCAGGAGTTCATTTGGTGCAGATGGGGAATGAGATGTCCAGTGGACTGTCCCCATGGACAACTGTAGTAATCGGCTCTCAAAACGTAACTAAAAGCGCATTCTTCAAGTTTCACTAACACAAAATATTTCAGACCCAATACAAAAGCTTCAGGGCTGGCGGGTACGTCGTCTATGCCAGAGAATTAATTATGCACCAGAAAAAGTCAAATCAGCTAACAGAATCCAAGTATTGCCAACAAGTAAATTTTATACATAAGACTCAGCCAGGTCAGAGGCCTTCAAATGGCTCCCAGGATCTTTTACACTATCAATATTCTCTAAAAAGCAATGAAGGCTTCCAACCTTGGCGCCTCTGGCATGATTTGCTGTCCCAGCATGCCTTTTTCTCATTCTCTAGTCTTCAAAATGGTCCTTTATTAATTTCTTTCTTTCTATTGTTCTATGTCTTTCTGTATTGCTTTTCTCCCTACCTTCTGTCTCTTTCCTTTGGAGTTGTTGTTGTTAAGTGCCGTCGAGTCGGAGTCGACTCATGGCGACCCTCTGGATAGCTATCCTAAATTGTGTTCAGTCTTCAGTCAGGCGGCTCATTGACGACAGACTGGTACCCGTAGCTGCTGTTATTGTAGCAATCCATCTCATTGCTGGCCTTCCTCTTTTGCGTTGACCTTCTATCTTGCCAAGCATGATGTCTTTCTCTAATGATCTCTCTCTTCGCATGATGTGTCCGAAGTATGAAAGTCGAAGTCTTGTCATCTGAGCTTCTAAAGAAAGCTTAGGTTTGATCTCCTCTAGTACCGACTTGTTTGTTCTTCGGGCAGTCCATGGTATACACAGTATTCGCCGCCAGCACCATAATTCAAAGGCATCAATTTTCTTCCTGTCTGTCTTTTTCACTGTCCAGCTTTCACATCCATATGATGTTATTGAAAATACCATGGCTTGAACAAGTCGAATCTTTGTATGGAGAGACACATCTCTGCTCTTGAGAATCTTATCTAGGTCTTTCATAGCCATTCTGCCAAGAGCAATGCGTCGTCTGATTTCTTGACTGCTTGTTGCTTCTTTATTGATAGTTGATCCAAGTAGGTTAAAGTTGTTCACAATTTCAATTTCTTCTCCTTCAACGATGAACCTGTTGATTATGCCAGTTGTCATGATCTTTGTCTTCTTTACATTAAGGTGCAGGCCCATTTTGAGACTATGTTCTTTGATTGTGAGAAGCAAATGTTTCAGATCATCTTCGCTTTCAGCCAGTAATGTGGTATCATCAGCATAGCGAAGGTTGTTGATGAGTCTTCCACCAATCTTCACACCTCTGTTGTCTTCATACAGTCCTGCTTCTCTGATGATTTGTTCTGCATATAAATTAAACAGGTAGGGGGAAAGTATGCAGCCTTGTCTTACACCTTTGCTTATTTTAAACCATTCTGTTTCTCCTTGTTCCGTTCGAACTGTTGCTTCTTGATCAATGTACAGATTACGCAAGAGAACGATCAGGTGTTCTGGTATACCCATGCTTCTTAATGTGGCCCAGAGTTTCTCATGGTTTACACAGTCAAAAGCCTTGCTATAGTCGATAAAGCACAAATAGATATCCTTTTAGTATTCTTTAGTCTTTTCAAGGATCCATCTCACATCCGCAATGATGTCTCTCGTTCCTCGCCCTTTCCTGAACCCTGCTTGCACTTCAGGTAGTTCTTGTTCTAGGTATGGCTGTAGTCTCTTTTGAATAATCTTCAGTAGAATCTTGCTGGCATGTGGGATCAGAGCGATTGTGCGATAATTTCCACAGTCAGTTGGATCACCTTTCTTTAGTATTGGTATAAACACAGATCTTTTCCAGTCAGTTGGCCATGATGTTGTCTTCCATATTTCTTGGCAGAGCCTTGTAAGTACGGTAACAGCTGCATCAGATTGCTGCAATACTTCTATGGGAATGCTATCAATGCCTGGTGCTTTGTTCTTTGATAAGGCTTTCAATGCTGCTTCAACTTCTTCTTTCATCACCAATGGTTCCTGATCATAAGGTATAGGTTGAAACGGCTGTTGGTCCACTTGATCTTTATCATATAAAAACTCTGTATATTCCTTCCACCTTTTCTTGATCTTCTCAGCATCATTCAACATAGAACCTTGAGCATCTTGTAACATTCCAATTCGAGGCTGTAACTTTTTCTTTAACTCTCGCAGCTTTAGGAAAGCCGATCTTGTTCTTCCTCTAATAGTTTCTGCTTCTATTTCCTTGCAAGTGTCATTGTAGTACTTTTCCTTGTCCTGTCTTGCTGCACGTTGGAAATCTCTGTTGAGTTCTGCGATTGTCTTTCTTTCTCCTTTGGCTTTAGCTTCTCTGCGTTTCTGGGCAATTTTCAGAGTTTCTTCCGTCATCCATTTTGGCCGTTTTTGCTTTTTCACCTTTTGTAGAGACTTCTCGCTTTCTTCCAGCACAACCTTCTTGATGTCATTCCATAACTCTTCCGGAGCTCTGTCATTTGTATCTAAAGCAGCAAATCGATTTTGCAGGCAGTCTTTAAATTCCAGTGGTATATTCTCAAGGTCATATTTTGGTGCATTCATGAGTGGTTTGCTCTTTTTCAACTTTAGCTTGAGTTTGCATACTAGTAGTTGATGATCTGTACCACAGTCAGCTCCAGGTTTTGTCTTTGTTGATGTTACAGAGCTTTTCCATCGTTGACTTCCACAGATGTAGTCAATTTGATTTTTATACAATCCATTGGGTGAAGTCCATGTGTACAGTCGTCGCTTGTGTTGCTGGAAGAAGGTGTTTGAGATGAATAGATCATTGGTCTTGCAGAATTCTATCAATCTTTCTCCAGCTTCATAAGAACGTAAGAATTTAAGAACAGAAGAACTGCCAGACTGGACCAGTGTCCTGTTTCAAACAGTGGCCAGTCCAGGTCACATATACCTGACGTACCCCAAAAGTATCCCGTTCCATACTACTTATCCCCAGGGACAAGTAATGGTTTTCACGCGGGCTGCCTTAATAATGGTTTATTGACCATTCCTCCAGGAATTTGTCCAAACCTTTTTTTTAAAACCAGCTGAACTACTGCTTTTACCATGTCCTCCAGCAATAAGTTCAAAAAGCTTAATAATACGTTGAGTGAAACAATACGCTCTCCTATCTGTTTTAGATATACTACTTTATAGCTTCATGGCATGTCATTGAGTCCTTGTATTTTTCGAACAATTAAACAATCAATCTGCGTTTACCTATTCCACTCCACTCGGTATTTTATAAACCTCTATCGTATTGCCTTCCACCAGACCGAACAGCCCTAACCTCTAGCCTATCCTCGTAGGAGAGTCGTTTCATCCGCTTTATCATTTTGGTTGCCCTTCTCTGTATCTTTTCTAATACCACTATATCTTTTTCTGAGATGCGGAAACCATAATTGCACCCGATATTCAAGGTGCGGTCGCATCATTGAGTGATACAGAAGCATTATGATGTCATCCTTTGTTTTAGGCTCTATTCCTTTCCTAATAATTCATACAATTCTTGCTTTTTTGGCTGCTGAAGTACCTGAACAGATTTCAATGTATTATCTATGATCACACCCACTGGAGAGAGGGCAGCAGAGGGTGTTGGGTGGACAACGCCTCATTGGCTCAGCTAGCGCTGCCATCCCCTGGATGTGTTGCTCTAAGGAACTGCCAAGACTGTCTAAAGGTCATGCTGGCCCTGGGTTCGGCAAGGATCATCTCTGCTAGAATGTTTGTATTTTGTTGCTGATATATTTGAAATGTAACTTTTTAAATTAATATTCTTTTTTATTCTTTCCAACCCAATGGAAATTGGAAAGAATTCTATAAAAGGGATTGAGAACGTTTGTCTGAATGTCTGTCTGGGCTCCTCCAGAAATCTACTGTAAAAATCACTTGGGCTTAAACAGCCTCAAGGAGCCCCATAGGCTCTGTCAACACTACTGCTCCGGTCTTGCAAAAATCTCCCCAAACCCAGCCTAAGCAGGGAACTTTCACTAACAGTGATGGACACCCTGGACCCATCTTTCATTACTTCTTTATTTAACAATACTTCTATTCTGACAATCGCTGTTCATTATAGGTAGATCCCAAAAATCATTTGAATTAATATTACGTTACTCCAGTGGGAGAGGGAATGAGTCACATATGGCATGTGACCTATGAGAGTAAAAGTTATATTACCATTGCAGATACCTGAGTTCCTCTGGGCAGTACAGCTCACAGGGCATCTGTCTAACATAAACTAGATGAACATAAACAATGTAAACAGAACATAGGTTCTGAGCCACCAGCTCTTCAATCACCTGCACAGCTCTGGCCTTTAGGTTCTGAGTCATGAGCTGAGGAAGATCCTTTCTGGGCCTTTTGGCTGAGATTAAGACCATTGCATCACTACTCACAGCGCAATCTAGGAGAGAGGACTCCAGAAAATTCCTCATTTGCACAGCCTCCAACAGTGTTCAACCATCTCCAGCCCTGACTTTGGTAGATTCCTGGAGCACATACCATATCTTCCAGCCCTCTGCAGCTCATCACAGCGGCTGCCCTCTCACACCTTGCCAGTGCATTTGCAGACCCACACCTCATACTTTGCAGTCTACTGTTGCTTTGTAGGTATATGTGTGCCGCTGTCCCAGCGAGTACACAGTCCTCTGCTGAAGCTTGTGGATGCCGGGGACATTTGTTTTGCTATCCCGACTGCTTCACAGATACTCCCCACCCCCCTCCCCCACCCCAGTGGTTCTGGGCTGCTACCTGTATGGGGATATCATCCATGCTATGTGTTCAGAGTGTGCTAGCATGGCAGTGCCAACTAGTGGCTGGTCAGAGGCTGGCATTATTGGCGCCCACACTGTTGGCATCATTTGTGGTGTGCAGCGACACTAGCATGGCCGCACTAGCTGCACACGAATGTTCCCACTCACTCTCCATCCCAAATCAACCCTAACCCTACCTTTTTGAGCGGTGCACTAATAGCATGGCATTTTGAGTATGGCTGCCATGTTGTCGCATACTCCAGCAACTGTGCGGCTGGGATGTGTGCTATTCGTGTGCCAGATCCCATGCTCCTGGCTACCATGCTTTGGTAAACATGTCCATTCTGAACATCAGAGATGCCAAGGGTGAACCAGATCCCAAAGAATGACATTGACGTCCAGGGGGTGAGATTTCTTTCATATGATGCATCCAGGATGTAAATCTAAAAGATTTAAATGTAGCGTTGCTTTACCGAGGAAAAAAAGATGAGATTTCTTTTCCGTGGAGCCTCTGAAAGGTAAAGATACAGTGGAGGCAATATGGGTAAATTCTCTGAATTCGCTGAAAATTGCTTACCACTCACTTGCTAAAAGTATGTGCAGACGTTTCACAGCACCCACGCTTCGGTGCGGGGGAAAGGGACTGTGCAGGAAAGACAGTACACAGGAAGGTATGCTCGTATTTCTTCCTACTGGCTGGGGCACTTGGGGGCTGATGCCGAAAGCCAGCGTCAGAGCAGTGCGCTGAAAGCCGTGTACGCAGTTTTCTGTCTTTTGGGATCCTGCTGGGTATGTGTGACATTGATTTGCCACTACTGGAAACAGGATACTGGGCTTGATGGAACATTGGTCTGATCCAGTATGACAGTTCTTATTCTTGTATGTATGTGTGAATGCTCTGCATGTGTGTGTGTGTGTGTGTGTGTGTGTGTGTGTGTGTGTGTGTGAATGCTCTGCATGTGTGTGTGTGTATGTGCGTGTGTGTTTGTTCTCTGTGTGTCTATGAACAGGAGAGGAGATAAGAGGGGAGGGCTGTTTGACAGGTACAGCTGCATAATTGCTATGTTACAGTGAATCAGTGTTAGTATCCAGCAACTGTTGGAAGTGCTTTTTCTAGAAAATGCATTGAGACATTGCCTTGTGAGGTGGCGGCTTCATTTGTCTTCCATCTCCCACCACAGGTAGAAACTTAATTTGCCCAGCACAGGAACTTCCCCCAGCTCACCTCCTCCCTCCCTGTGATTAGAGCAGCCTTCCAGTGCTCCGCCCCCCCAGCTTTCCCATTGGCTGGATCATTCTCAGTCTCTGCTGCTTGTTAAATTGGAAACAGACAGGGCAGGCTCACTCACATGGGGCGGGGTGAGGGAGGAGGATTACAGAACTGCAGATAGAGGTTTTAAATTCTGAAAAATGTCCAGACATGTTAGCCTTCCTTCTAGCTGCCAGACATTAAGGTAAAAATTAGTAGAATCATGAAAAAAGCCAGAGCTGTCAATCCTAACCTCCCAGGTGCTGAGTATATCTGACAGCACTCCCTAAACATTTGACTCTAGGTATGTTCCTAGATTGCTGTTGTTGAGTGCCCTCAAGATGATGTCAACTCCTGGCAACCTTGTAGATAGATGTCCATGTTGCAACTATCCATTGCGTTTTCATGGCAAGGTTCAACCAGAAGTAGATTGCCAGGCCTTTCTTCAGCACAGTAAGGTACAGCACCTGGTATTCCAAGGCGGTTTCCCATCCAAGTACTAATCAGACTCAACTTTGATTAACATACAAGATCTGGCACACTCAAGTGTGTGTGTGTGTGTGTGTGTGTGTGTGTGTGTGTGTGTGTGTGTGTGTGTGTGTGTGTGTGTGTGTGTGTGTGTGTGTGTGTGTGTGTGTGTGTGCGCGCGCGCATCTCTGTTACGTATTCAATGTGTGCTTTGTGTCGGTTCTCTTTGTGGCGAGGTAGTTGAGGGTGATGGGATATTTCCGGAGGACATAGTGTTGAGGGATGATGACAGTTGTGGGGAGGTTGTTTTGGAGTGGAGGTTCTGTGCAGGATGGTGAGAAAGTTGCAGTGGACATTTTTTGGTGTGGGATATTTGCATGGAGGAAGTTTTTGAGAGTGGGGCAGTTGTGGGGATGATATTTTTGATGGAGGGGCAGTTTTCAGGGTGGTGGGGCAGTTGAGGGGGAGTATCTTTGGGGGGTGCCACAATTGCAGGGTGGTAGTGAGATGAAGGTCTTAATGGCAGTTCTGAAGAACCTGTTAATTTTTCTTTTCAGTAATTTTTCGGAGTGGAGGCAGTTATGGGGTGGTGAGGTTGCTGCAGGGGCACTTGGTGAGGTGGTCTGCCACTTGCAGGAGAGGTTTTGAGGGGGACATTTTGCAGGTGATAGGGCAGTTGGGGTATTTTGTAGGATGGGGCAGTTAGTGGGATGGTAGGCCACTTTCAAGCGAGTACTTTTACAGCAGGTTGATGGGGTAGTTTGTGGTGAGAAGGTAATTGCAGGGCAGTGTTTTTTGAGAATGAGGCAGATTTTGGGGTGGTGAGACAGATGCAGAAGCAGTTAGTGAAATGATGAGACAGTTGTAGCTTTTGGGAGTGGGGAAGTTTTGAGGTGGTGCTGGTGGTGGCAGTTTTGGTGGTATTTTTTAGGAGTATGGAAGTTTGTGGGGTCGTAGCCAGTTCCAAGGAAGGGATTTTTAGGGGTGGGATAGTGAGTGGGTGGTGGGGCAGTTTCAGCGTGGTAGTTTTTGGGAGTGAGACAGTTATGGGGGTTAGTTTTTGGAGTCAGGCAGTTGCAGGGTGGTGGGGCAGTTGTGGGAGGTTTTTTAAAGGGGTTGAGGCAGTAAGTGTGTGATAGGGCAGTTGTGAGAATGCAGTTTTGGGGATGGGGCAGTTTGCAGGGTGATGAGGCAGTTGTGGGAGTAATTTTTTCATGGTGGCAGCATTTGGCTCAATGTTCTGTTTACGCAGCTTATGTTTGTATATTTCGTGTTATATTGATGCCCCGTGACCTGCGCTGCCTAGAGTAACTAAGGGCCATGTAACTTTTAATCTCATAGAGTTGCCAACTTGCTCCAGATGTGCTCGACAGGTTTGATCCAGTCCTGAGTTTACCCCATTGCATGAAGGGACATGTTGTCTTGCTATTTTTATGGAATGCAATAGAGAAATAAGAATTACATATCCCTGCTTGCAATGGAGTGAACCTAGGACTGGATCAAGCTTGTCTAGTGCATCTGGAGCCACTTGGCAACCCTACTCATAGTTCAAATACCCATTCTTTTTAGTCCCATTGGAGTATCTCTGCTCACATGCCCTAGCTCAGAATGTAACTTTTACCCCTATTGGGGATCTCTAAATATCCCTAGTTATTATGGGTAAGCTATTTACCCCTTGGGGTCAGAGAACATACAAATTGCCATATTGGCTCAGACCAAGGGAGTCCTTTTAAGGGTCTTAGTTGTGATTCAGATGTCATAATAATGGGTGATTTCAATTACCCCAGTATCGACTGGGTCAGTGTCACGTCAGGACATGCTAGGGAGATAAAGTTCCTAGATGAAATAAATGACTGCTTCTTGGAGCAGCTGGTTCATGAACCGACCAGAGGGGAAGCCATATTAGACCTAGTCCTTAGTGGAACACCAGATCTAGTGCAAGAGTTAAGGGTGTTGGGGCCACTTGGCAATAGTGATCATAGCATGATCGCCTTTGATTTAATTAGTGGAGGAGGGATAGTAAGGAAATCCACAGTACTACCTTTTAACTTTCGAAAGGGAGACTATGATAAAATGAGGAAAACAGTTAAGAAAAAACTGAAAGGAGCAGTTGCAAAGGTTAAAGACGTACATCAAGCTTGGGTGTTGTTGAAAAATACTATCTTGGAAGCCCAGACCAGCTGTATTCCACGCTTTAAGAAAAGTGGAAGGAAGTCCAAAAAACTGCCAGCATGGTTTAAAGGTGAGGTCAGAGAGGCTGTTGTTGCCAAAAAAGCATCTTTCAGGAAATGGAAAAAAGAGCCAAACGACGAAACCTGGAAACAGCACAAGCACTGGCAAGTCAAATGCAAGGCATTGATAAGGCAGGCAAAGAGAGAATTTGAGAAGAAGCTTGCTGCGGAAGCAAAAACGCGAAATAAAGACCTTTTCAAGTACATTCATAGAAAAAAACCTGTGAGAGAGTCAGTTGGTCCATTAGATGATAAAGGGGTTAAAGGAGCACTAAGAGGCGACAAGGCGATAGCGGAGAGACTGAATGAATTCTTTGCTTTGGTCTTTACTGAGGAAGATGTAGGGATGTTACCCATGACTGAAGTGGTATTTAAAGGTACGGAAGAATTGAAGGAAATATCGATAAATCGGGAAGATGTCTTACAACTATTAGATAAACTGAAGAGTAGCAAATCACCTGGGCCGGATGGTATACATCCAAGGGTGTTGAAAGAACTGAAATATGAGATTGCAGACCTGCTATCAGTAATCTGTGAACTATCATTAAAATCATCTCTAATACCTGAAGATTGGAGGATCGCCAATGTAACACCAATTTTTAAAAAGGGTTCCAGGGGTGATCTGGGAAACTACAGACCGGTGAGCCTGACGTCAGTACCGGGAAAAATGGTAGAAACCATCATAAAGAATAAAATTACTCAGCATGTAGATAGTCACAACCTAATGGGAGACAGCCAACATGGCTTTAGACAAGGAAGATCTTGTCTTACTAATCTGTTATGTTTTTTTGAAGGAGTGAATAAACAGGTGAACAAAGGTGAGTCAGTTGATATTGTGTATCTGGACTTTCAGAAAGCCTTTGACAAGGTCCCTCATCAGAGACTTTTGGCAAAACTAAAGAGTCATGGGATAGGAGGCAGTGTACTATTGTGGATCAGGAACTGGTTAAAAGATATAAAGCAGAGGGTAGGGCTAAATGGCCAATTTTCCCAATGGAGAAAGGTGAATAGTGGTGTACCCCAGGGATCTGTGCTGGGTCCGCTGCTTTTTGACATATTCATAAATGACCTGGAAAGTGGAATAACGAGTGAGGTGATCAAATTTGCAGATGACACAAAACTATTTAAAGTTGTTAAAACCCAAAAGGATTGTGAAAAATTGCAAGAGGATCTTGATAAATTGGAAGACTGGGCATCAAAATAGCAGATGAAATTTAATGTGGACAAGTGCAAGGTTATGCACCTAGGGAAGAACAACCCAAACTATGGTTACACGATGCAAGGTTCCACATTAGGAACCACCACCCAGGAAAAAGATTTACGCGTCATTGTGGATACCATGTTAAAACCCTCGGCCCAGTGTGCAGCGGCGGCCAAGAGAGCAAATAGAATGCTAGGTATGATAAGGAAAGGAATGGAAAATAAAACAAAAGATATTATAATGCCTCTATATCGTTCCATGGTGAGACCGCACCTTGAATATTGTGTGCAATTCTGGTCGCCGTATCTTAAAAAGGATATAGCGATTTTAGAAAAGGTTCAGAGAAGAGCCACCAAAATGGTAAAGGGGGTGGAAGGATACTCCTATGAAGAAAGGCTAAAAAGGTTAGGGCTCTTTAACCTGGAAAAGAGACAGCTGAGGGGAGATATGATAGAAGTCTATAAATTAATGAACGGAGTGGAACGGGTAAACGTAGATCGATTGTTTACGTTATCAGAATATAGAAAGACTAGGGGACATGCAATGAAGCTACAGGGTAAACTATTTAAGACTAATAAAAGAAAATATTTTTTCACTCAACGTGTAATCAAACTCTGGAATTTGTTACCGGAGGATGTAGTAAAGGCTGTTAGTGTAGCTGGATTTAAAAAAGGTTTGGACAAGTTCCTGGAGGAAAGGTCCATAAACCATTATTAAGAAGTGACCGAAGATATCAATGCTTGACCCAATACAAGCATTGTGGAACTTGTGTCTCTTGGGGAAACTGCTAGGTACATATGACCTAGATTGGCCACTGTTGGAAACAGAATACTGGGCTTGATGGACCTTGGTCTGACCCAGTATGGCATATCTTATGTTCTTATGTTCTTAAAGATGTGCATGTCCAGATCATGGAGAGGCAGCAAGCATACCCATGTTTAGTGACTCCAAGCATGTGCTTAAACCATCCAGAGAAGATAGAGAGTTACATAACTAACCTAAGATCACAAAGGCCCACATCGGGATTTGAACCATTGTTATTATACTCCTGACTCACTACTCAACCATTATGTCATTCTGGGGACGTCTATGCAGATGTCTCCATAGATGTCTGTATCAGGCACGTCCATATTTGTGAAATCGTGCCTGATTTTCTTCAGACATTCTGGCATTGACGTCCCAGATTGCTCTTGGACATCCTCTGTAAAATGCGCCTTCAAAAGTCCATCAAGCCTGTTGTCAACAATGGCATATCCAGGTCACAAGCACCTGTCCAAATTCCATGGATAAGTGGTGGCTTTCCTCAGATCACCCTTAACAGTTTATTGACTTTTTCTCCAGGTACTTGCTCAAACCCTTTTTAAATGCAGCTATGCTAATTGCTTTTATCTCATCACTTGGCAATCAGTTCCTCAAAGCTTAACTATGCATAGAATGAAACATATGTTCTCCTATTTGTCTTAAATGTATTATTTTGTAACTTCACCGTGTCTCCTCTAGTCTTTGTATTTTATGAAAGAGTAAACATCCAACAGATAGCTAAAACCTGTCACTTCTTTCTCTATAACATCAGTAAAAATGTGTCCCTTCCTTTCTACCCACACTACTAAGACCCTCATCCACTCTCTAGTCACTTCCCATCTTGACTGAGGTAACCTGCCCCTCTCTGGTCTCCCTCTGCATCATCTCTCTCCCCTTTAATTTGTTCAAAATTCAGCTGCACGGCTTATCTTCCGCCAGTGTCGCTATGCCCATGTAACCCTTCTTCTCAAGTCACTTCATTGGCTCCCTATCAGTGTCCGCATCCAATTCAAACTTCTCCTACTGATCTACAAGTGCATTCAGCATTCATTCTGCGGCTCCTCACTACCTTTCCTTTCTTATCTCACTCTACACCCCTCCTCAGGAACTCTGCTCCTCTAGCAGATCCCTTTTATCTGTGCCCTTCTCTGCCACTGCCAACTCCAGACTTCGTTCATTCCATCTTGCTGCTCCATATGCCTGGAACAAACTACCTGAGTCTGTGCATCAGGCTCTTTCTCTAGACCTATTCAAGTCCAGGTTAAAAGCCCACCTCTTTGAGGCTGCTTTTGGACCCTCCTCACTCGCTTATTCACTATTTATTTATTTAAACTTTTTTTTTATATATCGCTCTTCAAGCTATCAAAGCAGTTTACAGAGAACATTGGGGAAGGGGTATGTTTGGAATATTATAACATTGTAACTTTATAAGTATAAATGGTTAACTTATATGCATGCTCTCTGAGGGTAGGTTGGAGGTGTGGGTTTGAGTTTTGGATGGGTGGGGTGGTTGTGGAGTGGGGGATAGAGGAGCTGGGAGGTTTAAGGGTTGGAGTTTTGGGCGTCAGTTCCGAAGTATTCCTGAAACAGAAGGTTTTAGTTTCTTTTGGAATTCAGCTGGGTCGTTGATGGCTCTTAGGTTGCTTGGGTAGGCATTCCAGTTTGTGGGTCATATGTATCTTACCATACTCTAGTCCCCAGTTTTGTGATATTTTTTGTCTTGATTAAATTGTAAGCTTTGATGAGCAGGGACTGTCTCTTACAGGTACAGGGCTGCATATGCCTTATAGTGCTATACCATTGTAGTAGTAGTAGCAATTTGCGTTTATTCATTCCACTCCACTCCAGACTTTATAGACCTCCATCATCTCTCCCCTTAGACTTGTTTTCTCTTCTTTCCACCCATATTCAACTGAAATGTGTTCAGAAAGACTAATCGCACCTGTAGAGACCCAGAATCTTTGCAGTACTCTTAATTTCAGCAATCTACAGTAAGTTCCTTATTTACTAAATTGTAATAAAATTCTTGGAAATTAAGAAACAAGTCTTCTCATGGGAAAGTTGATTGGCTTTAGCTTGTTCTCATTATTCATAATATGAACATGTAATTTGCATCGACCTGTAACAGCTCTTTTAAGAAAGGGGCAATTTGCATATGAATGTCTTCAGAACTTGGAAGGTTTGAGGGGGCATGTTGGAAGAGTGTTCTGGGAATGGCCTGAACAAGACAAAAATCTACATGTGTATTCCCCATTCGTAGGGAAGTCACATCTAAACCCAAGATTCTCCACGTCCAGATTTACAGCTACTCCCCGGCATAAGTAGGTTTTTAAAAAGTATGCATTTGGGCGAACCCTCTACAGGAGGGATTAAGGGGGATATCCTCCTTAACCCTCCCTAGTTTATTTCTCCTTCCAAATGGAAATGAGTTCAAGATAGCATGCTCTTTAACAGTGGCGTTCCAAGCCTTGTGGGTACCCCTGTGTGGCACGGTACAGTGCAGTACATCCCCCACTGGGTCCATATGGCAAAGCCAGCATGGCCAACATAACTTAAAGCCATGGTTGGCTTATCACATTGTCTCCGCTCCAGGTCCAGCGACTGTTCTCTCCCCCAGCTGAAATCTTGTGATTCGCAAGACCGGCCAGGAGAGGACACCCGCCTGGCCTGGAGTGGAAGCAGTTAGCAAGTCACCCCCGGCTTTAAGTTTTCTGCTCTGGCTCCACTGTGTGGTCTGGTAGGGGTGTACACCCCTCCCAGCCAGCACCCAGGATGGGCCACACCCACTGCCCCACCCTTGGTACACCACTGCTCTGTAGTTAGCTAGCAGCAACTACACATCTAAGTTTGCAAAATGGTTCACAATTACGCGTAGGTGCGACATTTACCTGCATAAATTTCCTCCACATTTTTCCTATGTGTAAATATGTAAAATGGCACCTCTCGCTGCCTTTCCTTCTCTGTATTTTAAAACCAACTCTACATTTAGCAGAGTCATTTCTAAAATATCGTCAGAACCGAGTATATCCAGACCTTGGCATCTCAATTCCAAGCCCCATGTCCTATCTAAAATGTGTTCATGGTGGAAGGATGGCGCAACCTAGACTCGGGTCTTCAAGCAAAGACTGAGGATGTGCAAAATGACTGAAGAGCTTGTGGCAATCCTTGCTATTCAGCGCTGCTGACAAGAAACAAAGTTGTGAGCCTCTGAGCCTTTTGGCAAAAACTGGCTCTTTCTAAGTGCACTTGAGAGACATCAAGGAGTCTGAATGTTTGCATCGTATTTCCTTATCTAATCTGTCTAAGTCGGAGTGTGTGGCTTTGAAAGAACTCCAAATTAACTCTTTACTTACAATAATGCAGGTTGATAAGAGAGGAGCAATTGTGATCATGGATGACACTGCCTATGACTTGGAAGTTATACGACAATTGACAAATGATTCTCATTACAAACCATTACCTGCAAACCCTACTGCATCCTTGCAGAAAGATATTGCAATTATTTCTGGATGAACCTTGGAGTTAGGATTCCTGACTGAAAAGGAATTCCAGTTTTTGAATCCTAAATATCCGAAAACTCCAGTTTTTTATTTGTTACCAAAGATTCATAAAACAATGGTTAACCCTCCAGATCGACCTATACTTTCGAGCAATGATTCTTTTCTGGAATTTGTGGGGAAGTATTTAGATACTTTCTTGAAATATAAGGTTCCAAAGATTTGCTCCTACATCAAGGATACATCTCATTTTCTACAGATTTTACAACAAGTACAGGATGTCCCCTCGGTTCAATGGTTGGCAACAATGGATGTAGCATCACCGTATACATCAATACCGCAGGACGAGGCACTATGCCTCCTTGAGAAGGTTTGGAATGGAAGACCTTGCTCTCATCGAGTGCCTACATATTTTCTCATACAACTAGCTGAGGTGGCCCTGAAGAAGAATTATTTTCTATACAAAGAAAAAATGTTTCAACAAATATCTGGCACGGCGATGGGTGCCACATTTGCCCCATCTCTGGCAAACTTGTATATGCAATGGTTTGAAAATGAGTATGTTTGCTCTTCAGTATATACGGAATATGTCATTGAATGGAAACATTATATTAATGATATTTTTCTTTTATGGAGAGGAACCAAGGAAGATCTTCATGCCTTTTCTGTATACCTTAACAGATGTAATCAGGCAATTACGTTGAAGATGGTATGAGATCCGTGTTCTATAGATTTCTTGGATGTTCGAGTGCAGAAATTAACAAGCAGTTTTGTTACCAGTTATTTTCAGAACCAACAGGCAGAAATACTCTGCTACAATATGACAGCTTCCATCCTGCTCCATTGAAAAACAGTCTACCGCTCTCACAGTTGTTGCGATGTCGACGAATCTGTTCCTCTAATGCAGAATTTTGAACACAAGCACAGCTGATGATGGAGACGTTTGCAGAGAGGGGATACTCTCAGGTAGTTCAGAGTAAGGCATATAAGCAAGCTTATCATAACCATCGAGAGTGGTTATTACATTCATCTCATTCTTCTGAGTCTGGTGTGCAATCTGAACAACTCACTTGTGTGTTGCAATATTCTTTTTTCTCATCTAGGATTGCTGCATCAATAAAGAAACATTGGTCTGTTCTGTCCATACACCCAGCCCTTGCAAACCTTGAGCCTAGACTTACCTTCAGTAGGGGTGAGAATTTATGGGATTTACTTTGTCCCGCAGTACCAAGGAAAGTTTTGACAGGGGCCAGAGGTTACTCACGGTGCAGGCGCTGTCATTTCTGTTCTGTTATGGAGGAGACTGCTAGGATTGTCCTCTCTGTGAAGACAATTTTTCTGAGGTTTGTTACCTCATGTGTGTCCCAATCTGTTGTATATTTGATTCGCTGTCCTTGCAATAAGATCTACATTGGGAAGATGACTAGACAGCTGAAAGTACACTGTCTAATCGTCGGAGCACAAATACAGTTTTTCTAAACAGAAGAGAGAGGCTGCGTTGGTGGAACACTGTGCACAATTTATGCATGACTTCAAGGGCCTGCAATGCACTGCCATTGAGTAAATTCCACCGCTGCTGCGCAGTGGTGATCGTGGGAAAATTCTCCTTCAACGAGAACAGAAATGGATATATCGTCTGAATGCTATGGAACCCAAGGGACTGAATAATAGAATTGATTGGAGCATTTTAAAAAATTCTTTCAAAAAATGTTTTCAGACTTCTCCGTTCCTCATGCCTATTGGTTGAGATACTCATGAGGTTTGTGATGGGTCGCTGTGTGGCTCCACCTACCTTTTCCCCAATTGGTCAGGCTCTAGTTTAAAGGTGTGGGTGGTGACATTAGACGCCACTACTGGAGTGAATGTTGAAATTATATGAGGAATATCACCCCTGAAGAAGCTGGGATCGGTGAAATGAAAAGCTTTGTTGGCTGGTTGGTCTTCATGAAGAGTCTTATTCTATTTCTGTTGCAGGAGCAAGGTTGCTATCGGGCAACACTAGAGTATATGCTGCCATCATATAGTACTGGAACGGTTTAATGAAAGAAGACTTTTACATAGAAATTACAATATAAATTTAAAAATAAAAAATAATAAAAAGTATCTTTTTTGGCTTGGAAATGAATAAAAATTAGGGAGTTTTTTGGCCAGTGATGGTGAGAAATAGCACTTTTTCCCTTTGGGCAAGTCTCTGCTACATAGAGGGAAATTGGTTAAACCACTGAGGCCTTTTTCTCCCTTGGTAAATTTGTTTTTTCGGTAGATTACTAAATGATTGTCGCTCTCCCTTTAGAAGTAAACATTGTGACAGTAATGAGGTTTGGCCTTTTAGAAGTGTTTGAGAGTCAGATATTGAGTGGGATATTGTTAGTGTGTGACTGGGAGGTTTTCTTTTGATGTGATTAATTTTGCACATCCCATAACAAAGATGAAGCTCACCTGTCTGTCACAATATGTTGGAGGTGATCTCGGTCTCTCGTATAAATTGCTTATTTTGCATCAACACTTGCAGTTTTCCACTTTCTCCAGTTTTTAATGGGCTTTCTTTGATGCCCTCTCAATTTAAATATAGGGTTTATAGCGTGTGGAAAGGTAGCAATGCATTATCTCCTCTTTATCTGCAGGGTTCTGCTCAAATGTAATTAATTCTCTTAAATTTTTCATTAAATTTTGTGGTCTGTCTCCTGCTGCAGTGGGTCCATGATCAACCACACCTATCTACAGCAGGAATGCTATCTTCACCTGCAATGTCTGCATTATCACTACCACCAGCATTAGCTCCAGTACATAAGCTAGGGACGGGCCCCTTTTCATCTGGGTGATGTGCAGCCAGTATGTATGCTTCCTTTCCTTTCCTACCATAATTCATTTGCTGAGATTTGGCATCGATTTTAGACAACAGGGTCACCACTTGAAGGTACTCAACAAGACTCGGCCAGAGCAAGTTCTTCTGTCCATCTTCAAGATTTATTGCTGAATAGGCCATGCTCTTTGTCAAACCCTCCTCCAACCATGTTCTCTAACATGTGCCTCTACCCCCTCCTCCCCAGTGCGGGCAGTCTACTGGTTAGACCAATCACTAAACTAGATAAGATTGTGTACTCCTAAGCTCAAATCCTTTTCTCCTCATTTTATGCATTAACTTATTTAAAGTTATTTGTATTCTGTTGATCATTTGCAGTCCTCAGTGGATCCCAACAAACATGTGACATAATAAAACTGTATAATATTAAGAATATTTACATCGAAATCCATTCCATATCTATAAAAAATTACCTCTGCAATGTGGGGGAAGCCTGTGGGTAATACAGATAGCAAGGGCTAAAAAGGGGAGCTATGTGCGTAAAACACCATTGCTCAGTGGTGAGAAACAGATTAGGGCATAAAGGCTTTAGGGAAAAGTAGGCTTTAGCCTTCTTGAGGAAGTTCATTATTTCAATTTCCGCGTGTACTTTCACTGGCAAAAATTCCACAGACTTGGGCTCATGATCAAGACAGCACGATGTCGCATCTGTTTTGCAGACCAACTTAACTAAAGGAATTTCTAGCAGAAGGCTGGTGTGTGCTGGTTGGTTGATAAGGAAGCAACTTCGAGATGAAGTACAATGGTGCCGGCTTCTTGGCTACCTTTGAAACCAATATTACTGTCTTAAACACCATCCAATTGGTTGCCAGTGCAAAGAGTACAATGCGGGTGAAATATGATCATATATGCTATATCCTGCCACAAGAGAAGATTACTTGTAGAGCCTTAAGCCATCCACTCTGACCCCTCACTCACCTCCACACTCTACTGCAAACCCCCAACCAAATTGATCAAGACGTATCTCTACGATGAACACCCTGGTCATCCCCCACGCCAGTACCAAATTCAACCAACAAGCCTGTAAGCGAGCCTTCCAACTAATGCACCTTCAATCTGGAACATCCTACCGGACCCGCTCAGAAACATTACCAAGCTCAGCGCCTTCAGGAACACCTAAAGACACACCTCTTCTCTGAGCATTTCAGCCCCACCACATAACACCCCCCACAGCAGAAGAGACACCCCACCCTCCCCATACGACATACCTTGTATATAGTTTACCACCCTTCTTGACTGAATCACTACAGAATTGTACATCTGTATATAGTCACCCAATCCTAGTTATCCAAGGCATGCTGTATATAGAATAATTGTTACACTGTAACTACTAACTATGTTGTTTCATGTACACTGCTTTGACCCGGAGAAAGGCGGTATATAAATACAGCTAAATAAAGAAATGGCAAATATAGATTTTGGAAAATCTTGTTGTTCACCCTAATGCCTGGTGTCTGTAAGTGGGAAATTATAAAAAAAAAGTTGGCATGGAGGAGTAGCCTAATGGTCAGAGCAATGGTCTAGGAACCAAGGACATCCCATTCAAACCCTAGGGCCACTCCTTGAGATCGTGGGCAAGTCACTTAACCCTCTGGTACAAGCTTAGATAGGAAGTCCTCTGGGGAATACAAAATTATCTGCCGAACCTGAATGTAACTTGGCTTGAACTTCTGAGAAAGCCATGAGCTAAATCCAGTTCAGAAGCTTTCTTTGTAGTCTGGGTGCCCGAAATGTGCTGGCAGGCAATCTAATATAATATGTTTCTGGGGAATTAAGAACTTCTATTTTGTAGGAATTACAGTTCACAACAAGAACTGATTTGAACAGACTCAGTGTCCATAGTTTGAAGAAGCAGCTGCAAGCTTCACCTGAAAGAGAGGAGGAGGAGGAGGCGTCCCAGGGATACTATAGCTA
Source organism: Ichthyophis bannanicus (assembly GCA_033557465.1). Lineage (NCBI taxonomy): Eukaryota > Metazoa > Chordata > Amphibia > Gymnophiona > Ichthyophiidae > Ichthyophis > Ichthyophis bannanicus. Next base: position 873,182,150 of record CM066035.1, on the reverse strand, counting down.
ATAATTTCCCAGGTGCTTAATGCTCAACAGCTCCAAAAGCAGCAGCAGTGTGGGGAGCTCTCTTATCGCACACAATCAGCTCCCAGCCCAAGTGTGCCCGGGCAACCAGCAGGCTCGATTGCTGTTTATCAACCAGGACGAACCCTACTGCATCAAACAAGGGTAAAAAGGTGGCCTCAAGGCATAAGTTCTGCTCACACCTGCTGGTGGAGTTGAAATGGCAGATGGCATTCTGTGTGCCAGACCTCCTACTCCCCTTCCATGAAACCTAGGGCATGATGCCCGTCCCATTCTTGAGGTTTCCTCACACCTGGGTTTGGCTTGTCACAAGTTGCCAAGGGGGAAGGGCTGAAGGTACTGGGCAGTTTCAAATCACGATCCCTTCTCTGCAAAGTATTCCTGCCACTTAATGCACATTAACATTTTATTCAGCTCATGATGGTAGAACCAGCCGTAAACCATACTTTTTTTTTTCAAAGCAGCACCACAGTATTTTGTTATGGGGGACTAGTCTAGTGATTGGCAGGACTGGCACTACTAGTATACAAACTAGGCAGTTGCCTGGAGTGCCAAAGTTTGGAAGATGGCAGCCATGCCCCCTGATCTCCCCTCCCTGCCATTGTCGCCATAGGCCACTACCACCTCTCCCTGGTGCCCTGGCAGCAGCAATGGCAGTAAACCAGAAAGAAGTGCAGCTGGAGCCTCTGAACCCCTGTGTGCTGTGATCCGAGAGCCCACGCAGCTGGTCTTTCAGAGCGAGGTACGCAGGGCATCAGAGGTTCTGCACCATACTGCTTCCTGTTTTATTGACGTTGCTGTTGCCACTGGCACCAGGGAGATGCGACAGTGGTGGTAAGGGTGGAAGAATGAAGGTTCACCTAGGGCACCTACTGAGAACCAGGGAATCCAGGGTTCAAGTCCTGCTTCTCCCACTGGTGCTCCTTGTGACCTTGGGCAAGTCAGGTCGCTTCCATTGCCTTAGGTACAACTTAGACTGCAAGTCACTTGGACAGGGAAATAAAACATGCCTGCTTGAGATCGATTACGAAAAGGCAAGTTGTTGTTGTGTGCCATCAAGCCAGTGTCAATACCTGGCAACCCTGTGGACAGTTGTCCATACTGTGACTATCCCTCTGGATTTTCTTGGCAAGGTGCAGCCAGAAGTAGATTGCCAAATCTTTTTTCTGCACAGTAAACCCACAGCATCTAGTATTCCAAGATGGTCTACCATCCAAGTATTAACCAGGCCCAACCTTGCTTAGCTTCTGAAATCAGGCATATTCAGGGTGGCGTGGTCATAGCAAAAAACAAGCAATTAAATCCTAAGGGAGAGCGATTTGATATCGGGGGAGCAGATGCGGCTGGTGTTTGGAGCCGTGAGAGCACTGCTGCAGGTGTTCGGAGGCACAGTGGTGATCGGGCAGGCATGTGGAGGACGGCTCCAGTGTGAAAGACCCCTCCCTCTGCCTCTATATCATTCGGCAGCTCCCTCACGCGGCCGCGTGTCGCGGCCTGCGTGGCATGTCCTAAGGGGCGTGTCACAAGGGGCAGGATACCCCCTTTGGCGCCCCTTCTGTGCAGCTGAGGAACTGAGGTCTGTGTTTGTCCTTATGGGCAAAAGGAAAGCGAAGCTGACTGTTAACTCTGGAGCTAAGGAGCAAGGAAGTAAGATGGTGGGCCCTATGGATAAACATTTGACTTCCCTGTTGCCTGCTGTATCGTCACCGGAAGGAGCTTCATTGAGCTCTCATTCTCGGTCACCACCGCCGTTTCCTCAGCCTCCCTTTTCTTCTACTTTGTTGGATTTGTCTCCAGAAGCTTGTCCTCCAATTCCTAAACCTGTGTCTCCGGTAATAACTGATGGTTTGGCCTTTATCCCCCAAGTTGGGGAAGTAACTCTTATGGATATTTGGTCTGCTATTCAAAATATCGATATGCGGTTTTCTTCTACTGTATCTTCATTGTGTCAGTTTACTCATGAAGTTGTTGGTAAAATGCAATCTACTGACAAGCAACTAAATTCTTTGGCTAAGATCTTGGTCCATAATGACTCTCAGCTCCAGTTATGCTCTGATAAAGATACTGCATTAATGCGTGATTCCTTAGCATTTTCCTATAGATTGGAGGTTCTTGAGAATCAAGCTCGGGCCAAGAACTTGCGTTTCTTGAATTTTCCTATTACCCATTTGCTATCTTCTGATATTTTGTTTAAAAAGTATTTTACTGAAGTACTAAAATTAGATGGGAGTTTAGACATTATCCATATGTATTACCTTTCTTCTAGATCCTCTCCTTCTGATAAGGATAAGGATCTACTTTCTTTATCAGATTTCTCGGTGGGGCAGGACCTTACCGCTTTTCTTGAAGATTCTGCAGATGTCATTACCAAACAAAACACCCTTGTGGTGACTTTTGGTTCTGAAGCCATTAAGTTGCTTGTCCTGCGGGCTTATTTCAAATACCGAGAAATCTCATTTGGTGGCCAAAAAATTCAAATTTTTCCGGATGTGGGCAGGGCAGGGCAGATTAGACGTAAGCATTTTCTGGCTTTGAAAGAGTGAGTAGTGGCATTGGGGGTCTCCTTTTTCTTAAAATTTCCTTGTCGGTGTGTAATTACTTTTGAGGGACAAACCTTTGTTTATACTGATGTTTCTCAATTACAGTCTTCTTTGTCTGAAAAGGAAGTCACTGAGGGTCAAGGTGGTGAGATGAAGTGTTCCCCATAAGTGGAGTATTTAGCTCCTGTTTTCCTTTGTCTTACTTTTGATGTGTTAAGTTTAAAATCACTCTCTTAATGTGGGTTTTGAAGTGTTTCTTTTGCTTGGATAAAAATTTGTATTTTTTACCATGGTTTTTTTTTTGTTTCCTATATAATATGTATGGTCATTCAAGAAAACTTAAATAAAAATAAAAAAAAAAAAACAATTAAATCCCAAATATAGGGGTATGTTTACTAAGCTGGGCTAACGGTTAACCCGGGCTACCTGCAACTAGGTCCCATGTTATTCAATGGGACCTAGTTGCAGATAGCCCGGGTTAACTGTTAACCTGGCTTAGCAAACATACCCCCTAGTCTTTGATTCTGGAATTCTTATATTTATGTGTGTGCCCAAAATCTCTGAACATGTAGAAGAATGTGATCATGCTGTAGCAAAGGAAGACTGTGTAGGGTGATGATATGTCCATGGAGACAAGCTGAACCGGTCTTGGTTGTATCCCCTTTGAATAGTCTTCCTTTCCCTGTTACATTCTATAAGAAAGGCGTGACTGCAGCTTTATGCCTGAAATGGGACAGAACCAGGATTGGCTTAGTTTATGCCCCCAACTATGGTGTCTCTCAGAAGCAATGTCTTCGGATGGGTTAGTTGTGCGTCTACTATGACGGTCATGAACCTCACTCCTAAGTCAGGCTATATGGAGCATGGTCTCAGTCTCTCACATTTACTGCTAATGATTGGCGTTGTATTGTACTTGCTTTGTGCCCAAGAGAGCCTCCTTCTGGAGTTTATAAGATGTACCGTGCATAGGCAACCTGGCAAGACATGTTGAAGAATTGCTTTTAATTAAGCCTGTGGCTCCCAATATGATGGGAAATATTCCTGTATCTTTCTACCACATTTTCTTGGTCATTGACTGCATTTCTTGGTGTTTGAGGGTCTTCTCCCTCTCCACTCTGTTCACAGAATAATTGCTTGGAACTGACATCTGTGTAATCAACGCCCTTCTGCTATTTTTATTCTTTACCACCATGTCCAACTTCCTTGCATCTAGCATTTTATCCGTCAGAATGGGAATGTCCCAAGTTATCGTAACTTCTTCAGTCTCCATAATTTTATTAGGGTCATGATCCCAGTAATTTTCTGGTACAGCGATGTAGTGCTTACAAAGTTTCCATTGGATGACATGTATCACTTAATTGTGCCTTTCTGGTTAGAAATTTTCCGCTATCAGAACATTGCAGCCAACTATGAGATGAGTAACCATTTCCTGCTCTTTCTTACTGAATCTACATGTCCATGTATGTTTTATTATTTGTTCTATATTTGCTGTGAACCATCTCGTCTATAATCCACTGTCCTGGCCTCGATCAGTCTCTCATTCATTTCACCTCTTTTTAACCATTCATGTGCCGGGGTTTGATCCACGGATGGTTCCTGGAGTGACATGTTGCGTTTCCCGCTGTACTGGTGCATTCGCCATGTGTTCTAACTTGTCTTCTTCAAAGACTTTTCTTTCTCTTGCTTTGCTAATTCTGTTGCTTCCTTTCCTATGTGTACAGATGGATTCTCACTAATTCATTCTGCTCATTGGAATGCTTGTCCAAGTTTAATGATGGAGAGAGCTTCTGGACACTTAGGGGTATGTTTATTAAACTGCGGTAAAGTCACCAGCGGTAACCTCGGCGCTAATTTTATCGATGTCATATAAGGCTATGGGTAGTGTAAAGGGAGCCATGGGGCATGTACCTCACAGAACAGGGCGCCCTGACCATTTACAACGCAGAACAGGGCTCCCTGCTATGAACGGCACAGTAGCGGCATGACACACATCAAGGTGGCACACGTGAAGGTGCCCGAAGGGTGTAAGGTGCTGCAACTGAGGGTCAAGGCGCCTGTAGGAAAGGTGCCCTGAGGGGTCAATGTGGACAAGGTGAAAGAGCCCTCAGGGGGAAGGTGCTGGATAACGGAGCATCAATGAAAGTCAATCAGAAGGTGAGGGATGGACAGACAGACGGTACTTTGTAGACCAGATGATCCTTGTCCATCTGATATTGTAGTCAGTAAGTGGGATGTGGGCCACAGCTCAGGCTGCATGCTCTGCCTGTCTGACAGGATGGATTGAAAAGGGCACGCATAAAGTAGCTCACACAGAATAGATGCAAAGGTGCCTGGGGCCATGCTGAACCTGCACCCCTTTTGGATGGTCCTTGCACCAGTCACCCCCACTGCATGCTCCACATACACCGTCCTTTGCCCCATTTGCACCATCAACCTAGCCCCCTTTCATACTTGGGCACTATGCTATTGCTGCTAATGGAGCACTTTCTTGGGCAGCACATTGCAGACATTTAAATAGGCTCTCTGTCCTCAAAATGCACCCTTACCAACAGGTTTTGATAGGCGGTAAAATTCCTGGTGTTAAGGTGCCAGCAGTAATGTAGCAGGGCCTTGTTCCCACCCACCCCCCGCCCATTGACACCTACTCTCCGCCCATAGTGCGCTTAACGCTGTGGGTAGCGCACATGCTAACGCACCATTTACCTGCGCTAATGCGCCGTTTACTGTGCGCTAACATTACACTTGCTACCTTACCGCAGTTTAGTAAATATCCCCCTTACTTTCATACTTCAACTATCTTTGTGCATTTGGGTCTATGGATGCTGATAAGTAGGCCTGGAGACCTATAATGGTAACTATATGTATAATCTATTTCTATGAGGTCCATTCCTTCCTGGGCTCTAGGAATATGCAGTCTTGGCATATACCTGATTCTTATAAATAACCTAATGGGCATGAAGGAGTTTTCTTATTCATAAATCTAGTTTTTCAGTGATTGGTAAAGGCCACATTGTTGTCCAACTCATCATCATCACAATTTGTAAATTCTTCATATCACTTAGTTTTAAGAGTTTTCTTAATGTTCTTTAAAAACTTCAGAAATTTATACAGGCATTGGTTCGCATGCTTTCTTTAAATGACCCAAAGAACCTATTTGTAGCAGATATGTGTATCCAGAAAGATGTCCTCAAATTCCTAATAGAGATGGGCAGAGTGAAAAACAATTTAGCTCATTTTGAGATTTTTTTTAAACTTTCTCAATTTTGGGTTATTTTTTTCTGTTTGTTACAGATGTTCATTTAAATTTTTAAAAAATGTTGAACTCGGCACCACATTTTTTAAAGTACACTAACAAACTGATTATACACTAATGAATGCACATCCCTAATTCTTGAAGTTTAATCATTATTCCGGCTTCTGCCCTTTGCTGGCATGAAAAGAACTTATGTTTTTGAAGAACATATAGAAAACGCTTAACAAGTGGGGAAAGAATGAAGAGCATGGTTTATAGAGTTCTTTCCAACTCCCCTGTGTGTGTGTGCGTGCACATACCCATCTGTATCTTCATTGCCTTTGTATGTGTGTCTTGTGTCTATATTTTGTGTGTAAGCGTGATTGCAAATTGTGATCATGGTGTATTGTACATGAATGTAAACATCAAGAATCAAATGATGAATAGCACCATGCTTTAATATCCTCTTCACAGAACATCTTGTTTTTAGCGTTGACTGTTTGGGTCAGGTTATCTCCAGGAACAATGAAAAAACTTTGACTGTCAAGTTAAGAAGGAAAAAGTATATCTCTAAAGATTAGAAGAGCTGGCTTGGGATTCAGACACATTACCAAAATTTGCTATCTATGGGTCAGATTTCCCTTTGATGCCGTAATAAATGCTTTAGAGGAAACAGTAAAACCACCAGTAATGGTTATTCAGCATGCAGACACACACGCGCGCGCGTGCACAACCCATCTTCCTCCTGAAAGTTGTACATCTGCTTCTCAATTACAACTCCTGGAGTTTCTGTTGTTGTGTGCTGTACCAGCAGTTTTTCATGCACGTTTCACTTTGATGTGCTAATACCATGTAATTCCATCTTGCCCCTGCCTCCCTTACTCAAAGGCTGCTAATTATTACACTGTAATCTCTTTGGCTTTCTCCCTTTGACCGAGCGGCAGGCAAGCCTTTACTGTTCAGCAGTGAGCTAATACTGCTTTGTGCGAATCGTGAATCTTCAAGCATTCGTTAGTGCACATTGGGTTCGTTAGCATGCTTTAAAAAATATAATGCACACAAAATTGATTTAACGTGCATTAACCTATGAATTAAGACACACTAAGCCAATCAACTAATGTGTGCAATGAAATAGAAATGTCTGAAAATTGAGGAGAGTCTGAAAATGACCTGACATTTTTTTTCCGTACACGTCCCTAGAATCTTCCTTTTAATGAGGAGGGGGCCATAAAATGAAAATGATTAGAGGAATGTTTGAATTGCGTTTCCAGGCATGCTGACTCTGAAGTTGGTGTGTTTACTAAGTACAAGTCGTCGTCAAGAAGTCTTTGGAAGATCAGGGACAGTCTGGGTAGGGTGTGCGATTTTTAGTGTGCGATCCATATCTAGCAAGACACAGAGTTGTGGCCCTCTTCCATTTCCCCGGCAATTTTCAAATAGCCTGCATAGGCAAATTTTCAAAGAGAAAGTATGCGCCTCATTTGGACTTTGAAAATTAGCAAGTAGAAAGTGCGTGTGCTTATGCTGAGCCTTGCAATGGTGAGGGAGAGGGGCTGTTAAACGGTCATGCATGCATTTAAAAGAAATCACGTGTACGTGCCCGGCTTTCCTCCCTGGATCTAAATACACCCACAAAAATGTCTCTTTTTGGTGCGGCTAAATGTGGCCATGCTATGGAAGCCCATCATACTTTTACCGCATTTGTGGATGGCAATTTTCAGTCAAGCCATTTTACCGGAATAATAATACTAATAATACTTAATAATGATTTACCTGAGTAGACTCTTTTGAAAGCAGCCTCCTTGTTTCTTGAGCAAGTCAATTAATCTTAGGTGGTGAGCTTCCCCTGCTGGCGTGGAAACCTCTAGCTACATGCTAGTAGGGGATCCCAGGGTTACAGTGCAAAAAATGAAAGGAAGAAATTAACAGCTCCCTAGTCAGAGGACATGCTGCTGACATATTCTGAAGAAGAGGGAATCCTGGATGTAAACGACAGGAGTTCAAAAGTCATCTGCAATTGCGCAGGAAGAAAGCTTGGTAACAGTTAGACAGTAAGGGCCTGATATTGATTATGATTGCTATGTGCCACTATGGCGCATAGCTGTCTGCGCTGGCTTTTAACCCCGGATATTCAATGCCGGGGTCATATACGGCTCCGGCATTGAATATCCGGGGTTGCCACATTGCCTCCCAGCCACAGTAGCTAACCTGGCAGTGGGGATATTGCAGGCCTCCTGGTTAGTCCCCGGCTAAAAGATAGGCGAGCTTTTGCTTCTCCCATCTTTTAGCAGCAGGTCGCTAACCGGGCAACATGAAATATCGCCACTGCCTGGTTAGCGACTGTTGCCGCCTCCGCCCCTTCCCGGAATGCCCACAATATGCCACGATGCTAAGTGATTAGCATCGTGGCATGTAGGGGAGAAGATTGGAGATATTCAGCAGCATTAACCATGTTAGTGCCATTGACTATGCTGCTGAGGTGCATTTATATGGTTTACAAGGCTGTAAAGCGTGTAAGTGCCTTTGGAATATTGTGCCCTAAGTCTATAAACTCGTATGTAGGGAAAGCACATTTTTATGCACTTAACTGACACATATTTAATAAAATCAAGCACATGCATCCTTTATAAAATAGGAGCATAAGTTGTTGTCAAAACTGTGTGTTAAATCTAGGTGTGAGCAGTTACCCTAGCACCTTTGACTGGTGGAAATGTTGTTGCGTATCTAACGCAGGTATGCCCATATTTTATGCACTTATCTGATCCACCCATGCTCTGTCCAAGCTCTGACTATGCACATGCCCATAGTGAAAGTACGCTCCATCGGCCTTATGTGTGCATAGTTGTGGTCAACGTTATTGGCACCCTTGCATTTTGGGTATGTTGTGTACAATATCTTGAGAAATAATTGGAAACATTAGAGCCATCATTCATTGGTTGATTCAAGTCATGTGAGTACTGATCATTGATCACGGATGCGTCAGATTTTTACTGCAGTGAGAATGTGGTTCTTCTGTTCAGACTGGTTTGAATTATTTATAAGGGTGCCAATAATCATGTCCTGGCAATTGTCCCAGTTTTTATACTGCTTCCTACTATTTCCTTTTTTAATTGGTCTTGTTTTACTTAATTCTTTTATGTGTCAGATATACAGTTGTGGTCAACATTATGGACACCCTTGCAGTTCAACCCCTTAATGTCCAATATCTCCTAAAATGAAGTGGCCAGTGAAATGGCTTTGGACTATATATGCACACATGATGTCGTAAGCCCTCTTCTGGGCCCCACTATAGACAGAGCGGGCCTGATATTCAATTGGGATGGCTATGCACCGCTATGGCGCATAGCCGTTGTCGCCGACCTCTAACCCCGGATAGTCTATGCCGGACTCATATGCTGCCATATCATTGCAAATCTGGGGTCACCGCAGAGCCTTCAATGCCGCAGAAATTAACCAGGTGGCGGCGATATTGCACCTCTACCCGGTTAACTCCCACGGGTAAAACTAGATCAGCTTTTGCTATGACTAGTTGTACCCACAGGTCGCTAACCGGGTTACTAATCAGGTAGTGGTACAATATTGCCACTACCTGGATAGCAGTTGTCGCCACCCACGACACTTCCCAGAACGCCAATGAAACACTCTGATGCTAAGTGGTTAGCATCAAGGTGTATAGCGGCATTAGTTGGGGATATTCAGGGACACTAACTGCAGTGACATTGAATTTCACGTTCAGCAGCATTTACAAGGTTTACAAGTCTGTAAACTGTGTAAATGCCTTTCCAATATTGGCCCCCCTGGTTCCAGGTTCCCACTTCCCTGAGCTGAAGGGGAAAACTTGGTGTGGATTCTCTAATGGGACGAAGGATTAATCCCTTCAAAATCCAAGGCGCAGTGTTCTTAACCAAAAGAGATGCTATAGACACAGGTGTGGTATTCCAAAAATAAAAGTATTTGCTGAATCTTTTTTGAACCAACAGTTCAATGACAAATGACTTCCAACCTCTACTTCAGCCTGCAAATAGAAAAATAAATCTCCTTCTTTTCCTGTGCACTTTGTGTTCCCTTTATTTATTTATTTGTGCAGAATTTCTATACCACTAAAGTGTGAACATCATAACGGTTTACAATGAAAAAATCATGGGAACAGTTAAGTCTACAACAGCAAGTGAGGTAGGAGGAACAAGTACAGGGGCACGACGGGACCTAGAAATATGAAGGGAACAGATTGAATATTGGACAACAATATCTACCAGGGCAATGAAACATATTGCCAGAAGAGACATGAAGGGGGTAATGGGTAACTAGCATCTCCATGTGTTAGTTGGAAAAAAATAATAAGAATGGCACAAAAGAAATTTGGCCTGCTAAGAGGAGCGAGTCACTTGAAGGCTTGTTCAAAGAGCCGGGTTTTCAGGCCTGCCTTGAATTTTTTATAGGACGGTTCCAGACGGAGATTTATGGGAAGGATGTTCCAAAGGGAGGGGGCGGAAAAACAGAAGGCCAAGGATCTGTATGCTTCAAGATGCAAGTTCGATTTTGAGGGGACAACTCACAGGTTCTGACTGGCAGACCGAGGGACACGAATGCGGCAGTAGGGGACAAATTGATAGTGAGGGAGAATGGGCTAGTAAAAGGATTTTATACTGAATCTGGATGGGGACTAGGAGCCAATGTAAATAGTAAAGGTGTGACATGATCCGATTTTGCATTATATATGAGTTTCACTGCTGTGTTTTGGACTAACTGAATTATTTTCAGTTGTGATTGTGAAGAGCCAGCCAATAGGGAGTAACAGTAGTCTAATTTGTTGATAACCAGCAAGTGTATCATTCTCACTGAGCTCCCTGATCCCCAAAGTCCCTTTCTGATACCTGATTTTTCCCGCGCTTGAATCTCTTCTCAGTATTTTGCTCTCCTCTCTTCTCTCCTACTCTGGAATGCCTTGGACTCCTGGAAAAGCACAATGGGGCGTCGTCTCCTTTTCCTCTTCTTAAATTGGAACATCAAGGATTACTAGATGCAGCTATGCCTGACTCTTCGGCTAAGTCCTCCCTGTCTTGAGACATGGCACTGAAGACGGGATCCCTGCTTTCTAGCTTATGTATCCACAGACTGCTCCAAAGGCCCAACCTCCCTCCCAGAGAAATGAGAGGTACCCTCTTGGGCTTTCTCCCTTCAACATACTTGCTGAAACTTCTGCTTTGTGGTGAAAAGCGAAAGGTGGTCAATCAAGCTTGCATAAACAAATGTCGACTTTCTATATATTCCCCTGAGACCCAACCAATAGGAAAAGGAGCATCCAGTCAAGGGCTCAGTTCAGAACCTCTCTACACTATTACATATCTGGCCCGAAGGGAAAGTAGAAGTCCTCCTCCCAGCTCTAACCAGTGGGGAAGCTGAAGCCCCTAGGAAGGAGAATCAAGGCACCCTTACAATATGATGTCTCTTATTGTCCTTGCCATTAATCCGACAAGTGTTTTTCGGTTCTAATATTGCAATCATGAATAACCCAGCCATCCAGTGATTCCAGATAACGGGTGGAGATTTTAACAATGAGCAGATGTCACAATTTCTTTCTCATACATAGAAAACCATCAATGTTATATTAAAATATCAAATTCATGCAAAGAAATGGAGGCAAAGCAAATACTGATAAAACCAAAGAAGGAAATCTTTGTTGTTGTTCGGTGTCGTTGAGTCGATGCCAGCTCATGATGACTCTGTGGATATTTGTCCTAAACTGTGTTCAGTCTTCGGTCAGACAACTATTTGTTGATAAAGTGCTAGTGGTGTACCAAGGGCAGGATGGTGGGTGTGGCAAGCCCCGGGGGCTGGCCGGGAGGGGGTGCACCCTGCCAGGCCCACATATGGAGGCAGCGCGGCAAACTTAAAGCCACAGGTGGCTTGCCATGCTGCCTCTGCTCCAGGCCCGGTGGCTGTTCTCTCATAGCCAAAGTCTTGCGAATCGTGAGACTTCAGCCCAAGAGAGATGAGCCAATGATCCTGGAGTAGAAACAATGCGGCAAGCCACTCACAGCTTTAAATTTGCCATGCTGCCTCCGCATGTGGGTTTAGCTGGAGGGAGGGGGTGCAATGTGCCATGCCATGGGGCGGGGGCATGCTAGCCGCATGGGGAGCACCTGCCCTGGGTGACAAGGGGACTGGGAATACCACTGTAGAATGGCATCTATAGCTGTTGTTGCATCAGTCCATTGCATTGCTGGTTTTCCTCTTTTGCATTGACCTTCAACCTTGCCAAGCATAATGTCTTTCTCTAATTATCTTCTCTTTTCACATGATGTGCCCTAAGTATGAAAGTCATTTGAGTTTCTAAAGAAAACTTAGGTTTGATCTCCTTTAGTACCGATTGATTTGTTCTTTGGGCAGTCGTGGTACATACTGTATTCTTCGCCAGCATCATAATTCGAAGTCATCAATTTTCTTCACTATCCAACTTTCACATCAAATGATATTATTGGAAAGACCATGGCTTGGACAAATTGCATTTTTTTTTAACCAGAGATACATCTCGACACTTTCATAGCCATTCGGCCAAAATCAATGCATTGTCATATTTCTTGACTGCCTGACTACTTGTCATTTCATTATTGATCATTGATCTAAGAGGTTAAAGTTGTCTACTATTTCTATTGCTTCTCCATCTCGTTGCCAGTTGTCAGGATCTTTGTCTTCTTCATGTTAAGGTGCAGGCCCATTTTAAGACTATGAGCCCGATATTCAGAGGCGGCTAGCCCTTGTAAAGCAGCTAGCCATGGCCGATGAAGATTAAACCCGGATATTCAATGCTAGGGTCATATCCAGCCACCAGCATTGAATATTCAGGTTGGCTGGTTAGCTTCAGTCATATATGGAAAAAATGTAAAAAACCCTCAAAATTCAAAAACTCAGGCTATGATCTTCTGCACAATAGTAGCTTATAATATATTTAATTTTTAGAAAACAGGTCTCAGACTCTGAGTCATGACATGACCAATTTTTGAGTGGTTAGCTTCAGTAGCAAACGTTAGACGAGCCTATATGCTTCCTAAATTCTGCTGCTTAAGGATAACCAGCTAGCCCCAGGTGGCACCTCCACACCACCTCCAGAATGCCCTGATACTAGCCAGGTTGCATTGAAATGCTCAGTGGTGCCACCTGCAGATATTCAAACACTAAAACCCTACTCCATTTCCCATAATAGACATCCTAACCAAACAAAGGGAAATACCATTATTCAAACATTTTTTTGTTGGAACTCATACCATGAGGGGAAACCCCCTCTCGTTGTATGTTGTTCCGTTTTTCTCTATCCTGTTTCCAAGCTAAGTGATTTTGATTAATCCCCTTCGGCTATTATTACATAATTTCAGTTGGTGTATGAGGGGATTTATCCCTCGGATCCCTCTGTTAGGGTTAATTCCCTAATTTAAACTATAGAGAAAAACGGAACAACATACAACGAGAGGGGGTTTCCCCTCATGGTATGAGTTCCAACAAAAAAATGTTTGAATAATGGTATTTCCCTTTGTTTGGTTAGGACCTGCAGATATTCAGCAGCACTAACATGTTGCCACAATGAATGTGGTTGGCAGGTCTACTAGCCACATTAACTGCTTTGAATATTAGGCCCTATGTTTCTTGATCTTGACAAGTAGATGTATCAGATCGTCTTTGAGTCAGTAAGGTGATATCATCGGTATAGCGAAGGTTGTTGATGGTCGTCACCAACCTTCATACTTCAGTTGTCGTCATACAATCCTGCTTCTCTGAGGATTTGTTCTGACTATAAATTGAATATGTATGGAGAAAATATGCAGCCTTGTCGTACACCTTTGCCAATTTTAAACCATTATGTTTCTCTTTGTTCCGTTCAAAATGTTGCTTCCTGATCTATATAAAGGTTGCGCATGAGAACTATCAGGTGTTCTGGTATACCTATACTTCTTAATGTGGCCCTGAGTTTCTCATGCTTAATTTAATCAAAGGTCTTGCTGTAGTCAATAAAAAGCATGTGGATACCCTCTTGGTATTCTTTTGTCTTTTCATGGATCCATCTCACATCCACAATGATATCTCTTGTTACTCGCACTTTCCTGAATCTGATTTCATTTTGGACAGTTCTCATTCCAGTAAGGGAATCTTAAGACAGCTAAAAGCTACATCAAAATGTAGAAAGACTAGGGGACATGCAATGAAGCTGCAGTGCAACCTATTTAAGACTATTAAGAGAAAATATTTTAGTGTAGCTGGGTTTAAAAAAAGGTTTGGACAAGTTCCTGGAGGAAAGGTCCTTAAACCATTATTAAATAGGACCTTTCCTCCAGGTAATTCACTGCTTGCCCCAATACAAGCATTATGAAACCTGTTTGTCTTTTGGGGAAACTGCTAGGTACTTGTGACCTGGATTGGCCACTGTTAGAAACAGGATACTGGGCTTGATGGACCTTGATTTGATCCAGTATAGAAAGAGGGAAAGAGAAATCTATTTGCATTGGTGTGAAATACAGACCTCCCTCACAAGAGGAAGGGGTGGACAGAGAGTTAATTGAAGACATACGCAGCATTGCTAGGAAAGGGGAAGTGCTACTGACAGGGGATTTCAATATACCAGATGTTGATTGGCACATTCCTGCTGCAGTATCATCTAGAAGTAAGGAGATCTTGGATTCTCTACAGGGAGAACTATTCAGGCAATTGGTAACAGAACCCACAGTGAAGGGGCCATACTGGACTTGGTGCTTACCAATGGTGAAAGTGTTTCTGATGCTGTAGTGGGAGATCATTTTGCATACAGTGATCACCAGATGGTGTGGTTCAGTATTAGGACTAGGGCTGTTAGAATCCATTCAAAGGTGAGGATCTTAGACTTTAGGAAGACTAACTTTGCCAAGATGGGCCAATACCTCAGGGAGTCGTTAGTGGGATGGGAACAGCTGGAGGATGTAGAAAAACAGTGGGCAAAACTGAAAGGGGATATTTTAAGGGCAATCAACCTTTTTGTTAAAATGGTAAATAAAGGTAAAAGGAAGAGGAGACCGCTATGGCTTTCGAAAGAAGTAGCTGAAAAAGTGAAGGAAAAGAGGGAGGCCTTCATGAAATACAAGAGATCACAGAGAGAGGAAGACAGGCATCTATATTTGGAAAAAGTTAGAGAAGCTAGCAAAGTAGTCAGGAAAGCAAAGATTCAAAAAGAGGAGGAAATAGCCAATGCAATAAAATGGGGGGATAAGACATTTTTCAGATATGTTAGTGAGAAGAGGAAGGGCAAAAGTGGTATTGTCAGACTCAAGGGTGCAGGGGAGGAATATGTAGAAGCTGATAAGGATAAAGCGGAATTGCTTAACAAATATTTCTGTTCTGTGTTCACAGATGAAGAACCAGGAGCAGGGCCTCAGAAAACACCCACAAAGAGGAACAGAAGCGAGGGACATCTTGAACAATTTTCAGAAGACTGTGTTCGTGAGAAACTAGCTCAACTTCAAGTAGAGAAAGCGATGGGACCGGATGGGATACACCCTAGAATACTGAGGGAACTTGGGGACGTTCTAGCAGCTCCACTGACTGACCTTTTCAATGCCTCATTGGAGTCGGGCGTGGTGCCAGAGGATTGGAGAGAGGCTAATGTGGTGCCTTTACACAAAAGCGTAAGTAAGGATGTGGTTGAAAACTACAGGCTGGTTAGTTTAACTTCGGTGGTAAGTAAATTATTGGAAACGCTGCTGAAAGAGAAAATAGTGAGGTTTCTGGAGTCCAGCGGATTACAGGATCCAAGGCAGCATGGATTCACCAGAGGCAGGTCTTGTCAGACAAATCTGATTGATTTCTTTGACTGGGTGACCAGGGAGTTGGACCGAGGGAGAGCCCTAGATGTGGAGTATTTGGATTTCAGTAAAGCCTTTGACACTGTTCCTCACAGGCGACTTATAAACAAACTGAGCACCCTAGAGATGGACCCTAAAGTTACTGCTTGGGTTAGAAATTGGTTGGGTGGGAGGCGACAAAGAGTACAGGTAAATGGAGCTCACTCTGAGGAGAAGGATGTTACCAGTGGTGTGCCCCAGGGATCTGTCCTTGGTCCGATTCTTTTTAACATCTTTGTTAGTGATATAGCAGAAGGGCTGTCGGGTAAGGTTTGCCTCTTTGCGGATGATACCAAAATCTGCAATAGAGTAGACACCCAGGAAGGTGAAGATAACATGAGGAGGGATATAGCTAAGCTTGAAGAATGGTCTAGAATTTGGCAGCTGGGATTTAATGTTAAAAAATGTAAGGTCATGCATTTGGGCTGCAGCAATCCAAGGGAGCAATATAGTATAGGGGGTGAAGTACTTTTGTCCACTAAAGAAGAGCGGGACCTAGGCGTGGTTGTGTCTGATGATCTTAAAGTAGCTAAACAGGTAGAAAAGGCGACGGCAAAAGCTAGAAGGATGCTTGGGTGCATACGGAGAGGAATGGCTAGCAGAAAAAAGGAGGTGATAGTGCCTCTGTATAAGTCTTTGGTGCGACCTCATTTGGAGTATAGTGTGCAATTCTGGAGACCGCACCTTCAAAAGGATGTGAACAGGATGGAGTCGGTGCAGAGGGTGGCTACTAAAATGGTTAGTGGTCTTCATTATAAAGCATATGAGGACAGACTTAAGGATCTTAATATGTACACCTTAGAGGAAAGGCGGGATAGAGGTGATATGATTGAGATGTTTAAATACCTCCGTGGCATAAATGTTCACGGGGAGAGTCTCTTTCAATTGAAAGCAAGTTCTGCTACGAGGGGACATGGGATGAGGGTGAAGGGGGATAGATTCAGGAGTGATATGCGGAAATATTTCTTTACGGAAAGAGTAGTGGATCCATGGAATAGTCTCCCAGTGGAGGTGGTAGAGATGAGGACAGTAACTGAATTCAAAAAAGCATGGGACAAACACAGAGGATCTCTAAAGGTAAAAAGGGGACTGTTGTAATTGTTGATATGGAAGGACAGACTAGATAGGCCATGTGGTCTTTTTCTGTTGTCATATTTCTAGCCCTCCTTGTGTGCTAGAGAGGCAGACCCCCACTCCCAGTGTTCATTTTCAAAAAAGGTACCAGGTTGGGGCTAGCACCATCCTCCACCTTATATTCCGTCTGCAATGGGGAAAAGGAAGCTAGATCAAAAAGGTTGCTAACCTGGCATGACCTAGCACAGTAAATCACCAGTGCCCCCACTCAGAGTCTGAGCACATCGTCTCTATGACCCCTCTCAACTCTGAGCCACACCATCACCCCTACACATTCCCTAGGCATGATGAGCAAGATAGAGAAGAAATGATTCCGTGGGCATGATTCATCCGTCCTCCATCCTAAAATGAAAAGAGTTCTAAATAATGTGAGATGCGGCTGTGAGGAAAGGAGATGCTTTATGTAGCCTGAAAGACTGGGGGATGGAACTGACGAGAGAAAGTAGAATGCAATGGAATCCTAGTGGACGAAAGGTAGTATCCAGACCTGCAAATTAACAAGTCATATTTAATTCTAAAGAGTGTTTCAAATTGCTTGGGACTGACTATAACAGAGTGAACTGAATAATGCGGCACTTCCTCCTGATTATTTTAACATCCTTGTGACTCACTAACCTTCCTCCCAATCAGGGACATGGCCAGAGCCCAGATTTGGGGGGGACCCAGGTTTCACATGGCATTCATCCTTTCCACGGCATGGAGGTAGTACCCAGACCTTCCTTCCTAGATTTGCTGCCGCAGCAAATCAAGGAAAGCCGCAGAAAGGCCTGATGTGAAAGTAGAGGAGCCTGGACCCCTCCAGGCCTATCTATAGCTAGGCCTCTACCCTCACTCTGACTAAAACTACACGAAAAGGCATGACAGGTCTGCATCATCCTTACTCTCCTTCTACACACATTTAAGCAGGAAGAGTACGTTCCTTCGGGCTCAGATTCAAATTTAGATCACTTTATTGTCATGCCAAGTTTTCCATGTGTTGCCAAAGTGATTAAAATAAAAGGGAGAACCTTTGCAAACGAGTAATAATAACTGCTAATAAAGATTCCTCCCTTGGAATTTATAAGCTGGAGCATAGGGAAGTGGTGGCGGCCCCTCGGAAGGACCTGTAGCATTGATGGCATTGAGTGGTGGCGACCGTGTCTTGAGTATTGCATGCAGTTCTGGTCGCAGCATCTCAAAAACTACAGAACGGAACTAGAAAAGGTATGGCGAAGGGGGACAAAAGTAATAAAGAGGATGGAGACACCTCCCCAGTGAAGAAGGCTAAAAGGATTAGGGCTCTTCAGTTTGGAGAAGAGAGAGCTAAGAGAAGATACAATAGGAGCCTATAAAATCATGAATGGGGTGGAACAGATAAATAGGGAAGGGTTATTTGCCCTTTCAAACAGCAATAAGACTCGGGACGCTCCATGAAGCTGATAGGTAGTGGTTTTTTTAAGTAATTGGAGGGAGTAGTGTTTCCCAAGCACACAATTAAGTTGTGAATTTGTTGCAGGAAGATGTGATGAAAAGCCGTTAACACATCTGGATGTAAAAAATGGTTTAGATAAGTTCCTGAAGTTCCTGGAGGAAACGTCCATAAATCATTATTAACCAGGTAGACATAGGAAGCCGCAGCTTGCACTGGCTGTAAATCACAAGGAAAGAACTGATTCTTTGGGATCCTGCCAGATACTTGTGAGCTGGATTGTACACTGCTGGACACGATGGACTTTTGGTCTGACCCAATAGGGCATTTTGTATGACTGGGTCTCTTGACATTGTGGTGAAAAATATACAGAGGGTGTAGAGAAGATAGCACACTATCATCCCCTCTATTCAGTATAAAATCAACAATACAGAAGAAGGATTTGAACCCTGATTACCCTGTGTCTCAGCTATTTACTCTAACCATTAGGCTATCCTAGATATCTGACTTCAGAAATACAGTTCTGGGGATGTCTATGTAAACATCGCTGTAGATGTCCATATCAAGCAAATCCACGTTGGTGAAATCATGTCTGCACCTGGACGTGCCTGCTTTTTTTCAGACATTCTGGCTAAAATGTCCCAGATTGCACTGGGACGTCCCTTCTAAAATTCTCCTAATGTATCAGAAGAAGATACTGCAAAATGCTACCGAAACAAAGAGCCCGTCTGACCAGAAATACATCATCGGCAAATGGCACGGCAGTTTCCTGAGCAGAAGATACCAGACCATACTGGCCAACATCAGCGAACTCATGAGTGGCCAAGACCCTAGACTACAGACATACCAGGCTCCATGATCGGCATACAGCTTTCAGATGGCAGAAACGACAGACCACAGAAAGGCCAGACTCAACAATCGCCGTACAAGGCAACAGTGGAGAAGCCAAGCCATCGTATAAGTCAATCGATACGGTGATGAATGTTGACCAAGTGTTTCCACATTCTACTGGACCTCTTAACGCTCTTCAGCCTATTATGTCAAGGATGCAATATTAAATTTCCTAGGTAACTCTCCTAGTTTCTTTTATTTTATGGTGTTTTGGAATTTAAAAACCAAGTATGACTTTTATTATAAAGCTGCTTTCTGGTTTATGTCCTTTAAAAAAATTAATGCTGAATAATTATTTGCATGAATCTACTCCTCAATTGCTCATGCTGTATAGTTCAGTTTTCCAGAGACATAAGGAAATTAAGATGCTGCTGTGCTGATTGCCATCAAAAAAACTAACAAATCTAAAGTACGTATATGGTTGAAAAAGCTAAAAGGTCAACGTGGAGATGCCGCTAATAATAAATGAAAGGTCTTGCATTATTGAAAATATCTAAGTAAGAAAGAAAGGAGAACTAGGAATAAGACCACTTGAAGGGGGAAGAAAGTGTAGACATGTGTCAGTAACATTTTGAAGAATGTCGAAAGCACTCTGTGGTCCCGCTGTTAGCATCTCTTATCCTGATGCATCATTGGAGTGCATCCTGGAGTGGAAGGATTTTTCCCCGTTTTTAGCATCACACTCTCCTCCTGTCCATCACGGCCATTTCAGCCACAGCTCTTTTCAGAGCCAGACATGGCCGTCTGTGCAGTGGCCAGTACCCCACCCCCATGAACACTTCGCCTTCAGCCAGTAAAACAGATTCTGAATTTTTGTTTTCCCGTTAGTTCCGCCTTTATCTCAAAATCTCTGACTTGGTCTAAGCCACTTCTCTCTCCCCGATCTGATAAAGGCTGGCCATCCTAACAGCACAAGCTCTACCCTTTGATTGTCTGGTGGCGGGGGGGGGGGAAGGGAGGCAGGGATGCTCACAATGAAAAACACAACATTTCCATCTGCAATGGAAAAATCCATTTCCTCCCCTTTGAAAGTGAGCAATATCTCCAGATTGCTCAAGTGTCAGCCTCTGTGTCATATGACTACTGTGGTATCATCTACACATCATCAGCACATTAGGTTTTAATTTTGGCCACGTTGTCAGGTGTAGCGGGAGAATGAGGTTATGTCTTTATTCGTACAGCGTCTATGATTCTTCAGACAACTGACGGTGAGGCAGGCTTATGGGGCATCACTGGGAGGAGGAGGGTTGCTCTGTCTTATTTCTTGTGGGAAACAGCAAAGAGCCCTGACGGAAAGATTTGAAAAGTGTGTCATGGCTAGGACCCAGATGGAAGTTGCACGCAAAATAGGGTGGACATTTATTTTAAACCCTAGTTGGCAGAGAGTCAGGGAAGTCAGGGTTTAAATCCTGCTGATGTGCCCTGTGGCCTTGTGCAATTGGCTTAGGTACAAGCCTTAGACTGTAAGTCCTCTGGAGTACAGGGAAGTACCTACTGTCCCTGAATGCAACTTACCTTAGGCACCCCTAGACTCCTTTCTTCAGCACCTCTCTTCCATCAGGTTCCTCTTTCCCCTTCTTCCCTCTCCATGTACCCCATTCCCAATCCATGAGAGCTTATGCCCCCCTCCCCGCCTCCTGCCTCTTTCCCCTCTCACCTCCTCCTTGTATTTCAGCACCAGACAATCAGTGTGGCTGCTGGTGTGGCCCTTCCCTCTCCTGCGGGGTCACTGAGATTCTGGGTGCTCTACTTACAGAGCCCGGTGCAGCTCACACAGAGGAGCACTGAACCATGCGGGAGGGGAGGAACATCACCAAAAGCTTGGTGAGAGGGAGAGAGAATTAATGCAGAGGCTCCTTCCTGCTCCTTTTCAAACACTACAGCGTCCAGTTACCTCTTGTAATCAGACCCTGTACAACTTGCAGCAAAACTGCACTGTTGGGTCAAAATCTGGACAGTCGTCCATCCCAGCTACCCAGCGAAAGCTAAAATCTAAATAACAATAATATGTTCCTGTGTTAACAGTATATACAGTAAGTTTGCTGGTACAGTTTTGAATTAAAGCACCTTTTGTTTAAGGACTGCGTTTTGTACCGTTTCTGGAATACTACCGCACACTTGCTAGAACTCATACATTTTTGGCATGCTTCTATAGAACTACACAATGTTTTCTGGCACACAACTATCAGGAAGTGCTGAAAACCACCCCTGGGCTTGACCCTAGCATTACTGGGGGAGGTGATGCCTGCATCCAACCCACCAATGTGCTTTTTATCAGTTGTGGCACACGTCTAAGCTTCAGTCAGAGTTAGCGCAAGAGCATTTGGTACTCTAGGCAAAACCTCAGCTTTGCACCCTCCCTCCATCAATTACCATTCAGGCTTTGCTCCTTCCCCCCCCCCCCCAAAATCATCCCTTCTGTAAAAATACATTATTGGACATCGTAGTTATAAATATTAAACAGTTCAAAGCACAGACTGATACCTTTCTGAATTTGTCGGCTTTTGAGAATCTATTTTCCTTTAACCGCGGCTGCTCTTTGTCTTCCACTAGAAGGTGCCGTCCTAGGTGACTGCATAGTTTGCCTAATGGTTAAGCTGGC
Organism: Ichthyophis bannanicus; assembly: GCA_033557465.1. Lineage (NCBI taxonomy): Eukaryota > Metazoa > Chordata > Amphibia > Gymnophiona > Ichthyophiidae > Ichthyophis > Ichthyophis bannanicus. The sequence continues at coordinate 873,160,462 of CM066035.1, read as the reverse complement.
CCTGATCTCAGTAGAGACAGAATTCTTATATTTTTAAATTTTAATTTTATAATTGTGTATGCCGTCTTCATCACAAGTGTTTGTCGTCAGTCTGTGTTGCAGAAAGGAACTCCGTCCTTCTGTATGCACAGTCAATTTTGGCAAGCCTGACTCGAGCCTCTAGTCCAGGGGCCAATCTCGTTCTGATTCTCCAGCTCTCGGTCATGAAAAGTTATAATTAGATTGGACTCGGCTTTCTCTTACAGTGATAAAGGGCTGTGAGTTCTGACTGACATTCCGGGTGCAGCCGCTTCATGATTTAAGCTGTTTCATTTTGCTTAGTGTCCTCTACCATATGTTGCGGGCTCAGCTAATGCTAGCAGAGTTTCTTGGCATGGAGAAGAGACCCTGAGGAAAGTTTCTTGGCATGGAGAAGAGACCCTGAGACATATCAGATGCTCTCCTGGCCAAAGAACAAAGAGGCTTTTCTTGTTTCATCTACTGTCTTTAACTTGACTTAAAATCTGGTCGGTGGGCCAGGCTGTCGAAGAAAGTTACTGATGAAGCGCTTTTCATTTCATTCTTTTCTTCGTTCCCTCTCCTCTTTTTTATCTTAGTTCATCCTGTGGAGCAAAGAATAAACTGTTGCTCTGATGTGATCAAATGGGAAAGTGATTTAGCACAGTCATATGCAACCGTGGTATCTAGCTGCTAATTATAATCCACGGCTTCTTAACTGGTAAAAGGGAAACGCAAAAGGAAAAAGACTGTTGGTTTCTTTTCAGATTTTGAGCTTTGTACCCAAATTTCAGTCCATTTCACACATTTGGTTTAATATGCACTTGTCAGTTCACATTCAGTTTCTTAGCACACCTTAAAAATTTCAGGCACGCAAAATCACTTTTATGTGTCTTAACCTATGAATCAATATGTGTAAAGTTGATTTGTGCAGATTTCTGATATATCTTTAAAACCTTTAAATATCAGAACATAAGAACATATGATATGCCATACTCGGTCAGACCAACGTCCATCAAGCCCAGTATCCTGTTTCCAAAAACGGCCAAGCCAGGTCACAAGTACCTCTCAGGTTCCCAGAATGGTACACAGATTCCACATTGCTTATGTTGGGGTAAGCAGTGGATTTCCCAGGTCCTCTTTAATAATGGTTTATGGACTTTTCCTCCAAGAACTTGTCAAAACCTTTTTTAAACCCAGTTACACTAACAGCTTTTACTATATCCTCCAGTAATGAATTCCAGAGTTTGATTACGTGTTGAGTGAAAATATATTTTCACCTATTAGTCTTAAATGGGCTTCATTGCATGTCTCTGTCTTTCTACTTTTTGAAGAAGTAAACAACTGATCTATGTTAACCCATTCCACTCCTTTCATTAATTTATAGACCTCTGTCATATCTCTCCGCACCTGTCTCTTTTCCAGGTTGAAGACTCCTAACCTTTTAAACCTTGTATCCTTCCATCCTCTCTACCATTTTGTTGGCTCTTCTTTGTGTTGTTGTTGTTAAGTGCCGTTGAGTTGGTGTTAACTCATGGCGACCCTCTGGATAGTTGTCCTAAATTGTGTTCAGTCTTCAGTCAGGCGGCTCATTGCTGACAGACTGGTACCCGTAGCTGCTGTTATTGTATCGATCCATCTCATTGCTGGCCTTCCTCTTTTGCGTTGACCTTCTATCTTGCCAACCATGATGTCTTTCTCTAATGATCTCTCTCTTCGCATGATGTGTCCACAGTACGAAAGTCGAAGTCTTGTCATCTGAGCTTCTAAAGAAAGCTTAGGTTTGATCTCCTCTAGTACTGACTGGTTTGTTCTTCAGGCAGTCCATGGTATACACAGTATTCGCTGCCAGCACCATAATTCAAAGGCATCAATTTTCTTCCTGTCTATCTTTTTCACTGTCCAGTTTTCACATCCATATGATGTTATTGAAAATACCATGGCTTGAATAAGTTGAATCTTTGTATGGAGAGAGACATCTCTGCTTTTGAGAATATTGTCTAGGTCTTTCATAGCCATTCTGCCAAGAGCAATGTTTCTTCGGATTTCTTGACTGCTTGTTGCTTCTTTATTGATAGTTGATCCAAGTAGGTTAAAGTTGTTCATGATTTCAATTTGTTTTCCTTCAACGATGAACCTGTTGATTTTTCCATTTGTCATGATCTTGGTCTTCTTTACATTAAGGTGTAGGCCCATTTTGAGACTATGTTCTTTGATCGTGAGAAGCAAATGTTTCAGATCATCTTCACTTTCAGCCAGTAATGTGGTATCATCAGCTTAGCGAAGGTTGTTGATGAGTCTTCCATCAGTCTTCATACCTCTGTTGTCTTCATACAACCCTGCTTCTCTGATGATTTGTTCTGCATATAAAGTAAACAGGTAGGGGGAAAGTATGCAGCCTTGTCTTACACCTTTGCTTATTTTAAACCATTCTGTTTCTCCTTATTTATTTATTTTATTTATTTTAAAGTATTTATATCCCATTTTATCCTTGAATCAAAGCGGTTTTCACTGCAAACAAATCAAGTAGGGTAAGGTGGGGGTGTCGGCATGCAGTGGTTGTGAAGATAGTGTTCGTGAGTGTGTGGATAGATAATTCTTAATTTGGGGTGCAATATATACAGGTTGAGCTATCTATACAGGTTGAGCTATCTGCATTGGGCTATATACATTTATTGAGAGTAATAGGATGTTTTTATGTTGTGGATGTCGTCTTGGGTAACTCGTTTTGTGGGGTGGTTAGGGTGTATTGGTGGTCTTCATTGAATTGTTCAATGAATAGAGTGGTTTTCAGTAGCTTCCGGAAATCTTTTATATCTGTTGTTGATTTTAGATTATCTGGGAGGACATTCCAGATAGCAGGGGCAGCAAGAGAGAAGGCTCGCATGGATGTGGATTTGTTTGTTTTTGTGAATAGAATAGGTGTTGGTATATTGTTTTTGGTGCTGTTTCTGTCTGGTCTTTTGTTTGTTTTGGTTCCAGTAAGTTCCTGTAGTATTCCTGCTGAGATGTTGTTTTTAATTTTGAAGATGGTGAGTGCTGATTTATATTTTGCCCGTGAGGAGATTGGTAGCCAGTGTAGATCTTGTAGTATTGGAGTTATATGGTCTTGTATTGAAGCGCTAGTAATAATGCGGGTAGCCATGTTCTGTACTATTTGTAGGGGGCGGGTGGTTTGTTTAGGCAGACCTTGGAATAGTATATTACAGTAGTCCAGTAGAGGTGTAATGATAGCCTGGCATACTGTACGGAAATGTTCTTTATTTAGGAGGGGTTTTAGCCTCCAGAGTGTTGCGAGTTTAAAGAAGGCTGTTCTGGATATCTTATTGATATGCGGTTGGAGGGTGAGTTGCTTGTCTAGAATCACTCCAAGGTATCCGACTTCGTCTTTTATTGTAATCGGTGTATTGGATATGTTGATAGCAGTAGGAGGACTGAATGTGGAGTCTCCTTGTTCCGTTCGAACTGTTGCTTCTTGATCAATGTACAGATTGTGCAAGAGAACGATCAGGTGTTCTGGTATGCCCATGCTTCTTAATGTGGCCCAGACTGTCTCATGGTTTACACAGTCAAAAGCCTTGCTATAGTCGATAAAGCACAAATAGATATCCTTTTAGTATTCTTTAGTCTTTTCACGGATCCATCTCACATCCGCGATGATATCTCTCGTTCCTCATCCTTTCCTGAACCCTGCTTGCATTTCAGGTAGTTCTTGTTCCAGGTATGGTTGTAGTCTCTGTTGAATAATCTTCAGTAGAATCTTGCTGGCATGTGGGATCAAAGCGATTGTGCGATAATTTCCACAGTCAGTTGGATCACCTTTCTTTAGTATTGGTATAAACCCAGATCTTTTCCAGTTAGTTAGCCATGATTTATTTATTTATTTAAAGTCTTTTCTATACCGCGCTCTTTAAAATCAGCTTGGTTTACAGTCAACAGCAAATTTGTACAGTGCAGGCAGCGCCCATACTGTACTTACAATGAACAGGTTTTGCAACTTGGGCTAACTGGGGTAACTATGTACAGACTACGCAGTAGGTCATGGAGTAGTGTTTGACCAGGTCAGCTTGGCTACTCGTTTAAGTAACTATATACAGTGTTCATGTGTTCATGGACATCTCTGCGGCCTTCGACACTGTGTCACACCCTAAGCTATTGCAACGCTTACAACAGATAGGACTTTGTGAGAATACCCTGAAATGGTTCACATCATACCTGGAAAGGCGAATGCAACAAGTCAAATGCGATCCAAAGGAATCCCTACAATTCCCCGTCATGCAGGGAATGCCTCAAGGCTCAGCCCTATCCTCAATGCTCTTCAACATCTACATACAGCCCATATGCAACATCATCAAACACCACAAATTACACTACCACATTTATGCTGACGACATCATGGTATATGCTCCAATCAACTTACTAGCACTAAACACTACAACAATAACAAAATGCCTCAAAGACATGAATGAATGGCTCATAGCCAACAACTTAACGGTCAACTATGAAAAAACTGAGGCAATGTTCGTCACCAGGAACCCCACCTTCATGCCTTCACAAACTATCAGCATCCTGGACAAACACATAGTAGTCAAAGAAGAAGTTAAGTACCTGGGCATAACACTAGACAGAGCTCTGAACCTAAAATCCCACATCACCAAAACTGCAAACAAGGCATATCATTGATTGAAAATAGTCAGACAAATCAAACCAATGCTCCATCAAGACCACTTCCGCACAGTGTGCCAAGCACTCATTACACCATTGCTTGATTATGGAAACTCACTATATCAAGGCCTTCCTCATCAGTACACTACACCCACTACAGATGGTACAAAACACCACAGTACGCATCATCACAGACACCCCAAGAACCGAGCACATCACTCCCATCCTACAACAACTACACTGGCTTCCAATAGTGGCAAGAGCTAAATACAAAACAATCATGATAATCTTCAAAGTCATTCACCATCTCTCAGCAGACGTACTCCAAAACATTATAACAAGAGACATCAGCAATAGACCAAGAAGAACCAATAACAACAACATGATCGGCACACCTGCAGGCTACCACAAAACCAAACAAACAACCTCAAAAAGAGCACCATCACTACTGGCATCCTCAATATGGAACTCCCTACCATTGAGCCTCAGAGCTTTAGAAGACCTCACAGACTTCCACAAAGACTTCAAAACATGGTTATTTATAGAAACCTATGAGCATTCAAGCAACATCTCTTACCCAAACAGCAACACTACTACCTCCGCCAACTAAACACACACCCATCCCATCCACACATACAAATTCAACACACCTCATTAGTAAATACCTTTATGTTAAATGTTACTTCAATTGTAAACATTGTCTAAATGTCTAAATACTGTTACGTAACTGCTGTCTAAATGATTACACGTACCCTAATGTTAAATGTAACCCTCCAATTGTGATGTGACGTGACCACCTTGATTGAAGGAAAAGGTGGCATACAAATCTGTCTAAATAAATAAATAAATATACAGGCTAAGCTGTTGGGTCAACAGAAGTGAAGTGGCGACAGGGTTGCTTGGTTACTATTTACAAGATTAGGTGACTATATACATGTGCATACCAGGGTGTCTGGTAGTGCTAATGTGCAGGACTGAGACTGTGTGTTGTGAGTGTTTTGGGGGGGCTGTCTTGGTGGCTGTGTATGGCTGGATGTGATGTGTCCCCATTGTGAGAATAGTGCTGGAGGAAAAGGTGGTGCTTCAGAGCCTTCCTGAATTGGGTAAGATCAGTAATGGCCCCGATGTCGGGTGAGAGGGCATTCCAGCATCTGGGTGCGTAGTACATGAAGGCTCTGTTTCTTGTTGCTTGAGAGCACTGCGTAATCTTGCTAGGGATACTCAGCGTGTTGGCAGTCACTGACCTTCTGACTCTGTTTGCAGGAGTGGGGAGGATGAGGTCCGTGATGGAGGAGGAGGTGAGGCTGATGATGGCCTTGAAAGTCAACAGTAGAATTTTAGAGGAGAGTCTGCAGTGGACCGGCAGCCAATGGAGGTGTTTCAGGATTGGGGTTATGTGGTCCCTCCTGGCGGCTCCGTGTAGTATTCTGGCGGCTGCATTCATTGCAAGCTGAAGTGGGTTCAGCATATTTTTTTGGAGTCCCTGTAGGATTGAGTTGGCATAGTCAAAGTGGGGGATTACCAAGGCTTGGTAGATTGTCCGGAAGTCATCTGGCTCCAGTAGGGGTCGTAGATGCCGGATTGTCCATATTTTGTGGTATACTGTCTTGACAGTGTTGTTTATGTGGGCTTTCATATCCAACTGTTGGTCTAGTGTGACCCCTAAGTAGCGGATCGTGGGCTTGCTTTGGAGCTCGGCGCATCTTACTTTTAGTGATGCGGGGGGAGTGAAAGCTTTGTTCCTGGTGATGAATAGTGCCTCCGTTTTCTTGAAGTTTATTCTGAGGTTTTGAGTGTGGAACCAGTCAGTGACAGTGTCGAAGCAGGTGGTTAGTGGTGAGAAGTCCGGCTGGTCAGTTGAGAATGGCATGTAGAGTAGTACGTCATCAGCGTATACAAGGCATGAGATGTTGAAGGAGCGGGTGAGTGCACAGATGGGCTGCATATATATGTTGAAGAACAGTGCCAAGAGAGAGGAGCCCTGTGGTACGCCCTGTTCCTGTTGGAATGGTTTGGAGGTCATGGGGCCGGTCCGTACATGTTGCCATCTGTCTGAAAGGTATGATTTGCACCAGCTTAAGGCTGTGTCCTGGATCCCTTTCTCTGCAAGGTGCGCTAGGAGCAGTTCATGATCGACGGAGTCGAATGCTGTGGCAATATCCAAGAAGATTAGGGCATATCCTCGCCTGATGTTGTCCAATCCTGTAATTAATGTGCTGAAGAGAGTGGTCAGGAGCATCTTGACTCTGTGCGAGTCCCTGAATCCGTGTTGGCATGGGTCAAGGGGAGCGGTGGTCTCAATATGGTGTCGGATTTGGCGTTGGATGACATTTTCAATTATTTTGGCCATTAGTGGGATGCTTGAGATTGGTCTGTAAGAATCCACCTTCTGGGGGTCAAGTTTGCTGTTTTTTAGGAGTGGTCTAATGGATGTTTCCTTCAAGCTTCGTGGGAATGAGCCTGTTGCGAAGGATAGATCCATGAGTTTGGCCAGGAAAGGGCTGAATTCTTTGCGCAGTGTTTTTATACAGAACGCTGGGCAGGGATTGTTTGGAGCTGTGGTGGTGTTGATAGCAGTGATGATGTCCTTGATGCCTTTCTCTGATGGTGTTGAGAAGGTGGTTAGTGCTGTTGGGTGGCATAATTCGTGCACAGAGGTGGATGGTGTAGTTTTGTCAATCTGGATTGTTTTCGACTGTAGATAGTCCGTGAATTCCTGTGGCTGTGGCATGCTTAGTTGGGTGGGGGAAGGTTCTTTTGTGAGGGTCCTCACTGGGTTGAATAAGTCCTGCAGTTTGTTCAGGGAGCGCTGCAGAATTTCTGCGTCGTATTGTTTCATTCTCTCCGTGACTGCCACATGGTGTTTTTTCAGGTGGGAGGTGTAAGTGCCCTGGTCATCAGTGGAGCGTGATCGTCGCCATCTTCTTTCAAGCTTCCTTAGGTAGTGGAGTGATGTTCGTAGCACACTGCATTTTACAATTGGGCAGAGACAGGGTGGGTTAGGGCTGAATGTGGGCATCGATGGATACACGGCATGGGCAATATGTGCTAGCCACAATTGTTGCTGTTCACATGGATGCATTTAATGCCACTCAATGGGTGTTGTTAAGTGGATCTGTATGCCGAGTTTCCACGATGCTGCACATTAGCAATGCACCAATGGCAGGGGATGGACACACATACCTTTGGCATGAGCCTCCACACTGGTTTCACAGCCCAGACGGCTTACAATCTACTCGTATGCTTGTATCTGAGACAATACAAGGTTAAGTGACTTGCTCAGGATCACAAGGAGTGTCAGTAGTATTTGAACCTGGCTTCCCTGATTTGTAGCCGGCTGCTCTAACCATTAGGCTAGAACAAGAGTTCTGCATATGAAACTCCTGTGAGAAAGAGTTCTATGATTTATTCTGATGTATATAAAACTAGCAATTATAACAAAATCACACTAATAGATACAAGAATGAGGTAGGCATGTTTCTTAGCAGTAAAATTGTTAGCAAACTCTTATGTTATGTAAACTAGGAATAAATTTCCCTAACAAAACCTAATTATCATTATATCAAGATCTGCATTTTACTTTGCAAAATAAGGAAATATTCCCCTAAATGACCCCAAACCAAGATGAATGCTTTACAATCCTGTTCAGAGATTGGGATGCAGCTAAATCCAAGTCTGGTCACAGGAAACAGCACTTCTTTGGGTATGGCAGGTTTTATTTATTATGCAGGCTCAAGCCTGGAGATTAGGTTTCTCTGGCATGCAGGGGTTAGATGAGGAAATAGAGCACCTGTGGAACCTACATAATCCTTTTTGTACACAACTCTGGTATATGGTGAAGGGTGGTATATCAAGCACCAATAAACCATAAACTATCCCACACACAGACAGGCACACCACTGTTGCACCACACACATACAGACACTTGATATCTGAAGCCAGGACCGTACCGAGCCCTGTGCGAGCGTTGCGGCCGCACAGGGCACTAAGACTTAAGGGGCGCATTTCGACTATCTGCCGTTGCCTGCCGCCGCCACATCAGGTGCACGCCTCTTCTCTCCCGCCCCCATAAAGTGGCTAGATGGAGGTTCGGGAGGGGGGTGCAAGCCTGATGTGCAAGTCGCACAGGGCGCATTTCACTCTCGGTACAGCCCTGTCTGAAGCTATAACTATTGTTATATGTATTCTTGTCTAACGATGCTGTATGGTATAGGACAGCGATGGCGAACCTATGGCACGCGTGCCAGCTGTGGCACGCGAAGGCCTTGCAGCTGGCACGTGGGAAGGTCCGCATTTAAAAAATTTTTAAAAAAGCTGTCTTCTGCCGCTTCCGGGGCCGCCGCGGCAGAATCGAGTGTGCCGCGGGGCCCCCCCTGTGCCTGGCAGAGCCTGCCCTCCAGATCCTGCCTTCCCCGGTATCAGTCCCTGTTTCCAGCTTGTCACACGCGCCGGCTTTCAGAGCGCGAGGGGAGAGTTTCTCCCTCGCTGCTCTGTTAAGCCCGCGGGGGCTGATGGGAAGTTCCCATCAGCCCCCGCGGGCTTAACAGAGCCGCGAAAGGGAAACTAGTTCCCTTCGCGCTCTGAAAGCCGGCGCGTGTGACAAGCTGGAAACAGGGACTGATACCGGGGAAGGCAGGATCTGGAGGGCAGGCTCTGCCAGGCACAGGGGGGGCCCCGCGGCACACTCGATTCTGCCGCGGCGGCCCCGGAAGCGTCAGAAGACAGCTTTTTTTTATTTTAAATTTTGGCTGGGCTGGGCTGGGCTGGGCTGGGGGGGTTAGGAGTGGTGATGGGCGCTGCGGGGGGATTAGGAGTGGTGATGGGCTATGGGGGGGTTAGGAGTGGTGATGGGCACTGGGGGTAGGAGTGGTGATGGGTGCTGGGGGGGTTTAGGAGTGGTGATGGGCTATGGGGGGGCTTAAACTAAAAATTGGGTGATGGATTAGGACTGGAAATGGGCTGGTGGGATTAGGACTGGAAGTGGGTTGATGGGGGTTAGGACTGATAATGGGCTATGGGGGGCTTAAACTAAAAATTGGGTGATGGGGGATTAGGACTGGAAATGGGCTGGTGGGATTAGGACTGGGAGTGGGCTGATGGGGAGGTTAGGACTGGTAATGGGCTATGGGGGGCTTAAACTAAAAATTGGGTGATGGGGGATTAGGACTGGAAATGGGCTGGTGGGATTAGGACTGGGAGTGGGCTGATGGGGAGGTTAGGACTGGTAATGGGCTATGAGGGGGCTTAAACTGAAAATGGGGTGATGGGGATTAGGACTGGAAATGGGCTGGTGGGATTAGGACTGGGAGTGGGCTATGGGGGGCTAGGACCGGTAATGGGTTGGGGGGTTGCTAGGACTGGAAATGGGCTGAGTGGAAGGGGGCTTGAATTGCAAATAGCTGATGGGGGAAGGGGCTTGGAATGGAAATGGGCTGAGGGGAAGTGGGGGGCTTGAACTGCAAATAGCTGATGGGGAGGGGGACTTGGAATGGAAATGGGCTGAGTGGAAGCGGGCTTGAACTGCAAATAGCTGATGGGAAGGGGGGCTTGGAATGGGCTCTTAGGGGAGGGAGCTAGGACAGGAAATGGGCTGATGGAGGGGCTAGGATAGGACTGGGAATTGGGTGTTGGGGGAGCTAAGTTTGGAAATGGGCTGTGGTGGGGGCTTGGATTGAAATGAACTCATGGAGGGGCTAGAACTGGAAGTAGGCTCATGGGGGGCTTGGATTAGAAATGGGCTGAGTGATGGTGGGGCTAGGAAAGGACTAGAAATGGGCTGATGGGAGGCTGGTATTGGAAATGAGCTGAGGAAGGGACTCGGATAGGATTGGAAATGGACTGATGGGGGGCCAGGACTGGAAATGGGCTGATGTGGGGACTAGAAGGGAGCGGATACTGGGTGGGGCTGGAATTAAAAGGGAGCTGATGTTGGGGAGATTAGAAGGGGATGGGGCTGGGAGAGTGAAATGGAGAGGGGAAAAATATTTTGTGTGGGAGGGAAGAAAAATGTACAATTGGCCGGGTATTGGGAGACTAAAAAAGGAGAAAGATTATTATGTTAAAGCAGATGAAGAGAGAGAATGGAAAAAAACTAGAAGAGAAGAAAGGAGAAATGGACAGCAGACGATGGAGAGATAGCAGAAGACACAAATAAACCAGAAGAAAGTGGCTGGAACAATTGCAACTGAAAAAAATGCACAAAAGGTACAAAGATATCTCTTTATTTTGAATTTATTAACTGGAATATGTCAGCTCTGGGAAATGTGCATCATTAGTGTCTGTGCTTTGTTTAGTACAAGAGGAAATTAATTTATAGTTTTATTTCTACAGTGTTGTTGTACATTCCAAGTTTGGCTTTTGGGGTTCCCAGTTTAATTATTGCCTTCCTGTTTCTAAATTGAATGAAATCATTAAAACATTATAAATTGCCAATAAATTGAAATGAAAACCAAAGGATTGTGAATCAAATTGATTCTCTGACAATACAAAGATTCCAAACTTTACAAATGATGTTACATAGTTCAGGCAACTTTATAAAGAGTTTTTAGATACTAAAATCTTGTTAAGGTTTAATTGACGTGCTGGCACTTTGAGGAAATTCTTTGGTTTTGTGCGGCAGTTTGGGCACTCGGGCTCAAAAAGGTTAGCCATCACTGGTATAGGAGATCTGATGCTGGTCTCATAGCACAAGAGACAATGGGGGGCGGGAGGGGGTGGAGCCGAGGAGGTCATAGGCACTGGCTCCTAAGAAGCCCTCTACAATATTTATGGTGTTGCTCTTTTTTGGGTGGGCTCCTTATTGTGCTCATTTTAGAAGTGTTAATTTTAGAAGCTGGTATCATTACGTTTGGTAGATTTACATTATAGGTCTTCAGTGACTTTTGTAGGGTTTTATGTTAGTTTACACCAGGGGTCTCAAACTCAAATTGCTTTGAGGGCCAAATGAGGACTTGTAGAGTAACCCGGGGGCCGCACAAGACGCGGGCCTCATTTGCATAAGGGGTGTCATTTGCATAAATATTTGCATAATGTTACCATACACTAACTTTTAGTAAACATGCCTCTTAATGAGTGTATGGATAAAGAAAGACTAAAAGATTTCTACATTACTATAAACCAGTGCCAACCGCCAAGCACATTAGGAACTACTACAAACACTGCCCATTTAGAACCCATAGCAAACCTGCCATATCCTAACAGCACTACCAGGACTCACAAAGCACCATACCCTAACTATCAAAAGGCAACACTGCAAATATTAAATCAATACATTTCAGAGAATAACAATACATGACGTACTGGGGAAAGAGAACAAGTGGCAATGTCAAATAGGAATTACATAAACAGAATACCTCAGCTCAGTTACACATGCAGAACATACACCATCATCAAACAAGGAATCACAATTTAGAAACAGGAAGACAATAATTAAACTGGGAACCCCAAAAGCCAAACTTAGAATGTACAACACTGTAGAAATAAAACTATAAATTAATTTCCTCTTGTATTAAATAAAGTGCAGACGTTAAAGATGCACATTTCCAAGAGCTGACATATTTCAGTTAATAAATTCAAAATAAAGAGATATTTTTCTACCTTTTGTGCATTTTTTTTCAGTTGCAATTGTTCCAGCCACTTTCTTCTGGTTTCTTCGTGTCTTCTGCTAACGCTCCATTGTCTGCTGTCCATTTGTCCTTTCTTCTCTCCTAGTTTTTTTTTTCCATTCTCTCTCTACATCTGCTTTAACATACTAATCTTTCTCCTTTTGCTCTTTCCTCATTCCTATTTCATCCACTCAAATTTTACCCCGCCATCCTCAATCCCCACTTACTCTCCCAATACCCGGCTAATTGTAGATTTTTCTTCCCTCCCACACAAAATATTTTTCCCCTCTCCATTTCACTCTCCCAGCCCCATCCCATCCCATTCTAATCGTCCCCCAACATCAACTCCCTTCTAGCTCCTGCCCCACCCAGCATCCGCTCCCTTCTAGTCCCCGCATCATCAGCCCATTTCCAGTCCTAGCTCCCTCCCCTCAGAGCCCATTTCCTTTCCAAGCCCCCCTCCCCATCAGCCCATTTCCATTCCAAGCCCCCTTCCACTCAGTCCATTTCCATTCCAAAACCCTGTCCCCATCAGCTATTTGCAGTTCAAGCTCCCCCTTCTACTCGGCCCATTTCCAGTCCTAGCACCCCCCCCCCCAGTCCATTACCAGTTGTAGCCCCCCCATAGCCCATTACCAGTCCTAAGCCCCCCAACAGCCCACTTCCAGTCCTAACCCTTCCATCACCCCATCTTCATTCTTAGCCCCCCCATAACCCCATTTTCAGTCTTAGCCCCCCAATCAGACCATCTCCAGTCCTAACCCCCATCTGCCCATTACCAGTCCTAACCCCCCCATCACCCCATTTTCAGTACTATCCCCCCATCACCCCATTTTCAGTCCTAACCCCCCTCCCCCCATCAGCCCAAGTAAATTTAAAAATTAAAAACAAAACAAACCCCTGGCTTCTGCTGCTGCCGCCGCCGTGGCAGCGGCAGAATCAACTGTCCCGCGGCCCCTTCCCGTCTGCCCGGCAAAGCATCTTGTCAGCTCCATCAGCGGCAGGCTTTTCAAGCTGCGAAGAGAAGAGTGATTTCCCTCTCGCGGCTCTGTTAAGCCTGCTGGGGCTGATGGGAATTCCCATCAGCCCCGGCAGGCTTAACAGAGCCGCAAGAGGGAAATACTACTCCCTTCGCGGCCCTGAAAGCTGCCGCTGATGGAGCTGACAAGATGTTAAAGATGCTTTGCCGGGCAGACGGGAAGGGGCCGCGGGACAGTTGATTCTGCCACTGCCACGGCGGCGGCAGCAGCAGAAGCCAGGGGTTTGTTTGGGGGGGGTTTTTTCTTTCCTCTGCATCGCGGGCCGCACAAAGTTCTCTCGCGGGCCGCGTGTTTGAGACCCCTGGTTTACACCCTGCCTGGTACTGGAGAAGCAGTTAATGGGATAACACTGGAATCAGATTTTTTTTCTTGTATGTTTGGGTTCTGTGGTGAATGTGCTAGTTGTGCTTTGCACCTACTGTTAGAGGAGGGGTTTCGCTGGACGCAAAATAGATATTCAAAAAGAAAAAGAGAGAACCATAGCAGTTTATTTTTTTTATTATTATTATTATTTATGCAATTTCGCTTATTACATCCAACAAAATGAATGAACCAGTAATATTAGAAATAGTACAAATGAAATAGACAAAAATCAAAAATACCAGACAATATATAGACCACTAGTATACCACAAGTGAGGCAAGAACTGGAAACATTAAAGAAAAGGCAATTAACCTAAAGAAATTAAACACATCTAGTGGTGGCAACCCAAGGATAGCATCTCAAGCCGGCTTTACTAGAGGTCTCATCTAAGGTAGTGACCTGGCCCCAGGACTCCCCCTGGACACTAGAAATTGAAGCAACTGATCTGGCTCGAAGGAAACATTTACAAGGAAACAGTATTTTCATGGACACACCTTAGAGCCAAGAAGTCACGGCGCTTCCTTGGTGTATCCTTAGATACATCTGGAAATACATAAATCTTCGAACCAAAGAATAATGCTGATGTGTTAGGAAAAAATAGCCGAAAAACGACATTCCTGTCTGATTCAAAAGCAAAGCATGCTATCAAGGGAGTTCTTTCAGGGATGACCTCTAATGATGATTCCAGAAAGGCAAATTCCCAACCTCAGGGGTCTGGGTCGGCTCAGGACTATCCCCCCCCCCCCCCCCGCATCCCTCATACGAGGGCCACGGGACAAGTACTGAGCCTGAACAATTAGTGTAACCACTTCCCCAGATATTTTCAAAACTTCTCCTAAGTATTTTCTTAACATGTTCATAGATGGTATCACAGGACACTTCGGGAAATTGAGAAATCTTAAATTGTTCTTACGAACACGATTTTCCAAGAACAACAGTTTCCTATTCCAGATTTATTTTTCCCTCATCTGGGCATTACTCATGGACTGGAGATTCTCCATTGCAGCTTCCACTTGTTCCAACCAATAGCATGTTGAGCCAGAGTCAGCTTGTAGTGCGCTTTCTTAACTCAAACTTGCTCCATTTGGGATTTAAAAGTGCCAGCGTAGGAAGCCAACGATAAGTCCACAGCCTTGATAGCATCCTATAATGCTTCAAGCGTTACCACAGCCGGTCTCTCAGGCCAATGCCGAATAAAAACAACGAACCAGTGATTCAACTGAGCTCTCCAATGAAGACTCCAGTGCTGAGCGGGACTCCACCATCAGAGTCCTTCCGGGATTCCCCTCCAGATTCTCCTTGGTTCCCCACAGGTAACACCAGTCGTGGTGGTGGCAGGGCTGTCCTCTGATTGGGCTCAAAGATGCCCTGCTCAAGCTAGCATCTGCCGCCAATGTGGCAGACTGAGCCAAAGAGAGCTGTGTCATCAGGACAGCTGAGGCAAACTGTAGAAGGGACTGCACCAGAGCCTTTGGCCTGGAGGAGGACACAGGTGCCGAAACTTTCCCTTTCTCTTACGAAGTATCAAGCCGGACAGAAGCTCCCAACGCAGCTCACTCAACTGTGCAGCCATCTTGCCTCGTCACCCATGAGTCAAAGCTACATGCCCCATAGCACAGTTTCTAATACCAAAATAAAGTTATTTATTTTGGTGTTAGAAACTGTGCTATGGTTCCCTTTTTCTTTTTGTCCCTTGCTGTGTGAGCACCTTACATCTCCTCTGCTTTTTGGAGAATATATATTTACAGGCATCAGTATTATTTTTTAATCTTAGAGTGCCAGGACAAATAATTAAACAGCTACAATTTTTGCTGCATTTAAATTATATATCCTGGGAATATGTTACTTTCCTTTTTGTGGGGGGAAAGCCACTGAATGAGAACCTCTGCTCCCTCTTTGAGTATCTTGGGCGCGCCAGCTCATCCCCCACCTGTTCGATATATGGGCTTCTTATCCACCTAGAATTGTTTTTAAGATAACCATAATGTTATGCAAATATGCAAATGAATATGCAAAGTATATTGCCCACTCTTTGTCCCCTCCAAATGAAGCCGTCAAGCAACGCCCATGGGTAGGGAGGAGAAGTTGATGTATGGGACAAGAGGGGGTGGAGGGATAAATTGATTCCAAAGCAAATGAAATACTCACATCTTTCCAGATTCATACCCCAGACACTCTCTGGTTGGCCTTCAGTCTCATTGGCTGGGGCAATAAATCTCACTGTCTGCCATCTCTGAGCTTCAAAGTGATTACGATCAGATCACACCGGCCAGAGATTTTTAGACTGAATGGAACAATAGTTAAGGGTATCTCGTATCCCTTGAGGAGGGTAGGGGGAGGGCAGGAGCAGATATAGGCATAGGCAACATAGGCAACTGTCTAGGGTGACAAATTTTGCCTTGTTCTCAAGTCAAAAAGAAGCCTGCTCCCATTTACTTAAGGGCCATGTTCATGTGCTGCCTCAAAAGGGAGTCAGTGTGGCACCATGACCTTCCTCTTTATCTCTCCACTCTTGAGATCTCTGACACCCAGGGCCGGCATGTCCACTAGGCGAACTAGGTGGCCACCCTGGGCGTTTGACCTGGGTGGGCAGCTTTGTGCTGCCATTTTCTTGCCTGCAGCAGGCCATGTCCTTCGGCACACATGGCCTGAAGCTTCTCATCCCCCTCCAATGTAACTTACTGTCGGAAGGGGATCAGAGGTGGCAGGCCATGTGTGCTGAAGCACATGGCCTGCCGTGGGCAACAAAGCGGTGGCACAAAGCTGCCACTTTTAAAATACTGTCGCTGCTGCCACCATCCACCTCCCTCCTTCCCCAAGATGGAATCAGCAGCAGTGGGGGGTGGCAGTGGCATGACTTGGCAGTGGCAGCTTGATGCAGAGGGGGCAGTGTGGAGCCAAGCGACTGGGTTTTCTGCCTGGGGCAACAGAAACCCTTCGGCCAGCCCTGCTGACACCCCTTCCTGCCCTCACCTTCTGGGATCTGCTGTCTGGTCTTGCCTATGGGCACCAAAACTTTAAATTTGACCCTGGAGGAAGGGCCAGAAAACCCCTTATTTGAGCAACCACTGAATAATCTCCCTGGAATTCTTCTGAACACAGCTCTGGATGGGACCTCAAGAGGTCCTTGTCTACCACCACCCACCTCCGCCATACTCCCTCTAGGCATGATCAGACAGGATCCACTATTCCTAAACCATCCCAGGCAGATGTTGATCTGGCCTGCTCCTAAAATCCTCCATGGATAGAAATGCTGCCACCTCTTCTCAATGTCTTACCCAAATTCTGCCAGCTGCAAATTAAGTCCATTACTTCTGGCTCTATACAGGGCAAGCCTTAGGCCAATTGAACCTATTGGATCCAATGAGGCCCCACGTCCATAGGGGACCCTGCACTAGGGCTGAGAGAGCTTGTGGATTTTGAAAGAGTTTGCAGAACAGAAAACAAGAAAGGTTTATTTATATGTATAATAAATAAAGATACTGTTTTGTTTTTAGTACAATGTATTAATCTTAAGTCCAGGAGGCCCCGCCAAAATGGTTCAAATTGGCCCCGCAGTTGCTAAAAATGGCCTCGGTCCTATTCTCGTGCAGGCTCTTCAGTTGTGGGTAGCGCTTTAAAGGAACGCTGACAGGCTTAGTATAAAGAAAGACCTTGGTACTGTAAGAGTATTTTATTGATTTAGTCCTTTTGCATGATCTTAGGTCCCTGTTTTTGTAATGTAGCTCATGTGCCGGCCGTGCTGTAATACCTGCTCTCTTCTAGACTTTCAGTACGGTCATGGAGCTCAGCCTTGCAGAATGAGCCGGTCCTGTTTCTTTCATTTGCATTGTCTGTGGCTGCACCACGAAAGAAACTAAACCTGATAAACCGGCATAAGGGGATCAGAGCCTCGTAGAAGACAAGTTGAGGTGCAAATGAAATTTGTGTTAAAACGTTTTAGCCAGCAAACAAAGGAAAGTCACACCTTGCATAAAATAATGGGGGAAAGGAGAAGCATGAGTGATAAATAAATCATTGTAAATCAATAAATATACATTAGTTAATAACATAAAATTAATATCCAACAATGAAATACATTTAATATGAAATTAATTTCCAACATTAAAACCCAATCATCATTGCCCTGGGCCCCAGGTGATGGAGTTTTAATACTGGATATTAATTCTAAGTCAAATTCATTTTATTTTTGGATATTAATTTATGCTATTCACAAATACATATATTCATCAATTTACAATTATTGTTTATTATCTATCACTCTCACTTCTCCTTTCTACTGTTAAACATTTTTATCCCTGTTCTGAGAAAGAAAAATGAACATACTATTTTATGTCTCTGTTTAAGCGTCCAATATTCAAAAGGGTCTATCCAGTTAGCAGGACATGCTAATTCCCAGTGAGAGTAACAGTCAACTACACTAGGTAGATAGTGCTGCTGAATATTTCCTTTGACTGTCGCGGCACTATCCGGATAATGCCAGGGTAGTGGGCTGAGCTGGGGAGGAGCCAGGTGTTATCTGGATAGTGCCAGGGTAGTGTGTGGGCGGAGCTGGGGAGGAGCCAGGCGTTATCTGGATAGTGCCAAGGTAGTATGTGGGCGGAGCTGGGGAGGAGCCAGGTGTTATCTGGATAGTGCCAAGGTAGTATGTGGGCGGAGCTGGGGAGGAGCCAGGTGTTACCCGGATATTGCCAGGGTAGTATGTGGGCGGAGCTGGGGAGGAGCCAGGCGTTATCTGGATAGTGCCAGGGTAGTATGTGGGCGGAGCTGGGGAGGAGCCAGGCATTATCTGGATAGTGGCAGGGTAGTATGTGGGCGGAGCTGGGGAGGAGCCAGGCGTTATCTGGATAGTGCCAGGGTAGTATTTGGGCGGAGCTGGGGAGGAGCCAGGTGTTATCCAGATATTGCCAGGGTAGTATGTGGGCGGAGCTTGGGAGGAGCCAGGCGTTATCCGGATATTGCCAGGGTAGTATGTGGGCGGAGCTGGGGAGGAGCCAGGTGTTATCTGGATATTGCCAGGGTAGTATGTGGGTGGAGCTGGGGAGGAGCCAGGCGTTATCTGGATAGTGCCAGGGTAGTATGTGGGTGGAGCTGGGGAGGAGCCAGGCGTTATCTGGATAGTGCCAGGGTAGTATGTGGGCAGAGCTGGGGAGGAGCCAGGTGTTATCTGGATAGTGCCAGGGTAGTATGTGGGCGGAGCTGGGGAGGAGCCAGGCATTATCTGGATAGTGGCAGGGTAGTATGTGGGCGGAGCTGGGGAGGAGCCAGGCATTATCTGGATAGTGCCAGGGTAGTATGTGGGCGGAGCTGGGGAGGAGCCAGGTGTTATCCAGATATTGCCAGGGTAGTATGTGGGCGGAGCTTGGGAGGAGCCAGGCGTTATCTGGATATTGCCAGGGTAGTATGTGGGTGGAGCTGGGGAGGAGCCAGGTGTTATCTGGATAATGCCAGGGTAGTATGTGGGCGGAGCTTTTGAGGAGCCAGGCGTTATCTGGATAGTGCCAGGTTAGTATGTGGGCAGAGCTGGGGAGGAGCCAGGCGTTATCTGGATATTGCCAGGGTAGTATGTGGGCGGAGCTGGGGAGGAGTCAGGCGTTATCTGGATAGTGGCAATATTCAGCTGCTATCTGGATAAGATTTGCAGATGAACTCAGAACTGCAAAAAGCCAATCCTAACTTTATCCGCAAAGATCTTCCTGGATAGGAGCTAAATATGGCCACTCTGAATAGGTTCCGATGCCAACTGCAAAAACTGGATAATTAGCGGCAGCTGTTACCTAGATACTGCCCCTGAACAGCCCATACAGCATGTCCAAGGAGGCCAGAGGTTAAAGAAACCATTGACCGCTGTGGGTTGCATATCAGCCTGTACGGTTCTGGCTTTGCTTTCACATTCCCCTGCGCTGCAGCACCAGAGATATTAAAATTGCAGCAGCGAGATCGGTTCATCCTGATCAGCTGCAGCAAAGCCTCTTGCTTCAGTCTGTATATCTTTGCAGATGCACAATATTTGCATTCAGAAGCCAGTCACACACATTTTACAGACCCCCCACCCTGAAATTTTAGCTTTGCACTACTCAGGGATGAGACTGGAGAGCGAGAGGGGTGGGGAACTTCTCCCCCCAATCATACACCACAGTGCAAAGCCACAGACTCAGGCTCTAATGAGCCCAAGTGTTTGGTATCTTCTAGATCTGGTGCCCTGGACAGTTTTCTATGTTGTGTGTGTTTCTGTGACTGTGTGCGCTCTGTGCGTGTATGTGTCTGTCTCTGTGACCATGAGAGTACAGACTGGGGAGAGGCTGTTTGAAAAGAGGAATTTCCTGCCTGCATCGCATCCAAAGCTTTTACGCTACCGAAGGTGAAAGTCTTCTCTCATTTGGGGGAAGCTTATTTCTATGGAATCCTAGTCCATTCTAGCCCTTTTTCAAACTCAGTGTGTCTTTTCACAGTTTTTTCTCCCATGCCAAATTCCATCCCAATCTATTATATTTTCAGAGCGTCATTGTGCCCCAGACAGACAGACATTCATTCTCAACTCCATATGTATAATTCTTTCTAACATGTTCAGCAGCAAAGAATAATACTTAGTTTCATTAAAGAGATATCGATGGGGGCATATTCTAAGCGGTTTAGTCCATTGACAGACCTGCCAGCCAGCTAAATCACACTCAGCAGGATATTAGGGGCCCTAAAGCAGTTGGTATGCTGAATATCCCCTCCTACCTGGTTTAAGCACTATAGTGTCCCCTTTAGTGGCAGGGGCAGTGATATAGGTTAGCCGGTTAGAAGTAATATTCAGCTGCTAACCAGATAATCGAAACTGGCTAATGTAAGGCTGTCCTAACTTTAGCCGGTTTAGCTATCTGGCCAGCAGCTGAATATTACCGCTGACCAGTGAACTAAAACGCTAACCCAGCAACTCAGATATTCAAAGCGGGTGACCGGATATGGCCCCGGGATTGAGAATCCGGTCATAATTTAAAGCAGCGACAACCAGCCCCTAAAAGCGCTTCCCGTCTCCGTTGAATATGCCCCCCCCCCCCCTATATTTCTATAAGCATTCTGTGGACTGTTTTCACTTTATTGTTTCTTTCCCATTATATAGGACCAGAGAAAGAGAGAAAAATGACAGCAAATAAAGATCATACAGCCCATTCATTACCAACCCCTTCTTTTCTCTTAAAGAGCCTCTGTGTTTGTCCCATGCTTTCAGATCTAGTCATAGAAGCATAGAAAAATGACGGCAGATAAAGACCCTATGGCCTGATTAGATATTTGTTAACTTTCTTCAAATTAGTTCAGACTCCTTGGCTGTGTTTTTTATATTTTGAACATTCACTAGCTGACTTCTCTTGTATGTTCATTAAGGGTGAGCAGGCAGAAAAGCTTGGGGATTTTTTCATTGGTGTTATTCCGTTTTGTTTGCTAATGTGAGTTTGTTGGGTGCAGCCAAGTCAATGCTGACTCCTGGTGACCCAGGAAATATACTACCAGGCCTTTCTTTGATAATAGTGCATGCTATTCAGTAATATTGTATGCTATGTAATGCCTACCAAGGGGGCATTTAATAAGAACATACCTATTTTTAGGCACTAAGAATGCAGGTAAATGCCAGTATTTTAGTCATTTACGCACATAGATAACTTCTTATAAAATTCCGACCAACCTACAAGTGGCGAGATAATTTAATGGTGTGTACGTTCACTGCAGGCATGTACATGGGTGGAATTTCAATGGAGGTCTGGGAGGTACAAGCAAGTTCATGCATTGATTATAAAATACAATCATTTGCGTGCATCCTTGGAAACGTAGGCACCATTATCCGCACCAACTCTAGGGTCGATGTAAGTAAAAGGTAAGATGTCCGCCACTTACTCTAGTATTTTATAAAGAAAAGAAGACAACTACTTTTCCCATGAAATACTGCCTAAGTTGGCGCTATTTTCATGCTTAAAATAGGCGCCATCTTATAAAATTACTCTCCACGCGAAACAGTGCATGCTATTAAGAAACAGAGCAAAACCGCACTTACCTACTGTTGGCTTTAACATGCTAACAAATATATTTGATCTTTTACAACATTTTGAGGGAAACTGGCCTTGACAGTTAACAAAGTTGATGTAGGCTAAAATGTTCCCAGTGGTTCTTTAATAAAATTACTTAATCAAAGAGAGACCGTTCATGTTTAACCACTACAGGAATACACATCAGAGCAGTCAATAATTTTCCTGCAGTGTCTGGAGTCGGGTGGTAAATTGTCAACCTCCTCTTCACTTGGTATTAATGCATTTCCATCAGCAGTTAAATATGTGCCCAGTAAAGCCTTAAAAACCTCCAGGGACTCCATGGGAATGCCCACGATCCTGCTCTGGTAGTTTCCCAGATGCAGTTTCATTATTGCGCGTGCTGAACACCGTGAAAATGTTCCATCAGATCTCCGTTTGAGTCATGTCATATTGCATGGAGGGTTGTTTGGCTGTAACCCAGCGGCACATGGAGTTCCTGCTCATGGGTGCATCTTTAAAACTGGACAAAATCAAGTCGCAGGAACTGTGAATGATTCAACACATTGTAAAAGAAGGGAGAGCTTAGCATTTTGAATCAATATTAAAAAGTAAAGGATAGGGTGAGCAAGTGAAAGATACCATAGTCCTTCATTAGAACAACACGCTTTATAAAAGACTAGGATTACAGCAAAATGAGACTTTTCTCCTAAAAATATTTAACATGGTTTGTCGTTGGCCTCAAATTCTTTTGTAACAAACACATTGATCCTCGTCTTATCATCCGTGTAATTTCTTTCGTGTGGGTGGGATCGATGAATCACGGGTAGAGCAATTGTTTTAATTGCTTTATTGAACTAATTAAGATGTCGGAAATTGTTCAAGTAGAGACAAAAACAATAGACAGAAGGGATTCTCCAGCAGGCAGAGGAATGCTGCTTGAGATTTATGAACGACAAATCGAGCACAATAGGCAGGAGCCAAATACTTTGAACAGGGCACCAGTGGCTAAGACAACCAGTCAAGGAAACGGAGCTGGACATATTACTTGTGAATGAACTTTAAAGGAGCATGCAAAGTCAAGCGGCAGAAGTCCAAGTAGGTTATGTGTTGGTGGGCATTTAAGAGGGGAAGGAGAGAAGGACCAGGAAAGATGATGTTGCCTATTCAGTGAATGCCCTCACCGGGCAACCTACACAACGTTCCTGCAAAGTTGTGCAAGAGCCCTCCACCCGCGCTGCTGCCGGTGGGGGAAGATGCTGCAATATCGGGGTCTCAGTGGCGAGCAGCCTGCTCCTCGCCACTTAAAACGTGATGTCGCAGCACTTCCTCCTACCAGCAGGGGGCAGCCTCTCGCACAGCTCCGCGGGGAAGCTGAACATACAGGATTGTGTTTCGTGCCATCGTGCTCTGAGAGCAATTTCCAAAGCCTTTCCCACAGCAGAATGTGCTTTCATCATGCAAACGGACTCTTTGAATGGTGCTCACCCTCTGTGCTGGCAGAAGTGCTTGTGCCGTCCAACAGCATTTAGTGGAGGCATTCCAGGAAGGAACTGAAACACGAATACTCCTTATCTTCCTCCAAACCCACTTCCCATCTTCTTTCTCTCTTTTTCTGTGGGAAACATCTCATCCTTCCCGTTTCCTCATCAAGGTCGGCCCAAGCATTAGGCAAACTGGGCAGTTGCCTAGGGTAGCAATTTCTGAGGGGGGAGGGGGGGGCAAAGAGCAGGGCATTCAAAGCTACACAATAGATTCAGACAGGCAAGGAGGGCGTAAGGCTTAAGGGTTGCCTACGGGGCCAACACCTTGAATCAACTCTGTGGCCAGCTCTGCTCCTAATCCAAGGTTAGGTTGCCAGATGTTCCTAATTTTCAGAAATTGTCCCTTTCATGTGACCCAAGCTGGGCTGAAAGTCTAGACTGCTGCCTTCCTTGATGCAGCCAATGCAGGGCCTTAAACTGATCCCAGCTCCCAGCTCCTAATGCCAGGCTAAAAACAGTGTACCTGCCACGCCTGTGTATGCTCCCATCTCAGTCCCCACAAACTGAGTCTCCATGGGCCCAGAGAGATGAGTTCTGGTACCTTCTGCCCAACCCCTCTCTTCCCAACCCAACCTGCAGGAACGTAGAGCTAACAGTGTGGCATTTCTAATTCTCTCCCTTCTTGACCCAAGCAGGATCGATGGGTGTGGCAGCACCCCTCTGTGGGCCCCGCTCCTGGCAGCCAGACTGAGGAGGAATGAGAGACAGAAAAAGCAAGAGGTCCAATAGGAGCAGCTAAGTGGATGGTGGGGTTGGGGATGGAAGAGAGGCAGAGAGTGGGAGCTCTAGGGTTGGAGAGCAGACAGGGAAACTTTCCTGTGATATTGCCACTTGACAAATAATACTGATCCTCTGACACATCTCATTCACATAACTCAATTATGAGGACTCCCCTCCTCACCACCACCATCACAAGTGTCCCAGAGCTGCCTATCAAAAATCTGGTATCCTTAATGCAATGTGTGCTGTTGAGTCAATGCTGGCTCCTGGCAACCCAGCAGCCCCTGGGTTTTCTTGGCAAGGTGTGACCCAAAGTAGATTAGCGACCTTTCTTCCAGTGTATTGGAGGGTAAAGTGACTTACCCAAGTTCACAGGGAGTGCTAGCAGGAATCAACCCCTGGTCTCTTAGGCTGTAGGGCACTGTGCTAACTACTAGACTAGTCCTCCTCTAGCTTACTTCACCACTTGAGGTCACCTTTAGCTCTCTCACTCCTCTACAGCTATCTAACACATCGTTAAAACATGTTCAAGTCAATATTTACAGTGAACTCTGCATTTGGCAGGGGTTTTTTAATGTTGGCCACAGTGCCTAGATAAAATGGAAACATTCAGTGCCACTATCTGGATCTGAGCAGTTCTGAATTTAGGTATAACGCGGCCAACACCAGAGTTATCTGGAGAGTGATAGGTTTTGAAAAATGTTTGATAAGTGCTGGTCGGGTGGCCCAGTGGGAGTGCAGTATGGACAGCCAAGTCTGAACTGGAAAGACAGAGACGATGACGATAATTCCATAAACCATATGCACTTCAACAGGCTCCTCTAAAATTAGACCATGCCTAAAAGTACGCACGGCACAGACCAAGGTGTACGTGTACAATAGGCAGGCTCAGGCGTGCACATGAAAAGCCTGCGTTAACATTTGTGCCTGCATAATGTCTGCGCCTTCGGTGTAGACGCTACTTCTGCAGGATTTGTCTGGCACATGGGCGCCTGTGACTGCGAGTCTTTCTAAAATAGGCTGAAAGCAGGCATCTGCTTGCCCTATTAAACTAGACGCCTTGTTATAAAATTACCCCAGTGAGGTCCAAATTCAGCAGAGTGGTCATCACGTAGACAGACAGAAAAGTTATCCGGAAATCCTCAAGCGGATTTTCAACCAGTCTGTCTAAGTCAGATCGCTGACTATGTCATCCTAACTTTACATGGATAATTCATTTAGATAGTGGCTGAGTATTGTTGCTGCTGCTTAACAATTTGGCCCTTCCCTGGCCTCTTCTCAACTGAAACAGATGAGTGTTGGTGGTATATTGACTTATTTGCTCAAAATGCTTCCTTCTGCCAGTAGGAAATTTCAAAAATAAAGCACTCTTCTGGCTAGCACTCGATGCTGGTTGCGAAAGTGCTTTTGAATATTGAATAGAGTGATTTTAGAAGGCCCGTTCCATACAGGAATCTAGGACTGGTGCCAGCCTAACCACTAGGCAAACTAGGCAATCACCTAGGGCTGCAACTTCTGGGAGAGCAGCGAAGATCAGGGTACTTAAAGGTAAACAATAGATTCTGATAGCGGGGGGGGGGGGGGTCATAAGCTTAAGGTTTTTCTAGAGCGCCAAAAAACACTTCAACCAACTCTGGGGCCTGCCCTGTCTAGGATAATAATCAGATATAGTTTTGTAGAAAAATCAGATCAATGGCTATGAGGAGAAAACGCTGATCGAGGCCCTGAAACAGATCACCACACTTGCATCTAGAAGGTTTTGTATTTTATTTTCACAGTGGTGTACAAGCTCCTCCCATCTGCACATGTTAAATGATTGCCATCTGAAGACGGGACTTTCATGTGGTCTTGAAAACCCATGTACACAAACTCTCTGAATGCTTCTTAAGTTGGTCAATGCACCGGAGTATCGGGGAAAGAAAGAAAATAACAGAAAGTTAACATAAGGTGACTGAACAGGATGTTGGAGCCAAAGCTTTGATGTGGCCTGGTGGGGGAGATGAAATATCCTTGAAGAGAGGTGGACGCTGGAGGTCTCGTCTGCATCCTGTTGCATTCACCACAGCAAGATAACCTTGTCTCAGCCATCAGAAACCCACCACCTCCCATAATTTTGGACTGATAAAAATTCTCATCAAGACCAATGCTTCTGGGAAAGGACTGAACGCTCGGGACTCTCTTCAGTCTTTAGATATTTTTGTCATCGGTGCCTTTTCTCTGCCTCAGCGGCCCGTTTGCTAAGCTGGCTGGTATTTTGCAGGTAGCAGCGGTCATGTGCACACCTGTTGGGGGCATATACAGCGCTGCCCAAATGGAAGCTTACTGATTTGGACCCCAACATGCACCGATGGCATCACGGATGCAGGTACTGCCCCCCATGGAGGTGGCGTTAACTGCACCCATGCGACCTGCGTCATTGACAGTGAACTCCTGCGCTCAATGCCTGCGCTATCTGTGCTTTGCAGACATGCCTGTGCTTTGCCCCTACCCTGGCTATTTCCCTCCCCATCGCACGCTATGCAGATAGCATGGAATTAGCCCTGCGCTGTGTGTTTAACGCATGCGCTGTTAACGCGGATCATTAGTGCAGGCTCAAGCCTGTGTTTACAGATAGTGCAGCTTAGTAAACATTTCCCTTAGTGTCTCTTACGATAAAAGGTTATTAAGAGCAGTGGCCACTCATGGCCTTGGTGAGTTAGAGGGTAATAATGTTACAACAGGCCACCTCCATGTGAAGTATGCATAGGCTATTTTATAAAGACACATGGGCATCTAACATAAATTCAGCTGAAAAGCTGTTTGGGATCCTCTGCTCATGCTGCTGCCAGCAGGGGGAGGTGTTGCGACATTGTGTTTTGAGTCACTCCTCATAAGTAAAAGCACGATATCACGTTACCAAGGCTTTGGGGCAGGTGTAAATGATAGTGCATAAAGTACATGTGTAAATCATGACTCCACCCTTGCTCCAACCGAACCCTTTCCCTGAACACGCCTACTCTAAAGCCATACACAAGCATGCGCCTAATTGTACAGTGTGTACCTTTATGCGTGAGATAATTTTCTAAGAGGCCTTTTACGTGGAAAAACATCTCTATAAAATGATCTCCCAAGTCTCGGCAGTATAAGCCCCATCAGTAGCCTCTGGTGTTTACAGTAGGATGTTTTTTAAGTGCCATCAAGTCAATGTTGACTCCTGGCATCCCAGCAGCCCCTGAGTTTTCTTGGCAAGGTATAACCAGAAGTAGATTGCCAGGCCTGTTTTCCAAGGCAATGGAGAGTAAAGTGACTCGCTCAAGGTCACAAGTCTGCTACTCCTCCACTCCTTACAGTAGGATAAATGGTGATAATTAAAGAATAAGCTACCGAACACACTACCAAGACCCTTATCCACTCTCTAGTCACCTCCCATTTTGACTATTGCAATCTGCTCCTCTCTGGTGTACCCTGAATCATCTCTCTCCCCTGCAATCCATTCAAAACTCATCTGTGCGGCTAATCTTCCACCAGTGTCCCTATGCTCACCTAACCCGTCTTCTCAAGTAACTTCACTAACTCCCTATCCGTTTCCACATCCAGTTCAAACTTCTACTGACCTATAAGTGCACTAATTCTGCAGCTCCTCACTACGTTTTCTCTCTTATCGCTCCCCACATCCATCCTTGGGAACTCCGCTGTTCGGGCAGATCCCCTTTATCGTTGTCCTTCTCTGCAACTGCCAACTCTAAATTTCCTTCATTCCATCTCTGGCCCTGTTCAAATCCAGGCTGAAAGCTCAACTTTTCAAGGCTACTTTATAATCCCAATCTCCTTATTCTCCTGCGCACCATCTATACGTATCTGTACCGTTCCCCTGGGCCTAGACTCACCCTAGTCCCTGGTTTGTTGTGTTGTCTGTTGTGATTAGATTGTAAGATCTATGAGCAGGGACTGTCTCTTACATCTACATGTACAGCACTGTGCATATTTAGTAAGCTAGCTAAAAAAGGAGGGGGAACTAGGAATAAGATCCAAACTGGAAGGGATAGAAGAAGCAGGCCGAAGGATATTTTGAGAATCTAATTCGACACCAGCTCAATGGCACTCAACAACATCATCTAGTTCTTCTGCTTTAAGTAACTCAATAAAATCTATTAAGAGGTCTAATTTATCAAGGGAATTTCATATGGACCGAATGGGTGAAAATCATTAAGAAATCAGGTCTTCGGTTTATAATTAAACACTAAATGCTACAATGATCACTAGGTCCTAACATTAATCTTCCTCTAACATGGTTTCAGTGACACGACCTTTGCAAAGAGTCTTGGCTAAGAAAAGCCTGGGAAATTAGTCTAGCAGAAAGCGGAGACTGACATTTAAGATATACTGTATTACTTTTTCCTTGACTGAAATCCGCCTTGGATTTCAAAGAGAGGACCTGGGCAGTAGTTTTGGACTTTGGGACAGATGTTGCCACCAGTGAAGAGGAAGCTGAAGGGTTGCGACTCATTAAGGCCAAGCGTCCGTACCTCCATGTTAATCAGCCCACCTGAAAGTCTCAACACCTCCTGTGAGCAACCCCCAGACCTCTAAACTCTCCTGTAGGGGGTGGCATTCGTGAGCCCGCTTATGGTTTCTTTGGGTGTTGTTTTATTGTGACTACTACTCGTCATTTTTGTATACCATGTTCTCAGTTTGTACACCACATTGATATTTTATGTATTGCGGTAAATTGAGTGTCTAACGAACTAAACTAAATTAACCATTTAAAATGCGGACAAATAACTTCTACGCACATATACCCTACAAATTTATGTGTGTATAAGTGATTTTTGCACTTAAAAAAGTTCAGTCACACATACGATGCACGAATAAAGACCGAATAGGTTAAACCAACATGAAAAAAATGCCAGAATCGTGAAAAATGTATTTAAGACGAGCGCAAACCATGCTCTCTTTGGCCATGCGCACCCCTACTGTCCTGAACTCCATAATGCCCTCTTCCTGCCTGGATGCCCATGGCTGCATGTAATGTGAGAAGAGGCAAGGAGGATCGTCGATGCTGTGCATTCCAGAGCACTGCTGTATACTGTGAGGAAAGAGGGGAAGGAATTCTGGACAGGATGAGAATCGTTAACGCTGTGTATTCTTTACCGCAGAAGCATAATGTGAGAAAAAAAAAGAGGATGAGGAGGGATGAGTGTGGAAAAGATAAAGATCGTCAGTGCTGTTGTTTTTTTTTTTGTTTAATATAGTTTTATATTGCAGTTTTAAGTGACGCACCCTTATTAACAATAACCACAAAGTAAGCTAAGTTCAAAGCCATAAATTCTAGACCCAGGGGCACTGGGAGGAAAGAGTTCAGATTTCTCTTCAATCGTGGGCCTATGCTCTTTTTCTCCAGGGCACCTCTCCACCCCGCAAAATCCAAGTGACTGACTGCAAGTGGTAAGACTGAACACCAGCTAGTAGGATTTTCAGGATATACTTGAAATAAAATTGCGTGCAATGGAGGCAGTGTGTATAAATCTGTCTCATGCATATTCTTCGCAGATATTCTGAAAATCTGATTGGATGATGTTCGCTCAGGAAAGGTTTGAAAACCACTGATTTGGCATATGCTACGTATTTACCGCGTTTCCGCTCCAATCCAGATTTGTCTCCATGAATCTGATCAATTATTTCCACAACTTCCACAGAACAGTAGATCTGTCAGGTTTAGCTAAGGTTTATCAATAAAAACAGAATAATCAGATGAAGGGAGAATGTCAGAGGTACTCGGTCCTCCAAGCCAGTAAATGTCAGAAGGTGGATATAAGGCTCATTGGTTGCTAACATCTTAAGATCTGTAAATTTTCCTAAAACATAACATCAGTGAGGAGGGCGTGCAGGGTATGTACATCTTGTAACACTCATGCGCAGAGTGATGCGGGAGATCAAGGGATGATGCCCTCAATACCCCGGACCTGTGCTGAGATCCTTTTTTATTACTGCACATTCACGATGTGCATTCATTAGTGCGCGCGTAGTTGTTTTGTGCTCCTTAAAATTGTAGTGCTTGCAAAATTGATTTAATGTGCATTAACCTACGAATTAACATGTGTAAGGTTGATTTCCACATGATAACAAGTTCTGATATGCATTAAAACAATTTATGAAAACAAGTACCTGAAATGAATGAAAAAATGCCAAAAACTAGGAAAACATCAAGAAATACAAAAACAAATCAAAAATGTTTTGCCTGTGCATGCACCTCTCTACTGAAAATGAATCGGCAATAACTTAGTCGGAAGCTGGGAGCCTGGAAACAGCCCATCTTTGCTCTATTTTGGGGCAATGTCGCCAAATCGGTTAGTCTCGCCCATATCATGGCAGTCATGGACCTCATGCTAAGCCAGGGCAGGTGGAGTATGATCCCAGTCTCTCAAATTTACTGCTGACGCCCACTATAGTACTTGCATCATGCCAAAGAGGACTGCTAGGTAGGAAACTCCTTTAGGCATGATGCATATTATCTGCAGGTAGAGCAGCCACACAGCGAGGTTACTTACCTGTAAAGGGGGTTCTCCGTGGAGAGCAGGATAAGTCAGTCACATCTGGTGATGTCCTGCAGGCGGCGCCACAGACGGAAGTGCTCTCCAGAACTCAGAAAGATCTTTCTGAGCACATGACACCTCCCCGCCTGCCCCTCCGGGGAGGTGGGACCACCTACACGTGCTCAGAAAGGTCTTTCTGAGTTCTGGCGAGCACTTCCGTCTGTGGCTGACACATCCTGCTTGTCCATGGAGAAACATACACACAAAGCAAAGTTGCATATCTACAGTGTATGTAGAATGTTCAATTATGCATTTTTACAGGATTGTTGTGGAAGAGGTGGTGTTGCGATGATCATGACTGTTGGGTTTAATTATCAAATTCTGGAGGGCAGGCATACGGCTGAAAGTTTGCCTAAAGTGTCCAGTAGCCTTTCCCCAGCCTTGTCCTTTCTTACACAGGGACTTTTAGCAATGGAAGATGGCTGAAGGCAGGAATTCCAAGGACGTGGAATTACAGAACATCTCAACCTTCAGTGTCAGCTCTGGTCCAGACAGGGGTAAACACGCAACTCTTCTGTAACTGCTTGCAGAGGTCACATCATCACAGTCCGTGGCAGAAGAAAGAACGTCATGAAACAGGAGCTCGAAGAGAGCCTCTGGCACTGAATAAGGACCAGATGATATGATTACTTCCCTTTAATAAATCTGCCTGCTAACATTACATTGAGCTGCAAACCAGCTACACATGGCAATGCGGGAGAGATGTATGGCCAAGTTCAGAGACAAGCCTGATCTGAGGACATAAAATGTGTGCATAGGAGACTCTAGAAAATGGGACAGAGTTGGTTGGGGTAGCAGAGGTCTAAATGCAGGATGGCCATACACGAGAGGTACGGAGTTACCACTTTGAATCATTTGTACCTTATCTATTTATGTGTATTTAGCTCATGCCTTATGGTTTAACGTATTGTGGGTGTGTCCCCTGCCTCTGGAGAGCTTACAGCTGAAGCAACAGAGGGTTAAATGAGCTAACCAGGAGGAACAGGCGTGGAATTTGAACCCTGATGCTAGCCAGTGGCCTGCTCCTCTGCTCCACAGAGAAAATCCCATCGAGCTTTGTATTTATAGAGGCATGGAGGCGAGCATGTTAGTGAATCGCTCCTTTTCCTTGGGGCAGTCCTTTTCAGTAGTGCGTTTTAAGGCAGGATGGAAGCAAGATCACTTGGGGTAAAGGTAGGGATAGTGTTCGAAGAGGAGAAGTGGAGACACTACTTGGAATCACTTTTTCTGTTCACTGGAGAGATCCCTTTAACATATGGAGGGCTTGAGGTAGGAAAGCTTGGGGTAAGGATAAGATTAGCCTTGGGACAGCGTGGATAAGGCGTGATTAAAATATGACATATAAATGTGGAGTCACTGCTTGGATGCAAGAAGCAAACATTTTTCAGAGGAGTAAATGCTCTAGA
This sequence comes from Ichthyophis bannanicus, assembly GCA_033557465.1. Classification (NCBI taxonomy): domain Eukaryota; kingdom Metazoa; phylum Chordata; class Amphibia; order Gymnophiona; family Ichthyophiidae; genus Ichthyophis; species Ichthyophis bannanicus. The sequence goes on along the minus strand of CM066035.1, from coordinate 873,128,545 downwards.
ACACAAGGTCACCACAACTACTATTAATCATTTAAATAGCACTACAAGGCATACACAACACTGCACAGACACATATAAAAACGGACCCTGCTCAACAGCTTACAATCTAATCAAGACAGTACAATAGAGAGGAACAAGTGTACAATAGGGAAGGGTAAGGAGACAGAAGGAGAGCAAAGGATTCAAATCCAAAAGTGGCCTGAAAGAGGTGAGCCTTTAGCATGGACTTGAAAAGGGGGGGGGGGGGGGGGGATGAAACTTGATGTAAAGATACAGGTAGTTTGGTCCAGGCATAAGGAGCAGCTAAGGTGAAAGAATCAAAATCTGGAGTTGGCAGTGGAAGAAAGGGGCTTAGAGAGAAGTAAGCCAGAGGAAGAGCGGAGTTCACGAGGAGGGGTGTAGGGAGAAAGGAGAGAGGAGAGGTAGTGAGGAGCGGCAGGATGAATGCATTTATAGGTTAGAAGGATACGTTTGTATTGGAAATGGAAACAGAAGAGAAGCCAATGAAGTGATTTAAGAAGACGGGTTATATGAATATATTGGAACTGGCAGAGTTTAGATTGTAAGCTCTGATGAGCAGGGACCGTCTTTTACGTGTGTCTGTGGAGCGCTGTCTACATCTTGTAGTGCTATACAAATGTTCAGTAGTAATAGTAGTATAGTCTTGAACAGATTGAAGGGGAGCGAGGTGACACAGAGGGAGACCAGCAAGAAGGAGGTTGCAATAGTCGAGGAGAGAGGTGACTAAAGAGTGGATAAGTGTTTTAGTAGTGTGTTCAGAAAGGAAGGGGCGAATTTTGTTAATGTTATAGAGAAAGAAATGACAGGTTTTGTTATATGTATGGAGAAAGAGAGGGAGGAGTCAAAAATGACCCTCAGGTTGCAGGCTGAGGAAACAGGAAGAAGAAGGGTGTTATCAACAGAGATCGAGAAAGGAAGGGGGAGGGAGGTTAAGGAGAAAAATAAGAAGTTTGGTTTTGGCCATGATCAATTTCAAACAGCAGTGAGACATCCAGGCAGCGATATCAGATAGGCAGGCAGATATACGGGATTGAAGTGTAGGAGAAATATCAGGTGTAGATAGATTTTCGAGTCATCAGCATAAAAATGATACTGAAAACCATGGGAGGAGATGAGACCACCAACGGACTGTGTATAGATAGAGAAAAGGAGAGGATCCAGGACAGACCCCTGGGGTGCACCAACTGAGAGAGAGATGGCAGTAGAGGAGGAACCACCAGAACAAAAACTGAAAGAGAACCATGACAGAACAGAATTCCTAAATCCAAGTGAGGACAATATGTTGAGGAGAAGGTGGAGTTTAACAGTGTCAAAAAGCAGCAGAAAGGTTAAGAAGAATGAGGACTGATTAAAGGCCAGGAACAAGTCACTGGAGATGTTAGCAAGGGCTGTTTCAGTAGAATGTAAGAGACAAAAACCAGATTGAAATGGATCAAAGAGGGCTTGAGAGGAGAGAAATTGAAGGCAACGGCGGAGAACTGCACACTCAAGGATTTCGGAAATGAAGCAAAGGAGAGAGATGGGTTGATAGTTAAAAGGACAAGTAGAGTCAAGTGAAGGTTTCTTGAGGAGAGATGTGACCAGAGCATGCTTGAAAGCTGCAGGGAAGGATGCAGTGGAGAACGATAGGTTGAGAATGTGTGCGATGGAAGGGATGACAGTGGAGGACGATAGGTTGAGAATGTGTGTGATGGAAGGGATGCAGTGGAGAACGATAGGTTGAGAATGTGTGCGATGGAAGGGATGACAGTGGAGGACGATAGGTTGAGAATGTGTGCGATGGAAGGGATGACAGTGGAGGACGATAGGTTGAGAATGTGTGCGATGGAAGGGATGACAGTGGAGGACGATAGGTTGAGAATGTGTGTGATGGAAGGGATGCAGTGGAGAACGATAGGTTGAGAATGTGTGCGATGGAAGGGATGACAGTGGAGGACGATAGGTTGAGAATGTGTGCGATGGAAGGGATGACAGTGGAGGACGATAGGTTGAGAATGTGTGTGATGGAAGGGATGCAGTGGAGAACGATAGGTTGAGAATGTGTGCGACGGAAGGGATGACAGTGGAGGAGATGGAGTTAAGGAGATGAGTGGGAATAAGATCAAAGGAGCAGGTAGTACGTTTAGAGGAAGAAAAAAGATGAGAGTTCATCTTCAAAGATCTTAGAGAAGGAAGAAAGGGTAGCAGAGACTGAGGGGAAAAGTTGATATTGAAGAGGGGGGAAAAGGGGATGAAGTTGGTCTTGAGGGAAATTGGAGTGTAATCTTCTGGATTTTGTCATGGAAATAGTTGGATAGGGTTTGGGCAGGAAGAGAAGGAGGGGTCAGAGGCAGAGGTGCCTTGAGGAGAGAGCTGAGATTAGAGAAGAGATGACGGGGGTCAGAGTTAAGAGAGTTAGTTAGATGGACATAATAGTTTTGCTTGGCAAGTGCTATGGCAGATGGAAGAAAGCAAGCGTGAATTTGAAGTGAAGAAAGTCAAAAAGGGAGCAGGATTTGAGCCAAATGCTCTCAGCAGAGCGGGCACAGGAGCGAAGGTAACGAGTAGATGAAGACAGCCAGGGCTGAGGTATAGTGCATCACACAGGACGCAGGATAGGTGGAGCAAGAGTATCTAGAGCAGAGGAGAGAGCACAGAATGATGTTCCAAGGGGGTAGGCTTGGAAGCAATCTCAGAAAATAGTTCTTCATAAAAAGGGTCATAGCTGCATAGAGCAACCTCTCAATGGAGGCCAAATCAGTGCCAGCATTCCAAAAAGCTTGAGATATGAACAGAGGATCTCTAGTTGTGAAAAAGAGAGAAGACTAGAAATCAATGGAGGTCTACGGCATTGCACCAGGAATGAGAGTGGACAGATTGGATGGGCCCTACGGTCCTCACCTGCCTTCAGGTTCTATTGTATTCATATTCATTGGAGAGCTTCCTTGGAAGAACAGAGAGAAATAAAATGCAGCTGCTCCTTCTGTGGTAATTTTGGATGCAACACATTTCATTCATTTTTTCCTTTTCCCTTTTTAGTTGATGGGGTGTCGCAACCCTCCCCCCCCCCCCCATGTCCTAATTTAGAATTTATTTCATCCTTGAAGTAAAAAATACCTAGAAGGTACCAAATATCCAAAAATGAGGAGTTTGTAAGTGTTTTTATTCCCCCATCACTGCTCTTGTTTAGCTTTGGAGGATCCCATGTTTTTCGGTATGTTAAATACAAAAGCAATTAGTGAAAAGACGACTATTTCCAACTCCTATCAAATCCAACCCACTGACGGTAACAAATGTAGTACAGGCGCGGAGCCTTTCTCATACAAGCGCTTGCCTCTAAAACCCTGCTGGCCCTCCCTATCCCACCCTCTCTGATGCATACTTGTTGCATCAGAAGAGACAGGACAAGGAGGGCCAGCAGGAACAAAAGACATGCAATGCTTGTATCAGAAAGGTCCCAAGTCTGTACTACTTTGCTACTGGCAGGCTAGATTTGATGTGAGATGGTCTCCTGAGGCATTCCTGATTCACTCCTTCCCCGAATCCTTGTGGCCCTGACAAGTATGTGTCAGAAAGGGTGGGACAGGGAGGACCAGCAGGGTCTTAAAGGCACGTGCATGCATGTATCAGAAAGGCTCCGAGCTTGTGCCATCTTTGGTTAGAGGCGCCAGGCGACAGAAAAGAGGGCTAGATTGGGACATAAGTTCTTTTACATGGGTTGGGAGGTTGGACTATCAATGCACAACAAGGGGAATGAATTAAAATGGGAGGTTCTTGACATGGGGGTGGAGGGACTCCAAAGAGATGCTGGGAATGTGGGGGGAGACATTGGCTGACAGAGGGGTGGATGCTGGACATAGGGGGGCAGAAGGAAACAGAGGGGTGATGTTGTACTTTGGGGGGGGGGGGCATATGGAGACAAAGGGGTGATACTGGACATGGTGGGGGGGAGACATATGGAAAGAGAGATGCTAGATATGGGAAGGAAGGGACAAGGACAGTAGAGATAGGCTAGGGAGAGAAAGAAAGGAGATGCTAGACCTGGGGGAATAGAGAGCATGGGGGAGATGCAGACGAGAGGAAGAGAGAGAAGGGGAATAGGTTGGGCCGGGAGGGTAGGAGAAGACAAAGACACTGGGCAGGAAGGAGGAGAGAGGGGGGAAGAGACTGGATGGGAAAGAGAAAGGGACGAAGACATGGGATGAGACTGAAAGAGAGGGGAAAGATGTTGGGCTGAGAACATGGGGGGCGGGGGGAATGCAGGATGGGGGGAGAGTTAGTAAAGATGGGAATAAGAGGTTGGGGGGGGAGAGAAGTGACAGATGGCCTGCAGTCTCTGGAAGACAGAGTTAAGAGAAGATAGGATGCAAAATCCATACACTGGGACCAAGGCAGTAGGAAAATTAAAGCCAGATCACAAAAGTAAATAATTTATTTTCAGATAATACCTGGAATATATGAGTTTATGGATTTTATATATGCCGGCCGGTATTTCTGAAAGGCATTTACACAGTTTACAGCCCAGAATTTATTTATTTATTTATTTAACTGTATTTATATCCCGCTTTTCACCGGGTCAAAGCGGTGGGACATATAACAGGGGGGGGGGATCAATAGTGGGGGAGGGCCATCACCGGGGGCTCAACATTGATGATTTTGGGATGAACATAGAGACTGACAGGATAGCAGAGTTACTGGTCTGGAGTTCTTGAAGAGAAATAGGGGAGGGGGGGGTTCCTATTCAGAGATGTTCTTGGAATAGGACGGTTTTTAGCTGCTTTTTGAATGATGGGAGATCACCGTTGTTCCTGATGTGGTTTGGTAGAGAGTTCCAGAGGGATGGGGCATAGAGTTCAAAGGCTCTGTTGCAGGTCCGTTGTGTTGCCTTGGTTCTTTTGTGGGGGACGGCAATGAAGCTGTTGGAGGATTGTCTGGTTGTTCTGCTGTGGGTTGGGTGAGGCAGTAGGGTGCGGAGTGGGGTGCCTTGTGTTTGGTGGATGGTTTTGTGGGTGAGTAGAAGAGCTTTGTACTTGATTCTTGCTTCGATGGGGAGAATATGAAGGTCTCTCAGAATTGGGGTGATGTGGTCCCGTTTCTTTGCATTGTGAATTATTCCCGCCGTGGTGTTTAGGGTAGTTCGGAAGGGATTGGTTTGTGTGGCAGGTAGGCCATGGTAGATTATGTTGCAGTAGTCCAGATGAGGGAGTGTCAGAGCTTGCATTACTGTCCTGAAGTCTTGTGGTTCGAGGAGAGGTTGGAGACGTTGTACCGTTTTCGCCTTGTGGAATACAGTTCTAGTGGTCTTGTTGATTTGCTGCTTAAGGGTTAGGGCTTGGTCAATAATAATGCCGAGATATCTTATGTGTGGTTGTATTTGAATTTGTGTGGTTCCCATGGTGAGGTGAGTGGGTGGTTTGAAGTCTGGGTCTTTTGTCACTATAAGAGCTTCGGTCTTCTTTATGTTAATGGATAAGTTGTTCTCTTGTAGCCAGTTGGATACGTTGGTGAAGCAGGTTGATAGCTGGTCGTTTGTTGGGTCTGTGGTTGTAATTGGGGCGTAGAGCATTATGTCGTCGGAAGAAAAACGTGTAGATGCTTTAGTTGAGGATATTCAACAGCACCTACATGGTTAGTGCCATCGAATATCGCCATCGAAGTCCTCTACACCCCCTGATGTTATGCGGTTATCATTGGGGCATGTTGGGGCGTCCCAGGGTGGAGCGGAGGCAGGGAATGGCACAAACCACAGATCGCTAACTGGGCAGCAACCAATATCGCTGCTGCCCGGTTAGCTTCAGTGGTTCTGGCTTTTGCGGCGATCACTGGATATTCAACGCCATTGCCACAGCATTGAATGTCCAGTGTAGAGGTCGGCATGGAGGACTATGTGCTGACAAATCGCATAGCTCTTCAAAGATCTGGGCAACTCAATATCAGACCCGCCATCTTTATATTTTGCACAGTACAGGGGGAACTGCGTCAGTTTTATTTTTCTGGTGTTGCGCCGCACTCAGAGCCTGGCTTCTTAGGGTTTCAATTTAATTTTCGTCTATTTGTCTATGAGATGGTGCTGGACTGGGATAAGATGCTGGACCAGTGAGGAGGGGGGAGGAAAATTGGATAGTGGACCACCAGGCAAGAGGAAACAGGGAGGATGCTAGACATGATGGGGGATGGAATAAGTTGTATGGCAGGAAGATCCGTGATGTGGGGGTGGTATAGGGGAGGGAGGCAGAGGAGAATGTTGAACATGGGGGAGGGGGAACGAGGGAGACAGAGATGATGTTGGACATTGAAGGGAGGGAGATAGAGAGGAGATGCTTGACATTGGAGGGGGGGATTACAGGGGAGGTGAGAGAGAAGAGATGCTGGACATGGAGGATGCAACAACTGGTCAGACCGAGCATTAAGGGTAGGGCTACGGAGACAGAAAAGATACTGGTAAGGGGGGGGGGGTGAGAACTAGGGAGAAAGAAGAGATGCTGAACATCTCTTGGGGGATTAGGGAGGCAGAAAGGAGCTAATGAACATGAGGGAGAGAGAGAGAGACCCTGGATAGGGAAGGTGAGAGAGGAAAGAGGGAAGATGCTGGACACGGAGAGAGTTAGTAAATGACTGGGCAATAAGAGGCTTGGGAATCGGAGGGATGGATGAGAGAAAGTAATGGAAAGCTGTGGGTAAATGCAGTAAACAGAGGGAGATTGACAACTAAATGGCAAAAGGAGAAGGCAGAAAACTGAAAAGAAAGATTAGTTACAGATTGATGTAGGTGATGACGGTGAAGTCAGGAGAAGGAAGAAATGGCAAGTAGACAGGTGACCTTAGAAAAAAAGAGCTAAGAGAAGACAGAGAAAAGCAGAAACCAGAGTGAAATGATCATAAAAATAAAATGGCAGAAAACAAGGTAGAAAAACAGAATTTTATTTTCTATTTAATGACTGGAATAGAAGTATATGAGCTTTTGGAATATTCATCTGCCAGGACTGGTGATAGATATGGCTGGGGAACAACTCAGGGTAAAACTTTGGGAGGGGACCTCAAAGCCCACTAGGAAGCTGTGCTTTCTTCAGCTTCAGACATACACACACTGTCCTCAGTCACTTATCCCTCACATCTGTACACACACACACATGTACTGCTGCCAAACACTCAGCACCTGCACATAAACGCACACACACACATACGTGTACTGCTACCAAACATTCAGCACCTGCACATAAACACACACACACACACTGCCTCCCCAGATGTTCAGACCCTACACTCGGGGCCGGCGTTACGGGGTGGCAAACTGAGCAGTTGCCCTGGGTCCCCATGCCAAAGGGGACCTAAAGTCTGCCTCAGGCTGAAGGAGGCATAACTTGCAGATGTGCTTTGGGGAGCCCTCATCAGTTTCTGCCTGGGTCCCCTGCATGTGTAACGCCAGCCCTGCCCACACTGCAAATATTCAAGAAGCTGTGTTATAAGCCCATGTGTCGGGCATGATGAGTACATTGAATAGTTACTTTAAAAAGCATAGAATTATCTTCTTTTTTTTTTAGTGCCGTCAAGTCAGTGCTGACTCCTGGTGACCCAGCTGCCTCTGGGTTTTCTTGGCAATGTATCACCGGAAGTCGATTGCCAGCCTTTTCTTCCAAGGGAATGGAGAGTAAAGTGACCTGCCCAAGGTCACAAGGAGTGCCAGTGGGACTTGAACCCTTGATCTTCTGGGTACTAGGCAATTGCTCTAATAATTTTATTTGATTAGTATCTGGGGTCACATGAATTTTCCTCTGCTAAAATGAGGTCACACCAGAAAAAAGTTTGGGAAGCAGTGCTCTACTCCTCTCTGTATCCTCAACTCGCAACCTTGGAGTCATCTTTGACTCCTCCCTCCCCTTCTCCATATACATCCAACTGATAGCTAAAACCTGTCATTTCTTTCTATATAACATCAGCAAACTTTACCCCTTCCTTTCTGAACACACTACTAAGACACTTACCCACTGTTTAGTCACCTCTGAATCATCTGTCTCCTCTTCAATCTGTTCAAAATTCAGCTGTATAGCTAGTCTTCTGCCATTGTCAATATGCTCATATAAGCCCCTTTTCAAGACACTCCCTATCCATTTCCGTATCCAGTTCAAACGTCTTGCACTCATTCTGCTGCTCCTCGCTACCTTTCCTCCCCTGCACCCCTCCTCGGGAACTCCGCTTTTCTGGCAGATCTCTTCTATCTGTGCCCTTCTCTGCTACTGCCGACTCCACTCTTTCCACCTTGCTCCTTATGCCTGGAATAAGCTACCTGAGCCTGTACGTCAGGCTTCATCTCTGGCCCTTTTCAAATCCAAGCCAAAAACTCACCTCTTTGAGGCCACTTTTGGATCCTGATCTGCATTGCCTCCTGCTCTCCAAAGCTGTTCTACACGTCTACTACCTTTTTATGTAAATATTTTCTTAGATTATTCCTGCGTCTTCTCTCTTTTACCTTTATCCAGAGCTTCCTTTCCGCTTGAAAAGGCTTGACTCAAGGATGCTTAGAGCTTGGAGTTATTTAAATGTCTCTGTTATATCTCCCCTTTCCTGCCTCTGCTCATGGGGGTAGATCATGAAATCTGATCCCATATACTTCATGACAAAGACGAACCTTTTGGTAGCTTAGCTCTTGACCTACTCCATCCAGTTTATATTTTTTTGAAAGAGCAGTTTTCAAAATCATACATACTATTCCCAATGAGGTCTCATCAAAGACTTATACAGAAGCACTATCGCCTCCTTTTTCCTACTGGAAATACTCTCCCCATGCAGCCTCTCCAACCGCAGCCAACCTAAGAAGCAGAAGACGCAACCCGGAAATCTAGCCCAGGTCCCTTTCCTGAGCCAGGCAGTCAACCCAGGAGTTTGTTTTTAGCATAACAGAGGCAGCCTAATGGTTAGAACAGTGGGCTGTGAAGCAGGGAAGGTTCAGTTCCAATCCCTTTGCTGCTCCTTGTGACCTTGAGAAAATCACTTAACTCTCCATTGCTTCAGGTGCAAACTTAAATGACAAGTCCTCAAGGGGCAGGAAAATACCAACTATACCTGAATGTAACTTGCCTTGAACGTCTGAGAGAGGCAAGAACTAAATCCAAGTGCAACCGGGAGCATGCTGTGACAAAAGGTGCAACAGCCTTTTGTTCTAAAATAAATAAAGATCTGAGAACCATAAAGATAACTGACCTGGAAAAGAAAAGCCAAGAGGTCTTAACAGAATCAAGAGGCACCTCAACAACAAAGAATCCCGTTTTCTCTGGGACTAGTGTGGCTATAAGAAGTCTGTGCCCGGATGTTATGAGAAATCTGCCCAGCAATGCGGCATTAGCCTAGTGGTCAGTCTCTCCTGCAATTCCTAGTGACTTGCCATAGAGGGCGCCACATCCAGCAAGCGATCAGGCTCCTGCCAGGCCACTGCAGCTCTCACCCCTCCTCAGTGGTACATCAGAAAAACAATCCGTGGCCTCAGCAAAATCCAGGCCATTAATTATTCACCAAAGCTCTTGGTTTTCAGAATCCTTCTAAACTGCGATCCACTCACAAAAGGTACATTACTGAATCTGTTCTTCATCTCCTGTTACCACCAGGCTTCTAAAGCTTAAATATGAGCGGACAAAGGAAACAGTAACGCAGAGCTTCTAGGCACAAGAAAAGGGACTCTTGACACTTAATAATTGTATGTTTTACGGTATTCCTAACCTGTATTAAAAATTCATCTGTACAGGAAATGTTGGTCTACACACTGTTGAACTTCTTTCAAAGGTGGGAAAACAGAGGAGTCAAGGGAAAGTGCATTGAAGCACAAAAGGATGGAAAAGAAATGAAGCACAGTTGAGGACAGAGCCCATTACCTTCTGATATAAAGGCTGCAGGGCCACCAGGGAGCTGAGAGCACCTCCTACTGCTAGATGACAAGCTTCATTTTCTGTCATCAGCTGTAGTTGTTAACTCTCTCCACTAGAGGGAGATCATCATAGACTAAACCTTTTTTTTTTTTAGCATTTTTGAAGATATGGACAAGATGGAATGAATTACAATGATGTGTTATTACTTTATATTTAAAATATATATTTTAAAAAGTACAAAACCTAATCTTTTGGAGAAATTTTCAGTCCCCATGCATGCATGATCTTATACTCTTTTTTTTAACCCAGAAAATTCTTCCCGTTCCTTTGCATGTCAAGGTCAGGCAGAATCAAAGCTGGCATCTGGTGCATAAGCACTACCTGGATCCTATTTTTGACTGTCAAATTACCTTCGCCTGATCGTTAAAGTAACAATGCACAATCAGGGGCCATGCAAAAGGACTCTTCCAGGAACTCTGCATTCATTCATGCACCCTAAATCCAGCCACTAGGTGTCACTCTTAAGCAATGAGTACAACTCCCTCCCTCTCCAGCATCCCTCCCCCCAACACACAAGAAGTGGAGGATCAGTGTGGAGGGAGGGGGGTAGGGGGCTGGAGATTAAACCAGGGACCTTCTGTACAGCACTACTACTGATCTATCAGGCTGACTTAACCCACTCCTCTCTTTTAAAGAAAAATAGCCCAGGGTGCACAGTTTTCTTACAAGAAGAATGTTCTTTTTCATTAGATTTGTATAATGAATATTCATACGGGTTATGTTAGAATCCAGAGCATGTCATAAAGGTGCTGAAGTTCAACTCACTGAAATTGGTAGTAAAGCAGAAATGTGTATTTGAATGAATGGCCTCAGTGGAACTAAATTTTTTACAACAAATTATTTCATTCAGCATCCAGGAATTTATTCACTAAATGAAGTTGTTATAACTTTGCGAATTAGTTCAAAAGATTTTCATCATCCATAGGAATGAACTTTCATTTGTTAAAACTGATTGTTAGCACACACATTTTTCTTTTTGTAATCTGAAATTGGATTGATTTTCTTAAAAGGTGAGCTAATCTTCCTGTTTTGGCAATTGCCGTTACATCTTTGGTCAGGTGACAGGGCATTAACCCTCCTATCATACAAGTTGTCACCCTCTGCTAAAGGCTGAAAAGGACTGTCCTCATTTCATATCTCAGACCCTATGCTTGGATCCCAGCTGCAAAAAGGGCAAAAATAATCCCATGCCTAATTCGATCTGAGAAGAAAACCAGAGAGTTACTGCATGAACACGTATGCCAAAACTCACTGGCATGTCTTCCTCAGGTTGAAACTGGTTCCGTATTTCATTATCAATAATAGTGAAAGCAGCCAAGAGAAATATATTACTTTATGCCTAAAATCTCAATATGCACTGGCAATTAAGAAACGGGGCTCTGGAGAAGTACACTAAGTCCGGCATTCCATCCCGCAAATAGAGGGGTTGGACCTCCAACCTGCGCTTAGCCCCAGGACGTGATTCTGGTCCAAGAGCTCCCTGCACGTCCACAGCATTTGTACAGGGAGCACTGGATGGTGGGCGGGAAGGGGCAGAGCGGGGGCGGACAAGGCGCCAGGACATACAGAGGCCATTAAGGTCGGGCCTCTGTACGTGCTCTGCCAATGAGTTACAAGCCCAGCTTATTCCACCTTGATGGTGGGATAAATCCTGGGCATTGCACCATTCGTGGGATGCAGCCCCCTGCACCCCAGGCTGCCGCAGCAGGACAGCACCCGCCGCCCAATCCAGGGCTTGAGGACCCCTGCAGAGGATCACGTAATGGTGTGTTGAGGCCCACTCCAGAGCAGGTCATTCAGCAACGCCGGCTGGATGTGCTGGTGCCATGGCGACGGAATACCAGCCGGAGCATTGTGCGGGCTGGATGGGCAGGTCGCCAGACGGCTCCCATGATGGAATCGGGTGCGCACCGGGCCATCTAAATGCCTGATTCCACAACTGCCGGAATGTACAGCTCCCGCAGTTGCGGAATCGAGTACAAGTCGGGCCCGTCCATGTTTTGGGCATCCGGATGACCCAGCCGTGCACCGTTCAGAATTAGCCTCCATGGGGGTCGTTTTATAAAGGATTTTCTGCATGTAAAGCATGTTTGATGCATGGAAAATTGCGCACTTGAATACATGCATTTCTGCATGCACACCAACAAGATAATGTATAATTATACTCATTCCTAGGGGCATAGTTTGGGCATAATGAGGATGAAATTGCTAATGCATGTGCTGGTTTATAGAATATGCATCTTCAGCTATGGAAAACACACACGCAAATTTGCACCTGTTTGAGCTGCACTGTGAGAATACATTCCTGCGGGGTTGCATCAGGTGGGATTGGAAAGTAATGCATTCATTTATATTTCCGAATCCATGCATGTCATTTGCTTTAGAAATTTCAGCCACACAGAAAAAAAGTGCAGACATCCAGGGGTAGTTTGCCCCCACTGAGGTTTGCAAGAGAAAGGGTACGCATGCTTTTCCTTTCACACTAAGACGCAAGGTTTCTATGGGCAAACTTTACACTGAGGCAAATGGTTTAAAAATTGCTCTCAGACACCATAAAGCTCTTCTACATCTCTCTCTTTGCTTTTGGGCCTGATTCGCTGACTTCTCTCTCATGTTGAATCTAGGTGGAAACTTTTTGTGAATAAGAATCTTAGGGCCTGATATTCAAAAGAGTTTAAGCAGTTAGCAGAATCCTCTACAATCTACAATCTGTACCTGAAGCAACGGAGGGTTAAGTGGCTTTCCCAAGGCCTGAGGTTGCTGTCCTCCAGTGGGATTGGAACCCCCAGCCTGAGGCAACTTGCCCCGATCACTAGGCCACAATAGTCCATCCAACATTCACCCCCAAGCTACACTCTTCTGATCTCAAAGCTTACTCGGTCCTGAGCTAACTTCCCAAAGGAGTCCACTTCTGAAATATCTGCATTGTCCTATCATGGCTAAGCCACAGCAAAGCCAGATACTGGAGCATATAGCGCACACGCTGGTTGAACAGTTTACAACACACCGATGAAAATTGTTTGCACTTGATTAGAATAACCTTGAAGTAACAAGACTCTCTTGTTCTGGTAAGCCAAATCCTTCTTCTGCTTATAGAAACTGAAGAACGCCGCTTTTGAGTGTAATTCAAAACTTTTAGTGATGACAACTGTGGGCTAATGCTCATCGGGCCTTTCATAGCTTAGCTGATGTGCTCTCTCAGCTTAGGGTGCACCCAGTTGCTCCCCCAATGGAAAGGCTTTGAATACCCAAAGCTCCAAAGTCTCTCTATAAATCCAGTAGGGGACATCCTACTACCATTATTTAGCACTTATATAGCGCCACGCACGCAGCGCTGACAGTCCCTGCTCGTCAGAGTCTTGCTCATCAGAGCTTACAATCTAGTCGCAACAATACAGGCATAAGTCAAATCGGTGCAAAGCCCACATCCAGGATGGAACTTGCAGAAGAACACCAAGACATCTATTTCAGGAACATACATGTCCTAAATGTGGATGTGCATGCAGGCGGCCACATAGACATCCCCATTAGGAGCACTTGGGTCAGGGATGTCCATTTCAGGTAAGCTAGCATAATGGGACGTCCAGCAGCCTAGCAAACTGAAAACATGAGCCCCATTCCCCATCCGTGTTCATTGACATATTGTAAACTACAGAGGGTATAGCTGTAGCTCCTTCTCCACAGCCTCCAGACAAAATGAGCCTGACCAAATGAGCATTTTTCAGATGCCTGTTCATGCCTGGAGCAAGTTTAACCTAAGATGTGACTTAGGACATCCACGGCGTTTCTGAGATCAGATGGGGATATCCAGGTTCTTAGGAATTCCCTAGACATCCACCACCATGCCCCTGTTCAGACTCTGGAGATGTCTCTGTGCTTTGGATATCTCTGTGCTCATTTTCTGATGTCCAAGACATGAACAGGGCTTCCAAAATAACCCCCATTAAGTGCAAATTGTTGTGTCTAGACCTATTTCAAGGTCAGCCAACTTGTCCTCACACTCTGCCAGGGCCTTGCATAACTTGGTAACATCCTGTACTACACTCCATGTTTCATCCTTCACTTCTGATATACGCTGCTCAACTCGGTGATTCTATGGTCCAGATCACTGATTGCACGAGTGATATTGTCTAGCTGGCCAAATAGTTTTTCAAATTGCCATCAAGTGCTTTGACCACTGCTTCAGTTAGCTCCAGGACCGAGGCCTACTCATGGACATCGAGGGCCCATTATCCAAGCCAGCTGCCATCTTGTAGGCCTGAGTTTCTCCTCTTTTTTCACAGGCTTAAATGTCATTTTAGTGCTTTCTTTAGTGACAAAGCCATCCACTGAGATGTGATATCTAGGGATATGCATAAATATCAGGGAAATTCACTCCAAAGATAAGGATGGAGGACGATTTGGAAAGTGACTCTCAGGCTTGAAGAGAAACATGTTTGTCTTCACTCAACGCATAATGTGACCCAATGTATTATTTTTAAAAAGTGTTCTTTTTGGTCAGCTCTTTACAAGAGGGATTAAAGGAGTTGTCCTCTTTAATCCCCCATTGCTTATTTCCCCCTCCTAATTAAAAATAAACATTTATACATATAGATATTCAAAATACCAACTTCCATGTGTACTTACACATATAAGATGCTGAGTTGTCACCACTGATTTGTAGAATGGCTCTTTCAGCTCTACATGTTGGCAAACACTCGTGCAGTCCTGCACATATATATTTTACAAACGGCTCCATATGTGGCAGAGCCTTTTCCAAAATATTGGTGGAACTGGGAATGCCCTGACCTCAACATCTCATCTCCACTATTATCTACAATTTGCCTTCACGTCTACTAAATGCTTTCGAAAGTCTTACAGTAAACCAAAGTTCCTTCATAATGGGCCCTAAAATTACAAAACATTGAATAAAGACCTTCTATGATAAATTTTAAATATCTTCAAAACTTTAGCGTTATCCAAAAACTTAAAATTGTCAAATACAGTAGCAGCCATGGACCTTCATGTACAAGCTTAAGGCATATATTCTTAAGAACATAAGGATTACTACACTGGTCAGACCAAAGGTCCATCAAGCCCAATGTTTCCAACAGAGGCCACTCTAGGTCACAAGTATCTGGCACAATCCCAAAAAGTAAATAGTTTCCAAGCTACCTACCCCCAAGGATAAGCAGTGGTTTTCCCAGGTCTACCAAAATAATAGTCTATGGACTTTTCCTCCAGGACTTAGTCTAAACTATTTTTAAACCCAGCTTTGCTAACTGCTTTTACTATATCATCCAGTAACAAGTGAGTGTAAGAAATATTTCCTCTTATTTGTTTTAAATGTACTACTTTGTAACTTCATGAATTGTCCCTTAGTCTTTATACTTTATATGGAGTGGAGGAGTGGCCTAGTGGTTGGGGCAAGGTACTTCAGGCTGGAAGGTCGGGGGTTCAAGTCCCACTAGAGGACAGCAACCTTGGGCTGGGAGGACTGGGGTTTCTAGTCCCACAGGTGCTTCTTGTGGTCTTGGGCAAGCCACTTAACCCTCCATAGCCCATGTTCCCTGTAAAATAGTTCTCTGTGTGCTGTGCTTTCCTGTCTAATCAATGTGTTTATACCTCAAATATTTCCTGTCATGATTTGACAATTTCCAATCTGTAATCAAAAACTGCTGCTGATCGCTGGAAGTAGCGGTATACAAATGTATACTAAATAAATAAATACTTTTTAAATGAGTAAAGAATCAATTTGTGTTTACCTGTTCCACGGTA
The DNA here is from genome assembly GCA_033557465.1 of Ichthyophis bannanicus. Lineage (NCBI taxonomy): Eukaryota > Metazoa > Chordata > Amphibia > Gymnophiona > Ichthyophiidae > Ichthyophis > Ichthyophis bannanicus. The sequence continues at coordinate 873,112,871 of CM066035.1, read as the reverse complement.
CTCAAGCTTACATAAACCTCAATCATATCTCCCCTCAGCCATCTCTTCTCCAAGCTGAAGAGCCCTAACTTCCCTAACCTTTCCTCATAGGAGAGTTCTTCCATCCCCTTTGTCATTTCAGTTGCCCTTCCATCTACCTTTATTAATTCTGCTATATCTTTACAGAGATGAGATGACCAGAATTGCACGCAATACTCAAGGTGCAGTTTTTTAGAGACGTTATGATATTCTGTGATTTATTTTCCATTGCTTTCCTAATAATTCCCTACAGTCTGTTGCTTTTTGACTGCTGTCACACACTGAGCAAATTTCACGCCTATTTCCCTTTCCTGGGTTGTGGCTCCTAATGTGGAACTTAGCATCATGGAACTATAATTGGGGTTATTCTTCCCTACATGCATCACTTTGCACTTGTTGAGATTAAATTGTATCCGCTATTTGGATAACTAGTCTTCCAGACTCAAAAGGTCATTACATGAGAACATACATAAGATATTCCATACTGGGTCAGACCAAGGGTCCATCAAGCTCTGTATCCTTTCCAATAGCGGCCAATCCAGGTCACAAGAACCTGTCAGGTTCCAAAAAAGGTGCACAGATTCCATGCTTCTTATGTTAGGGGTAAGCAATGCATTGCAGGTCCTCTTTAATAATGGTTTATAGACTTTTCCTCCAGGAATGTCCAGCTATGCAAATACAATGTATGCTTTTTAGCCGATGCTGGCTCCTGAGAGCCTAGCAGCTCCTGGGTTTTCTTGGCAAGGTATGACCAGAAGCAGATTGCCAGGCCTTTCTTCTGAGGCAACAGAGGGCTAAGTGACTTGCCCAAGGCCACAAGGCGCGCTAGTGAGAATTGAACACTGGTCTCATGCCTACTAAGCCAGTACCTTAACCATTAGGGTTCTCTTCCACTCTGAAATCCAGCTATACTATATCCTCTGGTAATGAATTCCAGACTTTGATTATGCCTTGAGAGAAAAAATATTTTCTCTGATTAGTCTTAAATGTGCTACATTGTAGCTTCAATGCATGTCCCCTAGTCTTTCTACTTTTTAAAGGCATAAAAACTGATCTACATTTACCCGTTCCACTCCACTCATTATTTTATAGACCTCTATCATATCTCCCCTCAGCTGTCTTTTTTCCAAGTTGAAGAGCCATTTAAGCCTTTCCTCATAGGGGTATCCTTCCATCCTCTTTACCATTTTGGTGGCTCTCCTCTGTACCTTTTCTAATAATGCCATATCCTCCCATGATTTCTCATAATTTGCACACGATTTAACAACTTTGAATAATTTTGTGTTATGCACAAATTTGATCATTTCTCTCATCAGTTCCATGTCCAGATCATTTATAAATATGTTAAAACGCTTTGGTCCCAGTACAGATCCCTGTGGGATTCCATTGTTAACCTTTCTCCACTGAGAACGCTGGCCATTTAACTCACTCTCTGTTTTCTGCCTTCTAGTTCTCCTCCATAACAGAAACATTGCCTCCTATCCCACAGCTTTTTAATTTCCCCGGGAGTCTCTCAAGAGGGACTTTGTCAAATACTTCCTGAAAATCCAAATACACGCTTTATCCATTTTATTCATGCTTTCAAAAAATGTAGCAGATTGGTGAGGTAAGACTTTCCTTGGCTAAATCCATGTTGACTCTTTCCCATTGAACCATGTCTATGTGTTCGGTAATTTTGCTCTTCATAATAGTTTCTACCGTTTTGCCTGTCGCTGACATCAGCCTCGCTGATCTGTAGTTTTTTGGATCACCCCTGAAACCCTTTTTAAAAACTGGCTTTACGATGGCCACCCTCCAATCTTCAGGAACAGTAGACAATTTTAATGACGGGTTACAGATTACTAATAGTAGATCTGCTGTTTCGTTTTTTAGTTCTTTCAGTACTCTGGGGTGTAGACCATCCACTCCAGATGATTTGCTACTCTGTCATTTGTTTTGGTCTATTGTATCTTCCTGATGCACTGAATTTTGTTTCAGTTCCTACAAATCTTCACCATTAAATACCATACATCTTATTAAAAACTGGAGAGCTCTTTTTTTTTCTTTTTGAAAGGCTATCAAAATATCAGCATTCCACCATTTATTTTCCTTGCAAAACCAAGGACAAACGATATCTGATCAAACTATCTCTGGTCAACAACAATCTTTGTATGGACCATACTATTGTGTTTCAGAGTAGTATACATTATCTTCTGCATCAGGGCAATAGTACTGTGATCAAAATCATATCGACAAAATGTTCTCATATCCTTTAGAATTAAACAGTCACTTATCTCTCTTACAAATGTACCTCCATTCAAAATTTCAAAGGCAGCAACCACAAGGATATTCTGCTCAATATTACCCTTCATCTGCCTTAGTTGCTTCTTTTATTAAACGCTGTGAAAGGATACCTGAAGCCTCCTACTTAAATGGCCGCAGCATTTTTCATAAGAACATAAGATATGCCATACTGGGTCAGACCAAGGTCCATCAAGCCCAGTATCCTGTTTCCAACAGTGGCCAATCTAGGTCATACGTACCTAGCAGTTTCCCCAAAAGACACAGGTTCTGCAATGCTTGTACTAGGTCAAGCATTGATATCCTGGGTCCCTTCTTAATAATGGTTTATGGACCTTTCTTCCAGGAACTTGTCCAAACCTTTTTTAAACCCAGCTACACTAACAGCCTTTACTACATCCTCCGGTAACAAATTCCAGAGTTTGATTACACGTTGAGTGAAAAAATATTTTCTTTTATTAGTCTTAAATAGTTTACCCTGTAGCTTCATTGCATGTCCCCTAGTCTTTCTATATTCTGATAACGTAAACAATCGATCTACGTTTATCCGTTCCACTCCATTCATTAATTTATAGACTTCTATCATATCTCCCCTCAGCCGTCTCTTTTCCAGGTTAAACAGCCCTAACCTTTTTAGCCTTTCTTCATAGGGGTATCCTTCCATCCCCTTTACCATTTTGGTGGCTCTTCTCTGAACCTTTTCTAATATCACTATATCCTTTTTAAGATACGGTGACCAGATCATTCAGGGATCATTCATCAGCAGACTACACCCCCTTCATTCTCCAATCAAATCACTGTATAGGGTGGTCCACTGCCATAGGGGAAAAAATAAAAGTAGGAATTTCTTTGCTCCCTGGCCTGCTTCTGGTTCCATTTATGTAGAAAACAGTGTGTGCAAAGTTTGAAGCCAATCAAATAATATTTAGGGGTGGCTCAAGGTCCCTATCTATCAGGCCCCTGGATCCCCCCAGGGTTCGTCAGACCACTGGGTATTATCCGCTCATAGACGGGGGTATCATGCTTGCCAAGCACTCAATGTGGTCCAGATGCTAGTAAGGACTTTGACGATGTGGGGAACATCTTACGGTGTTGCGAGACAACACCCAGAAGGAACTGGAGTTGCTCTTCTTTTGTGGTGTGTCTGCCGTTGAACTCCTCAATGAGTTTGACCCCTCGCTCAGCCACATCGTTGATCACTGGAAGATTTTTTACTTTCTTCAGACCGTCTTTGAATGATGCATTCTCTTCCCAGTCTTCTGGGTCTGCATTAAGAAAATCACTGTTGTTGTCGAGGTGTTTCAGGAAACAGATTGACTTGCGAGTTGCAAAAGATTCAAGTGGTGGAATCATGGAACTTTTCAATTTGACCCGCTTTGGGGGATCTTCGTCTTTGTCATCATCCTCATCGCTTTCATCTGATTCTGCCGGGATCATGGCCGACACTATGGCCCGCTTTGTCGGTGCTGAAACAGCTTCATCGAACAGTGACAGTGCCACAAACTCCTCTGACACATACCACAGATGCTGTTGCAGTTTGTCTCTGGCCGCTCTTCCAACACGGTCATTGTGGTAAGAATGTAGTTTCTTCAGCACCTCCAAATCTGTTTGAGGAGCAACTGCGGCATCAGGGGCAGAAAACCAGGCTTTCACATGAATCAGGATGGAGAAAATGCTCACATCACGAACACAGGACTCCTCCCGTTGGGTAAGATCTTTGAGTTGTCCTCGGAACATCCAAATCTTGAGACAGTACAAGACTTTTGCCATCCATCTGGCATGATGGAAAGCTCCGGGTTTCTTGAAATTGAAACTAGGAAGATTCCCTCAAAGGCAGACAATCGTTAACTCCAAGAATTCCAGGTAATCATCTCGGTGATTGCCCTGTGCCAACTTGGATTCCGCAAACTTCATGATGCGATCCCTGTCAGATTGCAGCACCTCCAAGTCTTTTCCAGTTTGATAGTTGGACTTGTCAAGGGAGCCCCAATTCTTTTGGAACCGGCAAAAGAGTTGGACATTGGGACCCGATGAAGCTCCAGAGCATGTAGAGAATACTGCACCAAGAATTATTTCGTAAATGTGATGGCGGCATGCCAAATGAAGGACTGTGCGACGGAGTCTCTGTTCTAGAAGAATGCACGCTCCTGATCGACGTCCCGTGTTCGATGCAGTTGTATCAAAGCAGAAGCCTGCAACCTTTTCATCCAAACACCATTCCTGTAACAGTTCATAAACTGCTGCAGCTTGATTCTCGCCCGTTCCTGATGTCAGTTTTGGTACACCAAGAAGTTGTGTTTCTCCAGTTGAGACAGCCGTTATCAAAACTGGAAGGCAGTCAACGGATGTGGTTGAACAGAGGAGAGATGGCAATAACTTGCTATCCCAATGCATGTTTTGCCTTCGGCTTTGAATGCGTTGTGCAGGTCCGTCCATTGTTGCTGACGGTGCTTTTCTCTATGGCGCTTGACGCTGGAGCGGCTGATATTGAGCTCCCCAGGATAATGTCCCAGACTTCTGGCGGTTTTAGCTACCACAAACAGAGCATTGCGATCCGTTGTCCCTGTCCGATCCAGGGCTGCTGTAAGCTCTGGGGTCCAGACATTGTTAGGTCGATACTGCTTCGTTTGTGGAGTTGCTTTCTTCTGTCCGTTATCTGAATCTGTCGATGAGTCTTCACCTGACTCTGCTGAGGAAGAAGATCCTTCCAGCTGAACTTGGCTTGTAGTTGCCTCGACTTCGGCAACATGTTTTTGTCTGCGCCTTTTCAGTTCTTCTTCTCGCTGTTGCGATCTTGCTTCCGTGTTGGCCAGTTTCTTGTCCATCACGCACATTGAGCCGCGGCGCCCTGGTTCTCATTGCGCTATTAAGAATTCTTTGTCTTCTTGAATATGAATTAAAGACATTGCATTGGCATGCGCCACATCAGATAGGTTTTTCATTGCAACCTGGAATTCTTTTTCATTTGCCTCTTGTTTCCCTCCTCTCCCTTTGTTTTTCTTCAAAGGTTTCCACTGATTGAACAATTTCTTTACTTTTTCTTGAATTTTGTCATTTCTTTGAACAGGAAGCCTGGCCTTTTCCCAGTAAGCTTCTACTTCACTTGTTACAATAGATGCACTTTCACTAACGCCTTTGTTTAATGTCATATGGTGATGTAAAAATACACTTAACACTTGCTCCTTGCTGGGGAGCTTGGCCCCCAGAATTGTGGTGGACATTTCTTCAATGAGATAAAAAACCACGTTTTTTCGCCATCTGAAAAGAATAAAGATACAAAGATAATAGTACAATGTCTTTGCCACCTCTCAGAGACGAGATTAGTTCAAATATGACGCAATCAAATGTAATCAGCGTGGAACTGAGTGGATGATACAAGATGATGCAACATTTCGTCATCTGCTCCCAGGGGGAAATCTCAAGACTTGTTGAGCCACCCCTAAATATTATTTGATTGGCTTCAAACTTTGTACACAGTGTTTTCTACCTAAATGGAACCAGAATCAGGCCAAGGAGCAAAGGAATTCAGGAATTCATTTTTATGGACCACCCTACAGTGTATACCAATCGATTTGATTATTCCCTCCTCCTGGTTGTACCTCTCTCAATGATCCAGAATTGTTCCAAATAATTCAGAGGTTGTAGGTGATCTCCCCCTTTCCAATCTTTTGGGACTCTATCAATAATACGCCACCTTAGGTCTGAAAAAACATGTGCCTTTCGTTCACAATGATCCACCATGGGAGCCCCCACATTTTTACAGTTCATTCTTGAGCGGAGTTCACGCAAGTGTCGGATCATTGTTCTACTTGTCCATCCGACATAAATCAACCAGCAGAGACATTCTATAATATATACTACAAAAGATGTCAAACAATGTGTCAATATACGAGAGTTGATGGTCTTATTTGAGGGGTATGCAGTCCAGCTATGTCCTGCAATAATGAGTTGCAAATTCACATTGATTGCAAGGATAATATCCCAAAGATGTCCCCCCTTCCTCTGCTTGATGTTTCCATATAACAGATTTACAAACATAATTTGCAATGTTTTTGCCCCTTTGATAAGCTGCCACTGGTTTCTCTGCAAAACAAGCATGTAATTGCAATATAGACCAGTGTTTATAAATCAATGAAGTTGTAGTAGATGCCCGTGTTGAAAAAGGAAGAACACAAACCAAAATGGTTGTTTGTTCCACCTGTGTTGATCCAACCAAAAGCAGATCCCATTGTGCATATAAACCCCTAAGGTAGGCTTGTCTGATTGTTTGTTTGGGGTGTCCCCTTTGCACATACCGGTGCGCTAATAGCGTAGCCTGTCGTTTGTATTCTGTGGTATCAAAGCCAATTCTATAAAGACGAAGAAACTGACTAATCGGTAGCCCCACTTTTAATTTGTATGCATGATGACGTGTAAAGTATAATAAATTATTCTTCACCACCTCATCATAAGATAAAACGTGAGTTTGTCTGAAGCTTATGTGGGATACATTGAGTATCAGGATTATTGTATATCATTGGCAGATATCAAAGCATATAACGCAGGACCTGACTGTAAAAAAATCCCTCTGCTGCAGCACTGCTAGAGAACTTGACCCCCTGTAATGAAGCCCCCCCACACTTGATCCCTTTCACCATGAGGTCCCCCAGATCCAATTCCTCCACCTCCTCCCCAAGCCCCAGGACTAGCCAATGGAAACCTCACTAGAACTTCCTCCCAAAGGACCTCCCCCTCCCCACAAAGACCCTAAGCACGAGCCCTACCTCTCCCTCCCTCCCCAGGACATTTTAGAAGTGGTCAGTGCCAGGGGAAGAAGCATAGGGGGACTGCTCCTGGTTCTGTCTACTCAGATCACCAGTCCCCCAGGTTCCTTTATGGCAGAGGGGGCTTTTAAGCTGGAGGGGGGGATGTTACACCATAGAAGTTCTACTTTGTGGGGAGTGTGCTGTCCCGAAGGGGAAAGGGGAATCAGACCGGGCACCCTTCTGTGGGAGGGAGGAGAGGGTCAGATCCAAGAAAGCTTCACTACAGGGGGGATCAGAACCAGATAGGGCTTCACTGCAGGGTGGAGATCAGATCCAGGGTTGTCAAAACACTGAGGAGAGGGAGTTACCTTCATTTGGGCAATGGCTGCACTACCAGCTGCATTTAAAGCCGCCTCTGAAGTGACATTAAGTGCAGCCATGCTATCCGCAGCTGCAACAGCTAGCATGCGGTGGTGCCCCATGCACTAGCTGCCACCAGACCATTCTCCAGCCTCATCCCAACCTATCATGCTCAGAGCAGCTAGCGCAGGATTTTTACCTGCTGACTGCTCTTAGCATGCGGAAAACATTACTACAGGCCATTAGCATGAGCTAAAACCTGCAGTAACCATTACCACATTTAGTAAAAGGGACTCAGTCTCTCTACCCTGATCTTATCCTCCCCTTTAACTCTGTGGTCATCTCTGTGGCCAAGCGACTCCCTCACAGCCTGCCTGCTTTGAATATACGTGTAAAAGATTTTATTATGAGTTTTGGCCTCTACAACAAACTTCTTTTCAAATTCTATTTATGCCTTCCTTATCAATGCTTTGTATCTAACTTACCAGTACTTACGTTGTTTCTTATTTTCTTCATTTGAATCCTTTCTCCGTGTTCTCAAAGAAGTTCTTTGGCTGTAATTGCCTCTTTCATCTTACCTTTTAACTATGCCGGTTGCTATTTGTCCTTCCTGCTGCCTTTTTTAATATGTGGAATATTTCTTTCCTGGGCTTCTAAAATGGTATTTTTATTTTAACAAAGCCCATGCAAAATGTAAACTCTTAACCTCTACAGCTGCTCTTTTTAGCTTTTTTATTGTTTTTATTTATTTATTTAGTATACATTTGTATACCGCTACTTCCAGCGATCAGTAGCGGTTTTTTGATTACAGATTGGAAATTGTCAAATCATGACAGGAAATTTTTGAGGTATAAACACATTGATTAGACAGGAAAGCACAGCACACAGAGAACTATTTTACAGGGAACATGGGCTATGGAGGGTTAAGTGGCTTGCCCAAGACCACAAGGAGCACCTGTGGGACTAGAAACCCCAGTCCTTCCGGCCCAAGGTTGCTGTCCTCTAGTGGGATTTGAACCCCCGACCTTCCAGCCCGAAGTACCTTGCCCCAACCACTAGGCCACCTCCACTTCCTCATTTATCTTAATGTCCTTTGAAAGTTAAATGCTAATGCAGTAGATTCCCATGGAGCCCCATTCAGCAAGGGGCATGTCTGGACCGTCTGGATGGTCCCAAGCAGGATGAGCCCGTTAGGACCCGATTCTGCACCATGGGAGCAAGACGCTCCCGCGGGTGCAGGATTGGACCCAGAGATAGCCCAGTGTGCCAGTGCAATCGGCCGAGGGACATCCTCACCACCTCCCAGCTAGCCCACTGCATTGCTGTCCCCCTTTATGCTGATGCCCAATTCCAGATGGGGTCAGTTAGGGCCTGGATTGGGCAGCAGGGACTCCCCATGCCTGCCGCTGATGCTGCCGGGGGTCTGACTGGGTGATCTGGGGGGCAGCCAGTGCTTATTCCACTTCCAAGAAGGAATCATCTGGCCATCCCCCTGGTGCCCCCAGGACATTCAGGGCCATGACTGGAATCAGCCCTCTACATCCAGGTGTCAGTCCCACCCATGCTCCTCCCACTCTCTGCCCCCCTGCTGCCCCATCCCCTGCAGCACGCACAGCAGCTCTGTGCATGCGGGAGGGATGGGAGACAGAATATGGAGAAGGCGGATAGCAGGGCTGCATGTCCCAGTAGGACATGCTGCTGTACTATCTGCCTTACAGAATTGAGGCCTTAGAGGCCAATTCCATTCATGCATGTCCAGCCCCCTGTACAGCCGGGCAGAATCGGGCGTGCAAAGTTAGACCTGATTCTGATCCCGCAGCCCCTGCGGGATCAGAATTGGGTCTAGTGCCTGGACGTGCAGGCCTGGACTTTATTCTTTCCAGCCACATGTCCCAGCAACTACCCGGCTAACTCAGCCAGTCCCGTGAATGTAGCCGCGGTACCGTGGTGTGTCACCATGACACCGCGGCTCCATTCATGAGCCACAATCCTGGTCTGTTGAACCCGGATGCCTGTTCCCCGCAGCCTGATCACAAATGCAGCCTTCCAAGGCTTGGGTCAGCCTGCAAGGAACCTCCTGCACCCCTCACCTGTGACCCCAGATCCCGTGTCATGATCCCCCTCTGTCCAGGGGGACTTATTCCACCTTTGAGGTGGAATAAGTCCCCCATCTAGATTCAAGGCCCTGGACATACAGGGCCGCCCTCTGAATCGGCCCTGTATGTCCGGGGTCACGGCCCACCCATGCCCCACCCTCGGTCTGCCTCCGGAACATCCCTTCCCACCCTCATCTAGGCCTCCCCGTACAAACCTGCTGTACATACAGCAAGGGTATTGATGGGGCCAGCAGGAGGACGAATTGCGGAGATGGACTGCATACTTGCTAGGGCTACCACTCAAGGCCCAAATTTTGATGAGATCTCTAAGCCTCATGCTAGAAGGGGCCTTATCAGTTTTCAGAAGGACATCCCAGAAAATCAGGCTAAGGCAGATGTTAACAGCCGTACAGAAGGGGACTCAAACAATCATGTAGGTGAGGTCACTAAAAGCTACGCTGAGAAAAATGATAAATAGGACACTGAAAAGGCTCCTTATGGACATGCTGAAGGGCTTTTAAGTGTTCTGCAGGTGAAGGGCCCAAAGATTATTTTAAAAGGAGCACCAAAGACAAATTATTAAAAAGAAAACGAATGCAATAAACTACAATGCCAATAACTTGTAAATTACGTAAATGGAAATAGACGCCCCTTTCCCACTGAATGGAGTATTCATAGCGTTTGCCCATAAAATTGGAGGAATAAATTACATAAGCAACTGGGTTTCCTATAAGAGTTAAGGTATGTTAAAAGTTAGCATGCATTTAAACTGTGGGGCGTGGCAGCGCTTAAAGCATGTCAGCCTTCATGAGCGCCTAATCTTTAGTAAACATGCCCCTTAGAGTCGAGCCGCAGAGAGCCCCAGCGTCATGCTTAGGGGGAATCGAAGAGTCAGGCTAGCAGGGGCCCATTTAGCCATGCAAAGGAGAACACAGCACCCCTTGCCAAGGGGAACTCTCAGGGACTTAATCCATTGGGATTTCAGTACCTTCCTACAGCATAGGAAAAGATTCATTTTTTATAAGGGGGCTCCAGGAGACAAGGCGGCAGAAGTCCTGCATTCATTACCAAAAGAGCCCTTGGAATCACCATTACTGAAAGAAAGTCTTTTAAAATAATGATGATGGGAGCTCAAAGAACAAGGCTAAGGAAAGAGACCTCAAATCAATTTAAAAGAGCCCCGTTATGCTTAGCAGTAGCTACTGGCCCCTCCACTATCATTGTTTATGGGCATTTTGTAATGTGAGTTGGATATGAATTGTATTCATGATGCACTATATAGAGTGCACTGTTTGGCAGATGTAGAAAACGTTGCTGAGATTATTTTTTATTTTTATTTATTTAGACAGTTTTGTATACCGCCTTATCCTTCAATCAAAGTGGTCACAACACAATTGGGGGATACATTTAACACAAGGGGATATGAGACACGTACACAAATACTTACAGGGAACATGGGCAGTGGAGAGTTATGTGGCTTGCCCAAGACCACAAGGAGCATCTGTGGGACTAGAAACCCCAGTCCTTCCGGCCCAAGGTTGCTGTCCTCTAGTGGGATTTGAACCCCCGACCTTCTGGCCTGAAGTACCTTGCCCCAACCACTAGGCTACTCCTCCCTCCAGATTATGTAACTCGTATGACAAATGGGCACCGACGATTGTCCGAGGCACCAGCAGGGTCTTGGACTGACACAGAGCACAGGGCCAGAACCAAGGCTGGAAGAATAGGCTTTACACAACACTATTTATGTGCCACAAAAATTCATATCACAAGTACAAAATAACAGCATAAAAAACAAGTCTGAAAGTGTCCACGGTGTGTAACAGATGCTCTGTTGGAAGAGGGCTGGACGGCGGTGGTGCAAAGGTGCTTCTGACTTTTGAACTCTTTTAATACTGTAGAAGGAGGGGGTGGAGTGGACGTAGAACCAAAAATGAATGTGCCACTACAGCCTCAACAAATGGATGTATCAAAGTTTTGTTCCAAGGCCTCCTTGCTCCAGACTGATCAATGAAATATCCTAGTATCTTCAAGGAGAAGATGATGTATTTGACCCTGGAGCAAAACGTTGATAAATCAGCCCCTAAAAAATTGTCTTTTCATATTTTTTTAAAGGTATTTGAAAAAAAGAAGAGAAGGTGAGGATACTGTGGGCATTCAGTCCTCCAAATCAGCTGCTTTCTTCTTGATCTCTTTCCTGCTGAAAGGAAAAGCCTCTCCTCTCGCCCCTGTCTGAGCCATGCCGCTGTTTGGTAACAGATTCCTGCAGTATCTAGCTGGGAGGATCCATGGAAAAACGTGTGAGATGTACCAGGGAGATTGAAATGCAAATTGAAAAGCAGAGGCGGGGGGGGAGGGGGCATCGGTAGGGGGCAGCTGAGTGTCCTCTGATAAAGGCCCCTGCATTCCTGAAGCCTGCTCTCACCACACTGAGATATGGTTGGTCCTGGCATTGTCAGATAGGGGCCCACAGGAGGCCTTTATCTTGCCTGCAGCGGGAGGGGGGTTGCAGAATCCAGGAAGCACCTTGCTGTGAGATGCTGCTGAGGGCTCTTCCCTTGCACTTCAGTCATGTTATGCAAGACCAGATTGGGAAACTGCTAAGCGGTGCTGGCTCTGTCTTCTCAGCCACGCCTTATTCTGTAGAGGGCAACATGAAAGAGCACAGGGGTGGAAAAGGGAAATGTTTGCTCTTGGTAATATACTAGTCCCCTTCTGTCTCCATCTTCAAGTCACGATGGATGAGAAACTTCTGCAGTGAAGTAGTTTCTGACCTCCACTTTCTACCATAGTGCCACTCTTAAAAGTGCTTTTCCCTATAGCTCCTCTGCCTCTATTCAGGTTGTAAGCTCTTAGGGACAGGACCCCCTATGACTTGTGTTGATATAGCATTGTGGAGTTTTACTTGGGGCAGTTTCTCCACATGGGTTAGTTTTGCTCATACCATGACAGTCATGAACGTCACTTCTAAGGCAGGGTATATAGAGTATGATCTCATTCTCTCAAATTTACCGCTAATGCTCAGCGTAGTACTTGCATCGTGCCAAAGAGAGCTTCTTTCTGGAGTTCATAAGATGTAACAGGTATGGGTAGTTTGTCAAGATGTGCTTGCAAATTCTTCTTTAGCAAGCCTGTGGCTCTCGGTACAATGAGAAATATTTCTGTATCTTTCTGCCTTATTTTCTTGGTCTCTGACTGCATTTCTTGGTACTTCAGGATCTTCTGCCTCTCCATGTGATTCACGGAATAATCACTCCATTATCAATGCCGTTCTGGTATTCTTCTCCTTTACCACTATGTCAGGTTTCCTGGCATCTAGTTTCTTATCCGTCGGAATGGGAATGTCCCAGGTGATCATAACCTCTTCATTCTCTGTTATTCTCTTAGGGTCATGATCCCAGTGCTTTTCAGGGACAGTGATGTAGTGTTTACCGAGTTTCCAGTGGAGGAGGCTTGCTACTTTGTTGTGCCTTTCTGTATAGAAATTTTCCACCATCAGAACTTCACAGCCTGCTATAAGGTGAGTCACTGTTTCTAGCTCTTTCTTGCAAAATCGACATGCATCTGTTTTGCCAGTTTAGAGGTTTAGGCGGGGAAGGTGCTGAACATCTGGGCCCACAGAATCAGGGCCCATCCAGGCCATCCAAGTTCCCCGATTCTGTTCCTGCGAGAATGTCTGGCTCCTGGGGGTGCAGAATAAGGTGCAAATCCGGACATCCCCAGATCAGAATTGGCCTCATTATATATATACAGTGATGCCTCCATATAGCTGAGAAACTGGACGTGCATACCCGCTAATCGCTGTTTGGAATGTTACATGGTTCTGTGCATTCCATCAGTCCCACAAATATTACCCAGCAGTAGGTTCCTTATTCTTAGAGTAGGCTACGGCAAAATGGTGCAGCCAGGAGGAAATGAGCAAGGCACTGAATGCTTTCATCTACCATTCTTAGATCAATCCAAAAATAATAGGGAAAAAGATCAACTATGGTGGACAGAACTCTTTAAGCCATACTAGTGCTGAAGAAATTGATTCTTTGCAAATTATCAGAACAAGAAAAGATATAGCCATTGAGGTTACTATACACGAACTCATGATGACCTAAAGTCACCCGGTCCCCTTACCCTGGGATTCTGTTCCAGGTGCTTATTTAGCCAGATCCCCTCAGATGTGCAGTGGAGTTTCTGAGCCAAAATTAGCTCTGGTCAGATTGAGTTTGGATGTTGCCCATCTTATGTTTGTCTATATCAGAAATGATTTTTGGGGAGTCCAAGATTAACATTTGTGGCTATAGGCATACAGGTCTGAGCCATGCTTGATATACTCTGAGCAACAAATAAGGCCCTTGCACACCATAACAGATTTCTAAGCAGTCTGAAACAGCTGTCACGCATCATGAGTCTTAAACTCAATTTCTTCAAGCACTTACCAATATCAAACCACATGCAGTCACAACAGCAATTGGACGGTGGCAGTGGCCCTAAACCCGACCCATACAGCCATATGCTGACTGTAACCAGACCACATTGAAACCTCACTGACTACCAATGTGACTTTCTGTGTCAGGGCTTTCAACATGGCGAAGTTACAAGCAACAGAGAGCCCCACTGGTATAGAGGTACCTTGGCTGGTAGTGCTGAGGATTCTCACCAACAACAGTGTTCTCTCCAGGAGCATTGGAGGGGCCTTAACCCCACCAGCTAAAGGCAGCACACAACTCCAGACCCTCTATGGCTACACTTTCAGCTTGGGCTTGCTGAGGGGTTTCCACAAATATTTTGGATTTTCAACCTGAGACAACTTGAGCAGAAAAAATTTGTAGAAAAAAAAACCATCATTTGAGTAGCTAAATGGCGATTACTAACTTGATGGTGGCTGAAGCAAAAATGGGAAGCAGCCTGTGAGGAGGTTGAATGAGTCCAATATGACTTCCTGTACTGGTTGCCAGGGCAGTGGCGAGGAAGAGGAGGACAAGGGGGCTCCTTTTATTGCAGCCAGTGACTGGCTAACACATGCTAACTGGCAACTGGCAACACTAAAATGAAGGTACGTCAACCACCACACATTAAAATGCGCAATCGCCCATCGTGCAGTGGGGCAGAGGGTGGGCATAGAGAGTGCATTACCACTAGCGGTAGGCAATTGCCGTGTGTTTAGCGACAACGTGCCTCTTCACGCAATTTCACTTAATGACACTTCCATGGGAGTCGTTAGGCGAATCCACCTTACTGAAGCGCACATTAGGGGTCGTGTCTCAGCGTTAGCTATAGGGGGCATGTTGGTCACTCCCCAAGAGCTAACTCAGAGGCTTTGCACTTAACATACTACTACTGAGCATTTGTATAGACTACCAGTCGTACGCAGCACTGCACAGACATGTAAGAGACAGTCCCTGCCCATCAGAGCTTACAGTCTAGTCAAGACAAAACACAGAAGGTGTAAGCCAGGGTAAAACATGCATTTATTTCAGGTGTTAAGTGTAAAACCTTAGTGAGCTTGTAGGAAAAGGAGCCCTTAATCTCTGATCCCTCTCGTTTGAGAAAAATACCTAGAGGTCCACACAGCACTGGGTCATGTGGCTTCAGCAGTCCAGCACCTCTGCCCTGGGTCACTACCTACGAGGCAGATCCACGGCTGAAGCTGCTGTATCTAGCAATCTTTAGCTTTATGTTTTATACGTGCCCTTCTTATTTCTGCACCTTTTCTCGGGTTCCCAAATCTTGAAAGTGTTGTTAAGTTGTATTTGTCTGTCTGTCTGTCTCAGGCGCTGTCCACACCATGGTGCTGAACAGCAGTGAAAAAGGCTTTAATAAATCCCTGGGATTTTTTGCTCATTATTCTTGTGTGTTCGGGGTTTAAAGCCCGCGCCTTGCATTAATAGAAACCTAGAAAAGAAGGTGATATGGCTGGAACGGTGGCATCAGGTATTAACATTATCATAAGATACTTCCCAATAGAATAATTAGTATATGGTTCTCCTTTGGATTCGTTTTTTTTTTATTGAGCTTTTCCTTGGCTTGAAAAGAAGGAAAACGGAAAGTAAATGCGGAATTTTGCGGCACAGAGCAGCCGGCTGTGTTATAATAGACCAGCTTTGTCAGACTTCCCTTACAGTAAAACCGAGACAATTCTCGCCCACTTTCCTGAGAAAGAGCGGGAGCGGGGGTGCTGGATATCGCGTTTTAAGTCGCAAGGAGCAGGTAGTGCCTGCTTCTCTCGACTTAAAGCGCGATATCGCGGCATCTCCCCACCCTCACAGGCTGCAGCACGGACGGAGGATTCCGCGCAGCTCGGGGGGAAAGTTGATGCTGATT
The DNA here is from genome assembly GCA_033557465.1 of Ichthyophis bannanicus. Lineage (NCBI taxonomy): Eukaryota > Metazoa > Chordata > Amphibia > Gymnophiona > Ichthyophiidae > Ichthyophis > Ichthyophis bannanicus. The sequence continues at coordinate 873,097,057 of CM066035.1, read as the reverse complement.
ATTTGGGGAAGACAACAGCAGACGAGGTAATTTGAACGGGCAGAGAGGGAAAACAAATTAGAAATTAATTTCTATAGCAAATGAAATAATTTAAAAACAAAAACAACATATTCAGATACTTGGTTATCTATCCTGAGATCCTGTGTTGAAATTTACAGTGCAAACGAGCGTCAACCTTTCTGTATCTCGGCTGTATCGCTCCTTCTGGTCTTACCTTTAAATCTCCTTTCTCTTTGTAATCTATTTCTTAGACTTGCAGAAGCTTTTGGAAGGAAAGACATTAAACCTTATATTATGGGCATGCCCAAGAAATATTTTGTCCCAGGTCCATGGTTTCCGCTATCTATCATATGGTTATACTTTCGACGTAGCGCTGCGATGGGGTGCTGATGAAAATCAGCACAGCAGCACCCCTGATTTACAGCGGTGAGAATGAGCCAGCGCGTAGCGCTTGCAAAACCTTTAGACAGGAGCTTTTCCTTCCAGATTAAATAAACATCTGAATGGGAAAGGGGGATCGTAATGGTTTTCTTTAATTGTGAACGTTATTATTTGCGAGTACGGATCACTGTAGCTGTGTGCAAAGGGCAGACTAGATAGGCCATGTGGTCTTTTTCTGCCGTCATGTTTGTATGTTTCAAATGGGCAACGCACACAATCCCAACATGACCTAGTAACTGTGAAACCAATAACCGAGCTGCACTGTAGCTGAATCCGGGACCAGGACTTCGGATTTGGGTCTTCAGTCCCAGGCAGGAGATGCTTTACTCTCTCATTTAACTCTGAGAATTGAATTGAAAAAGGTACCTATATCCCGCTTTTTCCCCACAATGGGATTCGAGGTGGGTTCGATAATTAAAAACAATAACATTCAAAGCAATACTATAAAACAAAAAATTTCAGCTCGGCTGTCAGCTTAACTTTTTGCAGCCGTCCTCAGTACACACAGGTTTACTTTCTAAAGCAAATTTAGTACAAACATTGTCAATCCCATTATACTTGCTGTTGGATGGCTCTGGCCAAATCAAAATCTCATTATTTCTCTACTCTCTGTCTTTCAAAGTGTCTGGACTTCAGTGCACCTTGTTAGGGAGATGGGTGTCTCCTTGAATCCCTCACTAGGGATCCGAGATTTGCCTAGTCTTCGGGGAAAGCTAAAGCTGTGCGCTTAACGTTTCAGAGATGCAGTAAGCCGTCTGTGAGGCTCTGCTGCTCGCATCCAGCTCGCCTTAAGGGTTTGTCCAAAGCTATGTAGTGTTTGAGCTCTGAAGACCACACGGGCACCTGTGTGCACTCTAAAGCTGAAGGGCTAAATATAGACTTTGCATAAACCTCACCAGGAGGCTATTACGACCCTGGCTGCAAGTATTAAACTGAAAGGCATGACTTACTATGAAGTTAAGTGTCTATATCGTTGTCACACTAAGATCTCTTATTCATCCGTGTTATCTTGTTACCGGCATAGTGCTAAGTCGTAGCTGAATTGTATGATAATTACACGATTGTACTACTGAACCGCAAAGGCTTTAGACGCAGGTTCTTGGTGCGGGCGCTATTGGAGACCTATGGAAGCTCTGGTGGGGGGGCAATAGAGGTCCTGTGAAACGAAAGTAAAACCTGCGCCTTCTTTCTGTGCAATACTAGTGAAACGGGGCTGACCTGCTATTTATTTACGGTCAGGGGGCTGCATAGTAAAACACCGCCTCCCTAATATATATTATCAACTGCTAAATGAAGCCACCCATTTCCGAATACCTACATCAAACATAAAATCGTGAACGTGGGAAATAATTGTAAGGTGGCAATGGTAGAGTCCAACAAGAATTTGCATGGCCCAGCGGAACTTCAAAGCATTATATCAAGTAACCATCCAAACAGGCTTGCGGGTTGTATAGTTTGGCTCAGTAACGTGCCTGATGTGGTACAAACCAGGTTGGAGAAACTCTTGACCGATATGCTCTTTGAGGTCAATCTAATAAGATGTTACACTGGCACACAATGTTAGGAACCGATGCAGAAACATTAGCGCAACAGCTGCGCACACGTACCACCGTACCACAATGCAGAGAGGCGACTGACTGCGCGCCTATTACTCTTGCAGTATAATGACCTGGGTGTATTCAAATGACACGGTAATGAGATCATCAGCTATTTCCCTGGGATGCAAATAAGTATGTAAGAGACCAGAAGGCCAAATACAGAGCTCAGTGGCACTATTGTTTGAACAGAGGTGAAGTAAAATTGGCATATGCCGCAAGCATACCAGTTTCCCCTGCAACACCCTCCACAGTGCCAATGCATGTCCTGGACTATGTGCATAGAATGCACCGGCCCCGTGTGCCCACAGAGTTCTGTGCATTAAATTATTTGAATTTTGGCACTGATATATGCTCTGAACTGCACTTGCGCTGGTCTTCCGTCATTCCCATGAACGCTACAGAAATGTTGCTGCTAGCTTTCCACGCAGGCGTCCAGCACCTCTGCGCATAAGCTTTCAGTGCGTGTATCTGGCGCCCATTGCAGGTTTAGCCAGACGGTTTGGTTTGCGCATATCTCATCTTCATTTATACTATTCTGTCACACAGCCTCTCCTAGGACAAGCAGGATGAGTCAGCCACACTTGGTGACATCATCCGACGGCGCCGAGACGGAAGTACTCTCCATAGCTCAGAAGGGCTTTTTGCCCTTCTGAGCATGGGCCAACTGGCCCCACCCCCTTGCCCGCCCCTAGCTAGCCAGTTTCACTTCTTCCGCCTTGCCTACAAGACGGACTTTCCTACTCTCCTCTGAAATCTAACCTATTTGGAATCAACCAAGCAAATTCTCATTTTGCAGCGTATGTATGTATAATTTAAACTTCACCTTTAATCCTATGTCCAAAGCTTCCCTTTCAGATCTCTCCCAGTGCTTCTTCCTTCAGATGATCTGTTCCAGTGCTCCTCTGACTAAGGGCTGAGCTGAGCTGAGTGGACCTTCTGGCTCTTAGCCGGTAACCTATCGTGTGCCGCGGCACAGGGTCCTGGACACCCTAACACCTGATGCAGCACATGTACTTTGGGGGACACTGCTGCCAGCTCCGCCGCCGCTCGGGATGTGCCTAAGGGCCTCCATCCCCAGAAGCAGGCTCTCAGGATGAAGGATGACGCAATCAGAAGGATGCGGCTTGCAGCCCTTGCGGCAGCCCAGCCCAGGACGTGCCTAGGAAGGCCTCCGTCCCCGGCCAGCTTTCCTCCCCATGTTTCTCTGCCCAGATCATCCCAACACGTGTGGATCATGGGGGCGGCCATCTTGCCCCTGCTTCACGGCCCTGCAAGCCACCGCCTCTCCACAGGATTGTATCTTTAAAGCTCCGCCCCCTCCGTGGCTGCCACCCCAGTCCTGTGCCGCCGATTATGAAGAGTCTGGCTCGGCGCAGAGATTCCCCTCCGGATGGCGCGGGTAGCTGGGATGCCCATGCCGCCATGCCCCGGAACAGGCGTGCTGCCCTGCTGTGGGCCACCGCCCCCCCCCCACATGATTGGATGCATCGCTGCGGCCCCTTGGCGCCATTGGCTGGCGCCGTGTCGGCCCGCCCCTCGGCGCCACTGGCTGGTGCCGCGTCGGCCTGCCCCTCGGCGAACTTCTGATGCCTTGATGTGCTCAGTCAACCACGCCATTGGCTGGCGCTGCGTTGGCCCGCCCCTCGGCGCAATTGGCTGGGGTTAGAGACAGTGAATCGCCAGGATTTTTGGGGCAGTGTGCAGCGGTCAGATGATCTGGATTCTGCCACCCGGTCCAGTATCACCTTCTCAGGGAAGTTTTCAGCAATGTTCGCATCATCGGGGCGAGTCGCGGCACGGGGATCTCCCGGCCAGCGTGCTGTCCATACGCTCCAGATGGACCGGGCTCACCGGGGTCGAGTCTGCCATCCTCCTTGTGCACGACCAGGAGACCGGCGAATCCAGGAGCAACGACACCGAGGCTATTTCTGTGTCGACGTGGGAAATCCTGTTTTGCAAAGGAACATCTCCCTTCCTTTCGGCGCCAGAATCGTAAGGTTTTGCTACGCCTGCTAGTTACGGGGCATGCCGTCAAGGGTTCTGAGGCTCAGAGGAAACCCGGCAGCCATTCCTGGAAAGCGGGAAGTTACTATTCCCTGAGACACGGGCATTAGTTTAGCCAAGCAGCAGGCAGAACAGCCTAACTCTGCAGCAGCCGCCGTCCCTGTGATAACTCACCGCACAGCTCCCTGCCCCCACCGAGCTGTCACACACACACACACACTCACTTCCTGCCCTCTCTCTGTGTCACACAGGGCCTACAGATGTCATCGCACTCTCACTAACCTAAAAAAAAAAAAATCCAGAAGTCGCAGCAGGCAGAAGAGCCTTAAAGGCAAGTGGCCACCGGGTGGTGCAGTACACACAGCCGGTGTGTTCAGGTGCAGAAGGTCACAGGTTCAAGTCCCAGCAGTGGCTCCTGCCAACCCAGTCCCCACATTCCAGTTCCAATGCACTGGGCCTGGTGTGGTGCTAGGCACAAACAGAACCTAGACATTCCTGTCAGCCAGAAAGAAGACAGTGGCTCCCACCTGGCCCTGGGTCGACTCAGTACCTTCAGCGGCACATTGCAGATCAGATGCCTCGGGGAATGGGACATCGCCATCTACTGCTCAACGAGTAAGGCAAACGCAAGCGACCCATGGCAAGTGGCCTCAAACACTGGCTCACCAGGCCTCCACATTGAGAAGAATCTCTCTCTTGCCCCTCTAACTATGGGCGCTCTCGCCCCCTCCTTGAGGCTGAAACGATACACAAGACCCTTCATCACCAGCCATTTGCCTTCACGGCCAAAGGCTATCTGCATTAGGAAAGGCACAGGAGCACGAATGGCAATCCGGTTTGTGCATCCACACTCTTGGGCAACCACAGAGGCCTGAGCCCAATCCGGCTTGTGCATCCACACTCTTGGGCAACCACAGAGGCCTGACCCCACTCCCCATTATCGGAGCCCTCATGGTCACAACCCTAACAGCAGTGTAGCATAATGGTTAAGACACTGACTGATGGTGCAGGGGTCATGGGTTCAATCCCCCACAGTGCCCAATGAATAAGGCTATTGGCTTCAGCGTAGAGGTCCCTTGCTCTTGAATAACAAGCTGAATGTGGCTGGTACCCCTTATTGTTCTCGAGGGTTAGCCCTGATTCCACCATGCGGAGTCTCTAAACATACCAGCCATGGAGGAATATTTCATGGATCAGGAACTCATCTGCAGCATAAGGACCATTGCAACAAGGAGTCTATGACTTGACTCCATTTCGAGAGGCAGTGGTGAACCCTGGGAAACCCCTAGTATAAGCCAGTGGCCGACTCGAGCCCTCCTCCAGCCTCCCATCATCAGTGAATCCACTAGGGTGTCCATAGGCCTAATATGGAGTCCCTGGGAAGACGGTTGAAGTCACATGCAAGACCTTGCCTCTAAGGCTCACCCACTTGAATCTGGCCTATCCTGGCAGCTCCAGGACTAGCTCCCACCTCAACATACTCTGCAGCTCTGACCTCCTGGAGCCTGCCCTCTTCTAGATGCAGTGAAGAGACCTGCACCTGTGCCATGTGGTCGAGGAATTAACTGACCATCAACGGACCAGAAACTGCCTCGCCAAGGAGTGATAAGAGCATATGTAATGCTTTACCGGCCAGTAATCGCTCACTAGTACTGGGCAGGTCTCCAGAGGTAACACTGGCTCCACAAAGGAACCCAGGTTCTAACATCACCCTACCACAAACCTTCCAGCTATGCCCCATTTCAGTTTCCCACTCTAATGTGGTGTGCTACACTCAATTGGTGTGTATAGGGGTGGAGGGTCACAGGTACGGGTTCCGGCTGTGAATCATGCAGTCCATGTTCCCAACGACCTTGGGGGCTAGAGTACTAGATCTCATCTCTAAATGAGCACAGGGGTCAGCATCCTGGTTTTTAAAACCCGGAACCCCAGGGAAAAGCAGTGCCCAATAGGAAGGGGAGATACACCAGGGCAGGTCATACAGCCTATGGCTACCACCCAAGGCTTCCCCGCAGGCCTTCCTATTTGGCCCACAGGTCCATCTGAGATGAAAGACAGGTACAGGACACACACACGGCTAATAAGGCACTCCAAGGGCCACTTCAGTGCCTCTGAATCTTGCCCATTGGGTGCATAGGGGCAGGGTGGAGCAGCAGTCATCCCTTTCCAGCAGGAAGTCAGATGGCGAGGGCCTCCAACAAGGTTAGATGGACAGGGCCTACTTCGAAAGGCCATAATGGCTGATGTGAAAAGGGAAAAGGTGGTTTTCCACAAGAACCAGCATGAAATGGGAAACAGCCCTCCAGGCAAAGTGACACTACAACCGGGCAGAGGGCTGCATAAGAAGGCCAAAGGCATTTACTTGATATGCCTTATATACACAATCCCGAAGATCAACATGGTCTTGGATAACTCTAAACCACGCTGCCAAACTTAGTTATATGTAAACATACATTACCAATTTAAGCTACGTAAACCACTTGTCTGACACCTAAGGGCTCCTTCTTCACTTTGACTGATGCCTAGGGGCTCCTTATTGCCAAGTGATGCCAGACACTCACTGCTGAAGGGGACAGGCCTTGTCATCTCCAGTCAAGGAGGACTTACATCTTGATCAACCTGGCTCCCTCCCCTCATGATGGGAGGATAACCCAACCCCACCTGAAGGACCAAGGTAACTTATAGAAAGTTACCCCAGTTATGTCCAAGTTCAGCTCCTCTTTATTGTAAATGCAATGCATCCCACTGCATTATATAAAGCTCTGTTGAATGTACACTGAATAGCGTGGTATAGAAGAAACATTAAATAAATAAACAAAACCTCCACGGGCAGTCCACTTGGGTGATTGACATTGCCATCGTTCAGTTGATCTGGTTCAATTCCCGTGAGAGAATAGACCAATTGCTTGATTCTATACAAAAAAAAAAAAAATTCAAAGCAATATCAACAAGGCAATCCATCCAATACCTTCGCATATAGGTACCCCTTATGAGGCTCTTGCCCTTGGTGGCCCACTGCTGGGCTATGACATTATGACCTGGAATAGATCCCCAAGAAAGCTATCTAGCATAGATGTTCTGAAAAGCTTCACGGCTCTACGCAGCTGTACGCCCAGGACATACACTGAGCAGTGCACTAGCCGGGCTGCCCAGTAACAGCGGACTGCACCCCTAGGGACTCCACCTGCATCTCCATCTAGAGGTTATGGCAGCAGTCTACTACTCGAGTCCATTGGTACTCCTTGTGGCCTGGGGCAAATCACTCTTCTGCCCAGATACAGACAGGGGCTCATGCCAGGCCAGTGGCGCGCACTCGGGGCAAATCACTCATCTGCCCGGATACAGACAGGGGCTCATGCCAGGCCAGTGGCGCGCACTTGCGGTACGCATCCCTAGACGTCTCCCCGCGTCCTGCTCGTATAGCACACACACCTGCAAGGCCACCATGACCTTGCAACAGACAAGGCCACCAAGACCTTGCAACCCGGACAAACACACCGCCCAAGAACGCCGGCGGTAAATTTAATTTTGCTCCTCATTTAGTGACCATTTCTGGATGGATAGGATCATGAGTTCTCGCAGCCCCAACAACCTGGATTGACACCCCGCATGCCGCCTGGGCCAGGTAGCATAACAGAAGCTGGCATTATATGCCATACTGGGCCAGAACAGCCCATCAAGCCCAGTAGCCTGTTCCAACAGTGGCCATCTAGGTCATGTCTCCCCAAAGGCACAACAGGTTATTCCCCGGCACTAATGGACTCTGCGGGCTTAGTTCAACCTCTTACCACCCTCGTAGCACACGGAGGCTACCTTATGCCATACTGGACCAGAACGAGGATTCTGCTCCAACTGTGACCACTCTAAGGCCATGTCTAGGTTCCACAATGCTGACATTGGCCAAGCGGAGATTCCCAGTCCTGTTAACGGTTACAACAGACTGCAAAAAAAAAAAGGAGACTCCTCTATTATTAGTTTGTGACCGCACAGAGGGTCCTTGTAACCACACCCTCTGCATATGCGTGCATCATGACTGCAAGCCGGCGTACGGTGCCATTCTTCTGCATCCTCTCTCAGCACTGCTACTGCACATCCGTGCATTGCCACCATAGGCCTACATGTTGTCGCAACATGCGGTACCACAAGGGCACACGCCGCCCTGATGCTCTGCCTCGGCCTTCCCCCTCCACCACAGCGCATATCAGCTTGGGAGGCACCAAGTGTGGCTGACTCATCCTGCTTGTCCTAGGAGAAAATGGAGTTACTTACCTGTAACAGGAGTTCTCCGTGGACAGCAGGATAAGTCAGCCACATATACCCGCCCACCTCCCCTGGGAAGGGGGTCGGCCTACGTCTTGGTGCCCGCCTCCTAGCAGCAAAAGGCTAAGCTAGGGACGTACTGGCTAGCTAGGGGCGGGCAAGGGGGTGGGGCCAGTTGGCCCATGCTCAGAAGGGCGAAAAGCCCTTCTGAGCTATGGAGAGTACTTCCGTCTCGGCGCCGTCAGATGATGTCACCAAGTGTGGCTGACTTATCCTGCTGTCCACGGAGAACTCCTGTTACAGGTAAGTAACTCCGTTTTTTGCAGTACTCTCGCGCTAGGAAACTGTGCGCACGGCTCTAATGCCAGCTTCCTGCCTCGGCCTGTTAGTGCGTTAAAATCCTGCCCAGGCAGGAAAGTGTTAAAGATTAGCACGCCTTTTTACTTCACATTTGGAGACCAATATGCACTATTGCCCTGGAAGTAAGGTTTTAGCTTCAATTTACCTCTACAGAAAGTAAAAAATAAAAAAAACAGTCACCCCACAGACACAAGATACCCAGTTTGGGACTCTGCACCCAGGAATCCTAAGTCCAGTTACTCCATATCTGAGAACTCTAAGTCCAGAACCCCTGCACCTGCAAAAATCGTCCAGGGTAGGTGGTTAAGTATGTAGATTAGTGAGCAGATAAGGGGTAAGGGATCAGAGTCCTTCTGATTGAGGGCGCTCAGAGCAGACTCTTTCTGGCAGTGGGGTCCTAGGGCAAAGTCCCATTGACTCAGGAATCCTAAGACAGATCTCTGGCTTGGGGTCCAAAATTGGAATAGAGGACCTTATCTCCAGTTTTTTTTTCCATTCCATGGTTAGAGATGTGAATTAAACTTCTATCTCTAACCACTGCAGTTAAAAAGAGTGATAAAAACCATCACCCTTTTTAACTTTGCTATCATTTTAGTCCATTTTTTACTACTGAATAACTTATTGCAAGGGCAGAAGAGTTTTTTTCTTAGTACGTCCCGTGCATTAAAAGTGCTATAACATTAGTTAAGCTCGGCTGTTATAGGGTAGTTCCTGTCGGGGCAATTTCTCCAAATGGGTGAGTTTTGCGCATACCATGCAGTGGGGTACACGCTCTGTCATCATGTTTTCTGTCTTGCAATAATTAAAAACACACACACAGAAATTTCAGAATAACCCACTGTGGTAATACTGCGCCTTTTCAGTCCCTAAGGCAAACTTTGCCCAATCTTCTTTCACCTACACACACACACTTTCATTCGGCCCTAAATACGCTCCTTCCCATGAATAGATCCATCCTCGCTCACTCACACAACCACACTTCCACCAGGCCACGGATCAACTCGCAGCACTCACCTTCTCTCTGGCCAGCTAACTAATATAAAAAGCTATACCTCTGATTTTAATATATTCTCGAGGAAGACCGATCATAATAAAATAAAACCCTTACTTTGGGAAATACTTGAAAAATCGTGGCCAGGGTTGTGGCGAGAATCTGAAACCCACCGAGCTTGTCTGCTTAAAAGTACAGTTTTGGATGAGAAGAGGTCCTTTGCCTCTACTCAGATGTGGTTCAGATATCCAAATGTATATATTTAAAAAGACAAACAGAAAAAAATATCCTAGAGCACAGGGAAAGTCGGCTTTGTAGAATACAGTTCTTTGTGGGTACTAAAATTCATTCCAGCATTTAAAAACACCCAAGAAGATGGACGGATAGAATGTATATTCTTGAAACTCGATAGACGCTTACTATCTTAAAGAAACCCGTGTATCGTTTCCTATTATAGCATACTCTCATTTATGTTAATGTGGAGAAAGCTGCTCGTCCTTATTTCAGAAAAGCCTGATGGTGAATTAGCAGTAAGATGTACAGAAGCGTGCAAATACATTCAAAGTAGCATAAATTAGGCAGAAGCGAAAGAATAATATCACTTAAATGAAAAAGCCAATGAACAGTCCACAAATAATGGACGGATCGTTCCGGAATCATATTTGCAAACGTTAGGCTTAATAGCAGAAAGAGATGCAATTCAACCCTGGTGTGCGTCGGGTACGCACACTCTATGACCCCAGGGGGTATTTTCATTAGAAACAAAATCGGTTCATTTTTCACCTAAGGCTATTATCGCGCGATCTTTTCAAGGTAGCGCGCTATGTGTCACGATGGATATGCGCAGTGATCATTTTAAGGTTTCAGTTCTCTTGCTCCAAAACCAGAGGCTTTTCCTATTTTTTTTTTTTGTTATTGTTGCTGTATTTGCACCGATATATTATTTTTATTAATCCAGATCCCTTTGACCGCTGCGCCAGTTTATTGACCGATTAGAAGTGACGAGGAAAGGTAACTGCATAAAGACATGTGGCACACCCTCGGACTAGAGTAGCTGAGAAAGCGTACAGGTTGGATTAGTTAATTATCAACCAGCATTTTCACATTAAAAGAGCTATTTCCCTATGAATATTTAGCAAAGGTGCATTTACCTTGGTCTGCCAAGTACGGCATATCTTATGTAACGGAAGCCAGCCTCCTAATTTTCTGATTTCCACCGTGGCTCTGGGTAAATCAGAAAGTGGACGCTCTTTTCTAACCTTCTTACTGTGTTTAGGATAACCGCAGTCCGTTCTTTTGTACCTATTATAAAACGGGGGGGGGGGGGGGGGTTTGACTAGTTGTTATACCTTTTATGGAAACCAGTTACTGATTGTCCTGTATGGTGTAGTAATACCGGAGTTTTCAAGGTGACATCTCAAGAGGGATCCTCGAGGCAAGACTAGAGGGTCACCTAGGGCGGCTTCTGGGGGGTCAGCAAAGAGTAGCAGTAGTCAAACCAAAACAGGAGGGGCCCAATATTGAGTTAGGACAGCTAGGTGCGAGTACAGAGCGCCACCGTCCTCGAACCCTGGATATTCAATGTCCGAAGTCATATGCGCCTCCTTTTACATTCAGGCGCACACAGCCGTACAAAGCAAACTTTTTAAGATTTAAAAGTATGATGCCCAATTATGCATCTTTTCAGGATTGGTTGTTGGAAGGATGATGTTCCGATGATTATCAGGCCCATACAGAAAGCTGGTGATGGATACCTGCTGAATCAAAATTTTATTTGCCCGACCACACACACACCTTTTAACTCGCAATGCAACAAAAATAGGGTATGCAAATGAAGGGTGCAGTAACCGAGCACATGCAGATGAGCCACCCATTAAACTGGGCGTAAAATGGCATATTAAACTGGGAGAGCACGCCAAACATGTGCAGAAGACGTTGGCGCTAGCTTGGCATGCTCTCCCAGATAAACGGTCATTGCATGGCTAATTTGCATATCGGTCCCCAACGGTATTGTGACAGCATCGGGGACGATCGCGGCATTGGGAAAAGCCCCCAATGCCGTCAAAATGCTGTCAGGGTCAGTGCCCCAACAGAAAGTGACTACCTGGTGGTCTAGTACCCCTGTACCCCCACCCCAAATTAAAATAAAATAACCTGGTGGTCTAGCAGCCTCTGAAACCCCCACCCCAAATTAAATTAAAATAACCTGGTGGTCTAGTGGCCCTTGAACCTCCCACCCCAAATTAAAATAACCTAGTGGTCTAGCGGCCCTTGAACCCCCCTATCCCCACCCCAAATTAACATAAAATAACCTGGTGGTCTAGTGGCCCCTGAACCTCCCACCCCAAATTAAAATAACCTAGTGGTCTAGCGGCCCTTGAACCCCCCTATCCCCACCCCAAATTAACATAAAATAACCTGGTGGTCTAGCAGCCCCTAAATCTACCACCTCCCACTTGTACCGTAAAATAAGAAGGAGCGCTGCCTATGTGCACGCGCTCTGGGTCAGCCATCTGGAAAAATGGCAGCACCTGGCCCTGCACAGTGCATCCTGGGAAGCACCAGGTGAGGTCAGACTGCCATATATGGCAGCCTAACCACACCTGGTGCATTCCACCATTTTCAAGATGGCAGACTCAAAGCAGGCATGCATAAGCAGTGCCTATTTTAAGGTACTGGGTGTGGGGGGGATTTAGGGGTCATTAGGCCACCAGGTTATTTTCTTTTAATTTGAGGTGGGGTTTTTAGGGGCTGCTAGACCACCAGGTTATTTTATTTTAACTTGGGGTGAGGGTGTTCAAGGGCTGCAAGACCACCAGGTTTTTATTTTAATTTGGGGTGGGTGGTTTCAGGGCCCACTACACCACCAAGTTATTTTAATTTGGGGTGGGGGTGAGGAGGTACAAGGGCTGCTAGACCACCAGGTTATTTTATTTCAGGATGGGTGTTTCATAGGTTGTTAGACCAACAGATTATTTTAATATGAGCTAGGGGTGGGGGTAAAGGGTCCACTAGACCACTACGTAGTCACTGTCAGAGCACTGGCCCCCAACAGTATTTTGATGGTATCGGGGGCTTTTCCCAATGCTGCGATCGTCCACGATGCTATCAAAATACTGTTGGGTGGGGGGATGGGGGCCGCTGGGCCACCTGTGATTTGATTTCCCTGTTTTGATGGTATCGGGGGTTTTGCCCGATCATCCTAGAAAATGATCTAGGCATTGGGGAAAGCATCTGGTGCCATCAAAATTCTGTCGGGGGGCAAGCTTTTGAGGTTTAGGTTACCTTAGACCCTGCAGTAAAAACATCGGCTTTATGGCTGGTTGCAGAATCCTCTACACATGTCTCTGCATCAAGCATAGCCATGATTTGCATACCAGACTATTATATGCAGCTCAGTTTCCTAAATAGATTTAAATACCCGTGGGGTTAATTGGGTACTAGTTTTTCCGTCGGATGTTGACGTCTGTTTTCTGCATTTAAAAGTGCTTAAAGTGTGCTTAAACATGGCAATATCAGCGCTAAAAGGCCGCGCTAGCATTCTGCATCGGCCTGTATGATTGTTTAGTTATCAAAATCTGGGGGAGGGGGCCGTAAGGCTGAATGTTTGCTTAGGGCCCCTAAGATTTGTGCCCTCATTGGAGGCCTCCAGAACTTACCTGCAGTGGCATTTCTGATTATTGGGAGAGGCTGGCTCACATAAGAGATATAGCAATCTAGAGTTTTCACCAGGACCAATGCAGCTATAAGTGAGTTTTTATTTGTTTTTAGCAACTGGTGTAGTTTTGTAATGCACACTCCCTGTCCCCTTATTTAAATCTGCAACGTAAATGAATAAAGAACACAGCAGCTTTGCACCTGAACAAACCCAGAGAGTGAAGCAGCAGCAGCATTGTTGTGGCCAACTCCCTGCACGTGGTCCCTTTGCTTCTGTAGCTCGAAGTCCGTTAGCCCCCTCTAGTGGTCTTCAGAATATGGTACAGCACAAAAAAAGGACTCGCTTTACTCTTCCGACTGTTGTTGTTGTGACCCTTTGCATAGTTGTCCTAAATTGTGTTTGGTCTTCAGTCAGGCAGCTCATAGTATATACAGTGTCATCCATTGTTGCTGTTATTGTATCAATTCATCTCAATGCTGGCCTTCCTGTTTTATGTGGACCTTCAACCTTGTCACGCATAATGTCTTTCTGTATGTGTAGTGCATATGATCTCTCTCTTAATATGTCTAAAGCAGGGGTCTCAAACTCAAATTGCTTTGAGGGCCAAATGAGGACTTGTAAAGTAACCCGGGGGCCGCATAAGACGCGGGGCCTCATTTGCATAAATATTTGCATAATGTTACCATACACTAACTTTTAGTAAACATGCCTCTTTAATGAGTATGGATAAAGAAAGACTAAAGATTTAGAACAAGAAGACAATAATTAAACTGGGAACCCCAAAAGCCAAACTTGGAATGTACAACAACACTGTAGAAATAAACTATAAATTAATTTCCTCTTGTACTAAAACAAAGCGCAAACATTAATGATGCACATTCCAGAGCTGACATATTCAGTTAATAAATTCAAAATAAAGAGATATTTTTCTACCTTTGTGCATTTTTTTCAGTTGCAATTGTCCAGCCACTTTCTTCTGGTTTCTTCATGTCTTCTGCTAACTCTCCATCGTCTGCTGTTTGCCCTTTCTTCTCTCCTAGTTTTTTCCATTCTCTCTCTACATCTGCTTTAACATACTAATCTTTCTCCTTTTCTCTTTCCTCATTCCTATTTCATCCACTCAAATTTTACCCCTCCATCCTCAATCCCCACTTACTCTCCAAATACCTGGCCAATTGTAGATTTGTCTTCTCTCCCAGACAAAATATTTTTCCCCCTCTCCATTTCACTTTCCCAGCTCCATCCCATTCTAATCCTCCCCCAACATCAGCTCCCGTCTAGTTCCAGCCCCACCCAGCATCCGCTCCTTCTAGTCCCCCCATTAGTCCATGTCCAGTCCTATCCTAGCCACCCCATCAGCCCATTTCCACTCCGAGCCCCCCACCAGCCCATGTCCAATCCTAGCTCCCTCCCCTCACAGCCCATTTCCATTCCAAGCCCCCCTCCCCATCAGCCATTTGCAGTTCAAGCCCCCCCCCCCAGCCCATTACCAGTCCTAGACCCCCCTTAGCCCATTACCAGTCCTAACCTCCCCATAGCGCACTTCCAGTTTTACCCCCCCATCACCCCATTTTCAGTTACCCCCCCCATAGACCCATTACCAGTCATAACCCCCCTGCCAATAGCCCACTTCCAGCCCTAACCCCCATTACCCCATTTCAGTCAGCCCTTCCATAGCTCATTACCAGTCCTAACTCCCCCCATCAGCCCACCTCCAGTCCTTCCTAACCCCACCTGCCCATTTCCAGTCCTAGCCCCCACCATAGCCCATTACCAGTCATAACCCCCCTGCCACTAGCCCATCTCGTCATAACCCCCCCTGCCAATAGCCATCTCCAGTCATAACCCCCCCCCTGCAATAGCCCATCTCCAGTCATAACCCCCCCCCCCTGCCAATAGCCCATCTCCAGTCATTACCCCCCCCCCTGCCAATAGCCCATCTCTAACCCCCCCCCCCGCCAACAGCCCATCTCCAGTCATAACCCCCCCTGCCAATAGCCCATTTCCAGTCATACCCCCCCCCTGCCAATAGCCCATTTCCAGTCATACACCCCCCCCCCCCCAGGTAAATTAAAAAAAAACCTGGCTTCTGCTGCTCAAGCAGCAAAATCAGCTGTCCTGCGGCCCCTTCCCCTGTGCCCGGAGATCCGAGTCTGCTCTATCAGCGGCGTGCTTTTCAAGCCGCGAGGAGAGTATTCCCCTCTCGCGCGGCTTGAAACCGCGCGAGAGGGGGAATACTCTCTTCACGGCTTGAAAGCACGCCGCTGATAGAGCAGCCTCGGTTCTCCTGGAACAGGTGACGGGGCCGCAGGAAAGCTGATTATGCTGCTTGAGCAGCAGAAGTCAGTTTTTTTTAAAATTTGACAATTGATTCTGCCGCTGCCACGGCGGCAACGGCAGAAGCCAGGGTTTGGGGGTTTTTTTGTTTTCCTCCGTCGCGGGCCGCGTGTTTGAGACCCCTGGTCTAAAGTATGAAAGTCAAGACTTGTCATTTAAGCTTCTGTGCAGCACCGTGTATGCCTTAACAGCTGAATGAGTGGAGGAGTAACCTAATGGTTAAGAACACTAGCTTGGGAATCCAAAGACCAGGGTTTGATTCCCATCTAGCACTCCTTGTGGCCTTGGGCAAGTCACTTAACCCTCCATTGCCTCAGCAAAAATCCAAGTTATCAATGTGCATTACCAAGATTACGTTTCAATGTAAACTGCTTTGATTGAAATGATAAAGCAGTATATAAAATAATTTAAAAATGGATATACTGCCCTTCGACGATGTATCAAAGTGGTTTACAATAAAAACATTTGGAAATTAGAAAGGAACGCCAGTTAAAATAATAAAAGAAAAGCAGGAAGGTGTTCCAGGTGGAGTGGCTGGGATAGCTGAATTTTATGTGGTATTCAGAGCTAGATTGAAAGCTTGTTGGAAGAGATGAGTTTTAGCGCTATACAAATGATTAAACTGTAGTAGTAAGGAAAGCTTACGTTTGATCTCTACTATTGACTGGTTTGTTCTACTAGAGCTTTTTTAAACTTCTGTTATTACACCTGTAGATTCAGCCAACTACGATTACTGGCAACTTTTCGAGACATGGTTTATAGTAAGGCTAGGAGAAAGCAGCTCCCTGTTACACTTTCTAGGCATTGGGGTATTGTAATCTAGGCCCCTGGACCTTACATAGTTTAGATGGGATTACAACATGGTATGTAGAGCTGGGGTCAAACTGTAAACTAAATCAGCATGAAATGATTGAAATCTTAACTGCCTTAGAGAAGTGTTCCTTCACCGTATGCCCTTGTATGCTGAGACCCGGTGTACTTTGTGTTTATCAAGTGGTATTGCAGAAGAAACACACATGTTTGTATTGGAGTGATTCTTTCATTTTTCTGATATTTTTCACTCCGTAAGTTTTGACCAATTACGTTAGAGAAGTGAGGCAACAGGAGAAAGACGGTGTAAGGCAGAAACTGGGAAATAGAAGCAAAACATTAATAGAGAGACAATGGATAGAGTATTCCTTCCTCGCTGCCTAGGGACTATGAGCCAAATTCTTGCGGTAACACTTACTGGAAGTTTTAACACCGGGACTCGATTACAGACCCTGAGGATTTATTCCTCTCCTTCCCAGCACCTCCCTCCACCCTGCTCTCTGCTTTGGCGGCTCCACCCCTTTCTCTTCTAAGTGACCTTTCTGAAAGTGAACATTTAGATTAGACTAGAGCAACAAAAAATGCATACACATGCTCGTGAAAAAATAGTCCTTTTATCATACGAGTCAGTAAGAGACAAAGGCCACAGCTTTTTCCTGGACTGGAAAGACATACATTTGGTCATTTCCATTCTCGCTCAAGCAGTCATACAGACGCATCTATAAAGTGCAGGGGCTATACGAGTAAGATCAAACACTATTTCCATATGTAAAGATAACAGCATAACAATCATATAGTAGTGCATATGACAACGGTTGTGGTGTTGGTGCGTAGTACAGTGAGGACTCATATAATGAAAAATAAACCAAGACCAGGGCCGCAAAAGTCAATAAAAGGAACCTAGTAAGAGAAAGGAGCCCAGGAATATAAGCTGATGGAAGAAAACGAGTGGATACGGGTGCTAGTATGGAGAAATAAAATAATCCTTAGCACACTACTAGTTTTTGACTCACTCGCTGGCTAATAGTTACACGTCACAGCAGTAAACAATACAATTGTGTATTTAACGGCCAGATCACACATCCAGACCGAGTTTGACTTGTGGCGGTCACAGCCTGAATAGACGCTGCCAGGACATTTCCAGGATTCGCATAACTTTGTTGTTGCTGTTTACTGTGTTACCAGTGTAATACATAAAGCGATTAAAATAAAAAGAGAACGTTATTTACACAAAAGCAGCGCTGCCATCAGACACAGCACATGTTCCACCGCAGCCGACGAAGTAGTGACCAGCAACTTCCGGGGCTCCTGCAAATCCGCCCCCTCCTGCCCCGCCAGATACTGACTGGCTGGACAGGGCGAAGCTCCGCCCAGGCTCCCGCTCATTGGTCACCCTGGTTTCCGTCTGCAAATAACGTGAGGGCGCGGCCGAGCTTCAGGCTTTATCCTGTAAAGGGGAAGAGTTGGTTGTGGGCAGGGCCGGGCTAGTCTACTTCCTCATTCAGAGTGCCGCCAGCTCCTGCATTAGTGAAACCCAGAACGGAAGCACCCCACCCCCCATAGCACCCTGCTCCTGTACTCACTCACACCCTATTCCTATGGAATACTCCCCCAGTCCCAGAGCAACTCTTGATAGCGCTCTGCTCCTGTACCCACGCTCACCCAGCTCCAACGCAGCGCTGCATGTCTGTAATAGCACCCAACTCCCCCAGTTCCAAAGCACTGACCGATCCATTTTAGCACCTTGCTCCTGTATTCACACCCCACAGCTCACGGTTAGTACCTATGGATCAAAGGCAGTTAGCACAGCGCCCTGTTTCTGCCTTTACATCTCTGGGCTCCAGCAGCTCCCTGATGCACCACACATGTGATCCAGCACATGGTAGCAGTAGAGCCCCAATGCAGCTCTCAGCGCCTGAGGGGGAGGGGCACTTAATCGCAGTCATAAAACGGGAGTAGCACAGATCCTCTTGCACTCTCTTCTGAGATATTTTATCAGTCGCAAGATACCAGCAGCACAGGCTCTATCACACACCAGCGAACTCTTGTGTTTAAGGGCTCTTCTCTAGGTGTAGCGCTCCGCAGCAGCACAGGCAGGCTCTGACACGCAGCTTTCATACGTACTCTGGGGGGAGGGGGCTTTACCACCACAGGACAGCAGCAGCACAGCCTGACTTTGACCGCACACTCCTGGGACTTGGCCACAGTCACAGCTTCAACAGAACTTTAACGCAGCACCGAACCTCCCGTCCCAGAAGAGCTTCGGCACAGGAACGACTTTCACATTTTTTCTTTCTTTTTTTAATTTGGCGCAGTTTTTGACTCTTATCTCTCGGCAGGATATATTGACTTGCACTCCCGGCTGTGAACTTTCTGTCGATCCTTGCTTTTTTTATGATTTTATTTTCTGTTTGACAGCTAATCCCTTGTGGCTGGAGAAAGCTCAGTGTGGTAGGACCCAGCACTAGTGGTGGAAGGTCACTAGCTCACTTCCACCTGCTGTGGTTAACAGATAGTTTACACGCAGACTTGGCTGTGGCTGAATTTGAGGAAAATTGACTCAGATACTGCACAACTTGGCAGGGTCTTTGTGGCTCTCATTTTCCTGTGTGTGCTGTAGGCGAGCTTAGAGAAAAAAACCGGAAGAACCCACAAGTTTAACTAAGAATAGGAAAAACATTTTTATTTTTTTAAGGGGATCTGTGTGCCCTGAGCATATAGGAAAGCAACCTAGGGGAATATTTCTAAACTGAACTTGAAAAGTAGAATGAAGTCAAAAACAGCTGAAGACCAGGGCTTCTTAAAATTAATAATGTTCGGGACAATAATGGATTTCTTTTGTGTTAAACTTCTCTAGAGTCTATAGTGAATATTTCATGAAGGGGAGGGTATATTGTCTGTTAGCTGGAGGTGATCTTTGGAAATCCCCTGTTTTCTTTGGACTGAAACTTGAGTTCAGGCTTCAAGAATCGTCTTTATATGATGTATTTTGTCTTTTATTGGGACTTTAAGAAAATGACCTGGAAACTTTAACAAATAAACTCATAGCACCAATATTAACTGTTGGAAGCGTCTCCTGCAGCTTTGTTATTATTTTTTTATTTTACAATTTATTTACTAAAGTTTAATAGTGATCCTGGATTGCTTGCTAAAGACAGAAGCTCTAAAACTGAATAACGCTAAAGAGTGTTGCTTTGCGCTCCCCACCCCCTACTTTTCTGTTGGATGAAGGACCGGAGCGCGCGTTACAAAGCTCCGATCGCGGCTTGCTTCTTCCCCGTGCCTTAGGATCCCCCTTGGAGGCGCGTTTTATCAGGGGCAGGGGTAACTTTCCAGCCCCACCGGTGCCGGCGCGCGTCTGGGGAGGAAAAGTTGTCTGCCAGTGCCAATCGCCCGTCTCAAGCTTCTTGTTGTGATGCGTATCCCCGTAGATCCCAGCAGCAGCCGCCGCTTCACGCCGCCCTCCGCCACTCTCAGCCCGGGCAAGATGAACGAGCCGCTGGCCGCCCCGGACAACAGCGCCGCCCTGCTGGGCAAGCTGAGGAACGCAGACCGCAACGTGGTGGAGGTGCTCGCCGATCACCCCGGGGAACTGGTCCGGACCGACAGCCCCAACTTCCTCTGCTCGGTCTTACCCACGCACTGGAGATGCAACAAGACCCTGCCCATCGCCTTCAAGGTACGGTACTGCTTTCTGTTTATTTGTCCTCCTTGATGTGTGAGTGGCCGGGTGGGGGAGGGTTGTGGTCCTTTGCCTAGTAAAGAACTTGTTCTACTTTTACCCCAATAGACACAGCGCGAGAGTGAACCTGAGTAAATCAGATATTAGCATGGGTATAGGGTAGGGAAGTTTTCCCAGATAAATACATTGGGGCCAGAAGTGCTGCAAGCAGCCCCCTGAAGTGTGCGAGACATCCATCATACACAATTTAAAAACAAAAAAACCTGCGTTCTCCCCCCATACAAAAAGTGACCTAACTCTCCTGCCATAGTGCAGCCCTTGATGGAGCACACTCAGTTCCCACACCGTCACTTTTACGACGCTCCCTTTGTCTGCTCTCATTCCCGTAGGTTTGGGGGAAGCAGAACTCGGGAGCTGATTGAATCTCTCAGCACATCCCTTCTCCGGCCATTCTACAACTTCCTTACTGTTATGGACCGGATGTATTAAGCACTTTTCACTTGCAGGGAAAACCCCTTCTCTCCATCTGGCCCTAAATGCCAGAAAGTCTAATCGAGTTGGCTGGGGAAATGTAAAAGCGCGAGTGATAGGCGTGCGGGCTCCATAGTCCGCTTAAGGCGCTTGTGATGACTTATTTCCAAACGCTTAAGGACAGTCGAGGGAGACCCGACCCTTCCTCTGACTTGATGTAATCGTTTTTGTCTTTTTTGAAAGAGAAAAACCGGACTCTACTGTGGAGTGGGCCACACTGTGTAAATACAAAACTGAGCTCATACCAGTTGCTTAATAACTGGGGTGGGAGTGTGTCTGGGTTTATTCTGCCTTTGTCCAGCTTTTAAGGGAAGTCGGCCACTGGGGATCTGATGGTTTGGGATTTTTGGAGAGGCAGTGGGGACCCCTGCTACAGCGCTAACCGATTACTAGGAACGTGCCCCGGGGATTTCTTTGACGCTCTCTTCCTGTTTGCCCCTCACATCTGCAGCCGCTTCCCTCCTAGGAAAGGCGAAAACTCCCTTCATCAGCGCTGAGATACTCGATAAAGATCTGAGTAAATATACCGGATTTTTAAAGAGCAATCGAACAGCAATCCCCATCTAGTAAAAGGCTGCCCGGTAGCCCTCAGAAGGAATTAATAGACAGATGGCTTTTCAGGCTAGTTCCCAGGAGAAAGACTTGATTCACACCTCGAGACTTGATCCTGTTTGGTCGCTTTGGCCGTCTGACAGTTTTAACAGAGGTGTGTGATCCAGGGATGCGATGAATATAGTAACCCCAGGCCAGCAAAAAGTATCATGCACAAAGGCACATTTCAAGGGGCCTGCCTGAGTTTGGGTTTTAATCCATAAAGTATCTCTGATGCAAAACAAATAACATAGGCGTTTAGTGGATAAACAACTGGAAATGCTATTTCCCTAGTACTCTTTACAAGAGTGGAGGAGCAGCCTAATGGTTAAGAACACTGCCTTGGGAACCCGGAGACCAGGGTTCAGTTCCCACTAGCACTCCTTGTGGCCTTGGGCAAGTCACTTAACCCTCCACTGCATCAGAC
Source organism: Ichthyophis bannanicus (assembly GCA_033557465.1). Lineage (NCBI taxonomy): Eukaryota > Metazoa > Chordata > Amphibia > Gymnophiona > Ichthyophiidae > Ichthyophis > Ichthyophis bannanicus. The sequence continues at coordinate 873,075,367 of CM066035.1, read as the reverse complement.
AGATCCAAGTTATCAATATCCCTGTTTAATGTGCATTAGCAAATTTAAGTTTCAATGTAAACCACTTTGATTGAAATGATAAAGCAGCATATAAAACCTGTTAAATAAATAAAATAAAATTCCCCTTGCACAATGAGGGTACCTAGGCAGCTTTAGTCCCTACCATGCAAAAATGCCAATAAACACCATTTTTACCTAATTATCTAGAAAATAACATTCACAATGTATAAATACATAAAATAGAAGACATTTTATCATATCTAATTTAAATGTGCTATATTATATATCTAAAAATGCAAACCCTTTTAGTATAGAGAGATTAAAGCATAGGTATAGGTCTATAGGTATTGTAATGTGCAGATATAAACTCTGTATGTGCCTATATATATGTGTCTGTGTGGCATATATACAGTGTGCTATGAGAATTAACTGGCATTAAGCATTTATATACTGTATATTACATATGAGCAGTCTATATTCTGTCATACCTAAATATAATTAGCTTTTCAGGTTTTATGCATGAATGTATGTAAGTGCAGACAAATTTGACATTTCATTCCTACCTCTTGTTCGTTTTCATATGACGGGAAGAGAGAAGTTAAGTCAGTGTAGATGAATGTGATGAAAGGATGGGGAGTCGCTAAGAGAGAAACAAGGAGAAGTGGAATAAGCCATGCTGGGATGTTTACTATCTCCAACTGCCAATATGTCATCCAAGCTGGGGCTGGGGTCACTGCGGGAATGCTGTAAAGACCAGAGCCAGAGGTCTGTGAGTGACAGTGGGTGGTGGGCAGCAAGCACCACCAATAACTTAAGAGAGAAATATGAAGAAGGTGTTAGGCTCACTTTTTTGCATTTTTTTCTAACCGGATGCGCATTATTTCTGATGTACAAACATCTACACCAAATAGCAAAGAACACTCGAGTCCTGGGGCATGCAGACTGCTGGGACATATTCCATTACTTGACATCAATGCTGAGAAAAATACAGAAATGTGTTTTCTACAAATGCATAAAATTAATAGATCCACAGCATAAAAAATATAAAAGATAAGAGGCTCCATTACAAGATTCGTACATTCGATACGCACGACTGGACTTAGTTTCTTTAAATATGTTCTCTCATTTAGTAGTCCTGTTTACGGGAATGTAGGGCCCTCAGAAGAAGCTAATCTCAGCACTTTAATGAAATAAAAGTTCCTTGTTTCTGTGTATATATTTGCCGTCTAGTGCTGACTCATTAGGAAAAAGTTTGAAAATGCTACTCCCAGGCGACGGCTAGTTTCTCAACACTTCATGCCCAGCACTTACTAACATACTGTAAAATGCAGGCTCTTGATTTACTGTGTAACATGTTTTTTTTGCAGTTGATGTTCCTCATATTTGAGGGTCTATGGACACATCTCGCACGCCAACTTTGTCACAGCTATCAAAATACCAAACCCCTTTCTGTCCTATGAAAGGCAGCCACAGACCTGCTATAAAGAAACAGTTTTGTGTTTTGTCTGTTACAGATGATTTCTCCCCACCCCAAAATAGTTTTTGAAGGTTTCCTTCATGCACTGGACTTTCAAAATTGTATTGGCAGATTAATTAATTGATAGTGCCTGAGCCATGAACGTTCTCATCAGGTGATAGCAAGTGCCCTGAGTCCAGTGGGATGCCAGCTCCCGTTGAGAGCACAGCCGATTACGCTTGCTGCTAAGATCATTCTTACTATTACAATGGGGAGGCAGGAAAAAATGTAGACACAAAATGGTAGTTGTGTAAATGGGTTTTTAAATATTTTTAAAACCTCTTCTTCCCACCCCCAGCTTATTGATAAGATTCAGCAGGCTGCTACTGTCGGTCAGTATCTCACCTTTCCCCAGATCTCTCCACCGCTGTCACATTTTGCAATGGTGAAATCACAGTGTGCGTGGAAAACCGTAAATATGGGCAACTGTCTGCATGGCTCTCTTTTTACTTTGGGTCTTCAGCCGCACATGCACACTCGACAAGCCAGCGCTTGTCTGAACTGATAAGTCTAGGTGAACTTGCTTGCTCGGTAAGAAACAAGAGCATGTTGCTGGGACATTCAGCTTTGCTTCTCTGATCCTTTCCCCCCATTTGTTTGTTTACCTCTTGGAAAAGGTGGCTAGCCCAATGGCGTACACGTCTTTTCCAGGTATATTCTGATAGTTCAAGCCTTCAGGCGGATGGAGTCCTGGAGATCCTCTTATGTTTCTGCTCTGTTCCTTTCTGGTCTGCATATCTGAATTCTTTTCTCCCTTTGCATTGTTCCCACAGGTGTCTGCTGTTTGGGAAGATCTACCATATTTTATTCTTAGAGGTCTGGGTAATGTTTTGTAGGGTTGGCTGCTAGTTCTGCCTAGCCGCCTCTACATTTAAACTTTTCAGTTCTAATCAGTAAGTGATCCTCTCCCTTTGAGTAAAACTATGAGAATATTGTAAGGGTAAAATTACAGAAGACTCGAGTTTGCTCCTTGAGCCCAGCTTCTGTCTCTCGGCCCAGAGGCATTGGGCATTTTTTGTTGAGGCCTCTCAGTCAATGCACAATAGTGATGGAGAGAAGCCTTGTTTTGGGTTCTGGGGGGAACCGCAGTTCTTGCCTTCCATTCAGAAGACAGTTGCTGTGATGATCAGACTAGACAGGGAGGCGTTAAAGGTGAGGGCAAACTCTTACCGTATCTATAGTCCATGCTGTTGTAGCTCCAGTAAAGTTAGTTTTGATTGAACCTGGAAGCCCAGAGGCAGGAAGAAAGTGTCCAGGCCACCAAACCCCACGAGTGCCCAGTCAGAATTTGTACATCTGTTAATGAGGTAACTGGTCATTGACAAAGGCACTGTTTAGTTTATAGAAAAGTACCAAACACATTTTAAATCGACCTTGTAAAGGTATACAGAAAGCTAGCCAGAAGTCTCAGAAAACTCTACACAGTATCTGGGTTGACGTTTATTTATGGAGCAAACCCATAAAACAAGTTCGGATTTTTTTTTCTTCTTCATAAGTCCAGTTAAGAAATTGCTTTGCCGTAGTTGCTGTCTAATTAGGGTGTTGCCCTGGCACTCAGTAAGATGCTTTATTGTTTGTGTATAGCGGAAATGATCGGCATAGTGCGTAATGAAGGTACGAAGAGAGAGGCCAGCTCACACTGCTTGTACTCTTTGGATGTTATTTGTTTGCGGGTTCCAACTTTGCTTGCTTTGTACCTAGTGAAATGTTGGCTCCCTCCCCCCACCCCCTTCCTCCTTTTCCTCTTCCTAGCCTATTTCACTTTAAAATGCCTGTGGATGGCTACATCTCATTTTAAGTATGGAGGGTATTAGTCTGTTATCAGAAAATCTTTATCTAAACATTGATATGCCACCAGTCCCAACAAATTGTTCACTGCGATTTACAACATAACGTTCATAAATTGCATATTCAAACATTTGCATAGAATTTTATGAAAACTGCACAAATTGGAGGAGGGGGGCACGCTATGATTTTTCCATTACTTTTATTTTAAATGTCACCTTCCTTCCCACCTATAATCAATCAAGCAATTGGGTTTTAATTAGTTTTTCAGAATTATTTTACAACCAGTTCCAGATGTATTTCCCTGGGTAAATCTTCCATCAAATAGAGCCATTACAGAAATCATTCGGCTCTGTGTCCTCTCTCATTTCACCTCCTAAACAGTGGGCACTTCCGGTAATACATCTTGGCTGGACCTTGGACATCGATTCAGAATGTGCTTTCTCAACATCGCCACCAAGTACTCGGGGTTTACATCTCTTATGGCCCTAAAAGCTGATACCAGCACTTTACATGTGAAAAACCAGCAGCCAGTATAATTTCTTTAACAGTGGGGAAGCGATTTCCTCATAAGCTATAAATTTACTTATAACCCTCTTCAAAATATCCATCAATAGGCTGTTACTATAGTCCAATGTGAACAGTACTAATGGGATCGACACAGTTGTCAAAGCTTAAACATCTAGGTAAGATCAGAGCCCCTTGACCCTTCACAGTGGGCCCATCACAAATGAGGATGGAAAAAGGCACAAGTAGTCTCGCTCCCCTGAGAGCAGATGCAGAACTCTCATACTTGGGGTGTGTACCGTGCACCATTTCCCCGCCAGACACAGAACACATATCCCTGTGGTGGCAGGTGAATATAGGAGGGACTGTGTAGCGATCCACGACTTATACGCATCCTTGGCTCCAGTCCCATGGGAAATATACAAAATGGCAGAATTATTTTCTTTCAGCTTTTCACTTAATATTTTCAAAGCCTATGGACACAAAATTGGTTGCCACATGTCCCAAGCTTTATCCAGCATGACACACATTCAGTGACCAGCTTGTAGCCATATCAGATTACGCAGATAGAAAAGAAAGCCTTCCTTGTGCTTCAGTACCTACCCAGGGACCTGCAATGAACCTGGCAGCAGTTTTTAAAGAGAGAGAAAAACAAATAATTGTGCCTCTCCAGTTTACAAAGCGTCTGTGTGCATCTGATGATGAAAGAGGCCCCATTAGATTGAAATAACCCGACTGCTCCATCTTTCCTGACGAGCCATGACCCCTAAAACATTTAGCATTTTATTTGAACAGATTCAAGAGGGTCCGTCCAGTGACTGTCGGAGCACTGAACAATGCTGTGCTATTGGGTTCCATGCCCAGCTCGGTTCTTCTGTCCCCCAAGCCAGCCAGCAGCAGGGATGCATGGCGACATCGCTTACAATCTCGGAGATCAGCGGAGGGCAGGCAGCCTTAGTCGTCATGCAAGAGCAGCACCCAGTAAGCAGTCTTAGCACTCACAGGCTTGACCATTCAATATCTGGGTTAGATGAGTCATATGCATTCTTACCCCCCCCCCCTCCCATTTATGTAGCTCTTAACCAGCCATATTAGGAATTCTGTGTTGGCCCAGAGTATGAACGTTTTGCTTTTGATCGTATTCGGCTGAATCTTTACCTGGTCAGCAGCAGACAGAGAGCAGTTTGTGAAATTTAAGAGCACATCAACAGGGTGAAGATCAGTGTCGGGCCAGCATTAGTGTTGTGGGAGACCCAGGCTAGATGCCCCTAGACCTAACATCTTCTGCTTAGGCTGGCCAAGCATTGAAGATGCCATTGAACTTAGAGGCACAGCCTACCCTGGGGGAGGGCGCAAGCCATGAACCAGGGGCCGCACGTACTGTCTGGATTTTAGAGAGCACAGCAGTTTGTGGCTCCTGACCAAACCAATGCTGCCGTGCTCGGGTTAGATGACGGCAGGCAATCAGTATGTGCGAGAGGGGTGGAGGAGACTGTTTAAAGAGATGTGGATGAAGACCTTAGTTAGGGGCCTATTGTGATTCAACCTGAAACCTAGAGGGTTAAGGTTAAGTTTCTTGGACAATAAAATTAATGAAATGGGGAAGAAGACATTATGTAGTCAAACAATGAGGCAAGCGGACATTTGCTAATCGATCAACCTAATTTTTCTCCTATAGAGAGAAGCCCTTAGTGTGAAACCGCACTGTAGCCAGGCTCGGCTTGACTTCGGAAGCGATTGTTCTATCCCAGCCAGGAGAGTGGTAGGAAACCACCGCCCTGTGTTGATATTAGCAAGTCCCTACCTGTTGGTTAGGGTGCTTGGTTCGTCCTTGTGTTTCCAGGCTTACAGCTTTCTTTCACCTTAAAGATTCAATATATGCTTTCCCCTTTCATCCTTCCCACACTGTTCACTGATGTAATGTTTGTTTTCCCATTTTTCTTTTTTTTTTTTCGGCTAATCTCCAGTGTCTCTTGTACAGACTGCTTCTCCTTGGCACTCAGTGTGAGGAGGGTGCACACCGTGAACTCTTGGGTTTAAGTTGCACCTATTTTTTTTTTTTTTTTTTTTACTCGGATTTCATTGGAAATGGCGGTGTGGCAGATTTGCAAAGGGCTATCTTCCAGCAGTGATAGGGTAAGGTTCGGTGTGTTCCTCATTTAGTGTGGGCAAATAAACTTAAATCCCAATCTGAAGTTTCTCTTCCTCCCAATATACTGCAATAGAGTGCTTTTTTTTTTTTCTAAATGAAATATTTTCCAGTTATGGTAAGAAACAAAGCCCCAAGTCTTACCTTTTCATGTCAAAGACAAATCTTATAAGTTCACATGATGGAACTGTTCTTGTGGTTATTAACCAAACTCATTATATTCTAGGTGAGCCGCATTGGTTTATTGTGTCTGGTCACTGACTCTTTAAACAGCGGCCGCCTCATCTTAGCCTTTTTCTAGGATCTGTAGGTTTTCTGCAGTAATCTTTCTCCGTTTTCTGTTACGCCACAGTTTCATACAGCGATATTTAGAGAAGGGCCTGGGTTGGACCAAGGAGTAGTAGAACTCTTTGCATCCATTTATGACCCTCTGTAGTCTGTCTTCCGAGAAGAAGGTTCCTGAGATCACCATGTATCTGTCTGCAATGCCGGCACAATAACCTTTGGGTTTAATGTCCTGTTGGCATCAGAATTTCAGCTCCTATCTGGAGTTGCAAGGGAATCGCAACAGAAATATTTTCTTTTTCTACATGTATGGATGTAATCCCCAATAGATTTGAACGGAGCTTCGCATTATCCACTGAGTCATGGCCTTCAACCTCCTTAGGCCTTCAGTTTCAGCCAGACTATTTGTATTTTAAAGGAACATGTATTCGTTAGCACACTTTAAAACAGTCAGTGCATTTACATTCAATTTAACACACATTAACCTGCTAGTTAACACAAACAAAGTTGATTTGCGTGCATCCACATTTTTTTTCATAGCAGAAGTATGCGAAGTGAACCAAAAAAGTATGAAAATTTGTGGGGAGAAAGGAAAGATCAAACATCCAAAAATGAACCAACAATTTAACAATTTTTTCCTGTGCACATCTTTAATGTTTTACCCTGGTGGTGCATTCAGATGCTAAGCGTTGTGAAGTTTCGTAAAATATTTCTGAGAAATGGGTTCATGAGTCTTTGCATGCTTTGGAAAAGTTCTGGCTGTTGTAGAACCAGGCCCTTGGCATAGGGTGGGGAAGAGGGGGGTGTGGGTGAAGGTGGTACTGCTCGCTTGTCACATGCGTGCTACCTCTGACTAGAGCACACCACACAGAGGTGGCCCAGCAGGCGCAAACCACTGAGGCTTCCTAACTTAACTCTGTTTCTGTTCCTGGTGTTTAGGTGGTGGGCCTAGGAGATGTCCCTGATGGCACGTTAGTAACGGTGATGGCTGGAAATGATGAAAACTATTCAGCGGAACTCCGCAATGCCACAGCGGCCATGAAGAACCAAGTGGCCAAGTTCAACGACCTGCGGTTCGTGGGTAGAAGTGGCCGAGGTACTCTTATTTTGACATTTCAGAATGACTCATTCTTTTATTTTTGCATACGCTAAGCATTTTTTTCCCCGTAGACACAAAATGGGGAAAAACCACATCAGTGCATAGAAGCCTGTATGACTGACAGCTGAAAGCAACGGTGTCTGCAAAATGATGTAGCTGCGAGGGTGTCTCGTGAGGGATGCAGAGACTCACTGCAGGGCCATGTGTGAAAAACCTAAAAACAGTTACTTAAAGGTAGGGCCGGCCCTCGTGTAAAGATAAGCGCAAATTACATACAAGGGGCCTGCGATGGATTAGATGGGAAGTGCAGCCTCTGTTAGACCCACAAAATGTAAACGTTTTTTGGAACCAGTATAGCCACCCATGGTCTCCCTTTCAAATGCAGATTAGGTCTATGTGGATTGTCTTCCAGGTTACCGACTGGAACCATTTTGGAGCTGAGTAGATTGCTTTCCTTTCCTCACATCACCTGGCGTGGAAGATGGAGGCTGCTGTTTAGCTCCGAGCTGATACGTATTTTATTTTAAGGATAGAACATCACCGCTGGATTAGATAAGTCTCGCAGGCAGGGCTGTTACAAGAGTGGGCAAGCAAGATGACCATCTTGGATGCCAGGAAAGGGGAGCGGGGGACACCACGCTGTCCTTTTGAGTTGGTCTGTCTGAGCTCAAAAGGGCAGGGGTTTATTAATAGCAACCATTGCCCAGGAACTAGTTTTGGCCAGCGACTGCTCACTTCGCAGGGGATGTATGTAAAGATCAATCCCCCCCTCTTTTCCTCCCCTTTTTGATGCTTTTTGATGTGTCTTCTCTACTGCTACTACTACAACTTACTATTACTTATCATTTGTATAGAGCTAGTAGGCATATACAGAGCTGTGCATAGTCCTATAAGACGCACTCTGCTCGATAGAGCTTACAATCTATTCAAGATGGACAAATGGAACAAACGGGACTAGGGTAATTCTTGAAGGGAAATGATTTAAAAACACATGGGCATTGAACAGGAAAATAAGGGGATTAAGATCCAAAACCAGCTTCAAAGAGGCAGGGTTTTTTTTTTTAGCCTGGATTTGAATAGGACCAGAGGAGGAGCCTGCCTTTTATTGTGCCTGTTTCTCGCTCTTTTCTCTGCTGCCAAAACAATCAGAAGGCTTCAGTTATCACCGCTGCAGTACCATCACTTTAGGCTAGGTGGCAGTTTGAACAGAGATATTCTAGCTGTAGCAGTGTGTGGGATATATTGAGCCATATGCCCAGGAGGGAGAGGAGCTGGGAAATTGTCTTGCTGCTGGAGTGGATGTGGGAGAGTTGTCCCAGCTGAAAAAATGGCAGGATCCAGTGATGATTTTGTAATGCCTAAGCGCCATAACATTTTAAGGTTGAGCCATGGTGCTACCGGAAAATAATAAACTTAGAGCTGGGTGAATCGGGCCTGTGGCTTTTGGACCATGTGGACACTAGTACAGTAAGTGTGATGCTGGGGCTTCTTAAGCACAAGGTGTTTTGGAGTGATAATAGTGGTGGGATGAAGCCTGCCCTAACTATGAGCATAACTGCACTTGGTAATATGCAGTGGATGTAAGTAGGACTGTGACAGTGCAGTCCCTGCCGGCTGAACATCTGGTATGACCAGGGCACCTTAATTCTATGCTTCAGAGCCCAGTAGGGCTACTTCGTGCAGTCTCATCACAGCATACATCAAGCCATCTATTTAATCATTTGCAATCCAGGGGGAATATTGGTAAGAGCTCTTCATAATTAAACAACCAAAAGCGAAAAGCCTGAACTTCTGGACTACGATGGAGAACTGATACATGTGGAAGTGCAGATGGGTGATTGATGGATGGCTGGTCAGGATTTGTGTCACCCATCAGTCTTTAGTAGCTATTGCTTCAACTCCCATGTGGCCCCAAACCCTCTCAGATACCTACCAGCTGTGCCCCACTGATGCAATATCAGAAGAGTTGTATTTGATTCTAGGTGGTCTTGGGGGTCCAGAGTGAGAGAATGGTGAGCAAACTTTCAGGGTCTCAGAACCAAGAGATGGGTGGAAGATATTCCATCCCCCCCCCCCCCCACCACCATCATGTACTTCATTCATAAATCTCATCCCCTGTAACAGGTAAGGAAGCCAGAGCTGTGAAAGACAGTGTAGCAAAGTGACCAGCGTAGGGCTTGTCAAGGAGGTTAAGAGACCTGCAGCAGCAGTCAGCCTACTAACGTTTCTGCAAGAAGGGGTCAGAAGATGCTTCTTGACCCCTGACTAGAGTATCAAAGAAGGCTGCACCTCTTTCCTTGAAAGGTACCCAGTATATGCATATCTGTCTCCCATAATGCACCAGGGCTTACTGTTTTGTAGCTGTTTATTTATCCAGTTTTATATACCACCTTTTCTTTCAATCAAAGTGGTTTACAGGGTATAGTTAGGTACATTTTAAGTAGGTAAGTAGAGGAGTAGGAGGTAAGGGTACAAACATGTACAATATGCAAATAAGGCAGGCATTGGTTGTCTGTGGTTGATTTCGGGCTCTGAGAGGGTCCGTAGAGTCCTGAGCATCCTCCGAAAATCTTTGGCATCACCCGTGGTTCTCTCTTCTGGAACTTTTCCCACCTTTTAGAAACGTGCCTTGGTCTGCCCTCTTTTGAAGAAACCTTCCCTTGATCTTCTTGTCCCAGCACACTATCGCCCGGTTTCTAATCTTCCTTTTCTCGCCAAAATTCTTGAAACGGCTGTCTTTGCCCAACTCTCACATCACCTTAACTCCACAAATTTCCTTCACCCCCGCCAATCCGGTTTTCGTCCGGGTCATAGCGTTGAAACAGTCTTATTAGCATTTCTTAATGAACTTCACTCCTCACACGATTGGGGTGATGTTTCGGTGGCGGTCTCTCTGAACTTTTCGGCAGCTTTTGACCTTGTTGATCACTCTATTCTTCTTTCACATCTGCGTGATGCTGGTCTTCGGGGCTCAGTTTATCGATGGTTTCACTCCTTTGTTTGCTCCCGATCCTGCTTGGTTATCTCATCTGCCACCCCTCACTCTTCCTCAGACCCATTCCCTCTTCACAAGTGTCTGGATGGAGGTGTGGGGGAGGGGGGGAAGCACGCGCCCGATATGCAAGTCGCACAGGGTGCAATTCAGGCTCGGTACGGCCCTGCCTGATCATGTCTCGTCATGATTTTTGTAACTCAGTTCTTGCTGGTATCACTCGCACCCAACTCCATCAGCTTCAAATTATACAGAAAACAGCAGCCCGGATTATTATGCACTCTTCACGCAGAGACCACGTTACCCCTCTTCTGATTCAGCTCCACTGGCTAGATTTCCACATCCGTTATAAAATTCTCATTTCAACTCATCAGGTTATATATACTCAAACTCCGCAATACCTAGCAGACGTCCTTCATTTTCATGTCCCTACATGCGGCCTTCGTTCATGTAAGCCATCTCCATCCTCCCTCGCCATCCCATGCTCATTTACAGTCCACTCGCCATTCAGCCTTCTTTTTCCTCAGTCTCGCCCCCTGGAACTCCCTGCCTACCGCACTCCGACTAGAGCAGAATTACTCCAGATTCAAGTCATTACTCAAAATATACATTTTTTTCCACTGCCTATGATCTCCCATATCCAGCTCCTTGACCTGGTTATATATGTGTGTTGGGTTCTCCTGTATTTTATCTGAGTGCTTGATTGACTTTTTTCTTTCCTGTCATAAATTGTAGTTCTTTTCTGGCTTCTGGCCTTACTTTGCATTTTTGGATTGTACATCACCCCGATATCACAAAGGGTGGTGTATCAAGTGATGATGGTAAACATAAACGTCTCCGGACGTGAGTTCCACAGTGCAGCTGCACTGAGTGATGGAGCTCTTCTGGATGTGGATTGATTGGATCGTTGATGTTCGGCAGGGGTGATGAGTTCGTTTACCATATTGCTTCACCTGGGCCTTGTGCTGGAGTCCTTGGTTACTATGTTCCAAAGTGCAGCGGCCGAGATGTTGTGGAAGATTTAGAATATATTTATGGTTGCTTTGAATCTTGTGCATGAATGGATGGGCAGCCAGTGAAGCTGTTGAAGAATTGGCGTGATATATTTGTTTCTTGACGTGTTGGTAGTAATCTGAGCTGATGTGTTTTTTTGCACTAGTTGAAGAGGGTGAAGGGATTGTTTAGGGAGACCTTGATAGAGCGAGTTGCCATAGTCTAGTATTGGTGTAATTATTGCTTGGCATATCGAGCGGAAGTCATCGCGGCACAGGATGGGTTTGAGTCTTCTGAGCCTCAGTCTGTGGTGCGCATTTGTGGCAGTTTTGTTAGTGTGGGTCTGGAGAGTTAGGTTTTATCCAAATTAACACCCAGGTACTTCTTTCACTGATATGTTTGTCGTAAAGTTTGATAGTTTGCGGTGGAGGAAGGGTTGTACTTCTGCTGATGACCATCACTTCCATCTTGATACACCGAGAGGGAGTTGTTGGTGAGCCATGTGATCGTGTCTTCCAGACACTTGGTTATGGGAGACAGGTTGGGTGCGTGTATGTTGGGGGTATGTGGTCGTTTTACTGCTCATGATGGTGCACCCACCTCTGGCAATAGTTGGATTCCATTTTGAGGGAGGGACTGATTTAATCCATGACACCTTCCTCCCCAGCTCCCCCAACGTTCACTTGCCGTGGAGACTGCTCAGTGCCTCACCATGGCACTAGGAGTGCTCAGGTTCTCTGCACCCACAGACAGTCCTACAGTGATGGGCTCTTCAGAGTTGACAAAGCTGAGCGTGCTGCTGAGGCTAGAAGGGTAGATCCGTGGTATGGTGGCATCTATTAACCAGAGAAAGATGCATTCTCGCAGTCAGCAAATGGTGCTGCAGCATTTAGTCTCGATAAGTCAGGGAATGCATAAAGAAAAAGGGACAAGCCAGAAGGCCATCAAAATTGATAGACTGAGCCTGCGAAACGAAGGAGTAAGACCAGAATGACTAAAAAACAAAAACCATTACGATGATGATTTGGAAGCATTTTTAAGCTGACTGGAGTTCCCAGTGTGGCAGCAGAGAATCCCCCACCCTCTCCTTCAGTGAGAGTTCAGGCATTTTCAGATAGTCCTGACAGCAACAGTGTGCGGGGGCTGAGCCAAAACAGGTTCTGCTAGGTACAGAAAGGAAGAAATACAAACAGATAGCAAACCGGTTGAGAGGGTGGCAGATGTATGGCCCGAGGGTCACACAGTATAAGCAAGGAATCGGGCAGCAGTGGGGATCCTAAAGGGTTTTCAGCACGTATCAGCTGACTGATACTAAAGAGATGCAGCACTCTGGTGCATCTGTGGTCGCGAGCGTTGTTCACTTTCGATGCCTGACACACAGAAGGATTTGTATGTTGGGTCCTTCATACAAAGTGCTCTGGATTAGGAAGATCAACAAACTATTAAGGGACATCCGGGGTTCTTCCTTGCACTGATTCATAGTAACCCATGAGTGTTGCAGAATGACTTGAGCTGTGTGGTAAAGAACAGACATGATGGCCACTAAAGGTGGCCTTAGACTCTCTCCAAGGCCTTTGTGGCAAGAGTGAGGGTTTGGAGAATGTTTTCAGTGGCCTTAGAGGAAGGCCGTGACTTGCAGAGACCCAGAGAGAGGGCAGTATCCCATAGTCTTGTGGCCAAGTTTGACCATCTGTAGTCGGGGCACGGTGTGAAGGTCACAGTCCGATAGTATAGTGGGAGGAGCTTTGTCTGCTCGAAGGTGGAAATCCACAGGGAGGCTCAGCGTTTTCTAGTAATTTTTGTTTTTTTAAACACTTTTCCTTTGCATAAGAGGAGGTGTTTGCTTGGGATTAGCTGCTGTTTCAGTAGCCCTGGGTCCTGAGGCATTGACTACCTCTGGGATGTCACACAGGCCTCTTTCTTGAAGTCGCAGAAGCTGAATCTCAACCCTGCTGTTTAATCCTACATGACTAAGGCGGTGTTGTGTACCTGGCTGATGCTGGGCTGTTTTCCTAAGGTGTTGGCTGGTTGAACTTCAGTGTACCTTTGTAAGGTTCTGCCCCTGCGCTGGCACAGACCGTGAAAAATGAAATCGCCCTGTTACAGGTAACTGCTTCTTTTGATGCCCCAGGTTAGAAAAACAGATTGAGGCTACGTGTTTGCTCAGTGTATTGCAGTGTTTGTGTTTTGAATTACTGTCATTGAGCATTAAAGATAATGCAGCAGCCCAACAGACAGATAAGCACCATCTGGCCCACTCAGTTGCCCGTTTCTGCCACACGCTAAACATATCTCCAAGTTGTCTGCCATACAAGTTTGAGTGCCTGCAGGAGATCACTCCTTTCGTTTTATGGCCTTAGCTGAGCAGTGTACCTACGCCGCTTACAGCACACACTAGGAAATGTTCCGCCATTTGTAGCTGAGAATGTACCACAGCCGTGCTGCTGGTTTGTGCTGGTTGTTTTTGCCCCTCTTGGGCGTTTTAGTGCGGCTATAACACCACTCTGTGCAAGATGGCCTCCTCACGTTTTACTTTTTTAGCCCTCTACAATTCCAGATAGATGGTCAGGTCCAAAACCTTTCTCAGGAAGTCAGTATATCACATTTTAGGAATAAATACACTTTGATTATTTGCAACCGCCCTCCCCCTCCCTCTACAATAGGGGTAAAAGCGAACAGCAGCATGCTTTTGCATTTGCCCAGCCTGCAGTCTCGGGTCCAGATCTCCACGGGGAAACACGGCATTGTCCTTGTCTCTGGAAAGCTCTGTCTTGCTCCTCACTGTGCCTTGATTTACTCGGCCATAGCCATCGGATACCAGCAGCCTCACTCCCTTTCCCTTTGTTCCTTTACAAACGTTCGCACTGTTCTGCTACCAAGCCACCCATCCCAGAGGTGGCTGCACATGTGCTTCTGAAGTAAAGCTCACTGGGGTCTTGCTTAGGGGAAATACAAACGCTGCCCGATTTAATCGGTTTATGAGCTAGCTGACATCTGGCGAAATCGACTGGAGGATCTCTCTGTGCCTCCCACTGCCCTGTTCACTTCCGTACTAACCCCCACGTTTCTTCCTCATTGCCAGTCACCAGGGCCCCTGCGGTTTCTAAAGCTGCCTGGCCCCTTCCCCCTTCCATTTGTGCTGTCTGGGTCACCCGTCCTGCTCTCAGCCATGTGAGATGGGGTCCAGTGCCGAAATCTCCTGCCGTGCTGCGTGACTGCTGGAGCTGGGCGTCCGGATGTGCGTACATGCTGATGCCTACCTGAGCACCACACTGCTGCCAACGGGCAGATGCCATATTCCAGAGTTAAATTTATTATAGCTCCAGAAGCTTATTCATACAGCATGTTCTTTCCATGATATAGAGGGGAAAGGTCTATACAGAAGCCTTTGTGGCATGGAGGCTATTGTGGGGAGGGGGGAGACCTCGGAGGGAGTACTTTCTAGGGCAGAATCTAAAATGGTCTGAGCGCTGCAGGGAAATTACTTTGATAAATCCTGACAAGAAGCCTGTCCATACTAAGCAGGTAATTGCCTAAGCCAGCCGTGCGCGTTATTCTAGTGACATAGGCCCGTACGTTGGCCAGACCCTATTCTGTAAGAATGCGCAGACCTGTGTTGTAGGCGTGTGCAGGTGCGATACCTGGGGGGGGAGCATTGGCACAGCACAAAGATGGCTGCATAGGTTTATAGAATCCTATAACTTGCGTGCAGCTTGCAGATATCTAGGCGAAGACATTTACGTGGGGCAGGTGTGCTGGCGACTAGTGCGCGTTCGGGGCCACTTGCTCTCCATTCCATACGGTAAAGCATGTATGTGCTTTGCCTGTATAGAGTAGGCAAACCGGCAGGCGCATGAATGTGCGAAGATTACAGAGTTATTCTCAGGCTAAACCTTTTGTGCTTTTTTTTTTTTTTTTTTTTTTTTTTTTTTTTTAATTTTGCATTTCCAAAAATTAGAGTACACGTGGCAAAACACTACTTGCATCCCAGTGCATTCAGTTTTTTTGAACACCTGCTAAAGTACAGCCACCGCAGAATCCTCTGTGTTAACCAGCATAAGTGGCTTCATTTCAACCCTTCTCCCTCTCCTTTTCCTCCTAACAAAGAGTAGCAAGGGCCCTGGATAGTCCAAAACATCCCCCTTTCTCCGTTCCTGGCGAGATCAAAGGGTCTCTCGGGTAGGACCGTACTAAACTAGGAATGCGCCCCATGCAACTAACAAATACGGCCCCCCCCCTTCACCCCAGCCATGTGCAGTAACTCGCTCGGAGCTTCCTGGAAGCCCAGTGATGATAGTGGTGCCCTGTGCGGCCGCACTGCTGGTACGGCCCTCGGCACGGCGTTTCTTGCAGGTTCTGTTCGCCCAACTTCCCCTGGCAAGACTCTCCCCATCTGTCCCCTTTGACATCCAGAAAATATGATGAAAGGAGCCATGTTCCATATATATGGGAAGGGGGGGGAACTTCTATTGCACACACAATTTTGTAAGTCTGTGGGGGGATGGGGGACCCTGCATGGTGTACTTTTTCTATCCCTCCCTCCCCCCCCCCCCCCCCACCATGTGCTCTTTCGGCTATAACACTGCTAACCCCAAGCATCTAATCTCTTTTCTCCCTTCCCCTTTCCACTTGTCTCTTCTCTTTCCTCCTTAGCCTTTCTCACATCTTTCAGCTCCCCCCTCACTGTCTCCTCTACTCAGTTTCCCTCTCAATTATTGTGCAGTTTCATTTCCTGATTTGTCATCCCCCCCCCCCCCCTACAGTCTTTCTCCTATTCATCCAACTTCACATCATCCGCCACCTCCCGATCCCTCGACTTTTCTTACACTTTCCAGTTTTTCTCTCTAGCCCATCCATCCCCCCACCTCTTCTCATGCCCCTTTCCCCAGTATCCATTGTGCTGCACATATTAATCCTTTCTCTTAGTACAAATCCACTCCAGTTCCTTCCATCTTCCCCTTGTACCTAGACACGAGGTGTAGAGATCCCATTTAAGCAGCACACTCTTCTTCCCCCTCCTACCACCTCGATGCAGGTCATAGACAGGGGGCTCCACTGATTAACCACAGGCAGGTGCAAAAGTAGAATGTACGGAAGTGGAGAAAGCTCCAGCTCTATGCCCCCCCCCCCCCCCCAGAGGACTGAGGCTCAACTGAGTGGCCGCTGGCAACCAGGAAGTGGACCTGAACAGCAGCCAACTCCTGTTGTGCCTGGGAGAGATGAGTTGTGTATAGACACACACACATCCAGCTTAGCTGGAACACTGATAGGAATGGCTGACATCTCGCTCAGGGCCACACTAACCATTAGGAAAACGAAGCCGTCGCCTAGGGCAGCAGCTTCTTAGCAGGGGGAGGGGGAGAAATAACAGAGGGCATTCAAAACTAAACACTAGATTCTGATATCCAGGGGGGCTTTTGGTTTGTCTAGGGTACCAACACTTTGAACCAACTCTAGGGCTGGCCTTGCTCTTGCTCTTTTTGTCCTGTGCTGTTGGTGCAGGTATTTGAGGACATCGAGGACTTTTACTGCTTGGGATTCAGGATAAGTCAAAGCATAGAAGTCCCTTGATGTTTCTTTCTTGCTTGAGAGGGTACTTTGGCCATTTGTATCATAGGGATGGAAGAGGTGATTAGGGTATCGAGGTCCCTTGATCACAGTGGAGGAGTGGCCTAGTGGTTGGGGCAAGGTACTACAGGCCAGAAGGTCAGTGGTTCAAATCCCACTAGAGGACAGCAACCTTGGGCTGGAAGGACTGGGGTTTCTAGTCCCGCAGGTGCTCCTTGTGGTCTTGGGCAAGCCACTTAACCCTCCATTGCCCATGTTCCCTGTAAGCATTAGTGTATGTGTCTCATATCCCCTCGTGTTAAATGTATCCCCCAACCACTTTGACCCGGTGAAAAGCAGGATATAAATGCAGCTAAATAAATTAAATAGTGTCTGGAGGAGTGAATGTGGGGTTATGTTTGGAGGAGATCCCAAGGACAGGGCCATTTCCCAGTGTTCAATGTCAGCATGCCCACAAACACCAGCAGGCTAACTTTAACATACACTTCTAGCCGTGTGTAAAAATGCATGCCTTTAGTGGGCACTTAGACTAGCGCATATCCCATTGTAAAGTCCCCTGCCCACTAAAGTCCAGTTTGCATACCATAGTGCTGTATTTGCATGGCGTGTGCATCCTAATTATAGCACAGGCAAATTAACCTCATCGGGCACCGTTTAACATGCACACTAGGGCTATCTTACAGCAGCAGCTTTGCCCCCTTTGAAATATTTCATTTAGCAGTTCGACCAAATAAAGTTATTCAACATGCTGTGTTTATTTTTTGGTAATTAAGGTTTGTATTGCATCCCTGAAAGGCTGCATTTGCGGTTTTCGCTTCAAAAAGCTGTAATTGCTTAGCTTTTCCAGACTTGTGTAAACCATGTACACACCACCAGGATACGCAGAAGGTGTGACTACAGGATAAACAACCGAGCTGTTGCCTCAGGCAATGAGGATGTAAAACCTTACACCCAAAGTGTGAAAACAGCAAGAAAAGTTGGAGAGACCTAAAAGGTTGAAACTGTAGCACCCTAATGTGCCCAAAGTATGAAAACCTCACTAGCGGTTGAAGAGGGGCTGGATTGGATTCGGTATCTATAGGCAGGACCGGAGAGGGGAGCAAGAAGAGACATGGCGGGACCTCTTTGGAGCAGCTCTGCATGCCCCTGTTGTAAATGGGGGCAAACTCCTAAATCAAGGCCTCAGCTGAAGAGACTCTCTACTGATTTAAGTTAGCTAAGCTCAGGTATAAAAGCATATATTTCACAATTTAAATGCTTTATTTAAAACTATTAACTTAATTCATTATTTTAACGAGGCTTATCAGATGACTGCAGACTACGAGGAATAAAAGTAACCGGTCCTGGTCTGTAACACTATATCTAAGGACTCGCATGTATTAGCAAAAATTGGAACTACAATTGCAGGCGTGCAGTGGGGCTGAACTGGGCGAGCTCAATATACCGTCGACGACATGAAACCATCGGAAAGAGTCAATAGGCATTTGGCTGTTGGCAGCTAACAAGCTCTACAGAATTTTGCCAGGAATGATTCTGAGGAAAGGCCCCTGTTTTCCAGTTATGTTTCTGACATCTTTGCGGTGTCCCATCGCATTTCATGCAATGTCTTCCCTAAACGGAGATGCTGTCGCACTTTAATTCCCCTCCCTCCCCCCAAATGCATCAGTTTTCAAAACCAAAGTGAGCTCTTGGACATTTTGGAGAACGTGGATAGAGTAAAGCTGACCACAATGGTTCTTCTTACTCGTGCGAAGTATGTTGGCGCAAACCCCACGAGTAGCTCAAACTCGTGATCATTCTGCAGTGTTCATGTTTGTGAGGGAGGTGGGGTTGGCCCAGGTTACAGCTGCTGACTCATTCTTTTGAAGCTGCCGTCTTGAGTCCGTTCTTGTTCTGTGTAGGGGCATCTTGCAAGGGGAAGGACAGGAGAGAGTGCAAAAGGTTCGGGATGGACCTCGCCCCCACTGTATGCTGTGGAAGAGGTGGGTTTTTTTGGCTACGCTTGTTCTTCAGCACACTGTTGGGGATGAGGTGCTTCCCAGATTTGCATCCTTAACAGTCCCCCCCGCCCCCCCCAAACCCTCTACACAATCTCCTCAGGGCAATGACTTGCCCAGGTCAAAGAGGCTGCTGGGACCCTGTTTTACCCCATGCAAGTGTGAGGATATGGTCCCGCTTTTCTTCCATCAGGATAAAATCAGGACGGACCTCAGCCTCTTTAGGTTCACCTGGGTAATTTGGGAGAAACCTCCATGCTATGGGGACAGACTGTGCAGTTCCTGGCTTTTTTTCCATTCCATCTGTGAATCTATAGTTCCAATCGCCCATACATGTAATAGGCTAAACTAGGCCTATCCCAGCCTGTTCCTTGGGTTGAGGAGCTGTACAGTTATCATGGGTTAGTGATGTTAAAGCTCTCTGCCTGGATCTTAAGAATCATGTTGACAGAGTCTGTGTGTAGCTTCTGGGAAACTGAACACTTCATATATTCAGATTTATAAACAGTTTTACTCTGTGACCCAAGTGAATCTCGGATAAGGGTCTGAAGATGGAAGAGCTTTATTGCCACTGTCTTGTTTTTGAGAGGAGTCTCTTTCAGCACAACGTTTGGGTGTAAAGGACTTCCAGGATGACTCTTTTGTTGGCCTCCATCACATAGTGTTATACAGTGCTTTTGGACATGTGGAGATCCCACAAGAATGGAGCACAGGCTCCCCTGCAGTAGCCCAGAGCACATCGGCAGGCCTGCAAAAGGGCTCATTCTAACTGCACTGAGGACAGTCTATTCTAGTGATGCGTGAAAAGTACCTTTGTAAATTTGTATAGTAGGAGTTTGGCCCCTTTTTTTTTTTTTTTAACCTGGTTTCTGGAGATGATGCACAACGGCATGGTATCAGCATTTTCTGGGGGATAAATGTTTCTGCCAAGCTCTGTCCTCTTAGAGCACAGAGACAGAGGAGACAACTCGAGGTCTGTCATTATCATGCCATAACCTCTACCTACCTTAGAGCTGTGTCATGCATAACCCTGGATCCCCTGTCGCAGGGAGAGTGTCTCTCCCATAACCAAGCAATTCATTGCTCTTTAGACCTCGTAAGAGGGTAATTTTATAACGGGCGAAGGGGAAAGAAAGGCACATAGGTAATGCATATGCCTTTAAAAGCACCCCAAAGAACACAAGCAAACTGTGCTCGAGCAGGATTAAGGCACTGAATTTTAGGCGCATGTCTAATTTGCCTATGTTTTTTTGGGGGGAGGGGGGTGGACCCTGCCTGGTCCCATGCAGGAAACAGATGATCTGATTGGCCACTGCTGCTGCATCAGCCTACTGTAAATAGGACAGGAGATGGCCTCATTCCATGTAGTGCAATGGCTGTTCCCTGGAGTCAGTAGGTCTGCTTCCAATATGAGGTGGCATCCTTAGCAGTCGGCGCACATCGGTTCCTTCCCCACCTAAATGTCTTCAAGCCCTGCTGGATTCTTCAGTACCTAAAGCGGACTCTTTCAGAATCTGAAAGTGCAGGAGGTGCTGAGCAACCAAACAAGTGTTGTGTTAGCTTTAGAGGCTGGGGAGGGTCTTGCTTGGGGCCTTATAGAAGAAAGGGGGCAAGGTGTTTATTGGGATTGGGGGTATGATTAAACTCCCACATTAATGTGCCATAATTAGAAGAAGATGTTAACACACTAGTATTCGCGCATTTGTGGGAGTAAAAGTGAATGTATATTACGGTAGGGAGCCGTGGTGCTTATTTGCCCAGGGCTCACCAAAGGGTTAATCCTGCCCTAGTTGATGTGTTTTTTCCATTTGACTGGAATATCTGTGCTTTCGCAGTCTCCTTGGCTGCTCAGATTTCAAAAGTTAAAATAATATTTTTTCTCGTACTCTTGCAGTGGGCTCACAGAGATGTCACAGCAGAACAAATCAAAGTTCTGCAGAAGAGGCTCAGAGGGCTGTAGTCGCCCCAGCTGAACATACCTCAGCAGCTTCAGGTCTAACCCAGTCTTGCCGGAGACTTAAAAACATTATGACGCAGCTAAAACAAGGAGAATTAATGCAGATTTTTCCAAAAAAAGCCACTACAAAGCCAAATATAAATTGGAGGGCCTGAGCCATGAGTCGAGACCAAGAATATTGGATATTAATTGGGGGGGGGGGGGGAGAGACTAACATCTTGCCATCCAGTCAGGGATGCACATTCATTAAAAGAGTTCCTATGTTTCATGTTTTCATTCCGAAATAGACTAAAAATTCTGAAATTTTCTCTCTTCCATCTTTTGTAATTAGTGTGCCTTTGGCATATATTATGCGCCGTCGCTCAATGTTCACTACGAAGGAATAGTGTACACTGTTGAGCAGTTGTGCATACATTCACGCGTGTGTTCCCTGTTAAGGGATAGTGCATGTTATTAATAACATTTCCCTTGAAACAAACAAAAAAAATGGAAAATCCAGCAAATGACATGGGAAATTAAATGAAACAAAACGTTTTGGCTCTCATGCCCTGAGAGATTACTCTGCTTATGTTTAAAATTCATCACATTTGTTAAATAAAAACTACCACCCATTTCTGTCACTTTGGAACATCCTTTTTTTTAATAATTGTGCATTTTGGACCACGTTTTTGGTTTTATGTCAGACATGCATTTCCCCTGTACCCTGATTTTTTTATATCGCAGAAAATCAATTGCATTCTTTCCAATTCTGCGTTCGCTGCCGAGGAACCAGTGCAGGGCTCTACACCTGAGTGTAATTTATAAACCTTTTCTGCATGTAAAATGCTGATTTATGCATGGAAAAGATCTCTTACGGAATTAGGTCATGCATAAAAGCAGGCATGGTGTGGAGTAGGTGTACTTGGGGGAGGTGTTTGCAGAGAGCCTTGGATGGGTCTCAATTTACAAACGTGCGGATCTCTGTAAAGTGCGTACTGACCTTTATACCTGCCCTCAAGCAAGCATGATGTGTGGGTCTTCAGTCTAGGTGCGATTTCAGATGGATTTGTGCTAGTATGTTCTAAAGACACAGAGGCTCCTATATGCCTTTATAAAATAGGCGCTTCCTGCCCAATTAACTTGGGTGGTGTTATAAAATTATGCTTTGTGCATAATGTGGATGAGTAGGGAGGTCGTCATCAAGGACCCCCCCCCCCATGTTTATAGATGAGAGAGAGGATATACTGGAGCACATCTGGGACCGAGAGACCAGCTCTTAAGACACAGGATACACTGCAGCCTTCACTGGAAAAAGCAACGCACTGAATCAGCCGGTCCCCAACCCTTCTGAATAAACATTTATAAAAAGGCAAATATAGCTCTGATTCATATGCACATGGTTTGCATGTTCCCAGTGAACACTGCCTCTAGCAAGAGAGGGAGTTATTGTGTGCTAGCACCATGCCCTGGAGGGTGGGCACCCAGCAGTTGTCCATATTTCCCTTTTTGTTTGGCACTTCCCTTTCTAGTCTACGGGGAAGTGTGCGGCGTGTGGACGGCAGCAGCTGGACATCAGCAGGCAGGTGCCCCAGGCCCTGTAGTTTCCGGAACCCCCCCCCCCCCCTTTGGAGACCCTGTGATGGTTGGACGGTTTCAGCTTCCTCAGAAGTGTGGTAACGGTAACCCACTGATCCCCAGCACTTGCCAACTTCCTGCTGGAAGAGCAGTCGTAAAACACATGGGTGCAGAATCCTATGTTCTTCCTACGTGCCCAGAAAATATATTTGCAGGATTCAGCCCAGGGCCTGCAAGCCCTCATGCTCTAGAGAGACCCAACCCTCTCCTCTCACATGCAGGAAAAAAGCATGTATCGGCCATTGTAGGGCCTCTCTAGAGCGCGAGGGCTTGCAGACCCTGCATTGAATTGCAAATATACATTTTGCTCCTGCCGCTACTCCCAGACCAGCCGTTAAAGGAGACGACGCTGCTTGCCCAAATTGAGGCATGGCATCCCAGCAATACTCTCTGGCCTATCAGAAGCTGGCACCTGAGACGGTTGCCTGCGTTGAGTATGCCTAAATCCAGGCCTGCATGTGTGCATTGGCTAAGCACAGTTGAAATGATCCTGTGATGGACATAAACCAGTGAATTCTTGTTTTAATGATCCACTTTCTTGGGTTATATATTATCTCCAGGAACAAGCAGGAATAAGTCCTCACATATGGGTACGTCGGAACCGACGGAGCCTGCGCGGGAAAGCTCCCCAGCTTCCCAGAAAGGAAGCTTTTGGGGCCTCCCACTGCACATGCGCGCTGCCTTCCCGCCTTCCTGACCAGCTCTCCTCAGTTTCTCTTTTTCCGCGGAGCCAGCAGGTCGTGTTCCTGTCACCGCTGAAGAAATTCTTATTTTAGTTTGTTTCTTTAGACCGCGTACCTGCCTTCCCCATACCGAAACCGGTACCGCCGGTCTCTCTTTTCTTTTCTTTCAAAAAAAAAAACAAAAACCTTTTATTTAGCACAATTTGGTGACTTCGGTTAGGCCTCAGGCCTACACAAATTCTCCTCATGGAGAAACCAGCCCCTGGTTTCAAGAAGTGTACCAAGTGTAGTGCTGTTATTTCTGTTACAGACACCCATGACTGGTGTCTTAAATGTTTGGGGCCTGACCACTCCATTCCGGACTGCCCATCCTGCTCCCAGATGTCTAAACGTGGTTTGCAGAACCGGGCCAACAAATTCCATGTGCTGTTTGCTTCAGATAATCCAGCATCACAGTCATCCAGGTCTTCCTCTCCGGATGGATCTCAGGTAACCAAACCTTCTTCGGGCAGGTCCTCAAAAGGCAAATCTCCTTCAAAGTATCGAGAGGCCCTCAATCTTGAGTCAGAGGACCCTGCCCCAGCCAAACAACCCCGGCGGGAAGCTCTGGCTTCCAAAGCACCATCTATGGGGTTACAGGTTGACATCGATGGCACGGCCTCGACTGATCACCTGTTAGACTGCTCTGGGGTACCGGCCCATGCCGGTACCGACATCCAGGCAGCAGTGGCGTCTATGGGCAATACTGTCCAGACCATGCAGCAGGCCGTTCTGGCTTTCATTAAAGCTGCGACGCCCTCGGTACCGCATCTAGCGGGTCCGGTTCCGGTACTGTCTTCCATACCGGAACCGAGACCATCATCCTCCAAACGCAGATCGGTTCCGCATGCCGGATCCGGGTTTTCACCCGATACCGATCCCATACCCGGTACGCCCGATGTTGATACCGATCGGTATGCGTATCGTGCGTTGGAAGCAAATAGAGGATTCTCTGATTCTTCTGAGGATTTTGACTCCTCTGATGACTCTGATGAGCTGTCTCTAGTTCTTCCTGAAGAGCCTTCTTCCCCAAAGAGGAGAATGTCTCCACCAGAGGATTTGTCCTTTCAAGACTTCATTATAGAAGTAGCTAAAGGACTTTCTATTACTACATCCTCTGAAAAAGAACCTAGATCAAAGAAATTGGATATTTTAGGATACCCTAAGGTTCCTAAAGAGGCAGTCACCCTGCCTATCCATGAAATCCTTCAAGAACACTTGATGGACTTGTGGGAGGCTCCTCTAACGTTGTCTCCTCATTCTCGTAGGTTGGACACCATGTACCGGGTCCCTCCTTCTCCTGGTTTTCAAAAAACTCAGCTGCCTCACCATTCCATTGTGGTGAAGTCTGCGCTGAAAAAGATTAAGAGTACCAAAAGGCACTCTTCTACCCCTCCAGGGCGAGAATGTAAGACCCTAGACTCTTTTGGTAGGAAAATCTTCCAGGCTAGTATGCTTATAGCCAGGATTAATTCATACAGTCTGTATATGGGCATGTTTCTAAGGGAACTTGCCCTAAAGGTACGGCATTTTGCCTCCTTTATCCCTGAGGATAGAAAGGAGGAGTTCATTTCTCTGGTGAAACAGCTTCTAGATGTTTCTAAGTTCTCCAACAGAGCAGCCTTTGATTCCTTTGAGGGTGCCGGTAGAGCTTCGGGCATTGCTATTGCAGCTTGGCTCCAGGCCTCTGACCTAGAACCCTGGGTCCTGGATGGCTTACGGAATCTGCCCTGTACAGGTGAGAACTTATTTGGTAAAGACTGGCAAATTAAAGCCACTCAAATGGACGCAGAAAATGCTACCTTAGATAGACTTTCTAAGTCTACCTCTACTCCTGCCAAGAAAAAGTCTTTCAAGAGGCCTTACTACAAGAAGGCCAGATTTTCCACAAATACTGGCCAACAATCTTCTCAACCTCGCTTTGCTGCTAAGCGTCAGCAACCTAAACAGGCAAGGTCAAAGCCTGCAGCGTCTGCCACTCCTCAGCAGGCTCAACCCCCTCCGGGGTTTTGACTTGCCCCTAGAGAACTTAACCTTTCTGGCTCTAGAACAACCAGAGCCCCTCACCATTCCCGGAAGGTTAGCTCACTTTGCTCCCAGATGGGAGCAAATTACATCAGAGCACTGGACCCTCTCTATCATCAGAGAGGGCTACAAACTTCATTTTTCCAACCTTCCTCCACATACCATGGTGAGGCACTTCAATTCTCCCCCATCTCTCCTGGCCCTGTTGGGTCAGGAAGTCTCTTCCCTCCTTGCCCAAAGGGCAATAGAAGAGATTCCTCTTCTTCAACAAGGGACAGGTTTCTACTCCCCTTATTTTCTCATACCAAAGAAGACAGGGGGATTCAGACCTATTCTAGATCTGAGAGAATTGAACAAATTTCTATACAAGGAGAAATTCAAAATGCTTTCTCTAGGCATTCTCCTTCCATACCTTCAGAGTCAGGATTGGCTTTGTTCTCTAGATCTCAAGGATGCGTACACACATATACTCATCCACCCATCCCACAGAAAATATCTACGATTTCTGTTCCAGGGAAAACATTTCCAGTACAGAGTACTTCCCTTCGGTCTAGCCTCTGCTCCAAGAGTGTTCACCAAATGCATGGCAGTTATAGCCGCATTTCTAAGAGGTCTGGGAATTTTTGTATTCCCATATCTGGACGACTGGCTCATCCGAGCTCCATCTCAGTCAGAGGCCCAGATTTCCCTGGACCGCACGAGGCACATTCTGCAGTATCTGGGACTGGTGGTAAACCTTCCCAAATCTCAACTCATCCCTACTCAGTCTCTGGAATTCATAGGGGCCCAGTTGGACACCACCACTGCAAGGGCCTACCTTCCTCAGGTCCGGGTCCAACGTCTGGTGTGCTTGGCCTCCCAAGCTCAGTCCAGCACTCACTTGACAGCCAGGGAAATGCTGCGACTTCTGGGCCACATGGCCTCCACGGTACACGTGGTGCCCTACGCTCGTCTTCATATGAGAGCAGCTCAATGGACCTTGGCCACCCAGTGGACTCAAGCATCAGGAGCGCTCTCCGACCAAATACTCACCTCAAAATGTCTGTTTTGGTCCCTCCAATGGTGGATATCCACCAAGAATCTGTCGTTGGGGGCCCCCTTCCAACCTTTGTTGCCCCAAGCAACCCTCACAACAGATGCCTCCCAAACAGGGTGGGGAGCCCATCTTCAACACCTCTCCACTCAGGGTACTTGGTCTCCACAGGAGACCACCCTTCACATCAACCTTCTGGAACTGCGAGCAATCTTCCTTGCCCTCAAAGTCTTCCATACCCTCCTTGTCAACCTGACCGTCCTAGTTCATACAGACAATCAGGTGGCCATGTTCTACGTAAACAAACAAGGAGGGACAGGCTCTCTGTCGCTTTGCAACGAAGCTCTCAGATTATGGGCCTTCGCCAGAGAGCATCAAATTCATCTTCTGGCAGTGTATCTTCCAGGGGTTCAAAACTCTCGGGCAGACAGACTCAGTCGAGTTCTGCTTCCACACGAATGGTCCCTACATCTGGACCAGATACGCAAAATCTTTCAGGAATGGGGAACCCCGGACATAGACCTCTTTGCAAGTCCGTGGAATGCCAAACTTCCCCGGTTCTGTTCCAGGACTCCGTGTCAGGGAGCTCAGGCCAGCGACGCCTTTCTCCTGCATTGGGGTCAGGAATTCCTATATGCCTTTCCACCCATTCCTTTGATTCCCAAGACTCTGTTCAAACTCCAGAGGGATCACGGGTCCATGATCCTCATAGCTCCACGCTGGCCACGCCAAGTGTGGTTCCCTCTACTTCTGCATCTCTCCCAGGGACCCTCCCTGGACCTGGGAGCTTCGCCAGACCTTCTGTCTCAGGAGGAGGGGACTTGTGGCACCCAAACCCCAAGTCCCTACACCTCAGAGCTTGGTTACTGAAGGCCTAAGCCTTCATGACTTCAATCTTTCTCAACCAGTGAAAGATATCCTTCATGCCTCTAGGAAACCCTCCACGAGGCGTTCCTATGCTTTCAAATGGAAACGCTTTTCCATTTGGTGTGCTCGGCAGGGTCTTGACCCTCTAGCACTTCCTTTGAATTCTCTACTAGACTATCTCCTGCATCTTTCTAATGCAGGCCTTAAGACGAATTCAGTAAGAGTCCATTTAAGTGCTATTGCAGCATCCTTAAAACCTATAAATGGACAACCTGTCTCCTCTCATCCTCTTATTGCAAGGTTCATGAGAGGCCTGACTCTAACTAAGCCTCCCATCCGACCTCCTCCGGTAACATGGGATTTAAACCTAGTTCTAGGTCAGCTTATGAAGCCACCTTTGAACCGTTGGTTTCTACCTCCTTGAAATTTCTTTCCTGGAAGGTCCTTTTCCTTATTGCAGTCACTTTGGCTCGCCGCATCAGTGAACTACAGGCCTTAGTGGCTCATCCACCTTATACTAGGTTTCATCATGATAAGGTGGTCCTTAGGACGAATCCCCACTTTATGCCCAAAGTGGTCTCGCCTTTTCATCTTAATCAAGAGGTATATCTACCTGTCTTTTTCCCGGCTCCTCATGCATCCAGTGCAGAGAGGAACCTTCATACTCTAGATTGTAAAAGAGCTCTTGCCTTTTACCTCAACAGGACTCAGCCACATTGAAAGTCTTCCCAACTTTTTGTGGCTTTTGATCCTTCTCATTTGGGACTTCCAGTCTCCAAACGTACACTTTCCAATTGGATTGCTCAGTGTATTTCCTTTGCTTACCAGAGTAAAAACATTTCTCTGGAAGGCCATGTCACAGCTCACAATGTGAGAGCCATGGCCACTTCTATGGCTCATCTTCACTCTGTATCCAAAGATCAGATCTGTCGAGCCGCCACCTGGGCCTTGGTTCATACCTTCACAGCCCATTACTGTTTGGACAAGGACTCCCGCCGGGATGCCTTGTTTGGTCAGGCTGTCCTCAAACACCTGTTCCATACTTGAACAACTCCTGCCCACCTTCCCAGAATGGATGCCTGAGATCCATACGAAGATGGCGAACGCTTGGAAGGGGATCTCCCAGGCATCTTAGCTAGGGGGTCCCCATATGTGAGGACTTATTCCTGCTTGTTCCTGGAGATAGCACAGTTACTTACCTGTAACAGGTGATCTCTGGGAACAGCAGGAATAAGTCCTCACAACCCACCCACCTCCCCTAGGAGTTGTATCTTCTATCTTCCTTTCCTCTCTCTATTGTCTCAGCTATAAACTCGAACTGAGGAGAGCTGGTCAGGAAGGCGGGAAGGCAGCGCACATGTGCAGTGGGAGGCCCCAAAAGCTTCCTTTCTGGGAAGCTGGGGAGCTTTCCCGCGCAGGCTCCGTCGGTTCCGACGTACCCATATGTGAGGACTAATTCCTGCTGTTCCCAGAGATCACCTGTTACAGGTAAGTAACTGTGCTATACTGTGAGGTGTAAGGGGAACAGAAGCAAAGTGATTGGTTGAAGCAGGACACACCCACTGGCATGCCCTGTCTGCTGACTCAGCTGTTTGCATTGTTCATATTCATTCGCTGCTTGATTTTTAAACGAGTCTTAACAAAAACTCCTAAAAAGCGCAGAAAGGAACCAATGTTCAGCTTAAACACTTTCAGATGGGCATTAAGAGTAATTTTATAACAGGTTGGCTTGAAGGCTATGTAGATGTTGATTTTAGCCTTTCATAAAGACACCGAGCAGCTATGTGTCTTTATAAAATAGCAGCACAGATCTGTCAGCAGCTAGATTGAAGCTGTGGGCGTTTAGTTCTGCTCAGGAGCAGGTGTATATATTAGCGGGTAAAAAGGATGCGCGTACGCACGTATTTTATAAGGGACACATGTAAATTATGACTTTGCTCGTGCTGTACCCAAACGGCTCCCTGAACATAGCTACTCTAAAGACTCATACAACTGCATGCCTCATTGCACCGTGCATAGCTTTATGCATAAGGTAATTTTGTAAAAGGCCTTTCATGTGCATATACTAGACTGTATGTGTGAAAAATCCTTTTCTAACATGACCTCCTAAGGGTTATTAAGGGGGCAAAGCTCTTACTGCCTGCAGAGCTGCAACATTTCGGGGACTGTTTCCTCACGGAGTTTGCAGTGCGCACTTTCACCGTGAAAAACGTCGAGGAGAAAAGTCCCAGCTGACGCACGCACCTTCTTTTCCCGCAGATTCAAATTCCAACCAAAAGAATGCACATGCTTTTTGTAAATACATGCAATATGGGGAGATTTTCTAAGGGAACTGCGGAAAGATCCATGCCTCCTAAGCTCACAAGTTCGTATTTTCCAGAACGTGCGTGTGTGCAGGGGCCCTTCCGTACGCACTTGGGCTGGTTTGGATTGTGGAAGTGCCCAGCTTGCTGATTGTGGGTAGGAGTGTGCACGGGGGAGCTGCGCGGGCAGAACATAGGTACAGCCTCGAAGGTCATACATACGTTAAAATACTGTGATATACATGCATCCATGTGCCAATCTGAGCCACCAGCTATATCCGCTGTAGGGCGAGGTGTTACTGAGCCTAGAGTACAGTGCATCAGTACAGCAGCCAATTCACTCATATCTCGTTCGACAAATAGCAAACCTAAATGTGGAATGAAGCATCGACAAATAAGTGCTGACCTTCTCGATAGCTCTTTATGCTGTATTAAGATCTCATGTGCTCAATCCATAACATTCTCTCACTATAAACTCTGTATTCCTTTTAAAGCTTCCTTTTTGCTTCTTTTTATTGCAATTGTTCTTGTTTTCTTACGTTATGGTGACAAACAGCAGTGCCACATGCTTGGTGCTCCCCAGGCACAGTTATTAGCATTGGGTTACTTTTTTGTACTTATCTCAAGCAAACCAACTCGAGTTTCGTTACCCACTTCAGGGGTTAAAGCTAAACAGCTCCAGTCTTCCAAAAACTGCCAGTGAAGCAGCATGTGAAACATCCTCTTACACTTAAGCGAGGATAAAAGCACGCATGCTATGACTTTTGCAAATGACCCTTCCTGTGCTGTCTACAGGGGTCTTCTGCTCGTGGTCTTGCACAGAGGAAGCCATTTTTTAGTGCTTTTCATTTTGTAAAGGCCTTTTTACATGCATCAGTGGACTTTTATAAAATTATTCGGTGTTTCATACATCCTTTTAGGCGATCCTTGCAAAGGCATGTTCTGGGGTGGGGTTTGGGCAGAGTTATTTATATGCGTATTTTATAAACTCCTCATGAATCTGACATGCTAACATTTTGCACACCTGCTTCTGAGACAGCTTCCATTTCGCTGCCATTTCTGGTAGTATTTGATAAAGATACATAGACACCTTTATAAAGTAGGCTAGGAATAGATGCCTACAGGGCCTTCACATGTAGGTGACTTGTCATAAAATTATACTCTAAAAGGGTAACTCTATATTTTAGGTTGTTTTTTTTTAAATAAAGTGACATACTTTATTAAATAAGGGCATAAAGACATTCCTCAATCTAATTGCATGAATTTCCACACCTAAATTTGTTCAGCAATGTGTGTAAGTTGTAACATGTTATAACTTAATGTGTAAATTGAGGATTCACCCATGCTCTTCCCCGTGTGCATTCAAACGTAAGTCCATGTGATAGAGCTTACATGCATGCATACAGAACAGCTGCTGCCTGAAGCCCTTTAAAGTAGGGACTTGCGCATGTCCCTTACCAAATGAGCCTCTGAATGTCTGCATTTAAGGGGTATGTTTACTAAACGGCGCTAACGTCACAGTGGCACGTGACGTTATCGTGTGATAATGGTGCATTACCGTGCGAGAACGTCGCGTATCATGCGAGAACGTCGCGTATCGTGCGATAACGTCTCCGGCGGCATTAAGGTGCACAGAGGGTGGAGTAAGGTTCCCAGAAAGGCGGAGCAAAGCTCCCCAGGGGCGGAGATAAGGGGTCAATGGGCGGAGAGTGGGCGGGGAGAGGCCCTATGCACACTAACGCCGTGAAATGAAGGTCTGGAAATTAGCGCCTGTGAAAACCTCGCGCTAGATGCATATTTGCAGGGGAGAGAAACCATTTCAGTCAGCAATGTGCAGCAAAGGCAGGGAAACCAAGAAAAGTGATAGTAGTGATACATGTGCCGCAACATCATAGTGCCCAAGTATGAGACGGCACTACAGTGAGGCTGCAAATGGAGTACAGGGGGCTGCAGGCGGGACATGCAGTGGGCAGCTGGGGCACAGGGTGGGCTAGGCAGATGCCTAGGTGACACATAGGAATGCAGAAGCAGAAAACCAGCAAGACAGCAACTGACCAAGGGCAAACATGGCCACGAGTGTGTGTCCCAGGGGACAGTACCCAGCAAGTACCCCAAAGGGCACATAACATCGGCAGGCGGTGCCGGGGGGGGGGGGAGCATGGATGTATATGCAGGCACCCTTACCCCATATCATGCACCATAGGCAATCACCTACCGGTACACTGGATGGCCTGGGACTGCGCACCACCAGCACAAGGGCATGTCAGCATGGCGGCAGAGGGGTGCTGATGGTGGAGGGGGCAGTGGCATCTGCCCACAGCAGACCATGGCCAAGCCCCGTTTAGGTGGATGCCATGCACTGCAACAGACAAGGTCTGTCTGATGAACAGTCATGGTATCCCCAGGGAATGATCTGCCCATGTGGCAACAGTTTGGTGCAGTACACACAGCCAGTATATTCAGGGGCAGAAGGTTACAAGTTCAAGTCCCAGCTGGGGCTCCTGCAAACCATGTCCCTATATTTTACCCAGTACCAAACTGTGGTAATAAATACGGAACCTTTATTGCAGATAAAATAAACATGCCATAAACACCTCTGTTTTACCCTACAGAGCACATACACCATAAACATGTGCAATCCCTAGAGCAGAGATCCCCCAACTGCAGTTCTGGAGGGCCAAACACCATTCAGGTTTCATGCTGTCCCTAATAAATACTGTATGCCTGTGCTGCATGTCTATGCCCCGTCCCCATTGTGTGCAAATGTATCTCATGCACATTCATTAGGGAGAGCATGAAAACCTGAACCGTGTTTGGCCCACCAGGACCAGAGTTGGGAACCTCTGCCCTAGAGCAGCAGTCAACAGGGGCACAAACACACACACACCCACAGGCTCCACTATCCAAAGCCTCATGGAGAGTCAGGCTGTTGGGCCCTGCGCGGAGCAGCATCTCCCAATACTAGCACCTGCATACCTTAGCAATGCCATCCTAAACTTGGGAACACATTCCACATATATCAAAAGGTTGCTATGATTAATGTCAGCTAACAAATCCTAAGTTAAACACAATTTGTTGACAGAGATTCATCATAGCAACCTTTCTGATATCTGTGGAGTGTGTTTCAGTTTTTGCTTCTGACAGTGTTTACCACCCTGGGGAGTGACCCCAACAGTATTGCGTACCATAGCAATGCCCGCACTGTGCCCAGGACGGTGTGGCGGCCAGGGCTGCCAAAAACCTCTGTATTTGCACAATGCTGGCATAGGTGTGTGTGTGTGTGTGTGTGTATGTCTATCCAGTGTTTTGTGGCTGCCTATATCTTACTGAGCCCCCACTGCTTGCACTGTTTCCTGTGTTAGCCTGCCAATGTGCATAATGAGGAGCAAGGTACTGTGGGTATGGCCCAGACAGGGTGGCCTGGGCAGGATGCATCTGCATAGGGAAATGGCTGGGACATTGTAGTGCCCAAACACCACCTGCACGGACAGGGTGGCCACAGCATGTCATGCTGGGAGGTCACTCTCACCCTGACTGAGCAGTGACCATGGCATGGCTAGGTTCCCCCATAGTGCTATATAGTATTTCTCTCAAGTGATATCTATGAGTTCCCTTTTCTGGGGCCCAATCACTGACATACCTGCTTGGTGTGTGCTCACATCCCATTTTTGGGTGCACAAAGTTCCTCTAGGATCATGCACTATGTACTAGCTAGCAGACTGTCTGTAGTTAGCATGTGTATGGCTGGAACACCTTGCAGGGTGCAGTGGGTGGAGACTGACTGTGCCCTCTGCTGGTGAATGTCAGATAGTGGTGGGGGGCAGCTGAGCTTTACTCGGCCTACTGCTTGTCTGCCAGTGCCCTATATGATGCGTACAGATCTGCATTGACTGCCCTGTAGGGTGCCTATTCCCCAGCAGGACTGGGATTGATGGTCCCCTCTACTGCCACCATTGCAGAGATGTAGAATATGGATCTGTTGGTGGGAGATCCTGTCCCCCACCCTGACCCACAGAGGGCAGGTTGGGTGGTGCTACATAATCCGCTTTTGGGTCCAACCACCGCCCTTCTCTTATAACATGTGACCATGGCAACCACACATGATATGCACTATTCTGGGCACATCATAGTCCACAAGGGCTAGATGTGATTGTTAAATAAAGATGGACACATGTATATCCTAGATGTGTCTGCAAGGACTACTTATCACACACTAGCACTGATGGGGACCTGCAGCATAGCCTATCTCAGCCAAGCCACGTGCTGCGGACCTGGTGCTGGGTGCCCCACCTCACCCTCAGGGTGAGCACAGGACCCGCACAATGTCACGGTCTGTAGCTACTCTGTACCAGGAACGCACACGGTCATTTCCCCCTACCAGGCCGGGGTGCAATAGAGGCCACATACACCATCTTTTGAGCAACTGTAGGCTGCTGATCTGCATTTTCAGTGCATCATGGGTACGGGTGGGTTTACCCTATCCTGGTAACCACAGCAGACGGTTTGTGTGGTGACCTGCAGTCTTTCTGTAGCCAGCCAGCGGTGTGTTAGACGTTATGGAGATGTAGCCCACTGGTTACTTCAATGACTGCCGAGGCAGAAGTCATGGGTTTGATTCCACAGTGGTGTTATTTAATAAGGCTGTCTGAGGCATTTTCTTTTAATTTTAAATCAGTGCTGCCAGCAAAAACACCCTCACAGTGCCGTAGCCTAAGGTACCTCATAAGGCGCCCTATAAGGTGCCCTATAAAGTGCCCTATAGGGCACATTATAAGGTGCCTTGGCAGACAGGGCACTTTATAATGTGCCCTATGGAGTGCCTTATAGTGCGCCTTATGCGGCACCTTAGGTTATGGCACTGTGAGGGTGTTTTTGCTGGCAGCACTGATTTAAATTAAAAAAGGAAATGCCTCAGACAGCCTTATTAAATAACACCACTGTGGAATCAAACCCATGACCTCTGCCTCACAGTCATTGCAGTAACCAGTGGGCTACATCTTTATTGCTTCTAACACTGCGCTGGCATGAACTTAGGGTTAACCTGCCATAGCGCCCACTATCGTGCGATACAGTTTCTTGCTACCTTGCCGCCGGAACGCCCACTCCTTATATGGCATTCTTCACATTATCGCTGCAACTAGCGCCGGTAACATTACGACGGTTTAGTAAACATACCCCTAAATGTCTTGGAGTTCGGCTCTCATGCTGCCCCGGTCTTTATTGCCCCATTCTAAATATTGTGATGTTTCATTGATAAATCTAAGACCATGTTTGCTATGTAGTAAATCTTTATGAGCTTGGTAACAAATGCATCAAAGAGAAATCTGAGGCACAGTACGGCATGTGTGCTGGGATTTACAGCGTCTCATTTGTCCTGTCATTATGCTGTTGTTATGTGCCATTCAGTTGATGTCTACCCATGGAGATCCTCTGGATAGCTATGCTAAACTGCGTTCAGGTTTCAGTCAGGTGGCTCATTATTGACAGACTGGCACCCATAGCTGCTGTTGTTGTATCGATCCATCTCATTGCTGGCCTTCCTCTTTTGCGTTGACCTTCAACCTGGCCAAACATGAAGTCTTTCTCTAATGATCTCTCTCTTCTCATGTTGTGTCCAAAGTATGAATGTTGAAGTCTTTGTTTGAACTTCTAAAGAAAACTTCGGTCTGATCTCCTCTAGTACTCACTGATTTGGTTTTTTTTGGTGATTTTTTTCTTCTTCTGTCATCTTCACTGTCCAACCCTCGCATCCATATGACATTATCATAAATACCGTGGTTTGCGCAAGCCGAATCTTTGTATGTAAAGAGATGTTCTTTTGTTATAGGCCACAGGAATTGTAATATTATTTACTATAACTGAAACATACACCAGCTACTAATTTGGGTTTAAAAAGCCTACCCAGAGCAGTGTATAAAATGGGGGGATAAGACATTTTTCAGATATGTTAGTGAGAAGAGGAAGGGCAAAAGTGGTATTGTCAGACTCAAGGGTGCAGGGGAGGAATATGTAGAAGCTGATAAGGATAAAGCGGAATTGCTTAACAAATATTTCTGTTCTGTGTTCACAGATGAAGAACCAGGAGCAGGACCTCAGAAAACACCCACAAACAGGAACAGAAGTGAGGGACATCTTGAACAATTTTCAGAAGACTGTGTTCGTGAGAAACTTGCTCAACTTAAAGTAGACAAGCGATGGGACTGGATGGGATACACCCTAGAATACTGAGGGAACATGGGAACGTTCTAGTAGCTCCACTGACTGACCTTTTCAATGCCTCGTTGGAGTCGGGAGTGGTGCCAGAGGATTGAAGAGAGGCTCATGTGGTGCCTTTACACAAAAGCGGAAGTAAGGATGTGGTTGAAAACTACAGGCCGGTTAGTTTAACTTCAGTGGTGAGTAAATTATTGGAAACGCTGCTGAAAGAGAAAATAGTGAGGTTTCTGGAGTCCAGCGGATTAGGCAGCATGGATTCACCAGAGGCAGGTCTTGTCAGACAAATCTGATTGATTTCTTTGAATGGGTGATCAGGGAGTTGGACCGAGGGAGAGCCCTTGATGTGGTGTATTTAGATTTCAGTAAAGCCTTTGACACCGTTCCTCACAGGCGACTTATAAACAAACTGAGCACCCTAGAGATGGACCCTGAAGTTACTGCTTGGGTTAGAAATTGGTTGGGTGGGAGGCGACAAAGAGTACAGGTAAATGGAGCTCACTCTGAGGAGAGGGATGTTACCTGTGGTGTGCCCCAGGGATCTGTCCTTGGTCCGATTCTTTTTAACATCTTTGTTAGTGATATAGTGGAAGGGCTGTCGGGTAAGGTTTGCCTCTTTGCGGATGATACCAAAATCTGCAATAGAGTAGACACCCTGGAAGGTGGAGATAACATGAGGAGGGATCTAGCTAAGCTCGAAGAATGGTCTAGAATTTGGCAGCTGGGATTTAATGTTAAAAAATGTAAGGTCATGCATTTGGGCTGCAGCAATCCAAGGGAGCAATATAGTATAGGGGGTGAAGTACTTTTGTCCACTAAAGAAGAGCGGGACCTAGGCGTGGTTGTCTGATGATCTTAAAGTAGCTAAACGGGTAGAAAAGGCGACGGCAAAAGCTAGAAGGATGCTTGGGTGCATACGGAGAGGAATGGCTAGCAGAAAAAAGGAGGTGATAATGCCTCTGTATCAGTCTTTGGTGTGACCTCATTTGGAGTATAGTGTGCAATTCTGGAGACCGCACCTTCAAAAGAATGTGAACAGGATGGAGTCGGTGCAGAGGGTGGCTACTAAAATGATTAGTGGTCTTCATTATAAAGCATATGAGGACAGACTTAAGGATCTTAATATGTACACCTTAGAGGAAAGGCGGGATAGAGGTGATATGATTGAGATGTTTAAATACCTCCGTGGCATATATGTTCAGGGAGAGAGCCTCTTTCAATTGAAAGCAAGTTCTGCTACAAGGGGGCATGGGATGAGGGTGAAGGGGGATAGATTGAGGAGTGATATGCGGAAATATTTCTTTACGGAAAGAGTAGTGGATCTGTGGAATAGTCTCCCAATGGAGGTGGTAGAGATGAGGACAGTAACTGAATTCAAGAAAGCATGGGACAAACACAGGATCTCTAAACGTAAAAAAGAGTCTGTTGTAGTTGTTGATATGGAAGGACAGACTAGATAGGCCATGTGGTCTTTTTCTGTCGTCATATTTCTATGTTTCTATAAGCACAGCTAGAGCAGTGCATGGTAACAAAGTAGCATAAACCAATGTACATTCAGAAAAATCTGCATAAATTAATAGCTACAAATAATCCAACAGTGTTATTATAAAGAGGCATAGGAACAGTCTTATGTAAGACATGCTAACCGCCCAATACTTAGGTAAAAATTTCAAAGCATCACTATGCTTCCAAATCTACCCTGCTTGTCTAATTCCTCTTTCAAAGGTAAAATCGCTTCTACGCAACCCAGGCATCTCAAAACCAAGCCAAGGGAGACCACAATTATTTTGCTTTCCCTGGAAATAACCTCTATTTGGCCTTTTTAGGAACAATCAAATTGGTTCACATTTTAACTCCTTCAGGTGGTTATTTCATGAAGTGGGGTCTGCAGCTAAGAATGTTCTTGCCTTACGACGACCTCTGCGCAGGTTGCATGTGGACCCTCCATTAAAACTTCCTGGACGGATCGTAATTCTCTGCCTGCCTTGTACTGTCCAGATCTGATGGTCTCGAGCTTGGCCTGGTTTTGCTCCCATTTCACTGCTGGACTTACAGTCCTGACTTTGGATCTGAATTTTACTCCTGCTTTTCAGTAGAGAAACCGTTATGGCACATCTATGCCCACAGTGTTCCAGGCAAAATTTTTTGTCGGAGCTAGGCCGTAGGAAGGGCTGGGGGAATCCAGACCTCCACCAGGCTGTCAGCTTCTTTTATTTTATTAATGGTTCATTACCAAAAGAACTTTTTCACTTATCTCAAATCCTTTGTTGACCGTCCACAAAAGCGTCGCTCTTCAGAAATGTATATCAGAAATGTATATCTGAAGAGCGACGCTTTTGTGGACGGTCAACAAAGGATTTGAGATAAGTGAAAAAGTTCTTTTGGTAATGAACCATTAATAAAATAAAAGAAGCTGACAGCCTGGTGGAGGTCTGGATTCCCCCAGCCCTTCCTACGGCCTAGCTCCGACAAAAAATTTTGTTTTAAACATAATTTATATAAATGAAAAAAAAGAAAGAGGTTTTGACATAAGTGTTCCTTATTAATTAGTTATCTAATTTGTTTCACTTGTGGGGTAGATTTTGTTGGATGCACAGTGTTCCAGGAGCAGCTTGGGTTCAGTCTAGTCCCGATTACCTGGAGTCATCTAGCAACCTTTATCCTATTGTGTGGTGATGGCAAATCTTGATCCCATGGCCCTCATGGGCGTCTCTAACTGTGTCTGTCTCTTCAGTGAGAAAGATGGATGTGGTGACTCTGAAAATGTAGAGCAGTGGACCCCCCCCCCCCACCCACCTTCTATGTGCAGAGTCTCTACCAGTTGGCGTGCGTTTTAGAAGCATTTCCTTGCCTGTCCAAATCTGAGCTCAGTGGTAGTTAGTCAGGTCCTCCAACCCAACCTCAGAGGCCCTGCCTCGACAAGGTCATAACATAAATACAGACCCCTGCCAATTAATCGTGAATAGGGCTTGTTTGAGGGGGCATGCAGTACTTATCTCTTCCTGGTACGAGCCTAGTAGCACGATGCTGGCTTTGGGCTGCCGTATCAGGAGATGATAGCAGAGTGTGTTGTGCATTGTGATTAATATTTGCATCCCCTCATAAGTAACCCTAGAGCAAAATACATTGATATTAGAGAGAAAATAGTTCAGCAGCGACAGAGGGAATTTGCATTGCACTTTGAATTGTAAATTTATGTCAGGCGTTCTTCTGTAGCATGTACAGTTTTAGACTGTGGTCCTTTTTCATAGGATGAATGTGGGGGATTTTTTTCATGTGATTCTTTTTCAGTTCATCTAGGCTTGTATGGCGAGAGGCTGGACGCAAGGTCCGAGTCTCTGCTAAGGTATGTCAGTGCCAGGAGTCTTCACACCATATGGATAAATATCGCTGGCAGCACTATGTCAATAATCAATCCTCCCCCCTTGCTCTCACATTGACCAGCAGTACTGAGATGCATTTAATGCTTAAAATCCTTGGAACTTAGTCTTGCCACCTCCTTTCTTTAAGGACCGGAGGTACATTCCTATTCGTTCTAAAGCCTTTTCCTGTTGGCGTGACAAGTATATGAAAGATTTTGTCAGCGGGTCACTTGTGTTTTTCTCACATTGTAAACAGGCTTTTTGTAGTCCTGGAGGAAAAGCAGCTGCTACTGTTGTACTGTATGAGATGATTTCCCTAGTGAGTAATGTCCTGTTATCATCCTCCTCTTTCATAGGAAAAAGCTTCACTCTCACCATCACCGTCTTCACAAACCCCCCCCAAGTTGCTACATACCACAGAGCCATCAAGATCACCGTAGACGGGCCTCGGGAGCCAAGACGTAAGTGCAAAAATGCTATGAACAGTTGACTAAAACATTTTGTGTTAAGTAGTACTAGACAGATAACTTGATCATGTGTAAAGTGCAACAAGGCGTACACAGCACTGTACAAATACATATAAGAGACAGTCCCCCATCTAGAGTCAGCTTTACTCCCGAGCCAAAAAGAAGCTCATCTCCTGGCTATGCCCTTATCTATCTTGAACCTTAGTTCTAGTCTAAGGGTTCAGATTGCACAATATAATGAGCTCCCTCTGGTGGTCAAAGAACAGAATCACAGTTTCTACTGTATTGGCCTCTTTGCAGGCCTTAGGCTGAGGAGTAGACCACTCAGTGGCTGGTTTTAGGCTTGGCTGGGCATCATGCCTGACTATATGGACAGAGCTTCAGTCCTCTTGAGGTCTCAGAAGGAGGTCTGTCTACCAGATGAACACTGGTATTTACATCAAGGCAGCCTGTGCCCAACGAACCAGAACTTCAGAAGATGGAACCTTACTGTCCCAATGCACTGGGGTTAAAACTGGAGAATATTTTTGTGTAACATTTTTAATCAAGTAAGAATCTTCTATCTATAGAGGAGGAATTGGTAAGTGTCTGCAAAGGGGACTGAGCCTTGTCATGTACAGGACTTAAAATAGCAGTCTCTCGGCAAAATTCAAACTACTGCCATGTAAGATGGCTTAGAAACAGTTACCTGACATCTTGCTAGGAAATCTTTCAAGGAGATTTCATTCATGATGCATAAGGTTGAATTGCACGGTTACGCCCAGTCAGTCGGCTTGGCAGTGAGCAGAATCAATCGCTTGTTTTGCAATATCAAGAGGCTTAAGACAAGGCAGCACAGTCCATTCCCCTCTATGCCTTATGTAGTGGAACAGTTTGTTGGCCTTGAGCTGGTTCCCCATCGATTTTCTATTTCTTAAAGATACCCATGGCAGCTCCCGCTGTTCTTGTTGAAAGCTTTAGCATAACAGCCTAGGAGTAAGACCCTGTCTGTTTCCTTAATTGGCTGTGTTGGGCAGTGGGGCTTTCACTGATGCTATCCTAGCTGCAAGCTTGCAGACTTTGTCCTTGCAGTCATGACTTTCTTGGGTGGATAGCATTGTCAGATGAGAAGCATCAGAGGTGGGGTCCCAGGTTTCAGATACAAAAAAAAAAATCCTCCTAGTGCACTGATGTGCCATGCTGCTATTGGAGAACGAACATAAGATTTCCATCATGTCCTTGCCACCCCCAGAGCTGGCACTCACACTGCTCGGCGATTATTCATTGTTCAGCAATTTCACTGAAGGGGGGAAACCATCATTTACAGTTTCATACTGTAGTATCTCCCCCATGAAAGGAAAAGAGTTGGAACGCGGAAGCATAGAAAACAGACATGGAAAAAGGACAAGTGTTGCCCCCTCGTCTTTCGTGATCACTCAAGAAAAGAGCAGTTGTCTGACTTCAAAAAAAACAGAAAAGTCCTCCGAGCACTATTCCTGCCACCTGTTTTTCTTCTGCACCTGATGATGGCTTTAAGCAAGGAATAGTTTACAGAGCGTCTGCACCCAGGCAACATGAAGGTCTCCTATAGACAAGAAAGCACAGGACACATAGAAAGAAGGGCTTGTAGAACTTATGGCTGGGCAGACTGGACAGATCGTATCGTCTTTATCTGCCATTGTTGTCTGTGTTTCTATGTGATCGTTATCTTTGTAGGCATCTTTTCCTACTTGCTTGCTTATCCATAAAAGTCTGGAAGTCCTACTTCCTTATCCATAAAAGTCTGGGTTCAGTGCACCCTTAAACCATGACTACTGGAGACTGGAAGGATCTTCTGATTAATGTGTGGATTTTAACCCACTTTTCTAAGGGCAATATTTACAATATTATTAATATTCAGCTACAATAACTCCTTGCTCATAAGAGCTTACAGCCTAGGTGGTTACCTGAGGCACTGGGAGATAAAGAGAATTTATAAGAAACGTATATGCATAGGACAGCTTTCTACACACAAGTACCGCCTTTTATAAAGCTGCCTCTGGGCTTTACACATGCAGAAGTATCCACTAATGACAAATAGCACGTACGTCTGTGTGATATAGGTGTAGACGTTCCTGGGGGCAGAGAATATGCAGAGCTGGCGGGATCATCACTACTGCAATTATTTTATAAAATAGACAGAGCCAGCCCAACCTTTAGGCAAACTAGGCATCCGTCTAGGGCGGCAACTTCTAGAGGATAGCAAAGAGCAGGGTACTGAAAGCTAAACAATCTATTTTGACAGCTGGGGGCAGGGATGTAAAGCTTAAACTTAGCCTAGGGTGCTAACACTTTTGCCAATTTCTTAAGAGCCCATGCAGAAATTTACACCCTTCTTGCAGTATGTGTGCCTTTGGGCGAGAACGTGTCCGGTACTGGAGATGAATCTAGGAGACCCTTTTGTAAAGGAACATACATGGCTTTTTAAAAGAGGAGCATTTCAGCGTAGGCACCATACCTCCACTTGATGTTCGCAAGCCACGCGACAGGATGAACGGGTGGGATTTGATTTCTCGTTTTCCCAGTTCTCGGGTCATTTTTCTGACCATTAGGCCACTTGTTCTCCCCAGTTGTAGGCTTCCTCTTGATGCCCATTGTATGGCAGTTTCAGAAACAGGATCCCTGGCTGAATGGACCCTTGGTGTGGCTCACTTTTCAAGTTCTTATGGATTGTAAATGTGAGTCTGTAAACCAGCCAATCTTTTAAGAGAATTGCTTCTAAAATATTAAGTGCCATCAAGTCAGTGTCTCATGGTGACCCTCTAGATAGTTGTCCTAAACTGTGTTCGGTCTTCAGTCAGACGGATAATTGTTGACAGAGTGGCATCCATAGCTGCTGTTATTGTATTGATCCATCACATTGCTGGTCTTCCTCTTCTGTATCGACCTTCAGCCTTGCCAAGGATGATATCTTTATCGAATGATCTCTCTCTTCGCATGACCTGTCCAAAGTCTGAAAATCTAAGTCTTGTCGTTTGATCTTCTTTAATACAGACAGATTTGGGCGGTCCATGTTATACTATACACAGTATTATTCGTGGGCACCATAATTCAAAGGTATTTCTTTTCTTCCTGGCTGTCGTCTTCTCTGTCTAATTTTCACATCCATATGACATTATTGAAAGTAGGATAGCTTGGAGAAGTTAAATCTTTGTATGCAGTCATTAATCTGTTCATCCAAATAGACGACTCTTAGATCCAGTTGCCGGAGTGGGTATGTACTTTCATCAGGACAAAGTGCCTGTTGCTGGTGCCTTGTCTGCACATCTGCCTGTATGTGCATAAATATTTGGGATCAGCTAAAATTTGGTAGGAGACGATGATTTCAATTTTATCCCGTTGAGGAGAAGGGCCCAAGAAACAAATTATTATTAGTAGTAGTAGTAGCGTCTATAGTGGTACCAGGTGTGTGCAGAACTATACATATAGATTTAGATGTAAATCACAGTCCCTACACATCAGAACTTACAATGTAATCAAGACAAAAGAAATCACGAAACTGGGGCCTAGAGTATGATAAGCTGCACCTAAGTAGTGGGCAAGAGAATGAGGAGCATCAGGATCAAAAAGCAGCCTCAGAGGTGGGTCTCAGCCTGGGCTTGTATAGGGCCAGAAAAGAAGCCTGATACCCCGACTCGGGCAGTCTGTTCCAGGCATATGGAGCAGCAAGGTGGAACGAACGAAGTCTGGAGTTGGCAGTGGCAGAGAAGGGCACAGATAAAAGGGATCCGCCGGAGGAGCAGAGTTCCTGAGGAGGGGTGTAGAGTGAGATAAGAGAGGAAAAGTAGCGAGGAGCCGCAGAATGAATGCACTTGTAGATCAGTAGGAGAAGTCTGAATTGGATGCGGACACTGATAGGGAGCCGGTGAAGTGACTTGAGAAGAAGGGTTACATGGGCATAGCGACACTGGCGGAATATAAGCCGTGCAGCTGAGTTTTGTGCCACTGGGACTTTTATAGAGGTTTCAGCTCTTTTTAACACGTTTCCTTTCAATTGGTTGACCCTGGATGCCTGACTTTGCAG
This sequence comes from Ichthyophis bannanicus, assembly GCA_033557465.1. NCBI lineage: Eukaryota > Metazoa > Chordata > Amphibia > Gymnophiona > Ichthyophiidae > Ichthyophis > Ichthyophis bannanicus. The sequence goes on along the minus strand of CM066035.1, from coordinate 873,031,871 downwards.
TGCTGGAAATGCATCGGCTCACCATGATGCAAGTATGCAGTTTTGCAAATTGGGTGTATGAGAGCAATACTACTGGGCTATTTTTCAATTTGCCTTTTCTTTGGTAACATGTCTCCAAGTATAGACAGCAGAATGGGTTTGCCACAGGGTCGGGGCCTGACCAATATTATCAGCAGCTAGGGAACTTGGTGGGATGGGGCTGGAGGTAGGTTTCAGTGGCCACGCCCCAATCAAAAAGGAGGTTTCATTGACCCTCTCTTTAAGATACCTGCCAAGGAACAGGTGAGGCAGAGCAATTCTGTTTGGTGTCTTTCTGGGATGCTTTCTGCCCACCTGCCCAAAATAAAAATAGCCGAAGCATTGTAACGACAGTCCTTAGCCAGGGATCATTACCACGTTTCTCTTTGGAGCTTGATACATCTGGCCACAGCTGTACAGTGGTTGAGAGCTCCTGCTCCTTAGGGCCCGTGAGCAGAGAGTTTGCAGCAACCTCAACCCCAACTCAAGGAGCAGAAGCCACTCTCGGGAATCAAAACCTGGATCTCCTGGCACCACTACTGATTCGTCGGGCCAGCCCAAATGCATTCTACTTTGCATATGGCCGGGCACACCGGCACACTCACACTGAGCAGCTGGGCAGACATTTGCTGAATACAGAGTGTTAAAAAAACAAAAAGGCCCAATATTCAGCGGGCCGTGGCTAGCGCTTCTAAAGCGCATAGTTGTCACTGCTGAATACTAACCCCAGATATTCAAGGTCGAGGCCGTAGCCCGCCACCAGCATTGAATGTCCAGCGTGGAAGCTGCCCAGGCAGCGGCGATGTTGAGCCCTGCCCAGGTAGCTCCCATGGGTAACGATAAGCCAGCTTTTGCCATGCCTGTCTGAACCCACAGGTTGCTAATATTGCCACTGTCCGGTTAGCAACATGTACCACTTCCACTCCACCCCGGAATGCCGCAGCGCTTCCCGCAGAGCATCGGGGTGTGTAGCAACAGCAGCCATGAATATCCAGCGGCACGACCCATGTTAATGCTACTGAATAGCCCACTAGGCAGCATTTACATGGTTTATAGGTCTGTAAACCAAAAACCAACTGCCCAAGAGCAATACAATAATCAAAAAGAACACAAAAAACTCTTGAATCTAAGATTTACTCCTAAACCAATTTACCAAAAAGTTTCAATAAATACTATAAGATTTTACACAGGCATTAAATGACCTCAGGATGGCTCGAGCCCTACATGTAGTGATAAATCACTATAGGGAACAGCTGACGCTCACATCACAGGTCATATAGCCACACTTCTTTAAACCATACTCAATCACCATGTATACACCCTAAAACCACAACTATTACTTCTGGGAACTTCTGGAAATAAATAATTACATTACATTCATACAACATACACACCATTCATAATCACAAAAGTAGCGTCATAAACATCACAGCAATAAGAGCACTGTGGTAGAGTCACAGCGATAAAATGAGCAATACAGCAATTCAGGAACTGACCACAGTTTCCTAAAAAAGGAAAAAGTAGTAAGTAGCTATAAAAAAAAAAGCCCACAGAGGGGGTCAACAGTCACTTATCTTTAGTAACGCAGCAAGCCGATCGCTCCATTCGACGTTCAACCAGAACGCTGAGAAACTCAACCGGACATCACGAAGCAGAGAATTTCTGAAAAGAATTCAAATCTAATGTCTCTCACATAACAACCCTACGAAAGCTCTCGTTTCGCCGCCACTAGGCTTCATCAGGGGAAAGATAACAATTTTAAAGATCCAAATATATTCACACAGGACACTCCAGGAGTGGCTATATGACCTGTGATGTGAGCGTCAGCTGTTCCCTATAGTGATTTATCACTACATGTAGGGCTCGAGCCATTCAAGAGTTTTATAGGTCTGTAAACCATGTAAATGCTTTTGAATATTACCCCCCCCCCCAAAGTTGCTATTCTTCCCCTATACAGGGTCATTTTTTCGTTTTGATGCCCATCCATCCTAGTCTTATTTCTTTCCACCAATAAGCACGTGTTGGTGCTGGGGAGCTGGCCACCATAATATCCTGCACTGTGCAGAGCCGTCCTCAAACAGCGGACAGAGGAAAGGCTATTGCAAGGTGTGCTTCTCGCTACAAGGGCAGGCCTCGAGCCTGGTAAAGTATGCCCATTGTGCCACATTGGCTCTGGACTCGAGCTACGAACGGAGATGCGTTCCTGCTCCTGTAAGAGTCTGCTCGGTCATTCTGATATCCTAAGATCTTCGCCGGAGCGCCCTTCCTTCGAACAATTTCAAAAGCAAACTTGGTTAGGTTTTTGATGAAAGAGAAGCGCAGTGGACATAATGATGTGATTCTAGAGACATGGATGGATCCAGTGACTTCAGCTAATTTTCTGTATTTGCATCAGAAAGAAAAATGTTTCATCGTACTTCAAAATTGGCACAGAGCATGTGCTTGACGTGTTTAACATTCCCTGGAGAGAGCCATTAGGCAATCGGAAGCAGCTTGGACCTGATGGGCACCCACATCCTACTTCTCACAGAATGATTTACAGAGTGGAGCTTTCTGCAGAAACTGGGTAGGGTGATTTTGTCAAGACCATGTGCTAAACCGAAGGCTGGGTTTCTCATTATCGGTCAACCTTTGCCAACATTTATGAAAAAAAAGACCCATGTACTTTTGAAAACCTGTGTAAAATATTGTCTATGATCAATTCTTGATGTAATCGGAGGTGTTGCAGCTTGCAAATAATACAATTTCTCCAGAGCCTAATCTGCAATCTTTACTATCAGAGATTTAGACATGTTAATAGGATGAAGTCTTATTTGAAAAAGTCATGGTGCCCTGGGTTGAAAATGTTATACAATAACGCCCAACAGCCACTGCAACAGAAGGGCAGGACACTCGAACCTGTATTAATTCAGTCATAAATATCAGAGCAGACCTTCACAATGAAAAATTTTAAAAAAAAAATCTTGTACCGTATCTTTGTCCACCAAGACCTTCGTCTTTTCACATTGAATGAATGATAGTTAAAGTTTCAGCCATTCCCTTTGGATATGTGCCTTTGATCCCCCAAAGCTGTCCAGAGACACTCGGGTGTGGAGGGAGATGCTGTGTTCGCATTATGTTCTGATTCTGGACATGACTGTGTTCACCGAAGGGCAGCGTCTGTTCCATTAATGACCTGTAGTCCTCTTTATCAGAAGTCGCTGGGAAGATCAGTATAGATAGCAGCAAAGAGATGCCGTTTTTTGAAGGTGCTTTGCAAAAACCAGGCTGTTTGCATCCCGATTCGACGTTGGCGTTGCTACATCCAGATCCCAGAGAGGACCAAAATCTTGGCAGTATGCTGGCAGGGCTGCAGCCGTGTGCCTGTTGTGTAGCACTCGCACACAGGTGATGCTTGGCAGAAGCACTGGTCTCGTACCATCCCGAGAGAGACACGGAAATTGTGCCATGGTCCTGCGAATTGGCAGTTCTAGCCAACAACTCTAAACCACCAGCATGTTCAAAGAGAATAGCAAGTAACCTCGACTTTTACTATTTGCGATAAAACACAGAAAGGGAGGATAGAGAGGAAGAGAGACAGGATAGAAAAAGATTAAAAGAAGAGACAAAGAAGAATAGAAAGAGACCATGAAGGGCAGGAAAAGAAGAGGCAACATGATGGGAGACCGTCATGGACAGAGAGAGAACCAGAGCAAACAGGAGGCAGACGGAGAGAAAGATAGAGGAACCAAGTGTAGCACTCGTAAGGTTGTCATCTGTGAAGGGTTAAACCCTAACTGGATAGGAGGAGCCAAGGGAAGGATGGTATAAAGCAGGAGATCTCAACCCAGTCCTCTGGCCACACCTAGCCAGTCCGGTTTTCAGGATATCCACAGTGTAGATACATGAAAGATTTGCCTGCGCTGCCGCCACTGTAGGCAAATCTCTCTCATGCATATTCATTGTGGTTATCCTGAAAACCTGACTGGCTAGGTGTGTCCCCAGGATAGGGCTGAGCACCACTGGTATAAAGCCAAGAAAAAAACCATGTGCCCTTCGTTCCTGCACAGTGGTTTCACACAAGGTTCAGGAGGTTTTAGAACCCCTGTGGCGCGGGTGTCGGTTCCCAAACATGCCGAGTTAAAATACTGATCCATGGGCCGTAACCTCGGTGTACAAACTAACCAAGGAGGGTCGGGGTTTAGTGTTTGCCGACTGGATCACAGTTATAATTAATGGAACCTGTTGTAACTCCCTTTTATCACCTAGCCGCAAACAGGTCTGCTCGACCACAGCACTTCCCAGTTGAAAGTTAAAACCGCTTGGCTGCCTCTGGCCTCCTAGCAGGAGCGAGCCAAAGACAACACGGTGAAGAACAGGCTGCTTCTGTGTGGATTTGGAAAGGTCTCCAAGTCCCTGCTGGCACAGTGCTTGTACTGATGAAGTGATGCAAGCTTGTCGAGGGAGAGTGTGACTTTCCCCTAGGCTTGCAAGCCAACGCCTGCACACCCAGAGCCTCCATACAGTGGGCCGACTGTTAAGCTATAAAAAGAAGAAAATGGAAAAAAAACCATGTAGAGCCACCTAACGCATCAGCTCGCTCCAGTTCTGGAATGTGCTCCTCTGTGAAGCCTGGGCAGCGGACGTCCTTCCCACCTTTCTTTAAAATGCCCTTGAAGCTGCAAGTCTCTCACTAGGTGAAGAAACTATTTATGACCAGTGACAAAACGGAGAGGTCGTCCTTTGCACATAGATTTGTGGGTTCTTTTCTTGTCCGGGGAGTGGGGGTTTGATGTTAGGAGAGAACTTGATAACAACCACAAGGTCCCTCTCCTCTGTCCCTTTCTCCTGCCCATGGCTGTAATAGAGAGCCTGTCAGACCCCCATCTTTACCCCACGCTTTCTCACAGCTATGGAGCCTCTGTGCTTCTCCCAGGCTCTTTGGAATTCCAGTACTGGTTTTGCCTGCACAGGGAGAACCTTCCTTGGATCCGTCACCCTTTCCCTGAAGGAATGTTTCCTCGTGTTGCATTGTTTGCCTTTTTCAGTTTCCTGTCCCAAGTTTTGCTCTGTATGGCCTTACTGATTCAAACAAAAAATGTACTTCTTGGCTGTTCTTCGTACTGGACAGGTATTTGGAGGTATTGTGGGACTTTTTAGACAATATTAAGTGGCATGGTGTTTTTGTGGGGACGGGAAGGGGGGTAAGGTGTTTTGGGTGTGTTTGGATTTAACTCAAGGCAAATTACAATCGGGTTGTAGGCTCACAACCTACATTTGTTTCTGAGGCAATGGAGGATTAAGTGACTTGCCCAAGGTCACAAGGAACAGCAGTGAGATTTGAATCCTGCCCCCTACCTGGTTCTTGGGTCATTGCCTTAATTACTAGTTTACTCCTACACTCAACTGTCCTATGAAAGATAGGAAAGAGTTTTGAGAAATATATTAAGACAAAATGTATGGATCACCTTGAAAAAACACTAAAAAACAATAGTGATAAGAGATGCTGTTCGGAGGGCCTGTGTTCCTACCAGACTTAGCTCATCTTCACAGGCTGGTCCGCTTCTGGCTTTCTTAAGCCCACCCGAACCCCTGCCCCCTTCTGCCAGTTGTCTGTACAGGAGCCCAGGACAGAACTTTCAGAATGCAGTGAGACGGGATTTCAGAAAACCACACCCGGAAGCAGCTTTTCAGTTTTACCAGACGTAGGTGACAGGGCCACACTGAACTAACAGCTAGTTCCACACAAAGGAATTCAACATAATCCTCTCAAATGAGTAACTTGCAAAAGAAAAAGCCAAGAATGTGAATCAAGATGGCAAAACCCTTTTCAGGTATGCTGGTGATACGAGGAAGTGCCGTAAGACTGAACGCTGGAAAGGAGGAATGAGCGGAGAGCCGCAGACAAGATACGAAAGAAATATGTTTAGGAGGTAATTGCGTAAGTGGCAGCTAGGTTTATGCGTGGATTTATGCGCCTTAATAGTGCCTTTTCTATAGTCGAATCCAAGCAGATTTAATGTTATACAATACTAGCATAAGTGGCCGTGACGGTGTGTAAATGAAGCCGTAGTCACTTGGCAGGTGTTAATGACCCCACATTGGGCCATATTCCATAAAGTACACACACAAATTTTCTCTCCACCCAAACTGTGCCTCTCTGTATGCCCACAGTGAAAGTCCGCACCATCAATACATATGTTTAGATTAGCAATTGACTAATGTCTGCAGGAAAGTGGTAATTTATGCAGAGAAAGCTAGCTGCACCCTATAGATTTACTCTTGGTATTTACCAGGAAAGGGAGTAGAGAAGGGCTATGGGTGGATGGCAGGAGCCAGTACGGGTACGGTAGTGTAGGAGATGCCACTGAATCTACAGAGGAGAAGGCTTCCATGGAAATGGCCAATCATGTGAACAAGGCAATAGGGACAGATGGGATCCAAATCATTGCCATTCTGGTGGCTTCACTGATGGGTCTGTTCAATCAATCTTTGGAGCTAGGATTGGTTCCAGAGGACCAAAGAGAAACCATCATTCCTATTTATAAAAGTGGTAATGGATAGAGGATGGTAACTATAGATTAGTTGGTGCAACCTCAGTAGTGGGTACATTGATGAAGACACTGCTAAGGGATAGGACAGTGCATTATTTTGAATCCAGTGTGGGTTTAACCAGAGAGAGTTTGTGTAGACTACATGTGGTTGATTTTAATGGGTGACCAGAGAACTAGAATAAGGTCAAGGTACTGGGAGATGTTCACTTAGACATTTGGCAGAGCTCTTGATTGCCTCACCTTAGAAGCTCATAAATAAACCGAACAGTCTGAGGATGGGCACTAAGGTGAGGGACTGGATCAGAAACTGGTTTGCAGTAAGAGTGTTCACATGGTAATGGTGGAGTGCCTCAGGGGCTGATCCTGGAGCCTGTTCCCTCAATATTTTCATGAGTGCTATTGCAATAAGGTTAATGGGGAAAGGTTTGCCTGTTTTCAGATAACACGGAGAAGTGATAGGCAGCTAAGATTCAATGAAAAAAGTCTAGTGTCGTGCATTTTTGACATGTAGAAGCTCAACAGGGTAATACGAGGTAAAGTTGAGCTACTGTTCTCTACTAGTCGATTCAAAAGACCTTAGAGCGATTTATATTGAATTATCTCACGGTATCCGAATAGTATCGCAAGGCAGTAGCTGGAGCCTGTAGAATACTCGGGTTCATAGGGGCAGGTACAATTAGATGAAGGGAAATGATAATTCATCTGGTGTATTGTGCCCAATATAAATATGGTGGAGGCTACCAGAAAAAGAGAGCTCAAGATCAATGTGAGATGGTTTGGGCAGCCAAGCTGGGTTTTGCAGTAAGTAATCTGCCATCATTAGTTTCCTGAAGGAGTCTGAGAATGGCAAACATCTGCAGTACGTGATAAAAGCAGGAATGTTACATAAGCCGACTCTTAAATATTTATCAAAGGTTTTAGCTATCAAGACATTCTCCTTTCTCTGTCTTCCTTTTGTTGTCACAGAACATCCCATTCTGAATAAGATCCAGGTCACGCCTTTTTCAGAGGCCTGTATCAAATGCTTATCAAGACCTTTTTTCCTAAGAACAAAATTTAAAAACGCAGATAAGGAACAGTAATACTCCCCAGACAGGTCATAAAATGCCTCCTTTATTTAGCTGTTCTGGATAGTCTGATGGGAGGCGTCCCATTAAGAGCACCCTCGGGGAGTGTCCCTAGGCCTTGTGCCAAGCCCTGGTACACTCCTCATTTCCTCAGGGGAGCTGGCTCTCCATTTCTCTTTATGGATGGTGGATGGGGCACCTTGGGTTCTTTGTGACCTGCGTTACTGGAAAAGGCCTACCCTGACCTTTCCAATGGGCCGGTTCTGAATACCAAGCATGCTGTATGGCTGAGCAAAGTTGACATGCCTGCCTCTCCATTCCATCCAATAAGAAACTCCTAATTAAAGTTATTGCCATATAACCACAAATCAGCAGTCTTGAATGGATTTGATAGTACTTTCTATCTTATCAGACTTTGCCACTGGTTTTAATTCTAAGTTAAACAGAAAGTCTGTCTTCGGTCCAAGCAATCTGGCTGTCCCACAAGGCATTACTTTAACTGTTTACAGTGTTCACGAGTTTTAGCCTTATTTTAGTTCTGTGTTCATATATATATTTTTATGTTTTTTTTATTCTATAAAAAAACAATAAGTTTATTTGGTCAGTGATGGATTCTCTCCAGTGCTTTGAGTAACAGTATTTGCACCGTGCATCCGTTCTGCAGCCATAAGGTGACGTCGGCGCTTCCAAGCCTACACGCAAGTCGGCCACAGAGTAGGGCATTTTCACAGTGCTCAGTAACGTCACCAAGGCACTCTGACGGCTGCTGCCCTCAATACCAGAAGAGCCTGCACAGCACTGAGCTGAGTGTGACGATTGAACCTGAAGCATATACAGTGTTAGATGTAAGGCCGCTTTTGCATGAGGGGAGGATCCCATAGCAAGCTCTGTCTTACTCAGTCGGGTGCATGGTAATTTACAGTTTGACTCAAACTCTGAAATGAGAGAGTTCATGAAGTGAGGGAACGGCTTCTTGAGACATGTTTTTGGTGTTACAGGTTGCAGCTTGTCTCTTACAGAACCAGACTTCTCAAAAACCATTAGCACCTTTCTTTGTGAATTGTTGACTGTATTTCAGTCCTCTGAAACTCCCTGACCTCTTTCAGATCGGGAGGCTTTATAGGGCTGGGGGAGAGGATTTCCCTAGTTTTTGTGCCCTGCCAGCCTGATTTGGCCTCTGGGCTGAGTATATGCTCGGTCTTTCTGTGCTTGCACACCTATTCTTTTCTGTCTGCCTCTCTGAGGCTTCAGTCTGAACTCACGCCTGCGGAGGATTCTAAGGGCAGGCGGTGTGGGAAGATGCTCTGCACGAAGGCAGACTCTTGGCACCGTGAGCTTAGAGGAAAGAGCCATCTCTAATCCTTGGCTGGGATTCCTTTACATGCTAAGGTAATAAGAAGGGAATGTCTGGCAGGCTCCAGTTGACTTTCATTAGACAATGTGCTAAAAACAGATCAGTCTGTGTACTTGGATATATCCATGCTGCTTGAAATGGTTAAGATGATGTGATGTCTGTCTGTATAATAGAAGTGATTCCTTGCAAAACAAGGAGGAATATTTTTGAAACAACCTCTGCCTCTGAGCAGGAGGTGCAGTGCTACTGTGAGGAATATTCTTGTACATTCTATGCATCTTTCTTTCTCCCCACCTTGAGACCTGTGTAACTGAGGGGTATTTGTACCTATCGCAGCAGTGCCTGCTGGAGAAGCTGTTCCTTATGAACACATTTCTTTATTGCTGAGACTAATTGAGCATTGTGATTTGTCAACACCATGCCATGCAACTGTGTCAAAATTCTTTGCATAGTGCAAGCATCATAAAGCATCAGCCAATAGGAAAACAGCAATGACAATGCTTGATAACCTCAATTGTTTCTAGATTCTGTGAGCAGATGGATGAAGAGTTCTAAAAGTGAAAACTTGTATTTTGTAAGCAAAGTGTGCATGGGGGGGAGGGGGGTTCTTTAAACTGAGATCATTTGGGGTCTGATTTACTGTCTCCATCCTGTGTATATAGGACAGCCCTCGGTGAATTAGGTCTTTTATAAGTGTGATAACACATTTGAGGGGTTTGTTCAAAGGTAATAAATCTGTTTTGCAACAGAATCCGTATTTCTGAATGGAGTTTGCTTTCATGCAGCATTGCATGTAGAGCTGATGGCCAAGGAGCAGGTTCAGGGTATAATATCCCCCACTCATCTCCATTGGAAATAGGGGTTTGGCCCAAATCCCAAATGGACAATTGTTGTAGCCTCATGTGAATTCCTCCCAAGCCAGCCTTGGTGAAATTGTTCATTTTCACTAATACGCAAAGGTGGCTGCTGTCCTTTTTGAAACCATACAGCCCTTTTTTTTTTTTTAAAGCATATTTCAAAACGTTGAAGAGCATGGTCCGTTTCAGTGTGTCTGTCTGTCTGCTACAGGAGCTGTCCAGCCCATGGTGCTGAATGACAGTGAAACATATTATCTCCAGGAACAAGCAGGAATGAGTCTTCACATATGGGTACATCGGTACCGACGGAGCCTGCGAGGGAACGCTCCCCAGCATCCAATCAGAAAGCTTTTGGGAGCATCCCACAGCGCCTGCGTGCTGCCTTCCCGCCTTTCCAACTGTCTCTCCTCAGTTGTTGTTTTTCCGCGGAGCCAGCAGGTCGTGTTCCTGTCACCGCAGAAGAATTTCCTTATTTTTTTCTTTATTTCTTTTCTGTCGCGTCTGCCTTCCTCGACGCTATACTGGTAGCGCTGGTCCTTATTCTTTTCCTAAAAAAAAAAAAAAAAAAAGACCTTCTATTTTTTCTTCAGGTGTACTTCAGTTTTGGGCCTTGGGCCTTAGGCCCAAAACCTTTTTCCTCAAATATAGAAAAACCTGCCTCAGGTTTTAAGAAGTGCACAAAATGTGGTGGTACTATATCCGTCACCGACACCCATGACTGCTGTCTCAAATGTTTAGGCCCTGACCATTCCATCAAAGATTGTATGTCCTGTTCCATGATGTCTAAGAGAGGTCGACAGAACCGAGCTGCCAAGCTAAGTACCCTGTTTCCCTCTGATGCAGCTTCGGTGGCATCGACGTCTTCCAGGGCTTCGTCTTCCTCACATGGATCTCAGGTAACTAAACATAAATCCAGCCGGTCCTCGAAGGGCAAATCTCCTTCTAAGCATTGAGATGCCTCTGGCCTTGCCCTCGAGGATTCTGCACCGGCAAAATTACCCCGGCGGGAGGCTTTGGCTTCTAAAGCATCATCATCGGGGTTCCAGGACGATCTAGATGGCGTGACCTCAACCGATCTCCTGGTGCCATGCTCTGGGGTACCGGTGGCCTCCACCGGTACCGACTTCCAGGCATTGGCAGCGTCCATGGATCAGAGGATTCTGTCCATGGAACGCAGTCTGGCGGCTTTCCTTGTGGCATTGACGCCCGTGGTACCGCAACAGACTACTCCGCAGGTACCGGCTCCAGTATCGCCATCGGTACCGGTACCGATCCCGGTACCGGTGGCATCGGCATCGGTGTCAGCCATGCCGGTACCATGCCCTCTGCAGCCTTCTGGTACCGATACCCCGGTACCGATGATTCCCGATACCGACCCCAGTCGGTACGGGTATCGGGCTTTGCAAGAGCATCCCGACAGACGATACTTCGATTCCTCTGACTCTGAGGATTCTGAACAGTCTGTCGATGCAGTGATGCTTCTTCCACTGGAGGAGTCCTCTCCTAAACAAAGGATGTCTCCTCCAGAGGACTTGTCTTTTCAAGACTTTATCAGAGAGGTGGCTCGGGGTCTCTCTATTACAGTAGCCCCAGAATCAGAGCCTAGAGCTAAGGAGTTAGATATTTTACAATATCCTAAAACTCCTAAAGAGGCAGCTACCTTGCCTATTCATGAGAATTCTGTATGATCTCATGTTAAGGATGTGGGAAGCACCTCTCACCACCTCTCCTCATTCTCGCAGGTTGGACACCATGTATCGTGTCCCTCCTTGTCCTGGTTTCCATAAGACTCAGCTTCCTCACCACTCTATTGTGGTTGAGTCTGCAATGAAAAGATTAGAAGTGCCAAGAGACATGCCTCTAATCCTCCAGGACGTGAATGTAGAACCCTGGATGCTTTTGGTAGAAGAATCTTCCAAGCTTCCATGCTTGCTGCAAGAATTAATTCTTATAGTCTCTACATGGGCATGTTCTTAAAAGAGGTCACTGACCATTTGCAGACTTTAAGTCCTTTTTATGTCTGACAATAAAAGGCAAGAATTTCTCTCTGCGCTCAAACATGCCCAGGATGTCTCCAAATTCTCCAACCGTGCAGCTTTCGATTCCTTTGAATGCGTAAGCAGAGCCTCAGCTATAGCTATAGCAGCACGTAGGGTTGCTTGGCTTCAAGCATCTGATTTGGATACCTGGGTCCAAGATGAATTGGGAAATATCCCTTGTACAGGTGAAAATCTATTTGGTAAAGATTGGCAAGCAAAAGCCAATCAGATGGATGCTGAAAATTCTGCTTTGGATAGACTATCCAAATCTACAGCTGCTCCTGCTAAGAAAAGGTTGTTCAAGAAAACAACACCTTTTTCAAAAAAGGGAAGATCCTATCCTGCTTATAGTCAGAGAGCATCTTCTGCAGCTCAATTCAATCCTCCAAACAGACCAAGGCAAAGGCTGCAAGGCCTGCTCCAGCTCAGCAGTCTCAGCCACCTCAGGGCCTTTGACTTTCTGCTAGAGAACTTAGCCTTTCTGGCTCTAGAAGGACCAGAGCCCTCCACCATTCCAGGAAGGCTATGTCACTTTGCTCCCAGATGGGGGCAAATCACAGCAGAGCAGTGGACACTCTCCATCATAAGAGAGGGGTACAAACTTCATTTTTCCAGCTTGCCCCCTCTCACAAGAGTGCACCAGTTCAATTCTCCAACCTCCCTCCTCAGCCTATTAGAGCAGGAGGTTGCCACTCTTCTAGCCCAAGGGGCAGTAGAAGAAGTGCCTTCTCAACAACAGGGCACAGGGTTCTACTCCCCCTATTTTCTTATCCCAAAGAAAACAGGGGGCTTCAGACCCATTTTAGATCTCAGAGAATTGAACAGATTCCTAGTCAAAGAAAAATTCAAGATGTTTTCTCTGGGAACTCTGCTGCCATACCTTCAGAGTCAGGATTGGCTTTGTTCTCTAGATCTCAAGGATGCGTACACGCATGTTCTCATCCATCCAACTCACAGAAGGTTCCTTCGGTTCCTCTTCCAGGAGAAGCACTATCAATACAGAGTGCTCCCCTTTGGCCTGGCCTCTGCACCAAGGGTGTTCACAAAATGCATGGCAGTGGTTGCTGCTTTTCTACGCACCCTGGGGATCTTTGTCTTCCCCTACCTGGACGACTGTCTCATTCGAGCTCCCACTCAATCAGAGGCCAGGACTGCTCTAACCTGCACAATGCGTATCCTTCAATACTTAGGGCTGGTAATAAACATCCCAAAATCCAATTTGATCCCTACTCGGTCCCTGGAGTTTATAGGGGCATTGCTGGATACCACAAAGGCAAGGGCCTTTCTTCCCCAGGCCCGTTGCCTTCGCTTGATGCAGTTAGCTTCTCAAGCAGAGTTGAAACCCCTACTCACTGCTCGAGAGATGTTACAGTTGCTAGGCCATATGGCTTCCACCGTTCATGTGGTACCATATGCTCGCCTTCACATGAGAGCAGCTCAGTGGACTTTATCCACCCAATGGACCCAGGCATTAGGCTGCTTGTCAGACAAAATAGCAAACACAAGTCGCCTCATTTTGTCCCTCCAGTGGTGGAAGTCCCCTCAGAACCTCTTGCTGGGGTGTCCTTTTCAACAGCCTCTACCCCAGGCAACTCTTACAACAGATGCTTCTCCAATGGGCTGGGGAGCTCATCTTCAGGACCTCTCCACCCAGGGCATCTGGTCCCCACAGGAGACTTGTCTCCACATCAATCTCTTGGAACTCAGAGCAATCTTCCTTGCTCTATGAGTTTTCCACACCCTGCTCAGCCACAAGACAGTCCTTGTCCACAGGGACAATCGGGTAGCCATGTTCTACATAAACAAGCAGGGAGGAACTGGCTCTCTGTCGCTTTGCAACGAAGCTCTGCGACTGTGGGCCCTCGCCAGAGAGCATCACATTCATCTTCTGGCAGTCTATCTTCCAGGGGTTCAAAACTCTTGGGCAGACAGACTCAGTCGAGTTATGCTTCCACACGAGTGGTCCCTACATATGGCCCAGGTCTCCAAAGTTTTTCAAATTTGGGGAACCCCGGACATAGACCTCTTTGCAAGTCCGTGGAATGCCAAACTTCCCCAGTTCTGTTCCAGAACTCCGGCTCAGGGGGCTCAGGCAAGGGATGCTTTCCTCCTTCACTGGGGTCAAGACTTCCTGTATGCCTTTCCACCCATCCCCCTAATTCCCAAAACCCTATTCAAGCTTCAGAGAGACAGAGGCCACATGATTCTCATAGCTCCACATTGGCCACGGCAAGTGTGGTACCCTCTGCTTCTACATCTCGCTCAAGCTCCCTCCCTAGAGTTAGGGTCTGCTCCAGACCTCCTCTCTCAGGAGGACGGAAAGTTGTGGCATCCCAATCCCCAGTCTCTGCATCTCAGGGCTTGGTTGCTGAAGGCTTAGATCTCCAGGATCTTCCTCTTTCTCAGCAAATGAAAGATGTTCTTCAAGCTTCCAAAAAACCTTCCACTAGACGTTCTTATGCCTTCAAGTGGAAAAGGTTTACCATCAGGTGTTTTGAAAAGGGTCTTAACCCCCGTGCCATACCTCTGGAATCGATGCTGGAGTATCTCCTGCATCTGTCTAATGCAGGCCTTAAGACAAATTCAGTAAGAGTCCATCTGAGTGCTATTGTAGCTTCACTCAAGCCTCTAAATGGACAACCTGTTTCCTCTCATCCCCTTGTAGTAAGGTTCATGAGAGGCCTCCTTTTAACAAAGCCTCCCATTAGACCACCACCGGTGGCATGGGACTTAAATTTGGTTCTTGGTCAGCTTATGAAGCCGCCTTTTGAACCTTTAGCTACTACCTCCTTGAAATACCTTTCTTGGAAGGTTATCTTTCTCATTGCAATCACATCAGCACGCCGCATCAGTGAATTGCAAGCACTAGTAGTTAATCCACCTTATACAAGGTTCCATCATGACAAGGTGGTCCTTAGGACTAATCCACATTTTATGCCTAAGGTGGTCTCGCCTTTTCACCTCAACCAAGAAGTCTACCTACCTATCTTTTTTCCAGGACCTCATGCATCACCTGCAGAGAGGAATCTTCATACCCTGGACTGTAAAAGAGCTCTGGCTTTTTATTTACAGAGGACACAGCAACATAGAAAGTCTTCCCAACACTTTGTTGCTTTTGATCCTTCTCATTTGGGACACCCAGTCTCCAAGAGAACTCTTTCCAACCGGATTGCCCAATGTATTTCTTTCGCCTATCAGAGCAAGAACATTTCTCTGGAGGGCCATGTCACAGCTCACAATGTGAGAGCCATGGCAGCCTCAATGGCTCATCTGAACTCTGTGTCTATCAACGACATCTGTCGAGCAGCCACTTGGGCCTCAGTTCATACCTTCACAGCCCATTACTGCTTAGACAAGGACTCCTGCCGGGATGCCTTGTTTGGTCAGGCTGTTCTCAAACACCTGTTCCATACTTGATCAACTCCTACCCACCATCCCTCATGAGATGCCAGAGATCCAGGTGGGAAAGTGCAGCCCTGTCCCAGGGACACACAACGTCTGGGCGCTCTCCCTGGCATCAAAAGCTAGGGAGTCCCCATATGTGAAGACTCATTCCTGCTTGTTCCTGGAGATAGCACAGTTACTTACCTGTAACAGGTGATCTCCGGGAACAGCAGGAATTTAGTCTTCACAACCCACCCACCTCCCCTAGGAGTTGTATCTCTCTATCTCTTTCTCTTTCCCTCTCTCTCTCTTTGTCTCAGCTTTAAACTCAACTGAGGAGAGACAGTTGGAAAGGCGGGAAGGCAGCACGCAGGCGCTGTGGGATGCTCCCAAAAGCTTTCTGATTGGACGCTGGGGAGCGTTCCCGCGCAGGCTCCGTCGGTACCGACATACCCATATGTGAAGACTTATTCCTGCTGTTCCCAGAGATCACCTGTTACAGGTAAGTAACTGTGCTTTACTGAACCTGTAGATTAGCGATTTTCAACCTTGTTTCATCTTGCAGCACACTGACAAGATGCTAAAATTATCAAGGCACACCATCAGTTTTTAAGAATATATTTTATCATTTAAAAAATGAGTATTAAAGTTGTGTTTCAAGAACCAACATTATAATCATTGTGGTGTTTAAAAGATAATAAATCGGTGGGAAATCTGCGCTTGGTGATGTTTCATAATGTCCCTTGTTCAAGGGTGGATGGTTGACGAGCATACTCTCAAATTGTCTGCCAGCGTTTGAAGCCGTGACCTCTTCTTGCTCTTCATTGTGTTCATTAGGAAGTAACAATGGGAAACCAGAACTAGAAGTAGGTATTCTTTTTGTTGGATAGTTTCATTGTGTTCGTAGCAGAGAAGCCATCCCCCCACAGATAAGATGTCAGAAAGGAGGCAATGCTTTAATGACGGGGTATTCCTCTCGGAGAGACGACCAGAATGAGGCCGTATCTGAGTGTTTTAGTTTCAGTCCTCTATTTCTGATTTCTGTTGACTCATCTTCTGCAACAGTTAAGTGCATGCAAGTCAGTAGAATTATCACAAGCGTATCTCTCACCCAGTCCAAGGAAGATACATCAAGTGATGGTAAATACGCGGAATAACGCACCTAATCTGAGCAGCGGCTGACAGACAAATGGTGCTGGTTCTGTCCTCCCTCAGACTCCCCCAATGGCCCTACTAATAAATGACCCTCCCCCAAACTCCCACGGCTGCTGCAGATAGTTGGTCATTTTTTGTTTTCTTCTGATTGAAGTATTAGCGTTCTATTAATTTAGCTTATAAACATGGCGTTAAGACTGAAGATCCCGACGCTTCTTTTTGACCAGAAAAATTGAGCAGCCAGCTTCTTCCTCTCTTCTGTGGTGTACCATTAGTTTTGCTATCTTTATGCTTGTACGACATTGGTGGTAGCTTTATAGAGTAATTTAAATCTGATATGGTTAAATTGCTGTTATCAAGAGATTGAGGGGAAGGGAAAGTTGCTAAGGTCTGGTAAAATATCACTTCTTACCACAGCTTAATTTACCATGAGAGTCACTAACCTGCAGTAATTCAGTACCACAGACAGGGCTGACTCAAGAGTTTCTGCCGCTGATTCAGTCTTTGGGGGCAGGGGGAGGGGGGCGGCTTGGCTCAGCAGCAGTTTAAACGCAGTAGCTTTGTGCCACCACTAGGTAGCCATGGTAGGCTGTGTTTTGGCACACATGACCTTCCACGTCTGATTCCCTTTGGACACAACTTCCTGTCAGAGATGGGTCAGAAGTGGCAGGCCATGTGTGCTGAAGCACCTAGCTTGCCACAGGCACGGTGCCGTGATGCCTTAGGTGGCCACCTAGCCCACCTATTGGACGGGCAGGCCCTGACCACCAGTTAGAAACGTCTGTGGTAGACAATTAACACAACTTGAATTCAGCCTTGCAACCAGTGGTGTTTTTCCTCCCTAGAAGCATCAGGTTGCTAACATTCGGCACAAAGCTCCCAGGGGCCATCTTAAAGGGGCTTGAGGTTTTCTAATACTTGCTGATCTGAGACATCTTGCCCCACCCCAGAATGGATCAATTCCCTGTCGAGACCCCTCCTGCCCTAACCCCTTCACAAACTTACCAAGCCTGTCCCTGGTGTCTATTGGGAAGGGCACAGAAGCAAGCCCCCTTCACGCCATGTATCTGGGTTGCTGTGTTGAGAATGGTGCCTGCCGCCACCTATTGGTACTCTCATGGTACTACTGCTAGAAGGCAACCTGCCCAAATAAGGGATTATTAAAGGAAGGGAAGACCCCACCAGTAGGTACAAATGAAAGCTTATGGTGTTGTAGACCAACAGAGACTGGCTCTGACCGAGCCCAAAGGAGCAGGATGAACCTTCCATGCCCCCTCCCCCATAAAATCATAGCGGGTGAATACTCAAAAGCCCTTATCTGAATGAGGACACTCAGATAGCTATTTTATGTCACTCTTCAGACCGTGCCTCTTCCCAGATTTCCTTGGAACGATCTAGAAAGTGCTGGGACAGTCTGGGGGGCCGGGCAAGGACTGTACCAAGCACTAGACAAATAGTCACTGCCTTTATCTGGGAAGTGATTATTTCAGTTGCTGTCTGGATAATTTATCTATATAACTTAGGATGACTTTTTCGTCAGCTTAAGTTACCCTCTTGATAAATTATCTGGAGGATGGCAGAAAGTCACCATTGCAGGCACTATCTGGATTCTGACACTAAATATCCAAGCTTTTGAAAATTGACCCCATAGATCTCCTTATAAAGGTGAGTGACGAGGCAGCATGGATCTGGTTGCTATGATGTCTTTAATAAAGAAGTACCATAAGAAAGGTTTGAATTAGCTTCCCCCATATAAAGAAGCAAAACTTGGTGCGGTTTGCTTAAAGTACTGAGGTAAAGCAGACCCTGCTGTTCTGACGTTCATACTGGGGTTCCTGGGGTAATGCACCTTTACCGATGACGGCAGCGGCAGACATGGGCAGCCTGGGGACCTGCTACGACTGGCCTGTGGGCACCCTCGGGCCTGGATACACCAGATGTGAAAAAGCAGCTGTGACAATTCTGTTGTCTTCTGAAAACTGATCATCCCCATAATTAGAAGAAAAAGAGAAATTGACCCCCATAATTGCATTCATAAAGGACGAAAAAAGATGTATCGTTTTCTTATGCTCCTGAGCCCAGATCCTCCCATCATTGCATGCAAGGTAACGATGTGCTTGCACTGGAAATAAAACGGGAGGTTTTAGCAACATTGCTTGGTTTGCTTCCTTTAATTTTGAAAATGAAAGTAAAGCTATCAATGTCATCTTGGTTTTTGTTTTCAAAACATTTAAGCATCAGCAGCTGGGCCTGGGGCTTTTCCACTGCTGCCACAATAGACCCTCTGGGCGTGTCCACAGAAAGTCTCTACCCATCCACAGGTCTAAGGGACAAGAGCGTTTGGAGAGTTCTTATGGAACATTTAAATCTGGAATTAAGATTTGGCTTTTTAATCTTGCCGCCTCCATCATTGTTTCTTTCTCTCCTGGATGCCTGAGTGTTGCTTGATATTTTTTTCCTGCTCCCTTTTCTCTTTTGGGGGTCATTTTGACCCACATTTAGTGGGGATATATGTCTGGTTCAGATGTATTTGCCCTGCTAAATGCCTGGCTGCTATTCCAGGCCATGAGCTCTCTGCACGTACAGTCGAGATGTGTGGGGAGTTCTGGATGGTGGCGGAAGGAAGCGGGCCGCTTGACCTGGACGTGTAGGGCCAATTCTGGTGACGGCCCTGTACATCTGGGCCATGTGATTTAGATAGTGGAGGAGAGCCACGCCGGGACCCCAGAAGGAGGTAAGATGGGCCAGGGAGTTCCCCTTAGCCCAGTCCTGGCTCTCGAAGGCCCAATTGAGGGGGTCAAGTAGTGGAGAAAAAGGTTGTCTTTGGCAGTGCGGGCAATCGGGGCTCCTGCATGGTGACGGGACACCAGTGCACTGCGGGATCAGAATCGGGTGCAAATCTGACCTGTCCAGACTTTGGCCATCTGGATGTGTCCTGATCGGAATTGGCCTCATTATGTTCAAGAGTCTTGTGATACTTAGAATGTTCTAGTCATTTCTCTTCATATTTGTGGTATGTACTGCCTATGTTTTTAGAATTGTTTAGTTTTTTTTATCATCCATGGTATTTTGATTCTGTGACTACAGCAAGCTTTTGATTGCATAGATCATGGAAAACTCTGGGCCACGTAAGGAAGTGTGAGTATACCAGAACACTCGATAGCCTCATGCACAACTTTTACAGTGATCAAGGAAAAACAGAATGGCGTAAAAGCGGCAAGGCTGCATACTTCCCCCAGGCCCATGTAGAACAAATCATCAGAGAAGCAGGACTGTCAAACTGTCAGGGTGTGAGGATCAGTGGAAGACTCATCTAGAGCCTTCACTATGCTGATGGTACCACATTACTGGCTGGAGGTGAAGATGATCTAAAACATCTGCTTGACAAGTTCAAGGAACATAGGAGTCGATATTCAAAAAGGTTTATGCAGTTTGCCAGACCTGCAAATCGCATAAACTCCAGTGATACCAATATTCAGTGGCACTAACTATAAATATTCAGCGACACTAATTAGCTAGTGCGCTGAATATCCTCACACACTGCCCTAAACGTATACGGTTTCAAAGTGGTTCACGGTTGGAGCTGGAGAGGTCCCAGTGACTATCCAGTTAGCAGGCAATATACAGCTGCTAGCCGAGTAGGCAAACTGCATGAAGTTAGAACAGGTCAATGGCTGTGGAGGAGTAGCCTAGCGGCTTGGGAACCAAGAGACCAGGGTTCGATTCCCACTAGTACTCCTTGTGGCCTTGGGCAAGTCACTGAGCCCTCCACCGCCTCAGAAGAATCCAAGTTATTGATGTCCCTGTTTAATGTACATTACCAAGTTTAAGTTACAATGTGAACCGCTTTGACTAAAAATGATAAAGCATATAAAAAACCTATTAAATAAATATGTTATGTGATTGTGCTGTCTGGTTAGTGGGAATATCGCTGCTAAGCAGAAAGCCACCATGGGTGGCAGTGAAAATGGATATTTAGCGCTAGATGTCAAATAGACACTGACACTGAATATCCTGATTCATTTCTGACTGCATTAGTTACCACTTTAGCAACTCTGACTGCCATGGTCTGAATATTACGACTACTACTAAGCATTTCTATAGCACTATAAGGCATACGTAGCGCTGTACATAGAGATGTAAGTCACAGTCCTCGCTCATCAGTGCTTACAATCTAATCAAGATGAAAAACCATTGCAAAACTGGGGACTAGAGGATAGCGAGATACACATAAGTAGTGGGCAAAAGAATGAGGAGCGTCAGGATCCAAAAGCAGCCTCAGAGGGGGGTCTCAGCCTGGGCTTGAGTAGGGCTAGAGAAGGAGCCCAACGTACAGACTCAAGTAGTTTGTTCCAGGCATATGGAGCAGCAAGGTGGGATGAACGAAGTCTGGAGTTGGCAGTGGCAGAGAACGGCACAGATAATATTGACCCCATAATCTTAAAAGGGACCTGCACCTTAACATGAAGAAAAATCAATTTCATCCTTGATGGAGAAGAAACAGAAATAGTGGACAACTTTAACCTGCTTGGATCAATATAATCAATAAAGAAATGACAAGCAATCGGGAAATCCGATGATGCATTGCTCCCGGCAGAACGGCTGTAAAGGACCTGCATAAGATTTTTAAGTCTGAAAACAAAGATTTGATTTGTCCAAGCAAAGGTATTTTTCAGTAATGTCATCTGAATGCAAAAGTTGGACAGTGATGAAGAAAGTTTGACGCCTTTGAATTATGGTGCTGATTAAGAACACTGTGTACCACAGACTGCCCGAAGAACAAATCAAGTGGAGATCGAACCTGGGCTTTCCTTTGAAGCTCGGATGACAAGACATCGACTTTCATACTTTGGACACATCGTGCAAGGAGAGAGGTCATTAGAGAAAGACATCATGCTTGGCAAGATTGGTCAATGCAGAAGAGGAAGGCCAGCAATATTTCATTGTATCAAAAATTAGCCGCCTGACTAAAGACCGAACACAGTTTAGGACAGTAGCCACAGGGTCTCCATGAGTTGACATCAACTGCACTTACCACCATCAGCACCCCTGTGATGTCTGTTTTGTCTAAATGGGGGTCTAGCAAATAACCAAAATAAATAAACGTGGCTACCGGGGGTGGGGGTGGGTGGGTGGGCAGGGAGGCTATGGGCAAACGTGGCTAGGCCTTTAATTTTTGGCAGCAGATGTAATGGGCATAGGCCTGGACCTGATGTATTTTCCCTTTTCTTAGTTTTTAATTTTTTTTCTTTTTGGGGGGGGGAGGGGGTTGTTTTAAATGAAATAAACAACAAAATCACGAAAAACAATTGAAGAAAATGTTCAGTGTATGTCTGTAATGAAAGATGCACCTCGTGGGGTGGAGAGAGTTTTGTTCTTGCATGAAACAGCTGTTGCTGGGGTTTCTGGCCTTCACTCATTTAATACAGACTCTGCTCCAATAATTCTCTATTGGCCTTGAAACAAATTAAGGAATTCGAGATTTGACTAGCTGTTGCCCAGTGAAATATTCCTTCTCATATCCGATCACCTCTGGCCTTCTTCCAGCCTGGACGTTCCATCGCCCACCCAGCATCTGAGGCTACCTCCTGGCCCGTGTGACCACCAGAATAAGCGGCTGCTTGTATTAAAGGGATGACTCAGGGGCCACACACACATCATCGACAGACCGCATTCCTTAGCATATTATATAAGGTTCAGTTTCTGAGTGTAACTTTTGTTCTGTAGGTGTGTGTTTGACCAAAATTGTTTGGTTCGTGTGCATTTTAAATGGCTTTTTCCTGATTTTTTTTTGTTGTTGTTGTTTTTGGGGAGGGGGGTACTTTTTTTGTATGTTTCACTTTATTTGTTCATTGCACTCACATCATAAATGTTTTAGAAGTGCAAATCAATTGTACACATATTATTAATTCATTGGTTTTGTGTTTTTTTTGTGCCATCAAGTCAGTGTTGACTCATAGTGACCCAGCTACCTCTGGGTTTTCTTGGCAATGTATCACCGGAAGTAGATTGCCAGCCTTTTCTTCCGAGGCAATGGAGGGTAAAGTGACTTGCCTAAGGTCACAAGGAGTGCCAGTGGGAATTGAACCCTTCATCTTCTGGGTACTAGGCAGTTGCTCTAACCACTAGGCTACTCCTCCTTTGTTGGTATACCTGCATATAGGCAATACGTGTGTGCGTCATATTTTTAGGCACCCAAATGAGCTGAATGCACGTCCCTATAATTCTGATGAGGATGAGACACACACACACAGCAGCAGGGCCTGTAATGATGCACTGATGATAAAGGTGAGAAGAGCGTGGGAGGGACAACATGGCAGATAGACAGGCCCAGCTGTGAGCATGAGGGGGTTACTCAGCGTTCATTTCTGCTGGTACTTGGACTAAGCCTGGTATTACAGTATGACCTAGGGAGTGTGTACATACGGCTCCTGTGATTCAGGGTATTTACGTTCAGACACGGCGCCGGGAACCAGAGATCTGCTGAGCCTCGCTGACAGATGATGGAAGGGCAAGGCTGGGGCCAGCTGCTTTACAAGCTTCCAGCTTTAAACTCCCAGTTTCTGGAACTATGTCAGGCCCTCTTCTAATCTTAAATTCCGTTCAATACATTGGCGTGCCAGGTACTCTTCCATCTGTCCTTTGCATCCAGCTACACTGCTTTAGCTGCGAAACCAGACAAGAATCTCCACCGGCAGTCACGCACAGGATATTTAAATGTTCTCCAGTGGATTTGTGGAATGGCTTTTAGACCAGTTTCAGGAATGATTCAAGATGTTTGAAGATTGTTTCTAGGACAGTGTGAAACAGCAGAGTTAAGTTCTTTCCAGATCGCCACATGTGTGTCTCTCGTAAATTCCTTTGTCTTTTTTTGGTCATATTCCAAGGTTGTTGATTTTTGCCTTGATATTTTTTTATGCATTTACACATTTTTCAAGTAAGTGTGTGCTTGCAGCTTCCAATCCACCCCTCCCCCCCGCCCCCCCCCCCCCCCCGCCACCAGTTCTTAAGGACCTCCTTGCCAATATTCATTCTTCAGCTGTATCGGAATAATATGCACAAAGGCAGCTCTGAGAACCGGTCACAGTAGCAACCCTAATCTTATTCTGGGAGTGTCTTTGTAGCAGAAACTGTCAAAAAACCAAGCAACTCTAATATCCTTTTGAGAACAGAATTAAAACGTTAATGGGAAAAGGGCAGTCCTAAATTTTATTTCACATCATCGTCTTCAGTTTATTCCAAATGTTCATGATGGTGTTGCTGCTATAAATGATTGCAAACCATTCAGTGCAGAGAGATAAAAACAGGTCTTGGGGTATTAGCTGGGTCCTGGTATGTATATACAGATTGTCAGCAGGTCCTCAACATCACAAAGGTCTTGGAAAAAAATGGCAATAAACTGCAGATCCAATGAAGATTTCTGCTCTTTCTCCCCCCCCCCCCCCCATCCCCAGGGCATCGGCAGAAGCCAGATGAACAGACGAAGCCAGGAAGCCTGTCCTTTTCTGAGCGACTCAGCGAGCTGGAACATCTTCGACGCACAGCAATGAGAGTCAGCCCACATCACCCTGCCCCAGCACCAAACCCACGGGCTGCCTTCAACCACACCGCTGCTTTTAACTCCCAACCCCAGAGTCAAATCCAGGGTAAGTATCTGCTAGCCCTGCACGGGAAACATGGGAGGTGGGGGGGCCCGGGTCACCCTCAGACGTCTGCTCTACACTTGATGCCCATTTCTAGGATTAGAAGCCGTATTCTAGCAGAGGTAGGTGAGAACGGTTCTCCACCCCCCCCCCCCATCACCACCATTTTCTCTTCTACAAGTCACTTATAGTAAAATCCACTTAGGCATTGTACGGCCTGAAACACAAGAATGGGGACACTGAGGAATCCAGGCTCTCTAATAGCCTGTAGCTATAGCTTGAAGCTGCATTGCAAGGGGTCATAATCCCTGGAACAAGCAGTATGGAACCGGATTCAGGCTCACCGGGTGTGGAGGGTATCCCGTGTGTACCTGTCTCTTTATTGCCTGTGTTCAGGGGTCCTAAGTATTCAGTTGCAGAAGGTTGGACTGGATAAACAGATTGATGTATCAGCTGAGCTGAGGCTGGAAATGGACTGTGGCGTCAACGGGTCTATGGTGAATGTGCAGAGGATGTGATAGTCGCGTAGTGCTCCTTCATGAGCAGAACTGTCCAACTGCCTTGTCTCATAGACAGGTGGGAGGAAGGGGAGATCTTAATTTCTTATTCATGATGCACAGAAATGAAAATAAACCAGGCATAACATAAGAACATAAGAGATGCCATATTGAGTCAGACTAAGGGTTCATCGAGCCCAGTATCCAGCAGCGGCCAATCCAGGTCACAAGCACCTGTCAGGTTCTCAAAAAGGTACCCAGATTACACATTGCTTATTCTAGGGTAAGCAGTGGATTTCCCTGCTCCTCTTTAATAATGGCTTATGGCCTTTGCCTCCAGGAACTTCTCCAAATCTCTTTTTAAACCCATCTACACTAACAGCTTTTACTAGATCCTCCAGTATCAAATTCCAGAGTTTGATTACGCATTGAGTGAAAATATATTTTCTTCTATTAGTCTTAAATGGGCTATGTTGTAATTTCATTGCATGTCTCCTTCTACATTTTGAAGCAGTAAACAACCGATCTACGTTTATCCATTCCACTTTATTCACTATTTTAAAGACCTCTATCATACCTCCCCTCAGCCGTCTATTTGTCAAGTTGAAGAGCCCTAACCTTTTAAGCTTTTCCTCATAGGGGTATCCTTCCATCCCCTTTACCATTTGGGTGGCTCTTCTCTGTACTTTTTCTAATAACGCTATATCCTTTTTACGATACGGTGACCAGAATTGCACATAATATTCAAGGTGCAGTCGCACCATGGAATGACAAAGGCATTATGATGTCATCCTTTGTTTTATTCTCCATTCCTTTCCTTATGATTCCTAGCATTCTATTTGCTTTCTTGGCCGCTGCTGCACACTGGGCAGAGGGTTTCAATGTATTATCTATGGTGACGCCCAGATTTGTTTCCTGAGTGGTGGTTCCCAATGTGGAACCTTGCAGCTTGTAACCATTGTTTGGATTGTTATTCCCTAAGTGCATAACTTTGCACTTGTCCACATTAAATTCTGTCTGCCATCTGGATGCCCAGTCGTCCAGTTTATTAAGGTCTTCTTGCAATTTTTCACAAATCTTCGTGTATATAAGATAATAACCTCTTTCTCAGTGGAGAAAGGTGAATAATGGAGTACCCCAGAGATCTTTGCTGGGTCCATTGCTTTTTAATATATTTATAAATGACCTGGAAATGGGAATGAGTGAGATGATCAAATCTGCAGATGACATAAAATTATTCAAAGGTGTTAATTCACAAGAGGATTGTGAAAAATTGCAAGAGGACCATGAGCAATTAGGAGACTGGGCATCAAATAGCAGCTGAAATTTAATGTGGACAAGTGCAAAGTTAGGCATTTAGGGAAGAAGAAGCCAAATTATGGCTACACAATGCAAGGTTCCTCATTAGGAGTCACCATGCAGGAAAAAGATCTCGGCGGCGTCATCATGGACAGTACATTGAAATCCTCTACTCCATCTGCAGCGGCATCCAAGAAAGCAAATAGAATTATGGGGTGGAAAGAGTCAATGTGAATTGGTGGTTTACTCCTTCAACAAGTATAAAGACTAGGGACATGCAATGAAGCTACAGAGTGCTGCTACATTTGATTAATCAAAGAAATTTTGTTTTCACTCAGCGCATAATTAAGCTTTGCCATTTTCTATCAGAGGAAGTAGTAAAAGCTGTTAGCATAGCTGGGTTTAAAAAATGATTTGGACAAACTCCTGAAAGAAAGGTCCATAAACCATTGTTCAGCTTACATGTTTAACCTTCGAAGTTCTACTTTCCGCATTATATGTATGCAATAGTTTGAAGTTTGTTGAAGTGTTAACCGCTTTGACTCTCAGATAAAGCAGTATATAAACATAGCTAAATAAATTATTAAAGTGGACCAGGGGAGATCGCTGCATGGAACCTGTCTACCTATTGGGAACCTGACAGGTACTGTACTTGTGACCTGAATTGGCCACTGTTGGAAATAGGATGCTAGCCTTGATGGACTTTTTGGGCTTGCCCAGTATAGCAAATCTTGTGTTTCAATAACCTTATTTTTTGAATAATTGACGACGTCCACACCCCCACCCCACCCCTTTTTCCTGCAGCAGATTTCTCATGGTTCTGCAACAGTTATGTAGTACGTTTTCACATATTAAATGTTTTTAAAATTTTGCAAAAAAAAAATTTCAGATCTTTAATGCTCTATTATTGTATTTAGTCTTTTTTTTGAGGAGGGGGAGGGTCATAGAAATTGATGTTGGGAAAGGAGGAGGAAGAGAGTGATTAAGGAAAGATGATGGGATCTGGAGGATGGGGAAGGAGGGGTAAATCTCGGAAAACAAGAAAGGGATCACAGGCACTGTGGGTAGAGATATAAAGGAAGAGGGCTAGGGGGTGAGAGGGGGTTCCAGAATCAAGATGGGAAAGAACAATTTACTCATACCTCTCCTCCCTTCTCTCACTCACATCCCACAATACATTGTCAACATTATTGGCACCTTTGCAGCTCAACCCCTTAATGTCCAATATCTCCTAAAAAAAAAAAAAGTGGCCAGTGAAATGGCTTTGGGCTATATGTGCACACATTTGACACACAAAATAATCAAATAAAACAAAACTAATTAAAAAAGGAAATGGTAGTATAGCTGTAGTTAAGATGGTGGTTGTCCCCCGCTTCCTTTATTTTTTTCAGGTCCTGCCGCTTCCCATTGCGCGGGCTACCTTGGCGACCTGGCAGCAGTTGCTCATGAAATTCATTTGGCACTATCGCCGCCCACGCCTGGCGCGACAGGTTCTTTATGCCCGGACGCGCTCTGGAGGCATGGGCATGCCCAACTTGCATTGGTACTATGCGGCGGCGCAATGCCGGGCGGGGGTGGAGTGGATGATTGCGGATAGCACTAAGCGGTGGGTGCAACTGGAAATGAATTTGGCGGGGGGAGCTGGCTTGGGAGATTGGCTGTGGTTAGGCCCGAAACTGCGTCGTGGTAAGTGCATTAACAATCCCTATATCCTTCATACCTTTCGCTGTTGGGATCGGCACTTTCGATCTCGCGACATGGACCTAACCCCTTTAGCCCCATTAGTAGATAATGCCTCCTTCCCACCGGGGTTGAGTGATGTAGTTTTTCGGCAGTGGGGACATCGAGGTCTTAGTAGGGTCGGACAGCTTTTTGACGATGGACAATTGCAGCCCTTTCGTGCGTTGCAAGCGGAATTTGACATTCCAGCCAGGCAACATTATCAATATCTGCAAGTGATACATTGGGTTCGATCCAGGCTTGTGCGACCACAAGTTGCGAGGGCCTTGACAGATTTGGAACGTTACTGCGAGGGGTGCACCACCACGAAGGGACTTGTGGCGACCCTCTATGCTCACTTGCAGGGTTCCCAACCGTGTTCTACCAGACACAGGGAACTCTGGAACTCCGACCTGAACCTTTCCTACACTGAGCAGCAATGGGAACGGGCAGAAACCCACCTGTGGAAAAGCGCGGTAGCGATTAATGCCCGTGAGACCAACTATAAAATATTGTACCGATGGTACATGACTCCGACGCGGATCGCGCGCATCTATCCTGGGGCGGTTGACCTCTGCTGGCGTAACTGTGGACATCGGGGTACCTTAGGGCATATTTGGTGGGACTGCCCCCGCATTCGCGCCTATTGGAGGGGTATACAATTTCGGATGCAATTGCTTCTGGGAGTGAGTGTCCCCTGGGATCCGGGGATTTTCTTATTTGGGGCCGCGGTGCCGGGAGCACGGGCTCCGCAACTCACTCTGCTTCGCCATGGCCTGAATGCAGCTAGGCTATCCCTTGCAGCAGCCTGGAAGAGTGTCTTAGCCCCCTCCTTCCAGATTTGGCGGGAACGGATGTGGGATATGTATACAATGGAACGAGGGGTGGCGATCAGTAGAATGCGCCTGGCACACTTTGAGTTGGTGTGGGCGCCTTTTGTCTCTCGTTATGGTGCGTGATTGTATTGGATAAATAGGGGGGAATTTGTAAAACTTTATAAGGGAGTCTGTCCCTTGAGTATATCTGCTGCTCATCACCCTCCCTGTCCTTGAACCTTAGCGAGCTATAGAGGGGGGAATTGGGGGGTTGGATGGGAGGGGGATCCTGGGCCAGGGAGGTGTCGGGGGGGGAGGTTGGGGGGGGGGGTTACAGCTTTTGGGTTCATCACTTTAAAACTGTAAAAGTGAAGGCATACTGTTGAATGCCATTGTGATCTGGCGTTGTGTTATTGTTATTGCTCCCTTTTTGAAGATCTTTGTGGTTTATGATGTTATGTATTCTTTGGAAGCCTTTCAATAAACAAAAAAAAAAAAAAAAAAAAAAAAAAAAAAAAGGAAATGGTGTTAAAACTGGGACATTGCCAGGACATGATTATTCCTATACAGTACTTGATCTCCCTAACTACTCATAACGGGAACTAAACCCACACCCCACAACGTAAACATTATTTTGTCGGATCGCTCACCGTGAAAAGAAACATTTCTTCTCTCGAAGTGAGCCCTCCTTTTAATCAATTTTAAGAGACCGAATGCCCGGTCAAAACCAGACTAAACAACACTTGTTGCCGTCTACATTCTTAATAAAAGTCAAGTCCCAAGCTTAAATATGACGGAATGCTCAACTTCGCCATTAAGCACCTTTCATTTCCCACAAATAACATAGCTTGGTGGAGTTGCCATTACCGGTCTTAGTGGGTGGAGTTTGGCTTCTCTCTGAAAGAGTTGGTTCTGATGTCATTTGTAACTCATTATTTAACCGGAACTGACAGACCACGGGGTTCATCCACCTGAGGAAGAGCTGTGTAAGCTTTGGAGCGGCTTGAAACACTGTCGGTGTCGTAGGAGCCCTGTTGGGGGTGAAATTTGGAGGCGTTCTTTCATGAAGATTTTGCGAGGGAGTAGAAAAATTCTCCAATTTGTGGATTCAGCTAAGTGACTCTTTTCCCTTGTTATTTGTGGGAAATGAAAGATGCTTAATGGCGAAGTTGAGCATTCCGTCATATTTAAGCTTGGGACTTGACTTTTATTAAGAATGTGGACGGCAACAAGTGTTGTTTAGTCTGGTTTTGATCGGGCATTCGGTCTCTTAAAATTGATTAAAAGGAGGGCTCACTTCGAGAGAAGAAATGTTTCTTTTCGCGGTGAGCGATCTGACAAAAAAATGTTTACGTTGTGGGGTGTGGGTTTAGTTCCCGTTGTGAGTAGTTAGGGAGATCAAGTACTGTATAAGAGTTTAGGAGTTGGTTTCCAAGGGTGTAATAATATTTATGAGGACATGATTATTGGCACCCTTATAAACAATTCAAATCAGATTGAACAGAAGAACCACATTCCCATTGCATGAAAATTAGACGCACCTGTGATCAATTGTCAGCACTCACATGACTTGAATCAACCAATGAATGATGGCTATATTTAAAATGGCCACATTCAGTCACTGTTCTATTTTCACAATAGTGAAGACAAGAGAGCAGCCTGAGACTGTCAGAAAGGCCATCATCACCAAACATCAAACTTCAAAGGGGTACAAGGCCATCGCCAAAGACCTTGGGATTCCTGTGTCTACAGTTTGTAATATTATTAAGAAGTTTTCTGCTCATGGAATTGTCAAGAACATCCCAGGACATGGTGGGAAGAGGAAAATTAATCCAAAAAGTCTTTGAAGGTTAATGCAAACTGTTGGAAAAACACCACGTACAATATCCAAAGAGCTTAAGGACTTGGAGCAGTCTGGCGTGGCAGTTTCAACCCGCACCATACATCGTGTACCGAGTATAGGCGAAGGCCAAGGAGGACTCCACTGCTCAAAGACAGACATAAAAAGGCACGCCTGATCTTTGCCCAAACCCACCTTGAGAAACCATAATCCTTCTGGGCAAATGGTTTCATCTGTCCAGAGAACAAACTTGAACTCTTTGGAAATGTAGACCAGTAATATATTTACAGACGAAGAAAAGAAGCTTATAAGACAAAAAAATGCCCTTCCTATAGTTAAATATGGTGAAGTTTCCATAATGCCATGGGGTTCTTTTGCTGCCTCAGAAACTGGAGGCCTGGAATGTATTAAAGGAATGATGAAGTCAGGACTACCAAGGTATCATAGAGTGAAATGTGCTACCTAGTGTCAGAAAGTTAGGTCTGTGTCGAAGATCATGGTTCCTCCAGCAGGACAATGACTAAAAACATACATTCAAAAGTACACAAGAATGGTTAAAAAGGGAAAAATGGACTGTTTTAAACTGGCCAGCAATGAGTCCTGATCTCAGTCCAATTGAGAACCTTTGGAAAGAGCTGAAATCTGCCATTGGTAAAAGGAATCCTGGAATCATTCATGAGCTGGAACAAATCACAGTTAGAGTGGGAGAAACTACCAGCAGACAGATGTATGAAACTTATAGATACAGTCAAACCTCGGTTTTCATGATTAATCCGTTCGAAAAAGTCTGACTAAAACCGAAACGTATGAAAACTGAAGCAATATTTCCCATAAGAAATAATGTAAATCCAATTAATCCGTTCCAGACACCCAAAATATTCACAAAAAATACATTTTATAGAGAATAACTATTTTTACATACAGAAAACAATGAGAAATAAATATAAATGACTAATGAAATGGATAAATGAACATTTAACATCACTGAAAGCAAGCTAAGTACAGTACTGTACAGTACAGTACGTTAACATCTGGCC
Organism: Ichthyophis bannanicus; assembly: GCA_033557465.1. Lineage (NCBI taxonomy): Eukaryota > Metazoa > Chordata > Amphibia > Gymnophiona > Ichthyophiidae > Ichthyophis > Ichthyophis bannanicus. Next base: position 873,000,614 of record CM066035.1, on the reverse strand, counting down.
TTAGCCACCCCTGACAAGCTGCTGTGCCCAGCTCTCTTCGGAATCACATTGAATTCAGTCCATTAAAATACCTTTACTTTATCTGCTCAATGCTTCAGAATGGCAGAAAATCTTAATGATATAGCTTCAGACGTACCCTGCAAGAGAAAGAACTGCCTCCCACATTCATGCAACATCTCCTGCTTACGTTGACAGCTTTTCTTCCCTGCTACCGGGACAAAATCTCAGTCAAAAGACGTTGAAAACCGAAGCAATGCATGAAAACCGGGACAAAATCTCAGTCAGAAAAGACGTTGAAAACCGAAGCGTATGAAAACCGGGGCAAATGAAAACCGAGGTTTGACTGTAGTTACAAGAAACATTTGGAGGCTGTCATCACTGCCAAGGGTTGTGCAACCAAATATTAGCGAAGGGTGCCATTAATCCTGTCCAGGTCATATTTTTTTCTCTCAAAAATTACCAAGTCTAAGTTGCACAGACATATATTTATTTTGTTGTGTACCCTAGAACATATTATTAAAATATTACAATGATATACAGTTGGAATATTTCCAATTATTTCTCAAGATATTGTACACAACATACCTAAAATGCAAGAGTGCCAATAATGTTGACCATAACTGTACCTCTGATCCTCTCACTCATGCTTGTTCCCCATCCTCTTCTGCTCATCCATTTACTTCCTTGCTCCCTTGGATTCCCAACCCCCTCTCCCCCATCTGCCCCCTCATGTGCACTCCCTCCTCCATCTTTTTCTCCCTTGGTCCTGTATTCCTCTAGCCCCTAACCCACCCTCTTATCCGCAGGAGGAGGTGATCCGCACACACCCCTTTCTGCTTCCAGGTCTGAACTGTTGCACTTTGAACCACATAGTTTAAAGTGCTACAGTCTAGACCCAGAAGCAGACAGGGAAGGACATGGTATAAAGCAGAACATCCTGGAAATAGAGTGGCAGACAGAGATACGTCAGCCATCACTCCGGTCCTCCGTCTCCTTTGGGTGCAGAATTGCGGAAGGTTGTGAGCCTTGCTTACTACATTCCTTAACCAGGATTGGGAGCTAACAATTCCTTTTTCAGGTCTGAATAGAATGACCAAAGGTCAACAGTGCCAGAAAATATAAGTGAATCATAGAAAGCATTCCAATGATAGTGTTCAGGGCAAAGGGGGAAGAGTTTATGAGCTGGCTCAGAGTATGTTGAGAAACCAAAGTCTCTCAGTACTTCCTTTTCTGCTCTGAAGTGTCTGATTATTTAAACGTCATAATATAACATAGTATATAAAGGCAGATAAAGACCAATATGGTCCATTTAGTCTGTACAGTAAGGTGGCTGGAGTCGTTATAACTACTGCTCCTTGCAGGCCACTCCCCCTTAAGACCCATTTAGTCCTTCCAATTTCCTTCCTGGTGCAGTGTCAGAAATTCCAGTTGATGTTCAGCTTTTTCCTCACTTCTTTACTACGATTAACTTGCAGTGGTTATCAAAGAAGAGAGGGACTTTGTAGAAGGGTTGGATATCCTTGTATTTTAATACATGTTCTATTGGACTGCACCATTCTTTGACCAAGTGTTATATCAAGAAAGCAAATGAACCTAAGAGGAAAAGGAATTGAGCATAGTTTTCAAAAGGTAAGGGGGGAACAAGTGTGACATTTGAAAAGGCATAAGTATGATGTAATTATACTGGGCTATACCTTATTCAGGAAGGACAGGGTAGGATGAAGGGAAGGAGGAGTGACACTATATGTAAAAATAATATTAAAGCTATAGAATCGCAGGGCTTAAAAGGGAGAGAGGAGGCACTGTGGGTTAAACTAGAAAGAGGGAAAGGGAAATCCATCTGCATGGGAGTTATACACAGATCCCCCTCACAGGGCATAGAAGAGCAGGAAGATTTAATAGAAGATGTATGCAGTATTGCCATGAAAGGAGACGTGCTACTAATAGGTGATTTCAATATGCCGGATGTGGATTGGCACATCCCTGCTGCAGTGTCATCTAGAGGGAAGGAGATCCTGGATTCTCTACAGGGAGAACTATTCAGGCAGCTGGTAACAGAACCCACACGTGATGGGGCCATCTTACTAATGGGGAAAGTGTTTCTGATGTTAAAAAGGTGGGAGATCATCTCGCATACCAGGTGGTATGGTTCAGTATTAGGACTAGAGCTGATAAAATCCATTCAAAAGCGAAGGTCTTAGCCTTTACGAAAACTAACTTTGCCAAGATGGGACAATACCTCAAAGAGTTGTTAGCGGGATGGGAACAGCTGGGGGATGTAGAAAAACAGAGGGAAAAACTCAAAGGGGATATTTGTATGGGCAATAAACCTTTTTGTTAGAAAGGTAAATAAATGTAAAAGGAAAAAGAGGCCGCTATGGTTTTCAAAAGAAGTAGCTGAAAAGGTGAAGAAAAAGAGGGAGGCCTTCATTGAAATACAAGAAATCACAGAGAGAGGAAGACAGGCATCTATATTTGGTAAGAGAAGCTAGCAAAGTAGTCAGGAAAGCAAAAGTACAAAAAGAAAAAGAAATAGCCAATGCAAAAAAATGCGGGGATAAGACATTTTTCAGGAAGGGCAAAAGTGGTATTGTCAGACTCAAGAATGAAGGGGAGGAATATGCAGAAACTGATGAGAATAAAGCAGAATTGCTTAACAAATATTTATATTCTGTGTTCAGAAATGAAGGGCCAGGCGCAGGACCTCAGAAAACACCCACAAATAGGAACAGAAGTGAACAGGATCTCGAATGATTTTCAGAAGAGTGTGTTCGTGAGGAACTAGCTAAACTAGACAAAGCGATGGGGTCCGGAGGGATACATCCACTGAGGGAACTTAGGGACATTCTAGCGACTCCACTGTCTGGCCTTTTCAATGCCTCTTTGGAGTCGGGAGTGGTGCCAGAGGACTGGAGAGAGGCACATGTGGTCCCTTTACACAAAAGCAGACGTAAGGATGACATTGAGAACTACAGGCCGGTTAGTCTAACCTCTGTGGATAGTAAATTATTGGAAAGGCTCCTAAAAGGGACAATAGTGACTTTTCTGGTGTCCAATGGATTGCAGGATCCAAGGCAGCATGGATTCACCAGAGGCAGGTCTTGTCAGACAAATCTGATTGATTTCTTTGACTGGGTGACGAGGGAGTTGGAGTGAGGGAGAGCCCTAGATGTGGTGTATTTAGATTTCAGTAAAGCCTTTGACATCGTTTCTCACAGTCGACTTATAAAGAAACAGCACCCTAGGAATGGACCCTAAAGTTACCGATTGGGTTACAAATTGCTTGAGTGGGAGACAACAAAGGGTACAGGTAAATGAAGCTCACTCTGAGGAGAAGGAAGTTACCAGTGGTGTGCCACAGGGATCTGTCCTTGGTCCGATTCTTTTTAACATCTTTGTTACTGATATTGCAGAAGGGCTGTAAGTAAGGTTTGCTTATTTACAGATGATACAAAAATCTGCAATAGAGTAGACACCCAGGAAGGAGTAGATAACATGAGGAGGAATCTAGCTAAGCTTGAAGAATGATATAGAATTTGGCAGCTGAAATTTAATGCTAAAAAATGTAGGGTCATGCACTTGGGCTGCAAAAATCCAAAGGAGCAGTACAGTGTAGGGGATGAGGTACTTCTGTCCATGAAAGAAGAGCGAGACCTGGGCATAATTGTGTCTCACAATTTTAAAGTAGCTAAACAGATAGAAAAGGCAACTGCGAAAGCCAGAAGGATGCTTGGGTGTATAGGGAGAGGAATGGCCAGCAGAAGAAAGGAGGTGATAGTGCCTCGGTATAAGTCTCTGGTGCAGCCTCATTTGGAGTATTGTGTGCATTTCTGGAGACTGCACCTTCAGAAGCATATTAGCAGATTGGAGTTGGTGCAGTGGTTAGTGGTCTTCATTATGAAGCATATGAGGACAGACTTAAAGATCTTAATATGTATACTTTAGAGGAAAGGCAGGATAGGGGAGATATGATGGAGACATTTAAATACCTCCATAGCATAAATGCACAGGAGTCTTTTTCAATCGAAGCCAGCTCTGCTATGAGGGGACATAGGATGAGGGTGAAAGGGGATAGACTCAGGAGTAATATGCGGAAATATTTCTTTACGGAAAGAGTGTTAGATGCGTGGAATAGTCTCCCAGTGGAGGTGGTAGAGATGAGGACAGTATCTGAATTCAAAAAAGCATGGGACAAACACAGAGGATCTCTAAAGAAAAAAAGGGGACTATCATAATTGATATGGAAGGGCAGACTAGATGGGCCATGTGGTCTTTTTCTGCCATAAAGTTTCTATGAATATCTGGGAAAGCTGTGGGTGCAGAGAGAGCAGTCAGGACAGCAGAACCGCAAGCAAGATTACAATTTTTCACAGGGATGGCAGTGAAACAATACAGTGTGGAGAAGGGATTGTAAGACCAAGAAGAGAAAAAGGGGGAATGTGTGGAGGGAAACGAGGAAACCTACTTATACAATGTTCACTAGAGAAGGGACTGGAGAAGAACCACCAACATATGATAATGAGCAGGGCTGGAAAGATACCAGTTGTCCAAGCTCCTTGATTAGTAAAATTTACAGCACATAACAGTGCTGTCACTAGCCTTTCAGATCTGCACTTCCTTTGTTAGGTTACTCAAGCCTTTTGATGCTGTCTCACATTGAATGGTCATAAATAAAAATGATCATCCTAGGGGTGGGATTCAATGTGGTGGAATGGATTAGAAAGTCTGTAAGTGATACCACTGCCTCCTGTTATCAGTGGAATGCCACACAATGAGCCCTGAGGCCACTTCTGTTCAATTTCAGTTCTTATGTTACTGGATAGTTCTCAGTTTTCTTTTCCGTATCCTGCCCACAAGGTCCATTGATGCAATGGTCTGATCCTGAAACGTGCTTCCCCGGAGGTGCTACCTTGGTCATCTCTGTGGTATTTGATTATATCTGTGAGCTGATTCTTGTCTTTAGCATGTGGTCTGTCTGACATTCTCTGCATTGAATGATAAAGACTATTTTTTTTTTTAATGCCAGCAAGTCGGTGCTGACTCCTGGCAACCCAGCAGCCCCTGGGCTTTCTTGGCAAGGAATCGCCAGAAGTAAATTGCCAGGCCTTTTCTTCTGGGGAAATGGGTGGGGGGGGGGGGCAAAGTGATTGGTCCAAGGTCAGGCGTGCCAGTGGGAATCAAACCCAAATCACTTGGGTATTAGACTGTTGCTATAACCACTAGACTACTTCTCCTCTCCACTCCACAGATAAAGTCTTAGGGCCTGATATTCAACTGGGATAACTGTGCCGCTACGGCACAGAGCCGTCACCGCCGACCTCTAGCCCTGGATATTCAATGCTGGCCCTGACATTGAATATCTGGGGTCGCCGCAGAAGCTAAACGGATAATGGTGATATTCCACTACTACACGGTTAGTTCCCACGGGTAAAACTAGGCCAGCTTTTGCAGTGCCTAGTTTTACCTGCAAGTCACTAAACGGGAAGCGGTGCAATATCACGGCCACCTGGTTAGCGACTGTCGCCGCCCCGGAACACGCACAACATGCTAAGCAGTGTTAGTTGGGGATATTCAGCGGCACTAACCATGTAAATGTCTTTGAATATCAGGCCCTTAGCGTTGCTGTTCAGCGTAGCAGCAGGTGTTCTCCAGGGACAGAAGGAATCGGTCCTCAAATCAAAGTTCATTTGTGTTTTTGCACGGTACCTTTTCCGGTGGAATCAAACATGTATGTTGGTGTCCTTTAGGAATCACCTGTGCAGAAAAAGACACACAAACTGAGTGGAGGATAGACAAGCCAGGGGAGGGGTAAAAAGCTACTGGGGACATGGTGATTTCCCAATAAACACCTGTGTTTTAATAATTTTGGCATCAGGGGTGTTTTATCAATTAAACCCTAAAATCAGAAGCCATTAGAGGCGCAGCATGAGTAGGATCCCTTCAGGTTGAATATCTTTCCCATGTAGTGACTGCGATCCTGTGATGTCTGCTGGCACCCATTTGCAACTTGGTGTACTGCAGGAATTTATACCAGTTGCTTTCTAAGTTTTGAGTGTGATTTGGTGGTTATTAGAAAGCCAGTTTGTTTCAGTGACTCATCCTCTAGGACAGGGGTTCTCAATCCAGTCCTTGGAGATACCTAGCCAGTCAGGTTTTCAGGATAGCCACAATGAATATGCACGAGAGAGGCTTGCATGCACGGCCTCCATTGTAGGCAGATTTCTATCATGCATCTTCATTGTGGTTACCCCGAAACCTTGATTGGCTAGGTTTGTCCTGAGGACTGGGTTGAGAGCCCCTGCTCTCTAGGATCAGCAGCTGTAGGTGCTATGATTTTTTTAAAATTGCTTTTTCCAGCTCTGGGTTGTATGTTACTACAAGGGGGATTCTCTCTGTGGTTCTCCAGGCTCTATATTATCGTAAATTCGACTTGGTTGTGTAATGTGAAGATGAAAGCTTCCTGGAGGTGGTTGTGGTGTGCTAGCCTTTTGCTTTTAATTTGATCTGGGCCATGAAGTGTTTGGGTCAGAGCATATTGGATTTTCTGTATGTGGGAGTTGGGACCAGTGTTCCCATTGAGCTGCGTGGGATACCATAGCATCACCCCGTACTGGAAGCAGTGTGGCTGGAGGACTCCTGCACAGCTTGGCGGGAACATTGGTTGTATTTGCCGGTCAGTGTCCTGTACACTGATGCTTGTAGATGGTCGTTATTGACAGGTCCTGTGGTCTCCAAAAATTGGCTTTTTCTGTGATGCGGTCGATTTTGAATCTGATTGAAGGATGAGCTGCATAAAAAGAATTATGAAATTGTTTGAGTCTCTTCTTCCTCAGTCCAGATCATGACCATGTCATCAATATGCTGACAGTGTTTGAGAAATCTAGTCTAACATCCATTGAAAACGTCTCTTCCAGTTCTCCCTGGAAAGCTTTGGCAGCCTAAGGTGCTGTTCTGGTGCTCATGGCAGTGCCTATGATCTCTAGGTAGATGTTGGGGGATGGGGGAAGAGCAGGGGAATTTGGGGGGGTGGGGGTTGTTTAGTTTTTGGTGGCCCAGGATGGATGTCTTGTAACACACGGTTAGGCCATCTTCATGGGGAATGTTGCTGTACGGGGATGGGGTGTCTTGTATGAAGTGGTTTCTGTTGCGTCCTAGGAAATGGAGAATCCTCTCTTTGAGGGTAGTTTTATAACCGGTTGTCCAGGTTGAGAAGGCATCAAGTTGCCTATTTCGTGCCTGTTTTATAAAGACACGTAGGTGCCTTTTGTGCCTTTATCAAATATTAGAATTAAACCAGCAGAAATTGCAGCTGGATTGAAACTACAGACATTTACGCCTCCTCAGGAGCTACTGTGAAAGTAGGCGTCTACAGTCTGTGTGACTGCTCGTATTCTATAAAAAACATGTTTTGCAACTCCGCCTACACTTTGCTTATCTGTCTGAGACAGTCCTACACTAGTGTCACTTAAAGGTACGTGCCTTTGTGTCACCATGTGGACTTCTATGCACATGGAGACCAGTTCCATTCAGGCTATGCAGGCCCCAATCAGAAGTGGGGCATAGAGATAGACCCGATTCTGATCCTGTGGGAGCTAGATGTGCAGGCCGGGCCCCGATTCTGATTGGCCTGCATGGCCAGCCACATACCCGGCTACTCCAGCCAGCCTCCTGAATGGAGTCACAGTGCCAGGGCATCCCATCACCATGGCACCGCAGTTCCATTCAGGGGCCTCAATCCCTGGCCACTGACCAAGCTCTTTTTTTTTTCTTGCAGTCTGACCCCCAATCTGGTCTTCCAAGGTCTGGGTCGAGCTGTGGGGAACCTCTTGCGCCCCCTCACCTGCGTCCCTGGGTCCCGTGCCGCGATCCCCCTCCATCCAGGGGGACTTATTCCACCTTGAAGGTGGAATAAGTCCCCCGTCTAGATTAGAGGCCCAGGATGTACAGGGTCGACTTCTGAATCGGCAATATATGTCCAGGGTCATGCCCTGCCCTCACTCTGCCTCCAGAACACCCCCTCCCTGTACAAACCCGCTGTTCATATGGGGAGGATATTGCCGTGGCCGGCAGGGAGATGAATAGTGGGAATGGATGTCCCAACAGGATGTCCATCTCTGCTATTCGCAAGACAGAATGACCCCCATAGTGTCTAGGGTCATTTTATAAAAACCCCTTATGTATGTAAAAAAAAAATGAGAAATTTTAATAAAATTACCCCCAGAAGACCAGGTTTGTTATGATTGGTGTGCTAGCGTTCCCAGGTTTTAGGATTTTAGGCACAATGGTACTTGCCAAAAGCAGACAAAAGTGAACCGTTAACCATGGAAGTACTTGCTTTATCCAGTCTGTGTCTATTAGGGGCTCCTGTTTATTAAGAACATGAATATCTCCTTCAGCCTTCTTCCTATAACTCACCTTTGCATGATTATGGGGCGTGTCTAGTACAGGAGTTAACACGTGTTAACCTTTAGTAAGCATGCCCCTATGTGTCTGTGATAATTCAGAAGCTGGAAAATGAAACCCCACCGCTGCAGATGTTCCTTCATGATATTTGCATGGGGGAAAACTTTCCAACTTGCACCTGGAGCACAGTACTAGCTGAGCACCTACCATTAAGATTTCACCAAAGGGGAACACCCAATAGTAGCTTTAGGAGGGTGGGTACTAACGTGTGTTAAGGCAAGAACTCATCATACTTGCCGCTTAACATGCGCTAAATAGAAAAATCGTGCATTGTTTTACCATAACACATGTTGTTTTACCCCATGCCTGTTGCCTAATAATGAGATGCAAACACTTCATTATTATGCAAATCAAATAAGACAGCTTATGCTATTAGCGCAACTACGTTTATTCCTGGAAAAATAATGCTACCTCGGTGTTGGTTAAAGCGCTGCCTAATGCTTCCTTCTCCGATCTTTATAGAGGCTAGTGCAGCCTTAAAATGGCAAGACCCCTGCACCCCCCACCCAGTCCAGACCTCCAAACCACCCAGAAAATGATTCACAGATCCCCCCCACCTCCCTGAAGTCATCTTATGCTCCCCCTATCCAAGAACACCCAAAAGAACCCCCCCCCCCCCAAAATAAAACACCTGCCATGTAGGTTCCCCTCCCCCCAGGCCTTCCTTTATTCAGTGGTGGTCTAGTGGTGTTGGAGCCCCTCTGTCAGCAATGAGTTTGAAATGATGCCACTTAAATCCTAGCGGTAGTCTGGTGGTATTACTGCTAGGGTTCAAGGCCATATAAAGGCAAAAATCCCGGAGGCTGGTGATTCCCCCAGTAAATTAAGCTGCGGTAAAATCCAAGGGTCCAGTTATTCAAAACGATTAATGCAATTAGCAGAGTTGCTAACCGCATTAATTGCGACAAATGGGACGTTCACCAACAGTAACATGATTAGTGCCGCAGCTGCCAGCTCTACCCGCCCCGATGCTAACCACGTAGCGTCGGGGGTAGAGTGGAGACAGAGACGATTAACTGGTTAGCGGCGATATTCAGTCAGTGCCCGGTTAACGATATGCAGCAAAAGCCAGGTGCAGGTAACCATGGCCTAACTTTCATCGCTGCCCGGTTACCCATCAGCCTATGCAGTTAGCCCAGATATTCAACGCTGGGGCCGGATATAATTGTGGCATTGAATATTCCGATTTACTGTTCAGCGCCGGCGGCTGGCTGCGTTAGTAGCCCTAGCTGCTTGCGCTGATTACCAGGCCCCAGAGTTTTACCACAGCTCAGTAACTAGCCCCCCCTCCCCCACCAATCTTCTAAAATCACGTCAGAATTCACTTCCAGAATGTTTCCTGCGGCGACTTGAACTGATCGCGGTCAAGAGCAGATTATCGAATGCGAGCATCGCAGCTTTCAGTGCCGGTGTCCCCCTTTCCCTCGGGCGAAGGGCCATTTCTTACTCTTATTCAAGGCAATGGGAAGCCGTGTTCCCCATGCAAACCCTCCTTTAGTTAAGAGGCTGAGCTTAGAAGTGGGAGTTTTGGTGGATTAGGTTGGCTTCAACAATATTGTCAGAAGCTCGAGAACATCTGTCTTCACAAACAGGAGCTCCGGCAGAGTGTGTTCTCTTAGAATCTCCTTCTGGCCCATCTGACAATGCATTCAGAAATATTCTTCCAATATATTGTGGAAAAGTCTAGTGCAGCTTGAGCCGTGTCCTGTTTCTTTAGAAACTGGTAATAGGAAGGATGTTGAATATAAGACGACTGCTCTGCAGATCATACAGGGACAGGTGCATTGGACTCTAGGGCAGTATTACAATGCGACCAGGGATATCACGGGTGGGGCGGGGGCTGGATTTTTAACACAGGCACAGCTGCCTCAGTCTATAGATACCGTTGAGTGGGGATTAGGAACTTCAGGTGTGAATGCGGCATTTTGCTTGACTGCTTATATCAGAGAGCAGGTTTATCATCCTATGGAGCGATGCTAACATGGAATGAAGGGGAGCAGCTGCGTAACTCGGAGGCAAGTGCTGAGAATTGCCATGGAGCAGAGCAGGGTTTGATTCGCGGGTGCTGATCGCTCTCTCTGCAGGTTAGCCAAGGCTGGGGATCCTGTGTAAGTAGCATGCACTGCACCTCATAGAGGGTAGCCTAAGTCGTGGCTTAGTGGTGACACCTAGTGGCGAGACTTAAGGTAGTTCACGTTGGCCAAGTTCTGAAGAGAGCTGTGCTTTTGTCCACTGATCAAGGATTGTCACTAGGGTAGAAATAACACGAGGAAAAAGATTCCTGGGTAATTGCAACTTAAGGCTCATGGCGCTGCAGCCCATTAGAGGCTGGTTCTGATTGAGCTGAAAGCCCAAAGCAGCAGTAGGAAGCTGACAGACCAAAAATTAAATTTAACCTGGTAACATGGAAATCGGGCCTTTCGGTGACAGAGTGGGTAACCCCAGTGACAGGTATTATCAGTATATAGAGCAGTCACATCAATCTAGGACTAAGAAAAGATTAATATCTTCATGTTAAGTTGGACCCCAATGTATTTGCATCTTAGAGTTTCTGTAAGCAGAAGGGGATTGTGCTGGATTCTAATTAGTTTAGTCACTTTAAATTTTCTACTGAACCCAGGACAGTATAGACCCAGAGCCCTTTTTTCATCACCAGCCACATTTGCAGAGAACCACTTTTGGCCGGGGGTTTTATGATGTTGGGTAGCCTGGCAAAGTGCCATTCCAAGCCTTGTTGACTTTTTTTTTTTGGTGTGAAGTTTAAAATGGCTCTTCCTTCCCCCTGATGCTGGGGCAAAGGCTGGCCCATCTCCCTGAAACAAGCCCAGCCACTCATGACCAAGACATCAATGGCTCTGTAGTTCCAGAACCCGGGTAAAGACAGCAGAAACGGCGGGGTGCACCTTTTCCTTCAAAGCACTGAGGTGTGCAAGTTCACGGACAAAAGGCAGGGGGAGAAAGGCCTTGTTGCAGCATCCAGCTCTGGAGATGAAAGAAAACTGAGTGCACACACCAAGCATATGAAAACAAACCAAACAGATTTTTATTTTGACTGGGGAGATGGGGTTGTGCGTACACAAAACACTGTCAGGGCTCTCGTTTTGTTTGTTATGGCTTAGTTCTTTGTCTTCTCCCAGGTGCAGGGCAGTTTCAAGGTCTAACCCTATCGTAATCTTCTTCTACTGGTAGGCATCCCTGCTTATCTGCATTCCCAGGACGGAGGGCCTCGTAGGATTTTGCAGGGTCTGCTTTCTCATCGGTGGCTTTGTATTCCCATATGGTTGGCTTTGGAGTTTTAAGAGAATGAGGCCTACAGTCTCTCTCAAGGTTGGAGGCAAGTCCCTCAGCACCTCTGTCCACCCATGCCCCCAGAATGGCTGAAATGCAACATCACGCAAAGGGGCCTCGCAAAAAGGCAGGGTTATAAAACTTCTTGCCCTCTCTTTTAGGCCTTGTGGATGTTTTGATGATTTTCAGATGCGTCATTTGCACCTGGAAATGTGATTTGAAGAGCAGTGGGCTGGGACAGGAGGTTGACCCCAAACCCCCATGATGCACGGCAGGAAATAGCACACTGCACATAGGTGGTGATGATGTATTTTGAGAGTGAGATAGATGGAGCCAGATGAGGGGAGAAGACATTTTAGTGCAGTAATTGACCTAGGACAGGTTGAAGTTGTAGAAATGGCTCATTGTAGTCGTTCAAAATAAAAAAAGACAATCACAGAGTGAAGCAGAATCTCTGAAAAAAAGAAAAATGCATTCACCCATTGTAGTAGTCGTCAGAGAAAGGGAACCGGGTATTAAGCTAAGAGGTGCTATGAAACGCTCTGTTGGTGTTGCGCACTCCCTTAGACCATGAGATATTCATCCAGTGCTTTCATTGCTCATGTCGCTTATCCCTCTTCAGCTGAAGTAAGATGACGATGTAATTCCATGTCCTGGGGGACAGGTCGAACCACTCCTATTTTTACTCTGGGGAGATGGAGTCCTGTTTATCTTAGTTTGGATTTCCCTATTGTGCCTGTCTCCATGCAGGACTGGTGCAGCCCCCCCCCCCCCCCCCAGCAGCTGTATGGACATTGTATGCAGAAAGCACTGGAATGGGCAGTAAGAAACTAGGAATGGATCTTCGTTGCTCTGTACGTGACCTTTGGACACCAACACTGCAGAGGCCGCAAGGAATTTGTTGCCAGCAGTGCCCTATGGGACAAGAGGAACCAAGCAGGGTTTGGGATGATCAAACGGAAAAAAGGGACCCCAAAATAGGAAAGCTAGACTGGCCTTTATAATCTGCTAAATCTTGAAGATGGGCGTTTGGAAGCTGTCTTGTTTGCACTCTTCAGCTGAAGGAGGAAAAGGCTTGGAAATCCTTTTCCTCCTAATTGCATTTGCATTCTGGGAGAGTGTATGGGCAAACGCAACTAGTCCTCATAGGCCCTGTGCAGCAGCTGCTCTTAGAGTTCTTGCAAGGGCACCAGGGAAGGACAGCAGTGGAGGAACTGCACAAAACAGGTTTTGCTTTAATCCCAGAAGGATGTAAAGTGCTCTGCAGCCACCTGGGAGCAGACTGTCACATGTTAAAGTAACTCCAGCGAATCGTGGCCCACAAAGAGCCAGCGTGACTCACTAAGCAGTTTCCTAAAGTGTCAAATTTCCCACGCCGGCCACTGCCGCGCCCCACTGGGACCTGCAGCAGTGATGATGCCCTTTAAAATGCAACCCAGCGCTTATCTGATCTCTGTGGCATTATGTTGCAGATCCTGGCCTCTCTGAGCTGCGGCTTCTGCCCCCGTTGACGCAGACGTCCTCTAGGCTTCCACCTCCATGCAGATAGAAGATCCGCATGGAGGGGTTGAAAGTAGCAGCTCATAGAGACCAGGAGCCCCAACGTTGCACTAGAAAGATCGGGTAAGTGCTGCATTGCAGTTTAAAGAGCACTGCTACCGCTGCAGGTCCTAGAGATGGGGGTGGGGTGAAACAGGGAGGGCGGCAGGATTGAGGGCTCGCTTGAGGTGCCTCATATCCCTTGCACTGGCTTTGGGCACACAGTTTAGTTTTATCTGCTATCTATCCCCATTTGAGGGTCTGACTGCTAGTGCACATCCTCTAGTCCGCTGTTTTAACTGGTACACTACATATGCACTATCGCAAGACCCGCTGTAATTATTAGTTAGTAAAGTTGAATCAATTCTAGAGGCCACCTCAGAGGGGACTGGCAGAGAGTGCAGGGTGTTTATCCCATCTGCAAGTGGATCTTCTTCCATTTACACTTTCAGTATTCACCTTCCCAAATATTTTTTTTTCCTCTGGTTACAAGTAGATGCAATGTGTTTCAGGTTGCCCACTCTCCTGTTTCCTTCGCTCACTTGCTTGATCTGCCCAGACTGCGCATGTTTCAGGTATCTTAAATGTGAGAGGGCGTGTGGCAGAATTCATTGTAAATCTTTAAATGATACAGTGAGGATGAAAGTAAAGGATATATTCCAAAAACATGCCCCTGAGGTCACCTCTTATGCACTGGCCTTGGTCCTGCATTGGAGGGCTCTGACCTTCCAGAAGGTCAGAGCACTCCAATGCAGGAAACCTAGGGAAACTTAGGACTGCCAGGAGCATCGGTGGGACAAGGCGGAAGATGAACCAGTCCTGGTTTGCCTCAGTGTATGTATTGTCTTATGAGCACTGGCCCAAAGATTAGGCAAAATGGTTGCCTAGGGCAACTGTTTCCGAGCAACAGCAAAGAGCAGCATCAGTGAAAGCAAAGCAACAGATCCTGATGGCCACACGCACTTAAAGGGCTGTCAGCACCATCTTTTACCTGCAGGGGGAGCAGGCGAGGTCATACATACACAGATTAATTTGTTAATGAAAAATATGGTTTTCAGTTCTGTATTTTTACAGGTTTATGTGGGAGGGGACTCAAAGCTGAAGGTTCACCTAGGACACCCAATATCCTTGCACCGGCCCTGCTTCTCTGATGTGGTGTTTCTTGACTCCTGTCCTTATGGCCTCGAAGAGGGCTGTTCTTTGGGGTGACTGACATATGCATAGTAACTTAACACTTGCACCAAATGCCTAGAAACATATCACATGTATACATTGGGGCAGGGCCGGCCCATCCACTAGGCGAGCTAGGAGGAGGTCGGAAGCGGCAGACCATGCGTGCTGAAGCACATGGCCTGCCGCAGCAACAAAGAGGCGGCACAAAACTGCTGCTTTTAAAAGACCGCTGCCGCTGCCTGCCTCTCCCCAAGACTAAATTGGCAGCAGTAGGTGGCTCAGCAGGGGAGCGGCACTGCTTTGGGGTTACCCTGAACACTGCACCTCTTTAGAGACCACAAGGATTAAAACTGAGAAGTTCTGTGTTAGCTTAAATGACCCCGTATAAACACATCAGTGCTTGACTGGCGCTAGAAGCTAATGGGGTAGGCTGGAACAGTCCTGGGATTTGCCCCATTACATGCAGAATCTCGTACCTCCAGTACTGCTAAGCCAAGAAGGAAAAGCAATTCAGGTTTGTCAGACACCAAGGCTGACTCAGCTTGTCCGGACAACTTTGGAGGCCATTGTAGACTCCACTAGGCATGAGATACTGAAGGCACTCCTGACCTCGGGCGGTGTGATGTGGGGTTTGTGTGGGCCAAGCATCCGGTGAATGCCAGCTTGGGGCTGAGGAGAGTCAGGGTGTTTTGGGCACTTGCTTAAAACAATATTTTAGAGGTTTTTTGGATAATGCTGTGGGAGAAAGTTAATATTTATTGTTGTTTTTTAAATAGACAGTGGTGAGTTAGCAGAAGCTCTTCACCCTGCCCCCCTCAATTAGAGTTACTAGATTGCCTGGGTAACAGGCTAAGCCAGTCCTGGTTTTGTCTTTAAGTTGAGCATCTTGCAACATCCATCTCAAACTTGTATTAAGAGCAAGAGGACATTAGGTATTTCTGTTAGTTAATACTTTTGTATTGTAGGATGATAACTTAGCCTGAACCTAGTAAAACTATAGAGAGGTTAAGGGGCTTCATTTAGCAGGTTTTTTATACTGCTTTATCATTTCAGTCAAGTGGTTTACATTGTAACTTAAACTTGGTAATGTGCATTAAACAGGGACATTGATAACTTGGATTTTTTTGAGGCAAAAGAAGGTGAAGTGACTTGCCCAAGACCACAAGGAGTGCTAGTGGGAATCGAACCCTGGTCTCTTGGTTCCCAGGCCAATGCTCTAACCATTAGGCACACTCCACTCTTGTCCAAGGTTATACAATGTACTGGGAAATGTCTCAGCCAGGCCTGGAACCAGCTGCCTTCCAGTCTAGACAAAGTCGCCTCAAACCTTTTTCCACAACTTTAGCTGTCTTTCACTACTAGAGCCCACATGAATGATTTGCAACAAGTTTTGCGTTAATTTGCAAGTGCTGAAGTGTGTGTTAAAGTGAACATTATGACTGTTACTGTATTAAATGAATCGTGTTGAATTTGAGTTTTAATCTATGTATATTTTTTTCTTTGCTCATGGGTAATGAACGTTTTTGCATAGTTTTGCATCACTTTACTTCCTGCCTGTCGTTAGGGATGTGCACGAAATCAATTTAACATGGGCTAACCTAGGAACTAATGAGTGTTCATTTATTTAGCACATGCTAAACAGTTCCAATATGTTCTTAAAAATGTTTTAAGACAAATATTGGAAGCAAACAAACACTGGAAAATTGGGGGGGGGGGGGGGGCCCAGATGGACCAAAAACGAACTGAGTGTTTTTGCCCTGTGCACAGTCCCAATTTATCTCTGATATTCTGATGCGGAGCATTCTATTGTCTGTTCCCAGCTTTGAGGTATAAACTCAGGTAATCAAATGAAATTGAATAAAGAATTATCCTTGGTTTCTGTTAAAGGTGCCGTGAAGACGCATACACTAGATAACATGCATTAAGCCCTACAAAAGCGTTGGCGCCCTTTCATATGTTGGCCCCCTAGTGGTGGTTTCCATGCAGGCGGGGGCATGGATATGAGTCTAATACAGCTATTGAAGCTTGGTGCTGTATCCAAGGCTGTACCCAAGGACCGTGCGTGCAGTGTGGCCACATAGGGCACAAGTATGGAAGGGGTGCTGATGTCATCACTAGTCTTCCAGGAAGCCCAACAAGAGAGAGTCCCATGCGCAGATGGATGGGGGGGGGGGAGGCACCAGGTTTGCAGGTTGCATATGGTGCATGTCTATCCTGGTAATGTCCTGGCTGAAGCCACTGGGTAAATCTTCCCAACACCTTCCTCTGCCCCCTAACAAGTATGTGTATCGGGAGTAATGACGAAGCAGGTGTTTCTCCTAGGACAAGCAGGATGAGTCAGCCTTCTGAGCATGGGCCAACTGGCCCCATCCCCTGCCCGCCCCTAGCTAGCCAGTTTCAGTTCTTCCGCCTTGCCAGCAAGACGGATTTTGTCTACTCTCCACCATATCTAACATAAGAAAGTCTAATTTTCTTTTAATCGTAGGTTATAGACAGTTTACTTACTTCCATTAATGTTTCCAGCTTCTTCATAGCTGTTCCGGGTCCTGCACCCAGTACCGGCAGCTTGCCACGAGGTGCTCTTGGTCTCAACTCAGCCCAGGACGAGCCAAACAGGCCTCCGTTCCCGGCTAGCGTTCTGCGTCGCTCTTCCCAACCGCAGAGGATCCCAGAGAGAGAGGAACGCTTGCAGAAGGTAGCCCTGGTAGCAGCCGAAAGAAATAAGGATGGTAAAGATGTGGGCAGCTCCCAGGCAGGCAGTAGCCCACGGCAGCCCAGGACGTGCCAAATAGGCCTCCGTTCCCGGCTAGCATTCTCCTCGCTCTTCCAATGGCAGAAGACCTCAAGGAAAAGAATTCTCACAGAAGGTATTTCTTACGGCGGCCCGGGACACGCCTAAGGCCTCCGTCCCCGGCCAGCCTCCTGTGTCCCTCCGGTATGGCTGTTGCAGAAGGGCGCGCTGCACAATCGCAACTGCAGCTCTCGGCGGCTCTGAGTGTGCCCTCTACCTCCACTCACAGACTCTGCTGCTGGATCGGATTGGGACATCGCTGCGGCCTCTGCCGACCCCCCTGACAGCTCTAGCGCTCCCTCCGGGGGCTTCTGCTCACAGCCCCGCGTCTCTCCCGGGGTTCTGCCGCCTGCTCAGCCCTGCAGCTCTGGCCTCGTGGCTTCCATGGCGGCGGCCATCTTGCAGATGACGTCACAGCTCCAGGCTCCTCCCCTTCGGCGCTATTGGTCTGCGCCGATCCAATCGTCTACAGAGAAAGCAGGAGCTGCTCATTAGAGACACTCCCCTCGCTGACGACCCGTTCGGCGCCGAAGCATCAACGGGGATCGTGCCGGCTCGGCGCCGAAGCATCAACGGGGATCGTGCTAGCTCGGCGCCAAAGCCGCAACACAGCGCAGAGCCATCGGCGAGGATCGTGCCAGCTTCTGGACGAAGCGGCAGCAGCTGTTAAGGACAGCAATGACACGGTAGCTGCAGTGGGCCCAACCACCGCTACAAGCAGCAGGAGCTCTGTCCTCTGCGCTGCAGCTACGCTTGCCATCGCCGACTCCTTGCACCAATAGCATCTGGTCTGGCTGTGGAGGAGATCTTCAGGCTGAGACTCACCGCCCGCACGATCAAGGCTGGGAGGTGAAACGTAGCCCAGCAGCTTCCTCCATATGACGGGCCTGGGAGCCTCCCAGTGGGGAGAGGACGTCCCCTTTTCTCATGTGAAAGAGGTCTATGAGATGGAGTGGAGGAGTAGCCTAATGGTTAAAGCAACTGCCAAGAACCCAGAAAATCAAGTGTTCAAGTCCCACTGGCACTCCTTGTGACCTTGGGCAAGTCACCTTTCCCTCCATTGCCTCAGAAGCAGCATGTGACCAGGAAGAGATGCAGTGCACGGGTTGATGCAGCCCTCCTCACACAGCTTCAGGAGCAGGCTGCCTCCACAGCCTTAAGTTTTTCGCGCAGGACTCCATGCAATCTTGCTCGCGTTTTGCACGGGTCGGCTCTGGCACTATTCCTCCCTCCGACTGCGAATGGAGGCTCTGCACGCCATACCTTCAGAATGCGCCCTACGCTGAAGAAGGTTCTTTGTTCATGAGTTTTATAACACTTCAACAGCCCAAAATTGAACAGGCAAAGCACTCTGGGCTACCACCGCCCCATGCCCCAAGACTCCTTGGATGCCTGCTCCAAGAGCCGCAAGTTCAAAACCGCCTGCAACTTCTGCCAGATCCTGTTGAGAGGACCCTACTAGGGGTGAGCCGCGCCGTGGCGCAGAGCATCATCGAGTCAGCAGGCCACAGTGTGGTGCAGTGCACACAGACAGTGTCTGGTCACAGGTTCAAGTTCCAGCTGTGGCTCCAGCCAACTCACCCCCATATTCCACATTGGGCAGAGTGACCCTCTTCCTCACCCGTTGGGGCCTCCCAGCCCTTGCGGGGAAGAGCCAAGCCGCTCAGCTCAGCGGTAGGTGCTTGACTGCCCTTATTCTCACTGCTCCATGGACAACCCCATACCAACTAGAGGCTCTTATGGTCTGTTGCCTGCACCTTAGCTCCTCAGCATTCACCAGACTCCAAACCTAAGTGGCTGATCACGCTCCTTTTTTCCTACATAGAGGTGTAGCTGAGACACTGACTTTATAAGGAGGGAGCCAAAGGTTTTGTCCCTACCTTCTCTTTAGAGACCACTCCTGTGGCAGCAGTGGGTCTAGAAGAGAGGTGTAGCACAATGGTTAATACATTGACTACTGAACCGAGGGTCATGAGTTCAATTCCCCAATGGGGTTAATGAGTAGGCTGTCTGAGGCATTCCCCTTAAACATGGCCCCTGCCTAAAAAAAAAAAAAATTTCTTGGGGACGCAAGTCTCCCCACGGGCAGTGGCCAGGTAGTATTGGCCAGCGCCGCCCTCTGGCTGGGCAACATCTGCAGATTGTGCCTCCTCCAGCTGGAGCGGTAAACCATAAAACAGATCTCTTGACCCTCCATGGGTCTACCTCCATCAGGTCCTTCTAAGATTTTTCCTTGAGCCCATGGCTCACGGTACATACCACACGAGGGCTAACATTACCCCACAGGGCACCGCTTGTACAACCGTGGCAACAGCTGGTGCAGTACACGCATCCAGCGTGTTCAGAGGTGGGAGGTCACAGGCTCAAGTCTCAGTCCTGGCTTCCTCAAAGCAGGTCCATATCTATATATAGATTTACCACAGTCCATTGCCATCCTGATCCCACTCCTTTCATGCACCAGGTAGACTTACCCCTGTGCAGACAACACCATAGCCTACCAACTCTGCAGGCTCATACAGAGGGAAATGCTCACAGCCCACTGGCTAGTGCATGAGCTCCAGAACCTGCCTACCAATTTATGCAGGCACATACAGAGGAAGATGTTCATGGTCCACGGGTTAGTACATGCGCTTCAGCAACTACCCGCCACAAATGGCCCAGGAAAACATCCTCTGCTCCTAAGGGTAAGGCAACGGTGGTCATCCAAGGAGAGGGTCGGCAGTCTGACACACCCAGCGACACTGGTTCAGCTGCAGTGAACCCACTGTCAGGCCACCCGCTTCTTTTGGCCTGTGCCTCGTGCCCCCCCCCCATCCTGCCTGGGTCTCCTCACATTCGCCTGGACTCCTCGCATCCTGTACAGCTCAGTCCATGCCACATACCCGCATCGTGGTGGCAGCGACTCAGTGTTCACTCTACCACAGTTACATGGGTCCTGGTGCAACCCACCTGACATACGAGGTAGGTAGGCATTACCCACCATCGGTTGGGGTCCCACCGTCCGGTTCAGATATTCCTTCCACTTCTCAAAGTCACAGCACTGCATCTTCCGCCAACAGCCTTCAGGCCAGCCCTGGAATCTGGGGTGACGGCCCTTCCGCCACCATGGAGTGGAGGAGTGGCCTAGTGGTTGGGGCAAGGTACCTCAGGCCGGAAGGTCGGGGGTTCAAATCCCACTAGAGGACAGCAACCTTGGGCCGGAAGGACTGGGGTTTCTAGTCCCACAGGTGCTCCTTGTGGTCTTGGGCAAGCCACTTAACCCTCCATAGCCCATGTTCCCTGTAAAATAGTTATCTCCAAGTTATAATGTCCTGTTCAATGTAATTTCAGTTTGTTCAATGTAAACCGCACTGATGCAGAATAGCACGGTATATAAGAGAATGTAAATAAATAAAAAATAAATCTGGAGCCCTTGCCGTATCCAAGAACTAGGCCGCCCATTACCCATGAGCTCCCTGGTGAACCACCTCAAGACCCATGCAGCCCATAACAGAGAATACACCACTTTCATCATCTTCATGGCGCGGGTCACCTTCTCCACCCTGCGGGGATCACCTGACCCATTAAACTCGGTGGCACTGTACCTGACGTCATGAAGGCAGAAAGGTGGACTGTCAGGCTCATGGCCAGCCTGAGACTCCAGTCTGGATCTCCTATGATCTACCCAGGGGCAACCTGCCTCAGCGTGCACAACGGCGGGCGTCCTGACCAGCGGGCGCGGGGTCAAGTCACAGGTCCAAGACCCTCCGTGGACCATGTCGTGGAGTTACCACAGTGCTACGATGCCTGCGGCTCGGCACCCCAGGGCCTGGACAGGGGGAAACGGATGCTCCTGGCAGTCCTTCCTCTTTGGGATCATGCAGGGACTCAACCCGTAGGCATTCTCCTTCTCTGAGCCTCATCGCAAATAGATCCGCATGCTGACTGCCCAGCACCAGATCTGCATGCTGACTGTCCAGTTCCAGAGCCCGACTCTGTTAGCACCGGACACTGTTGACAGGCTGTACTCCAGACCTCAGCCGGTGATCTTCTACTTACCAAACCAAGACTGAATGGCTGCTGTGGCACACACGGGCAAACAGCAGTCTCCACAAGCCGTTGCTCTTGACAGCCCTGGGAGTCTGCCGTTTGAAGGCGGGGCTTAGTGGTTGGTGCAGCAGTCTACTACCCTGCTATGGGGTCCAAACCCCACTGGCACTTCCCAAAAAAAAAAAAAGCAGCTGCCTGGATATACAAGCACCCAAGCCTCGCCAAATACTGGCTAAGGCTCAGCTGCAGGCAAGAGCCAAGCAAACGCACAGCGGTACGCAGGCCGGCCATTCCTCCCCAGAGGTCCTCCCTGCGTCCTGCACACCAGCAAGACCTTGCAACTTGGACTATCGCATCACCCATGCACAAATCACCATCGGTAATGGTGCACCGTGCAGAGAGGTACGAGGTCGTAAGGCCGTGAGTCCCTTTCGACCAAACAGCCCAACATTCTGGACTGCAACCTTTCCGCCACCTCCGCAAACCGCCAGCTTGGAACTGACATACACACACTGCAACATTAGGGCTCAACCTCTACCACTATTATAGCATAGCCGATACCGCCTTGCTATCCCGCCGCGCAAATTCACTTCACTGGCATTGACCGTATAGTACAGGGTAATTGGCCTGATGAGACCAGTCACGTCCATTATCCTGCTCCAACACTGGTCAATCTAATCAAGCCTGCCCAACAGCAAGTTCCCCAATGCCGGCTATCTCTTAGCCTTCTACACGGTTTGCAACCGTCTCCAGTAACAAGTTCCGGAGTTGGCTACAGATTAACAAATAGGTAGATATGTAGGGCGAAAGAGATGCCCCCTATTATTCTCTCGTGCCCTCGACTGGTTTTCCTCTTCATGCCAGCGACTGATGCAGCGCTTGCCAGCGTCTGTGCAGCGCGGGCCAGCAACTGAAACAGCGCTTGCCAGCGACTGATGCGGCGCTTCTTCATTGCAGTTCCTCCCGCACCACTACTGCTCGATGCCCGCGTTGCGTTGCTCCCGCACCACCGCTACTCGACGGACCGGCATCTCTGCTACCGCGCAGAGGCGCCCTTTATCTACAACCGCGAATGCAGGCCATCGTACAGTGCCCGGGAATTGCACGCTGCTCCTGCACCTGCTCCCTATATGTTCACGCAGGCCTCTATAGGCCCTGCAAGCTTAGATTACAGCAGGCCTGTATGTTCCCAGAACGCTACGTCTGCACATAGGTGCATTCCCTCTACTTGCCTTTTAGGCCTCTGCACTGTTGTTGCAACATGCAACGCGCTGTCATGCCTGACCTGACGAATGGTCTCGGCCTTCCCCCATCCCCCACAGCACGTGGCAGCTTGGGAGGCACCAAGTGTGGCTGACTCATCCTGCTTGTCCTAGGAGAAAACGGAGTTACTTACCTGTAACTGGAGTTCTCCGGGGACAGCAGGATAAGTCAGCCACACATAGCCACCCACCTCCCCTGTGATGGGGTCGGCCTCCGTCCAGTACCCGCCTCCTAGCGGCAAAAGGCTCAGCTAGTGACGTACTGGCTAGCTAGGGGCGGGCAGGGGGTGGGGCCAGTTGGCCCATGCTCAGAAGGGCTGGAAAGCCCTTCTGAGCTATGGAGAGTACTTCCGTCTCAGTGCCGTCAGATGACGTCACCCAAGTGTGGCTGACTTATCCTGCTGTCCCCGGAGAACTCCAGTTACAGGTAAGTAACTCCGTTTTTCCCCCTTCTTGGGAACGTGGAAACCTATTAACACCCCCACTGATACCTATTTGATAATAGTTTCAAGGCCAGGATTTCTAGTCCTACCAGTGCTGGAAGCACTCCTTGTTGCCCTCTGAAGCACATAATAGCTCAATTGTTGTGGAGATTAAAGGGGCTGATTGCAAAACTGCAGCAAACACAGGCGCTCTTACCCGTACTGACAGATACCGTTTCTTTGCATTGAATTGTCTCCTGTAATCTCCTTCTGGCAGAGCACACCATGCTCCGATTACCTCCAGCGCTAAGCAAAACAAAACAGAGTCCACACCTTCCGTGAACCTCTTACCCAAAAAGCAAACACTGACTGAAAATCTCTTGGGGGGAGGGTGAGGGGGGGTTCATGGCATTTCATTCTGATCCGCTCAGAAACCGGCCAGGTAGCAATCTGAGATGCTCGCTGTCCCAGCATCTCTGAAATCCGTTCCTGGCATTTCTTCATTCCAGCACAATTCATTGGCTTTCTTTTTGGGTGGGGGCATGGCAAATGTTTTCTCCTTTTGCCCTCTCTATAGTGCTGGGGGTATTATTTTTGACATGGATGAATGCTGGCTATGGTCCCATGTGCAAGGAGCTGCTTCAGTGCTCTCTAGTGGTATTGGTTGTGCAGGAACAGATACCCCTGAGGTTCTGCACGCCTCCTAGAGGCCAGACTGGTGAGCTGGGGAGGATGTAGCCTCATTGTCAGAGCTTTGCAGTCAGAGGTTGGCCTAGATTCCAGGACTTCTATCACTGACTTTCACTGTGATCTTCAGAAAGTCCAGCCGCCACCCCCACCCCTTGAGTTCTAATCCTAGCTCCCCTGGCATTGTCCAGGTAATCTGTCAGAAATCACTTTCTCTCTCACTCAGTTGAACACATTATTTCTCCTCTCTGAAAGCTTTCTTGCTTTTTGGGTTCCACGAATATGCGCCCAGGCCATGCATCCCAGACGTTTTCAGGTTAGTGTTATGAATTAAGTTTTCTGCCTGAGTTAACCAGATGCCTCGTTAGCACCGACCCTTATTTGGAAGTATTTGTCTGTAAAAACATCTGTAAAACTTCCAATAGTCAGAGGGAGATTTTCCAAAATTTCTTTTCTGAATCTGATAGCTTTTTCTTACCCTGGTGTCTGAAAACACGAGAAAGCACCCAGATTTAGATCTATGGGAATGTTGTAAACGAAATTGTCTGCAGTTTGCAGTCTTGACGGGATTGCTCCTAAGAGGCTGGATCATGATCCTCAGATGACCCTACAGTAGTTCTTCCTGATCCGTTTGTAACACATTTGTTATGGGTATATACATGGCACAGGAAAGTGCCCATGGCTGCAATGTTCCCCAGCAACTCAGCACTTGTTATGAGCCCGAGAGGCTGAGTGACTGGCTGGTGGGCACCTGTTCTGTGCTCCATTTTCTTTTTCTTTTTTTTTTCTTTTTTGACTAGCAACTTAAAGTTCCTCTTTCTCAAATGTGTATTTTACAGTGCCACTGACTGGGCTCCTACGTGGTCTTATCATGTTTTCTCTTGTGGCCCTTGTGTGGCAGCATATGTGGCTATGAAAATGAGCTCAGTTGTTCACATTTTTTAGGCACGTTTCATGACAAGCGATAGCATCTATTGCTGCAGGTCTGTCCATAGGCTTAGGTTTGTTTGCACGTGCCCATGAGGTAATTTATAGGAACTATTGTATGCCAAGACTGTATATCCCTAGAGCTGAAGGAGGACTGGGCCTCATAGAAATCGATCATACATACAGAGCTAATACCATAGTCCTCCAGGCTACTTAATAGCATTCTCATATCAATATAAAAAGTGCTGAAATATGAAAGTAAGAGATGTGAATCCCCCAACACACACAGGGAAAGGAGGCAATAGAATTTGTAAAACAAGAAAAAAAATTTTTTTTTAAAGAATTAGATCAGCAACTGAGGAAAAACAAGTGGGAAATACAAAGTGTTACTCCAGGAACCGTTTCTTGATCAGAACCAGAGCCATGAATGGTTAAGGGAGGCGAACTGAAACCAAAAGATGAGAGGTTAATAGTTGCATCCCAAGACCATGCATTATGGGCAAGATGGTTCACAGCAAGCATAGAATAAAACTGGCAAAACAGACACATGTACTGTAGATTCTATTAAAAAAAACAAAACCTGGAACCGATTACTCAACTCGTGGCTGGCTGCAAAATTACAATGGCAGAAACTTTCTACATAGATACAATAAAGTGGCACGTCTACAGCTACAAACATCGCTGTACTGGAAAAGCACTGAGAGCATGATCCTAAGAGAACTATAAAGAATGAAGAGGTTATGATCACTTGGGATATGCCTATTCCGACTGATTAAAAAGCTGAATGCAAGGAAACCAGGCCTAGTGGCAAAGGAGAAAAACACCAGAATATACAGATGTCATTTCTAAGCGATTATTCTATAAATCGGGATGAGAGGCAATGTTCCCTCTAATTTTCTGTAGGCTGTGTGCGCATAAAATATCAGCTGTGCAGCTTTTGAAGGAAGGTTACATTTTTGTGCGTCACATAACGACACTCGGAGTTCTATACTTTAAAATTTGACTACACATCAGAATACAGTATGTACACCAAATTGATTGCACTAGATAATATTGTAGAACTTGTGAAAACCGTAAATACACAACAACTTTTAAATTTTAAGATGTCTTGTGGTGTTTTCTATCAGATTCAGAACCGTAATTTTTGTGCGCTCTGTTATAAAGTATGTGCGCTCGCTCGGCGAGGTGTGTGCGCGCGCACACGCGCACAGCTTAGAGGGAACAGTGATGAGAGGGAGACGATC
Source organism: Ichthyophis bannanicus (assembly GCA_033557465.1). Taxonomy (NCBI): domain Eukaryota; kingdom Metazoa; phylum Chordata; class Amphibia; order Gymnophiona; family Ichthyophiidae; genus Ichthyophis; species Ichthyophis bannanicus. Next base: position 872,974,789 of record CM066035.1, on the reverse strand, counting down.
CTTGAGTACCGAGAAATGCAGTCGGAGACCAAGAAAATGTGGCAGAAAGTTACAGAGCTATTTCTTGTCGTCTTGAATGCCCCAGACTTGCTTAAGAGGCATTTCCAATAGCACCTTGAAAAATTACCCATATATGTTACATCGTATGAACGCAAGAAGGAGGCTGTCTTTGGCATGATGGAAGTATTATGCTGCACGTTAGCAGTAAATGTGAGATACTGAGGTCATACTCTACATACCCTGATGTAAGAGTGACGTTCATTGCTTTCACAGTATGTGTAAAACAAACCCCGATGGAGAAATGGTCCCCCAAGAGAAAGACCAAACATAGAAACACTGAACAGCCCTGAGTGCAGCAGACAGTGTGGCTGAAAGAGATCCCGGGTCCTGCCGCTGGAGGAGAGAAGGAATAAAGAAAGAAGAGGGCTATCGCAGGTGAGGAGCTGACCCTGCTGAAGAAGAGCAACAGCGGAGTAAATTAGGACCGCGGCAGGCAGCCAGCATTGAAAGAAGTAGGGTAGAGGACAGAAGGAAAGGTGGAAGAGGAAGAAGGAAGACAAAAGGAAGGATCAGAATTATGGAAGGGTTGGATAAAGGGCGGAGAGGAAGACGCTGAGTGTTAAGGACAGCAGAAACCATTGTGAGTTCACTGTCATACCCCTCACTTGTTCATTCATTGACTCACTCCCTCACTCTAAACTCCCACTCGCTCCTCTAGAGAGTAGACTAGGGACTACTCATTTATTCACCCTCCTGATCCACTCACCTACCTCGTTCATGCTCCATCAGCAGTCGCATCCCACACGGACTCACACTCAGCCACTTGTGCACACACATCTCAGCAGCATGTGATACCCTTAAACACCCAGTTCGGTCATGTGCACATGCTCCTCCCATTTACTCACACACATCCTCCCATCCATTCTCCCATACTCACACTTAACTCATGCCCACGGCCACCCACAGTCACAGAATTGCACTCAAACTGACGAAGGGAAAAGCGCCAATGAGCAATACATCTAGCGTGCACTTTACAACTTCTGTGACTTGAGATGTCGTACTAGCACAAAGCGGAATGGTAAACGACTTGAGCTCAGGGCCAGCACTATACTAGGTGGCTGCCTAGGGTGCCAGCACTTTGAGGGCACCCATTGTCACTACTGCCATCCCTCTCTGGGGCCCTCTAGCAGTGGCACTAGCCCTCAAACTGTGACGCAGCACTTATCAAAACACTCAAGCGCTATGTTGCGGTTTCCTCCTCTTCACGATGTGCCATTTCTGTCTCCGTCCAGCACCGCTTCATGCCAGAAGCAGCATCGGAGGGGGTGAGAACGGCACGTTATGAGGACGAGGAAATTGCAATGCATCACCTGAGTGTGTTAGTGAGCATTGCATTGCGGTTTGGGGGCTATTGCCGGTGTTGCAGGATCCCGGAGAGAGGTAACAGCAAAGGTAATGGGGGTAGGGGGGGCAGGATGGAGGGCCCACCTAGAGCGCTTCTAATCCTTGCACCAGCCCTGCTTGCACCTAGGTCCACTGCAAGGATATGAGGTGCTCTAGGCAAACCTAATTTCTGCTGCCTCCCCCCACTCCCACCGCCACCACCTCTCCGCAGGACCTGCAGCAGCAGTAATGACTAAAACAGCAACACCGCACTTACCGACACCTCTGCCGCTGCATGCTGTAGTGTGTGTCCACACCCTCAAATGCAGACTTCCTGTTTGCATGGGTGCAGATGCGGATGGCCACTTCCACCCCCATGCAAACAGGAAGTCTGTATCAGAGGGAACAGATGCACGAGCAGGCAGCACTGGAGAGCAATGGGCCACTCTCAGACCACTGGCACTCTGGGCGGCTGCCTAATGGTAGCAGCGGCCTGCTTGGGCCATAAAGAAGCACAGAACATCTAAAGACCACAAGCTGTACGCTTATCCAAACCCTTTCTTTTTTCTTTATGAGGATATGCTAATTTAATCCTCATTTTGGCAGGGGTAGTTTTTAGACACAAAAACACAAAGTATACATTATGTTTTTTTCATTCCATCTGAGGGAGAGTAGTGAACATGACAGAATTCAGATCAGTTGTGTGAGGTTTATATATGACCGGTCTCCTGTCACTCCTGGTGTCCTGCCTGCAGCTCTACATCTCGCCTCACAGCCCAGCAGGAGTGTGTGGGGCAGCTAAGGGTCTAGATTCTCACAGTCATAAGCATCCTGCTCTGTTATGGACCATACGGGGCCTTCGATCCATTCTGAGCTAGGGGAGCGGCAAGGGGTCACTGTGAAGAAACGGACATGGAAACCACCTGACGGAAGTGTGAGGGCGGCAAAAAGAGCACATTAAGTTTACATAAAACCGGCAGACAGCTTTCGCTGATGGGCAAAATGTGTCCTTGGGCACCCTCTTGAAATTCTGGCGGTAGGCCCAGCAGCGGCTGAAATGAATGAACAGATGTATCAAAAAAATTCAAAGGCTTGCTGGCGAGGGCAGGACAGAGCATGGCTGGAAAGTGTCAAGTCAGCAGAAGTTATCAAGTGGGGGGTGGGAGCAGTGGGCATGCTGCAGGCTGACAGTGAAATGCAGTCTGTAGTCTGTATCCGCACACACCATATGACAAGGATTCAGCCACAACAGGCACAGGGGAGAGGGGGAGAAGAGAGACACCAAGCAGAGTTTAGTACACCCACTGTGTGCATGCAGTGCCTGTGCTTCTGGGTGTTGGGAGGGGGGGGGCACTTTTAGGAATATTTGTGTAAATGTGTCTTTCTGGTAAACACTGCTGAACAGGGCTTTTGGTTGATAAGCACATGGCGTTTTGCTAAGCCCTGCTGATTGTAAACAGTCTTTCAGAAATGAGATGTTGGAACAAGACAGGGCAGAGAGAAGGATGCCTGTGACGATGGCTCCACCCAGTCTCTCCGTACCCCAAACAGGCAGAACCTGATCCACACAGACAGTCTGTAGGCATCTTCCCAAATCCTGATGCTTGGCTGCTTCGACTCTGTCTGATTTAGGCAGTGTGTACAGTAGATGCTAAGCTTGAAATTGTTGAGTTTCTGGCTGGCGGTTGCACATTCTGAACCCCAGGGGACCAATGCTCCTGGCTGAGGACCAGCATCGGTCTCGCGTCTCTCTGAAACAATGGGCACCCTTGTTCAACACATCTCCAGTAAGGGCACCCAACCCATGGCTAACGTTTCACATCCAGAGAAAAGTATGAAGAACAGGAGAAACAGGGAGGCACTGACTCTTAAAGTGAATGCACCCACCACCCAACTGCTTTCTTCTTTTGCATGATGTATGAACCAACTGGGAAATCTAAAGATACAAGCTGTGGATTTATCTGGAGTGCAATTTTCAGGGGCAATGATATGGCCCCTTAATGGGGGTACTAGTTCTGATCACCTTTTGTCAAGTTTGTGAATGACGTGTAACTCGGCCAAAGTCCTCTTGAAGAGTGTGTGTCTGAGAAAGTGGGGTTACTTACCTGTAACAAAGGATCTCTGTGGACAGGAGGATAAGTCAGCCACACCTGGTGATGTCATCCGATGGCACCATGGATGTCGTTCTCTCCTATAGCTCAGAAAGGCAAAGCATGTGCCCTGATGCCTCTACCCCTGGGCCCGCCCCTACCTGGTTCAGTTACTTCCAAGCCGAGGCTTCCTCCGTATGTAGGGCAGTGGGCCTTACCCACCAGTCTACATTCAGCTGCACCTGTGCATGGCGTTGGCTTCATCTATAGGGGAGGAGGGTGGGAATGTGTGGCTGACTTAACCTGCTGTCCACGGAGATGCTCAGGTACAGGCAAGTAACCCCACTTTGTCCATGGACAAGCAGGATGAGTCAGCCACATCTGATGACTCCCTAGCTGTGACCGTGCGGCCTTCTGTGGCAGTGGACAGGTGGAGCCAGATAAATGATACTGGTGAGTCTGCAGAACAGGGTTTTATTCCAGTAAAAAATAAACTATTAGCAACTTGAATGGTAACTAAGAGTAACAGTACAACTATCGCAGGCAATCTCCATGTTAGCAACAAACAGCAATGTTACAACTATTGTGGAGTAATGTCCACATTATCATTAACAGCAATAACACAACACAACAGCAACAATGGCTGTAGTGGCAGCTAGTCTGGCAGCTGCAGTCAACTCCGAGCAGCGTTGCTAAACCTGACTGGATGCAGTCTGTGCTTGAGATCCTTGTCCTGTGGGCATGCTCACGCTCAGGATGGTGCGGCCGAAGGAGCTGTCGGCCAGTATGAGCAGGTCTAGACAGTAGTGTCTCTGAAAGGTGTGCATGGGTGACCAGGTCACTGCCTGGTAGATAGGCTGTATTGGTACAGCATGGAGATTCACCAGTTGGCAGCCATGGCTCTTAACTGGTGAGCCATGGATTGCTGATGGTGGGTTGGCACCTGCCTGAGAGTAGCAGAAGGCGATGCACATGGATGTCCATTGGGAGAGGGTTCTCTTGATGACTGGGCACCCAGGCTTACCTGGGTCAGAGGAAACGAAGAGTTGAGGGCCTTTGCAGGTTAACATGGTCCTCATGAGGTAGGTGCGCAGTGCCTTCACACAGTCTAGGGTTTGTAGGTGACACTCTTCTGAGGCAGCGTGTGGCTCCGGGTAGAAGGTGGGGAACTCAATTGTCTGATTGATGTGGACTGGTGACGCCACTTTGGGCAGGAATTTGCGATGTGTCTGTTGCATGGCACGGTCCAGATAGAGGACGGTGTATGGCAGGTGTGTGACTAAGGCCTGTAGCTCACTGATCTGTCTGGCTGAGGTGATGGCGACCAGGAATAAAGTTTTCCACGTCAGGTACTTGAGGGATGTGTCTCCGAGTGGTTTGAAGGGGTCATAAGAACATAAGATATGCCATACTGGGTCAGACCAAGGTCCATCAAGCCCAGTATTCTGTTTCCAACAGTGGCCAATCTAGGTCATATGTACCTAGCAGTTTCCCCAAGAGACACAAGTTCCACAATGCTTGTACTGGGTCAAGCATTGATATCTTCGGTCACTTCTTAATAATGGTTTATGGACCTTTCCTCCAGGAACTTGTCCAAACCTTTTTTAAACCCAGCTACACTAACAGCCTTTACTACATCCTCCGGTAACAAATTCCAGAGTTTGATTACAAGTTGAGTGAAAAAATATTTTCTTTTATTAGTCTTAAATAGTTTACTCTGTAGCTTCATTGCATGTCCCATAGTCTTTCTATAATCTGATAACGTAAACAATCGATCTACGTTTACCCGTTCCACTCCGTTCATTAATTTATAGACTTCTATCATATCTCCCCTCAGCCGTCTCTTTTCCAGGTTAAAGAGCCCTAACCTTTTTAGCCTTTCTTCATAGGAGTATCCTTCCATCCCCTTTACCATTTTGGTGGCTCTTCTCTGAACCTTTTCTAAAATCACTATATCCTTTTTAAGATACGGCGACCAGAATTGCACACAATATTCAAGGTGCGGTCTCACCATGGAACGATATAGAGGCATTATAATATCTTTTGTTTTATTTTCCATTCCTTTCCTTATCATACCTAGCATTCTATTTGCTCTCTTGGCTGCCGCTGCACACTGGGCCGAGGGTTTTAACATGGTATCCACAACGACGCCTAAATTTTTTTCCTGGGTGGTGGTTCCTAATGTGGAACCTTGCATCGTGGAACCATAGTTTGGGTTGTTCTTCCCTAGGTGCATAACCTTGCACTTGTCCACATTAAATTTCATCTGCCATTTTGATGCCCAGTCTTCCAATTTATCAAGATCCTCTTGCAATTTTTCACAATCCTCTTGGGTTTTAACAACTTTAAATAGTTTTGTGTCATCTGCAAATTTGATAACCTCACTCGTTATTCCACTTTCCAGGTCATTTATGAATATGTCAAAAAGCAGCAGACCCAGCACAGATCCCTGAGGTACACCACTATTCACCTTTCTCCATTGGGAAAATTGGCCATTTAGCCCTACCCTCTGCTTTCTATCTTTTAAGCAGTTCCTGATCCACAATAGTACACTGCCTCCTATCCCATGACTCTTTAGTTTTGCCAAAAGTCTCTGATGAGGGACCTTGTCAAAGGCTTTCTGAAAGTCCAGATACACAATATCAACCGACTCACCTTTGTCCACCTGTTTATTCACTCCTTCAAAAAAACATAACAGATTAGTAAGACAAGATCTTCCTTGTCTAAAGCCATGTTGGCTGTCTCCCATTAGGTTGTGACTATCTACATGCTGAGTAATTTTATTCTTTATGATGGTTTCTACCATTTTCCCGGTACTGACGTCAGGCTCACCGGTCTGTTGTTTCCCGGATCACCCCTGGAACCCTTTTTAAAAATTGGTGTTACATTGGCAATCCTCCAATCTTCAGGTATTAGAGATGATTTTAATGATAGTTCACAGATTACTGATAGCAGGTCTGCAATCTCATATTTCAGTTCTTTCAACACCCTTGGATGTATACCATCCGGCCCAGGTGATTTGCTACTCTTCAGTTTATCTAATAGTTGTAAGACATCTTCCCGATGTATCGATATTTCCTTCAATTCTTCCGCACCTTTAAATACCACTTCAGTCATGGGTAGCATCCCTATATCTTCCTCAGTAAAGACCGAAGCAAAGAATTCATTCAGTCTCTCCGCTATTGCCTTGTTGCCTCTTAGTGCTCCTTTAACCCCTTTATCATCTAATGGACCAACTGACTCTCACAGGTTTTTTGCTATGAATGTACTTGAAAAGGTCTTTATTTCGCGTTTTTGCTTCCGCAGCAAGCTTCTCAAATTCTCTCTTTGCCTGCCTTATCAATGCCTTGCATTTGACTTGCCAGTGCTTGTGCTGTTTCCAGGTTTCGTCATTTGGCTCTTTTTTCCATTTCCTGAAAGATGCTTTTTTGGCAACAACAGCCTCTCTGACCTCACCTTTAAACATGCTGGCAGTTTTTTGGACTTCCTTCCACTTTTCTTAAAGCGTGGAATACAGCTGGTCTGGGCTTCCAAGATAGTATTTTTCAACAACACCCAAGCTTGATGTACGTCTTTAACCTTTGCAACTGCTCCTTTTAGTTTTTTCTTAACTGTTTTCCTCATTTTATCATAGTCTCCCTTTCGAAAGTTAAAAGGTAGTACTGTGGATTTCCTTACTATCCCTCCTCCACTAATTAAATCAAAGGCGATCATGCTATGATCACTATTGCCAAGTGGCCCCAACACCCTTAACTCTTGCACTAGATCTGGTGTTCCACTAAGGACTAGGTCTAATATGGCTTCCCCTCTAGTCGGTTCATGAACCAGCTGCTCCAAGAAGCAGTCATTTATTTCATCTAGGAACTTTATCTCCCTAGCATGTCCTGACGTGACACTGACACAGTCGATACCGGGGTAATTGAAATCGCCCATTATTATTACCGCGCTGTAACTTTTGTTAGTTTCCTTGATTTCTTTGAGCATTTCATCATCCATTTGGTCATTCTGGCCAGGTGCTCGATAGTACACCCCCACTGCCATTGCCTTCCCCCTTTTATATGGAATTTCAATCCATATAGATTCTACAGCAGATTTTGTTTCATGCAAAACTTTAATCCTTTCTGAGTCAATGCCCTCTCTAACATAGAGCGCAACCCCTCCACCACTTTGATCAGCTCTATCATTACGATATAGTTTGTACCCAGGTATCACAGTGTCCCACTGGTTGTCCTCCTTCCACCATGTCTCTGATATTCCAATCATATCTAACCTTTCATTTAGTGCTATATATTCTAACTCTCCCATCTTATTCTTTAGACTTCTAGCATTTGCATACAAGCATTTTAGAGAATGTATTTTATTCATGTTATTTTGGCTATTGTTAGACATGGGTAAATTGGGATCTTTAAGCTCTGTCTGCTCCATATTTGAGGGCATTTGGGCTACTTTACTCTTTTGTGGAACCTCTCTGCTTTTGGTAGTATCCTTCAAGGATACATTCTTCCGAACCATCCGCTCTTGGGCGACTGTCGGCTTTCCCCTAATATCTAGTTTAAAAGCTGCTCTATCTCCTTTTTAAAGGTTAATGCCAGCAGCCTGGTTCCATCCCGGTTAAGGTGAAGCCCATCCCTTCGGAAGAGCCCCTCCTTTCCCCAGAATGTTCCCCAGTTCCTAACAAATCCAAAACCCTCATCTCTGCACCATTGTCTCATCCACGCATTGAGACTCCGGAGCTCTGCCTGCCTTTTGGGTCCTGCGCGTGGAACAGGAAGCATTTCGGAGAATGCTACCCTGGAAGTTCTGGATTTCAACTTCCTACCTAAAAGCCTAAATTTTGCCTCCAGAACCTCCCTACCACATTTTCCTATGTCATTGGTACCGACATGTACCAAGACAGCAGACTCCTCCCCAGCACTATCTAAGACCTTATCTAGGTGGCGCGTGAGGTCCGCTACCTTCGCACCAGGCAGGCATGTTACCAGGCGATCCTCACGTCCACCAGCCACCCAGCTATCTACATGCCTAATGATCGAATCACCAACTATAACGGCTGTCCTAACCCTTCCCTCATGGGCACATGTCCCTGGAGAAACTTCCTCGGTGCGAGAGGGTTTTACATCACCTGGAGGACAGGTCCTTAGTTATAGGATCACTTACTGCCATACCAGGGTGATGCTCTCCTGTCACGTGACCTCTCTCCTCCATGGCAACAGGGGTGCTGCCAGACTGGAGGTGGGACTTCAGGACTATATCCCTGTAGGTCTCGTCTATGTACCTCTCTGTCTGTCTTATGTTTTCCAAGTCTGCTACTTTAGCCTCTAGAGAACGGACTTGTTCCCTGAGAGCAAAGAGCTCCTTGCACCTAGTGCACACGTAAGACCTCTCACCAACTGGGAGAAAATCATACATGTGACACTCAATGCAAAAGACTGGAAAGCCCCCATCCCGCTGCTGGACTGCTGTCTGCATCTTAGTTTTAAGTTTGTGTCTAGATCTTTAAGTTCTTACTTACTAGGGGTTGCTATGGGTATTTATACCAATAAAACTGTACCTAATACGTTTAATATACCTTGTTCACCTGAAGCTTAATTAATCTCAGGTCCTTAGTGTATGACTGATTTGGGTAATGAGCTTCACCTGAAAGCACCTCCTGTCTTTTAAGATGTGTAAGTACCTATAAAGCTACGATTATCCCAGGGGAGGGAGGGAAATAACACTTATTAAAAGAGGGCTGCTACACAGTACCCTGTCTTGTGCTGCTGAGGTAAGCTAAATTCTGATTTGATTTAAATTATAGCTCTTAGCTGCTGCTAGGCTCTAACTTCTTATGAAATTTAAACTACAAGCTCTCTGCTGGGTACTAAATTTAACCAGAAAGCTCTCTTCTGTGTTTTAAAACTAAAAGTACTTTTCTGATGCTAGGCCCTGAGTGACTATAAAATGTACACTACAAGCTCTCTTCTGGGTTCCAAATGTAACCAGAAAGCTCTCTTCTGTGTGTTAAATTTAAACTAAAAGTACTTTGCTGTTACTTGGCCCTGAGTGACTATTAAATTTAAACTACAAGCTCTCTGCTAGGTATGAAATGTAACCAGAAAGTTCTCCTCTGTGTTTTAAATTCAAACTTTAATTGCTGCTACTAAGCCCTAACTGATCCAACAAAAAACAGTGGGTTCACAGATTAAGTAGCTTTAATACAAAGAAATATTTTTAGAAAATTACCAGAAGTATATACTCACAGTTGCAGATTTCTCTCCAGAAGTAACAGTCCCCCTTTCTGGTCCTTCATGAACTGCTGCAGAATAATCGACAGCTCCCATGGAGGTACTGTTTTTCATATGGTAAGCTGCAGGTTGACAGGGCCTTTCATGAATCTTGTGATGAGCAGATGCATGGAGATGGGGAGAGTCTTTATGCGGTCATAGAAGGTGGCAATTACAGAGAGGAGGACCTTGATGGAGAAGGTCTGGAGCCCTGTTTGGGCAAGGGTAACGAGGTATTGGAGGACCTGCAGGAGGGGGCAGGACAAAGGGTCCAGTTCTGCTGTTGCGCACAAGGCGCAAACCGATTCCATTTCAGTGAGTAGGACCTCCAGGTGGAGTCTCTCCTAGCCACGAAGATGAACCGCTGGACCTCTGCTGTCAGGTTCAGGGAAAGACAGTCTCAACCTCACAATCTCCAGACAGTCAGTGCGCGTGCAGCCAGGTTGGGGTGGACGGGTCCTCCCCTCATCCTGGGTGATGAGGACCAGTCACGAGGGCAGCCGGATCAGTGTTTCGTCAGCCAGGTGGCGAAAATGGGGAAACCACATCTGTCTTGGCCAGTGGGGGACAATGAGGATGACTGTGGCCTGATTGCCAATGATTTCTGTATCATTCTGGAGATGAGCATCTTAGGTGGGTAGGCATGCAGGAGCCGGTGGTTCCCCCAGTGTAGGATGAATGCATCCGCTGTTGTCCTCCGCTCCAATGGGCGTCCGGAGCAGAACTGTGGGCATTTGATATTGGAGGGATGGACAAAGAGGTCCATCTCAGGTTGACTCCAGTGCTAGAATAGGGCCTCTGCGATCTCTGTGTCGAGGGACCATTTGTGCGGTTGCAGCTGGCATCTGAGCTTGTCCATCAGCTGGTTGTTCTTGCCGGGCAGATAGGCCTCCTGGAGGTGACAGTTATTGCTGAGTGTCAGGTCCCATGTCCTGAGGGCCTTCTTGCACAGGAGTAGGGACCCCATGCCCCCTTGTTTGTTGATGTAGAACATGATGACTTGGTTGTCGGTTTAAATTAGTACCACTTTGTCGAGGATCTACTCTGAGAAGACTTGGAGGGCATATCTGATCACCCGCAGTTCCAGAAGATTGATATGCAAGCGTCTCTCTGACTCTGCCAAGGTTTCCTGGGCGCAGAGGTGGAGGATGTGGGCCCCCCAAACGAGTTTGGAGGCATCTGTGGTAAGGACTAGTTCATGCTGGGGGGCTTGGAAGAGTTTGCCCTGGGTGAGGTGCTCCTTGTGCCACCAGTCGATAGAGTCTTGTGCCTTCTGGTCTATGCTGACCCTGGTAGACATGGGTTGAGACCTCTGGTTCCAGTTTCACCTCAGATGTCATTGTAAACTCCGCTTGTGTAACTTGGCAAGGGGAAGGATCTGGGTTGTCGCTGCCATGTGGTCCAGCAGCCGTAGCAGTGTCCAGGCAGAGACATCGCTGGCAAGGGCCACTGAGTGTGCAAGGGAGATGATATTGTCCGCTTTCAGCCCAGGGAGGAAACTTTCACTTGCAGTATGCAGAGGGTCACGATGATGAATTCTAGGATCCAAGTCAGCTGGAGCTGAGACTTCTTGGAGTTGATTAGGAATCCCAGAGTGGACAGTAGGGAGACTGTGTTCTCTATCGACTTCTGTGTCTCATCTCTGGAGGGGGCAGCTAAGAGCCAATCATCCAGGTAGGGGAAACACAGACTCTGGATTTTCTAAGGTGAACAGCCGCCACTGCCACACACTTCGTGAAGACCTTTGAGGCTGGTGAGAGGCTGAAGGGGAATACCCGGTACTGGTAATGCTTGCCCAGGACGCAGAAGCGCAGGAATTTTCTTTGTGTCGAGTGGATGGGGATGTGAGTATAGGCACCCTGGAGGTCCAGTGAGGCTAGCCAGTCATGGGCTGTAGGAGTGACAGGATGGATCTCAGGGAGTACTTCCAGAAGTGCTCCTTTTGGATTATTTTGTTGAGGCCTTTCAGGTCAAGGATGGGGTACAGGCCCCCAGACGTCTTGGGAATGAGAACGTATCTGGAGTAGAATCCATGACCTATTTGCATTGGAGGCACTTGTTCAATAGCTCCCACAGCTAGAAGAGACTGGATTTCCTCTGTCATGGTGCAGAGTAAGTGGTTCAGTGTGTGCCTAGTAGGGTGGGTACGCTGATGTGGGGTCAAAGAAAACTGCATCCGGTATCCCATGTTGGTTATCCATAGGCCTCACTGCCCCCCCCCCCCAGCTGCTGCCACCACCTCCTCCCCCCCAGCTGCTGCCACTGATTCCATCTCGGGAGGGGGAAGCAGGCAGCAGCTGCCCACCTCCCCCACCAACGGAATCTGCGGCAGCTGGGTGGATGGCAGGGCCACCCATATGTGCCAGTGGCGCCACCCATCTGTGCCGGCCGCTCTAGGCAGCCATCTAGCTTGTCTAGTGGACAGGCTAGCCCTGTCTGTGGACCCACTAGTCGGTGGAGAAGTTCGCCTAAGCCCCTTTGAAGAGGGAGACGCAGCCCCACACCAGTGCAATCCTGTTGGTTGTAGTGTCAAAAGGAGAGGGTGCTCTTCCCCTATGGTGTTATTGACTACTTTTGCTGCCAGCGGTCCTTCTGGTGGCAAGACTGATATTGTTGGTGCTTGGGACTTTGGGGTTGCCACTTGTGGTAGGGTTGGTAGCGCTTGGAGGAAGAGTAGGACTTGTGCTGGTAGGATCCTTGTAACTTATGAGTGTTGGAGCTGCGTTCGAGTCTGTCAGAGGCCAGTGTCTGGAGGATGGTGCAGCAGTCCTTCAGATCATTCACTGTCTCCTTGATCTTCTCGCCAAAGAGGTTATCGCCCGTGCAGGGGGAATCTGCCAGGTGCTCATGAGTGTCCTCTTGCAGTCCAGATGCTTGAAGCCAGACCATGCGCCTGGAGGTGATGGCCATGGCCGCTGTATGAGCCGCAGAGTCAAAGGAGTCTGAAATCTGAGCATATGAGGTGCTTTCTGCACTCACCCAGGTACCCCAGGAGGGGCTGGATGGTGGCTTTGGCATCTGTGACTAGGCCTTCGACTGCGCTCTTGAGATTGTCCAGTATTGCTTATAGATACAGATCTTATTGGAATTGATGGGATGCAATCTTGGCACGCAACATTGCTGTTTGGTAGGTCTTCTGTCCCACATTGTCCAAGTTTTTGTGGTCCTTTCCGGGTGGGGGAGGCACATTGGAATTGTGTGGGAGCTCTTTGATTGCTTCAACGCAAACTCCACCATGATGGATTGGTGGGGTAGCTGTAGTTGTCAAACCTGGCTGTGGGCTGCACTTGGTACTTTGCCTTGAGTCTGTGAGATGTGACTGAGCGAGATGCTGGTGTCTGCCAGATTCACGTGAGGTTGTCCAGGATAAGTCTGTGAACAGGGATGGAGACCACTGACCTGGGTGCATCATGGTACTTAAGCAGGCCCAGTACTTCATTCCTGGGGTCTGGCATGTGGACGGCGGACAGCACTAGGTGAGCAGATAACTTCTGGAGGAACTTCGGGTACATCAGGTCTTCTGGTGCTGACGGTGGAAGCAGTGTAGGCAATGGCCAGGCGAGGGTTTCCACTCTTGAAAGACTGGCTTGAGCTGCTTGTGGATGCCAGGTCGGCTGCCTTTTCTTCTTAGCTGTCCATAAAGGAGCCCGTGGAGAAGCCCATCGGCATTGGCAACCGTGAGGGTGAGGGCATCTGAGGGGATGGCGAGGGCAGCATTGGCTGTGCCGAGCTGGATTGTGGCTGCGGAGTCTGTCTTGCATTGTGCTGCACCAATAGTTGGGAGAGAAAGTCCAGTAGGGCTGCATGATTGTCCCACTGTGGTGTGTGTTGGGCTGTCCTTTCACTGTTGCTTCATCGATGCCAGCAGGGAGACGGCACAGTGGAACATGATCTGAAGCCTCCTGATGACCTGCTGGTTTCTCTGGTGCTGTGCCTGTGTCTGCAGTGATTTCGTGGCTGCTGGAGTGGTTGTCGGCGCGGTCTCTTTAGATAAGGGATTTCCTCAATACTGACATCAGTGCATTGAGTCGGGATTCCCCCTGTCAGCGTGGTGACATCTTCAGTCATCTGGGTGCTGGACAATCATGCCGGTGGTGGACAGGGCTTCCAACTTCTGGTTTCTCTATGCCAAATGGGTGACTGCGGGAGGATGCCTTGGCTGTCTTGAGGGCCTGAATCTTCTGCCCTCTTTCTCTGCCCTTTTCTCAGCTAACTGTTTCTCTTTCTTATAACAGAATGGAGTTCTTTTCCGTTTGTTATATTTTATTGTAAGCCGCTTTGGTATTTATCTGAAAGGTGGTATATTCAACATGAAATGATGATCAAGTTGTGTGCAAAGGCATCCTAGGTCAAATCGGAGGTTTCGCTGAATGGTTAAGTGAATCGGGACTGATACGACTTCTACCCGGCAAAAAGTTAAATGCATCTTTCTGTAAATTTCACTGCTTTTTATCTGCAGGTTTTTACAGATTCAAAATTTTGAAAACCACGAGTATGGAAGGTGCAAAGATTTAGACACCCTTTCCGTCAGTACTTTGGGACCGCTCCTTTGGCAGAATTCTTCTGACCCAGAAGTATTCTAAGGCCTCCTCAGGCCCTCTCTCCTTTCATGTATCGTACACTTGACATTTCCCACAGATTTTCAGTACTGACAGTATTTATTTATTTAAGGGAGGAGTGGTCTAGTGGTTAGGACAAGGTACTTCAGGCTGGAGGGCCGGGGGTTCAAGTCCCACCTGGGGACAGCAATCTCAGGCCGGAGGGACTGGGATTTCTAGTCCTATTAGGCACTCCTTGTGGTCTTGGGCAAGCCACTTAACCCTCCATTGTCCATGTTCCCTGTAAGTATTAGCGTATGTGTGTCATATCCCCTCGTGTTAAATGTATCCCCCAATTGACCGCTTTGACCCAGTGAAAAGCGGGATATAAATACAGCTAAATAAATAAAATTAACAGGTTTTCTATTCCGCCTTTTCTTTCAATCAAAGCGGTGTACACTGTACTACAAGGACAGACAAAGGCAGGGGGAGAGACGTGCAGGGACCAATGTGGTAGGCAATGGGTCTACATAGAACAGGGAATGACAAGACATACATTAAGCTACATTTGATATATGGTTTACAGGCATACATCAATACAAATTATATAACAGAACATCATCTATAAAACGGAAAAGAGACAGGGAATATTGTGAGAGGAAATTAAAAAGATACAGCAGTAGTAGGGCAAATGTGCGACGACCATATTGATCAGGTCTTATAATACTTGTTATCAATTATGCTATCTTTCTTTATTCTCGCCAAGGTCCTATGCCTAAGGGCCACGCCAAAGGGCCTTCTGGCGAGGCCCTCAGGCGCGGGCCCGCCCCTGCAGTGGCGGTTTGAAGCCAGTATTGTGATCTGATTGGTAGGCTCCGGAGGTAAAGGCTCCTCACGCTGGCGGGCTGTGCAGAGGGAGCCAGGGCCTCGCGTGGGCTTCGCTGGCTCCCTCTGCAGCCCCTTAGACGGCGTGGGGCTCTTCGGAGGGAGGGGGGGCAGCTAGGACTGGATGGGCTGTGATGGGGGGGGAACCGACTGGAAATGGGCTGTGATGAGGGGGGGGAAACAGACTGCAATCGGGCTGTGATGGGGGGAGGACTGCAAGTGGACTATGATGATGGGGGGGAAACGGACTGGAAATGGGCTGTGATGGGGGGGGTGAACGGACTGCGATTGGGCTGTGATGGGGGGGGGGACTGCAAGTGGGCTGTGATGGCGAGGGGAAATGGACTGCAATTGGGCTGTGATGGTGGGGGGGGAACGGACTGGAAATGGGCTGTGATGGTGGGGGGGGGGGAACGGACTGCAAATGGACTGTGATAGTGGGGGGAAAAGTGGACTGAAAATGGGATGATGAAGAGCTGGATTAGGACGAAGTGGGCTGACGAGGGGGCTAGGATTGGAAATTGGCTGATGGGGGAGCTTGGAGTGGAAATGGGCTGATGGGGGACTGGAATGGAACTGGAAAAGAGCATATGGGGGCTAGGACTGGAAATGGGCTGATGAGGAGCTGGAATAGGACTAGAAATGGGCTGATGGGGGGAACATGGACTGCAAATGGCTGATGGGCTGGAATAGGGCTGGAAATGGGCTGATGGGGGCTGGAATAGGACTGTAAGTGGACTGATGGGAGTTGGTATAGGGCTGGAAATAGGCTGATAGGAGAGCTTGGAGTGGAAATGGGCTGATGGGGGGGGGCTGGAATGGAACTGGAAAACGGCATATGGGGGCCTAGGACTGGAAATGGGCTGATGTGGAAGCTTGGGAGACTGGGACTAGAAGGGGCAGATGCTGGGTGGGTCTAGAACTATAAGGGAGCTGATTTTGGGGGAGGACTAGAAAGGGTTGGGGATGGGGAATGAGAATGGAGAGGGGAAAAGATATTTTGTGTGGGAGGGAAGAAAAGTCTACGATGGGCTGGGTATTGGGAGAGTAAGTAGGGATTGAGAATGGAAGGGTGTAATATGAGTGGATGATAAAGGAATAAGGAAAGAAATGGGGGAAAGAGCAAAAGGGGAAAGATCACTATGTTAAAGCAGATATAGAGAAAAAATTTGAAAAAAAAATCTAAAAGAGAAGAAAGGACAAATGGATAGCTTGCAGAAGACACAAAGAAACCAGAAGAAAGTGACTGGAGCAATTGCAACTGAAAAAGAAAATGCACAAGCAACAAAAGATAGAAAAATACTTTTTTATTTTGAATTTATTAACTGGAATATACTGTATAAGCTCTGGGAAATGTGCATCGTTAGCATCTTTTGTGTTTTGTTTAGTACAAGAGGAAATTAATTTATAGCTTTATTTCTCCAGTGTTGTTGTACATCCCATGTTTGGCTTTTGGGGTTCCCAGTTTAATTATTGTCTTCCTATTTCTAAATTGTGATCCCTTGTTCTTTGGTGATGGTCTATGTTTTGCATTTTAACCAAGCTGAGGTATTCTGTTCATGTAGTTTCTATTTGACCGTGTTACTTGTTCTCTTTCCCCAGTAGGAGATGTATTGGTATTCTCTGAGATGTATTGGTTTAATATTTGCAGTGTTGCCTTTTGATAGGTAGGGTTTGGTGCTTTGTGAGTCCTGATAGTGCTGTTATGATACGATGGGTTTGCTATGGATTCTAAATGGTCAGTGTTTATAGTACTTCCTAATGGGCCTGGCGGTTTGCACTGGAATATAATAACGTAGAAATCTGTTAGTCTTTCTTTATCCAGACACTCATTAAGAAGCATGTCTACTAAAAATGCATGTTAACATTATGCAAATATTTATGGAAATGAGGCTCCCTATGCAAATGAGGCCCTGCAATTTATCTCCACATATGGCTCCGCACCCTCCTTGGGCCGCCCCTGCTGGCCAGTGGTATAAATTTGGCCCAAGCAGCCCCCACAATGTGGAGAAGGGGACCCAGCGATCCTGCAGTACAACAGTGGAGTAAAAGGATGTTCATACTGCCTGACCTTCCCCCCTCCCTCGACGTTTTCCAATTCTCTCCTAGCAGAAACTTAATTATAAGTAAGACATGCTTGCCAATGGATGTGCCCTGCCTCTCTCTATTTGTTTGGGGAGGGGGTTGGGGAGGGGTATGGCCCTGCCCGCAGCTGCCCTGGGGAAGTTAAAGAGGTGTTTTTGCCGACTCTCTCCTACAGTTCATCGTGTGAGCAATGCTGTACTGCTCTTCCAGCGTCAGCTAAACGTTTCAGCAGGTCATTTGGAAAGATCGGCAAGGTCCGTTTTTATTGATCTGATGAGTTTTCTTGGCCTTTCAGATCTTGCCTTGTCTTTAGTAGTTACATATTGCTTCCATTACTCAATGGTGCTTCTGACAGTTGAACTTGTTAGCTGGACGTGTTCAGAGATGGTTTTATTGAGTCACATCGTTTTTCCTCAATAGTGCGTGCTGTTTTTGCACAATAGAAGGCGCAAGTTATGCAGTGAAATCGCTTACAGCTAGTGGCCGCCATAAGTACTATGAAGCCTGTAAAAGAAACGTAATTAAGTACTTGATAATGAATTTGAAATGCTTATTTCGTTTGTAAGGCTTTGAGGGAGAGTTTTGTACTGCCTGTATCGTTGCAAAGTCCATCATAGGCTGTGTACCAGTTCTGAAAGTGAAACTATGGCGTGCAAATTTCACTTTGAAAATCATCTAAGGAAAACCTCCTTGCAGAGAGTTGCTCCGTGAGTACTTTTTCTGACTCAGAGAAAGTCGACCCCGCCTGCCCTTCCGTACCAACCACAATGCACATCGGTTCTCGCACTTACCACCACTGTGGATCTGGACATTTCCCTAAGGTCAGCTTAAAGCCTATCCTGCCTCACTGAACTGGGCTCTCAGAGATGGCTCGTTCTGTCTTTTATAAGCTTAACATACATTTGTTCTGCAGAAGGCTTGCAGTTGCTAAAGTGTCTCTTCTGCTGTGGGAGACCTCACCTGTCCTTTGTAAATTAGCAGGATGGATACCCACAGAAAGATTTCCTCTCGAAGTGTACCGACCTTCAACTGTTTTCATCTGTTAAAGTTTAAAGACTATAGGTGATTGTGTGCTCCTGAGATGCTTTGAAATATCTTTCATCCTTTTGTGCCTGAGCCAAAGGCGACCAAACAGCTCCCCTCTGCCATGGTGAGGGACAAGGAGATGGAATTTTCCCAGGATGTTGAGAGATGCAGAGAAGCA
This sequence comes from Ichthyophis bannanicus, assembly GCA_033557465.1. Classification (NCBI taxonomy): domain Eukaryota; kingdom Metazoa; phylum Chordata; class Amphibia; order Gymnophiona; family Ichthyophiidae; genus Ichthyophis; species Ichthyophis bannanicus. The sequence goes on along the minus strand of CM066035.1, from coordinate 872,956,341 downwards.
GATGTGGGGGGGAGGGGAGGTGGGATTCTGCCATGTGCTGGCATGGGGGAGAAGGGAGGTGGGATCCTGCCGTGTGTTGGCGTGGGGGAGGGGGGAGGTGGGTTGCTGCCGTGTGCTGGCGTGGGGGAGGTGGGATTCTGCCGTGTGCTGGCATGGGGGAGGGGGGTGGGATTCTCCCGTGTGCTGGCGTGGGGGGGAGGGGGAGATGGGATTCTCCCGTGTGCTGGCGTGGGGGGGGGGGGTGTGGGATTCTCCCGTGTGCTGGCGTGGGGGGAGGGGGGAGATGGGATTCTCCCGTGTGCTGGCATGGGGGAGGAGGGGTGGGATTCTCCCGTGTGCTGGCGTGGGGGGGAGGGGGAGATGGGATTCTGCTGTGTGCTGGCATGGGGGGAGGGGGAGGTGTGGTATCCTGCTGTGTGATGGCATGAGGGGGAGGTGGGATTCTGTCGTGTGGTGGGATGGGGGGAGGTGGGATCCTGTTGTGTGCTGGCATGGGGAGAGGGGTGGGATCCTGCCGTATGCTGGTGTGGGGGAGGGGGAGGTGGGATCCTGCCATGTGCTGGCATGGGGGAGAAGGGAGGTGGGATGCTGCCGTGTGCTGGCGTGGGGGAGGGGGGAGGTGGGATGCTGCCGTGTGCTGGCGTGGGGGAGGTGGGATTCTGCCGTGTGCTGGCAGGGGGGAGGGGGGTGGGATTCTCCCGTGTGCTGGCGTGGGGGGGAGGGGGAGATGGGATTCTGCTGTGTGCTGACATGGGGGGGAGGGGGAGGGGTGGTATCCTGCTGTGTGCTGGCATGGGGGGGAGGTGGGATTTTGTCGTGTGCTGGGATGGGGGGAGGTGGGATCCTGTCGTGTGCTGGCATGGGGGGAGGGTGGGATCCTGCCGTATGCTGGTGTGGGGGAGGGGGAGGTGTGATCCTGCCATGTGCTGGCATGGGGGAGGGGGGATTCTGCCATGTGCTGGGGAGGGGGAGGTGGAATTCTGCCATGTGCTGGCATGGGGGGAGGGGTGGTATCCTGCTGTGTGCTGGCATGGGGGAGGTGGGATTCTGTCGTGTGCTGGCATGGGGGGAGGTGGAATCCTGTCGTGTGCTGGCATGGGGGAGGGGTGGGATCCTGCCATGTGCTGGCATGGGGGAGGGGGGATTCTGCCATGTGCTGGGGTGGGGAGAGGGGTGAGGTCGGATTCTGCCGTGTGCTGGCGTGGGGGAGGGGGAGGTGGAATTCTGCCGTGTGCTGGCGTGGGGGGTGGGGGGAGGTGGGATTCTGCCGTGTGCTGGCGTGGGGGAGGGGGGAGGTGGGATTCTGCCATGTAGGGGGGGAGAGGGGAGGTGGGATTCTGCCATGTGCTGGCATGGGGTGGAGAGGGGAGGTGGGATTCTGCCATGTGCTGGGGTGGGGGGAGAGGGGAGATGGGATTCTGCCGTGGTGGGTGGGAGACAGGAGAGTGCTGCTGTATGCATGAGCTATGGGGGAGGGACCGGGGAGCAGCTCGGCATTGTATCATGCTCTGTTGTGATGAGGGAAGAGAGGGAAGAAGAGAGAGTCAGTCATTTTTTAGAGGGAGAAAGGAGGTGATATTCTTGATTGAAAGCAGCTCTCGGAGGCACCTCAGACCAGAGTGTGGTGTGTTTACCTCCTTGGAATTAATTGGGATTAGTATGTGCAATACAAGATTCAGACCGATAGCAAAAAACAAGTGAAAGCTGTATAACAGAGGACAGAATTGATCATATAGATAGAGGATTCTGTCTGTCCTTCAGGGACACCCACTAGTGACAAAGGGAACCCTGGACAACGTGTCTCCCTGCTAGCCCTGTTGTTGCTCCAACCTGAGGTTTTCTCCCATACTTGGGTCTGGTCCGCCCCCTAGTTCTGCAGCACCGTCCTTCCATCGCCATGTGCCGCATGGCCTACAGTGCTCTAGTGTCCTTTCCATCCCAGTTGCTCCATGCCGGCACTGCACACATTGATGACGTGCAGTTTGTGTGATTGGGTGTGTTGTTGAGTAGCTGCTGGCAGATGGCACGTAACAGTGTCATCTACCTGCTTGCCACACATATGTGTCCTTAGAGTGGCAGGAAATGTACAAACAGTCAAACACATTCGGCTTATGGTTTATTTAATGCTTGACATACTGCCTTTAGGTCACTGCAGCAAAGCAGTTTAGAAAAAGCAATGCTAATAACATAAAGAAATGAAATAAAAAAGAAAAACAGTAGGACAAAAGAAGGAGTGCTGGTGAACTCAGCAGCTCAGGAGCCCATTCCCCTACAGCTTGCCATCAGCTTGTTCGAAAAAGTGTGTTGAGGCGCTTTTTAAAAATGATTTAAATGAATTATCTTACTGGATCTAGAGGAGAATTGAATTCCACAGGGCTGGGGCCAAGAATTGCCTCGTGGATTCCAGTCGGGCAACAGTATTGGCTGGAATCACCAGGTGGTTGTGATTTTGAGAACGTATGGTTCTGGAAAGCGTATAGGGCATGAGGGAATCAGAGCGGTAAAGAGGGAGGTTAGAGTAAAAAGCTTTAAACGCTAATAGTAGAACTTTGAACTTGATTCGCTAGGAAAGAGGGAGCCAATGGCGGGATCTCAACAGAGGAGCGACATGGTCTGATGTCTTAGAATGAGTGAGGCAACATTCTGGTTCATTGATAGAATAAAGAGGAACCCGTTAGAGAGAGTTGCCATAATCTAATCTCTTTTATATTTGGTGAGATGCTTTGCAGTGCTCAGCTTGTTTCTGGGGCAGAACTGAAGAAGAGGGTAATTGCACATGACAGAATCTGCCTGTAGAGGGGACAGAGAAGTTGCTAAACTGTTACATTTCTTATTTTTTCCCATGGGAGCGTGGGAGTTCCTGGGATAGAGAGCTGTCGGTGTACGAAACATGAGTCACCCTTCTGCGGAGAACAAACAAAAGGGCTTTAATTCGTGGATCTGGGCGTATTTGCTTGTGGGCCCTGCTGGCACTTGAAGGTTGTACACAGAATGAGGTCAAAGGAGAGGCATTGGTGCTTAGAGGGTTCCCGGCGTGTCTTGTCAGGGCATGCACTGGCCTGCTGCCATATCTCTTGTGGTGACTGGGGTAGCACCTCGTTCAAAGCTCACTGCTCACATGCTGGTGTGGGTATCCAGAGAGGATGAATCTAGGGGCCTGCACCAGAGACAGCGTGGAATTACTATTTCTAGATTTTTCATTTTCAACATCATAAAAGAAAAACACAACCCACCCCTTGAGAAAAATAAAAAACAGAGAGAAACAGTTTGCTGCATTTGCTTATTCTGGCTCTCCCCAGCACACTGTCCTTCCCTGTTTAGATGTATCGGGGAGCTCTCGGTTCTCATATAAAATCTCCATTCGCCTCCTCTCACTGCCTCTCGTTGGGAACTGTTGTGCGTGATTTCCTATCTGACCTCTTCCAAACCGGCTCTCATCAGGGAGCTGTTAAGCAGACCTTTCTCCTGGCTCGCATCTGAGAATGCCTACTCCTTTGGTTATGCCTGTCCATCCAACTTTTCATCGGCTAGCTGTCCTGTGCAAGACTGTCCTTAATCCCTTCTATTCAGCTTTCATTAGGCAGCTATTGATCATGCACAGTCTCTGTCTTTACCTTTCCTGCCTGTCTCTCATCAGGGTGCCCCCCCCCCCCCCCACCCCAGGCAATGACTTTGGTTTCCCGTGGGTGGTGTTTTCAGAAGCAGCATTTACTCACTGCTGCCTGTTGTGCCAGCTCTCCTCTACAGATAAACTGCTTAAGGCCAGAGGGTCTTGTGAGACTAAGGGGGTTTGCACAGCTCTGACTATAGAGGGAAGCCAGCAGCAGCAGGTGAACTCTCCTCTGATTCCTACTGCCAGCGTGAGGGGGGGGGGGTGGATAGCAGTGAAGGGTTTGCCACAGCCACCAACAGCAGCTTTGACCCTCCCCGACCCTTTCCCACAGGGGTGGCTCAGGGCAATCTGCTGCTGAAGGTAAGGGATGAGAGGGGGTTCCTCCTTCCAAGGCACTTAGAGCTCTGGTCAGGAAGCAGGGATTCCCTGTTGCTCAGAACACCAGCAAGGCCAAAGATAAAAGAGCATAACTTATACACCAGGCTATGTAATAAAAAATAAAATGAAAACTTGGAAATGTTTGTTATGCTCAGCAAGAACTGCAGCTGTTTGGTAATGTAGTGTGGGACTTTAATATAAAAACTACTGACCTCTTACACTGCGCCTTGGGCCTTCAGTGTTAAGTGTAAGCACATTTCCTAAAACCCCAAGAAGTCCGGCTTTGTAGGAAATGCAAAACCAGAGAACTAGAAACAGATGCACGTCCTCATGTACTATGCAAAATATAAAGATGATAGATTCCTAAATCTGATATTCTGATCACTAAACTAAAAATGTAATTATTTTCTGTCTTTGGTGATTTTATTTGTGTTGGTCTCAGTTTCTCGTTTCTGCTTTCCTCTATGTGTTTTCTCTGTTTCCAGGGTTTCCAGTCCATTGGCTATTTCTTTCTTTCTTTCTTGTATTGCCTTCTTCACTTTCTTCCCTGCATCTGTCTCTAACATTGATCTTTCCCTTTCAGCTTTCTTACATTTATTTTTCTGCCTCCCCAACCAGATTTCACCCTTTCTTCTCACCAGCCAGTCCTCAATCTCTCTCTTATACTGCGTTTTCTATAGCTTCCTCTTCTTCCCCATTATTTTACAAACTCTCCCCGCTTATGGTCCAGCCTCTCTGCCACAGAAGTCCAATAAGTAAGTTGTTGTTGTTGTTCATTAGTAACAGGAAGTCTGTGTTGGATGTCTGGGTCGGAGCAATTGCATGGAGTCAAAGGTCCTGCACTTTCTTGTTTAGTTGCAGCAGATCTGGCTGCTCCTTGAGCACATACTCCTCGTCGCTAGGTTGCTACATCTCTACGTTTTGCCTTGGTGCAGGAGGCGAGAAAGCCGCCACCTGTCGCAGGGGCATTTTGGGAGCACTTACTGTCTCCTCTCCTCCACCCCACCCCCCCCCCCAACCCCATTTATAATGTGCTGCTTAATGACAGAATTGCTCCTGGTTTTACTTAGAAAACTTTCCAGGCTCACCTGCACTTCCATCACAGGACACTAGTTATCAGGGCTGGCCCAACCACCAGGCAACCTAGGCAATGGCCTGGGGTGGCAGCTTCTGAGGGCTAGCAAAGAGCAGAGCAGTCAAAGCTAAACAATAGATTCTGACAGCCAGGTGGGGCATTCGATTTTTAAGGTTTGCTTAGGGCTCCAACACCTTGAACCAATGCTGGGGCCGGCCCTGTTCCTTATAAACATTGCTTTAGCAAAAGTGCCTCCAACAGTTACATCAGAGCTGCTGAGGAGACCTATTGTAGGAATGGGACCTGCAAGAGATGGCCTGTGCAGTCCTTCCCCAGAAATCATGAAGGGTTTAGAAAAATGGAAGAACGTTTCTTAAGAACTGATAATCATGTTTTAAAGTGAAAAATCTTTCTATAGGCAGGACAGATTTCAAGTGACAGTCTCTGAAGAAATCGTCTCCATGAGCTTCGGAGCTCAATCCCTTTTAGGCATGACTATTTTTTACCGGTCTGGTGAGACTTCTTGTGGATACACAGAACAGGTCCGGCCCAACCATTAGCGCTTCTGAGGGGTGGCAAATAGCGGCTGCAGTCAAAGCAAAACATTAGAGCCCGCCAGCCCACAAACCGAAAGAGCCATCAGCACGTTCTTGATCTGCCGTGAGAGCTGACGCACATAAACATGCAAAGCATCATTTAATATTTACAAGTATGATGTCGGATTATGCAGGTTTCTAAGAGTGTTGTGGAAGGGGCGATGCTGTTATGATCATTATTCTTGCGTTGAACTATCAAAACCTCAGGGGTAGGGTTAAGGTTTGCTTAGAGTGCCCAGAACCCTTGCGCCGGTTCTGATCCGGAGTTACATCTACATCTTTTTAATCATCGCTGACCTGGATTCTCGTTTCCCTATCTGCTAGCAGAACTCTGACTTATCAGCCTTTTGTTTCTATATGTTTTTGGCATGTGCCCATTAAAGTATTTTTCATATTGTTGCACCATGATAATAGCTGAAGCAAAACACACTTAATGTCCCATATGCAGGCTAGTGGACAGTGGTAGATAAAGGCCATTTAGTCCATCCACTCTGCTTCTATGGGAATAAACCAACTACCAACTGCAAAACTTGCACGCTTTTAGGATATTGCTTCTTGAGCCACTTTTTGTTGCCCTGATGGAGTCTGGGTAGATAAATATACAATTTTCTGTAATCCAACTCCCAGCGACTCCCCCCTCTGCCCCCCACCCCTTCAGCCCAGGGCCAGTAGAAGAGTAGTATGTACCTTACATTCAGCTATACTCCCCTTTCCCCTCCCTTAATTCTTATGTCCCTAGCCCCTCACCCTCTGAGATGTTGATAATTAAACTGAACAATCCTGCAATAAAAGGTCGTTTGACTTGCCACTTTCTAGAAGCCAGTAAACCAGAGAAATTGACTGTTTGAAGGTTGTTCACCCTCCCTGTGGTTCAAGGTATATGCTGCAGGTTCCTTGTGTTTATGTGGCTGCAGGACCTATTGTTGTGCTCTGAATGCAGCTATTCAAGGATATAATGCCTCTGTATTGCTCCACGGTATGACCGCACCTCGAATATTGTGTGCAGTTCTGGTGGCTATATCTAAAAAAAAACAAAAAACCCTGAAATAGTGGATTTAGAAAAGATACAGAGAAGAGCAACCAAAATGATAAAGGGGGTGGAAGGATACCCCTTCGAGGAAAGGCTTAAAAGGTTAGGGCTCTTCAGCCTGGAAAAAAGATGGCTGAGGGGAGAAATGATAGAGGTCTATAAAATGAGTGGAATGGAATGAGAGGATGTAGTAAAAGCTGTTAGTGTGGCTGGGTTTAAAAGAGGTTTGGACAAGTTTGTGGAGGAAAAGTCCATAAATCATTATTAAAGTGGATTGGGAAAATCAATCCGCTGCTTACCCCAGGGATAAGCAGCAGGCAATCTGTGCCCCTTTTTGGGAAGCTGACAGGTACTTGTGACCTAGACTGGCCAGTGTTGGAAACAGGATACTGGGCTTGATGGACATTTGGTCGGACCCAGAATGACATCATGTTCTTACGTACAGCGTCACTAGGTCATGCTTCCGTTATCTTTTCTATTGATTATGCAACAGGTGATATCCCTGCATAATGCCTTCTCTGCCTTTTCGAATGAGGATGCCCAATCCAAAGAAACTGAAGGGCCCTTAAATGAGACAGACGATACCCAGTCTCCTGCTACAGGACCAAATATGAAGAAAACCTCACCAAACAGCAAACTACTACTACTTGGACATTCCATCATCAGTGGCACCATCTTGGGAACACAGTTCAAAGGAGAGAAGATAGTCAGGTGCCTCCCAGGCTCTTCAGCCAGCAGGAATACAAGCCACATTGTTGAGCAGAAAGTGAACACTCCAAACTTGATGTGGTTATCCACTTGGGCACAAATGACCTGGCTAGAAACAGTGCCTCTACAGTCCAAAAGGACTTCCAATCCTTGGGAGAGAAACTCAAGCCCATTGTTAACACTGTTGCATTCTCAGAGGTTCTACCTGTTCTTGCTAAGAGGGCAAAAAGGCTGCATCGCATTAACAGCTTTCATACATGGCTCCAGACCTGGTGCAAACAAGAAGGATTCAGATTTATTGGCGACTGGGGCAACAGATGGAACAACAAGAGACTATACTGTGCTGATGGACTACATCTCTCTGTCGCAGGGAAAAGAATCCTAAGTGAAAAATTCAAGCAATATGTGGATATGCATTTAAACTAGAAAAAGGGGGTGACGGATGTGGAAGGTCAAGCTCTGGACGTCACCCCCTGCAAAAGCAGATTAAAATCGGAAACAGCCACACTTTTAAACCACACATCAAAAACAAGTGGGAAAATGTGGGCAGAACAAAACCAATTCAAAATACACACAAGCCAGTTAAATGCTGGAAAGCAATGAGCACAAATGCTCGAAGCTTAGCCAACAAAGTTCCGGACCTGGAAGCCCTAATGGTGGAAATGGATTTGGACATTATGGCAATTACAGAAACATGGTTTAATGAATCGCAGATTGGGATAAAGCCATAGCTGGCTATAATCTATTCAGAAGAGACAGAGAAAATGGAAGAGGAGGAGGAATAGTCTTGTATGTCAAAAGCAATATTAAAGCTACTGAAATGCAGGGGGCATGGGGAAAAGAAGAAGCGCTCTGGATCGTGTTGGAAAGAGGAGATGGCACTGTCATCCATACTGCTGTAGTCTACAGACTTCCGACACAAATTGAAGAGATAGATTACAAATTGATTATAGATATTGCCAAGATAGCCACAAAGGGGGAAGTGATAATATTGGGTGACTAATCTACTGGATGCGGATTGGATTACTCCTTCTGCAAATCTGGAAAGAAGCAAAAAAATTATGGATGCTCTCCAAGATGCATTACTTAGACAAATGGTATTGGAACCAACGAGGGAAAGCTCAACGCTGGATTTGGTGCTCACCAACGGTGATAGTGTGTCAAATATCCGGGTGGGTGCCCCTGTGAGCGATCATCACAAGGTGTGGTTTGAGATAAAAGCCAAGGTCCAGTCCAATCATAGCAAGCTCAAAGTCCTAAACTTCAAAAACACCAACTTCAATAAAATGGCCGAGTACCTAAAGGAGGAGCTGACAGGGTGGAAGAAGATAAGGGAAGTGGAATTACAATGGGCTAAACTAAAGGTGACAATAAAAGGGGCAACAGATAAATATGTAAGAAAAGTAAACAAAAACAAGAGGAGAAGAAAACCTATTTGGTTTTCCAAAGAAGTGGCTGCTCAAATAAAGGCAAAAAACACAGCTTTCGCAAAATTCAAAAGCTTGCAAACAGAGGAACACAGAAATGATTACAGGATCAAACTCAAAGAGACAAAGAGAGAAATAAGGATAGCAAAATCAAAGGCAGAGGAAAAGATGGCTAAAGATGTTAAGGGTGGCGACAAAACTTTCTTTAGGTATATTCGGGAAAGGAAGAAGATCAGAGGTGGAACTGCAGGACTCAGAAGTACTGGGAATGGACTCATGGAAAGTGACATTGAAAAAGCAAAATTGCTAAACGAATACTTCTGCTCTGTTTTTACTAAAGAAAGTCCTGGAGAAGGACCTCCTGTGACTCCCAAATATAAAAATGGGAATGAAGTAGATACCACACCATTCACAGAAGATGATGTGTTAGAGTAACTTGCAAAACTGAAAGTGGACAAGGCTATGGGACCAGATGGGATACATCCCAGGATACTGAAAGAGCTCAGAGAGGTTCTTGTAGGGCCGTTAAAGGATGTTTTCAACAGATCCTTGGAAACAGGAGAGGTTCCTCAGGACTGGAGAATGGCTGATGTCGTACCTCTACACAAAAGTGGTGACAGGGAAGAAGTGTCAAACAGCAGGCCTGTGCGCCTCACCTCGGTGGCGGGAAAAGTAATGGAGGTGCTCCTGAAAGAGCGAATAGTGAACTTTCTCAAAACCAACAGGATGCAAGACCCGAGGCAACATGGTTTTACCGAAGGACGATCCTGCCAAACAAATCTGATTGAGTTCTTCGACTGGGTGTCCAGGGAACTGGATCAGGGGCATGCAATGGATGTCATCTACCTGGATTTCAGCAAAGCCTTTGATACTGTCCCTCATAGGAGGCTTATCAATAAACTCGGTAGCTTGGGGATGGATCCCAAGATGGTAAATTGGATCAGAAATTGGTTGACTGATAGACGACAGAAGGTGATGGTAAATGGAGCTCACTCAAATGAAGGGAAGGTGATTAGCGGGGTGCCCCAGGGATCGGTCCTGGGCCCGGCACTGTTCAATGTATTTGTGAGCGATATTGCTGAAGGACTGAATGGAAAAGTCTGTCTTTTTGCAGATGACACAAAAATTTGCAACAGAGTGGACTCCCCCAAGGGAGTGGTTAACATGAGGAAAGATCTACAAAAGCTGGAAGAATGGTCTAATGCTTGGCAATTAAGATTTAATGCAAAGAAGTGCAGAGTCATGCACTTGAGTAGCAGAAATCCAAGGGAAATGTACGTGATAGGGGCGAGAGGTTGGTGTGCACGGATCAGGAGAAAGACCTTGGTGTGATTATTTCTGAAGATCTCAAGGTGGCAAAACAGTGCGACAAGGCGGTGGCAAAAGCCAGGAGGATGTTGGGCTGCATACAAAGAGGAATTACCAGCAGAAAGGAAAAGGTACTTATGCCACTGTACAAGTCACTGGTGAGGCCTCACTTGGAGTACTGTGTTCAGTTTTGGAGACCATATCTTGCAAAGGATGTAAAAAGACTGGAAACTGTTCAGAGTAAGGTGACCAAAATGATTTGGAGCCTGCGTCAGAAGCCTTATGAGAAGAGACTTGAAGACGTAAATATGTACACTTTGGAGGAGAGGAGGGACAGGGGAGATATGATTCAGACCTTTAAATACTTAAAGAGAAATAATGAACAAACAACCTCTTCCAGAGATGGGGAAGCTGTAAAACTAGAGGGCATAACATGAAGCTGCAAGGGGGTAAATTGAAAGGCAATGTCAGGAAATACTTTTTCACAGAAAGGATGGTGGATTCTTGGAATGCCCTCCCGATGGAAGTGGTGGGGGCAAACACAGTGACAGAATTTAAAATGGCATGGGACAGACACAGTGGGTCCCTTTAGAGCAACAGGATAAAGTCAAAGTAAACTGAACCATCTAATTTCTCAACAAATAAGGGGTGTCCTACATGGAGTGGTGGGTTCACCCCTAAACAAAGACGTGGGGAGGGGCGGCCTCCAAGGAGCGGCAGGTGCAACTACTCTTGCCATCATCCTGGGCAGACTAGATGGACCATGTCTTTATCTGCCGTCATTTACTATGTTACCATCCAAAATAATATAGTAACATAGTATCTGGCCACCAAGTTTTCCAGCATGATCTGGATGGTTTCTGAGTAGTTTTAGCCTGTTGGTACCAACCTGGCTATACCGTGGCCCGAGGCATCACAGCAGTAGTTTTACCCAATAATTTAGATTTCTGCTGATGCCTTTTCAGTGCTAGCTCAAAGTGAGTAGCGCTCAGATACAGCGGGTATTTCCCTCTCCCCGGAACGATTTAAATATAAAAGTCAATGTCCTAAGGCTTTTTCTCCATTTGGAAGATCATTTGGCAACGTCGTTCTGGTGCATATGTGACCTTTTAGAACAAAGCAACCAGCATAAAAGTATGCACTTGGGTAATGATGGTAAATAACTTGGTAGGCCTGCACAGGGGGATTTGGGCAGAGCACTCAAGTACACACATAGATGATAAACTATGGTAATGTACACGCTTTCTGAACAGTTATAGATGTGGACATTTACACCTCCTCCAGGGCAAGTACAAATGTCCGCGCAAGCAATGCGCAGACATTGACACTTAATGCTAGTATTTTACAAAGACCCATAGGCACCACCTGTGTGTCTTTATAAAATTGTGTCAAAGTAGGCAACTACTTTCACGCTCCAGGTTGGCACCCTTTATAAAATGATGCTCCATAGTTCTATGAGGAAAAGGCTTAGCAAATTAGACCCTAGGTTTGCAGCTGAGACAGCGGGGGAGGGTGGCCAATGTAATTCACCCAAGGTCAAGAGTGTCAGCAAGACTTGAACCCTGGCCTCCCTGGTTCCTAGCCTGCTGCTGTAACCCTGAGGCTGCTCCTGCGCTGTTGTTCCTGGACTTTTGTTGGTGAAAGTGATGGCACCTGGCACCTTGGGCATGGTTTCCTGTGGCAGGCTTTAATAGAGCTACGTAGAACACCAAGTGGCTTCATGGTGATGCTGGAAGAAACTGGATCCACCTTTTTCACAGTTAAAGCGTGCGTCCATGAATTTTTCGACCAGCTTGGCTGTGAATCCCTTAATCTTTTTATAGGTTGAGTTGACACCTGAATCTTGTCTTCTGCTGTGAGCTAGTTGCTTCCCGCTCTTGAATGTGCTGGGCATGGATCTCTTGCGGCTATCTGGCCTGATCCCATGCGGTAAAGGCCTTCAGCTGTGCTGTGTCAGGAGGAGTGTGTGGAAACAAGCGTAGAACTCAGTTTACAGAGAATGAAGTATTCAAGTATTCTAGACCGATAAAGTGTGTGAGTAGGAGGAATATCAGTTTACAATTTATTTTTACTGGGGGGGGGGGGGGGCTTCAGTAAAAGGAGTACGAAATCCTCCCTTTAATATTAGCTCTACAGCAGCCTCCAGCCTGATTCTGTGCTTATCTGTGTGAGAGGAAGCTCTCCTGCACCACCTGCTGGCCAAAGGCTTACCATGCATAGGTATCAAGTCACAACATCCACATTTGTTTGCTATTTTATGACCTTCAGGTTTAGCTGTGCATAGCCAATAAGACGTATGAACTATGCCACTTCTTTCCCTGCAAGCTCACACATCCTGAAAACCAAGATCCTAGCTTCTGTTCACCCTCACAAAGCTCTTCTGTCTTCCTTGTAGATCCCAGACCAATGCAGAGCTCACCTCCATGGTCGTATGATCAGTCCTACCAGTACCTGGGATCGATCACCACCCCCTCAGTGCACCCCAGCACCCCCATTTCTCCAGGTCGGGCCAGTGGCATGACATCCCTCACTGCCGAACTTTCCAGCCGGCTCTCAGGTAAGGGTCAACCACAAGGGCAAAAGACCTTGTCATCTCCTGGATGATAGAGATGGCAGCTGGAATTAAAACCATTGTACATTTTCAAAATACAGAAAATCACCTTTTCAGATGGCCCTTGAACCATCTAATTTTAGAGCTGCCAATAGCTGTGCGTCAGAAGGCTTGCTGAATCTTTTGTGAAATGGGGATATGCGCGCATGGAATACTCGCATGTATGGACGCATGAGTAGGCATGAACCCTGGATGCACACACATGCATGGATTAACTGCACGCACACAGAATACTCCTATGCACCGGTGCATGTGTAAACAAAATATTCATAACGCAGGCTGCGCAGATGCTGCTTTGATAACAGGGAAATGATCTGTTTTAGCTCAAAGAAGTTTTTATCACCATAGATGTCCCCACAGTTTACCAGAGCTAAAACAGATCATTTCCCCGTTATCAAAGCAGCATCTGCGCAGCCTGTGTTATGAATATTTTGTTTGCATATGCACCGGTGCATAGGAGTATTCTGTGTGCATGCATGTGTGTGCATTCAGGGTCCATGCCTACTCGTGCATACATACATGCGAGTATTCCATGCACGCATATCCCCATTTCACATTGTTCTGCAGAAAATGAGGTTAGCTTTCTCTTCTCTCTGCCATGCTCTCCACTCCTAATATATATATGTATATAAGAAAATATAATGGAACAAACAAGCAGGAGAAACCTAAATGATAAAATAAACGAAGAAATGTAGCACCAATAAAAGGATCAAAATTCAGAAGCTGACATACTGGTCTAGAAGCTATATTGTTCCTGAATACAAGTGTATTTCTCCTGGCCGGACAAATAAATCATCTAGAGATGATGTCCGTGAATATTTGAGACCACATAGATTTTTTCCTGGGCATTGCAGAAGAACATCTGCAGGAGGGCTCAGGTGATCTTGGAAACTGCTGTGAATGGTCTTTACCTGATTTGATAGTGGCCCAGTAAGAGGCTTTTATTACTGGTTTAAGCTCGCATTTTCTGGTTTCCTGTCTAATTGTTGTTTTCTCGGTCTTCTTTATGTAACAGGTGCTTCCGATCTCACAGCCTTCAGCGATCCCAGGGTAGGAATTGACCGTCAGTTCTCAACGCTTCCTTCTATCTCTGATCCTCGCATGCACTATCCAGGGGCGTTCACCTATACCCCAACGCCAGTCTCCTCAGGAATAGGAATCGGCATGTCTGCCATGACCACTGCCACTCGCTACCATACCTACCTGCCGCCACCCTACCCTGGTTCTTCTCAAACCCAAGGAAGCCCATTCCAGACCAGTTCACCTTCTTACCACCTCTACTACGGCACCTCGGCTGGCTCCTACCAGTTTTCAATGATGTCTGGAGGGGACCGCTCCCCACCTCGCATCCTTCCTCCTTGCACTAACGCTTCCATAGGCTCTACCCTCATCAACCCCAATCTTCCAAACCAAAGCGACATGGTAGAGGCAGAAGGTAGCCATAGCAACTCCCCAACCAACCTGGGCACCACAGCCAGGTTAGAAGAATCCGTATGGCGGCCATACTGAGGATCCATGGCTTGTCAAGTTGCTGCAGTCCTCGCTGAGTTCAGCCCAGCCTACGGCAGAAGGAATTTTAGGAAAATTTTCCAAAAGGGATTCTGTGACTGCTGATTTATGAATGCTGTGAATAAATACTAGCAAAAGAAAATAAGGCTTTTCTATCTCTTGGCTTGCTTTTCAGCCAGGTAGCATGTTCCAGCGGAGCTGGAAATTTCCTGCTATAATTTGGGATGCAGCGGACTGTTCTGTGCATCTACAAAGCCTGCCGCTTGATTCTCAGTTTTCTTTTTTTTTTTTTTTTTTGTTAGGCACCTTATAAATTGCAGTATGGCAAAAAAACCCACCCCACAGCCATATTTTTTTAAAATGTTGCTTATATCTTGGTTGGCTTTGTCAGTTGGGGTTATTTAAACTCTGAAGGGATCACTGGCTTTGTTTATAGTTATCTCCAGGAACAAGCAGGAATGTAGTCTTCACATATGGGTATCGTCGGTACCGACAGAGCCTGCGTGGGAACACTCCCCAGCGTCCAATAGGAAAGCTTTTGGGAGCATCCCACAGCGCCTGCGTGCTGCCTTCCCGCCTTTCCCAACTGTCCCTCTCCAGTTCTTTGTTTTCCGCGGAGCTGACAAGTCGCACATCTTGTCACCGCAGAAAATATTCCCTTTTATTCTTCTTTTTTGTGGTCGTGTCTGCCTTCCTTCAACGCTACACCATACTGCCGGTTCTTTTTTCTTTAAAAAAAAAACAACTTCTGGAGTCTCTTCCAAGTATTTTCTCCTCAGGTGCCACGCGCCATTTTGGGCACTAGGCCCAACTTTTCCTTTAAAATGGAAAAACCTGCTTCGGGTTTTAAAAAGTGTTCCAAGTGTGGCGGTACCATCTCCGTCACCGACACCCATGAGTGGTGCCTCAAATGTTTAGGTCCTGAGCACTCTATTTCGGAGTGTGTTGCCTGTGGGATGATGTCGAAGAGGGGCCGGCAAAAGCGAGCTGCTAAACTTAGCACTCTTTTTCCCTCCAATGCAACGTCTGTGGCATCGACGTCTTCCAGGGCTTCGTCTTCCTCCCATGGATCTCAGGTAACTAAACATAAATCTGGCTGATCCTCAAAGGGTAGATCTCCCTCTAAACATCGAGATGCCTTTGGCGTTGCCCTTGAGGGACTTTCACCAGCAAAATTGCCCCGGTGGGAGGCTTCGGCTTCCAAAGCACTAATGGGGCTCCAGGATGTTCTCGAGGCTTCAACCTCAGCAGAACTACTGGTGCCATGCTCTGGGGTTCCGGCTGCTTTAACCGGCACCGATACCCAAGCATCGGCAGCGTTGATAGACCAGAGATTCTTGGCTATTGAACGCAGTCTGGCGGCTCTTCTCACGGCCTCGATGCCCCTGAAACTGCTTCAGACACTTCATCCGGTACCGGCACCAACTGCATCGACATCGGCATGTATACCACCGGGACCGAGTCATGCGTCTCTATCCGGCATCGACAAGTCGGTACCGGACCACTTCGATACTGACTTCGATCAGTACTGGTACCGTGCCTTGCATGATCACCCGGATCGGAGATACTTTGAATCCTCGGATGAGTGTGAAGACTCTGAAAGCTCTGCCGATACCAGAGTACTTCTTCCTGAGGATTCTTCTTCTCCTCAGCGTAGGATATCTCCACCTCCACCAGAGGATATGTCCTTTCAGGATTTTATCCGAGATGTGGCTCGAGGTCTTTCCATCACAGTGGCTCCTGAAAAAGAGCCTAGGGAAAAGGAATTAGAAATCCTACAGTACCCTAAAGCTCCCAAGGAGGCAGCTACCTTACCTATTCATGAGATCTTGCATGATCTCATGTTAAGGATGTGGGAAACACCTCTAACCACCTCTCCTCACTCTCGAAGACTTGACACCATGTATCGAGTTTCTCCTTGTCCTGGGTTTCAGAAGACTCAGTTACCACACCATTCCATGGTGGTGGAATCAGCCATGAGACGGATAAAGAGTGCAAAAAGGCATGCATCTAATCCTCCAGGACGTGAGTGTAGGACTCTTGATGCCTTTGGACATCGAACCTTCCAGGTTTCCATGCTTTCTGCTAGGATCAGTTCCTATATATTATATATGGGAATGTTCCTTAAGGAGGTCACGGGAGATTTAGAGCTTATGAGCCCTCTCCTTCCTGATGATAAGAGGCAGGATTACCTCACCCTTGTCAAACATGCTCAGGATGTTTCCAAGTTTGTAAATCGTGTAGCCTTTGACTGCTTTGAGTGCATAAGCAGAACCTCTGCTATTGCCATAGGTGCACGTAGGATTGCCTGGCTCCAGGCATCTGACTTGGAACTTTGGGAACAGGATAAACTGGGGAATATTCCTTGCACAGGAGAGAATCTCTTTGGCAAGAATTGTCAAGAAAAAGCTAATGAGATAGATGCTGACAATATCACCTTGGATAGATTATCTAAATCTACAGCTGATCCTGCAAGGAAAAAATCCTACAAGAAACCATTCTTCAGTAAGAAGAGGTTTTACCCCTCCTATACCCAGCAGGGGCATCGTTTAGGTCAGTCTGCCCAAAAGGGACAGCAGCAACAACCTAGGCAAAAAAAAACAAAAGCAACTAAGCCTCAGCAGACTCAGCCTCCAGAGGGGCTTTGACCCCTATCTAGAGAACTTTGCCTTCCTGGCCCTGAACGGCCCAGAACCCTCCACCATTCCAGGAAGGTTATGTCATTTTGCCCCCAGATGGGGGCATATAACAGCAGAAAATTGGACTCTGTCCATTGTAAGAGAGGGGTACAAGCTTCATTTCCTCAGCATGCCGCCTCCTACAATGGTAAGACAGTTCAGTTCTCAGACCTCTCTGAACGCCCAGTTAGGTCAAGAGGTCACTTTTTGCTTCTTGCCCAGGGGGCAATAGAAGAGGTACCCATTCCCCAACGGGGTACTGGGTTCTACTCTCCCTATTTCCTTATTCCAAAGAAAACAGGAGGACACAGACTCATTTTGGACCTCAGAGAATTGAACAAATTCCTGTTCAAAGAGAAGTTCAAAATAATTTCTCTAGGAACTCTGCTCAGGTCCAATTAAGAGCAAACAGTCACGTCAGAGACAGTCCACAGTAGAGGAACGTGATGTGTCCAAGGATAGAACAAGACAATCATATAATATTAAAAAGAGGCATTTATTCACAAACCAATAGATGGTGCCCACCCGACACAGGCCGTGTTTCGTTTAACAAAACTTCATCAGGGGTACAGGGCAACTTATTGGTCAAAGCTGTAGATATCTCCTCTTTACAAATTTTACAAGGCTCACCGAGCTGCACAAATCGCGGCACAGAAACCGTAAAAACGTCTTGAATTCGTTATTCTGTCGTATGGCACCAATAACGCCATCTATTGGTTTGTGAATAAATGCCTCTTTTTAATATTATATGATTGTCTTGTTCTATCCTTGGACACATCACGTTCCTCTACTCTAGGAACTCTGCTGCCATACCTTCAGAGTCAGGATTGGCTTTGTTCTCTAGATCTCAAGGATGTGTACACTCATGTTCTCATCCATCCAACTCATCGAAAGTTCCTTCGCTTTCTATTTCAAGGGAAGCACTGCCAATACAGGGTTCTTCCTTTTGGCCTGGCCTCTGCACCAAGGGTGTTCACAAAATGCATGGCTGTGGTGGCAGCATTTCTCCGCACCCTAGGAATATTCGTCTTCCCCTACTTAGACGACTCGCTCATTCGAGCCCCATCAGAGCCAGAGACCAGGATTTCTCTCTCTCGCAGAATGCACATCCTTCAGTATTTGGGACTTGTCATAAACTTCCCAAAATCCAACCTTGCTCCCACTTAGTCTCTAGAGTTTATAGGAGCTCTGCTGGATACCAGACAAACAAGGGCCTCTCTTCCACAGCTCTGCTGCCTTCGCATTGTGCAGTTAGCTTCCCAAGCAGTGCTAAAACCTCACCTCACTGCTCGGGAAATGTTACAATTGCTAGGCCACATGGCATCCACCGTGCATGTGGTTCCTTATGCTCGCCTCCATATGAGGGCAGCCCAGTGGACTTTATCTACTCAGGCGTCAGGTTGCCTGCCAGACAAAATAACAAACTCAGATCGTCTTATTTTGTCCCTTCAATGGTGGCAGTCACCCCAAAACCTTTTGGTGGGGTCCCCTTTCCAACAACCCCCACCCCAAGCCACTCTGACAACAGATGCCTCACAGGTGGGTTGGGGAGCCCACCTGCAAGGCCTCTCTACCCAGGGTACCTGGACTCTACAGGAGACTTATCTACACATCAATCTCCTGGAGCTCAGAGCAATTTTCCTTGCTCTTCGAGTATTCCACACTCAGCTCAGCTACAAGACAGTCCTAGTTCAAAAGGACAATCAAGTAGCCATGTTCTATGTGAACAAGCAGGGCAGAACAGGCTCTCTGTCACTATGCAACGAAGCTTTGCGACTATGGGCCCTCGCCAGAGAGCATCAGATTCATCTCCTTGCGGTGTATCTTCCAGGCATTCAAAACTCTTGGGCAGACAGACTCAGTTGAGTTCTGCTTCCACACGAATGGTCTCTCCATGCAGATCAGGTGGCCAAAATTTTCCAAATTTGGGGAACCCCGGACATAGACCTCTTTGTAAGTCTGCTGAATGCCAAACTTTCCCGGTTCTGTTCCACAATTCTGGCTCAGGGTTGTCAGGCCAGGGATGCTTTCCTCCTCCATTGGGGCCAGGACTTCCTGTATGCCTTTCCACCCATTCTCCTAATTCCCAAAACCCTGTTCAAGCTTCAGAGAGACAGAGGTCATATGATTCTCATAGCTCCACATTGGCCACGGTAAATGTGGTACCCTCTGCTCCTACATCTCTCTCAAGCTCGCCTCTGGAGTTAGGATCTGCTCCAGATCTCCTTTCTCAAGAGGACGGGGTGCCGTGGCATCCCAATCCCCAGTCTCTGCATCTCAGGGCCTGTTTGCTGAAAGCCTAGAACTTCATGGTCTTAACCTTTCTCAGCAACTAAAGGATATCCTTTATGCTTCCAGGAAACCTTCCTCAAGACGCTCTTATGCTTTCAAGTGGAAAAGGTTTACCATATGGTGCTCGCAGAAGGGTCTTGACCCTCTTGAGATACTTCTGGAATCATTACTGGAGTATCTCCTTCATTTGTGTAATAGAGGGCTTAAGACCAATTCATTGAGAGTTCATTTGAGTGCTATTGCAGCTTCTTTCAAGCCTCTAAATGGACAACCTATTTCCTCTCATCCTCTCATAGCAAGATTTATGAGAGGCCTTCTTTTAACTAAGCCTCCCATTAAGCCACCACCGGTAGCATGGGACTTAAATCTGGTTCTTGGGCAGCTCATGAAGCTGCTTTTTGAACCATTAGCTACTACCTCTTTGAAATTCCTTTCCTGGAAGGTCATCTTTCTTATTGCAATCACATCAGCACGTCGCATCAGTGAATTGCAAGCGTTGGTGGCTGATCCTCCTTATACAAGGTTCCATCATGATAAGGTAGTCCTTAGGACTCATCCACACTTTATGCCAAAGGTGGTGTCACCTTTTCATTTAAACCAAGCGGTTTACCTTCCTATATTCTTCCCAAGGCCTCATGCCTCAAATGCAGAAAGGAATCTTCATACTTTGGATTGTAAAAGGGCCCTGGCCTTTTACTTACAAAAGACACAGCGACATAGGAAGTCCTCTCAACTTTTTGTTGCTTTTGATTCTAGTCATTTGGGACTTCCAGTCTCCAAAAGAACACTGTCCAACTGGATTGCACAGTGTATATCTTTTGCCTATGAGAGTAAAAACCTTCCTCTGGAAGGCCATGTCACAGCTCACAATGTGAGAGCCATGGCAGCCTCAATGGCTCATCTTCACTCTGTGTCTATCAACGACATCTGTCGAGCAGCTACTTGGGTCTCAGTTCATACCTTCACAGCCCATTACTGCTTAGACAAGGACTCCCACTGGGATGCCTTGTTTGGTCAGGCTGTTCTTCAACACCTGTTCAATACTTAATCAACTCCTACCCCACCATCCCTGGTAGGATGCCAGAGATCCATGGGGAGAAGTGGAGCCCTTTCACAAGGGCACACAACTTCTGGGGTTTCTCCCTGGCATCTGCAGCTAGGGAGTCCCCATATGTGAAGACTATATTCCTGCTTGTTCCTGGAGATAGCATAGTTACTCACCTGTAACAGGTGATCTCCGGGAACAGCAGGAATTTAGTCTTCACAACCCACCCACCTCCCCTAGGAGTTGTATCTCTCTTTCTCTCTTTCCCTCTCTCTTTGTCTCAGCTTTAAACTCAACTGGAGAGGGACAGTTGGGAAAGGCAGGAAGGCAACACGCAGGCGCTGTGGGATGCTCCCAAAAGCTTTCCTATTGGACGCTGGGGAGCGTTCCCGTGCAGGCTCCGTCGGTTCCGACGATACCCTATGTGAAGACTAAATTCCTGCTGTTCCCAGAGATCACCTGTTACAGGTGAGTAACTATGCTTTATACACACTTGGTATTTTTTTTACCTAGCCTATGACCTGTGGGTCATTCCTAGCTACTGTTCTATGACGGATTCCTCGCTATTTATGCTTTGTGGTTTTAAATCTCTTCCCCTGCCCCATCTTACTGCTAGTTTGGTATTTAAATGTACTTGTATGACAAATAAAGGTTGTTTTCATTATAGCTGCATTGGAATTCTCGCCCTCTGGGAAGACTGGAATAAATAATGGGTGATCTCCTGATTAATCTGGACAAATGCCTCTAAATTTATCCCTTTCATTTGAAATGGACACTGGTTCAAGAACCAGGCCAGTACCAGGCAGGGCTGGCCTTAGATTTGGTTGAAGTATTTGATGCCCTAGGAAAACCTTAAACCTCACACCCATTTTGGCTGTTAAAATCAATTGTTTAACTTTGAATGTCCTGCTTTTTGCCGTCCCCCAGAAATTGCCACTTTAGGCAATCGCCTAATTTGCCTGGGGGTTGGGCCAGCCCTGGTACCAGCATATCTTTTGCTGGTCTTAGACATGATTCTGTCCAGTTTAAATATATTTTATTTCTGTATTCTGCGGTACTTTTGGGACATAGTTAATTGGAACTCTCTTGGAGGGGGGGGGGAGGCTGCTTAAGATTTCAAGAGGCAGTAGGTCTTGGAGATGACAGTGTGTGATCCTGTCTTCTAGCTTTAAGAATAAATGGGTCAGTAATCAAATGGGCCATATGTACAGCTCCCCTCTCTGTGGACTTTTCATGGCGCTGGCTGGAGAGTGCTGGTAAAAATCTCTCTGCCTGTGGACCAAGGGTGAAATGACCAGCTGCAAAAAAGCTTTCCTAAATTAAACTGTTTTCCTCTGTCTATAGCCGCTGAAGAACGCCGCTTTCCATATGGCCAGTGGTGATAGACACATTGCATTTATTCAGCGATATCACCTGGCCATGTAGCAATGCAGAACATACGGATTGTTTTTTAAAATGCCATTCACAGGGTTTAAAATAATGTGATTCCTGCCGCTGCTGAGAGGACCTCTTATCTCATCCAAATACCCACAGCCAATGATATCACTACAGGCCGTCGTCTAGCAGTGGATTAAGACATTTTGGGGTTCAATGCAGCATCAGATTTGGAGGCCCCTCTCAGAGCCGGTGCAAGGATATTGGGTACCCTAAGCAAAACCTCAGTGCTATGATCCCTCTCCCCAAAGATTTTGATGATTAAACTCAACAATCATGATCATTTCAACGCCGATCCTCCCACAACAATCCCGTAAAATGCATAACTGGCAACATGCCTTTAAATATTATATTTTGCTTTCTGTATCCATATGTACCACTGTCCCTGCAGGAAGAAGAACATTCTGATGGTTCTTTGAGTTTGTGGCTCTCAGGATCTATTGGTTTGATCTGTCTGTTGCTGGTCTTTGCCGTTTTTCAGAAGCTGCCGCCCTAGATGATTGCCTAGTCTTACCTAATGGTAGGGCCGACCCTGGCCCTTATGTGGGCACACAAGTTTTGACAGGGAGGAAGGGACATGACAGCAGATTTCAGTTTTCCTTTTCCCCAGAGAGGAAGGTCTCAGCTTCTTCTCTAGCCTTAAACCAAAAAACATTGATCATCGATCATTTTTTTTCCAGGGGGGCGAGGGGAGAAAGCCCAGAGGTGGAAGTAACAGCAGGTTTCTTTCTAGGGTATGAGCAGACTCTCGATGCTGACTTCCTGTTTGCACAGGAAAATGTAAAATCCAAATCCACTGTGGGTCCTACAATCTCTGCTCGTAGGCGATTCCTGGCATCATCTACTCTCCTACTAAAGTAAAGTTTTCTCTCATGTCCCCGAGGGTGTGCAGAGATCTCCTGTGCCCCAGCTCAGTATCAGAACCCTTCTTGCAGAATGATGCATCACAGGTCTATGACATGGAGGTGTCTAACGCATTGAAAGTTAGCGTAACAGTTGCGTGTATAGCCTCTTCTCTAGCTGCTTAACTTCAGGCATGTAACTCTACATCAAGGGGTTCATTTTATACATCTTTTATGCACATGAAATGCCGTTTGTAATGTTAGGTCAGGCTGAAAGTACCTACCGTACGAGCTGATGCATTCGTATAGAATAAGATGCTGTGGAACAGATAAAACTGTCCGTGCATATAGTACATGGGCAGATTATCATATCTTATAATTGCTTCGTGTCTTTGGCAACTCTGCACTTCACCCAGACCCTGCTCCTAACGATCCCTGTAGTAGAGCTACAAGTGTTCATGGCGATGCCTGACCTAATCATATAAAAGCCATTTATGTGCTAAAACGACCCCCCCCCCCTCCCATGTCTAGCTGCTCCCTTTGCATGTCTCTTCTCTCATAGGTGTCTTATTCCTAGGCACACCTGTGAAGGTTTAGGCTGGTGATTTTCAGTCCCCACCATGTCACTTGGTGGCATTACCAAGCTGAGTTTCAATTCATGAGTGCAAATTCTGTCAGTGCAGGTTTGACCTCTGTGCCACCATGGCAGCAGGTTCAGAGGCCGGCTTGGTGGTTCTGCCTTCTGGAGAACGTAGGTGCAGTTCCCAGGACCAGCCAGGACTGGGAACACCGTGTAAACAGCACCACATATTCTGGGGGCGAGGGAGCCCCAGCTGCTGTGCACCAGCTACAGCCCGTAGCTAGATTTAAGGCCCATGATCACAGGGTTCCCAAGCAACAGACATCCCTGCGTTAAGCCTGAGAGCAGATATTAATAGGGAAAGCACAGGCTACTTGTGAATGAAGGCTCATGTGTCTTGTCCAAAGGAGGCCAAATGCAACCTCGCTGGAAGCTGAAAAGAGCATAAAAAAAACTACCAGACCCACACAACTAAATAATATTTAAAATAATCAAGACCGTATTTTCAGTCACCTCTGCTTTGGCACCCTAATACCTGTAGGTGTAGATTTCATGTATCATGTACAGCACCCCGTGATTGCAGAATAGAGCTGCTGGAAGCCATCAATAAAGCAACTTTTTACATTGCTTGTAAAATCCTTTCACCTGATCCAAAGGGCTCTAGGGTTTATCTCTCTCATTCCTGGTATTGCCGACATTCTCTTGCAATCTGCCGTTTGCAGGAATCAGTCTCAGTATGTTACTGTGTAAGATATAAATCGCAGATCACATACTCTGAAGAGCTTATAGGTTTGTGTTTGAGCACAAGAAGGTTCAGTGGCTTGCTCAGGGTCACACAACTGGGGACCTCTGTACTAAGCATGTTTCCTGGAGATACGAAATGGGAAAAGTGCCTCGGAGCCCTTGGCCCAGCACAGTAAGATCTCTGGGTTTGCCACACTGCACTGTCCACCCAGAGCATTTCACTGTATCTTGGAAGCTTTCCACCTTCTTTGAATTCCCGATCAGTGCAATGGGAAGTGGGGCTCTGCTCACAACAGTCCTTTGAGGAGGAGCTGGATTGGTCCATTTTAGTTATCAATGCAAACGCAGCAGGCCAGCTTGGAATATCTTGAAAGCAGGACTTTAAAATTCATATTTGAGATATACAGTTGTGTGCAAAGGTTTAGGCGCTGCTGGTTAAATTGTATGTTTTATTGAACCCCTGGGAGAATAAAAGATGACATGACCTCCACATGGTATAAAGTTAAATAAAATGGGGCCGATATTCAAAGCCCTTAGTCAGCCAGCCGATGAGAGGCTGACCGGCTAAGGGTGTGCTCACTGCGATATTCAAGGGTATTCAACAGAGAGCACCACTGAATATACACATCATCTGGCACTATGCAGTTAGAGCAGGGGAGGACCATGAGCAGGGCAAGGGCTATGCCGGCCCTTTATCCGATTAGCGAGATCATCATTCGCCATCTGTCTAGCCGGCATAGGCTACTTGAAAAGCTGAACTAAGTTGGAAGCCAGATAGATGACGGCTGAAGCTCACTGCTAAACGGATAAGGTCACCATTTATCTGGTTAGTGCTGCTCAGCCCAGATATTCAGCAGCAACAGCTTCTGTCCAGATACTGCCACTGAATAGCCCGCTGATATTTAAGTGCCACGGCTGACCGCCAAATATCGGCCATTTTGAAAATCAACTTCAATATCTTTTGCAAATTTTAATGCATGATTACTATTTGCAGGGGGGGAGGGTTCTTTACTTATTCAGAATAAGAAGTCCAGTGAATGGGACGGATGCAAATGTTTAATCGATAGTTTATAACACCGTCTTTGGCAGAAATAAAAGCCTTCAAATGTTTGCTGTAGTCAGCTAAGTCCTTCTGGTCTTGCTTTCTAACTCAGAACCTCCTTAATGTCTCCTTGTGTGCTCTGCAAGTTTGACATCTTCCCACAGATTTTCAATAATATTCAAAATTTTGGGAACAGTGGAGGCCATTCCAAAGCCTTCATCTTTCTTTCCTGTAAGTACCTCATGGTTGATTGAGGTAAGTTTCGGATCACTGTGTTGCTGAAATACGCAACCTCCCCTTCAGTTCCTTCACTATCTGTGAGACCTTTGCTTCCACACAACCCCAGAGCATAACAGATCCATCCCCACCCTTAATGAGCAGCAAAACGTTCTTTTCTTCAGACATGTCACGCTTTTTTCTTCAAATTTGTCTTGCGAGGTTGGGGCCAAACAGGTACGTTTTCATTTCATTTGCCCAAAGTATTTGTACTAAAAGGTTTCAGGCTTCTCAAGGTTTTCTTTTGCAAACTTTAAACGATGACTTTGATGGTGAAAAGAGATCTTTGAAGAGTTCACTTGCCCTGGAAAGGATCTCTGAGAGAAGTTAATAGTGGATTTAATCACCCCTCATGCAGCGTATTTCCTTTGAGTGTTTTTTGAGATATGCTTTATGGACTCGTTTAGTCTGTGGGAGCATATGTCTCTGGTTTAATGGTTTATTTATGTTGTTCTACCTCAATTATGATACAATCAAAGTGGTTTACAGTCAAAACAATACAGACAGGTAGAAAATGCAAACTAATTGAAATAAGAAGGAGAAATTTAGTAATACCTATGAGAATTCAAGAGGACTAGGGCTAGGGTTGGGTAGGAGAGGGAGAGACTAGATGGGCAGATTACTGCCACAGTGCTGCTGATATACGGTTTGTACAAGTGCCAGGGACATTATAATTACAGTGGTTTTAAAAAGCACTGGGACAATTGTTGTGGCTGAATTACAGTGTTTACTACGATCTTGAAATCTATATTGTGGTGGCTTTAATGGGCCACCGACATCAGCACCATTGGAATCAGAATCGACTCTCGTTTGAGCAGCTGCTGCTATTGAATATACGCCAGCGCTATGAGCATATTGAAGGTTATATGATTTGCGCAAGCTAATAATGTTATGGGTGGCTAATTCAGATGGGAGCTATGGATGGGAAGTAGAGAATACAGCATCACCGTCTCCTATGAAACGTACAGCATTGTTTAAAATTAACTTTAAGGTGACTCACCACATGCTCAATTTCAAAACCAAATAAGTAGTATACCTTTGCCCATTTATGCACACTTTTGCTTGTATTTTTAATTTTTATATAAGGTGCATTTCCTTTTATGACCAGTGACTAACTGATTAAATCTCGAACCGCTGGATCTAAATAAGCATTGATGGGTTAAATTGCTTCTAGGGTCAGTTTTCTCCTTGAATAGTATTCTATTCGTTTTTCTGCATGACATTTTTTCAGACATTTAAAATGTATTTGGTGCTAACTTTGTATCATTTAGAGGTTGTTTGGCCAGGGGTGCCTAAACATTTGCACATATTCACATAACATTTGAAAAATACTTCAGAGTAAGAAAATTCATTGCCTGCAGGCAGCAACACAGCTTGCCTTAGTTTGGAACAATGTCTTTTTACCTTTGTGTGAACATGCAAAAACGCAATGTGTGCTATTGAGTCAATACTGACTCCTGGTGACCCAGCAGTCCCTGGGTTTTCTTGGCAAGGTGTGACCGGAAGTAGATCGCCAGGCTTTTCTTCCAAGGCAATGGAGGGTAAAGTGACTTGCTCAAGGCCACAAGGCATGACAGTGGGAATCAAACCCTGCTCTAGGGGTGAACATGGCTGCTAGTTTTTGCTTGTTGCTGCTACTCAGACATAACTGACTCTTGGCTAACAAGAGCCAGATTTATTAAAAGGTGTTTCTGTGTGTAAACACGCATGAACATACAATATTTAGCACAGGTCCCATTTTAGACACTAGGACCTAGTTATACACTTCAGTAAATCTAGCGCAAAGAGTGAGTTTTACCAGCCTATGGGGAAAGGTCAGTTCCAGCAGATAGCAGAACCCTGGAACAGGCTTTCAGGGTGTGAGAGTAAAGCCCAGCTATGGAGCGTAGAGCACTATAAACTGGGATAACATCATCTTATGCATACAATTTCATTTAAAAATCACAGAAAACGTGGAATTTGCAAATTGATCTGCACAGCCACACTTGTAAAAGAGTCTCAGTTTATAAATCAGGGGTGTGGATCTTTAAATAATTGTAAGTTGAAATCTGAGAGACACTTACCTCAGTTACTTGCTGACAACTTTTGCAAAGATAACTCTTTGTCACTCAAGATAGGCCGGACCAGTTCTGATTTTAACCCAGTGTATCCACGGTGAGGTAGTCCTACCCTCAGAGAAATCAGAATCACAGCACGGTGGATGCAATGAGGCAAATTTGGACCTGGTTTTGTCTGTTCTGGAGTGCTATAGAGTTACCCTGTAACCTTGTGATTTCCCGGTCAGTTCTGCAAATTGTTTTAGCTAGAATCACTTTTTAAAATCCCAGGTTAGTGTGTGACACTGGATTGTTCAGCTCAGGCTGCGTTCACTGCACTCGTCACATCTTCAGAGGGCAGACAAGGTGCCTTTTCTAAAATAAACATGATCGTGCTAGCAAAGAGGCCATGTGTTAGGTGGGATGCACATCAGGAGAAATCATCTGGGAACGGAAAATGTTCAGTAAAATAGCAAGCCTTACTCAGGACTTTATGGGGCGTGTTTACCAAGGACCGTGCCAGTAACATGCATGTCGGCCATGTTAATAGTGGCCCACACTATCTTCAGAGGGTATGTGCATCTGTTTTCCGGCAGTTATCGCAGGCCCAGGATGCCGTACCGTGCAAGCCGGCACGTGGGCGCACTTAACGCCACCCAAGGAAGTGACTTTACATGCACTGATGCTAAGAATACCAAGCGCAATTAGCACAAGCCAGTAAAGCCCACGCTAGCTACAATGAGACGGTAACACCTGCGTTCCTCCCCGTCCCACCCAGTCCCCATCCCGACAAGCGCTACCAGGGAAGTGTGAGATTTTGGCGCTTGTGTGCAGGGAACAGATTAAAAAGCCAAACTCTGTAACTCAAACTTTTCCTATTTCAGGGTGGTTTTGAACAGCTGAGAGGTAGGTACCATATCCCCCCTCAAGCTCTTCTCCAAAGCCCAGGTCCAAAGGAAGAGTTAGCTGAGAGCTAGCATGACTTGAAGCTGGTGGAAGTACAAGGGACGGAGCGCTTGTGTGATGGGCCCATCTGCCCCCTTCCCCTGTCGATCAGGGGCCGAGATCTTGCCTGGGCCATGGCAGGAACATTTTTTGCCACGGCATGAGCGTCGCAATAATTGTCACTGCATGACATCACCCATGTGAGATCGCGGCCCCGATATTAGGGAGCAGGGCCGAGTGATCCTCCCTTTCAGATCGCCTGTGTTCCTGCTCTCCTTGTCCGACTCTGCTTCTCCTGTGCAGTTCCTGTCCCGGTGTTGCTTCTTCTGCACTCAGCTTCAGCCTCAGTTTTCCTTCATTGGTGGCTCTTTCTCCGCACTCGGCTTTAGTGGCTCTTTTCCTCTGGCGGCTTCTCTGCTGTTTCAGCTGTGGCTCCTTCTTCTGCATCCAGAATGTGGCTGCCAGGCTGAAGCTGGTGCTGGGGGTGCCAAGCTCGCCTGCTCTTGCAGTGGCTTTAGCCTTTTCTCTGGCTGCCGCTGCTGAGCCCTGGTGCCCACAGCCTCAGTTCTCCTCACTGCAGGCGACCTCTCCATTTTTACACAGAGTATCCCCCCCCCCCCCCCCCCCCCCAGAGTGCAGGAAGATTCTCCACCCGGGGGAGGGCAGGTTGCTGCACGCGTGACTCCTTCTGCCCATTGGTCTACCCTGAGCCGGCCCCAGCCTTGTCAGGATGCAGGGAAGCTGCCCGGCACATGGTGGAGCCGCTGGAGTGGGACGCAGCTTACAGACTGAGTGGCCCACCCCCTTAAAGGGAAAATGCTCCAAATAGGTACAGATCCATCCTCAGTGGCCACCGACAGTGGGGGGACATCTGGCATGGGGGCAGGCTGTCCAGAGAGTAAGGGGGCTGCCCTGTGAGCTTGCAGGTCCTGCCTCTCGCCACCCCCCCTTCTGCAAGGGAAACTCACCCTACCAGAGTCAATGTATCCCTGAGATGGCGGTCCGGAGTGATCCAGAATCATGAGGGAAGGACTGCACCATGCCTGGCAGACATCCACAGAGTAGAAGGTTCTCCACTGAGTCCATCAACCCCATGGACACTGAAAAGGGGGTGCCCCGCAAACTCTTGAGGGCCTGACTCCTGTGGCTGAAGCACCTAGCTGTCCACAAAAACACAGGAAGTTCCCAATAAGATATGTTGGCATCCCCGCGACCCCAGTGACTAGGAGGGGAGTGGCTGCCACAAGAAAGATAGTCCTGGCCACCTCCCTACCGCCCTTGGCCCTGGTGAACCATCCACACACACATTATCTGCTCGAACGCAGATGCTGGCGAGGATCCCCCAGTGACCTTCCCACTCCACATAGCATTAATGAAGCAGGACAGCTTCATGACACGGTTCACTGATCACCAGACCTGCACATGCGTCATCATATCCCAGACCTGCATACTCCCAGGGCATCCCAAAAGCACTTTTGACACAGCAGTATGATGCAGTCACTCCCCAGGTGGAGAAGACACCGACCTGTGTTCTCAAATGCAAGCAGCAGTAGTGGAAGATCCTTGAGCATGGCACAGAGTTGACACAAGTGCCACCACAGATTGTCACACCAGCGGGGCACCACTGGCACCATAGGGGAGGGCACCACTCCCCATCCAGCAGTTTTTCAAGTCAAGCTGCCTAAGGTGACAAGGACCCGCCATCATCACACATCCTGGAAGAGGGAGTGCTCCCACGAGCAGTCCGCCACCAAGCCCATGTCTGAGAGAAGGTCACACATTGGTGTTCCAGCAGTAGTTCCTGTGATTGGTTCCCTGCATGGAGTATGTGCAATCGGTATTGCAGAGTGACATGTCTGCGATAGTTGCTACAGAACATAGAAACATTACGGCAGAAAAAGACCACATGGCATATCTGGTCTGCCCTTCCATATCAACTATAATAGTCCTTTTTTTACCTTTAGAGATCCTCTGTGTTTGTCCCATGCATTTTTGAATTCAGATATTGTCCTCGTGTCCACCACCTCCACTGGGAGAGTATTCCACTCATCTATCACTCCTTCCATAAAGAAATATTTCCGCATATTACTTCTGAGTCTATCCCCTTTAACTCTCACCCTGTGTCCCCCCTTCAATTGAAAGAGACCCTCCTGTGCATTTATGCCACAGAGGTATTTAAAGGTCTCTATCATATCGCCCCTATCCTACCTTTCCTCTAAAGTATGCATATTAAGATCTTAAGTTTATCCTCATATGCTTTATAACGAAGACCATTAACCATTTTAGTAGCCACCCCTGCACCAACTCCAACCTGCTTATATCCTTTTGAAGGTGTGGTCTCCAGAACTGCACACAATACTGCAAATGAGGTCGCACCAGAGACCTATACAGAGGCATTATCACCTCCTTTTTTCTGCTGGCCATTCCTCTCCCTATACACCCAAGCATCCTTCTGCCTTTTGCAGTCACCTTTTCTACCTGTTTAGCTACTTTAAGATCATCAAACACAATTACACCCAGGCCCTGCTCCTCTTTTGTGGACAGAAATATCTCACCTCATACACTGTACCGCCCCTTTGGATTTTTACACCCGAATGCATCACCCTACAGGGCCATTAGGACCCCCGGAATCAGAGGTTTAGGTAAGAAACATGCAATTACTACTCCCTCTATCCCCCCGCTGGGTGCCTCCTCCGCCCAGTCCGCTCCCACAGCCTTGGCCTAAAATTCCTCTCACAAACGAAGGAAGAGGCGCAGGTGGACATGATCATCATCTTCATCCAGCTCCTCTTCTTCATCATCTTCCTCCTCTTCTTCCTCCCTCAAGGCAGAGAGGGCCAGGACTGCTAGTGCTCGCGCTGCCTTGCCACCCAGTTTTACAAAATTGTGGGAGACCGTTCTCTGGTTGCTCAGGAAGAAGGTCATCAGGAGGGAATACTTAAACATTTTCAGGCTCCATGAAGGGTGGTGGGGATGCAATGGCAAGAAAAGGGCCAAAACAGGCGATTTGTTGTACCCAGAGGAGTGCCATATCCCAGTTACCATCACCAACTGGACTTTAGCGTATGCCCACATGGTCAACATCACTTGCCGCAAGGACCCCTCGCAGCTTGGACCCATGTTGGCAAAGTTTGGTACAATAGTGAATGCTTCCTACGAATACGAGAGATATGCTTGGCTGTCATATGACGAGCATTTCTGAGACAAGATGGAGGTGAAGCCCAACGTGTCGTGGGGTGCCAACGATGTCAGGATTTGGCTCCAGAGGATGAACTCGAAATATGGGCAGAATTTTCAAAAGAGAGTGTTAGCCGGTACAAGCAACGATATTTGCAGGTTCTACAACAAAGACATGCATTCCTTTCGTGACTGAAAATATTGACATGCTTGCCTCCACTGTACAGCCCTCACCCCACCTCTCAGTGCACAAGGAGGTTACAGCCAAAAGCCATTACAGAACAGAGCAGTGACACCGCCTATCAGTTTGGCCCGCACACCAATTTCCATCGCAGCCATGCAAGGCCAGCCCAAGGGTTTCTGTCGCCCTAGGCAGAAACCCTGGCCCCGCTGCCCCACCCCCAGCTGACGCCACCCCCCTAGCTGACACCATCCTCTCAGCTGCTGCTGCCGCCACCACCACCCACCCCAGCTGCCGCCAATTCTGTCTCGTGAGGGAGAGGCAGGCAGAAGCAGTATTTCCAAAAGCGGTGGCTTTTTTCCGCTGCTTTGGAAATACTGCCGCTGCCCGCCTCCCACCCCAAACAGAATCGGCGGCAGCTGGGGGGGGGGGGCGGCATGTCCACCAATGTGTGCCACCACCCACCCACCTGGGCTAACTGCCCTAGGCGGCTGCCTAGTTTTCCTAATGGACAGGCCGGCCCTGCAACCATGGACCCCTGGCTAGACTTCTACCCGAAGAGAACTGATGCTAAGCGTCTCAGAGATGGCTTCCATTTTCTTTTTATCATTCTTTTCCATGAGTGCATTCAGGGCCCAGTCACTCGTTCTGCACAACCACCATGACACCTTTGGCCCATTGTACAGGAGAAAACTCAACTCCGAGGTCCACCTTCAACGTATGGTCGGTCCCTTCAACAACCCGCTATTCCCCGATTTTCACATCTCCTCCCTGATTGTGGTTCCCAAGAAGGACTCTGGGAAGTACAGGTTGATACACACCCTATCCTTCCCTCGAGGGGACTCAGTGAATGACTTCATACCCAGTGCCGCTTGTGCTGTTCAGAGCCCAATTCCATAGTGTACGTGCAGGCCCTCTGTGCGCTCGGTTGGAATCAGATGCACAAAGGGTGTTGCGATTCTGATCCCGCGGGGCATATCTAGCTTCGCGGAATCAGAATTGCGAACAGGCCTGTACATGCAGGCCGGTACGGCAATTCCGTCCAGCCTGCACTTACAGGCCTTGCCTGACTAACTCAGTCAAGGCTTTACAATGGAGCCATGGCATTGTAAAGCCGCGAACCCCAGCCCCCAGCTCTTGAACTGCTTTCCCCACAGCCCGACCCCCGATCCGGCTGCCCAAGGCCAGAGTCAAGCTGCGGGGAATGCTCTCTGCCCCCTCCCGCTGCTTTGTGGCCCTGGGCCTGCTGTCCACTGCCTGATCAGGGAACTTATTCCACCTCAGAGGTGGAATAAGTTCCCCGTCCAAGCCGTCAGCCCCGAACTTACAGGGCCAACATTGAAATCAGCCCTGTATGTCTGGGACTGATGATCACCCACCACCCGCCCTAATGCCATCCCCGATCCGCCCCTTTTCCTCTGTCTAACTTCCCCATACAATGAGCGGGGAAGTTAGACGTAATCGGATGGGGGTACGAATAGCGGGGATGGACATCCCAATGGGACATCCATCTCTGCTATTCAT
This sequence comes from Ichthyophis bannanicus, assembly GCA_033557465.1. Classification (NCBI taxonomy): domain Eukaryota; kingdom Metazoa; phylum Chordata; class Amphibia; order Gymnophiona; family Ichthyophiidae; genus Ichthyophis; species Ichthyophis bannanicus. The sequence goes on along the minus strand of CM066035.1, from coordinate 872,923,290 downwards.
TGCATGGAATGACCCTCCTGTGCCTCTTTCGACCAGATTCTGAACATCGTCCAAACTGCTGGTTGTGGCTCGTAATTAGCCAAGGTGACCATAGAGTCAGCCTTTAGACTGCTCCCGATCCACCCCATCTACTTTCCCCTGCTGGGCTTCCAATTCAGGGGCATGTACTCTTTCAACTGATGCATGCCCATGGGATGCTCAGTGTCCTGCTCAGCCTTTGAGGTGTTGAGTACCTTTCTCCACTGGGTGGTGTAGCAGTGGACCAGGCTCCGATCTGTGGTGCACTACATTAATGATTTTCTCTTCATCAGACCAAAGTAGTCTAACATCTGCATGATGCTCTTAGACACTTTCAGGCTATGGCAGTGGAATTCGGTATCCTCCTAGCCAAGGACAAGACGGTGGGCTCAGTCCAGATGCCGGCATTCCTGGGCATTGAGATAGAGACGAAGCAAGGCATCACCCAACTCCCTCAGAACAAGCTGGATGACCTCAAGAACAAAATTGCTGCTGTGAGAGGGCTATGGAAGATCTCCCTCCAGATGGCCCAGAATTTGACCTGTAGAGTAATTCCTATGGGATGGCCTTTCCTAAGACACCTTGCACATGCAACAGCTAGCGTGCACAAGAGACATCACCATCTTCACCTCTCGTGGAGATTGAAGCAACACCTGAATATTTGGTTACATTTCCTCAACACATTCAATGGCGTGAATGGGCCCTCACAACAACATGGAATTGGACCTCTTCACAGATGCGGCGGAGGCCTCTGGTTTTGACATATTCTTCAGGGGTGCTGGACTGCCATGCCCTGGCCCAAGCGCTGGGTGACTGGGGGTCTTACCAAAAATATCACCTTCCTTGAATTCTTTTCCCTGTATGCGGCAATGTGTGTTTGGAGCCACTGTCTGTGCGACCAGAGAATCGTGTTCTACTGCAACAACCAGGTGGTCATTGCCATTGTTAACAATCAATCAGCTAAATGTGTCATTGTGGCAGAACTCCTGCAAAAGTTGGTTCTGAAGTGTTTGCAGCTCAATATTAACGGCGCATGCACAACATGTACTTGGGAAAACTGATAACATTGCCGACTCCCTCTCCTGTTTTCAGTGGGACACCTTCAGACGATTGGTCCCGACGGCAGATGAACACCTCACTGCATTGCCGGACTCAGTATGGAACCTGACATCAACATAGACTGGCAGCTCATCCATCGGCCATGGCCCCTCAAACCTGGGCGGCATACCTACAAGGATATACATCTATCTCATCCTTCCTGGCATCTCATGGCTAGAGACTAAGGTTGCCGAACCCCTGGCTGCTAGTGACATATATGTCGTATGCTGGTGCCCAAGACTTGTCTCACCACATCGTCCAGTCCCACCTGACAGGGTTCTCCTTCTTCTCCAAGCTGGCAGGCTGGGGCAACTCCTGTAAGCTTCTTGCTGAACATGCTGATGAAAGGATGGGCAAAGAGCCTATCCTGGGACCCTGATGGAAGACACCCCTTAACACATGAAATACTGGATAGTCTGTGGGCGGCGCTGCCAACCACAGGCTCATTGGAATAAGAAACTTGCCTATTCCAGATAGCATTCATTCTGGCCTTCTTCGGCGCTTTCAGAATCAGTGAGCTGGTGACTGCCTCCAAGAAGCTGGGGCTCCCCTCTGGAGTGTGGTTCCAGAGGTCTTGGTGGCGGAGGGCCATTATGTCACCCGGGCGAGATCGTGGCCCCTGATATAAGGGAGCAGGAGAGAGTGATCCTCCCTTTCAGATCACCTGCGTAACCATCCCACCCACCTAATATTGCTTACTGGCACTGCCCTGGGAGGGGGGTTTGCATAGCATTGGCCTCATCGCAGCTATCTAGCGGTTACCTAAACCAGGCCGCAAGCACACACAGAGCACAGGCAAGGGGCAGGATGCCCTAGCTCACATCGAGGCAGGGCTCCCCAGCGAGTCTTCCCCCATGATGGCTGACCTGGCGTGGTAGTCCTGTAGGGCAGCAAGCTTAGGCCGTTGGTACAGGGTGGACCGAGCTCAGCTTGGCAAGGTGGGCCCCAGCCCCTGTGCCCAGCCAGCTTGGCGACAAGGAAGAATGACGCATTGCATACTGTTTGGCCATGGGGAGCAGGAGGGGAAAGCTGCGGGGGGGGGGGGGGGCTAGGGGCAGAATTAGGGTGGAGCTTGGGGTAGAGTCAAGGCGGAGCTTGGCTCCTCCAATAAGAGAGCCATTCCACAGCCCCTGGCCCAAACCATGCCTCCTTGAGATTTCTGCTGGCATTTATATGGTGATTTACATGTGTAAACAGTGCATAACTCTTCCAAAATCACTTTCTAAGGCTCTTGGTTTTTGAAAAATTATCTTTTCTAGCGCAGAAATTCTCTGAAGTCCTAACTGCATTTTATTTGCCAAAGTGCTTAACTTGATCTTTTCCTTTCATGTTTCTTATCCACAGAAGGCACAATGGGAGCATATTCAAAGGCAGATCTGCAAACCAGGAAGGCGACCAAAATGATTATGAGAAGAGACTTGAAGACCTAAATATGTACACTTTGGAGGAGAGGAGGGATAGGGGAAATATGATTCAGACCTTTAAATACTTAAAAAGGAACAATGAACAAACAACCCTCTTCCAAAGACGGGGAAGCTGCAAAGCTAGAGGGCATAACATGAAGCTACAAGGTGGAAAATTGAAAGGCAATGTCAGGAAATATTTTTTCACTGAAAGGGTGGTGGATGCTTGGAATGCTCTCCCGATGGAAGTGGTGGGGGCAAACATGGTGACGGAATTCAAAACAGCATGGGACAAGCAGAGTGGATCCCTTTACAGCAACAGAATAAAAACAAAATAAACGGAACCATCTAACTTCTCAACAAATAGGGGTGTCCTACATGGAGTGGTGGGTTCACCCCTAAACAAAGACATGGGGAGGGGTGGCCTGCACAGAGTGACAGGTGCACCTACTCTTGCCTTATTGCAGGGCAGACTGGATGGACCATGCTGGTCTTTATCTGCCGTCATTTACTATGTTACTATGTAAACCGCATAAATACTGCTGACCGGGAAATCCCCTGCTAACTGGTTTGAAAACTCCCCCTGATGGTGAATCCTGGAATTACATTGGGGTGTTCTAGGAGGGGGGTGCAGGGCAGCTCAAGCAGCTATGCAGTTAACTGCAATATTCAGCCACTAAACACATAGCTAAACCACATAAAGTTAGACTAGGTGAAAGGCTGTCCTAACTTTATGTGGTTTTGCAATCCAGTTAGCCAAACCAGATATTCAGCGCTGATCGCCAGATATGCGCTGGCGCTAAATATCCAGTTATAACCTAAAGCTGCTGAAAATCGACCCTAACATATTTTCTTATGTTGCGCAGAGATGGGTTGAGAAATAAGCAACGAATAAGAAGATATAAATCAGAAATCTACAAAATAAAGTATCTAATTTCTTCCCCCCCCCCCCCCACCACCATTTCTGAAGGAAATATTTAAATTCTCGTCCAGTAAAATCCCCCTAATGGTGAATCCTGACATTATGAATGGGTTTTTAAGATCGTGAGGACAGATCAAGAATTTGCAGCCCATTTCTGCTGACTAGTGATTATCTAGTTTCAGGAAGATGTTCTGGGGAACAGATGTCTTAGAAACACTTTAAAATGATACGGTTTTAGATGTAATATCACCTTCTTAATCCCTGCCTTTCTTAAAAGTTTTGACTCAGTTCAGGAAAGCTACTGCAGTTATTTGTAATTAAGGCTAGTGTCCACTAGATGTCAGCATCATTGTTCAGAAAAGCAAGGAGATGGTGTTATAAAATCATTTCCTTGCATATGTGGACACATATAAATGGCCTCTTATAAAATTTTGAATGGCATAAAAGTACGGACTTTGACATGATGACAAGTACTTTGCCAGTGATGTGCACAGGAGAGGAACGCGGGTGGGGTGCAACAGAAAAATGGTGAGTGTGTGCCATCAAGTCAATGCTGATCTTGGCAAGGTGCAACTAGAAGGATATTGCCAGGCCTTTTTTCTGCACAGTAAGTCTATAGCATGTGGTATCCCAAGATGGTCTTCCAGTCCAAGTACTAGTCAGGCCCAACCCTACTTAGCTTCTGAAATAAGCTCAGATCAGGGTCATTCGGGGTGATGAAGCCATAGTGCGACCAGGGCTGGCCCGCCCACTAGGCGAGCTAGGCAGCAGACCGCAGTGGGTGGCACAGCAGACCATGTGTTTTGGCGTACATAGTCTGTTGCCCCCTCTGCGTGTCAAGCCATGCTGCCGTCATCCCACTGCCACTAATTCTGGTGTCAGGGGCGGCTAGGCTTGGCGATAGGCCATGTGCTTCAGTACACATGGCCTGCTGCTGCTACCCCCCCCCCCCACCCCCCCCCTGCCGAAGCTGTGGCAGAGGGCGTCAGATGCGGCAGGCCATGTGTGCTGAAGAACATGGCCTGCCGCTTCTGCCAAGCCAACCCCACCGCTGGAATCAGCAGCAGTGGGGGGAGAGAGGGATGGGAGGGCGGTGGCATGGCTCAGCAGGAGGGGAGGGATGGCAGAAACCCTTGGATGGGCCCTGAGTGAGGCAGAGCAGCTGTAAGTGTCCACAACTGAATTTAAGGCGTGATCTCTGCTACTTATAAAAACACATAGGTGCCTACTTGTCTTTATTTATTTATTTTTTAGTGCCATCAAGTCAGTGTTGACCCAGCTACCTCTGGGTTTTCTTGGCAATGTATCACTGGAAGTAGATCGCCAGCCTTTCCTTCCGAGGCAATGGAGGGTAAAGTGACTTGCCCAAAGTCACAAGGAGTGCCAGTGGGAATCGAACCCTTGATCTTCTAGGTACTAGGCTACTCCTCCACTTGCCTTTATAAATTAAGCTTAAAAAGTGCCTTTTGCTGCCTTAGCCTAGATGCCGTCTTATAAAATTATTTCAGCATCTTCTTTAAGTCCTAGCACCGCAAGATATATGCAATATAAAAGTTGAAAAGCGCACACTTATAGTGTGGGTAAATGATGCATTTTCCCTTCCTCCATTTGTAAGTCGTGGAAGGGTGCGAAGAGATATGGTCAAGTGTCTCTTGTTATGATAGCAGAACTCGGGGGATATATGAGGCATTTCTATGGGTGGTGCCATAGAAACCATTGTGTCTATCTTGAGCAAGTGTATGTGTAGTGGAGAGGGGTGTTGTGGGGGGTCTAGGAGGTGTGCATGTGGTGCAGGGGTGGTGTGTGTCCTTGTGTGTGCGTGTGTATGCATATATGTGGTGCAGGGATTGTGTGCATATATGCATGTGTCGTGGTATGGGACACGGGTGTGTCTGCATGTGTCTGCACATGTATGTATGGTGCAGGGAAGAGGGGGTATGTGTGGTTCAGGGGTGAGTGTATTTGCATGTGCTGCAGGATGGGGTGAAAGGGTGGCCGTGTACCTCTTGGCATATAGACATTCTGGCCCCTTGCCTCTATTACCTCATCTCCTCAAGCTTACCACCTTTTGAACATAAGGACATAAGATATGCCATATTGGGTCAGACCAAGGTCCATCAAGCCCAGGATCCTGTTTCCAACAGTGGCCAATCCAGGTCACAAGTACCTGGCAGTTTCCCAAAAAGACACACAGGTGCCACAATGCTTTCCCAGGTCCTCTTTAATAATGGTTTATGGACCATTCCACTAGGAACTTGACCAAATCTTTTTTCAACCCAGCTACACTAATAGCTTTTACTACATCCTCCCATTTAGAAAAGTCAAAAAACACATATGAAGAATCCTCTTGCTGCTCTGTTACCAGATCGCCTAAAGGGCAGCCTCTAGGATCTTGTTGGACCCCCCTCGGTATGTGACATCCACTGGCTCTCCTGCTCTTTAGCAGGTCTTCTCCCCTCTCCTTTCCTCAGGATGAGTAGTACTAAGGGGGTACAAATTCCTCCAGAATTACAGGTAGCGCCCCATCCCATTGGCATTTGGAACCACCTAGTGGAAGAGTCTACATGGAATCTCCTCTTTCCTTGCAAACTAAGGGGCAGATGCAGAAAGGCTAACGTGCCCTTTGCATGCAGATAATGCAACTTATAATCACAAGTTCTGACACGCCAAATGCAGAAAAGAGATTGACGTGTGCCTAAACAGCAAAGCAAAAGCAAGCGCACACAGTAACACCAAGCGTATTTAAATTATCTGCAAATGAGCTGCTTGTATTAAAATGGCATGCTAGTATTGTCTGCACCCAATGCAGAGAAACGCGTAGAGGACTATGTAACCAGCCAAAGCACCAATATCTCTACGCCTGGTCTAAGGTGGCTTAAACGTCTTGCGTGTGACCCAACAGTATTTTCATGGCATTGGGTGCTTTCCCAGTGCCTGGATTATCTGAGCTGAAGAGTCAAACTTCCCCTGCCATGATCCAAACATCGGGGAAGCTGCTGATGCCATCAAAATACTGTCAGGGGCCGGTGCCCCTGACACTGAACACCCCCACAAAAACAAAATCCCTGGTGGCCCAGTGGCCCCAATTCCCCCACCCACCCAAATAAAAAGGGTCCAGTAGGCCACCAGGATTTTTTTTAATTGGGTGAATGGAGCAAGCGGAGTTACTGGGCCACCAGGGATTTGGTTTCTGTGGGGGGTCGGTGTCGAGGGCACCGGTCCCCCAACAGTATCAATACTCTTTGATGCAGCCAGATTCTTTTGGGTCTTCAGCTTGATCCGAGCTAAAACTGGGATCTTGGAACCATGCCGGTCCAATCATTAGGCAATTTGGGCAGTAGCTTAGGGCAGCTTCTGAGAGGTGCCAAAAAGCAAACAGCAGTCAAAGTAGCAGAACAGATTCTGACAGCCCCATAAACTCAAAGAGCCGTCAGCACACACGTGCATACAAAGCAAAGTTTAATATTTAAAAGGCGTGATGACATCATATATTTTCACAGGATTGTTTTGGGAGGGCACAAGACTGAGGTTCTCCTAGTGTACCCAATGCACTTGCGCCGGCTCTCCACTAGAGGGCTTGAGTGGTCTATCTGTCTGATGGGTCCACGTCTTTCACACTTCATTAAGGAATCAGGGGATCTTCTGGGAGAGTTTTTAACTGCTTTGATTAATGTCTCATTGTCAGAGGCTTTCTTCCCCCCCCCCCCCCCCATCTTTCAAAGTGTAGTGACTCAGCCCCTCTTAAAGAAATTGTTTTAGATGTGAATAGTCTGAAAACCTGGAGAGCTGGAATTGCTTACCTCTGGGTTGTAGCATAGTTCAGGAGATCTGCTTTTTAAGGATGTTCTACTGAGTTTAGGAGTCTCTTGAGTTTATTTGTTGTGGGCTTTTGCTGCTACTACTACTACTAATCATTTGTATAGAAGTACAAAGCATACACAGCCCTGCAGGGCCGGATTTACCTTGAGTGAGGCCCTACACCAACAAAAATTGTGGGCCCCCAGCAGGGGCGGCCCAAGGGGGGGCTCATTTGCATAAGGGGCCTCATTTGCATAAATATTTGCATAATGTTACCATATACTAACTTTTAGTAAACGTGCCTCTTAATGAGTGTATGGATAAAGAAAGACTAAAAGATTTCTACATTACTATAATCCAGTGCCAACTGCCAGACACATTAGGAACTACTACAAACACTGCCCATTTAGAACCCATAGCAAACCCGCCGTATCCTAACAGCACTACCAGGACTCAAAGCACCAGACCCTACCTATCAAAAGGAAACGCTGCAAATATTAAACCAATACATTTCAGAGATCAATACATGACCTACTGGGGAAAGAGAACAAGTGGCAATGTCAAATAGGAATTACATAAACAGAATACCTCAGCTCAGTTACACATGCAGAACATAGACCATCACCAAACAAGTAATCACAATTTAGAAACAGGAAGACAATAATTAAACTGGGAATCCCAAAAGCCAAACTTGGAATGTACAACACTGTAGAAATAAAACTATACATTAATTTGCTCTTGTACCAAACAAAGCGCAGACGTTAATGATGCACATTTCCCAGAGCTAGTCCACCAAAAAAACAGCAATTTGCCACGTAGGCAACCAGAAGTCAATAAGGAGACGTGGCAAGAAGTTCCAATATCGCCTTTATTAATCCATGGGTCAAGAGTGCCTGAAAACCCAAGTAAAAAACAAGTTAAAAACCACATCAAATAATTAAATTGGTCTTGGGCAAGCCACTTAACCCTCCATAGCCCATGTTCCCTGTAAAATAGTTATCTCCAAGTTATAATGCCCTGTTCAATGTAATTTCAGTTTGTTCAATGTAAACCGCACTGATGCAGAATAGCGCGGTATATAAGAGAATGTAAATAAATAAATAAATATAAATTAAAATGACAAGCATATAATAATCAATTAAGCACATAACGCATAATAAATAACAATAAATAAATAAATAGACCAATAAACTTAGTGTGATAAACAATTGATAAAATGCCCTATATATAAAAAAAAATGATAACATGTGTACAACATAAAATACCACGTACACTATAAAAGCATTTCAACTCATAGGAGAGAGAGAGAGAGAGGAGGACCAAGGAAAAATTGCAATATCCATCATATAAAAAACTACATAAAAAGTGTATTGCAAATAAAACAACAAGAACAAGCTAATAATTAAAGTAATATAATTGTTACTGTATAAGCACAAGAGAATTAAACAACGTTGAATTAGAGGAAACATAAAAGGAACATTTAAAAGAAAAAGGAAGGAGTGAATCAATAGGATTATGTGAGATTATGAAATATGTAGATACCTATCCAAAAGAAACACAAAACCAATTTATGGACGTCAGACCAAATAAATAAAAAATTAAAAAATTAAAACTTGCTAAATAAAAGTGCCAATACCGATGTAGACAGCCAATGTGGATAACGGATCTCCTTAGATGGCAAAGCAGAGGGAGCCACTTGCCCCTCACATGCGCTGTGAAATGAACTATGTACAATAAAAAAAAAAAAAAAATATGAGATACCATATAAAAAACATATCTATGCAAGTATCTTAAAACAAAACCCATCTATGGGGGTGTGCAGAGCAGCATATTCAGACCCAAATCCATCAAACGTGCCCCAATGTGACAGCCCGTGTGATTCTAGCCATCCTCAGAGATGCAAGGCCGACGGGACCCCTACCCCTCACTACTATCATAAATAAAACATTATATAAATAAATAAATAAATAAATAAAATAAAAGACCAACTGAACAATAAAAATATATATACATAACTGCTACCATGAGCCAAATCGCCAACTTAAATTGCAGCAATAGCGAAGGGATTTGTAGATATGCTGACACACTAAACTAAAGCTGGTGCTGTATCGCACTGACCAGATCACGCCACCGGCATATCAAAAAATAAAAATAAAAATCCTCTGTGCACAGCTATAGAAGAACCAAAGCTAAGTGACAATACATAATAACCCTTTTTTTAAATTATTCATTTTATTGCACAAATACCGGCACTTCAAAATGATAAAACTAAACCAAATCAAACCTGTAACACGAACAGTGAAGATGCTGTCGGCAAGCAAAACTGAAAGCGCTAATTCAAAACAAGACGCCCGCACATGCGCTTCTAACTTTTAAACTAATCTCATGGCGGGAAAAGAAACCATCCACACAATGTATCCCATAGAGTATCACTCGATACTTAGGGAGCAAGCAAATTAGGCATAGTGACCTAATGAGGATCGGCACATATATACAGCGGGATTAACAGAGCCGCGAGAAAGGAAACTCTCGCGGCTCTGAAAGAAGCCCGCGTTTGGGGATTCAATGCAGGGAGGCTCTGCCGGGCGGGGGCGGGCCTACGGCGGCACTCTTTGCGCCCCCCGGCTCACTCCACCAGCCTTCACTCGCTCTCAATCCCCGCAATCCCTCGCGCTGCTTCCTCTAAGGGCGCCAGCGAGAGGTGCAGTTCCCAGACATGATAGACTGAAGACACCATATTGTTAAAATTTTTGTGGGCCCTTGCCAGCTGTGGGCCCTACGCCACGGCGTACGTGGCGTATAGGTAAATCCGGCCCTGCAGCCCTGTACATAGTAACATAGTATATGACGGCAGATAAACATACAGATGTAAGACACGGTCCCAGCTCACCAGAGCTTACAATCTAAATAAGATGAAAAAAAAAACATCACAAAACTGGGGACTAGAGTATGGTAAGATTCACGTAAGTAGTGAACAAGAGAATGAGGAGCATCAGGATCCAAAAGCAGCCTCAAAGAGGTGGGTCTCAGCCTGGACTTGAACAGGTCTAGAGAAGGAGCCTGACGCACAGACTCAGGTAGTTTGTTCCAGGCATATGGAGCAGCAAGGTGGACTGAATGAAGTCTGGAGTTGGCAGTGGCAGAGAAGGGCACAGATAAAAGGGATCCGCCGGAGGAGCAGAGTTCCCGAGGAGGGGTGTAGAGTGAGATAAGAGAGGAAAGGTAGCGAGGAGCTGCAGAATGAATGCTGAATGCACTTGTACATCAGTAGGAGAAGTCTGAAGTGGATGTGGAAATGGATAGGGAGCCAATGAAGTGACTTGAGAAGAGGGGCGACATGAGCATAGTGACACTGGAAGAAGGTAAGCCGTGCAGCTGAGTTTTGAACATGGTGAAGGGGAGAGAGATGATGCAGAGGGAGACAGCGAGAAGCAGGTTACAATAGTCAAGAAGGGAGGTAACTAGAGAGTGTATAAGGATCTTAGACGTGTGGGTAGAAAGGAAGGGACACATTTTGCTGATGTTATAGAGAAAAAAGTGACAGGTTTTAGTTATCTAGTGTAGAGAAAGAGAGAGCAGAGTCAAAGATGATCCAAAAGATTCAGCAACGGCAGCTAGGTGCTTTACGAGCGCTGGCGGCCACCACTGAATATTCCCCCAGCCCCCGATGTTACTATGATAATGTGGAACACAGTTAGCTGCACCTCTTGTACTAAAGGGCTCTATAGTGTTGCACCTAATGCACCAATAGCACCAAAACCATAGCGCATTAGGTGCAACACCATTGGGAGCATGAAAGCATTTTCCAGGCAGTTAACTCGTGCGCCTCATCCTAACGTGGCAAACAGATAGAGTGGGCGCATTTACAGTACCTCCACCTATTGAAATGGTGGCAATTGTCCTCCTTGCATTTAGCACGAGAACGCTGACTGCAAGGTACCCACCTCACCCACTCTCCACCCCTAACCTGTCTACTTGCTTCCCTAATGCATCATGGGCAGTTAGCACCAAAATTCCGCGGCACTAGCTGTAATGGCCCCGTGCTAGCTGTCAGTGTGGGTTCCAGCAGGTCCCTGCATTATCTACTGCATTAACTGAAAGGCACAGTCCCCACCCATACCATGTCCTCTAATAGGAATTATTGCATGGGGCATTTAACGTAACAATTAGTGCGTACTAAGGGTAATAGCACTTTGTTAATATGTACTGTGATGCAGTACTGTTAGCACATGTTAAAAGCTACATTAAACTGTTCGGTGGTCTTCAACATAAAACATATGGGGACAAATGCAAAAGATCTCAACATCTATATATTTTGAAAGAAAAGTGGGAGAGGGGAGATATTATAGAGGTATCTAAATATCTTTCTGACATTAATTAAAAGGCCTCTTTCAATTGAAAGGAAGCTCTGGAATGAGGGGACATAGGGTGAAGATGAAAGGTCATTGGATGGGTGGATCAGCCTCCCAACAGAGATGGTGGAGATCAGGACTGTATCTGAATTCAAGAAGCATGGGACAAGTGCAGAGGATCTGTAAAGGGGAGGTAGGGATTATAGAGCTTAGTAGTTGGTATGGATGGGCTGCATGGTTTTTACCTGCCACCATTTTCTCTGTTTCTTCCTAACACTTCCTTCCTGGGCACATGCCTCCTGGAGACACATCTTCAATGTGAGAGGATGCTACATCAGCTGGAGAGCCGGTCCTAGCTGCAGGATTGCTGTCTGCCACACCAAGGTGATGCTGCTGGACTGCTGCCTGCATCTAAATGTTGTGTGTTGCTATAGTTGTTTGGGATTAAATATGCTAAATCCAATTTCAATTCCCTTAAATGTTATAATATGATAAAGATCAAGTGGACCAACAGCCGTTTCAACCTGTACCTTTTGATCCAGAACCATTGGTGATGAAAGAAGAAGTTGAAGCAGCACTGAAAGCTTTATCAAAGAACAAAGCACCAGGCATTGATGGCATTCCCACTGAAGTATTACAGCGATCGGATGAAGTTGTTACCATACTTACAAGGCTCTTCCAGGAAATTTGGAAGACAACATCATGGCCAACTGACTAGAAAAGATTTGTGTTTATACCAATATTAAAGAAAGGTGATCCAACTGACTGTGGAAATTATCGCACAATCGCTCTGATCCCACATGCCAGCAAGATTCTACTGAAGATTATTCTGCAGAGACTACAACCATACCTGGTACAAGAACTACTTGAAGTGCAAGCGGGATTCAGGAAAGGGCGAGGAATGAGAGACATCATCGCAGATGTGAGATGGATTCTTGAAAAGACTATCAAAACGATATCTATATGTGTTTTATTGACTACAGCAAGGCTTTTGACTATGTAAACCATGAGGAATTATAGGCCACATTAAGAAGCATGGGTATACCAGAACACTTGATCATTCTTTTGCACAGCCTTTACATTGATCAAGAAGCAACAGCTCAGACGGAACAAGGAGAAACAGAATGGTTTAAAATCAGCGAAGGTGTACGACAAGGCTGCATACTTTCCTCCTACCTCTTTAATTTATATTCAAAACAAATCATCAGAGAAGCAAGACTGTATGAAGACAACAGAGGTGTGAAGATTGGTGGGAGACTCATCAACAACCTTCACTATGCTGTTGATACCATATTACTGGCTGAAAATTAAGACGATCTGAAACATTTGCTTCTCGAGATCAAGAAACATAGTTTTAAAATGGGCCTGCACCTAAATGTAAAGAAGACAAAGATCCTAACAACTGGCAAAATCAATAGGTTCATCATTGATGGAGAAGAAGTTGAAATAGTGGACAACTTTAACCTGCTTGGATCAACTATCAATAAAGAAACAACAAACAGTCAAGAAATGAGATGAAGCAATGCTCTTGGCAGAATGGCTATGAAGGACCTAGACAAGATTCTCAAGAGCATAGATGTCTCTCTCCATACAAAGATTCAGCTCGTTCAAGCCATGGTATTTTCAATAACGTCATATGGATGCGAAAGCTGGACAGTGAAAAAGATAGACAGGAAGAAAATTGATGCCTTTGAATTATGATGCAGGCAACAAATACTGTGTATACCATGGACTGCCCAAAGAACAAACCAGTTATTACTAGAAGAGATCAAACCTAAGCTTTCTTTAGAAGCTCAGATGATAAGACTTTGATTTTCATATTTTGGACACATCATGCGAAGAGATCATTAGAGAAAGACATCATGCTTGGCAAGGTAGAAGGTCAACACAAAAGAGAAAGGCCAGCAATGAGATGGATCGATACAATAATAGCAGCTATGGGCGCCACCCTATCAACAATGAGCCGCATAACTGAGGACAACTATCCAGAGGGTTGTCATGAGTCAACACCGACTCGATAGCACTTAACAACAACAGCAAATGTTATTGGTGTATTTTGTGTTAATTTGTCAATGATCTGTAAAAGGACTACAGTACAGTTTATTGCTAAAGTCAGGGTTATTCACTTGTAGATTTAATTTCTAATTGACTATTGCAAATAATTTTCCTCCTAACCTTTTAACTGGGGCAAAGGTCTATAAATCAAATGGTGGGGAAAATAAAACACTTTCTCTCACCTTCCAATAGCAAGACATCCAGCAAACACTTTATCTGGGCAGTTTCTCCAATTGGGTTAGTTTTGCGCACACCATGACAGTCATGAACCTCACTTCTAAGACAGGGTATGTGGAGAGTGATCTCAGTATCTCAAATTTACTTTTATAATCTAACTCATAGTCATTCTCGCTGTTTCAAAGCTTATTCTACTACTTGTGAGAGGATATTCAAAGGCATTTCCACGGGTTGCAGACTTGCAACTCATGTAAACGCTGCTCAGCAGGATAAACAGCAGCGCTAACACCCGCGGATGCTGACGCTCCACTCTCCAATGCTAACTGGTTAGCACTGAGGGGTACTAAATATGGTTGATCCCACAGCTGGCACTCTGCAGTCTACATCTGTTAGATTTAAGTTTCTACTAATGACATCTCCGCTCTGCATGCTATCCTGTGGGTGACTTCTATCATGTATATGTCTATTTCTTTTCCTTGAGATGGTGACCAATAGATTATAGATAAAAAAAAACAGCAGTGGTTAGGGCAAATTAAAGAAATCATTTGAAATCATGAAGCAAGAAGTGTCAAAAATGAATGGTAGATTATTATAATGAATGCACATAAAATAATAAACCATCAAAGACATAAAAGGAGCAAATAATTAAAACCCACCACGGCCATCTTTCAGCATATTGCCTGTAACAAATAAAACAAAATAGCAGAGAAATCATTTGGACCTTCAGAACTGAAGTGAGCCTGTAGCTTTCTGTTTCGTTACAAGGCCAGAGACTTATCAGCCCCCCCCCCCCCCTCATAACTATATCCTTGATGCAGCAATATGCTGAAACATGGCCATGTTGGGTTTTATTTAGTTGCTCCTACTGGCTTTATTGGAGTGGAGGAGTAGCATAGTGGTTCAAACACTGCATGGTAGCCAAGCAGCCAGGGTTCAGTTTCCACCTAGCACTCCTTGTGGCCTTGGGCAAGTTACTTAGCCCTCAATTTCCTTGGAAGAAAGGCCTGGCAATCTACCTCTAGTTGCACTGCCAAGAAGACCCAGGAGTCAGCACTGACTCAAAGGCATACATTGCATTTTTGCTGGGTTTTATTATGTGTTCATTTTTCTCTTTTTCTGTTTTTAATGGTTTATTTGTCATGCATGTTCTCTTTGTGATAGTATTTTATTTAATAATATCATTTTTAAAACCATTTTTAAGTGATATCTTCAAAATACCCTTAATATTGGTGATTTTTTATTCTCTCTTGTTCTGAGTAGTTTTTCCCTTTGGTCAATAAAACAGAGCTACATAGATGTTAGACCTCTTTGGCTTCTTCAAGATTACCCACAACAACTCTGCTGCTCCTTGCTGATTTGCTCCTAATATGTAAAGCTACTCGTCCCCCTCCCCCCACCTTTTTTTGGTTACCTATCCTGGTCTTAAAGGAGCATATAGTGGTTACTCTGTGGTACTCGCAAAATTAGTGCGTCTTCCCCCCATCCTACCACACACAGGAACTCACTCTTATTGGGCTTCTATGGTAGCCCAGTGATGATGTCAGCGCCACTTCCTGTGCAGCCACACCATTGGTGCAGCCCTTGATATGGCCCTGGTGATATCTTCAACCCCTAGGCTTGATGATCCCTGAACTATGATCTGGTGACTACAAATGCATCAATATCCTCTTGACAATGGCAGATCCTAGGTCAATGATTTTTTTACACTATGAGTACTGGCACACAGAGCTTTCCAATTTGTATATCTACCTCCCTTTCTCTGCTTTCCCGTCTCTTTCTTCTTCCTGGGATTTACACTACCTGACCAGTAGGTGTGCAGATTTACTTTTTTTTTTCGTTTTATTTTATTTTGTTTGAGGTTTATTTATTTGAAATTAAACAAACAGCACACCAAGTGAAAAACTAAAAAATAAATAAATAAATAAATAAAAAAGCAAAAGATAAAACAAAACAAAGTGCCTCTTGCCAAAATAATAATTTAAAACCCCCCAGCAATGGCAAAACTCAAAACTGAAGCACCTTTGGTCAACTGGCACCATTTTGAAAAATAGTAAAAGCCATGAAGGTGGCACTGGACACTGCTCCTGCTGAGATGGACCTCTGGAGTCCTATTATTGGGTAAGCTACATCTGGGAGAGGAGGGAGATGATAAAGAGAGGTCCAAGGGCTTCAAGTTTTACATTTTGCCAGCACTTTTTCAGGTGCTTATCACATAAGCTCCTATTGTCAAGGCTCTATCCATGTGTTGCTTGTCTGTCCATACGCACAGGCTCTTTGTGCTTGCACAAAGAACCTTATGGGCTCAGATTAGACAAGCGGATGAGGGGTGCTGCAGTTGCCCACGGCGGCAGCATCTTCCCTGGGTAGAAAAGGAGAGCAGGAGATTGTGGTGAAGATGGCTGTAGGAACAGGAGAGCAAGGCAGGTTAGATTCTGGGGCAAGGGGGATGCAGAGAAGGCAGGAGAAATGTAAAGGGGCAGCACACTTGTGAAAGGAGGACTGGAGGACTGGAGGGCGGGGAATAAGAGCGCCAGGGGAGGGAGAAAGGGAGAGAGTCTAGGAAGGGGAACAGAGAGTAGGGGGCAGCAGAAGAGGGGCTGGATGGCAGGAGGGAAAACTACAAGAGATTGAGGGTTGAAGAGATGAATGCATGGCCACAGAAATCCACAATGTGCATATGCCAACAATTGCAACCCCCCCCCCCCCCCCCCCCCCCCACCGAGGAAGCACACAGGCATGCCACCCCTGCACCACACACACTGTCTGAAGTTGGGAATAAATATATTGATAACACCAGTTATAAAGGTGCCTCATACAGGCCCTGCTACTGTAATGAGACACACACTATTATTTTTCTTCAGACTCTTCTGCCCTCCCACAGAAATGAATGAATTTGAAAATGGAGAAAGGGGGAAAGCGCTGTTTTGTTACACTAAAAGTGTGCTCTTTTCAACTTACTTTTTTTGGGTGGGGATTGGGGAAAAGTAGCGCTGGTCAGGGTCGATGGCTAGTGGCTGCTTTTTGTAAATGAATTGAAAGGAAAGCAGAGTTTTGTTTGAGTTTCTTTTACTTTAAAAACAAAGTGAAATGAAATGGGAAGTTTTGTTAAAATCAAGGCACGTTGGTGTTGAATAGTCTCCTTGCTTTACCTAACATACAGTCTTTCTACATCTTTCCAGTATTTTAAATGACCTCTAGTTCACTACTATATGTACCTGCTAATACAGAGCTCATTGAATTAGGTGGGGAATATGTAAGTATTTTATAAATCAGAATCCTAAGGGAGGAGGAAGGTGGGCATTAAGATTCATGTCTTTCCAAGTCCTGAAAGACAGAGATGCATAATAGTGTGATAAATTATCATTAACGGGGGAATCGAGACCGCTGATGGAGGCGTCATGCTGAAACATGGCCATGTTGTTTATGCATCATATTTTGAATATTATTCGGATGCTCTCTGTAATAACAGTATTCTCATTATTTTATTATTATATTACTTCCAATTTTTACCTCGACTCCTTATTCTATCATGTATTGTAGCTTGGCCGAAAGTGAAGACCCTTACTGTGACATTTCGGCAGGTGCTGAATCCTAGTTGAGCGGCCACTCGGAGGAAGTATTGCTTCTCATCCACCTCCATTAGCAGACATTTGGATTGAATGTCTTTTTTATTAGACTGCTGCTGCCCCTGGTCATAATACTTTTGGCCAGTAGTGGACTGGACTGGAGGTACTCAAGGAAAGACAATTAGCAGGTAAGAACTAATTTTGCCATTAGAGCCATCATTCATTGGTTGAATCAAGTCATGTGAGTACTGACAATTGATCACAGGTGTGTCTAATGTTACTGTACTGGGAATGTGGATCTTCTGTTCAAACTGATTTGAATTGTTTATAAGGGTGTCAATAATCATGTCCTGGCAAAGCCCAGTTTTTATACTATTTACTACTATTTTCTTTTTTAATTTGTCTTGTTTCATTTGATTCTTTTATGTGTCAAATATGTGTTTACATATAGTCCAAAGCCATTTCACTGGCCACTTTTTTTTAGGAGATATTGGACATTAAGGGGTTGAACTGCAAGGGTGCCAATAATGTTGACCACAACTGTACATAAACATGTGGGCTTTCTTTTATGTTATCACTCAGTAATTCTGTTAGGGTTGCCTATTCAGGCTATTTTTCCCCCAAGGAAAGGTTTATTCTTTGATGGATCTCCTACTGGTGAAGGCTCGACAGAATGTGGCTTATTATGGGAAGTCTCCTTTCAAGAATTGGCTTTGATCAGCTTAGAAGGTGTTTTCCATGGAATATATTTAATTGTGAAAGACAAATATCAGGAACTTATAGAAGTATGTTAACAACTAAACAGGTATATTTTTTGACCAAAACAGATGTCTACAATTAATAAAATTCCCCAATCACATATTTTTTTATATGGGAACGGATTTGTATACAGCACTTCATTAGTTTTATTTTTATTATACAAATTTTATCTTTTTGTAGACTTGAAGTCTTGAACAAAGAAAATGAGTACAGCAAAAAAAGCAAAAACAGATAGTGGAAGATCATTCCAAGAGGCCTGGACAGAGACATATGGAGTGATTGAACGCAGTGGGAAAGCATTGTGTATTATGTGTAATGAAAGTGTTGTGTCTCGCACATCAAGTGTCAAACGTCACTTTGAGACCAACCATAACAGTGTTGCTGAACTTGGTTTAGCTCAAAGAAAAGAGTTCCTTGTAGGAAAATTAAAGAAATATCACTCCCAGTCTCTTAGTTTTAGCAACTATCTTTCAAAAACTAATCACAGTTGCCAGCTTTCAAATTTCACTGTGCATGGCAAAACATGGTAAGCCCCTCTCTGATGGAGATTTTATCAAAAAGGCAATTTTGGCTGGGAGTAATTCACTCTTCCATGATTTCCAAAACAAGGCTAAAATTGTGCAGCGCATCTCTGAGATGCCGCTAAGCAGAAATACTGCAAAAGATAGGGTTCTGCGAATGGCTGCTGATGTTAGTCAACAGCTTACTTGCGACTTACAAAAAGCACCCTTCTACTCCATGTGCTTGGATGAAAGTACAGATATTACTAACCATGCAAGACTAGCGCTCATATCTCCCCTTAGCTTTATTGATAACCAATCCAAAGATTTTAAAACGGGAGTAGAGCTCATGAGAGAAGAGCTGGTAAAACTGCTGTCTTTGCCTGGAAGAACACAAGGGATAGATATCCACAATGCTGTGATGGAGGCTTTTTCATCACTAGACATGAGTCCAGAAAAAGTGGTTTCAGTTACTAGCGATGGAGCACCTAGCATGGTGGGGACAACATCAGGATTCATTCATTTCTTTGCTAAGGAAGCAAAACATCCACTGATTCAATTTCACTGCATAATACATCAAGAGGCTCTCTGTGCCAAAGAAAGCAGCAAAAAACTTGACGATGTCCTCAAAGATGTAACAAAAATGGTGAACTTCATCATGGCGCGTGCTCTTAATTTTCGACAATTTCAAGCCCTTCTTGATGAGGTTCAGGCACAATATAACACTTTACTGATGTACAATAATGTCCGGTGGCTGAGCAGAGGACGAGTGTTAGAGAGATTTGTGGCCTGCTTGGAAGAAGTTAGGCTATTTATGAACGAAAAGGGGGAAGACTATCCTCAACTCACCAACATGGCCTGGCTTACCAACCTCATGTTCTTTACAGATTTTACTAACCACTTTAATGTACTAAACAAAAAATTACAAGGCATGGGAAAAACAACAGAAAGCATGTTTAGTGACATCAAAGCTTTTGAGAGAAAATTGCATGTTTTTGAAAAAGACCTTGAGAGTGGACAGCTGAAATATTTTCCCAACCTAAAAATACATTTGGATAATTCTACAACATTTGTGGACAGTCATAAAAAACACCAGGAAATCCACAAAGCATATTCCACCATTGTAGCCGAAGTAAAGGAGAATTTTAGTAAAAGATTTTCTCAGTTCCGTAAGATGGAGACAACCCTTTCATTTATTACTTCCCCAGAAAAGTCCACATTTGAAGATCTTGATCTTTCCTGCTTACAGTGGTTGGATATTCAAAACTTGGAAATGGAGCTACTGGAATTTCAAGAAAGCTCTATCTGGAAAAGTAAATTCAATGACCTGCGTGCGGCTCTTGAACGTATTGAGTGTGAAAGGGTGACAAATGAAATCACTGCTAGCAGTTCTGAAAATGAAATCCTAAAAGCGTGGAATTCTCTGCCAGACAATTTTAAGTCCATGAAAGCACTTGGGATTGCTCTTCTTACTTTGTTTGGGTCATCCTATGCTTGTGAGCAGCTGTTTTCAGCTTTGAATCATATAAAATCTGATGCTAGAAACAGATTAACGGATGACATGAGTGCTGCATGTGTTGCTCTGAAATTAATGCATTATGAGCCAAGGATTGACAAGTTATCAGCATGCATGCAACAACAAACATCACATTAATTTTTTTCATGTATAGATTCTTTGGGAATACACACCGAGCAGTTAACAGTTTTAAGAAGTTTATCTTTTTTTTACTCAGGATACATTTGACATGTTATGTGAATAATACATTTAAAATATATTGTGTAACTGAATCAAATTCTTCCTAAATTCATTAAATTGAATGAAATCATTAAAACATTATAAATTGCCAATAAATTGAAATGAAAACCAAAGGATTGTGAATCAAATTGATTCTCTGACAATACAAAGATTCCAACCTTTACAAATGATGTTTGTTACATAGTTCAGGCAACTTTATAAAGAGTTTTTAGATACTAAAATCTTGTTGTTAAGGTTTAATTGACGTGCTGGCACTTTGAGGAAATTCTTTGGTTTTGTGCGGCAGTTTGGGCACTCGGGCTCAAAAAGGTTAGCCATCACTGCCTTACAGGATGCAATATCAATAGCAACTATTTTGCGAGGTGTTTCCTTACTTGAGAGGACTCTACTCTGTTTTGCTTGCGTTCATTTTCATACGCAAATTCCAGGTTCGTCTTCTGCTGGCACGGCGGCGGGCTCACTGGGCTTCTCTGTTGATTCTGCTGCTTGAACTATTTGCTCTGCTAAACACGCGCGTCACTGGCAGGTTTGAAACTTTTATTTTGCAGTCGGCATCTCTATCGGCATGCAGGGAGAAGACAATGTAAAGGGCTCGAGAGAGGCAGATCCCCAGAGCGCCAGTCCATTCCAAAGCCTGCAGACGCCTTTAGGAGCGTCTCCCGCACATGCAGCCATACCAGAAATTTAATGTGTTTGCACAGCGAGAGAAAAGGCCTCTGACGTTCGAGACTCTGTTACCCAAAGGGCACAAAACAAACCGGAGAAAATGAACAGAGACGCGTCGCCAAATGTCAAAAATGCAAGGTAGTAAAGTGGAATTTGATTGGGGTTTTTGCTCTTTGGTTTGGGAGGAAAGAGGGGTTTAAAAGTGAGTGGCTGCGTCCTGCTAGCCAGGCGAACGAAAGAGCCTTGACAAGCCTTGTAGAGAGGCGCTAACTACAGACTTAGCAATAAAAAAAAACCCCAAACAAAACAATTATAAAGGTATTTGAAATTGACGATGGGAATGAGTGTTTTTCTTGTTCTTGTTACTGCTGTGGTCTGTACAGTGCATAATGTCCATTCTTCACCCGTGATGCCTGATAATCTGCAACTCCGGGAAGGTAAGTCACCTTCAGTCCTCTAACTCGCATTGCAAGCATTTCTGCACCTTCTAGTGCTAGTTCGCAAGCGCTTGCAAAATCAGGGAAACGAGCAAAAATCTTGGTGGCTGTATATTTCACATCCATTTTGTCCGAGGTTTCAGCACGTTCAGTCACCCTTGTCTTCTGCTCTTTGTTGGAGCTTCTGACAATATTATGGGCCCCTACATTCTGTGCCCTATTGACTTCTTGGCCATTTTCATTCCTTGTAGTCTGCAGTTTGATAGAGTTTGTGACATTTTCAGCTTTGTTAAAGCTGGGCATTTTCAGAGTCTTAATTCTGCGTTTTGCAGCAACCTTTAGCATGCTTGACTTCCGAGAACCCACATATATTTAAGTCCCCAGCATAACTCTCAGTACTCTTGCAGGGTTGGACATCAGCAAATTTGCTAAGGCTGAACCATGAAAGGTAGTGAGCTCATTATTTGTGAATGAGTGGTAAAAGCAGAGGAGCTGAATGGGTAGCAGGGTAACTTAAGAAATGTAGACTCCATAAGTAGACAAAATCCTCTTGATTGTTAAGCAGGTGATGATTTTTCATGAAGTCTCAGAGCAGTCGAGGGCATGGGAATTAATGCTATGGGTTTTTTTTTTTGTAGAAAATGGAATTCAGACAGTTCTGGAAAATCCTGAGGCATATGAGCAAGGGAAAATCCTGAGGTTCCTGTCTACATTTGTTGACCTACCAAAAGGTGCAAATGGCAGAGTCAGCTCCAGGAGCATCAGAGGTAATCAGAAAATCAGAAAGGGAGACAATTTGGGAGGTAAGTTTTTAAAGCATGTTCCATGTATAAAGCTGATTTTTACATAGAGAAAGGGTCGCCTATAAAATTGCATAGGCATGTACAAGTGCGCATTCCGGCAAGAACATGCCGACTTGTATGCAATCTGTGCATTGGCATTTCCCGAGGCGTAATTAGGGCAGAGCAGGATGGAGTTGTCATGTATGCGCATGCTTTATAAAACACATATGTACTGTATGTTCATTACACCTGCCTATGAGCTGCTGTAAATTTGTGTAAGTGCATTTGTGCACTAATGCAAATTATTTTAGAAAGCCATATAGGTACCTATGTCATCTTTATGACGTGATAATAAAAGTCCCAACTGAGAGGTAAAACACTGTGTCAACAGATAAACATACAAGACCTACTTGCACTGATCCCTTCTTACTATATGAGCAGAGAAGCTGTGAAATAGCATTCATGTCTGGCACGCTTCTAGTGATTCCAACAATTTCCAGTTCGATGCAAAGGTCAAATGAATACAATTTTGTTAATATGATAAGATTATAAATGCATTTTGCTTTAGGTAAAGAAGAAAGCTAGGAGAGAATCAACCAATGTGCAGTTCGATGCAAAAGTCAAGTGAAAAAAACTTATTGGACTTATTGATATTAAGATTTTAAATGCATACCATTTAAAAAAAAAAGGGAGCAAGATGACCTATGATTGAACAAACGGCATACAGAAATTTTGTCTGAGATGAAGGATCTATGATGGTCTATAAGCTCATTTATGAAGAAGGGGCATAGTATAAAAAGACTTGTATGCTATTCATATAAAATACCTTTACAACATAATTTTTTTAAGTGTTTATTTATTTATTTATTTAACAGGTGTTTTTATACCGCTTTATCATTTCAGTCAAAGCGGTTTACATTGTAACTTAAACTTGGTAATGTCCATTAAACAGGGACATCGATAACTTGGATTTTCTGAGGCAATGGAGGACATCGTGGTTGGATGATGAAATTACCTTTATAAAATAGGTGCCTTTTTGAGAATTTTTATAGGCATCCTGTTGCAAAATTATCCCTCCCTGTTTAAGCCAATATATGAAGTCTTCTCATGGCAAGAGTGCAGGATATACATTTAAAACAGGGGTTTTCAACCCAGTCCTTAGGACATACCTAGCCAGTCAGGTTTTCAGGATAACCAGAATGAATATTCATGAGAAATATTTGAATTCAATAGAGGCAGTGCATACATATCTCTCTCATATATATTCATTGATTTTATCCTGAAAGCCTGACTGGTTAGGTGTGTCCTGAGGACTGGGTAGAGACACCTCCTGATTTAAAATGTTCACTTACAAGCAAGGAAGCAACCAGTTTCCAGGCAATCTGTTGCATTTTAACTCCGAAAAGTAAACATTTCTAAAACCCAAATTAAATAGTATCCTTTCTTTCTGGAGGTGAATACAGGGCAGTATATACCGTACTTGCATATAACTCACCTTGTGATGGATTTGGAAAGGCGAGTAAACTGAGTATACAAATCCAGATAAATCCAAACTTTAAAAAAATGAAATGTGGAAGCCATGTTAGTCCACTATAATGGTAGTTAAATAAAGAGAAAAATAAAAGGTTTCACCTTATTTTCCTTTTTTAATGAAAATGGTGAGAAGCAACCTTGTGCATAGTCTGAGCTGGTTAAACCGAAGGGCTGCTGCTGTGATTAACCGCAGCAGAACTGTTTGAATACAGGTTTAAAATAATTAGGTTTGCCCGGAAATCCTCCATTGTCCAGGAATTCATTGTTTAATTTGGTACAAAATTAATTTAGTTGTTGGATTTTAATGTATATGTGGTGCTTCTGTGTACAGGTGTTTATGAAATGCTGATATTTATTACCAGCTAACTGGAGGTTCTTTCAGAGAGATGCTTCTGAATCCAATCCTGGAGTATCTTCTGGCTAGCCTGGTTTTTCAGGATAACGGCAATGAATATGCATGAAGTAGGTTTGCAGGCATTGCCTCCATTATATGCAAATCCACTTCATTTATATTTGCTGTTAATATCCTGAAAAGCAGACAAACCAGGGTATTCCAAGAACAGCTGAAAAACAACGCGTTTGTCAGTGTTTTCCTGATGGACACCATTTGTAATTAATTAAGATACCAACAATGTGATGTAATATGCAACATTTGTTGCAATTTAATTTACTCTAAAATTAAAAAGCAGTGATTCTGTATATTGTTGTGCCCCACCCCCTTAAAATTTTCAAAACAGATACAATAGCTTTGATTTCTGCCTAGCCTTCAATTCCCCAACCATAGCCAAGCAAGTGGGCAGCTTGTGAAAGGACCTTGGGAAGGGACAGCATCTTTCCAGTGTTTATTTAATACTTATAAATACTGATTTCATCAGCATGTATCATTTAAAAACAGAAGCCCTACATGTAAGTCAGTTCTTCCTGAAATTTATTTTATTTATTTATTTAGACAGATTTGTATACCACCTTTTCCTTCAATCAAGGTGGTCACATAGAAACATAGAAACATGATGACAGAAAAAGACCACAAGGCCCATCTAGTCTGTCCTTCCATAACAACAACTACAACAGTCCACTTTTTACCTTTAGAGATCCTCTGTGTTGGTCCCATGCTTTTTTGAATTCAGTTACTGTCCTCATCTCTACCACCTCCACTGGGAGACTATTCCACGGATCCACTACTCTTTCCGTAAAGAAATATTTCCGCATATCACTCCTGAATCTATCTCCCTTCACCCTCATCCCATGTCCCCTCGTCGCAGAACTTGCTTTCAATTGAAAGAGGCTCTCTCCCTGAACATTTATGCCACGGAGGTATTTAAACATCTCAATCATATCACCTCTATCCCGCCTTTCCTCTAAGGTGTACATATTAAGATCCTTAAGTCTGTCCTCATATGCTTTATAATGAAGACTACTAATCATCTTAGTAGCAACCCTCTGCACCGACTCCATCTTGTTCACATCCTTTTGAAGGTGCGGTCTCCAGAATTGCACACCATGCTCCAAATGAGGTCGCACCAAAGACTTATACAGAGGTATTATCACCTCCTTTTTTCTGCTAGCCATTCCTCTCCGTATGCACCCAAGCATCCTTCTAGCTTTTGCCGTCGCCTTTTCTACCTGTTTAGCTACTTTAAGATCATCGGACACAACTACGCCTAGGTCCCGCTCTTCTTTAGTGGACAAAAGTACTTCACCTCCTATGCTGTATTGCTCCCTTGGATTGCTGCAGCCCAAATGCATGACCTTACATTTTTTAACATTAAATCCCAGCTGCCAAATTCTAGACCATTCTTCAAGCTTAGCTAGATCCCTCCTCATGTTATCTACACCTTCCTGGGTGTCTACTTTATTGCAGATTTTGGTATCATCCGCAAAGAGGCAAACCTTACCCGACAGCCCTTCCGCTATATCACTAACAAAGATGTTAAAAAGAATCGGACCAAGGACAGATCCCTGGGGCACACC
Source organism: Ichthyophis bannanicus (assembly GCA_033557465.1). Taxonomy (NCBI): domain Eukaryota; kingdom Metazoa; phylum Chordata; class Amphibia; order Gymnophiona; family Ichthyophiidae; genus Ichthyophis; species Ichthyophis bannanicus. The sequence goes on along the minus strand of CM066035.1, from coordinate 872,897,497 downwards.
ACTGGTAACATCCTTCTCCTCAGAGTGAGCTCCATTTACTTGTACTCTTTGTCGCCTCCCACCCAACCAATTTCTAACCCAAGCAGTAACTTTAGGGTCCATCCCTAGGGTGCTCAGTTTGTTTATAAGTCGCCTGTGAGGAACAGTGTCAAAGGCTTTACTGAAATCTAAATACACCACATCTAGAGCTTCTAAATACACCACATCTAGAGCGTCTACGTCACATGACAGAGGGTTGCATTTAACATTAGGGTACGTGTACATAATTAGACAATACAGTTACTTTACAGCATTTAGACAATACAATTGAAGTGACATTTAACATGAAGGTATTTAATCCCTCGTTGGTATTTTTGAAAGCTTCTTTCTCCCACTTATGAGCATAGAAGATCATTTTAAAAGTCTTGCACAGCATCTAGACGTGCAAACAATGGCCTTTGCACCCGTAGATTGTATACACGTGTAAAAAGTGAGTTCAAAATGCCGCTATTACATGTATTGATGGCCCAGGATGATCAGATTTAAAGGGAGTGTGTTTAGGGTGTGGCTTGGGTGGGCCAAACCCATACCCGTATTTCCCATTTTACAAGGGGGATACACATGCGGAGGGGCATTTTAGAAAGGACCTCCGGGTGCAATCTGGGACGTTTAAGCCAGAACGCCTCAAAAAAAAAAAAAAAAGCAGGCATGTCCAAGTGCACACACGATCTCACAAACGTGGGGGTGCTTGATATAGATGTCTTTGGGGGCATCTACATAGACATCCCCAGAATAGTGCTTCAGAGTTTCAATGTCTAGCAATAGCCCAATGGTTAGAGCCCTGGGCTAGGTTCAGGGAAGATTGGGTTCATATTCCACTGCTGCGAGTACCATACCTTGGCCTGTGTGGCAGCAAAGGGTGCAAACAAATAGGGGTGCATTTAAGGTTGCTGACTGCCAGCCTCTGCTTCCTCCTTGCCTTGCTGCTGCTGCTTTGACTGTTCCCATGGTGTCAGCAGACCTCCAATTAAAATGAAAAAACATGGGACTTTCTGACTCTGTGCTTGCATGACTGGTCTGGTCCCTCCCTCCTCTGATGCGATACGTCTGAGGAGGGAGGGGTCAGATCAGACCAGCTATGCAAGCATGGAGTTGGAAAGACCCATGTTTTTTTTTTTAAATTGGAGGAGGTCCACTGCCAAGGGAACAGGAAAAGCGACAGCAGGGCAAGGGCAGGCAGCGTGGGGGAGAGCTGGCTAACCATGAGGTGGGGTAAGATGGGGCAATGCTGGGCATGGGGGATGGGGCAAATGACAAAAGTCTGCTGTCATGGGGTGGGGGCACCAGGTTTGCAAGTCACACAGGGTGCATCTATGGTTTGGTATGGCCTGACTGCTGCTTCGTTGTAATTGTGCTGAGTATTGGGGATGATACTCTCTGGTTGTTTTCATCAGCCAAAACAAGCACTTTCCCAGTGCTCATCCCTGACTGCAGCAGGTCTAAACTTAGATGCAACTCCAGACGTTTCTGAAATCAGACAGCGATGTCCAGGTTTCTGGGATTCCCTCAACCACTCCCCCTTCAGACTTGGACGTCCACAGCCCGACTTCTAAAATGTCTCTGGAGACATTTCTATGCCTGTTTTCAGACAGCCAAAGCACAGACAGGGCTTCCAAAATAACCCCCATCATTTTTAAAATGTCACTGTTGCTTTTTACATCTCCTCCAAGGTATGCATACGTTTTGGCAAAAGGCTTGTTTCAGCAAGGGCTTGACATGAGTGATTGAGGGGGCAATTGTGCTAATCCTCCGTTCTTTTATTCCGTCTTGAAAAAGTAAGACTTTGCTATTCGGGGCTCTGTTTGCTTTTCTGGAATATGGGCCTTCTACATATTACTGCTGGTGACTGCATATATAGATGCCAGAAATCTGCTACAGTATGTGTATTCACTGGCAATTACATGTAGAACTTGCCAATTGATGCTGCTCTTTTTCTTGGCCGCATAGCTTTACGAAATTGATGATCCTACTGTATGGGTGGGGCAATTACACACATATTTGTTGGCATCGTTACATATATTTTGCAAAAGGCTCCACGTATAGCAGAGCCTTTTGTAAAATACTGGAGGAATTAATGGGCTCATTTAGATGTTCCAATTTCTACTTAAACATCTTAAGCAAAATGGGGCTTCACGTGAACCTGGGGCACCCACCACAAAATAGCATCTTTTAAAAAACAGTGTTATTCATCACTTCCAAGCTGTAATTGTGTTGCTGTTAGCCTAGATATCTTCCTGTCATGCTTTATAGATGATGGACCATAGATCGGGGATTGGCAACCCTTAGCATGCATGCCTCTAGCTACCATGCAAAAACATTTTTGCAGGCAGACTCAAGACAAATGTAAGGATATTAGGTGCCCTAGGCAAATCCTCAGGCTTGCCCTTCCTCAGTGATTATTCAGACCCCTAGGTGTCCCTCACTTGAGATTTCAATAATTAAACTCATCACCACTCCTGCCAGAACAATCCTGTTATATTTATTAGGTAAATTTATAACAGGACACCCATACGAGAAACCCAGAGGTGCCTATTTTAAACCTATAATGTAAAGGTGACATATAGGTGCTGCTATCCCAATAGGAGAAGTAGTCTAGTGGTTGGAGCAACAGCCTTGTACCCAAGAGGACTGGGGTTGACTCCCACTAGCACTCTTTGTGACCTTGGGCCAGTTGCTTTCCCCCTGTTGCCTGGGAAGGAAAGACCTGCTAATCTATTTCCAGTCACATCTTGCCAAGAAAACCCAGGGGCTGCCTGCCAGGAGTCAGTATTGACTTGACAGAACTTAAAAAAAGCCCCTTTGTTAAATACACACCCAGATCCAACCACACATGCCAATTCCCACCTAACCTAAAGAAGGTGAAAATTGGGCATGTACTCTATGCTTAATTTTATAGTATATGTAATTTATTTAACATTTCTTATATACCACTTTTTGTGATATCAAAGCAGTTTACATTGAACAGGGCATTATAACTTGGAGATAACTATTTTTACAGGGAATATGGCCAATGGAGGGTTAAGTGGCTTGCCCAAGACCACAAGGAGCACCTGTGGGACTAGAAACCCCAGTCCTTCCAGCCCAAGGTTACTGTCCTCTAGTGGGATTTGAACCCCCAACCTTCTGGCCTGAGGTACCTTGCCCCAACCACTAGGCCACTCCTCCACTCCTGTACATAACAATGCTCTCTTTGCTCTGCCCAAACTTCGTCCCTGGGAATGCCTACATGCAGATTGAGTAAAAGTGGGTGCCCCCTTTTTATGTGTGTATTTTTTATTAAAGCTTTTTTCAGCATGTAAAATAGGCTTTACCTGCAGAAAAAGCTTTAAAAACGTATCTCCTGTATATCAAACTTTAAACACTAAGCTTTGCTTTATATATATAAATTGATCATAAAAACAAGTCTACAAGCCATGTAGCTGAAAACCGTGTGTAAAAATAGTGCTGATGATGCAGCTGCTCCTTGCCGCCCCCCAGGAAACTGCCTAGTCTGTCTAATGGTTCTGTCGACCTTGGACCCAACACTGCTTCAATCAGATTATAGGAATTTCTCTATTGGCATCAGAAACATTTTCAGAACTTGATCTGGTACACCATAAAATTAGCGCAGCCAGGAAGTGTTAGCCTGTGAGTTTTGAAAATGTGCACAGTACATGAAGAGACATCTGCTGTAGTTGGGCTTGCAGGGGGCAGCACATAAAACTAACAAACCAACACAGAGCTGCCAAGTGACTCGGTTCCAAGAGGGAAACTTTTAGCTCAGTCCTGGATTTCTGACAACCATAGGATGATGCATTATGGGATCTGCAGCACTGGTTTCAATGGGTAGGATGAGGGACTACAAATATCCACCCGGAGGCACCATTGTTGCCACTGCAGTAGCAGTGACAATTGTTCATAAACTGCAATGCAGTGCTTACTTAAAGGCTTCGGTGCTGCATTTTGATTTCCATGTGCTCCTACCTGCCACTTCCACCCTCCTCCAAACAGGAAGTTTGTGTCAGAAGGGGATGGAAGTGGCAGGTAGGAGCACATGGAAACTGTGGTGCGGCGCTGAAGCCTTAAAATGAGTGCTGCATTGCAGTTTTTGAGCCATTGATGCCACTGCAGGTCTCAGAGAGGGACGGCAGAGGCAGCAGGGTTGAGGGCCTGCCTAGGGTGCCTTCATTTCTTGCACCGGCCCTGAAAATACCGCAGTGCTTCGTGATGTAAGGTCAAAACCAGGACTGGCTAGAAAGTCTCTTCCTAGAACTGGGCAACCTGGCAGCTCTGTTAACATGTCTGGAATACAGTGCATGGTGTAGGTTTTATGGCACTCACTGAGCCATAAGGGTTGCTGCCTGCCATTCTCTTTATTTCATGCCTTACCTGCAAATGTCATGTGATTCAGTTTGCCAGTCTCAGCTAAGCAGCATATACTGTAGATACCGGTTAACGAATCCCACACGTACTATAATGGCTGCATAGGTGAGGTTCTATAACTCTCGAGAACTGCATTTCTCTATTGGTGGCTCCTGGCTCTGATCACGCTTTAGTCTTGGACATCAAACAGTTCTTGGCTTGCAGATCTGCAGTATCATATGCATGGAAGCTGATAGTCAAACCCCACAAATGTTCCAATGGTAGTATTCCACACTCTGATTGGAGGATTTTAGTTATTATTGGGAAGTAAAATGTTCCAAATGAAGCTTAACTGAAACTCTGAGGTATTATTTCACAATGGGGGAGGCAGAGGAAGGAAGCAGTCCTAGTCCTTCGAGAATGCTAAGGGTCTTGGGTCAATTAAGCCAGATGCAGTTTTCCCTTTTTAAACATCCCTCCCTCCACAAACATATAGAGCTGTCACATCACTTGGGCCATTCCAGAGAGACCGATCCAGTTCAGGCTTTGCTTCATTGCATGTGTGAAATTGTAGCTCAGATTTCCCTAAGAAGGAATAATACATCCCCCTGCACGCGATGGGTTTGAAGCCTGTGTCAGACAAATCCCTTCTATCCATGCCCTTCTCCACTGCCAACTCTAGACTTTGTTCATTCCAGATTGCTGCACCATATGCCCGGAACAGACTACCTGAGATGGTGTGTCAGGCTTCTTCTCTATTCAAATCCAGGCTAAACGCCTACCTCTTTGAGGCTGCTTTTGGATCTTAACCATTTACTCACCTGTTATCATCCAATGTGTGTTAAAACTGTTTTATCTTTTGTCCTCTGTTTGTTTTGCACAGATTGTAAGCTCTGATAAGCAGGGACTGCCTCTCATGTGTGTGTGTATAGCACTATGTACGCCTTGTAGCACTATGCAAATGATAAGTACTAGTAATAGTAGTTTTCTTGATTGAACGGGTGAAGTGATGGCAGCCACTGCAGAAGCAACAATTATCTCTAACTCCTCCCCTTCCATGACATGCCTTACCCCAACTGCTCACTAACAGTCGACGTGGCCTGAATCACCAAGCTGACTTTGCATAAGCAAATGCAATCCCTCCCAGGCCATTTTATACTGATTTTGTAAGTAATAATTACAAGATTCTTTGTCAATACCATAAAACTCAGATACTTTATGAGCACTTAAGAAGCAGTATTGCGATACACAGTTATATAAGTTATTCCTTCTTTCTTGCTAGCATATTGGGGACCTATGAGATTGTTATAACAAAGGTTTGTTATAGCAGAAAGTGATAATACTGACTTCGGGCATGATTAACTAAGATTATTCTCACATTCCAAATCTATGGGAAAAACTTGAATGAATCAGGCCCTTAGGGTGTGGTAGCGGGCGAGTGCAGTTACCATGGCACGTAGGACAGCTTCACCTTATGGTGCCCCATGTTACTTTGCTGCTTGTTAGTGTACCCCAATGCGCATTAGCTGCAGGGAACATACAGTCATTTATTTATTTATTTATTTATTTATTTAACAGTTGCTTATATACCGCTACCTTCCACAGATCAGGTGCGGTTTACAATGAACAAGAATGAACAGATTTACAAGTCTGTTTTACATGGAACATTTGTTAACTAGGTACAATGTAGCTGTTTTACATGGAACATTTGTTAACTTGGTACAATTTTGCAATATACATTAATCATGAATGACTAAATATGGTAAAACTTGTTAAATAACAAACGAACTTATTTACATATTTTGATTTATTACATATATTTATATACAGGATTTACAAGTAGTTATTTATTCGATTTTAATTGTAATTGTAGTTTGCTAGGAGAATTAGAGTTGGTGTACCCTGGGTTGTTATTAACCATTACCTGTCTGAGGTAAGGTATTTTCAAGTGTGCCAAAATGAGAGGTGAATAGATAAGTTTTTAATTTCTTGCGGAGTTCCTTTGCATCATTTAATGCTCTTATTTCTTCAGGGAGGGAGTTCCATAGGGTGGGAGCTGCATGTGAGAACGCTTTCCTATTAGTAGTCTTTTTAGCAGTTGTGAATTCTTTCGGGATCCTAATTCTGTTCGTGTGGCCTCTCAGTCATGCCCCGGATGTCTAATGCAGAGTCTTTGCACCTAGCGTGGTGGCGTTTAGTAAAAGGGCTGTTGGTCAAAGTGGCCTTTTATAAACTGCACTTATTACGAAAATGAAGACGGTTCCTGAATATGGATGTTTATATGATTTTGCAGTCTTTAGTGCTAACAGCTATTGAGTATCGTAATTCTATTCTAGTAGGCCTGTCAAATTCAATAGTTAAGGCACTTTGATTAGTTCAGAATTCTGCTGGCAGACTGATTGCAGGCACACCATGCAGACCTCATGCTACTCCCGTTTTAAAATCTTTGGATTGGTTATCAATAAAGCTAAGGGGAGATATGATAGAGGTCTATAAATTAATCAATGGAGTGAACAGGTAAATGTAGATCAATTGCTTATGCCATCAAAATATAGAAAGACTAGGGGACGTGCAATGAAGCTACAGTGTAACCTATTTAAGACTAATAAGAGAAAATATTTTTTCACTCAACATGTAATCAAACTCTGGAATATGTTACCGGAGGATGTAGTAAAAGCTGTTCGTGTAGTCAGATTTAAAAAAGGTTTGGACAAGTTCCTGGAGGAAAGGTTCATAAACCATTATTAAAGGGTACCCAAGAAATCCACTGCTTGCCCCAAAACAAGCATTGTGGAACCTGTGTCTTTTGGGGAAACTGCTAGGGACTTGTGACTTAGATTGGCCATTGTTTGGAAACAGGATACTGGGCTTGATGGACCTTGGTCTGACCCAGTATGGCATATCTTATGTTCTCACGAGAAGATAAAATTGTACCAAGTTATATGAATATTACAGTCTCAAGAATTCCTTTGTGTCCTTCATTACAAGTATCTAGGAAAGGTTTTAAGAGAGATCGGGCTATGTCTGTTATCAGTCCCAGGCTATGGAATTTTCTTTCAGAAGAGATTTAATTAGACAATTTAGGAAGCAGCTTAAAAGATATTTTTATTCAGTCAGTTATATGCTGTGGGAAGGAAGCAGCAATTACCAGATTGTTGGAAATGATAGTTAGATTTCTAATTATAGAAGCAAGAATAGGGTTTATATGCTGTATTGTATGTCTAAAGACGAAATTAGACCTTACCTGCTAATTGTCTTTCCTTGAGTATTCTCCGGGCCAGTCCAGGAACATGAGGGTAGTCAATCCCTTCTAGCAGCTGAGGACTGAATTCTGAAGTTTTGCAGGTATCAGGTATCTGGCTCCCCCTACTGGTGAAACCTCAGTCTATTTCTATCCAAGCAGTCAACCAAGAGAACCTATAACTGGACGACAGTCATTAAAAAAACCCCACAGAACATAGCCACCAGACAACAGCTGATTCCCCTTACAGCGTCTCCCCTTACTTGAAACGTTTTTGTTTTTTTTTATAACCATGGTGCAAGTATCCCCGTAAGCAAAACGAGGAAGCCCCACAGACCCTCGTCCTCTCCGTGCAAGGCTCTTGAAGTGGCAATACCGTGTGCTGTGTACTCTATTTACCACTGAGTTATCAACTGAGAAAAAGCTACTCGAGGAGTGGACGAGGAACGCAGTAAGGATAGAATCCCAACCTCGAACAATTCAGAAACCACGGGTGGGTCCTGGACTGGCCCGGAGAATACTCAAGGAAAGACAATTAGCAGGTAAGGTCTAATTTCGTCTTCCTTTTCGTCTCTCCGGGCCAGTCCAGGAACATGAGGGAAGTACCAAAGCAGTACCTAACCATGGGACCCGCTATGATGGCCGACGCCCCCACAGTTGCATCTCTCCGAGCCTGAACATCCAAACGGTAATGCCTTGCAAAAGTGTGAAGCGATGATCACACAGCCGCCCGGCAAATGTCAGCAGGCGGAATCAACGCCATCTCGGCCCAGGATGCCGCCTGGCCCCGAGTGGAATGAGCAAGGAGCCCCTCCGGAGGCAACTTGCCACAAGCCTGATACGCCGCTACTATGGCCTGCTTCACCCATCTCGCAATAGAGGCCTTAGACGCCGCTTGCCCTTTTTTAGGCCCCCCAAACAGTACAAACAACCTATCCATTTTACGAAACGAGCTAGTCCTCTTAAGGTATTTCTTAAGTATCGTATCTAAATCCAATTTCTCGAGCACTTTGTCTATAGGAAGATCGCCCTGGTTCTGAAAAGTCGGAAGTGAAATAGTCTGATTCATGTGAAACTTCGACACCACCTTAGGGAGAAAGGAGGGAACCGTACGCAACATCACCTTCTCCGCCGAAAACTGAATGTACGGTGCCTTACAGGAGAGCGCCTGGAGATCTGAAATCCTCCTTGCGGAACACAAGGCTACCAAGAAAGCCACCTTCCAGGAGAGGTCCCGGAGCGAAATGTCAGCCGCTGGCTCAAAAGGAGGCCGCACCAATGCTTCAAGAACTAGATTCAGATCCCAAGCCGGAACAACCGCACGAAACGGAGGGCGAATGTTCCTCACCGCCCTGAAGAACCGAAGTATATCGGGATGCGAAGCTAGCTGAAGACCTTTGACGGAACCTCGAAAACAGGAGAGAGCCGCTAAATGCACTCTAATAGTACTAAGAGCTAAACCCTTATCCAGCCCGTCCTGTAAAAAAGAGAGCACCTGAGGCACCAACGCGTCGCCTGGACGAAGATTTCTTTCCTCGCACCATTTCTCAAAGACCCGCCAAACTCGGATATAAGCTAACGATGTGGAAGTCCTGAGGGCCTGCAAAAGGGTGTTAACAACCGAAGATGAATAACCTCTCTGACTTAACCTTTCCCTTTCAAGAGCCAAGCCGTAAGCGAGAAGCGATCCACATTGGGCATGAGCAGGGGACCCTGAACTAACAGGTTCTCCCGAACGGGTAGCCTCCAGGGCTTGGCTATTAAGAGACGAACTAGGTCTGCATACCACGCTCTTCTGGGCCAATCCGTGGCAATGAGAATCACTGGACCGGCGTGGCCTTCTATCCTTCGAATTACTCTCCCTATCATGGGCCATGGAGGGAAGACATAAAGCAATTTCTCCGCCGGCCAAGGCTGCGCGAGGCCGTCCAGCCCCTCCGCCATACGCGCTCTGCATCTGCTGAAAAAACGACTTGCTTTGGCATTGTCGAAGGTGGCCATCAAGTCCATCACCGGCTGACCCCACTTCCGAGTCAGGTCGTGAAAGACCGCCGATTTCAATTCCCATTCTCCGGGATCAACGATATGACGGCTGAGATAATCGGCCTGCACATTGTCTTTTCCTGCCACGTGAGCCGCCGACAGGGCCACCAGATGTGCTTCCGCCCAGGCCATCAACTGTTGACTCTCCTCCAACAAGAGAGCAGTCCTTGTTCCTCCCTGACGATTGATGTAAGAGACTGTCACCGCATTGTCCGAGAACACCCTCATCGCTTTGTTCTCCACCAGAAGAAGAAACTCGCGAAGAGCTAGGGAAACCGCCCGGAGTTCCAGAAAGTTTATGGAAGCAGTCTGAAGTTCCGGCGGCCACGAGCCTTGAGCGATGGAGGCTTGACAATGAGCTCCCCAGCCCTGGAGACTGGCATCGGTAGTGAGGAGAATCCAGTCGGGCTGCCGTAAGGGAACGCCTGCTCTGAGGTGGGCCGGATCCAACCATCAGCGGAGACTGTCGCTCACTTCCTGCGACCTGGGCAATCTGCAAGTGAGAGGATGGTCCTGTGGAGACCAACGGGATAGCAACGCTTGCTGCAAGGGTCGCATATGGGCTCTCGCCCACGGCACGAGATCTAGAGCTGCCGCCATAGACCCTAGGAGTTGCAAATAACGCCACGCCGTCGGCGCTTTGAGACGCAAGAACTGCGTGACTTGCTTCAAAATCTTCTGAACCTGGCATACCGGCAGAAAAATGTAGCCTACCTCCGTATCGAACATCGCTCCCAAGTAGAGGAGCCTCTTTACAGGTCGCAACTGGCTCTTGGCCTGGTTTATAACCCAACCAAGCTGTTCCAGAAGATGTACCACTCTCGCCGTTGCCGACCGCGACTCCAACTCGGACGGCTCCCGAATCAGCCAGTCGTCGAGGTAGGGATGTACCAGAACCCCTTCTCTTCTCAGGGCAGCCGCCACTACCACCATCACTTTTGTGAAGGTTCTCGGCGCAGTGGCCAAGCCAAACGGCAAGGCTCGAAATTGAAAATGACCCATGTGAACTGCAAAGCGGAGGAACTGTTGGTGCTCGGCCCTGATAGGAATATGAAGATAGGCCTCGATTAGATCTATGGACGTAAGCACCTCCGTCGGCTGTACCGAACGTATGACGGATCGAAGTGTCTCCATGCGGAAGTGAGGAACCCGCAAACAGCGATTCACGTTTTTGAGATCCAAAATAGGTCGAAACGTTCCCTCTTTCTTGGGAATGATGAAATAAATGGAGTATCGACCTGAACCTAACTGGTCTGGAGGAACCGGAACTACCGCTTGAAGGCGTAACAACCTTTGGAGCGTAGCCAAGATCGCCAATTGTTTCTTCGCCAACCCGCATGGGGACACCACGAAAGCCTCTGCCAATGGACGAGTGAACTCTAGCGCGTACCCATCGCGAATAATCTCTAATACCCATTGATCGGACGTTATGGAGGCCCAGACAGAAAGAAAGCTCTATAGCCGTCCTTCTACAGGGATATCTGTCTGGACCAACCTCATTTCATTGCGGCTTTTTATTTGTACTTTGCTGGGCACCGAAATAACCTCTACCGAATCCTCGAGCGCCACAAAAGGACTGGCCCCTGGATACAAATCGCGCTCTCGGATACGGAGCAAAACGTGATCCCCTAAACTTGCGAAAATCTCGCACGGGACCCCTGTGCGTAACCCCAGGCTTCTGAGCCTTTGGTCTGTCCTCTGGGAGCCTGCCGCCTTTAGAGTCCCCGAGATCCTTAACAATCTTTTCCAAGGCCGCTCCGAACAACAGGGTGCCCTTATATGGAAGCTTACTCAACCGCGCCTTGGACGAGGCGTCCGCCGCCCAATTTCTTAACCACAGGAACCGCCGAGCCGCAATTACCGCCGCCATGGACTTCGCTGAAATCCTAACGAGATCATAAAACGCATCTGCTAGATAAGCCACCGCTGACTCCAGCTTCACTCCTTCCTCCTCTTCTTTGCGGGAGGTAGCACCACTTTGGATCCACCTACTGGAGGCCCGAGAAACATAAGCCCCACAGATAGCCGCTTTAAGAGATAGCGCACAGGACTCAAAGGTCTGCTTCAGCAGGGACTCCAATCTTCTATCCTGCAAATCTTTCAGTGCCGCTCCGCCCTCCACAGGGATAGTGGTTTTCTTAGTGACTGCCGAAACCAAGGCATCCACTTTAGGCATTTTTAACAACTCCTGCTCCTCGTGCAGTAAAGGATACAAGCGACTAATAGCTTGAGCTCCCCACAAGGAAGCTTCCGGACATTCCCACTCAGACTCTACCATCTGCTTCATGACCCTGTGGACAGGAAAACATTTCTGTTCTGATTTAAAACCCTGCAGCAGAGGGTCCTCCAAAGGCTCCTCCTGAGCTACCGGCACGGCCAGATTTAAAGCTGTCAAAGTCTGTGCAATCAGCGGTCCAAGCTCCTCTTTCCTAAACACCCGGAACATATTGGGATCCTCGCTGCCTTGCTCAGCATCCTCGAAATCCAGAGGCCACTCCATACCGGCCTCTGACAGAATTTCGCCTTCCTCCAGTCCCTGAAGCCCCGAGGGAAGTTGCCCAAAGCCATCGGAACACCCCTCAGCGCCCAGGGCCATTTTAGAGGACCCTTCCCCCGGGTCTGATAAAGAAAATTGCTTTCCCAAGGGATTCACCACCAGAGGGGAAGAGCTCTTGTCCTGAGCCTGTTGCCACTTCAAGCAGTAACTTGATGCAATGCCAAAATAAACTCTGCAGAGAAAACCGATTTTAAGTCCCCAGGAATTGAAGCTTGTGACAGTGGGGGAGCTTCCTCCACGTGTACAGGCTTCTTAGATTTGCCTTTTCTTCTTAGCGTGTTTCTCCTGAAGAGAATTCAAAACCGGAGCTGCAGCCGAGATGGCTGCCGTTCCCGCCATTTCTGAAGAGCATGGAATGCCCCCTGCACTCACGCCTGCTTCAGGTCTAGAATCCATACCCGTACAACTATACGGCGAAAAACCACCAGGAAAACCCGAAGTAGCCCCGAGGGAACAGAAAAACCCAGGAAAAAGAGAAACCAACCGCCTATTCAAAGCGCTACTGGCATTAAAACGCGCCGCCGAGAAAAGAAAAAAACCGCCGAAACCAGCGCGCTCTAAACACACGTACCTGCAAGCAAGGCGATTCTTATTTTCAGACACCCAGATCTGCTGCTAGCGGCAGAGGTGATCTGCACCCGGAGGAGGCTTGAAGGTCTCTGGGGCTCCCAGCACCACTTGCCTGCTCCCCGGGGAGAAATCGGAGCTGTTGCCTGAGGCAGGCTCTGCCTCCCGAGCTCTGCGAGTGAAGCTCACTCCGATATCAGGCGAAAGGATAAAAGTACTCTTTGCTGACCTAGATCCCTGCTAGGGACCCGGCGCTATAATAAGTATTGTAGCTCAGAGCAAATAAAAAATAAAATAAAACTAAAAGTTTCGAATTTAATCTAACTCCTTCACGTGTCTCCGGGAGCCAGCTAGAGTAATGCCCTACAGCTGCTGAGGACTGAAGAGACTGGGCTTTCGCCAGTAGGGGGAGCCAGATACCTGATACCTGCAAAACTTCAGAATTCAGTCCTCAGCTGCTAGAAGGGATTGACTACCCTCATGTTCCTGGACTGGCCCGGAGAGACGAAAAGGAATATGTTCTTTTAATTGTCAATGTTTAAATTGTAAAGTGTCTAGACTATTTGGATTTGTGGTATATCAAACATTTTAATAAATTAATAAAAATAAACACAATCATATCTAATTGCATTTTGAAGTGATTTTTAATGTTATGGAGGTAAACACAATTGTCCTCTCATCACTCCTCCAAATCCAAATGCCTCACAGCAGGTGTAAATGCTGATGTCTAGATCTTCTGGAGTGTACATGTAGGGCCTGATAGTCAGTGGTGGCAATTAGCATGATTATAGCGCCTAGCTGACACTGCTGAACTTTAAACCCGGATATTCAATCCTGGGGCCATATCTGGCCTCCGGCATTGAATATCCGGGTTTGCTGCAATGGCCCAGAAGCTAACTGTTCAGCAATGATATTGTGCCACTGCCTAGTTAGCTCCTGTGGGTAAAGATAAGCTAGCTTTTAGCACACCTATCTTTACCTGCAGCTTGCTAACCGGGCAGTGGCTCAATATTGCTGCTGACCAGTTAGCGATGGGTACCGCCCCAAGAATGCCTCGATGCTAACCGTGTAGCATCGAGGCATATAGTAGCGGTATCTGGGGATATTCAGCGGCACTAAAATAAACATTTAATTTTGTTGTATTCCACTGAGATTAATTAATTGTCATTAGATTATGTGGAACATGGATACATAAATAAGTAAAGAAACAAACAAAACACAGCTTTACTGCAGAAAGGAATTTTCATTTGCAGCATAGGATGTTTTCTTGTTATATCAGTTGCCATCAGACAAGAGAATATTTTGTCCAATGATGAATTCAGCAGTAGAATGAAACACAACTTAAAGTTCATATTCATTTATTGGGGGCAATTTCTCCAAATGGGTTAGTTTTGCACTTACCATGACAGTCATGAACTTCACTCCTAAGCCAAGATATGTGGTTGTGTGTGTATATGAGTGGCTAAAATGAGCTAGGGTTGGCAGACAGGAGCTATGAGTGCCAAGAACTCATTTTATCACCAGAGGGGAGACATGCACATGAAAATCCAGAGCCAACATTTATAAAGCGATAGAAGCATTCCAAGATACAAGAGAGAGACCCAGAAATCAGTGGACCCATTTTAACATAATTTGTCAAAAGCTGGCCCTGCGCAAATGGAAGCCACGTTTTTATTCGATCTGTTTAAGTTAACCCTATCACCGAGTTACTGCATCAGTTAAAAGGAAGAATGTGAGGGTGTGTACACTGAAGTCGGGTCTAAATCACTGTGTCAAGGCTCTGTCTTGGGAAGCAGCAGCAAATGTTACTCACCTATAAATGCTCCAAAAGTCAAGGAAACAAAACCATCAAACCAAACACTAGCCAAATTAAAAGAGACATTTTTAGCCTTGTTACCATAAACCCAGAAAAGGTCAGCAGGCTGAGAGCCCAGGATTAAAATTATACTCTGATTTATCTGCCTGGTGTCAGGCATATAAATCAGAGGTAATACAAGAGCAGTAGTGTACTCTGGGTGACTTATGGTTCATTTTGTCTGTGTCTTCCTGCTCCTGATAGCTCATTCCAAAGAAAGACTATGCATTAAGTATATTGTAGCGTTATATGACCCTGCCTTTAGTGTTATGGGTGACTCAATGTTCCTTTCCCAATAACCCTTATGACATCCTATGCTACTAGTATATAGTCACATTAAAAAACAGCATACCATCCCAAGACTTAAAATACAAATATGAAAATCAATCAGAAAAAAAACTTTATTTGAAACCAGGTTGTGCTGCAGTTAGCAGAGGATGAGAGAATCGGGCAAAGGATAATAAGTTGGCACTAGATATATTTCCCTGACACTATGAGGTGAGGATTGGTTATTGTTGGCAACATGATGACGAACTTGATGGACAATTGATCTGACCAGTTTGACACCTATAAATCGCATTTTAGAAAGGACATCCAAATCCAATCAGGGGTGTCCAGGGCGGAAGCTGCAGAAAAATGCCACGAGATGTCTGTCTCCAGCTGATTTCAGGAAAGCGTAGTTACTCACCTGTAACAGGTGTTCTCCAGGAGCAGCAGGAATCAGTCCTCACATATGGGTGACGTCAGTGCCGACGGAGCCCCCATGCGGAGCATTTCCCCAGCTTTCAAAGAAAGCCTTTGGGAATGCAGCACGCATGCGCGGTCCCCTTCCCACCCAAGGGTGCCATCTTGCTCAGTTTGATGATATAGCTAAAAGACAGAAAAAAACCAAAATAAAACATATGACCGCAACTCCAAGGGGAGGAGGGAGGGTTGTGAGGACTGACTCCTGCTGCTCCTGGAGAACACCTGTTACAGGTGAGTAACTACGCTTTCTCCAGGACCAAGCAGGAAGTCAGTCCTCACATATGGGACTCCTCAGCTTAAGGCTACCGGGGACCCAAAGCTGAAAAAATGAGCTCCCTCTAGAGCCTCAGCATGTGCGAAAAGAATCTTCTCTGAGAACGCCACTGAACGGTAGCCCAACACCAGGGCCGGAGGGTAGGAGTTGCCTATACCTCAAAGAGATTACGGAGTACCGCCTGTCCGAAAGCACTGTCCCTGCGGGACTCCCTCTCGAGGCAGTAGTGGGCCACAAAAGTCTGGCTTGAAGACCAAGTAGCGGCCCGGCAGATGTCTGCCAATGGAACAGAGCGGAGATGAGCCACTGACGCAGCCTTCGCCCTGACACGGTGAGCTGTGACTCGACCCTGCAAGGAGAGGCCAGCTGCCCTGTACGCCCAGGTGATACAGTCTGCTACCCAAATGGATAGGGTATGCTTGGAGACAGGTAACCCCAACTTATTAGGGTCAAAGGAGACAAAGAACTGAACAGCCCTTCGGTGTCCCTGCATACGAACAAGGTAGAAGGACAACGCCCTCCTACAGTCCAGGGTATGCAAGACCATCTCAGTCCGGCCGGCATGCGGCCTGGGAAAGAAAGTTGGAAGAACCACCTCCTGATTGAGGTGGAAGGAGGAGACAACCTTTGGAAGGAACTTAGGGCGAGTCCGTAAGACTACTCTGTTCCTATAGAACCTAGTGTATGATGCTTCTGACACCAGGGCTTGAAGCTCACTCACTCGCCTTGCTGAGGTAAGAGCTACCAAAAATAATGCTTTCCAGGAAAGAAAGCGCAAAGGACAAGTAGCCATAGGCTCAAAGGGTGGGCAAGTAAGTTGTTGCAAGACAACATTCAAATCCCACTCAGGGGCAGGTGGACGAACTGGAGGCTTAAGCAAAAGCAGGCCTCTGAGGAAGCGAGCTACCAAAGGGTGGCTTGAGAGAGACTGACCCTCCACCGGTGAGTGGTGCGCTGAGAGAGCACTGAGGTGGACCATCACAGAGTTGGATTTAAGGCCTAGATTGGACAGGTGCAGCAAATACTGCAGCACCACTGGTACCAGGCATGAGAAAGGATCCTCCTTGGGTTGGGCACACCAGGTAGAGAACCTACGCTACTTAAGAGCATATGACGTCCGAGTGGACTGCCTCCTAGAGGCCAAGACCACGTCCTCCACTTCCCTAGGCAGCAGTAAGGGTGCTAGAACTACCCTTTCAGCAGCCAGGCCATCAGATTGAGGGACTGGAGATTGGGGTGTAAGAGAGATCCCTGCTCCTGAGACAGGAGATTGGGTTGCATCCCCAGAGGAAGAGGAGCGTCCACCGCTAGTTGTAAAAGAAGTGGGAACCACGGTTGCCTTGGCCATCTGGGGGCCACCAGGATCACCGAGGCCTTGTCCTAGATCACTTTGAACAGTGTTTTGGGCACTAGAGGCGTGGGAGGAAACGCATATAGGAGGCCTATAGACCATGGTATGAGAAAATCATCTGCTGCTACTCTGAGAGGATGCAGTTGTCTGGAGCAGAACCTGGGCAGTTGACGGTTCAGTGGACTGGCAAACAGATCCATGGTGGGGAGACCCCATCTTAGGAAGATCTGTTGAACTACCAGAAGATTCAACTGCCATTCGTGCGGCTGTAGGATCCTGCTCAACTTGTCTGCCAGGTAATTCTCCTGTCCAGGGAGATAGACCGCCTTGAGAAGTATGCCATGATTGACTGCCCAGGAGCACAGGTCCTGTGCTTCCTGACAAAGAGGTCTGGACCCTGTGCCCCCTTGCTTGTTCACATAGAACATAGCAACTTGATTGTCCGTCTGAACTAAGACAGGCTGCTGAGAGAGGACATGAGAGAAAGTCCGCAGGGCTAAGCGGATCGCTCTGAGCTCTAGGAAATTGATTTGCTGTGTGGCCTCCCAAGGAGACCACAGGCCTTGAGTGCATGCTCCTTGGCAATGTGCACCCCAACCTTGAAGAGAAGCATCGGTTGTCAGCACTTGAGAGTGTGGAGGTGCTTGAAAAGGCACCCTTTGCAGTAGATTCGGAAGATGCAGCCACCACTGTAGATAATCTGCCAGTAGATTGGACACCCTTACTCTGTCCGTGAGGTTTCCTGTGGCCTGCAGCCACTGAGTCCTTAGGCCCCACTGAGCGGGCCGCATGTGCAGACGGGCATTTGGAGTTACATGGACCGTGGATGCCATGTGGCCTAAGAGCCTCAGGAATTGTCTGGCGGAGACCAGAGAATTGCTGCAGAATTGTCTGGCCAAATCCATCAGTCTGTAGGCCCTGTCCACGGGTAAAAAGGCCTTCGCTTGAAGGGTGTCTAGTCTTGCTCCTATGAACTCCATGTTTTGTGAGGGGCGCAAAGGGGACTTTGCGAAGTTTATGACAAATCCCAGATGCTGGAGAAGAGACACAGTACGGAGGGTGGCTTGATTGGTCTCCTGTGGAGACTGACCCCTGATGAGCCAGTCATCCAGATATGGAAAGACAGAGTCCTTGAACTCTGAGATAGGCCGCCACCACTGCCAGGCACTTGGTGAAAACCCTGGGGGCGGAGGTTAGGCCAAAAGGGAGTACCCTATACTGGTAATGGTTTCCTCCCACTACAAAACGGAGATATTGTCTGTGGTCTGGATGAATAAGGATGTGAGTATACACATCCTTTAGGTCTAAGGAGCATAGCCAATCACCCTGCTGGAGGTAGGGCAGCAGGATTCCAAGGGTAAGCATCTTGAACTTTTCCCTCTCCATGAACTTGTTGAGATTGCGCAAGTCTAGGATGGGTCTGAGGCCTCCTGTCCTTTTTGGTATCAGAAAGTACCTGGAATAGAAGCCTTGTCCTCTCAGGTGGTGGGGCACCGGTTCCACCGCCTGCTCCTTTAGAAGACCTGCTAACTCCTGCAGGAGTAAGTCCCTGTGCAGAGGGAGTCTCGGAGGCTCCCCTGGAAAGTAGGAGGGAGGTACCTGGTGGAAGTGGAGGAGATAGCCTCTCTGGACTATGCTTAGTACCCAGGTATCCCTTGTTATGGCTGACCACCTGTGGGCATACAGGGTGTGATGTTCCCCCTTGCCAGTACCCGTAGGTAGGTAGGGCTTAAGGAGGTTAAGTTTTCTTCTTGAACTGAGGTTTACTATTTCCTGTAGAACTGCATGTAGGGAAATGTATTTCCTTTGATAGCTCAATGAAGAGTAGTGTGACTCAAGTTGGTAAAGCAAAAAGGGATTTATTCCCCTCCCGGGGTGGATTTCACCAGGATAAAAGGTAACATAAATTCTTGCACTCTTGGCAGACAAAAGGACAAAATAAAGCAGCTTCCTTCAGCATCAAACATTAACACAGAGATATTATTTCCTCTGTCCTTGAAATAATACAGTTCCTTACTTCCAAAGAATTATTTACAAAAGAGAGTTCAAATCCCCTGCCCTCCTTTCTGAGGCAGGAATTGTTTGCTCCTTTCTGTCTGGAGCCACGCCCGTTCCCACGCTAGGCCTTGGGATTAGCACTTGGGTTTGGTACAGCTCTAAATAACCATTCTCATTACAGTCCTCTGTACCGTAGCCCCAACTCTCCTGGGCAATAAACCCCCAGTAGTTATTGTACTTCCAGCCCTTGGGCCTACCTTTTACTCTGGCTGTATCAGGTTTTCTCTGAGGTTTGTAAATTGCTGTCGGTTCCCAATCTGACTTGTGCAGAGTATAATTCAATGGCCTTCCTGGCCTTTTCTCCTGTTCAGAACCAAGAGAGGACTTCCACTGACAAGGTCTGCTCCTGCTGTACCTCTCACACAGAGCCTCTGACCTTTCCTCGTCTCCGTCTCTCTCTTCCTTCTCTGTTCTGCTCTCAGCTCTGCTCTCTGCCTTTCTCTCCGTGTTCCCTGCGCTGCCCTCTGTGTTAACTGGGGCCTCCTTATGAGTCAGCTTCCTCGGGTCAAGCCTGACTCCAACCCTTAGCAGGTGTTCATAATTACCTCGTGACTCTCTGCTGAACTGATAGCAGGGGCCTTTCTCTCTCTGAGGCTTGGTTTCCCTGACAACCAGCCATGTGCTGTTGTTTATGTTGCAGCCCTGCACTTTTTTGCTGATCTTTGGGAGTTTCTCCCTGACTAAAAGGACTCGCTATGTCACAAGGGTCAGCTGGCCTGTGCTGAGAGGGGCCAGTTGAGGAGGAGAGGCTATGCCACTGGAGTCAAAACCCCGCTCCCTGCTGTGCAGGAGCCGGAGCTGGTGGCTTGGGGGTTTTCTGCCTACGGGGCCCATGTCCCTGCCCCTTGGCCTGCTGACCCTGTTGGGGAGCTACAGAGGCCTGAAAGTGAGGGTATGATTTGTAGGCAGATGACTTCCTTGGGTAAAAGGTCTTTTTTTCCGAGCCCCCCTTCTTCTGAGAAGGGGCAGAGGTTTTCCTGGACAGCCTTGTCTGGGTGAGAGTCTCAGACTCGATTTCTGCAGCCTTTTCAGCCATAGGCTTGCCAAGAGGTTTTCACCTCAGCAGGGGACATCGACCAACTTGTCCTGCACACATGGCTCGAGGTCCGATGACTGTAGCCAGGCCTGACGGCGTGCACCGATGCCGGCCCCAGCTACTCGGGCCGAAGCCTTGAAGCCATCATAGGCTGCTCGAGAGATAAACTTTGAGCACTCCCAGATCCCCGATGACAGGGCCTTGAACCTCTGCAAAGGTTCCTCGGAGAGACCAGCAGAGAACCCGGCAATCTCCTTTGCCAGGTCTCGAAGGTACATGCCCATGTACAGCTGGTAGGTCTGGACACGGCAAGCAAGCATTGAGCCCTGGAAGCACTTTATACCGAGGGCATCCAGGTTCCAGGCCTCCCGGCCGGGGGGCACCGAGGAGTGCATCTTCTGACTCTTCAGATGATGCATGGCCGATTCCACAACCATGGAGTGGTGCGGTAGTTGTGCCTTTTGGAACCCGGGGCTCTTGCGGACTTGATAGATGGAATCTACCCTCTTGCTCAGAACCGGCATCGAGGCCGGCACCTCCCACATGCGGAAGAGCAACCGTTCCAGCATCGGAGGAACCGGTACAGTAAAGGCCTCCTTGGGAGGAGAGTCATACTGCAGGGCCTCAAGCTCCTCGGCTTGAGGCTCCTCCTCGGGATCCACGGGGAAGGCCAAGGCCTTGGCCATGTCCCGCACGAAGTCCGAGAACCGGGTGTCCTCTGGGGGGGATCATCTCTGAGGCTCGGACTCCAGTAAGTCCGAAGGGACACATCGGGTCTGAAATTTGTCCGGGGACTCCTCATCCTCCGTTTCCCAGCCCGACCCCTCGGAGGAGGAATCGAGCAGCTCCGGTCGGGCAGGCTCCAATACCAACCGCCCCGGCGTCGACGACCTCGGTCCAGAACGGGAGGCCGAGGGAGACCTTGGCCGAGGATCGACTCGAGAGCGCATGGACTCGAGGATCGGCTCGGCCTCCAGGGTCGACTTGGATGTCGATGTCCCGGTGGTCGGGGCAGATACACCGGTGAGACTGGCGATCAGTGCCCGCTGCTGCTCCATGAAGGCAGCCAAGCTGCTCTCCAAGGCCGTCAACCTGAGTCTGCGCTCAGGAGACTCAGCAGCCCCCGACTCGGGCCCCGACAGCGTCAGGCCCGATGTCGGCTCCCCCGGATGAGAGTCCACGAGGACTACAGTACTCACGTGACACGGGGACTCCATCTCTACACGAGGTTGTTTAGCAGGCCGCTCTGACTCCGAAGACCCGGGACGGCACTCGGGGCTATGCGACCTGGCCCTGGAGGAACCAAGTGCATCCACCGACGCCGCCCTCGCGGGTTTCTTCTTCCTGTGATGCTCCCGCGAGGGAGACCCCCTCTCAGAGGAACCCCGGCGATGTTCAGGATCGGAGTCCCGAGACGTCGAGGCCTCTGACGAAGTCCGGGTCCGGCCGGACGCAGAGTCAGAGAAGATTCTTTCTTTTTGGTGCTGCCGGCTCCTCAATGCCTTTGAGTACATTTTCCCACACAGGCCACAGATCATCGGGTCATGATCGGGCCCGAGGCAGCAGTCATGTATGTCGGTGAGAGACATAAGTTTCTTACACCGATCACACTTTTTAAACCCGTTGGCAGACATCGGGGGAAAAAGGGCCCCTGCGAGGTCAAACGACAGGGCTGCCAGTGAAAAATAGAAAAAATGGCGCGTACGCTAGTCACTAAGGACAAAAAACGAAAAATGAAGTCTGGGCTCGATACCGGTGTACTGGGTCCAGGCGGGAAAGGGAAACAGGCGTCGAACCGAAGAAAACACGGGTCCATGCCGAAAAATCAACTTTTGCCTCGGGTGAAAACGAAACACGTCCATTGGGCTCCGTGGAAAAAAGAAGACTAAGCAAGATGGCACCCTTGGGCGGGAAGGGGACCGCGCATGCGTGCTACATTCCCAAAGGCTTTCTTTGAAAGCTGGGGAAATGCTCCACATGGGGGCTCCGTCGGTGCCGACGTCACCCATATGTGAGGACTGACTTCCTGCTTGGTCCTGGAGAACATAGATATCCCCGACGTGGACTTTCATGGAGGCAGCCACATAGACGTCGCCATTGGGGATGCTTGGATTGGGGACATCCATCTCAGGCAAATTAGCATTATCGGACATCCAGCGATATAGCAAAGTGAAAACATGAGTCCACGTTCCCCAATGGTGTTCATTGCCATACAGCGGGTATTAGTGTAGCCCCTTCTCCACACCTTCCAGATGTTTGCCTGATAAAATGAGCACTTTTTAGATGCCTGCAGGGAATACATGTGTATGATTGCAATTGTCCATATTGGAATCTTGAGGTTTTACTAAGGTATTTGGTTCAGCCAGACCTTTACAGGAAGGATTAAGAAGATTATTCTCCTTAATCCTTTGTTTCATAGGCATCTGCTTTGTGGGTGCTTGAACACCAATACTGAGCAAATTCATTTACTGGATCCAGGAAGGGATAAATTGGGTTGGGCTTCGCACCCACAAATCATTTTGATAAGTAGGCTCCTCTGTGTTATTTCTCCTCAAAAGT
This sequence comes from Ichthyophis bannanicus, assembly GCA_033557465.1. NCBI lineage: Eukaryota > Metazoa > Chordata > Amphibia > Gymnophiona > Ichthyophiidae > Ichthyophis > Ichthyophis bannanicus. Next base: position 872,874,829 of record CM066035.1, on the reverse strand, counting down.
TAGAGATAGCGGCATCCATGGTTAATTGGTGGCATTTATACATGTAGGCTTGTAATGAGCTACGATACATGTGTGTTGGTGGCCATTTTTACTCTGTTGATCTTTCCTACAAGAGGATTTGCAAAATGGAACCTCCAGCTGTAAATACCAGCATATACACGTGCACTCCTGCACCTCTTTATTCTGTCTTTTAGAAAAGGCTCCATGTTTAGCAGAACCTTTTTTAATATATCACCGGAATTATGAACATCGCGACCTTGACATGTCTATTCCAATCTCCATGTCTTTTCTAAAATGCGCCTTTAAGTGTGTTATATTGTGCACTGCCTAGATGTGCAATGATAGGCAGTTTATGTAAATTTTAATAAATGAAATGAAATACAATAAAATCTACACATGCCAAAAGATCATGCATACTTTTACCCAGATCATACATAGGCATTCTCAGAGGCACAGTTTGGGTGAAGCTGGAGTGGAACTGTGACGTATTTGCATATTCTGTAGAATACGCAAGTTCATGAAGAGTACGCACACACACATTTACAACTTCTCCAAATCAGGTGCAAATTTGTGTGCTACTGGAACTGGTTCTGGGAGCTTATTTTATAAAGGCACATACATATATGCATGTCGCCTTCATAACATAGGTATAAAACATGCACCTTTTTTGACCTTCCACATAGGTACCATGTTATAAAATCAAGCTCGTAGTGGGAGATTCCACCTGCCTTCATGTCTTAAGGAACACCCTAATTCAGTCATGTAGCTAGGGTAAAACTAGGACTGGATAAACTTGTTTATTTTATATGGAGCCAGGTGTCAACCCTTTTCACCGCATCCATTCCATTAATGTTCGTCCTGCAGCCCACAACACCTTTTCACCAAAGTAACACAAACATCTCACTAACATCCTGGAGTTCTCAAAGACTAAAATATATTGATGGCAGTTATTCTTGGACCCGAGTACTGCCGTGGTAAAGCCAAAGCCACAGAGCTCTTATTACTTCCTATGGGAGTGATCTTTTCACATTCCAAACATCATTTTGCTTTTTGAAAAATAGCTAAAATGAACTTGTTTAATTTATGCTTATCAGATAACACCCAATTCTTTCTAACAAGCTTTCCTTATTTTTAAATACTTTTTAAAGATTCTCTTACAAAAGGCCATTATAAAAGGCTATTATCACTTTTTACATTGGATAGAAATTGTTTGAGCAACAGAACTTGGAGGGCAGTGAAGGGAAAATGTCCAGCAGGGTGCCACATGGCTAAATCCAGTCCTCATTAATGTTATCATAGGTGACACTGCAAAAGTGTTAGAAGTAGGGCCAGCCCAAGGGCATTTGCAGCCCTAAGCAGTTCCATCATGCCATCCCTTGCTGCGCTGTGTTGTGCTGCCCCTCCCCCCCAAATCTCACCTGGGAGAAGGGATAGCATGGCAGCCCCTTGATTTTTTTTTGGAACGCAGCGGCTTTGTGCTGCCGCATCTTAAAGTGTGTATGCCCGTCTGACCTGCTACTCTTGCCCCCCTTCTGATGCAACTTCCTGCCCCTTCCAACAGTAGGTTGTGGTGGAAGGGGTAGGCATGGCAGGCCATAAGTGCATGCACATGCATGGGCACTTCAAGGCCCATCATGGCACTGAAACAGCAGCAGAAAGACACCAATTTTAAAAATTGTGGAGGGGCCAGGGTTGCTGTGTCATCCATCGGGACCTGCCACCTAATGGACAGGCCAGCCCTGGTTAGAACTGATATGAAAATCTGTGACATTTGGTAGCCTGACCCCTAGCAGTAGTACCATGAGATTATCACTAGGCGTCATCTCTATAAAAAAATGAATGGAGTGGTAAACATAGATAGGTTGGTTACTCCTTAAAAGTTGAAAGACTAGAGGACATGCAATGAAGCTACAATGTATCATATTTAAGACTAATCGGAGACAATATTTTTTCACTTATGCATAATCAAACTCTAGAATTCATTACAAGGATGTAATAAAAGTGATTAGTGTAGCTGTGTTTTAAAAGAGGTTTGGACAAGTTCCTGGAGAAAACGTCCATAAACCATTATTAAAGAGGTCCAGGGAAATCCACTGCTTACCCCTGGAACAAACAGCATGGAATTTGTATACCTTTTGGGAACCTGTCAGGTACTTGTAACCTGGATTGGCTACTATTGGAAACAAGATACTGAGCTTGATGGACCATTAGCCTGACCCAGTATGACATCGTATGTTCATATCATGGGTGCCAATTTGAATCCAGGGGAGATCACATCTGCTACTACTAGACAACAGGAACTCTGGTGAGGATCGGACCAGGGGGTGGGAGTGTGGTCTGACAGGGGGTCATTTATTCCAGGTCAGGTGGGAGGATCTTCATGCCAGGGAGGTCTTGATGCCTGGGGTGGGGGGGGGGGGGGGTGGATTGGATGTGGAAATGAGATCTGTGTTGGTGGGTGATCAGGGAGAGAATCTTTTGCTGCTGCATTGGGTGGGTGTGTTAATCAGGAGTAGTGTTTTAAAATTGCTGCTCCAACTGTACATGGGGGCATATCCTTACACATATTTTAAAAGAGGGAATTTTCCACGTTTTGACCTGGACATCTTATTTCCCCTCTCCATGTCCTATCTTAACTTTGCCTTCACACAGCTTATCTAGTTTTTTGGTAGGGACTCATATATTTTAACACCGTTCAAAAAGAAAAGCAGATAGGTCCGTTTTTGAACAGCTAGAATGAAATGCTGGGTCACGTACTGAGTCAAGTAGAAATCTCATGCCACACAAGACTGATTAATCAAATTATTTTTTTTTATTTTCTTCATTTCAGGTAACACAAGACTATTTGGAAAGAAGACTAAAGTGGTAAAACAATCTCTACAGTTCTAGATATGTACTGACTGTTGCTGCTGTCTTCATGCTTTAGATAAATGGGGGGAGGAGGAAGTGGATGAGAGGGAGAAATTTTATTTATTTATTTAGTATACATTTGTATACCGCTACTTCCAGCGATCAGCAGCGGTTTGATTGCAGATTGGAAATTGTCAAATCATGACAGGAAATTTTTGAGGTATAAACACATTGATTAGACAGGAAAGCACAGCACACAGAGAACTATTTTACAGGGAACATGGGCTATGGAGGGTTAAGTGGCTTGCCCAAGACCACAAGGAGCACCTGTGGGACTAGAAACCCCAGTCCTTCCGGCCCAAGGTTGCTGTCCTCTAGTGGGATTTGAACCCCCGACCTTCCGGCCCGAAGTACCTTGCCCCAACCACTAGGCCACTCCACTAATTTACTTATCGTTAATTTCCTTTCCTGGAATCCTGCTAGACCAGTCCAGACTAGTGGGTTATTTCCCCCTGCCAGCAGATGGGGGACGGAGAAAAGAAAGTAAAACTATGCTGTGATATTACCACTGACATAAAACCTAGCATAGCTAGAGGGAGCCCTCAGTATTTTCATAACAAGCAATGGAAGCTGCTGTCGTGTTCTCAATGTTACCAAGACAGCAGCCATTTGGTTACCACATAGTTCCCCTTGTCCTTCACTAATTCCTTCATTCGCAGGTACACCTATTACTATTGTTCCCAAGCTTCGGTATTTGGGTGTCCTCCTGGATTCTAACCTGTCTTTTCATGATCATGTTTCCCTCGTGTCATGGTGCTCTTTTTTCTATGTTCGATGGATAAGGGCAATCAGACCGTTTCTTTCTCCACAAGCCCTCACCACTCTTCTGCTTTCACTGGTTATCTCAAGATTAGATTTTTGTAACCTTGTTCTTACTGGTGCTCCCAAATACCAGCGCCATCGACTACAGTTAATTCAAAATACTGCAGCCCGGTTTATCTTTCACGCCTCTCCACAGGATCATATTACCCCTCTCCTTTCTCAGCTCCACTGGCTTCCGTTAGATTTCCAGATCAGATTCAAATTACTCACATTGGTACACCATGCTATTTACACTCGCACTCCTCAGTACCTAGCGATCTACTGACTTTTCACACTCCTTCTTATTTATTTATTTAGCTGTATTTATATCCCGCTTTTCACCAGGTCAAAGCGGTCAATTGGGGGATACATTTAACACGAGGGGATATGAGACACATACGCTAATACTTACAGGGAACATGGGCAATGGAGGGTTAAGTGGCTTGCCCAAGACCACAAGGAGTGCCTATAGGACTAGAAATCCCAGTCCCTCCGGCCTGAGATTGCTGTCTCCAGGTGGGACTTGAACCCCCGGCCTGAAGTACCTTGTCCTAACCACTAGACCACTCCTCCCTCAGTTCAGTACACATCAACCGTCTCCACTTACCCTCTCCAACTCAGGCCCACCTGCAATCAACCAGACAATCTGCTTTCTTCTACCTTGGCCCATCCCTTTGGAACTCCCTTCAGACAGCCCTGCGTTTAGAGGAGTCCTCCCCTAAATCTCGGTCCCTTCTGAAAACCCACTTCTTTGCCTCCGCCTTTAATCTCCTTCCCTGACTCACCTACCCTTCCTTAGCCTTTTCTCCCTCCCTGAGTATGTATGATTGTCTATCGCTTTCTCTTTCTATCCTGTACATGAATTTGTAGTTCCTTTTCTTTTCTATTTCCTTTTGTCTCCTAATAATATCGTAAACCACCCCGATGTAATGGGGGCACGGTATATCAAGTCTCGAAATAAACATAAACATAAATCCTCCCAAGGAACCCTCAACGAGGACAACTATATACAATCTCTGCATGGTCCGAAGGGACAAATATACAGAAGGTTGCAGTCCATGGCACAAGGCTGAACAGGGTGGGTCCTGGACTGGTCTAGCAGGATTCCAGGAAAGGAAATTAACGATAAATAAAATTTCTCCTTCCAGATCTTCCTGCTAGACCAGTCCAGACTAGTGGGATACACCAAAGCTACTCCATCCCAGGGTGGGAAGAAAGTGCAGTGGAAGAACACTCGAGCCAAACCGCATGGCCACTTGGACATGCACATCTAACCAGTAGTGCCACACAAAGGAGCCAAGGAGGACCAAGTAGCTGCCCTGCAATTGTTCAAGGGTGACGCACAAGATGACTTCATCCAGGAAGCTGCCTGGGCCCGATTCAAATAAGCCTTGAGGCCTGGGGAAACAGGCCTACTCTGCACCAGGTGGGCTGAGGTGATAGTGTCCTTGATACAGTGACCTAGGGCCATTGTGGATGCCGCTTGTCCCTTCCGGTGTCTGGCAAAAGGACAAAGAAGTGATTGGAAAGATAAAAGTGATTCATCACTTTCAAGTACCACAAAAGTTCATGATGAAAGTCCACAAAATGCAAGTGCTTGTTTGGTTTGGTGCATTGACCTGGCAAAAAGGCCGGCAAGAACAGCACGATTGATGTGAAAAGGAGAGAGCACTTTGGGCAAGAAGGAGGGAACCGGACGAAAGGTCAACCCTTCGGCCGAGAATGTCAATAAAGGGTTGTGGCGGGTAAGCACTTGCAATGCTGAAATCCGCTGCATCAAAGTGACAGCTACCAAGAACACCAAGATGGTAGCCCGCCTGAGTGGCTCTAAGGGCAGACACGAGAGCTCTGAGAACGAGCGTCAAGTCCCATGGTGGGACTATGGGGTCCACTAGTGGACAAAGGGTCCGAACCCAATGGAGAATGCAGCTCACATCCCGTTGCACTGCCAGCACATGGCCTGCCACCGGACCACGAAAACAGAAAAGCGCTTCTACCTGCACCCTGATCGAGCTTGACAAACCCTTCTCAACTCCCTTTTGAAGGAAGGCTAGAATTGAGGGGATCAAGACCCCTTATGGGGAAAGGCGACATCGACAACACCAGTTCTTGAAGAGATACAGACCCAGGCATAAGACAATGAGGCAGGGAGCAGACCTTACGCTTTAGGTGATCCTGCCATAGTAAACTCCTCCTGTCCCGAGGCATGGGGGCTGGGAGGCAAGGAGACAGATGATGTCCGTGTACCATGGCTGATGAGGCCAGTCTGGTGGACCAGGATCACCAGACTCATGTGACCCTCGATACTCCAAAAGACTCTGGATATCATGGCCCATGGGGCGGGACACAGAGCAGATGATCTGGGGGCCAGGGCTGGACCAGTACGTCCACCCTCTTGGACTTGGGCACCGAACAATGTCTAAAGAAGGAGAAGACCTTCGCATTGGCTGCCATCACTATCCAGTCCACCCCTGGGAGGCCCACCGATCCACTATCCGGTTGAATGGCCATGAGGCATGTTCCCAATCACTGGGATCGAGGAGGTGACAGCTCTGGAAATCCACTTCCCGACTGTCTTTGCCCATGATGAGCTGGGATATACTACTACTACTTAAGCACTTTCAGATGCAGTTCCGTGCAGGGGAACAATAGAGACATTTCCCGAGCTAATCCCAGGCATTTCGTTCTGCCCTGGACTATTGACATAACCCATCGTGGTTGCTTTGCTTGAGAGGACTTGCACAGCGCTCCTGTGGAGCAGCTTGCTTAAGTGCAGCAATGCTAGACAGATGGTCCTGGCGTCTAGGCGATGGATGGCCTATTTTGCTTTCACTGGAGACCACCGACCCTATGCAGTCTGGTCAAGACAATAAACTCCACAACTGGAAAGACTGATATTGGTGGTGAGGAGCACCCGGGCTGGAGTTTCAAGGGGCATCCCCCCTCAACATGTTGTCAAGGGAGGCCCACCAGAGGAGGCTGTGTCGATACGAGAGAGGAAGCAGGAGTTGGACTCTATAGTTCTGCGGGCACAGGAACCAGCCAGTCAACAAACCCGCTGTAGAGGACGCATGTATGCTCATGCTGAGGACACCAGCTCTAGGGTTGCAGCCATAGCTCCCAAAAGCAGAAGGTAGCTCCAAGTCATAGGAGTGAAGTCCTGAGGTTGGTCGTGGAACTTGGCCCTGCGCTCCCCATAAGGAAGACTTTGCCTACGCAAGTGTCGAAACGAGCCTCAAGAAAGTTCAGGTTCTGAGATGGCATCAGGCAGCTCTCGCTGCTGTTGATGACCCAGCTGAGCCACTTGAGTTGGATCACACAATGCAGTGCCAAAATGGCTTCTAGCCGAAACCTAGCCCGGATAAGCCAATCATCCAGGTAGGGATGTACGCAGACGTCCTCGTGCCTCAGTCTTGCCACAACTACCAACATCACCTTGGAGAATGTCCAAAGGACAGTGGTCAGGCTGAAGAGCATCGCACAAATCTGGAAGTGAGACCTCAAAATCACAAACTGGAGAAAGCGCTGCTGGTCCTCCCAGATGGGAATGTGAGCACAGGTCTCTGCCAAATCCAAGGAGGCGAGGACTAATCCTTCTGGACCGCCTGAGCCATGGAACTCTCAAACTGCAGTTGACCCTTTTGAGCACACTCTAAAACATATCCCTGTCTTATAATGTTGAGCACCCAGTGGTCATTCATCAGACGGGACCATTCACAATAAAATTGTTGCAGACAGCCTCCCACTTGCAGGAGGTAGGAATGGGCTCCAGAACAGTCAGCGAATAGGCCTGGCATCCTCCTTGAAAGGACTGGGACTTGGATCCTGTTCCAGAAAATGAGGAGGTCTGCTTATTCTGTTGATACGGACAAGAATCGCAGAACTTCGGCAGTGAAGATGACTCCCCTGATGATGAAGAAGAAGAGTGCTTGGAGGAATCTTTGCGTTTATTCTCTGGCACCACAGGGGCTTGACCTCTCTGAGGTCCTTGACTAACTTTCACCAAGAGCTTGCCAAACAGGAGTATGTCCCTAAAGGGCAATTTGGCTAAGCACCCCTTAGATGCGACATCCACCAACAATTTCTGAGCCACAGACCTCGGTGAGCCACTGTCACTGCTGCGACTCCCCACGCAGAAAGGCATAAGAGATCTTTATTTTTTATCTTTATCACAAAAGGCATCCACCAAGAAGGCCGCCAGATATGTAAGATGGGCTGAATACTCATCCTTAGGAAGGAGCTGAACCCAGTGAAGGAGGATATGTGCAAAGACGCCGCCCCATGTTGTCACCTGAAGGGCTAGGGAGGAGGAAGAAAAGGCCATCTGAAGGAGTCCATCCACCTTCCGGCCCTGCAGGTCCTGAAGGGCAGCTCCACTTTTATGGGAATGGTGGTATGCTGGTATTTACCATGATCAACCACTTTCCAAGACTGTCAGTGACCAGGCATAAATACAACCCAATCGCTGGGCCTTCTTGAGGAGTATATCAGGAGAAGCTCCAGCAGGAAAGGAAAGGCTCTGGAAAGCCCCATACTGCCAGGATCAGAAGTGTAGGGGGTCAGGGCTGGTCCAGAGAGCTCCAGAATTTGCATTTCTGTGGCAATCTAGACAATTAGGTGGGGGAGGGGGGATATCTCCACTCGGCGACAAAGACGCTATGGTCCTCCCCCTGAAAGAATTCCCCTTCCTCCGTGTTGGAGGCTGCTAAACTGGAATCTTCGTGGGAAACACCACCACCGAAAAATTCTGCCTTGCTCCAATAAGGAACTTTGGAGGGGGCCATGGATCCTTCCGGACAGAGTCCTGCCCTCTCGATCATTTGCGGGAACTGCCCGCAAGGACTACTGGAGGAGCGTCAGAAGATGGGCCCGGCTGAGATGGAACAAGGCCTTCACCCCCCTTCGATAGCCCACAAACATGTTGGAAGATGGGCAAAAAATCTGCCTCTACAGGGTCCAACAGCTGCTGTGGCTGAAACACTTGTGACTGCTATGGCTGGGAGTGCTGCGACTGTGGAAACAGAGGGAGAGAAGATTCCCTGTCAGCCACAGGAGCCGGTCCCATGGTGCCACAGGAGCCGGTCCCATGGTGAAATTCGGCATCGTGGGAACAGCAGGTCTGCCTGGAGAAGAGCACTGATAATCCCTGATATGGAAGGTGGCAATGAAGCCTCAACTGCATTGGGAGCCAGAACCACTAACAAGGACGCTGAATTGGCAGAGGTCTCCCCCGGATCAGTTGTGCAAGTGGCGCAGAGACAAACAACAAGGGAACCGTCGCCACTTACTGCAGCCGAGGCATCAGGGCAATGAGGTAGGCACTGATCCTAACACACCACAGAGTTACACTAGCTCTCAGATGAGAACTTGCCCCAGGAAGGGGAGAACCACCAGAGGAGTATCTCATATACTTCCTGGGGTCTCAGCTGGCCAAGCTGCACTGAACCAGTCTCAAACTGACCAGGAGCTGTAGGTCTTAAGGAAGGAAAAATGGTGCGCAGCTTGCACAGGCCGGGAACATCAGACAGGATCGTAACAAACACTCACGGTTAGGTGCAGCGGCCCCATTTTGCCACTGCTGCATGATCTGCACAGGCCAGGGATGTCTGGCGAGATAGGTGGGATTGCAGCAAACTCTCATGGATAGATGCAGTGGCCCTTTTTGCTGCTGGTGCATGGCCTACAGAGGTCAGGGATGTCAGGTGGGATCACAGCAAACACTCACGGTTAGGTGCACCAGCCCCTTATTGCTGCTAGGTGAATTTCAGGCAGCGATCCTCTGCAGTTGCCTGCTGGAAAGGGTGGTGATCCACTGCAGCTTCAGTGCTGCGGTCCCCTGGGAGCACAGGGGAGCGGGGACAGTGGGAGGGAGAGGGGGGGGGGGTCCGCAGGGAGGAAACCCTGATTAAAGAAAGAAAAGTAAAGGAAGAAAGATAAGAAAAAAGGGCAAAATACAGTTAAGGGTCCCTCAGAAGGATCCTCGGAACACTCCTACCAAGCTACATTGCCTCTCCTAGCCAAGAGCTAGCTTCAAAGTAACAGATCAACCAGAAAAGGGTATCTCATAATCCACTGGGATCGAAAGTGGTCGAGCTACACTGCACTCAGCCGCAGATTGGGCAGGAGCTATAGGCCTCTCTGGAAGAATGCACCATCTGCTGAGACAGAGAAAATACTGAGGGTTCCCTCTAGCTATGCCAGGTTTTATGCCAGTGGTGATATCACTAGATTGTAGTCTGTTGCTCTTTAAACGGTCAACTCCAGGTAAACAGAAACGCACACCGTTTAATGACTTACTCTGCAACTTGGAAGCTTATTTGTTTCACTCAAGCACTTGGCAATTGGCAATAGGTCTCAGAAAAACCAGCGGCACATAAACCAGGAGCTAATCGCTCGTTGACAGTGCCAGTTTTACATCAATGACCTTCTGCCTTGCTTGGCTTATTTTTTTGTAATATATTGTTAACGCTTATTTTAAAGCTAAACACAGCGATCCCAAGAGGTTTGAATGTGCGACTGAATCTCGCACTTTGTCTTTGATCTAGCACTGTGTCGAGAATATTGATCATAGTTCCTTTACTAACATAGTGTTTCAGCTAGTATATTTCATACTGCTTAAGGGAAAACCAGAGTGAATTTTTTGTAACAACATGGACGGGAAGATCTGGTTCTCAATTAGTCAACTAGTCACGAACTTCATCATGTAGTGGTTTGACATGTGACTTAGAGTCCCTTTAAATTGGTGGTCATGTCCGCATTCCGCATGCGCGGCGTCTTACGCATTAAGAGTTCTCCACAGATGGTTTTTTTCACAGAAAGATGAGAATGAATATCTAGTGGAAGTAACGCCGGCAGCATCGTCTAAGCAGGTTTGATCTACTTAGTAGATGTTTAAAAGTAAAGAAGAAGCAACTGGCTATATCTTTGATTTCACGTTTTTATATATTTACAGCTTTAAAGGGACGATTCCCTGAAGAAACAACAGTTGTGAAACGCTTGGGGTACCTAGCTGTGAGCGTTGGAATTGCCCTGTTTATCTACAGCCATAAGCTAAGTGTTTCATGATATCAATAGTTCCTCATGTGAAGCATATTAATTTTGAGAAAGAATATATATCAACCACAATACGAGGAATGTCGAAATATTTATTAGAAGGAAGATATTTTTAATAGCAACTTTAAAATAAGCGTTAACAATATATTACAAAAAAATAAGCCAAGCAAGGCAGAAGGTCATTGATGTAAAACTGGCACGGTCAACGAGCGATTAGCTCCTGGTTTATGTGCCGTTGGTTTTTCTGAGACCTATTGCCAATTGCCAAGTGCTTGAGTGAAACAAATAAGCTTCCAAGTTGCAGAGTAAGTCATTAAGTGGTGATATCACGGCATAGTTTTACTTTCTTTTCTCTGTCTCCCATCTGCTGGCAGGGGGAAATAACCCACTAGTCTGGATTGGACTAGCAGAAAGATCTGGAAAGGTCTTCTATTTTGTTTTCAACATCATCTAGACTGGGGTCACATGAATTTTGAAGTGTTAAAATGGCGCCATAGTGAATAAATGTTTGGGACGTACTGGGTTACAAGATAGGCTGTCTGATGAACAACTCGGATCTCCTCAATATACAGATGGCAAGTCCTTACACAGATTATCATGGCAGAACAGGAGAAGCTGAAGTTTTGTATTTGTACTTCAGATTAGTTAACAGTTCAGCCATTATTTCAGTGTACCACGTACTGTATTTGTCATTGTGCAATACATACAAAGGGGATTTTAAATCGCAAACTGAGGTCTGAGCAGGAAGTAACACAGCAGCAATATAGAGACAGCTTTAACTTTTCATTCTTACATAATGGTTTTTATCAGGATTATTGAAGGGATACTGTACATTCTTAAAAGCAGTATTTAGTATTCTCAGCACAGCAATATCATCTTAAGATCTCCCTTTGCTGTTTTGTTGCCACCAGAAGGAGTCAAATGAAGATCACTCCCTTCCATCCAGGCGTCAAGAAGGTATTGCAGGGCTAACAGAGGAGCTCTCAGAACTAAGCCCCTTAAATGGAAAACATTTCAGGAGACCACCACAACAGTCACCCAGAAAGGCAAAGAAAAGGGGTAAGACTTCCATCACGATGATATGTAGCTTTTGAAATAACTGAAGTGCATAATGAAGGCTCAAGTTCATGATACAGCATATTTAGCAAAGGAAATAGTCATTCAGTATTACAGAAATGTCAACCAACCTGCTTTGCAAAAGGAGATTTGAGGCCATTTCTAGATTTCTGACAAGCCCATCCTGATGCACTATGATAACTGTCCTGCTAATTTCAAATAATCGAAACAAAGACCTCAAATATCACAATGCATTGTAAGGTTAAGTTCAAAATCCAAAACTGGCCTCAAGCCTCCCTCCTTGAAATGGGTCACTTGGCATCTTAGGTATTAAGGGCAGAGGAATCATGTGTTTTCATTGTACACTTGCTTTGTCTATTCTCCTGAATTGGCTGAGTGTCCATTTTTTCCCTTTTCTACTTTGCACCTAGCCTAGTGGTTAGAACAACATCTTAGCACCCGGAAGATCTGGGTTTGATGCCCAATGGCACTCTTTGTGACCTTGGGTAAGTCACTTTACCCTCCATTGCCTCAGAAGGCCTGGTAATTGACTTCCAGTCGTACTTTGCCAAAATAACCCAAGAGCTGCTGGGTCACCAAGAGTCAGCATTGACAAAAACCCCACTAATTATTGATAACCGGTGTTTATGATACATTTCAAAAGTTGACAGATGTGTATCCCACTTGGAGATCACAATGAATTGTGCAGACTATAGAAATATAATGAACTTCTCTAAAAAATGCGCCGATGCATTGCAACGGTACTTCATTTACCTAAAGGGGTAATTTCATAAGTAAAAGGTCTTTTATAAAATTACCCTAGAGGTTACGCATGTGAAAGCATGCATGGTGTCAAGACGTTACTGCAAGGTGAGCCACATGAAGGCATGTTCAGGAGCAGAGTTTGGGCAGAGTACAGCAGAAAGCATAGTTACTCATCTGTAAAAGGTGATCTTCGGGAACAGCAGGAATTTAGTCTTCACTTATGGGGTGATGTCGTAACCAACAGAGCCCGTGTGGGAATGCTCCCCAGCATCCTATAGGAAAGCCTTTGGGAGTACTCCACTGCACCTGCGTGAGTGCCTTCCTGCTCTTTTTACTCCCTCTCCTCAGCTGAGTTTGCAGCTGAGAAGGAAGAGTAAAAATAGCCCTACAACTCTATGAGGAGGAGAGTGATTGTGAAGACTAAATTTCTGCTGTTTCTGGAGATCACCTGTTACAGGTGAGTAACTACGCTATCTCCAGGAACAAGCAGGAATGTAGTCTTCACATATGAGATTTCCTAGCTCCCAGATCTACAAGAGAGTTGGAAACCAGGTCAGAGATGTCGGACTGAGTTCCACTGGACTTAGACATCCCCACCATGGAGATCTGGATAACAGTGTGGGCAGGGGTGGAGTTGTAGTTATGTTCCAAAGAGATGCTTGAGGACCGCCTGGCCGAAGGCCGCATCCAGGTGGGAGTCCTTGTCCAAGCAGTAGTGGGCGGCAAAGGTGTGGCTAGAGGACCAGGTTGCTGCCCTGCATATTTCGTCAATGTCTACTGAGCGTAGGTTAGCTACAGAGGTCGCCATTGCTCGGACTTTGTGAGCTGTGACATATCCTATAAGGGACAGTCCTGCTTTATCATAAGCGAACTACCCCTAAAGTTAACCTAACTATATCTCCCACAAATGTACTCAAACAACCTAACAAGGGAAACATACAAATAAGAATTTTTTGTCGGAACTTACACCTTGAAGAAACGATTCCTTCTCGTGGTGTCTGTAATCCTTTTTTTTCTTTTTATAGGGACGCAACCCTGACAATTGTCACACTCCCCCTGCTGGCCAGGCCAATAGGCAGAAGGGTGGCCTCATTTTCCCTTAAGTAAAGAGTCACTAGATTTTCCTCTCACCAGGGAATTCTGGGAGTTGTAGTTTCTCACAGTTACTTGTAGACAAAGTAGTTGCAACCACTCGGTTTGTTTAAGGCAAAACAGAAAATTTATTTTTTTTGATATGGGTTCCCCTTTCGCATCAAAATTCAAAACACAAGGCAGTAAAGGATTATTCTCCAAAAGAAAACTCAACAGGAACATAAAGCGTCTGGAACATCAGAACTTGGTAAAACCCTTTTTCACACACAGTAGCTGTTCACAGCCATTCTTCAGCAGTAACAAATCACAGCTACTTTCCTCAATTTTAAATCAGGTACAGTTCTTTTCTCTTTATCCAAAACTGTTCAGTTAACACTCAGGATTCCAAGAATGTTCTTTACTTCAAATGGAAGCTTTTGTTTCTCTTCTAGCTAAGAGAAACAGGCTATGCAAAGACTTCTCTTCTTAGTCTTTCTTCTAGCACATGTGAAAGCTTCCCTTCTTACAATAAGAACAATCCATTGGTATTACATCACACTCAGTTTCTGGCACACACAAATCTACTTGCATATCTTCCTGTATTGCAAGTTGTCTGTCCCTCTCTGGACTCTCACTAGCAGATTCAAGCTTACTGTTTGGAAGAAGCTTCTGGAATTCCCCTACAAGCTGCTCTCCTGGAGAAAGGTTAGCTGTGCTTTGAGAATAAGCTCCTCTATCCTGCAACAGTTGCCTTAGCTTTTCAATTAGGTTCAGGTCTGTCTCACTGTCCTTGGCTGGGTTCTGGTTATCAGCATTTGTGATAGCTTTCACCCACCTTCTGGCAGCTTGGGTTCCTGGAGCACTCTGCTCTGCACTCTTTCTTAGTTCATTAGCAACGTCCTCAGCTAAGCTTCTGCTGGACTCTGAAGCAGACACACCTTTTACAAAAGGATTGCTTCCTTTGTTGCTGGAGCCAAATTTCCCCGTGGAGTAAAACCTTCCATGTCTCCCTTCTCTGGGCTTCCTTAAACCAGGTTTCTCCTTTGAACCCTCTGGCTTCAGTACTCCCTCTGAACAGGATCCTGGCCACGAGCTTCCTGCTCTCCCTGAGCCTTCTGTCCACTCTGACCTCTCAGCTCTCTCTGAACCTTCTGCTTCCTTTGCTCTTCCAGATTCTCCAGATCCTCTAGCTCTTCCAGCTTCCTCTGCCCTCTCTGACTTCAGTGACGCAGGTTTAAAAAGGTGCTTTCCAGCCACCATGCCTTGCTCTCTGCACACGTGTTTGTTATCAGAGCTCAAACCTAACCCTACATTAGGGCTTGGGCGGGGCTCTGCCTCAGCCAAAGCATGCTTCTCTAGTTTGTTTGTAGTTTGAGCTCTCTGGGAACCTCGCCTTTCTTCTGTCTTAAAGGTGTAATCCCTATTTTCCTCTATTTCCATTTGCTCACTACAGCTCACATTGTCACACAATTCACTACCCCTAAAGTTAACCTAACTATATCTCCCACAAATATACTCAAACAACCTAACAAGGGAAACATACAAATAAGAATTTTTTTGTTGGAACTTACACCTTGAAGAAACAATTCCTTCTTGTGGTGTGATGTTCCTTTTTTTTTTTTTATAGGGACACAACCCTGACAGGTGTGGTGGTCTGACGTGAAGAGCAGAGTTCTCTTGGAGAGTCTGCCTTTATCAACCAATCATCCAAGTAGGGGAAGACAAAATGCCCTTTCTTCACAGATCGGCTGCTATTACTGAAGTGTATTTTGTGAAAACTCTGGGAGACGATGCCAGGCCAAAGGGGAGGACTTGGTACTGGGCCCCCTGAAAGGTGAAATGGAGATATCTCCTGTGTCCTGGATGTATTAGGACATAGACAATCTTGTTCCTGCAGATAGGGTAGGAGAGTTCCCAGGGAGATCATTTTGAACTTCTCCTTTACCAAATATTTGTTGAGATTTCAGAGATCGAGAATAGGCTTATATCCTCCTGACTTCTTTGGGATGAGGAAGTAAGGAGAGTAGAAGCCTTTGTATAATTCTTGTTGTGGAACCTCCTCTATGGCCCCATGGGTGAGTAGGTTGGAAATTTCCTCCTTGAGGAGGGCCCTGAGCATGGGCTGGAGGGGATATTCGCCTTTAAAGTGAGGCAGAGGAAGTTGTTTGAATTTTAACAGATAACCCTCCCCAATGATGTTTAGGGTCCACTGCTCTGAGGTGATGGCCTGCCAGTGATTGGCAAAGGAAAAAAGTCACACTGCTATTTTTATTTGTTTGGGGTCCTACAGTGGCAGGATGGCCATGTTCCCCAGGATGGAGTCAAAAACTGGGTGTACCTTGTGTTTGAGCTGGTGGCTGCTGTTTAGTAGTTCAGGGCTTCTTAGCCTATTTAGTCCCCTGCTGCTGGTAAGGGGGCTGTGAAGAAGGGTAGAGCCTCTTCTTTTTTGGATAGAAAGGCTTTTTTGCTGCTGGCCTCTTCTTCGAGGGGTCAGCAGTTTTCTTGGAGAGCCTTTTTAGGGTAGTGTCATCAGTTTCAAGCTCTCCAGACTTTTCTTTCTAATTCTTACCAAACAGGTTTTCCCCAGTGCAGGGGATGTTGCCCAGCTTGTCCTGGACCCACTGTTCAAGGTCCGAGACCTGCAACCATGCCAGTCTTCTAGCACCAATGGCAATAGCAGATGCTCTGGTAGATTCAAAGGCATCAAATGCTGCCCTGTTAACAAACTTGGAGACATTTTGGCTGTTTTTGAGGACAGATTCAAAAGCTGGCTTTTTGTCATCTGGGCTGAATGGTAGGAAGGCTTCCCAATCTTTATTAATCTCCTTTAGGAACATTCCCATATATAAAGTGTAGGAGTTGATCCTACTTGCCAGCATGGAGGCCTGGAAAGACCATCTGACAAAAGCATTGAGATTCCTCGATTCTCTTCCAGGTGATATCGATGCATGTGTCTTATCACTCTTGGTGCGTCGCATCGTTGATTCGACTACATCAAGTGATGTGCTAGTTGCAGCTTTTGAAAACTTGGGGCCTCCAATATTCGATACATCGTATCGAGACATCTGCTGATCGGTGCTATGGTGAGAGGGGACTCACACATCTAAAGCATTAAGTTATGGAAGATCTTATGTACTGGTAAGATCAGTGCTTTCTTTGGTGCTGTGGGGTACTGGAGAATCGCAGCTGATATTGAGAGCTCTGCCGCCATGTTGTGAATTAATTCTTGGAAGGGCATGTCCTCCAGTGGGGATTTATGGCAGGAAGTGGTGCCCATCAGCAATGGCTCCAATACTGATGCGATATCTAGGAGATCCTCCGAGTCAAGGGATCGATGGTCTGAGTCAGATGCATCGGATTCTGTGCTCGGAGTACGTTGTTGATGCCGATGACCATGTGAACAGTGCTGTCGGTACCGGTCATGCTCAATGTCCTCACTGTGTTGAGTAGTCAGCAGAATCGATTGTAGCCCTGCCTATGGAGCACCGGGCATCAATGCTGGTAGAGGAGCAGCATAGCCTTGAAGCGGTAGTACTGGTATCGATGCCAATGTCGGCACCCATACTACTTCTGATGTCAGTACAGATGTCAGTACCGATCCTAGCGGTGCCGGATTCATCATTGGTTGGGGTACTGATGCTGCCAGGAGCGCCGCTAATGTCTTCTTAATGGATAGCATGTGCTGATCCAATGAGATTGCCGGTGTCTGGTCCGAGGACAGAATGGGGCTTGTAGCCACTGTACCAGAGCACGGCACCAGGGGCTCTGCCGAGGTCAATGCCTTGGAGGCCTCCCGTCTCCCACCGAGGCTTTGGAGGATAAGCCCTCCTGCTGGGGGCGTACGGCCTGACATCCAGCTTCAGAAGATGTCTTCGGGGAGTCTCTGTGTTTAGAACATAGTAAATGATGGCAGATAAAGACCAGTATGGTCCATCTAGTCTGCCCAGTAAACACAGAAACATGATGACAGAAAAAGACAACATGGCCTATCTAGTCTGTCCTTCCATAACAACAACTACAACAGTCCACTTTTTACCTTTAGAGATCCTCTGTGTTGGTCCCATGCTTTTTTGAATTCAGTTACTGTCCTCATCTCTACCACCTCCACTGGGAGACTATTCCATGGATCCACTACTCTTTCTGTAAAGAAATATTTCCGCATATCACTCCTGAATCTATCTCCCTTCACCCTCATCCCATGTCCCCTCGTAGCAGAATTTGCTTTCAATTGAAAGAGGCTCTCTCCCTGAACATTTATGCCACGGAGGTATTTAAACATCTCAATCATATCACCTCTATCCCGCCTTTCCTCTAAGGTGTACATATTAAGATCCTTAAGTCTGTCCTCATATGCTTTATAATGAAGCCCACTAATCATTTTAGTAGCCACCCTCTGCACCAACTCCATCCTGTTCACATTCTTTTGAAGGTGCGGTCTCCAGAATTACACACTAAGATGTAAGATGGCAAGAGTAAGATGGCAAGAGTAGGAGCACCTGCCGCTCTGTGCAGGGCACCATTCCCCTTGTCTTTGTTTAGGGGTGAACCCACCACTCCGTGTAGGACACCCCTTTTTGTTGAGAAATAGATAATTCAGTTTATTTTGATTTTATCCTGTTGCTGTACAGGGATCCACTGTGTCTGTCCCATGCCATTTTGAATTTTGTCAATGTATTTACCTCCACCATTTCCATCAGGAGGGCATTCCAAGCATCCACCACCCTTTCAGTGAAAAAGTATTTCCTGACATTGCCTTTCAATTTACCCTCTTGCAGCTTCATGTTATGCCCTCTAGTTTTACAGCTTCCCCGTCTTTGGAAGAGGTTTGTTCATTATTTCTCTTTAAGTATTTAAAGGTCTGAATCATATCTCCCCTATCCCTCCTCTCCTCCAGAGTGTACATATTTAGGTCTTCAAGTCTCTTCTCATAAGGCTTATGACGCAGGCTCCAAATCATTTTGGTCGCCTTCCTCTGAACCACTGGTTCTCAAACCCAGTCCTAGGGGCCCACCAGCCAGTCGGGTTTTCCGGATATCCACAATGAATATGCATGAGAGGGATTTGCATATACTGGAAGTAGAAGGCATGCAAATCTCTCTCATGCATATTCATTGTGGATATCCTGAAAACCTGACTGGCTAGTGGGCCCCCAGGACTGGGTTTGAGAACCACTGCTCTGAACAGTTTCCAGTCTTTTTACATCGTTTGCAAGATATGGTCTCCAAAACTGAACACAGTATTCCAAGTGAGCCCTCACCAGTGACTTATACAGTGGCATTAGTACCTCTTCCTTTCTGCTGGTAATTCCTCTTTGTATGCAACCCAACATCCTCCTGCCCTTTGCCACTGCCTTGTCGCACTGTTTTGCCACCTTGAGATCCTCAGAAATAATCACACCAAGGTCCTTCTCCTGGTCCATGCACACCAACCTCTCGCCCCCTATCCCGTACATTTCCCCTGGATTTCTGCTTCCCAAGTGCATGACACTGCACTTCTTCGCATTAAATCTTAACTGCCCAGCATTAGACCATTCTTCCAGCTTTTGTAGATCTTTCCTCGTTTTATCCACTCCCTCAGGGGAGTCCACTCTATTGCAAATTTTCGTGTCATCTGCAAAAAGACAGACTTTTCCATTCAGTCCTTCAGCAATATCACTCACAAATACATTGAACAGTGCCGGGCTCAGGAACGAACCCTGGGGCACCCCGCTAATCACCCTCCTTTCATCCGAGTGAGCTCCATTTACCATCACCTTCTGTCGTCTTGTCAGTCAACCAATTTCTGATACATTTCACCATCTTGGGACCCATCCCCAAACTACTGAGTTTATTGATAAGCCTCCTATGAGGAACAGTATTAAAGGCTTTGCTGAAATCCAGGTAGATGACATCCATCACATGCTTCTGATCTAGTTCTCTGGTCACCCAGTCAAAAAACTCAATCGGATTTTTTTGGCAAGACCTGTCCCTCAATCCTCTTGGTGCCTCTCTAGATTCCTTTGACGATGCTCAAGACTCTTGAAGATTCCATGGTGATTTTGTCAGGGATGTCAAATTTTTCTTCTTCTTGGAGTCTTGAGTTGTTCCTCGAGGTTTTGGATAATTTCAAAGCCAATGATCAATAGGATGTCAGTGCCAGTGAAACGGAGTCCGATGGAAAAAGTTCAGACAATTTTCTGGTCCGGTTTCCTAAACCTCTCTTAGTCATCTGTTTACAGAGAGTGCAAGAGTCTGGGTCGTGATCAGGACCAAGGCATTTTAGGCACCAGTCCTGTGTATCCTTGACAGAAATAGTGCAGGAACACTTGGTGCATTTTTAAACCCAGAGGGGTGTTTCTCCATGTGTGGCACTAGACCCTCGATGAAGCAACTGAAAAAATAAAATTAAAAATTAAAATTAAAAATGAAGTAAAGTAAGAAAAAATATGGTACTGGAATTGGGGGCGATGCCGATGAGGAGACAGGAAGGCAGAAGCGCAATTCCAAGAAAAACGATTTCTGCAGTGACAGAAAAAGTGGGATACTAATTCTGCTGGCTCCGCGCAAAAAGATGAACCAAGGAGAGTGAGTCTGAAGAGCGGAAAAGCAGTCACACAGGCACACTGGGGTACTCCCAAAGGCTTTCCTATAGGATGCTGGGGCGCATACCCACACGGGCTCTGTCGGTGCCGACGTCACCCCATATGTGAAGACTACATTCCTGCTTGTTCCTGGAGATTCACAATTTATGTGTATTATTTATAAAATATGTGTGGCTTTATGCCTGCTCCAGGGTAGATGTAAATGTCTATAACTTCATTCCTGGTGTGATTTCTGATGCTTTTGCCCCTGTATTTTATAAGGATACATAGATACCTATGTGTCTTTATAAAATAGACTTGAACTAAGTGCAACAGATAGGCAGCCCATTATAAAATTACACCCTATGTGGGCAATATTACTGTACAGTGTCACCAAACACTTAATTCTGGCCCTTAAGAAGAACTTTATTCTTTTAAATATATGTTGGGCTACTTATCATTTTGGTCAGTTGTAAAAACTTACTTACAATTTTGAAGTATAATTAACCTGTATATCTAGATCCCACAAATAGAGCAATTACATACTGATAAAGCATTGTTACTCCCCCATAACAGGTGATCTCTGGGAACAGCAGGAATTAGAATTCACAAATGGATATCATCGGTACTGACACAGTCCATGTGGGAACGCTCCCCAGCATCCAATAGGAGAGCTTTTGGGAGCACTCCACTGCACCTGCGCATATGCCTTCCCCTGTCCTCTCCACAGTTGAGTTTGTAGCTGAGCGATAGAGGAAAAAGAATACCCTACAAATCCAAGGGGAGGAGGGCGGGTTGTGAAGACTGATTCCTGCCATTCACGGAGATCACCTGTTACAGGTGAGTAACCACACTATCTCCAGGAACAAGCAGCAATGCAGCCTTCACATATGGGACTCATTAGCTCCCAGGAACCAGA
Organism: Ichthyophis bannanicus; assembly: GCA_033557465.1. NCBI lineage: Eukaryota > Metazoa > Chordata > Amphibia > Gymnophiona > Ichthyophiidae > Ichthyophis > Ichthyophis bannanicus. The sequence goes on along the minus strand of CM066035.1, from coordinate 872,853,695 downwards.
CTGGATTAGCAGCTGTGGTTATGTTGAGTCTAAAGAATGGAGCCAGAGGGTGTGGAGACAATGTGGCCATTAGGACTCGATGACAGAGAAGAACATTGACAGAGAAGTCTGGTGCTAGAAAAGTCCAGGATGGAAGGTAGTAGTTGCAGTTAAGTCCCAAAAAGATGCTGGAGGACAGCCTAGCCAAAGACAGCATCCCGACAGGAGACCCTGTCAAGGCAATAATCAGCAGCAAAAGTGTGAATGGAGGACCAGGTAGCTGCTCGACAGATCTTGTCAATGGAGACAGAACGAAGGTTGGCAACTGAGGTTGCCATGGCCCGTACATTGTGAGCAGTGATCTGACCCTCTAGGGAGAGTCCCGCTTGAGAATAGGCAAAAGCTACTGACACCTCATCAGGTGTTAGTTCCCTCCCTACTCCCCCAACTGCCACCCATCCCATGTGAAAAGTCTTGTTTTATAGGGTACCTCCCCAATTAGCTACACACAGGGATTTGGAATAGCACATTTAGAACACACTTAAAAGAGGTTAATTGTTTTTTCTTTGAAAGGACAACTGGGAAACCAGCTGGCACTTTGGTAGGTCTCTCTTTTGCTTCAACGGGTACCTAAGCTCCACCAACTGAACAATGGCTGGGAAAAATCGTATCGCCAAAGCTGTTGCCCCCGTTACAGCTTCTGCCTCTGTCCAGACAGAGATTCCAATGCCAATTGAAGGACCGGTTCCATGTGCAGGATGCCTGCATGCTGAAGCTCTCAGGAAACAAGTGGAGGAGCTCAGAGAAGAGGTGACAAGGCTGAGGAGCATTCAAGACAGTGAGAAGTACATTGATGAGATGCTTCTTGAAACATCCACACTCTCCAGCAGAGGAGAAGATGGGAGCATACAGAATGATGAAGGTTGGACATGAGTAACCAGAGCCTGCAGAAACACCAATCCTGCTCCTTCAGCCCTTGAATTGAAGAACCATTATGCCAGCCCTGGAAGTGGAGGAGGTGAAAGTATCCCAGGAAAGGGAAGAACCAGAGCTTAAGCACCCCAAAGTTGCAAAATCAGTGACAAGGAAGCGAAGGGTAGTGGTAGTTGGTGACTCTCTTCTGACCGACCAGATTGGATGTCCAGAGAGGTATGCTGTCTACCAGTTGCCAAAATCCAAAATGTTATGGAGAGTTTGCCGAGACTCATCAAGCCCACTGACTATTACCCGATGTTGCTCATCCATGTCGGCACAAATGATACTGCCAGGTATCCCTCTGAGCATATCAAGTGACTTCTTGGCTCTGGGACAGAGGATTCAGATTGGTGAGCAGGCAGTGTTCTCTTCAATACTCCCTGTTGAAAGTAAGGCCAAGGCAGAGAAGCTCGCATCCTGGAGGTAAATTCATGGCTGCGAGGATGGTGTCATCTAGAGCGTTTTTGTTTCCTGGACCATGGAATGCTGTTCCAAGGATTGCACAGCAGAGATGGCATACATCTGTCCAAGATGGGTCGACATGTCTTCAGTAGCAGACTGGCTAACCTACTGAAGATGGCTTTAAACTAGATTCATTGGGGATGGGTGAAGAAAGCCTCCAAGTAAGTGAAAGCCCCTAGGTAAGTGAAACACTAAATACCTTAATGAAAATGGGTAAAAGGGACAATATATGGAAAACAGTGTGTATAGATGCCCATAGCATGGGAAATAAGATCCCAGATGTTGAGGTAACAGAAACATGGCTCATGGACAACCATGACTGGGATGTAACTATACCAGGCTATTCTTTATTCTGAAAGAGCAGGGTAGGAAGAAGGAGAGGAGTAGCACTGTATGTAAAAAATATAGCACTGTATGGAGTAGAGGAGTGGCCTAGTGGTTGGGGCAAGGTACTTCAGGCCGGAAGGTTGGGGGTTCAAATCCCACTAGAGGACAGCAACCTTGGGCCGGAAGGACTGGGATTTCTAGTCCCACAGGTGCTCCTTGTGGTCTTGGGCAAGCCACTTAACCCTCCATAGCCTATGTTCCCTGTAAAATAGTTAACTCCAAGTTATAATGCCCTGTTAAATGTAATTTCAGTTTGTTCAATGTAAACTGCACTGATGCAGAATATCACGGTATATAAGAGAATGTAAATAAAAAAATAATATGAAAGCTATGGAAATACAGGGCTTAAAAGGGAGAGAGTAGGAACTGTAGGATAAATTAGAAAGAGGGAAAGAGAAATATATTTGCATTGGCATGATATACAGACCTCCTTCATAGGGAGAAGAGGTGGATAGAGATTTAATAGAAGACATACTCAGCATTACTAGGAAAGGGGAAGTGCTACTGATAGGGGATTTCAATATGCCGGATGTTGATTGGCACATCCCTGCTGCAGTATCATCTAGAAGTAAGGAGATCCTGGATTCTCTACAGGGAGAACTATTTAGGCAACTGGTAACAGAACCCACACGTGAAGAGGCCTTACTGGACTTGGTGCTTACTAATGGTGAAAGTGTTTTGATGTTATAATGGGAGATCATCTCGCATCCAGTGATCACCAAATGGTGTCATTCAGTATTAGGACTACGGCTGATAAAATCCATTCAAAAGCGAAGGTCTTAGACTTTAGGAAAACTAACTTTGCCAAAATGGGCCAATTCCTCAAGGAGTCATTAGCGGGATGGGAACAGCTGGGGGATGTAGAAAAACAGTGGGCAAAACTGAAAGGGGATATTTTAAGGGCAACCAACCTTTTTATTAAAATTATAAATAAAGGTAAAAGAAAAAGGAGACTGCTATGGTTTTCAAAAGAAGTAGCTGAAAAGGTGAAGAATAAGAGGGAGACCTTCGTGAAATACAAAAAATCACAGAGAGAGGAAGACAGGCATCTATATTTGGAAAAACTTAGAGAAGCTAGCAAAGTAGTCAGGAAAGCAAAGATTCAAAAAGAGGAGGAAATAGCCCATGCAATAAAATGGGGGGATAAGACATTTTTCAGATTTATTAGTGAGAAAAGGAAGGGCAAAAGTGGTATTGTCAGACTCTCAAGGGTGAAGGGGAGGAACATGTAGAAGCTGATGAGAATAAAGCAGAATTGCTTAACAAATATTTTTGATCTGTGTTCACAGATGAAGAACCAGGAGCAGGACCTCAGAAAAGACCCACAAACAGGAACAGAAGTGAGGGGCATCTTGAACGATTTTTAGAAGACTGTGTTAGTGAGGAACTAGCTAAACTTAAAGTAGACAAAACGATGGGACCAGTTGGGATACACCCGAGAATACTGAGGGAAGTTGGGGACGTTCTAGCAGCTCCACTGATCGACCTTTTCAATGCCTCTTTGGAGTCGGGAGTGGTGCCAGAGGACTGGAGAGAGGCACATATGGTCCCTTTACACAGAAGCGGAAGTAAGGATGTGGTTGAAAACTACAGGTTGGTTAATCTAACCTCTGTGGTGAGTAAATTATTGGAAACGCTGCTGAAAGAGAAAATTGTGAGGTTTCTGGAGTCCAACGGATTATCGGATCCGAGGTAGCATGGATTCACCAGAGGCAGGTCTTGTCAGACAAATATGATTGATTTCTTTGACTGGGTGACCAGGGAGTTGGACCAATGGAGAGCCCTAGATGTGGTGTATTTAGATTTCATAAAGCTTTTGACACCGTTCCGCACAGACGACTTATAAACAAACCGAGCACCCTAGGGATGAATCCTGCTTGGGTTAGAAATTGGTTAAGTGGGAGACGGCAAAGACTACAGGTAAATGGAGCTCACTTTGAGGAGGAGGTGGTTACCAGTGGGGTGCCCCAGGGATCTGTTCTTTGTCTGATTCTTTTTAACATTTTTGTTAGTGATATTGCAGAAAGGCTGTCGGGTAAGGTTTGCCTCTTTGTGGATGATACCAAAATCTGCAAAAGAGTAGACACCCATGAAGGTCTAGATAACATGAGGAGGGATTTAGCTAAGCTTGAAGAATGGGCGAGAATTTGACAGCTGAGATTTAATGTTAAAAAATGCAAGGTCATGCATTTGGGGCTGCAGCAATCTAAGAAAGCAATATATTATAGGGGGTGAAGTACTTCTGTCCACAAGAGAAGAGCGGGATCTAGGCGTGATTGTGTCTGATCTTAAAGTAGCTAAACAGGTAGAAAGCTAGATCTTAAAGTAGCTAAACGGTGAAAGCTAGAAGGATACTTGGGTGCATAGGGAGAAGAATGGCCAGCAGAAGAAAGGAGGTGATAAGTCTTTGGTGCGACCTCATTTGGGCTATTGTGTACAATTCTGGAGACAGCACCTTCAAAAGGATATAAAAAGGATGGAGCCGGTGCAGAGGGCTGCTGCTAAAATGGTTAGTGGTCTTTGTTATAAAGCATATGAGGATAGACAGGGAGCTTAATTTGTATACTTTAGAGGAAAAGCGGGATAGAGGTGATATGATTGAGGCATTTAAATACTTCCGTGGCATAAATGTACAGGAGGAGAGCCTCTTTCGATTGAAAGCAAGCTCTGCTACAAGGGGACATAGAATGAGGGTGAAAGGGAATAGACTCAGGAGTAATATGCGGAAATATTTCTTTACGGAAAGAGCGGTAGAGGCGTGGCATAGTCTCCCAGTGGAGATGGTAGAGATGAGGACAGTATCTGAATTCAAAAAAGCATGGGACAGACACAGAGGAAAAAAGGGGACTGTTGTAATGGTTGATATGGAAGGGCAGCCTAGATAGGCCATGTGGTCTTTTTCTGCCATCATGTTTCTATGTAAATGCAATCCACAATCCAATTGGATAGGGTGCGTCTCGACACTGGAAGTCCAAGGTGACTTGGATCAAAGGAAATGAACAATTGTGAGGATTTCCTAAAGTGTGGAGCACTGCTTCAGAGCTGTAAGCATGCAGTCTGGGGAAGAAGACTGGTAGCATAACCGATTGATTGAGATGGAAAGTGGAGACCACCTTTGGGGAAGTGTGTACAGAGGATTCAACATCAGGGCCTGCAGCTCAGTGATATGGCAAGCTGAAGTAACAGTAATGAGGAAGATCACCTTCTACAATAGGAACTTCAAAGAAGTGGTAGCTAAAGGCTCAAAAGGAGCCTTTAGGAGCTGTGTTAGGACCACACTGAGGCTCCAAGCTACTGGAGGTGGCTTGATTGGCAGCTTAGATAGCAGGAGACCCCGCAAAAATTGCTATACCAAAGGGTGGGATGAGCTAGGATGTTTATCAACCCACCTTTGATAGTCAGAGTTCATCTTAGTGCCATCTCCGCCTGAGTTACTCTTGAGCCCTGTCAATGACAAGTGGAGGAGATATTGTAAAAGAAATTCCATTGGACAGGCAGAGGAGTCAGTATGTTTCGGTGTACAATAGAGGGTGAACCTTTGCCATTTGAAGGCATAAGAATGCCTAGTAGACAGCTTATGTGATGAAAGTAAATGCCCTTGACCCGTTGAAGAGCCATGCCGTGAGATGGAGGGCTTGTGGACTGGGATGTAGAAGCATTCCTTGATCCTGGGATAGGAGGTTGGGTGCATGTCCCAGCTGAGAGGACTGCTAGTCAAAGCAGCAGAGGAAACTATGGTTGATGGGGCCAGTAAGGGGCTATTAGAATCATGGAGCCCCTGTCAGCCTGTAGTTTGAACAGAGTTTTGGAAATTAAGGGGTAGGTGGGAATGTATAAAGCAGACCTTTCCCCCAATGGAGAAAGAAGGCATCTGTTGTCTGACTCTTCCGGGAGGGAAGTCTTGAACAAAATAGTGTCAGTCATGCATTATCCTGGGTGGTGAAGAGATCTATTGAGGGGGTTCCCCACAAGTGGAAGATCCATGATGCCGTGTCCTGATTCAAAGTTCACTCATGTAGATGCAGGATTCAGCTGAGTCTGTTCGCCAGGAGATTGAGTTCACCTGGGAGATACACTGCCCTGAGATGGATGCAGTTTGCAATGGAGAAGGACCAGGGGCAAAGGGCTTCTTGGCAGAGGGGACAGGAACCCGTTCCCCCCTGCTAGTTCACATAGAGCGTGTCCACCTGATTGTTCATTTGGACTAAGATCTGTTTGCCCAAAAGTTGGGGTTGAAAAACCCAAAGGACATTTCGTGAGAGCCTTAGCTCCAGAAGGTTGATCTGCAACTGAGACTTCTGCAGTGTCCACTGCCCTTGTGTAGTGAGACTGTTCAGATGTGCTCCCCACCCGAGCTTGGACACATCCGTTGTCAGAGTGCATTGAGGTAGAGGTATCTGAAAAAGTGATCCTCGAGTAGGTTTTGAGGGGAACACCACCATTGAAAGGAGTTGGCCAGAGGAATGGTATCTCAGATCTTGTCTGAAAGATGCCTGGTTGCCTGTGACCTTTGGGGCGACAGTGTCCATTGTGCTTGTCGCATGTGGAGGTGGGCATAAGGGGCGACATGAACTGTAGAGGCCTTATGCCCCAGAAGGTGTAGTATTTCTCGAGCTGTCACAATCTCTTGACTCTGTATAGTTTGAGTGAGCTTGATGAGACAGGCAGATTGATCTTGTGGAAGGAAAGCTCGGGCCTGGCAAGTGTCTAGAAGCACGCCACTGAATTTGATTTGCTGGGAGGGACCAGGTGCGACTTGGGAAAGTTTTTAAGACAAATTCCAGGTTCTGGAGTACAACAGTGGTCTGATGAAGAGATAGCTTTGCCTCTTCTAGGGATTCTCCCCTGATCAGCCAATTGTCTAAGTAGGGAAAGACAGATTCCCAAAGTATGAAGGTAGGCAGCCATGACTGTCATGCATTTTATGAATACTCGGGGTGCAGAAACTAACCCGAAGGAAAGCACCTAGTATTGATAATGGATTTGCTGGCACCAAAAACGTGGATACTTTCTGAGATGAGGGTGGATCAGCAAGTGTGTGTATGCATCCTTAAGGTCTAGAGAACATAGCAAGTTGTTCCTCTGAAGGTATGGCAGAAGTGTACTAAGGAAAATCATTTTGAATTTTACTCAGATGAGGAATGTTGAGATCCCTTAGATCTAGAATGGGCCTGAACCCTCCTGTTTTCTTGGGGATAAGAAGGTAAGGAGAATAGAAGCCCCTGCCCTCTTGGGCGGGAGGAACTTTTTCTGTTGCCCTCTGAGATAACAGGGTTGCCACCTCGGCTGATAGGAGATTGGCCTGCAAGGCATTTGCAGGATAATCTCTTGTGGAGGTGGGGGGTAAGCTTTGGAAATGAAGCAGATAGCCCCTGTGGACGATGTTGAGAGTCCATTGCTCTAAAGTGATGAGATGCCACCTGCAGACATAGGAACAATGTCTGCCTGCAATGTAGAGGGGCTGTGGACCCTGCAGAGGCAGAGTAGCTACGCTTTCTAAGAAGGAGTCAACACCCAGGTGCTAATTGTGGCTTTGCCGGTGGCTGTGGCTTAGGGGACTTAGATGTCAGCCTGTTGTTGCTGAGATTGATAAGCCACTGCAGGTGGATATGAAGGATACTATCTCCTCTTTTTAGGATAAAAAGCCTTCTTTGGATTGGTCTTTTTTTCTGGAAAGGTCGGAGGTCTTTTTGGAAAGACTGCTTGAGGGTGAGATCATCCGCCTCCAGCTTCCCAGCCTTTTCTCTCCAACCTTTTCCAAAGAGGTTCTCCCCAGAGCAGGGAATATTGGCTAGTTTATGGTGAACCCACTGCTCAAGGTCAGAAGCTTGGAGCCAGGCCATTCTGCGAGCACTCATGCAGACTGCTGAAGCTCTATTGGAAGACTCAAAGGCATTGAAAGGTGCCCTGGGAGGAACTTCGATGTATTCTGAATTTGCCTAATTAAGGCAAGGAATGCATTGTGTTTGTCATCAGGGATGATAGGAGCAAAATTTTCCAGATCCCTAGATATCCTTGAAATACATGCCCAAGTAGAGTATGTTGGAAGTAATCCTGAAAGTGAGCATACATGCTTGAAAACAGCGATGTCCAAAAGGATTGAGTCCTGGAATCCTTGCCTGGAGGCATGGAAGAATGAATTTTAGAACTCTTGATGCGGTGCATTGCCGATTCCACTACCATGGAGTGGTGTGGTAGTTGAGGCTTTTGAAAGCCAGGGCATGGTGGAACACAGTACATGGCTTCGAGCCACTTGCTGATAGGCGGAACCATTAGTGAGACCTCCTACATACGTAGTATTAAATCCTGCAGGATTCGATGCACCGGTAACATGACCACTTCCTTAGGTGCCGAAGGGTATTGGAGGACCTCCAATTCCTCTGCCCTTGGTTCTGCTTCAGAGGTAACAGTAATCTGGAGGCCTACAGCCATGTCTCGAATGAAGTCTTGAAAAGACATATCCTCTGGCGGGGAACATTGCCATTCATGTGGAGGAGAGGGTCCCGACGGAATGTCCCATGTCGCCCTGGAATCCTCTGAGGTATCATCGGAATCGAAAGAGGACGTCTGATTCGGTCAAAAAAATCAAAAGTATTGATGATCCCAAGCTGATGCCGAGGCTCGATGTTGACACCCATGATGAGCCGTTGTGGAACTGGTTCCAGGAGGCGACTGAATATCGCTGATGCCTATCGATTCCAATGTAGGAAGTGGGGGCAGAGGAATTGGCGATACGAGCTCAAGGACTGGCATCGGCCCTAAAGGTATCAGCCTGGAATCAGCAGTCATGTCGAGGCCTTTGGTACCATTGGTACCGCGGCTAGAAGTGCTGCCAAGCTCCTCTTGATAGCCATGATGCGCTGATCAAGGAAGGAGGCCGATGCCTGGATGGAATTGCATACAGGGCTTCAAGCCACCATCCCAGAGCATGGAACCAGTAGCTCTCTGGAGTTTGAGGCCTCAGGAGTGTCCTGGAGCCCCTGTTGTGCTTTGGAGGGCTGGTCTTCCTGCCGGGGCTGTTTGGCAGGTCTATCCATATCAGATGCACCTTTTGGAGAGTCTCAGTGACAATGAAGGGACTTACTTTGGGTATCATTATTGGCTTTTGATGCCGATGACTTAGACCTGGATTTATGCTTGGATTTTGAAGAGACCTGAGAACCAAGGGAGGAGGCCAATGTCCTCGATGCTGAAGCTACTGAAATTGTGTCGGGGCAAACAGGGACCCATACTGTTTGGCCCTGTTCTTTAGGCCCTGTTTTGTCATTTGCTGACCCAAAGGACAATCCTTTGGTAAATGGTCTAGGCTCAAACATTTCAAACACCGGAAAACGAAGAACTGATGAGAGGACTGCAGAAGAACTAAGGAAGGCTCAGTGGAATGCTCCCAAAAGCATTCCTTTTGGACGCTGAGAAACATTCCCAAGCGGGCTCCGTTGGTACCGATGATACCCATATGTGAAGCCTGCATTCCTGCTTGTTCTTGGAGATTAATTTTGTCATTATAAAAACCAATGCAAAAAAAATCAACAATAATTTTACTTGTTTATCAATTACATGGAGTGGAGTAGTAGTCTAATGGTTAGAGCAATGGCTTGGTAACCAAACAACTAGGGTTCAAGTCCCACTCGCATGACTTGTGGCCTTGGACAAGTCACTTAACCCTTTAGTCCCTTGGAAGAAAGGCCAGGCAATCTACTTTTGGTCACATTGCCAAGAAAGCCCAGGAGCTGCTGGGTCACCAGGAGTCAGCACTGACTCAAAGGCACATATTGCATTTGCATAAGTAATAAAAGGCTCCATCAGGACAATTAAACATAGTAACATAGTAGATGACGGCAGATAAAGACCAGCATGGTCCATGTAGTCTGCCCAGCAAGGTGGCAAGAGTAGGTGTGCCCGTTGCTCTGTGCAGATCACCCCTCCCCATGCCTTTGTTTGGGAGTTTACCCACCGCTCTGTGCAGGTCACCTCTGCTTGTTGAGATATCAGACAGTTAAGTTTGTTTTGATTTCATCCTGTTTCTATAAATTGAACAACATGTGGCAAGAGTTCCTATTAAAACTTACACAGGCTAATGCAGAATGATGCATTATGCTCTAGCGAAGAATTTTCTTGATGCTTTTACAGTGCTAGTCTTACTCACCAATGCAGAAAGCAAGTTAGCACTGGAAAGATGCCAGCAAAACCACTGTGAAAAAGTATAGTGCAGTGAGCAAAATAAGGAATAGGAGATCAGGCCCGATGTAAAAATATGCTGAAATAGCATAGTTACTTACCTGTAACAGGTGTTCTCCAGGGAGAGCAGGAATCAGTCCTCACATATGGGTGGTGTCGGCGTCGACGGAGCCTGTGCGGAGCAAATCCCCAACTTTCAAAGAAAGCCTCTGGGAACTGCTACCACGCATGTGTGGTCCCCTTCCCGCCCAAGAGTGCCATCTTGCTCAGTCAAATGACATAGCTAAAAGATGGCAAAAACAAAAGAAGATAATAGGACTGCAATTCCAAGGGGAGGAGGGAGGGTTGTGAGGACTGATTCCTGCTGTCCACGGACAACACCTGTTACAGGTGAGTAACAACGCTTTCTCTGGGAACAAGCACGAAGTCAGTCCTCACATATGGGACTCCCCAGCTAAAACCTATAGCCCAAAAAAAGGCTCCCTCATCGAGAGCCGCAAGCAGCCGCAATGAAATCCGTATCATGGAGTAACAGGACTTCTGCGTCCAAACGAATTAGCACTTCAGTAGCCTGAACACAGAAGGGTTGAAGGGTAGGAGTTGCCTAGACTCTGAAAAGGTTACGGAGCACTGCCTAGCCAAAGGCACTGTCCTGTCGGGACTCCCTATCCAGGCAGTAATGAGCTGCGAAGGTATGAACTGCAGACCAGGTGGCAGCCCGGCAGATGTCTGCCAGAGGAACCGAGCGCAGGTGAGCAACTGATGTCATCATAGCCCTGACCCGGTGTGCCATGGCACGGCCTTCCAGCAGAAGCCTCGCCTCCTCATAAGCCCGGGCAATACAGTCTGCCAGCTATGTGGACAGCGTACGTTTGGTCACTGCCTCCCCCAGCTTACTGGGGTCGTAGGGAATGAAAAGCTTGGAGGCTTTTCGGTGGCCTTGAGTACGTTGAATGTAGAAGGACAAGGCCCTCTTACAGTCCAAGGTATGGAGGACCGCCTCTACCCAACTGGCGTGCGGTCTGGGAAAAAAGATAGGGAGGACCACCTCCTGGTTGAGGTGGAAAGCGGACACCACCTTCAGGAGAAATTTGGGATGTGTGCGAAGCACAACCCTATTCTTGTAAAACCTGGTATAAGGCTTCTCCGCCACAAGGGCCTGGAGCTCACTCACTCTTCGGGCAGAAGTGAGTGCAACCAGGAAAACCACCTTCCAGAAGAGATAGCGAAGGTGACACATAGACAGAGGCTCGAAGGGCAGCAGGGTGAGCTGCCCCAGCACCACATTGAGATCCCATTCGGTCGCTGGAGGACGAACTGGGGGCTTAGACAGGAGTAGGCCCTTTAGGAAACGGGACACCACTGGATCAACTGAGAGGGGTTTCCCATCCACCTGATGGTGGATCGCTGCCAGGACACTGAGATGTACTCTAACAGAGTTAGACTTGAGGCCTGTCCTGGAGAGGTGAAGGTATTGCAAGACCATGACCACCGGGCAAGAAAAGGGGTCAACCCCCCGTGCAGTGCACCAAAGTGCAAACCTACGCCACTTAAAAGCATAAGCCCGTCTGGTAGATGCTCTGCGTGAAGCCAGCAAAACATCCTCCACTTTTTTCAGAAGGTGGAGCGGGGCTAGAGTCACCCTCTTAGCAGCCATGCCGTCAGGGAGAGGGAGCTGAGGTTGGGATGCAGAAGAGAGCCCCCCTCCTGGGAAAGGAGGTGTGGTGCCGACCCCAAGGGGATGGGGGCCTCCACCGCTAGCTGCAGAAGCAGTGGAAACCACGATTGTCTGGGCCACCGTGGGGCTACCAAGACGACTGAGGCTCTGTCGTGGAGAATCTTGAACAGAGTACTGACGATCAGTGGTGTTGGGGGGAAAAGCATATAGAAGGTCCTCCAACCATGAGACCAGGAAGGCATCGGCGGCCACCCCGGCAGGTTGCAGCTGCCTTGAGCAGAATCGGGGTACCTGGTGATTGTCCGGGCTTGCGAACAGGTCCATCACCGGTTCCACCCAGGTTTGGAAAAGCCCGTTGGCTACTCCTGGGTCCAGCTGCCACTTGTGCAGCTGGAGTACCCTGCTGAGTCTGTCGGCCAGGCGGTTGTTCTGGCCCGGCAGGTATACCGCCTTGAGGAGAATGCCCTGCCAGACTGCATAAGAGCACAGATCCAGGACTTCCGGACAAAGGGCATGGGATCCCGTGCCCCCCTGTTTGTTCACGTAGAACATGGTCACCTGGTTGTCCGCCTGCACTAAGACAGACCTGTGGGCCAGGCACTGCCGAAAAGCCCTCAGGGCGAGATGAATTGCTTGCAGCTCCAAGAGGTTGATCTGTTGAGCACTCTCGCTCGGGGACCAAGTGCCCTGGATGCGGTATCCCTGGCAATGGGCTCCCCAGCCCAGCAGGGAGGCATCTGTGGTGAGGACCCTCGAGTGGTGAGGGGCCTGGAAGGGCATCCCCACCTGCAAGTGTCAGGGCGAGAGCCACCAGGTCAGGGAACTGTACCAGTTGCCTGGTCACTCAGACTCTGTCCTGGAGATGTCCCGTGGCCTGGAACCATTGGTCCCTGAGGCACCACTGCGCTGTTCACATGTGGAGGCAGGCATCTGGAGTAACATGCACCGTGGAGGCCATGTGTCCGAGGAGGCGCAGCAGATGCCTTGCTGGCACTGAGGGAAGGTGCTATATATCTTTGGCTAGCACCATGAGCCTGGCTGCCCTGTCTGCGGGTAGGAAGGCCTTTGACTGAAGGGTGTCAATCTTTGCCCCAATGAATTCCAGCCCTTGTGACAGGCAGACTGAGCAAGATGGCACCCTTGGGTGGGATGGGGACCATGCATGCATTGTAGCAATTCCCAAAGGCTTTCTTTGAAAGCTAGGGATTTGCTCCGCACAGGCTCCGTCGGTGCCAACGTCACCCATATGTGAGGACTGACTTCCTGCTTGTTTCCGGAGAATCAGTGTTTTTTTACTTGCTTTCTAATACTGTATCTTTATGTCTGCTTCATGCAGATGTAAAGATACAGATGAGGCCCAAATCCCCTCCCCCCAATCATGGCATATCCCCCATTGGGGTGGCCTAGTGGCCCCAATCCCTCCTCACCCCCTTAAACAGAAAAAGGCCTGATGGCTCATTGGTCCCAGCACCCCCAAAACCAGAAAGGCCTGGTGGTCTAGTGGATCATCACCCTGAACCATCCCCAGTATTTTAGAAGTTGGGGGTGAGAGCGTTGTCCATATGCTCCCACCTCTATGCTGCCATATTGCTAAATGGCAGACTTTGGTCCCACACGGTGCATCCCGGGTTGTAACCAAAGGGGTCAGATTGCCATATAAGGCAGAAAATGTCTTATATGGCAGAGTGATACCCCCCAGGTTGCATCCTGGGACAGCCAACCCCATGTCGTGCAAACCCAGATGCAACCCGGGGAGGTCAGTCTACCATATAAGGCATTTTTTGCCTTACATGGCAATCTGACCCCACCTGGTGCATCCCAGGATGCACTGCGTAAGGCCAGGTGCTGCCATTTTGCAAGATAGCAGCATGGAGGCAGAAACATGTGTGCAACGCCCTCGTCCCCAACTTCTAAGGTACTGGGGAAGGTTCGGGGAGGGGTTAGGGTTCATTAGACCATCAGGCCTTTCTGATTTGGGGAGTGTGTGGGGGATTGGAACCACTGGGCCACCAAGCCTTTTTCTTTTTTGGGGCAGCTATGCCACCAGGAGATGTTAACATTTTGGAGGGTGCTGTGATCGACATAGGATCTGGGGTTGGAACGCTTCGGGTGACTGGTCACCTGAGGTGAAGCTGAAATATCAAACTTCACCTCAGATGACTTTTGCATATTTTTTTTGGCCAAGCCAGTCCATACACACTGGTGCCAGACTTAACATAGGTTCCTGTGCGCATGTGTCTGGCTTGCTTCCCTTAACGCCAACATTTTGCACACAATTGATTGTCATGTTATTTGCTTATAGCATCACCACTCAAAAGATCATCGTTAAACTTGTTAGGAAACCCTGCACTAGAGCCTTTGCACTGGGCTCTGGCACAAGATTTCTGCATCAGACCTACTAATCCTTAAAGCAGAGCAGAACAGGGGAAGGTTATTAGGAAATGAGTTCTTCAATCAAATATAACAGCATTTGATGTCAGATGTCACATGATGAATTCTTATTTATGACGACAGTTCTCTGATGACACTGGTGTGGAGAATTTTCTAGTTCTGCCTGTCACAATCACTAGATACATAATCACTGTACATTCTTTTCTGTTTCAGCCTGTTTTTGGAAGTACTGCATTCAGAACAAGTAATTTTAACCTTTCAGGACTATACCACTTTGGTGACAAAAGTCTGACAATGAAATCTTCAAAATCTGAAGACATTTCAACACATGACAATTAACCACTGATTAATACATTAGTATGATCATAATCTTGCCTTTTGTATAATATGTGAAAGAAAAATGTAAATATGAGTTATTTAAAGTGGATACATATAATAAAAATAAGTTTTATACAAGTAAAGTGATATCTCAAATATTTCTACCACAAAAATGTGTCTCTGAGACTTTGGGGTATAATTGCTATAAATCTACTACTCTGCACACATGTCAGCTAAACCTTAGGACAAACTATTACTTTTTTGTCTCATGTGGTACTGAATATCCCAAATAAAATTTTGCATGTGAGAATATTTCTTTCCCAGCTGTAGATTGCCAGCTGGTATCCCAGTGTCGTGTATAGTGCTGCGTACGCCATATAGCGCTACACAAATCTACAAAAGTAGTAGCAGTAGTAGAGTGCGAGTGAAACAAAAATAAAGGGGTCGCACAGAAGTTGTTTTAGCAGCATCTCCACATCTAAATGGAAATATTTCCATGGTGTAGATTGTCATGCATGGATAAAAGCCATTTTAGAACAGGATATTTTTTAAACATGGTGATATTTACCACCTTTAAATTTCCTAGAGACATGGTTTGGGTGGGCCTACAATATAGATGTGGTATTTCCATTTCACAAGGGGAATCCACAGCTATAAAAAAAACAGATAAAAAACAGCATTCACAGCTGTCGTAAGGCACGTATAAGTGCCTACTTGAAGGAGCAGCTATGTTTCTTTATGTTTAAATGTTGAGGTTGACCCCACCCCCAATCAGAATCACTAACCTTGACCCCCTCACTGATCTACTCAACACAACCGATTCCTTCCCTGACCCTCTCAATGCATCCAATCCCTCTCACCCATGGCATCCGATACATCCATTTGAACCCACCCAGCAAGAAGACCCGCCTTGCTAACAAGGAACATCTCCCTAGCCCTCCCCTGGCAGACTTTCACAACCCCTCACCCCTGGATTTCCATACCTGGGGTGTCTGCTTAGGGAAGCATTTGGGGGAGTTCCTGGTTGCTAAGAAGAGGGTCTTCATGCTGGTGGAAGGGGGAGGGTGTTTGGATGGGAAGATCGGATGCCTTGGGAGTGGAGGGGGATTGGATGTGTTGGAGTGACTGGGTGGGAGGGGAGGATTGAGATCAGCAGTGATCAGGAGGATGACTGGTACTACTGCAACGGGTGTCCGTGCAGATTAGGAGCAGCAATTTTAAACCACTGCTTCCATGCACTTGTCAGGGATACATGTACATATTTTTTTCACACATGTAGCTTTTTAAAATCACTACTATGGCTGAATGTGGAGAGACATACGCATGTAGTCCTGTACCTATTTCACAAGAAGCTCTACATTTGGCAAAGCCTCTTGTAAAATACTATGGGGCTCTTTTACTAAGATGTAATGATTACTGTGGGGTTTAACATGTACTACCATCAGCGCACACCCCACAGTAACTGTTACTGGTCTGGCCTGACAGCTAGCACACACAGTTTTGCACACTAGTTGAATGACCACAAAGGCGCTCTGTCCCTGTCACCAAAGCCACCCTCCACTCTGATTACCCCCCTCCACATACACGAGTTTCAACACCTTGATGCCATGGACAAGTAAAGATGCCAGGACAAGGAAAGCGGCAACCCCCTTCCACCTGCCCCCCAAGATCCTGTCTCCACCCCTCCAATCCTTACAGGGGTCTTCCAGGTTGTCCTGACAAATGGGGCAGCAATCCCCTTTCACTCTTGCCCCAGCTTTGGAGGGTTACAAAATGACGGTGAACACCCCTAGCAGTAATCTCACAGTACTACTGCTAAGGGTTAAGGATACCATAAGACTACAGCATTCCCTGCCTCAGAAAGAAGTGCGGGTACTCCTGTGTACTACCTGCCAAGGCAGGGAACACGGCTCCTGTGCGGTGTCTGTCCTGTGCGATAAATGCAGAGAAGATGCTGGTCAGGCCCCCTGAATTTAGTGCACAGAGTCTGCACTTACCAAATGTTAATATTTGCACAAAACACACATTAAGTACAAATAGTTCTCACCGTACAACCCAGAAGCCGCAGGAGCTAGCCGGATAGCAGAGATTTTTGATACTACCCACTTAGCCCCTGCGTCTGAAAGATAGGCAAGGAAAAACCTCGCCTATCTTTAAGGTGCAGAGGGCTAAACAGGTAGCATTGAAAATCGCTGCTACCTCGCTAGCCCTTTCCTCCACCCCCATTCCACCCAGGAACACCCCCAACACACCCCGATGCTAACCGCATAGCATCTGGGTGCACTGAAGACTTATCCGGGATTTTCGAAAGACACTACCCATGTAGGTGCCTTTCGAAAATCCCAGATAAGGCAGTTACCCGTGTAAATGCCTTCGAAAATGCTGCCCACCATGTAATGCAGGAGGGTTAATATGACATAGTCCAAGAAGGTTACCTAAAATAGTTAACTAGCCAAGCGTAGTTACTCACCTGTAACAGGTGTTCTTCAGGGACAGCAGGAATCAGTCCTCACATATGGGTGACATCGGCGCCACGCGGAGCATCTCCCCAGCTTTCACAGAAAGCCTTTGGGAATGCTACCACACATGCATGGTCCCCTTCCTGCCCAAGGGTGCCATCTTGCTCAGTCAGATGACATAACGAAAAAGGACTTAAAAACAATGTAGGGAGGCAACTCCAAGGGGAGGAGGGAGGGTTGTGAGGATTGATTCCTGTTGTCCCTGGAGAATACCTAACTATGCTTTCTCCAGGAATAAGCAGGACGTTAGTTCTCACATATGGGACTCCCTAGCTCCAGGCTGCCGAGGACCGAACTATGATGGCACTACCGGCAACCCATTGGATAGCCGTAAGTTGCAGAAGGTAAGTCCCGACAGTGATTCTGCAAGACCTGTGTGTGCAGCAACACCATCACTCCGGTAGCCTGAACACAGAAGGGTCGGAGGGCAGAAGTTGCCTATAACCTGAAAATATTAAGGAGTACTGCCTGCCGAAGGCACTGTCCCTACATGACTTGCTCTCCAGGCCGTAATGAGCTACTAATGTATGAATTGAAGACCATGTGGTGGCCCTGCAGATTTCCATCACCGGCACTGAGCGGAGGTTGGTTACCAATGTGGCCATAGCCTGCATGCGATGTGCAGTGATGTGGTGCTCAAGGGAGAGGCCCGCTTGCTCAAAGGCGAGGACAATGCAGTCCGGTACCCAAGTGGACAAAGTTTGCTTCATAACTGGGAGTCCCAGTCTGCTGGGATCATAAGACACAAAAAGCTGAGGAGCTTTGCGATGGGTCTGGGTTTGCTGCAGATAGAAGGACAGGGCCTGTTTACAGTCTAGCGTATGCAATATGAATTTTTCCCTGCCGGCGTGGGGCTGTGGGAAAAAACTGGAAAGGACTACCTTCTGGTTGAGGTGAAAGGGAGATACCACCTTGAGGAGGAATTTGGGGTGTGTGCGGAGCGCTATACTGTTCTTGTATATGGTGGGTCTGCCACCAAGGCCTGGAGTTCACTCACTCTCTGAGCAGATGTGACGGCTACCAGAAAAAACACTTTCCAAGATAGATATCACAAGTGGCAGGTGGCCAGGGGCTTGAACAGTGGTCTGGTGAGTTGGGAGAGCACCACAGTAAAGTCTTAGTCTGCTGCAGGAGGACAGAGAGGGGGCTTTGAAAGCAAGAGGCCCCAGAGGAACCTGAAGACCAAGGATTGGCTTGAGAGGGATTTCCCCTCTATAGAGTGATGGTGAGCAGCTGTGGCACTCAGATGTACTCTCACTGAATTCAATTTCAGGTCTGTGTGCAAGAGGTGCAGTAAGTACTGTAGCACCATTTGCACACGGTAAGAGAAAGGGTTCTCCTCTCTTTCTGCACACCAGACAGAGAATCTTCTCCATTTGAAGGCATACGCCCATCTGGTAGAGGGTTTTCGGGAGGCCCAGCAGGATCTCCTCGACTTCCCCCGGGAGATTGAAAGGGGCCAAAGCTACTCTTTCAGCAGCTACTCTGTCAACGATAGCGACCCCAGGTTGGGGTTCAGGAGGGAGCCCTCCTCCTGGAACAGGAGGTCCGGATCCTGACCCAGTGGGACTGGGAGTGTCACCAACAAGGAGAGCAGCAGAGGGAACTAGGGTTGCCGAGCCCTTCTGGGGCGATCAGAATCACTGATGCCTGCTCGCTCTGGACCTTGAAAACGGTCTTGGCCATTAGAGGAGTCAGTGGAAAAGCATAGACGAGGCCCTCGGACCAGGGGATTAGGAAGGCATCCGCTGCCACTCTCCCTGGATGTGGCTGCCATGAGCAGAAACAGGGCAACTGTGTGTTGTCTGGGGAGACAAAGAGGTCCATCATGGGCCTGCCCCAAAGGCGGAAGAGTCTCTGCGCCACCCTGGGATTCATATGCCATTCATGTGGGCATAGGACTCTGCTGAGTTTGTCCGCTAAGCAATTGTCCTGACCTGGAAGGTACACTGCTCGTAGCAGCATTTTGAGCACACTGCGAAGGTGAGGAGAGCCACCGCTTCCTGGCAGAGGGAATATGATCCTGTGCCCCCCCTGTTTGTTTACATAAAACATGGTGACCTGGTTGTCTGTCTGGATCAGCACAGGCCGGTTGCACAGGAGGTGCTGGAATACCCGCAAGGCCAGGAAGATGGCCCTGAGTTCCAGGAGGTTGATCTGTAAGAGCGATTCCTCTTGTGACCAGCTGCCTTGAGTGTGGAGAACTCTGCAGTATGACCCCCAGCCCAGAAGGGAGGCGCCCGTGGTCAGAACTCTCTGTGGTGCAGGCGTCTGGAATGGCATCCCTGCTCGGAGGTGGCATAGGGACTTCCACCAGTCGAGGGAGTCCGCCAATTGGCTCGTCACCCTGACCCTATCTTGCAGCCTGCGTCTACTGGGAGTGGAGGCACCACTGGCCTTCCCGCATGTGCAAGCGGGCTAGGGGCGTGAAGTGGACCGTTGGGGCTATATGGCCCAGTAGGTGGTGGAGGAGGTGAGCTGGTACTGACTGGCACTTCTGTACCTCTCCCGCCAGCCGTATGAGGCAAAGTGCCCTTTCCTCTGGGGAGGAAGGCCTTGAACTGCATTGTGTCTAGCTGAGCACCTACGAACTCCAGGTTTTGGACTGGAGAGAGGTGGGATTTGGGGTAGTTGATGACGAACCCTAGATGTTGCAGGAGGCAGATTGTTCGCCCTGTGGTCTGGCTGGCCTTGGGGGCCGTGATGCCTCTGATGAGCCAGTTGTCCAGACAGGGGAAGACAAAGGCCCTTTGTAGGCGCATGTAGGCGGCCACGACCGCCAGGAACTTTGTAAAGACCCTTGGCGAGGAGGCCAGGCTGAATGGAAGCACCATGTACTGATAGTGTTCTCCTCCCACCACGAACCTTAGGTACTGTCTGTAGGAGGGGTGGATCAGGATGTGAGTGTATGCATCCTTTAAGTCTAAGGAACACAGACAATCTCCCTGGTGGAGGTAGGGCAGCAGAGTCCAAAGGGAGAGCATCTTAAACTTCTCCCTCACCAGAAACTTGTTCAGGTTTTGCAGGTCTAGTATGGGCCAGAGGCCCCCAGTTCTTTTGGGGACAAGGAAATACCTGGAGTAGAAACCCTTTCCCCACAAATGCCTGGGTACAGGTTCTATCACCCTGTCCTTGAGCAAGCCTGCGAGTTCTGATTGGAGCAAGGTCTGGTTGTGGAGAGGCTGCACTGGCTCTCCTGGGAAGAACCCATGGGATGTTATCTGGAACCTGAGGAGATAGCCCTCCTTCACCACTTGTAGAATCCACTGGTCCGTGGTGACCCCGGCCCAACTGTGGGCGAAGAGCGCCAGGCGGCCTCCTGTGGACTGGGGAGGGTCTCCCGGGGGAGATGAGGCCCTGCCTAGGAAGTCAAAAGATCCCCCCAGGCTGGGTGGGACCTGGTGGCTGAGGCTTCTGAGTCTCTGGCTTCCTCTGCCCATGGCCTTGGTTCTTGGGGTGGGGGCCCTGTTGCTGTTGCCCCGAGAAAGATTGGTAATGGCCCTGGTGAAAAGACCCCTTTTTCCTTAGGAATGGTGGTCTTTTCCCGGACGGCTTCTTCCTGGGAATAATCAAGGTCTTCCTCAAGAGCCTCTGCCTAGTCACGACCCCAGCCTCTATCTCGGCCATGGGCTTGCCAAACAAGTTTTCCCTGGTGCAGGGGACGTCAAACAATTTCTCTTGCACCCATTGTTCGAGGTCGGAGGTCTGCAACCAGGCCTGGCGCCGGGCACCAATGCCTGCTGCTGCTTCAAAACCATCATAAGTGGCATGGGATAGGAACTTTGAACAGTCACAGATCCCGGCTGTTAGGGCCTGGAACCTCTAGAGGGGTTCCCCGGCGAGGCCTGCGGTGATGCCCACCAGTTCCTGTATGAGGCCCTTGAGGTACATGCCTATGTACAGCTCATATTCTTGTATTTGAAAGCCCAGCATGGATCCCTGGAAGCACTTGCGCTCGAGGGCGTTGAGGGCTCAGGCCTCTCTGCCCAGGGGAACAGAAGAGTAATTCTTCTGGCTTTTAAGCTTTTGCATAGATGACTCCCCGACCATGGAGTTATGCAGGAGTTGGGACTTTTGGAAACCTGGGCCCTTCTTGACACAATAGATGGCGTCAAGGCATCGGCTGACCACTGGCACCAAGGCCGGGTTCTCCCACATCTACAGGAGCAGCTACTCGAGAATGGGCTGTACCGGCACCATGAGAGTATGAAGGATGTCCAGTTCTTCAGTGTGTGGGTCCTCCTCCAATTCGATCGGGACCGAGAGTGCTCGGGCTTTGTCTCAGACAAAGTTGTGGAAGGCCGTGTCCTCGGGAGGGGGGGGAACACCGGGGCTCTGAGGGAGATGGCTCCGAAGGGATGTCTCAGTGCTGAGAAGTCCAGGAGAAGCCTTGACTTTGGTCTCCCAGTCAGAGCCAGAGGGCGTCGAGGACTCTGAGGCTCGGGACTCCTGCACCTCGAGGCCGGCCCCGAGGAACCGGGGTCCCCCGGTGGGTCTCGGGTCAGACTCCCGGAAACTGGCCAGAGAGGATCGGACACCCGAGGATCAGGAACGGGACCTCGATTGGTGCTGAGGGCTCATCCAAGGCCAGTGGTGCTCGGCACCCAGGGACTCACCCGCAGTCAAGGGCCCAGTTGTTGGGGCAGATGATGCGGACAAACCAGACATCATTGCCTTCTTCAAAGCCAAGATAGCAGAGATATTCTACTCCAGGGCTACCATTCTGGACTCAATCCCTTGTTGGCATGGGCACCGAGAACCTTGGGTTCGATGCTGGCACTCTCGCGAGGACATCCTCGATGAGGACCACGGCCTTGAAGATCCTCGCACGGTCTTTGCCAGTCGAGGACTCCTTCTTAGAGACCTTAAGGGGGCCCTAAATTTACACATTTCCCAGGAAGCAATTCTGACATAAAGATTACATATCTAAGTTTGCCATACTTTTATAATTCTTTTCTCTAATGTAATTGAAGAAAGGGGGAAGAGGAAAGGAATGTGTGCTTGTGTATATGTGTGCATCCACCCAATCCTCTTCCCACCTCATCTTGTGGCCCAATGCAGCTGATGTGGCTAAGACTCCAGGGCCATAGTTTGTGGACCCATTGTCCAGCATCCTTCCCCCTCATTGTCTAGCATCTCCCTCCCCTACCCCAGGGTCCAGGAACCCCTCACCCTGTGATCCAGCATCTTTCCTTCTCTTTTCCCTTTCCCCCACCCCAGTCCAGTAGTTACCCTCAAACCTCATTCCCTCCTGCCATATCCCACCGGGTGCGTGGTAGCAATTAAGGAAACCCTACCACCTGCACCTGGTGCCTTCCCTGTATTCTGCTGTGTCTCATCCCCTTTGACTCAACTTTCTATTTCCAGTGGTGGGCAGGATGGAACAGAGCACACAAAAGGCTCCAGGAAGCACAGGGTAGAGTTTCTTAATTGCTACTGCTGCAGCAAGCCCTGCTGGATGTGTTTTGACACTTCAGCAGTGGGAGGTTAAACTTTGAATGGGCCATTGTGACATTGGGAAGACAAAACAGGTGGGGGAAAACGTGTCTTTGGGCTGGTTTTAGCTCCTGGACTGAAGTTTGAAGAGGTGTGTTCTATAGTATTCTTGGGCAACATGGCCATTGAAGGAGTGCTACCATTCAAGGGGTCTGGATTGGGACACTGGTGGGCTATGGGCAAAATATAAACTAGTGGGTCCCCTTACTTGCCTTTCCATCTCAGAAAATAGCATGCGTAGGTTCAAATTTCAAAATGTTCTCTTTGGTTTAGCATTAATTTTATCAACATAACAAACTGTAACAGACAACTTAGCATGATTTAATTTCCTCCACAAATGCATTCTGTTCCTTGATGATAATCAAGGGTGCAATAGTCAGAACCTCCTATATTTGTACAATCTCCACGGTGAAATTTGAGTCCCTCCAGTCCAGATGCATGGGTTATGCCTGCCTACCAGCAGATGGAAATTGAGAACCATTGGTTTGATGATGTTGCCCTATAAAGGTCTTGTTCAGAGGCTCCTCAAGTCAGTATTTCTATAACAAAGCAGACTCCACTAACACGGTTTGTAACAATAATATAACCAATTGAATCATAACCAACTTAACAGTAACCCAGGGCAAAAGACCAGCTCTCAGCTGGGGCCTGAGGAATAGTAGAAGAAACAGATGCCGCTCCCTGATGGACCCCCCCCCCCCCCCCCCCCCCCGTTGCAAGGACAGTAGAGCACACCACAGTGTTGGTCCTCGCGAGCCTGCCAGGAACTGAAAGGATGACTTACTACATTTTTCTGTGCTTGACCACCACTAGTAAAACAGCCAGAGTGATCGAAAAAAAGGGTGGGTTCTGGACTGGAGGGACTCAAGGATAGAAAATTAGCAGGTAAGATCTAATTGCATCTTCCTAATCACAGCAGTACCTAACAAGGAGGGTACAATAGAGCCCAGCCCACAACATTTGTGCCCCAAAACCAGCATCTTCCCTCGCCTAGACATCCAGATGGTAATGCCAAGTGAAGGAATGCAATGACGACCACATCGCCACTCTACACATATCCAGCAGTGACACCAGACCAAACTGCCCAAGAAGAAGATTGAGTTCTAGTTATATGGGCCTTAAACCCCTGTGGAATTGGGCAAGGAGATAAGCTGACACAATAGATTCCTTAAGCAACCTAGCTATGGACACTTCTGGATGCTGCCTGTCCCTTACATGGACCTCCAAAGAGAACAAAGTAATGATCCGATCTGCAAAACGCTTCCATAGTCTGCAGGTACTGCTGCAGCGCACATCCAGCTTGTGCAAGGATCAGTCCTCCAGTCTCACTACCCCTCGGGAACACCGGAAGAGACACTGGCAGATTTACATGAAAAGCTGAAACCACCTTTGGCAAAAAGGAGGGGACTGGCCAAAGGACCAACTTTTCTTTGGACACTGATAAAAAAGGTTCTTGATGGGACAATGCCTGCAACTCTGAAATCCTCTGTACCCAACAAATGGCCCAAAACACAGTTTTCAGGGTAAGATCTTTTAGACTAGTTGCAACAGAGGCTCAAATGATGCTGCGACCATGGCTGAGAGGAACAAATTAAGATCCCATGGGGGAATCATCCCTCGTGCTGGCAGACACACCACGTCCAGATGGGAGGCCAGAGAAACCCCCTGAATCCTTCTTCGGAAACAGGCCAATGCCGCCACCTGCACCCACAGCAAATTGAGTGCCAGCCCTTTTTCAAGGCCCGTCTGCAAAAATGCTAAGATCTCTGGCAAAGAAGCAGCAATCGGATGGAGACCTCTGTCCGCCGCCCAAGCTTCAAACAGCTGCCACATCGGGACATAAGCCAGAAATGTGGACTGCTGATGTGCACACAACAATGTAGCAATGACTTGAGAAGAATAGCCCCTCTTTCTCAACTGTGCCCTCTGAAGAGCCAAGCCGTAAGTGAGAACAAATCCGCATCCGGCATTATGACTGGCCCCTGAGACAGAAGATCCTCCGCCACTGGCAAGGGCCAAGGATCTTCCACCGCCAGACGAATCAGATCCGCATATCATGGCTTCTGAGGCCAATTAGGTGCCACTACAATCACCAGACCCTGATGAACTTCCACCTTCTGGACCATTTGTCCTATGAGAGGTCACAGAGGAAAGACATACCCTCTCGGGCCACCTTTGAACCAATGCATCAAGACCTTTGGACATTCTTTCTCACCTTCAGCTAAAAAAGCTGCCCACATTGGCACTGCCTGGGTTGACCATGAGATCTATTATAGGGGATCCCCAACGCTACACAATCTGAAGAAAGATCAACTCTGCCAGAGACCACTCGCCTGGGTCCAACAGGTCTCTGCTGAGGAAGTCAGCCTGTACATTTTCTTTGCCTGCCACTTGAGCCGCTGATAGAGCTACTAGGTGCACCTTCACCCACTTCAGCATCGGCGCTATCTCCCTTGCTAACTGGCAACTCTTGGTAACCCCTGGTGATTGATCTAGGCCATTGTCATGTTCTTGGGCAGCACCTGCACTGCTTTGTCGTGAATCAGGGGAAGAAAGGACTTGAGTGCCAGGAAAATCGCTCGTCTCCCATTTGTTAACTGACCACTCTCCTCTGCTGACCACTGCCCCTGAGCCACTCGGGACAGAAAGTAGGCCCTCTAGCCTGTGAGACTGGCATCCGTCATCACCACTGTCCAGTCGGGGGTTTTGAGGGGTACCCCTCTCGAAAGGTTGCTTGACTGAAGCCACCATCGGAGATTCGCCCAAACCTACGGCTGGTAACGTTAAAGCCTTCCACAATGAGTGACTCTGAGCCAACCACCTTGTCAAAAGCACCTTCTGGAGAGGATGTATATGTGCCCTGGCCCAGTGCACAAGCTCCAGAGTGGCCCTATGGAGCCCAGCACCTGAAGATAATCCCAAACATGGAGAATCGGCTTCTCAAAAGCCGCACAATCTGCTCCATTGTCAAAAGAGGCTCTGCCCCTCTTGGTGTTGAAATGGGCTTCCAAATAATCTAGCAACGGAGTGGCCTAGTGGTTGGGGCAAGGTACTTCAGGCCAGAAGGTCAAGGGTTCAAATCCCACTAGAGGACAGCAACCTTGGGCTGGAAGGACTTGGGTTTCTAGTCCCACAGGTGCTCCTTGTGGTCTTGGGCAAGCCACTTAACCCTCCATAGCCCATGTTCCCTGTAAAATAGTTATCTCCAAGTTATAATGCCCTGTTCAATGTAATTTCAGTTTGTTCAATGTAAACTGCACTGATGCAGAATAGCACGGTATATAAGAGAATATAAATAAATAAAAGCTTTACTTTTCTCTGAGTACTATAACACCACCATCTGCGGCAACATCCATTCAACCCCTCCCAACTGATCCAGCACCCCTTTTAGCATCTACCTATCTTACATGATTATTCCCCCATAACTGGTAATCATTGCCTAGTTACTATGTATATGGTTAAATGTTAACCAGCTTACAACATACTCCGATATATGTGGACAGCTGGTATGTAAATAGTTCAATGAATAATAGTTTACAAATACGTTCTGTGTAATTGATATTTGTTTGATGTAAACCGCCCCTGATCGTTGGAAGGGGCGGTATAGAAAAACTGTTCAAATAAAATAAATAAATAAATGATAGAGGTCTATAAATTAATGAAAGGAGTGGAACAGGTAAACGTAAATCGATTGCTTACGCCATCAAAATATAGAAAGACTAGGGGATATGCAATGAAGCTACAGGGTAACCTATTTAAGACTAATAAGAGAAATTATTTTTTCACTTAACGTGTAATCAAACTCTGGAATTCGTTACTGGAGGTTGTAGTAAAAGCTGTTAATATAGCTGGGATTAAAAAGGGTTTGGACAAGTTCCTGGAGGAAAGGTTCATAAATCATTATTAAAGGGGACCTGGGATATCTACTGCTTGCCCAAATACAAGCACTGTGGTGCCTGTGTCTTTTGGGAAATAGCTAGGTACTTGTGACCTAGATTGGCCACTGTTGGAAACAGGATACTGGGCTTCATGGACCTTGGTTTGACCCAGTATGGCATATCTTATGTTCTTATATCATCGAACCGGTCCGATGGCCCCTCTAGGGGGTCCTCAGAGATCTCCAAGTCCACTGATTCTTGATCCTCTACCTTTTCTAGCCTATCCCACCGAGGGCGCTTCGCCGGAGGCACTGACCTACCAACCTGTGCCACAGGCTCCGCCCAGATCTCGCCAGCCATGGCACCAGCCCTTGCTTCATATAATATGCCTAATGCAATAGGAGCAAAAGGTCTGGGGTAAAAGCAACAGCTGTTGAACCTGACCCCCTGCCAAACTGGTAGGGCCAAGAGAAGACACCAAAAAAGCTGCCGTCTAGTCCTCCATGGCCTGAGTGGACTCCCCAACAGCTCGCTGCAGGCCCTGACAACATGGCGGTATTTCCCACCAAAACCTGGTCTGGCCATGGCTTAGAGGAAATATAAATACACAGAAACATGATGAAAGAAAAAGACCACATGGCCTATCTAGTCTGCCCTACCATATCAACTACAATAGTCCCCTTTTTACCTCTGTATATCCTTTGTGTTTGTCTTATGATTGTTTGAATTCAGATACTGTCCTTGTGTCCACCACCTCCACTGGGAGACCATTCCATGCATCTACCACTCTTCCCATAAAGAAATATTTCCACATATTACTCCTATCCTCTTTCACTCTCATCCTATGTCCCCTCGTAGCAGAGCTTGCCTTCAATTGAAAGAGACCCTCCTGTGCATTTACGCCACAGAGGTATTTAAATGTCTCTATCATATTGCCCCTATCCTGCCTTTCCTCTAAAGTATACATATTGGGCCCGATATTCAAAGGCCCTTACACGGTTAACTTCCTTAGTTACCCGTGTAAGGGCCGTATCCGGGATATTCGAAGGGCACCTACATGGGTAGTGCCCTTTGAATATCCCAGCTAAGTCCCTAATGTGCCCAGATGTTATCTGCATAACATCGGGGAATGTTAGCGGCGTTCCGCGGCTGAGGAAGGGGCTACACACGTAGCAGCAATTTTTGATGCTACCCACATAGCCCTCTATGTCTTAAAGATAAGCGAGGAAAACCCCACTTATAATAACATAAGATATGACATACTGGGTCAGACCAAGGTCCATTAAGCCCAGTATCCTGTTTCCAACAGTGGCCAATCTAGGTCATATGTACCTAGCAGTTTCCCCAAAATACACAGGTTCCACAATGCTTGTACTGGGTCAAGCACTGATATCCTGAGTCCCTTCTTAATAATGGTTTATGGACCTTTCCTCCAGGAACTTGTCCAAACCTTTTCTAAACCTAGCTACACTAACAGCCTTTACTACATCCTCCAGTAACAAATTCCAGAGTTTTATTACACGTTGAGTGAAAAAATATTTTCTTTTATTAGTCTTAAATAGTTTACCCTGTAGCTTCATTGCATGTCCCCTAGTCTTTCTATTTTCTGATAACGTAAACAATCGATCTACGTTTACCCGTTCCACTCCGTTCATTAATTTATAGACTTCTATCATATCTCCCCTCAGCCGTCTCTTTTCCAGGTTAAAGAGCCCTAATCTTTTTAGCCTTTCTTCATAGGAGTATCCTTCCATCCCCTTTACCATTTTGGTGGCTCTTCTCTGAACCTTTTCTAATAACGCTATATCCTTTTTAAGATACATGACCAGAATTGCACACAATATTCAAGGAGCGGTCTCACCATGGAATGATATAGAGGCATTATAATATCTTTTGTTTTATTTTCCATTCCTTTTCTTATGATACCTAGCATTCTATTTGCTCTCTTGGCCGCCGCTGCACACTGTGCCGAGGGTTTTAACATGTTATCCACAATGACGCCTAAATCTTTTTCCTGGGTGGTGGTTCCTAATGTGGAACTTTGCATCATGTAACCATAGTTTGGACTGTTCTTCCCTAGGTGCATAACTTTGCACTTGTCCACATTAAATTTCATCTGCCATTTTGATGCCCAGTCTTCCAATTTATCAAGATCCTCTTGCAATTTTCCACAATCCTCTTGGGTTTTAACAACTTTAAATAGTTTTGTATCACCTGCAAATTTGATAGCCTCACTCGTTATTCCCCTTTCCAGGTCATTTATAAATATGTCAAAAAGCAGTGGACCCAGCACAGATCCCTGGGGTACACCACTATTCACCTTTCTCCATTGGGAAAATTGGCCATTTAGCCCTACCCTCTGCTTTCTATCTTTTAACCAGTTCCTGATCCACAATAGTACACTGCCTCCTATCCCATGACTCTTTAGTTTTGCCAAAAGTCTCTGATGAGGGACCTTGTGAAAGGCTTTCTGAAAGTCCAGATACACTATGTCAACCGACTCACCTTTGTCCACCTGCTTATTCACACCTTCAAAAAAACATAACAGATTAGTAAGACAAGATCTTCCTTGTCTAAAGCCATGTTGGCTTCTCCCATTAGGCCATGACTATCTACATGCTGAGTAATTTTATTCTTTATGATGGTTTCTACCATTTTTCCCGGTACTGACGTGAGGCTCACCGGTCTGTAGTTTCCCGGATCACCCCTGGAACCCTTTTTAAAAATTGGTGTTACATTGGCGATCCTCCAATCTTCAGGTATCTTTAAGGCGCAGAGGGCTATGCGGGTAGCATCGAAAACTGCTGCTACCCATGTAGCCTCTGCGACTGCCAGGGCATGCAGGCTAACCCGGATTTTCACTTCCGCTGGTGCGGAAGTGAAAATCCAGGTTAAGAAGGTTGGCAGGCAGGCTATGTGCTGTGGTGGCGCATAGCCTGCACAACTCAATATCGGGCCCATTAAGATTAAGTCTGTCCTCAAATGCTTCATAACGAAGACCATAAACCATTTTAGTAACCACCCTCTGCACCGACTCTAACCTGCTTATATCTTTTTGAAGGTGCAGTCTCCAGAACTGCACACAATACTCCAAATGAGGTTGCACCAGAGACTTATACAGAGGCATTATCATTTCCTTTTTTCTGCTGGCCGTTCCTCTCCCTATACACCCAAGCATCCTTCTGACTTTCACAGTAACCTTTTCTACCTGTTCAGCTACTTTAAAATTGTCAGACACAATTACGCCCTGGTCTCACTCTTCTTTTGTGGACATTAGTGCCTCACCCCCTACACTGTACCGCTCCTTTGGATTTTTGCAGCCCAAATGCATGACCCTGAATTTTCTTTGGCATTAAATTTCAGATGCCAAATTCTACACCATTCTTCAAGCTTAGCTACAGATCCCTCCTCATGTTATCTATGCCTTCCTGGGTGTCTACTCTATTGAAGATTTTGGTATCATCCGCAATCAAGCAAACCTTACCCGACAACCCTTTTGCAATATCACTAACAAAGATGTTAAAAAGAATTTGACCAAGGACAGATCACTGTGGCACACCACTGATAGCATTCTTCTTCTCAGAGTGTGCTCCATTTGCCTGTACCCTGTGTCACCTCCCACTCAACCAATTTCTAATCCAATCAGTAACTTTGAGGTCCATCCCTAGGGTGCTCAGTTTGTTTATAAGTCGCCTGTGTGGAACGGTGTCAAAGACTTTACTGAAATCTAAATACACCATATCTAGAGCTCTCCCTCGGTCCAGCTCCCGGGTCACCCAGTCAAAGAAATCAATCAGATTTGTCTGACAAGACCTGTCTTTGATGAATCCATGCTGCCTTGGATCCTGCAATCCATTGGACTCTAGAAACCTCACTATTCTCTCTTTTAGTAGCCTTTCCAATAATTTTACTAATCACAGAGGTTAGACTAACCAGTCTGTAGTTGTCATTGTCATCTTTATGTCCGCTTTTGTGTAAAGGAACCCAGGGATGGCCCAAGGGGGGTGCAGGGCCATGTGCGAATACTCACTGCAGTGCCTCATTTGCATAAATATTTGCATAATGTTAATGTGCACTAACTTTTAGTAAACATGCCTCTTAATGAGTGTCTCGATAAAGAAAGACTATCAGATTTCTACATTACTATACTCTAGTGCCAACCCCAGGCACATTAGGAAGTACTATAAACACTGCCCATTTAGAACCCATAGCAAACCTGCAATATCATAAAAGCACTACCAGGACTCACAAAGCACCAAACTCTACCTATCAAAAAGGCAACACTGCAAATATTAAACCAATACATCTTATACTGGGGGAAGACAACAAGTGGCACTGTCAAATAGAAACAAGAAAAAACAGGGAGCACTGTTCTTGCAAAAGTTCAACAGGAGCCACAAGAAGCAAGAAGCCAAATGTAAGGACAATTCAAATCCAATTTTCAATAAATTGGATTTGAATTGTCCTTACATTTGGCTTCTTGCTTCTTGTGGCTACTGTCAAATAGAAACTACATAAAGAAAATATCTTAGCTCGGTTATACATGCAGAACATAGACCGTCACCAAACAAAGAACAAGGGATCACAATTTAGAAATGCAAAGACAATATTTAAACTGGGAACCCCAAAGGCCAAAGTTGGAACGTACAATAACACCGGAGAAATAAAACTATAAATTAATTTCCTCTTGTACTAAACAAAAACGCAAAGACGTTAGCAATACACATTTTCCAGAGCTGACATTATCACCAGGATTAACCACAAACACCTGTCGGTGGGCCTGGGGCCTCCTGGGCGTAGGGAAGACCTGCACAGATATGCAGGCGTACCTACAATAGCACCAGGATTAACAACAGACCCCTGTCAATAGGCCTGAGGCCACCTGGGAGTAGGGCAGACCTGCACAGAAATGCAGGCACACCTACAATAGCACCAGGATTGACCACAGACCCGTCAATAGGCCACCTGGAAGTAGGGCATACCTGCACAGATATGCAGGCACACCTACAATAGCAGCAGGACTGACCTCAGCTGGGTTTAAAAAAGGTTTGGACAAGTTCCTGGAGGAAAGGTCCATAAACCATTATTAAAAAGGGACCCAGGATATCAATGCTTGACCCAATACAAGCATTGTGGAACCTGTGTCTCTTGGGGATACTGCTAGGTACATATGACCTAGATTGGTTACTGTTGGAAACAGGATACTGGGCTTGATGGAGATTGGTCTGACCTAGTATGGCATATCTTATGTTCTTATGACGTATTCCAGTTAATAAATTCAAAATAAAAAAGTATTTTTCTTCCTTTTGTTGTTTGGGCATTTTATTTTTCAATTGCAATTGCTCCAGTCACTTTCTTCTGGCTTTTTCGTGTCTTCGGCTAACTCTCCATTGTCTGCTGTCCATTTGTCCTTTCTTCTCTCTTCTAGTTTTTTCCCATTCTCTACCTCTTTTTTAATATATTGATCTTCCCCTTTTGCTCTTTCCTCCATTTCTTTTTTTTTTTTTTCATCCACTAAAATTTCACCCTTCCATCCTCAATGCCCACTTAATCTCCCAATACCCGGCCAATCGTAGATATTTCTTCCCTCCCACACAAAATATCTTTTCCCCTCTCCATCCCCATATAATCCTCCCCCAACATCAGCTCCCTTCTAGTTACAACCCCACCCAGCAGCCGCTCCCTTCTAGTCCTATTTTCCCATCCCCCCCAATCAGCCCATTTCCAATCCTAGCCCCCCATCAGCCATTTCCAGCCTCCATCAGCCCATTTCCAATCCTAGCCCTCCCCACCGACTGTTACTGCGAAGTGCACTGAATGCCGGGAAAGGTTAAAGGGTATTTCCTGGCATTCACACGCTTCACAGTAACCAGCATGAGGGGAAAACATCGCTCTTCATGCTGGCGGCTGTGCCGACGTGAGCCGGGGCCTTGCGTGGGCTTCCCCAGCTCACCTCTGAAGCTGTCCATTGTGTGCGAATGGACGGGCTGGCCCTGAAGGGACCACACGTGCCTTTCTCCAGTCATCTGGAAGCCACCTCTATCCCAGCCCTGGTCCCTGTTGCCTCTTCCAATGAGTGATCCTGCTGCAGAACTGTTCCTTGTCGCTGTATCCTCCTTTTAAACAACTGCAGCAGAAATTGGAGTTAGAGGAGACTCTGGCGGCTGCTGCAGGCTGCGCACATGCCAAAGGGCCTGCATGAAATCTCCTCCCCCCCCCCCCCCCCAGTAACTCACCACAATGTAGTGGATAATACCAGTTGCACTCACCAATGCTGTCGTGGCCTGCTGCTGCCCTCTGGCATCTCTTTTCTTTTTCCTTCTCTGCCCTAGCAAGGAACAAATGCAGCCAGAGACTCCCCAATTATTTATTTTATAGGTTTTTATACTGCTTTATCATTTCAGTCAAAGTGGTTTATATTATAACTTAAATTTGGTAATGTACATTAAACAGGGATATTGATAACTTGGATTCTTCTGAGTAATGGAGGGTTAAGTGACTTGCTCAAGGCCACAAGGAGTGCTAGTGGAATTAAACCCTGAGTCTCTGGTTGCTAAGCCAGTGCTCTAACCATTAGGCTACTCCTCCACTCCAGGCTGCCAATGGAGAGAAGGCAGGGGCATGGGGGGGAGGGACCCAGCCTGACAGATGTGATACCCAGGCCTACCGCTTCAGGCCCCCAGCAGAGCTAAACCAGAGACAGGGAGACACTTTGGCCTGCTTCAATGCTGGAATTCCTATAGTTTTAATTTTTTTTTTGCCTTTCAAGCCATCCAGTGGAATCCAGATTGCATAACAGCTGAAACACCTTCCATCTGCTGGAGATTGAGAAATACTTGAGGAGCCTCAGAACCGGACCTTTATAGGGTGACATCATCAAATCAGTGGTTCTCAGTCTACATCTGCTGGTAGGTGGGCTTAACACACGTGTCTGGAATGGACTGGAGAGATGATTAGGAATGGTACTTTTCTCCAAAGATAAGCATCAATAAATTAAAACATAAGTCCACTCAAGCTTTTGCTTAGATTATTGCCCCTGGAAAAACTGCATGCAGAAATTGCACCTACATTTTCTACGGGTAATTTTTCCATCAGAAAATATGCACATAGGTTTTGTGATCCAAAACTATGTTTATCTACAACCTCAACCTCCAGCATTGCCTCTTCACTCAGTGGGTATGCATTACTGTTAAGCTATGTACATATTTTTACCCATTGACAGTTTTAGCAATAATCAAAACACCATCATTCGCAGAAGAAATGCTATTTTAAATTGAGAAAGGGTTTGGATTATCGTCCTGTATATAAATCAACACGTCACAGATAATGACAGGTAAGACAATTTACCTTTATTTTTGTTAATATAATTTTCAATGCATGTGGCAGTGGGCCCCAGGCAGCCGTCTCTTTTGCCTATTGGATGAAATGTCTCTGAGCCTGGGAAAGAGTAGTTACTCACCTGTAACAGGTGTTCTCCAGGAGCAGCAGGAATCAGTCCTCACATATGGATGACATCAACGTCGATGGAGCCCCCATGCAGAGCATTTCCCCAGCTTTCTAAGAAAGCCTTTGGGAATACACCCATGCATGTGCGGTCCCCTTCCCGCCCAAAGGTGCCATCTTGCTCAGTCAGATGACATAGCTAAAAGACAGCACAAAAACAAAATGAACTATGTACAACTGCAACTCCCAGGGGAGGAGGGAGGGTTGTGATGACTGATTCCTGCTGCTCCTGGAGAACACCTGTTACAGGTGAGTAACTACTCTTTCTCCAGGACCAAGCAGGAAGTCAGTCCTCACATATGGGTGACTCCCTAGCTCTGGGCTACCAGGAACCCAGGCAGAAAAACAGAGCTCCCTCTGTGAAGCCGTAGCATGAAGGAAAGAATTTCACTGAGACCAGAACCCCTCGGTAGCCCAACAAAAGGGCAGGAGGGTAGGAGTTGCCTAAACCTCAAAGAGATTCCGGAGTACTGCCTGACCAAAAGCACTGTCCCTACGGGACTCCCTCTCCAGGCAGTAATGGGCTGCAAAAGTCTGGCTTGAGGACCAAGTTGCAGCCCTACAAATGTCTGCCAACGGTACAGAGCGGAGATGAGCTACTGATGCAGCCATGGCCGAGACACGGTGGGCTGTAACTCGACCCCGCAAGGGAAGGTCTGCCGCCCTGTAAGCCCAGGTGATACAGTCCGCCACCCATATGGAGACGGTACGCTTGGAGACAGGAACCCCCAAGTTGTTTGGGTCAAAGGAGACGAAGAGCTGAGTAGCCCTTCTATGACCCTTAGTACGCTCTAGGTAGAAAGACAAGGCCCTTCTACAGTCCAGGGTATGGAGGACTTCCTCAGCCATGCTTGCATGGGGCCTAGGGAAGAATGTTGGAAGAACCACCGCCTGGTTGAGGTGGAAGGAGGAGACCACCTTCGGGAGGAACTTAGGATGAGTCCTAAGGACCACCCTGTTCTTACAGAAACGGGTGTATGGCCTGTCACAGACCAGGGCCTGAAGTTCACTCACTCGCCTGGCCGAAGTCAGTGCCACTAGGAAGAGAGTCTTCCAAGAAAGGAAGCGAAAAGGGCACGTAGCCATCGGCTCAAAAGGTGGGCGAGTAAGCTGTTGCATAACCACATTCAACTCCCACTCAGGGGCAGGTGGATGGAGAGGAGGCTTTAGCAAGAGCAAGCCTCTGAGGAACCTGGCCACCAGGGGGTGAACCGACAAAGAGTGCCCCTCCACCATTGAGTGGTGGGCTGCTAGAGCAGAGAGGTGCACCCTAACCGAATTGGACTTAAGACCCTGATTAGATAAGTGCAGCAGGTACTGAAGCACCACTGGCACAGGACAGGAGAAAGGGTTTTCCTGGCGCTGATCACACCACAGGGAGAACCGCCTCCATTTCAGGGCATAGGTCTTTCGGGTGGAGTGCTTCCTTGAAGCTAAGACAACCTCCTCGACTTCCTGAGGCAAGCCCCAGGGAGCCAGCACTACCCTTGCAGCCTCCAGGCCATCAAATTGAGAGCTTTGAGATTGGGGTGCAGAAGGAATCCCTGATCTTGAGAAAGAAGATTGGGTTGTAACCCCAGAGGAAGAGGGGTGTCCACCGCCAGCTGTAACAGGAGGGGGAACCAGGGTTGCCTTGGCCATCTGGGGGCCACCAGGATGACCGAGGCCCTGTCCCTTAGAATCTTGAACAAGGCTCGAGCCACCAGGGGCATGGGAGGGACCATGAGATCAGGAAGGCATCTGCCGCCAATGTTTTGGGATGCGGTTGCCTGGAGCAGAACTGGGGCAGCTGCCGGTTCAGGGGACTGGCAAAGAGGTCGATAGACGGAAGTCCCCATCTCAGAAAAATGGTCTGGACCACTAAAGGGTGCAGTTGCCACTCGTGAGGTTGTAGGACCCTGCTCAATCTGTCTGCTAGAAAGTTTTCCTGGCCAGGAAGATAGACAGCCCTGAGCAGCATATTGTGTTGAAGTGCAAAGGAGCAGAGGGCCTGTGTCTCTCGACACAGGAGCCAGGACCCCGTGCCCCCCTGCTTGTTGACATAAAACATTGCCACTTGGTTGTCTGTCTGCACCAAGACAGCCTGGTGGGCCAGGGTATGGGCGAAGGCCTTGAGGGCTAAACGTATCGATCTGAGTTCTAGCAGGTTGATCTGCTGAGTGGCCTCCCATGGGGACCAGAGGCCCTGTGTGCACTTGTCCAGGCAAAGTGCACCCCAGCCCTGCAAGGAGGCATCGGTTGTGAGTACCACTGTGGGAACAGGTATCTGAAAAGGAATCCCCTGTAGCAGGTTGGAGGAGTGTAGCCACCACTGCAGGAAGTTCAGGAAGGGTTTGGACACCCTTACTTTGTCTCTGAGGTTTCCTGTGGCCTGCCTCCACTGAGTTCTGAGACACCACTGTGCAGACCGCATATTCAAGCGAGCATTGGGGGTCACATGCACTGTCGATGCCATATGGCCTAGGAGCCGTAGACAAAGCCTGGCGGAAACCAGTGGGTTGCTTATGAACAGGCTGGCCAAGGTCATCAGCCTTTCCGCCCTGTCCTCTGGCAAGTAAGCCTTCGCTTGCAGGGAGTCCAACCTTGCCCCTGTGAACTCCAGGTTCTGGGAGGGGAGCAAAGTGGACTTTGCGAAGTTTATGACAAAGCCTAGTTGCTGAAGGAGAGAGACAGTACGGAGGGTGGCTTGCCTGGCCTCCTGGAGAGTCTGACCCCTGATGAGCCAGTCGTCCAGGTAGGGGAAGACAAATATACCCTGGTTTCTCAAGTAGGCCGCTAACACAGCTAGGCACTTTGTGAAAACTCGTGGGGCGGAGATTAGGCCAAAGGGCAGTACCCTGTACTGAAAATGGCTTCCTGCCACCACGAACCTGAGGTACTTTCTGTGGTCTGGATGAATGAGGATGTGAGTGTACGCATCCTTTAGATCTAAGGAGCATGCCAATCTCCCTGCTGGAGGTAGGGCAGTAGTGTTCCAAGAGTTAGCATCTTGAACTTCTCTTTTTCCAAAAACTTGTTGAGATTTCTCAGTTCCAGAATGGGCTGGAGACCTCCAGTCCGCTTTGGCACAAGAAAGTACCGGGACTGGAAGCCCTATCCCCACAAGTGTGGAGGTACAGGCTCTACCGCCCTGTCTTGAAGCAGACCTAGCAGTTCCTTGAGAAGGAGTTCCTGATGCAGAGGAGGCCTTGGAGGCTCCCCTGGGAAGTAGGTAGGGGGTACCTGATTGAAATGGAGCAGATAGCCCTTTTGGACTATGCTCAGTACCCAAGCATCCCTTGTGATGGGTGGCCACTGGTGGGCAAACAGGACCAAGTGACCCCCCCGTGCTGAGGTGGGGCAGCAGGGGTGGAAAGGCGATGTAGAGGGAGTCAAAAGCCCCCTCCCTGCTGAATAGGAGCAGGAGCTGGAGGCTTGGGGGCTTTCTGCCTACGGGGCCCATGTCCCTGCCCCTTGGCCTGCTGACCCTGCTGAGGAGGACTGATAATGAGGGAAAGGTTTGTGGGCAGGTGCCTTCCTCGGGTAAAAGGCCTTTTTCCCCGAGCCCATCTTATGAGAAGGGGCAGAAGTTTTCCTGGACAATCTTGTCCTCGTCAGAGTCTCAGACTCGAGCTCAGCGGCCTTTTCGGCCATGGGCTTGCCAAAGAGGTTTTCTCCCCGGCATAGGACATTGACCAACTTGTCCTGCACCCATGGCTCAAGGTCCGATGACTGTAGCCATGCCTGGCGTCGAGCAGCGATGCCGGCCGCCGCTACACGGGCCAAAGCCTTGAAGCCATCGTAGGCCGCCCGGGAGATGAATTTAGAACATTCCCGGACCCCCGAGGACAAGGATTGGAACCTCTGCAAAGGTTCCCTGGAGAGACCAGCCGAGAACCCGGCTACCTCTTTAGCCAGGTCCTGCAAGTACATGCCCATGTACAGCTGGTAGGCTTGGACACGGCAAGCAAGCATCGAGCCCTGGAAGCACTTTCTGCCGATGGCAGCTAGGCTTCGGGCCTCCCTGCCAGGGGGCACCGCAGAGTGCATCTTCTGGCTCTTCAGACGATGCATGGCCGATTCCACAACCATAGAATGGTGCGGCAGCTGCGCCTTCTGAAAACCAGGGCTCTTCCGGACTCAATACATGGAATCGATCCGCTTGCTCAAAACCGGCGCCGAGGCCGATGCCTCCCATAATCGGAAGAGGAGTCGTTCCAGCATCGGAGGAACCGGCACAGTAAAGGCCTCCCTCGGGGGAGAATCATACTGGAGGGCATCGAGCTCTTCGACTCGAGGCTCCTCCTCGGGGTCCGCAGGAACATTTAAAGCCTTGGCCATGTCCTTAACGAACTCCGAGAACCGGGTATCCTCCGGAGGGGACCTACTCCAGGGTTCGGACTGCGGCGAGTCCGAAGGGACACACCGAGTTTGAAAAGTATCGGGGGACTCCTCGTCCTCCATCTCCCATGCAGACTCATCCGAAGAAGAGTCGAGGGGCTCCAACCGCGTGGGTTCCGGCAACACCCGCCCCGACGCCGGGGCCATCGGCGTCGACGCCCTCGGTCCCGAACGGGAGGTCGAGGGAGACCGTGACCGAGACAGGACTCGGGACTTCATGGCTTCGAGAACCGGCTCTGTCTCTGGGGTCGACTTAGACGTCAATGTCCTGGTGGTCGGGGCAGATGCACCAGTCAGGCTGGCCATCAGCACCCGCTGCTGATCCATGAAGGCAGACAATCTACACTCCAAGGCTGTCAGCCTGAGTCCAAGCTCAGGAGACTCAGCAGCCACTGACTCGGGCCCCGGTGGCACCGGGCCCGACGTCGGCTCCCTAGGAGGAGAGTCCTCGAGGACAACAGGACTTACATGCTCGACAGACTCCAGCTCTGCACGGGATACCTTAGTTGTCTTCTCCAGCTCCAAGGGCCCGGGGTGGCGGTCATGGGTCCGAGATCTGGCCTTCGAGGAACCAGAAGCTTCCTCCGACGCCGCCCTCACGAGCTTTCTCTTCCTCTCATGCTCCCGACTGGGGGACCCCCTTTCAGAGGAACCCCGACGAAGCTCGGGGTCCGATTCCTGAGACGTCGAGGCCTCTGACGAGGTCCGGGCTCGTCCGGAGGCCAAGTCCGAGAAAATCCTCTCCTTCTGATGCTCCCAGCTCCTGAGTGCCTTGGTGGACATTTTGCCACATGGGACACAGACCTTGGGATCATGGTCAGGCCCGAGGCAACACAGGCAGCAGTCGTGTGTGTCGGTAAGAGACATGAGTTTCTTACAACGATCACACTTCTTAAAACCACTGGAGGCCATCGGGGAAAAAAGGGCCCCTGCGAGGTCAAAGGACAGGCCCTCTAGGGAAAAGAAAAAAGAGCGCGAACGCGTGCCACGAAGGGCAAAAAAACAAAAAAAATAGAGATCAGGTCGATACCGGCGTACCAAACCCGGGCGGGAAGGGGAACCGGCGTCGAACCGGACAAAAAGAGGCGCGAGAATC
Source organism: Ichthyophis bannanicus (assembly GCA_033557465.1). Lineage (NCBI taxonomy): Eukaryota > Metazoa > Chordata > Amphibia > Gymnophiona > Ichthyophiidae > Ichthyophis > Ichthyophis bannanicus. The sequence goes on along the minus strand of CM066035.1, from coordinate 872,814,455 downwards.
GCAGAAAAAATCCAACTTTTCCGGGTGACAAGGACAGACGTCTGTTGGGCTCCATGGAAAAAGAAAGACTGAGCAAGATGGCACCTTTGGGCGGGAAGGGGACCGCGCATGCGTGGGTGTATTCCCAAAGGCTTTCTTAGAAAGCTGGGGAAATGCTCCGCATGGGGGCTCCATCGACGTCGATGTCACCCATATGTGAGGACTGACTTCCTGCTTGGTCCTGGAGAAAGGAGCTATTATCATGATGAAACATTCAAACCACAATATCAAAAGTTCTAGAAAACAGAAGTAAATTCAAGCCCATGGAGGGAGGAAGATGACTATCACTGCTGAGGCAGCCCCTGAGAGCATACCTTGGACAAGGTGCTTCTCTAGCCCTTGGATCACGAAGGATTACCAGAGCTACTAGAGCATGCCCTCTGGGAATGAGAGGGTCAAAGATGGAGAGATAAAAGATAAAACGTACCAAATAAATTTCCATAACTAAAGCATATATATTCTATGCAAACTAGGGTAAAACCATAATGAAACAATGACTGACACTTTTGAAAGTTTGTTTTTGCTTGCACAGTATGCTGTTAGATACATATAGTAGCATATTTATTTAAGTGCAATAAGTTTTTGCACTTATCACGTGCTAGGAGTAAAAACTATCGTGCTTGAAGTTGCATAGGCTGTGTGCTAACTGTTGAGGGTATGCCCAGCATGTCCCCATAGTTACTGCATTGAAAAAATATCTTCCGGTGCTAAAACGTCATTTGCAATTAATGCTGGTGCACTTAATGCTACCTACTGAGGTGGCGTTATGTGTACCCATGCTAACCGCAATATTGACAGTTAGTGCATGATAATTACCCATGTGCTAACCATCATGTGCAGTCAACACCCACTCTGCCCTGTCGAAAAATAAAGCCGACAGCAACAGTTAGTGCACTTTAGCAAACTTGTCCCATATAGTTCTAGTCTGCTGATCATCAATGATATGAAATATTTTGGTATATCTTACAGTGGGGAGTATCAAGCATTCTATAATTGTAACCTATCATCTCTTAGTACTTCACACAATGTTACAATCACCATGACCCAATAATAACTGGTCCTCATTTTATCATAGCAAGCCTCAGCTTGTTCCATGAGAGTATTCAGAGTTTTCTGGATGATTTTTTTTTTTTTGTGGAGAAGGCAGGAGAGAGAGTGTAGCTGCATACCCCTGCTGTCTACAGAGAACCCCCATTACAGATAAGCAACTATGCTTTCTCAAGAGACAAGAAGGGGGATGCAGGCATACTGTATAGGTGAATCCAAAGCTGAGGGTCACTGCAAATTTGATCCCTCGATTGGGAGGAGGATCAGGGAGTGAACAAGTTGCAAAGTACTGCCTGCCCAAAGGCAAGGACCTGTGCTGAGGAGTGGTCAATGCTGCAGTGCTTGGTAAAGGTGACCACGTAGCTGCCTTACAGATGTCCTGGACAGAAACTGATGCCAGGCTTGCAATGGAGGCCACCGTGGCTCAGAGATGATGGGGCCCAATGCATCCAGGGAATGGCATTTGGGCCTGGCTGTTGCAAAATGAAATGCAGTCCACCATCCAGGTGATGGATTGCTTGGATGCAGGCTGGCCCAGGTTGTTCGTGTTAAAGGTTACAAACAGCTGAGAAGAGGAACAGATCTGTTTCATTGTTCGTAAGTAGAGCAACAAAGCCCTGTGGCAGTCAAGGGAATGGAGAGTTGTGTGGTCCCGGAAAGAAAGTTGGAAGAACTATGCTCTGATTGAGATGGAAGCTGGAGATGACCTTGGGTAGGAACTTCGAGTGCATACACAGGATGACCCTGTTGTGTAGGAACTGAGTATACGGGAGGTAGTGAACTAGGGCTTGCAGTTCTCTAACCTGCATTGCTGAAGTTATAGCAATGAGAAACATCATCTTCCAGGTGAGGTGCTTGAGGGAGGTGGATCCCAGTGGTTCAAAGGGGGTTTCATGAATTCAGAGGATGATATTGAGATCCCATGAAGGTGTGGGTGGTCTGGTCGGGGGCTTTGGGTTCATGATTTCCTTCATAAATCTGGTAACTAGTGGGTATACTGATAGGGGCTTCCCATCGACTGGGGAGTGGGAAGCTGCGATGGCTGATAGATGATATCTGACCGAGGTGGTCTGAAGTCCTGAGTGTAACAGATCCAGCAGATATGCGAGGACCTGACTGACAGGGCATGACACCTGCCCATTTGCGCTAGTACAAGCACTGCATGGCTGTTTGTCTGAAAGCAGAGATGATGGCCCAGACATCATAGGGGAGGGGATCTCCTGACAGGGGGCTTGGAGAATCCTCCAAGCCACAAGAGAGGCTAAAGTGGTTGGGATTGATCAGACGTTGGTCGTGTTGCGTGAGGAGGAACGGGCCATTGCCCAACAGAAGTGGCACTTTTGCCACCAGTGTGAGGAGATGAGGGAACCACGTCTGTCTCGGCCAGTGCAGGGCTATGAGGATGACCGTGGCTCTGTCTTCCCTAATCTTGACTAGAACACTTGGCAGGAGCGGGAAGGGAGGAAAAGCATACAGGAGGCGCTGACTTCAGGAGACAGCGAAGGCATCGTGTGCCCAGCAGTGAGTACTTGAGTGGACAGAGAAGAATAATAGACACTTCGCATTGTTCTCTGATGTCAAGAGGCCCACTTCTGGAGTGTCCCAGTTGTCGAAGAGATATTTGATGACCTGAGGATTGAGAGACCACTCATGTGGATCTAAGTTACGGCTGAGGTTGTCTGCTATCTGACTATGTGCACTGGGCAGGTAGGCTGCTCTTAGTGTGACATCCAGTGACCGAGAAAAGAGCCATAGTTGGGTGGCTTTGCAGCACAGTCTGAGGTATTTGGATTCTCCCTGCTTGTTGATGTAGAACATCGTAACCTGGTTTTCTGTTTGAACAAATATTATCTGTCAATGGATGCAGCTCTTGAAAACAGTGAAGGCATAGCATACTACCCGTAGCTCTAAAACATTGATGTGCAGGGTGTGCTCCTGGGTTGTCCATGTTCCTTGAGTGGTGAGGTGCCAAAGGTGTGCTCCCCATCCTAGTGTGAGGGCATCGGTGGTGAGAATAAGTTGCACAGAGGTTCCTGAAAAGGGCAGTAGGTTTGTTGGGTCGGTCCACCACTTGAGTGACTGGTGGAGCATCAAGGAGGTGTGACCCTGCAGGAGGACCTTCATTTGAAGAGGTTGATAGTGCTGATTCCAGTTAAGTTGGAGATGCCACTGCAGCAGGCTTATGTACAGTCGTGCTAGCAGAACTACTGTACGTGAACTGAGGCAGCCATGTGCCCCAGAAGGCAAAGATAGAGTGCACTGAGGCATGCTTATGGAGGGCCAAGTTGCTGCTGACTCTTTGAAGGGTTAGAGACCTGTAGTGAGGAAGGTAAGCCTTGGCTGAGATGGAGTTTATGTATGTTCCTATGAAGGAGAGGATCTGTTGCAGTTTGAGCTCTGACTTGTGGATGTTGATAATGAATCCTAGTTCTTGCAGAGTGCAGATGGTGCTATGCATGGTGTACTCCGCTTGTTGTGATGGAGACCATCCAATTGTTCAGGTAGGGGTAGACAAGTGCCCCTGTTGAAATAAATGAGCTGCCACCATTGTGAGACACTTTGTGAAGACTTGCAGAGCAGAGGAAAAGACGAAGGGAAGCACTTTGCATTGGTACTGCTAGCCTTTGAAGCAGAATCAAAGATATTTCCAGTGGCAGGGGTGGATGGGAATGTGGGTGCAGGCATCCTTGAATTCCAGGGAGCTAACCAACCATTGTGCTGAAGCAGCAGAAGAATGGTGCAGAGGGAATGCATTTTGAACTATTCACTTTTGACACAGTATAAAGGTTGAGATTGTGGAAATCGAAGATGAGCCAAAGCAGGGATGTACCGAAGTTGAATCACGCCCTATGCGACTTGCACAATGGGCGCGTGCCCCCCTTCCCCCACGGCGGGAGAGAAGAGGCGCGCCCGCTGTGTAAGTCGCCGGCACTCTAAGCAGATCTGTCCCTCTTTGCTCTGACATCGCGTCAGAGGAGGGAGAGTCCAGATCTGCTTAGAGTGCCATGAGAAGACTTAAGGGGCGCATTTTGGCTGTCTGCCATTGCCTGCCGCCACTGAGAGAATAAGTTTGAGTAGAAACCCTGGTTGAGCTGATATGCAGGGACTGGTTCTATGTCCTGGTTCTGCAGCAGCTGGTCTATTTCTTGCTGAAGAATGGGGAAATGTTGGGCCGGTATCATTCCATTCCTGGAGACTGTGATATGAGTTGGAAATAGGGTTTTGAAATTTATTTTATATCCCCCGTGGATGATGTTGAGGACCCAGTGGTTCATTGTGATGAATTGCCAAGCCTCCCTGAAGTGACAGATTCTTCCCCAGCAACGGAAGGATACCGGCCCAACACTTCCCCATTCTTCAGCAAGAAACAGACCAGCTGCTGCAAAACCAGGCCATAGAACCAGTCCCTGCACACCAATTTTCTACTCCAACTTATTCCAAAGACGTTTGGTGGACTTTGGCTCATCTTTGATTTCCACACTCTCAACCTTTATACTGTATCAAGTGTGAATAGTTCAAAATGCATTCCCTCTGCACCATTCTTCTGCTCCTGCAGCACAATGGTTGGTTAGCTCAAGGATGCCTACATCTACATTCCCATCCACCCCGCCACTGCAGAGTAGTCAAAAGGAAGGGCTGTTCTTGTCCAGTTGAGCAGGTGCAGGCAGTTGCTGTTTCCTCTCTCCAGAATGGGACCATTGGTTGTAAGTTAGCCTGGAGGAGCATTGTGCTGGAGAACGGGAGTAAGGTTGGAACCATCTATGCGGGTAAAACTACTGGAAGTACTGATAGTGGTATGCCCTGCAAAACTGGGAAGGCTGTCCTCTGTGAGACTGAGATAGAGTCTCTGGTAGTTGCGCAGCAAGTTCTTTCACTGTGGAGGAATGGTCTTTAATCTCCAAGACGGTCTCCTGTACCTTGGAACCAAACAAGCTGTCGCTTTGGCAGGGAATGTCAGCGAGGCAATCATGAAGGTCTTCCTGGAGGCCCGAGATGCACAGCCAGGCAGTGGGACGAGCTGAGAGGGCCATGGCGACAGCACAGGCAATAGAATCATATGCATCATTAAGTAGCCTGGATGATGTGGTAAAGGAATTTGTAGAGTTTGTCCTGAATTTGTGTAGGTTGTCTTCCACAGAGCCAATAGAATTATCTAGCTGCAAGAGGAGGTCATGGTGATAGTGTAGTATCTGGAGTTGATGCACCAGGATTCGCAGAGCCAGCATGGCAGTCTGATAGGTTTTCCTGCCAATGGCATCCAGAGTCTTTTGTTCCTTGCTGGGAGGCGTTTGAGCTACTGATTTGGTATTCTTGGATTTCTTCAGTACAGCTTCCAAAACCACAGACTGGTGTGGCTCGAACCCTGTGGTAGGGAGAACCTTGTATCTGAGGTCCAGGCATTTGGAAGTTGCATGGACGAAGGTAGGAGGTAGGATTTTCCATATGGAGAATTGAAGGTCTTGGAGCAGTTGGTGCAACGGGAGGGATAGCACCTCTTTGGGGGTGCTGCAGTAATGGAGTATGGATTGGAAATCCTGCTTGTTTGTGAGGGTCTGGGATTTGCTGAGGGTGAGTACCCTGGAGATCTTGTGCAAGAATTTGGAGTAGGAATAGTTGTCAGCTGGCTTGTCTGAGGTCCCCTATCCTGGCAGGGGGTTGTGGAGCTCTTCAGCCACTAAGGAAGAAGTGGTCTCCCAGGGACAGACCGAATTGGAGGCTGAATAGAGATCATCCTCTATTGGTGGGGGTGGCTGCCAATCAATAAGTGAAGGAGAGGGCGCTCAAGGATCTGATGGCACTAGGATGCTTTTGTATATGGCTCACAGGGGTCTGGGCTCTGAATGATGGCAGCACTGTCCTGGACAAATCTTCTACAAAGGGAGATTAAACTAGAGTTAAGACTGTCTCTACTGAGTGGGGGAGGGAGCTCTGCTGGCGAGAGGACAAGAATTGGGTCTCCAGACATCTGCCATACTTGTTGGGGGGTTCCCCGGTGCTGGCAAGGGGCTCTGATCTGAGCTGCTTAAGGGGGTTGCCTGTCTCACCAGCTTTGGAGGCTGGATCTCTTGTTTGAGAATGAGAAGCAGCTTTAGATGTGTGATGTTTAGAATGCTTTGTTTTTCTGCTGCTTTACAGCCATAGTCGGCCCTGGGGGAAGACAGAGCTGGTGGGGATGGAGTGGATCCACAAGGGCTGGAGCATGGGCCCTAGAAGAATGGGCTTGAGTTCTCCCTGCTTGAGCAGATACTGGGAGGGAGTTTTCCTCCAGTGTCACAGCTAGGTGTCCTGCCCCTGATCATGCTTTGTCTGGGCCCGATGAGGGCGGAGTTGGTGCAGAGCATTGGTCTCTGAGAATTCTCTTCTTTTTTTTTAATCCTGCTTTCTTGCGTGGTTACCACAGCGGTATAAGGATTGGAGGTTAGGGCCTGCTAGAGCACAGAGCTGCCACGGAGACTGAAGCTGACTGAAAGAGCTTTTCCCTTATTTTTTTGTTTTGTGTTAAACGATGGCTGGGATGTTCTTGGGGTGGTGGGAGAGCGAACCAAGATGGCCAACAACAGAAAATTCTGATGAGTCTGACAGAGGAGGAGACAGACGTGCAGCACGGTGGCACGGCAAGAAGAAACTTCAATTCCCACTAGCACTCCTTGTGGCCTTGGGCAAGTCACTTAACCCTCCATTGATAACTTTGATTTTTCTGAGGCAATGTCCCTGTTTAATGTACATTACCAAGTTTAAGTTTCAATGTAAACCGCTTTGATTGAAATGATAAAGCTGTATATAAAACCTGTTAAATAAATAAATAAAAACTAAGCTAACAGAGAACAGTAGCAGAAGGTGAGAACAGAAACGCATGCTCAGAGAAGACTAGACTTCTCTGAGCAAGGGTCTGGTACATCTGGCTCCATCAAGGACATCACCTGTGCCTGCATCCCCCTGCTCGTCTCTGCACAAACTGATTGGCATTCCTTTTTTTAGAAACTATGATGTACCGTGATATTTACTGATATGTTTCTATGCTTACGCTTTTTTAATTCTGTTTATTTTTAAAAATCTGTATGGTATGATTTTATTGAAATCACTTTGATGCTGCTTGTGAGAGGTGGATTATAAAATGAATAAATCAAATCAAATGTAAAGTTACTGGGTCAAAAGAGGCCAGCCAGGAGTCTGGGGGCCAAGATGATATCTGTCACAGGCATCTAGCGTAGTTGTTTATCGGTTCCTCACACCGATAAGGAAGAGGAAGGTGATAAGGAAGAGGAAGGTGAAGATGCAGACCTGCCCCTTGAGTACCATATCTTCCCCAGTTTTGCATCTGACCTTGAAGGCTTTTGGGGTTCAGAAAGCTGGAGGAAGCATTTTTGTTTTGGTTGGTTTCACAAGCAAAACAGAATGTTGAGATGAGAAGTAGTTGCTTCCATAATGGGTATTGGCAAGATAGCGTAGTTACTCACCTATAACAAGTGTTCTCCAGGAGCAGCAGGAATCAGTCCTCAGATATGGGTGACGTCGGCGCCGACAGAGCCCTCGTGCGGCGCATTTCCCCAGCTTTCAAAGAAAGCCTTTGGGAATGCAGCGCGCATGCGCGGTCCCCTTCCCATCCAAGGGTGCCATCTTGCTCAGTCTGATGACATAGCTAAAAGACAGCAAAAATCAAAATGAAGGATAGGACTGCAACTCCAGGGGAGGAGGGAGGGTCGTGAGGACTGATTCCTGCTGCTCCTGGAGAACACCTGTTACAGGTGAGTAACTACACTTTCAAGCAGGAAGTCAGTCCTCACATATGGGACCCCAGCTCTAGGCTACCGTGAACCCAGAGCTGAAAAAATGGCTCCCTCTCAAGAGCCTCAGCATCTGTGATAAGAATTTTCTCTGAGAACGCACCCCGTACGGAAGACCAACACAAAGGGCCAGAGGGTAGGAGTTGCCTAAACCTCAAAGAGATTACAGAGTACCGCCTGACCAAAAACACTGTCCTGCCAGGACTCTCTCTCCAGGCAGTAATAGGCTGCAAAAATCTGGCTTGAAGACCAAGTTGCGGCCCGGCAGATGTCTGCCAACGGAACAGAGCGGAGATGAGCTGATGCGGCTTTCACCCTGACACGGTGGGCTGTGACCCGACCCTGCAAGGGGAGGTCGGCTGCCCTGTACGCCCAGGCGATGCAATCTGCTACCCAAGTGGACAACGTACGCTTGGAGACAGATAACCCCATTCTATTAGGGTCAAACGAGACGAAGAGCTGAGTAGCCCTTCGATGCTCCCGCATACGTTCTATGTAAAAGGACAAGGCCCTCTTACAGTCCAGGGTATGCAAGACTGTCTCAGCCTGGCTGGCACGCAGCCTGGGAAAAAAGGTCGGAAGAACCACCTCCTGATTGAGGTGGAAGGAGGAGACCACTTTTGGGAGGAACTTGGGATGGGTCCGTAGGATCACCCTGTTCCTATAGAACCGTGTGTACAGTCTATCAGAAACCAGAGCTTGTAGTTCACTCACACGTCTGGCTGAGGTAAGAGCCACCAGGAAGAGCGCTTTCCAAGAGAGGAAGCGCAAATGACAAGTAGCCATCGGCTCAAACGGTGGGCGAGTAAGTTGCTGCAAGACCACATTCAAATCCCACTCAGTCATCGGTGGATGAACCGGAGGCTTGAGTAGAAGCAGACCTCTGAGAAATCTGGACACCAAGGGGTGAACCGACAGAGACTGCCCTTCCACAGGTGAGTGATGCGCTGACAAAGCACTGAGGTGGACCCGAACAGTTAGACTTAAGGCCTAGGTCTGAAAGGTGAAGTAGATACTGCAGTACTACTGGCACAAGGCATGAGAAAGGATCTTCATTGCAATGAGCACACCATACCGTAAACCTGTGCCACTTGAGGGCATAGGACTTTCTGGTGGACTGCCTCCTAGAGGCCAAGACCACCTCCTCAACCTCCTTAGGTAGAAGTAAGGGAGCTAGCACTACCCTTTCAGCAGTCAGGCCATCAGATTGAAGGACCTGAGGTTGGGGTGCAGAAGGGAACCCTGCTCTTGAGACAGGAGATCGTGTTGCAGCCCCAGAGGGAACAGAGCTTCCAACGCCAACTGTAGAAGAAGTGGAAACCACGGCTGCCTCGGCCATCTGGGGGCTACCATAATCACTGAGGCCTTGTCCCGGAGGATCTTGAACAGAGTTCAGGCCACCAGGGGCGTGGGAGGAAACGCATACAGGAGGCCCGTAGACCAAGAGATTAGAAAAGCATCTGCTGGGAGAAAGATCTGTGCGTGAGGGAGTCATCGCGGTTCCATCTGCACGGCTCGGGACTGTAGCACCCGGAGGAGGCTTGCAGTGTCAGCGTGCAGGCAGGAGGAGGACGTGCCCTGCCTTGGAGGACCCTTTCCTGCTCGATAAAAACCTGGTGGGTTCTATGCGGCTGCGTGTCGCGGCCCGCAGGGCGTGGCCTAAGGGGTGTGGCTCAAGGGGAAGGTTACGCCCCCCTTTGGTGCCCCTTAGGTGCACCGGAGGTGTTCATGCTGTCAGTGTGGCCTGACCTATAGGAATGGGTAAGCGTAAAGCTAAGACTGGTTTAAAATCTGGAGAAGAAGTTGTTGTTGGGAGAATGGTTGGCCCCATGGATAAGCATGTTCAGTCGCTACTACCTGAGGTTCAATCACCGGAGGGTGCTTCGTTGAGCCCCGTACTCCGGTCTCCTCCTCCTCTGCCTATGCCGTCTCTCTCATCTACTCCGTTGGACTCTCCTAGTGGGGGGTTGGCGTCTGTTGTACAGCCGGTGTTTTTGGCTAAGGCAGACTCAGGGTCATTTTCCTCCCCCGGATGGGAGGTGACTTTGATGGACATTTGGTCAGCTATACAGAATATTGATAAACGATTGACCTCTTCGGTGTCCTCTCTATGTACATTTTCCCAACAGGTGGTGGATAAATTGCAGCTTATAGATAAGCAAATTGATGATTGCACTAAGTTGGCTTCTCGGTCTGATCTCCGACTCCAATCCTGTGTTGATGTGGATGGTTCCTTATCTAAAGAGCTTTTTTCAGTTTCCTACAGGACGGAGGTATTGGAAAATCATTCCCGGGCTTGCAACTTACGTTTTCTAAATTTTCCCTGTACGCATTTGTTGTCAGCAGAGATTTTGCTGGGGAAATATACTTTAGAAGTATTGCATTTAGAGGGGGACGTAGCAGCTGCTCATATGTATTACCTTCCGGTGGTTTCTGCTTCCACTAAGCAACCTGAGCGGGGCTTGTCCCCCTCGGGTTGCTCTGTGGACTAGAACCTAACCGCTTTTCTGGAGGATTCCTTAGACATAATTTCTAAACGCTGTACTTTGGTGGTTAGATTTAAATCAGAGACCGCCAAATTGCGCGTTTTGAGGGCATACTTCAAGTTTAGAGATGCTCTCTTTTGTGGTCATAAAATTCAGATATTTCCTGATGTTTGTCCTAGCACTCAGGCTCGGCGGAGACAGTTTTTGCTTCTTAAACCTCGTGTAGTGGCATTGGGGGCTGTATTTTTTTTTAAGTTCCCCTGCCGCTGCATTATTACCCTGGAGGGACGCACCTATGTGTATACGGATGTGAAATCCTTGCAACAGTTCTTAGAAGGGAAAGAGGCTAACCAGAATTCGGTGGAGGAATTGACATAGTTAATTTTGCTCCCTATTTTGGAGGTAATACTCCTTTTTTCTCACTGTTTGTTTTCTTCTTTATATTACTGTATTTTTCTCTCTTGATGTGGTTGTGAATTTGATTCCTTCTTGATTTCGGATTGTATATTGACTGTTTTGGATTATTATCCTGTTTCTGTAATTTCATGAAATTTGAAAAATGCTTAAATAAATCATTTAAAAAGGAAAAAAAAAGAAAAAGAAAGAAAAGCATCTGCTGCCATCCTCATGGAATGCGGCTGTCTGGAGCAAAACCTGGGCAGCTGACGGTTCAGTGGACTTGCAAAGAGATTGATCGATGGAAGTCCCCAGCGGAGGAAGATCTGCTGGACCACCAATGGATTCAACTGCCATTCGTGAGGCTGGAGAATCCTGCTTAGCTTGTTTGCTAGGAAGTTCTCCTGACCAGGTAGATAAACTGCTTTGAGAAACATGCCTTGTCGGACTGCAAAGGTCCAGTGCCTCCTGACATAGGGGCCTGGACTCTGTGCCCCCTTGTTTGTTCACGTAGAACATTGCCACCTGATTGTCCGTCTGAACTAAGACAGACTGTTGAGAGAGAGCATGGCAGAAGGTTTGCAGAGCTAAGTGAATTGCTCGCAGCTCTAAAAGGTTGATCTGCTGTGTGGCCTCCCGAGGGGACCACAGGCCTTGAGTAGTGCACGTGCCGTGGCAATGTGCATCCCAGCCCTTTAAGGAAGCATCTGTCGTCAGCACCCTTGTGTGTGCTGGAGCCTGAAAAGGTACACCCCTGAGAAGGCTTGGCAGATGTAGCCACCACTGTAAGGAGTTCAGAAGTTGTCTGAATACCTTTACTCTGTCTTGGAGGTCGCCGGTGGCTTGTGTCCACTGATCCCTTAGGCACCATTGAGCAGCCCGCATGTGCAGACGGGCATTCGGGGTCACATGTACCGTGGATGCCAAGTGGCTCAGGAGCCGCAGGTAGTGCCTGGTGGAAACACGAGAATTGCTTTGGAACTGGTTGGCCAAGTCCATAAGTCTGTGGGCCCTGTCCTCGGGCAAGTAAGCTCTTGCCTGAAGGGTGTCCAACCTGGCCCCTATAAACTCTAGGTTCTGAGAGGGGAGCAAAGTGGACTTTGCGTAGTTTATGACAAAGCCCAGATGCTGAAGAAGAGAGACAGTGCGAAGAGTGGCCTGTCGGGCCTCCTGGAGAGACTGGCCCCTGATTAGCCAGTCGTCCAGGTATGGGAAAACAAAAATCCCCTGATTCCTGAGAAAAGCCGCCACCACCGCCAGGCATTTGCTGAAAACTCTGGGGGCAGAGGTGAGGCCAAAGGGAAGTACCCTGTATTTGAAAATGGTTTCCTCCCACCACAAAGTTGAGGTATTGTCTGTGGTCTGGATGAATGAAGATGTGAGTATAAGCATCCTTTAGGTCTAAGGAGCATAGCCAGTCTCCCTTCTGGAGGTAGAGCAGCAGTATCCCAAGGGTAAGCATCTTGAACTTTTCCCTCTCTAGAAACTTGTTCAGATTTCACAAGTCTAGGATAGGCCTGAGGCCTCCTGTTCTCTTTGGTACTAGGAAGTACCTGGAGTAGAAACCTTGCCCTTTGAGGTGGTGGGGCACCGGTTACACTGCCTGTTCCTTTAGAAGACTTGCCAACTCCTGAAGGAGGAGGTTCCTGTGTAGAGGGAGTCTTGGAGGCTCCCCTGGATAGTAGGAAGGGGGTAGCTGGTGGAAATGGAGCATATAGCCCTTTTGGACTATGCTCAGTACCCAGGTATCCCCTGTGATGGCTGGCCACCGGTATGTGTACAGGATCAGCCGACCTCTTGTGTTAAGTGGAGCCACCGGAGGAGGAGAGGCTATGCTGTGGGAGTCAAAAAACCCCTCCCTCCTGAACAGGAGCCAGAGCTGGAGGCTTGGAGGTTTTCTGCCTATGGGGCCCATGCCCCTGCCCTTTGGCCTGCTGGCCCTGTTGGGGAGCTGGAGAGGCTTGATATTAAGGGTAGGTTTTGTAGGCAGCACCCTTCCTCAGGAAAAAGGACTTCTTTCCCAAGCCCTTCTTTTTTTGAGAAGGGGCAGAAGTCTTTCTGGACAGTCTTGTCCTGGTGAGAGTCTCTGTCTCGATTTCTGCAGCCTTTTCAGTCATGGGTTTGCCAAAGAGGTTTTCACCTCAGCACGGGACATCGACCAACTTATCCTGTACCCATGACTCCAGGTCCGACGACTGTAGCCAGGCCTGATGGCGTGCACCGATGCCGGCCGCTGCTACCCGGGCCGAAGCCTCGAAGCCATCATAGGCTGCTCGAGATATAAACTTTGAGCACTCTCGGATCGCTGAAGACAAGGCTTTGAATCTCTGCAAGGGTTCCTCGGAGAGGCCAGCCGAAAACCCAGCAATCTTCATTGCCAGGTCCCGTAAGTACATGCCCATGTACAGCTGGTAAGTCTGGACATGGCAAGACAGCATAGAGCCCTGGAAGCACTTTCTACCGAGGGTATTCAGGTGCCAGCGGGAGGCACCGAGGAGTGCATCTTTTGACTTTTCAGCATGTGCATGGCCGATTCCACAACCATGGAGTTGTGCGGTAGCTTCGCCTTTTGGAACCCAGGGCTCTTACGGACTTGATAAATGGAATCGACCCGCTTGCTAAGAACCGGCGCCGAGGCCGGTGCCTCCCACATACGGAAGAGCAGCCGTTCCAGCATCAGAGGAACCGGTACAGTAAAGGCTTCCTTCGGAGGAAAATCATACTGGAGGGCATCGAGCTCCTCGGCTCGAGGCTCCTCCTCGGCGTCCGCAGGGAATGCTAAAGCCTTGGCCATGTCCCTGACAAAATCCGAGAACCGGGTATCCTCCGGGGGGGGACCGTATCCGAGGCTCAGACTCCGGGGAGTCCGATGGGACGCACCAGTCCGAAAGGTGTCAGGAGACTCCTCGTCCTCCGTCTCCCACGCCGACCCCTCCGAGGAGGAGTCGAGCAGCTCCGGCTGTGTGGGCCTCGATGCCACCCGCCCCGACGCTGAGGGCACCGGCGTCGATGACCTCGGCCCCGCACGGGAGGTCGAGGGAGACCTTGGCCGAGGATCGACTCGAGACTTGATGGACTTGAGGATTGGCTTGGCCTCCGGGGTTGACTTGGACGTTGAGATCCCGGTGGTCGGGGCAGATGCACCTGTCAGACCGGTGATCAGTATCCGCTGCTGCTTCATGAAGGCAGCCAGGCTGGTCTCCAGGGCTGTCAGCCTGAGTCCGAGCTCAGGAGACTCAGCAATCCCTGCCTCGGGCCCTGACGGTGTCGGGCCAGACGTCGGTTCTCCCGGAGGAGAGTCAACGAGGACAACAGAATTTACATGACTCAGGGACTCCGGCTCCAGGCGAAGTAGTTTGGGCTGCCTCTCCGACTACGAAAGCCCGGGACGGTGGTCAGGGCTACGTGACCTGGCCCTCGAGGTCCCAGGTGCTTCCACTGACACTGCCCTCATGAGCTTCTTCCTTTTGTGCTCCCGGGCGGGAGATCCCCTCTCAGAGGACCCAAGACAGCGCTCGGGGTCGGACTCCCGAGATGTCGAGGCCTCTGATGAAGTCCGGACGTGGACTCTGAAAAAATTGTTTCACGTTGATGATGACGGCTCTGAAACGCCTTCGACGACATCTTGCCGCACAGGCCACAGACCAGCGGGTCATGGTCGGGCCCGAGACATCAGAGGCAGCAGTCATGTATTGGTGAGAGACATAGGTTTCTTACACCGATCACATTTTTTGAACCTGCTGGCAGCCATCGGGGGAAAAAGGGCCCCTGCAAGGTCAAAAGACCAGGCTGCCAGTGAAAATAACAGAAAAAGCACGAACGCTAGTCACAAAGGACAAAAACCGAAAAAGAAGTTCCGGACTCGATACCGGTGTACCGAGCAGAGGCGGGATGGGGAACCGGCGTCGAACTGGATAAAGAGATGTGAAAAATCGCAGAAAAAAATCAACTTTTACTGGGTGACACGAACTACGTCCGTTGGGCTCCGCGGAAAAAGAAAGACTGAGAAAGATGTCACCCTTGGGCGGGAAGGGGACTGCGCATGTGCGCTGCATTCCCAAAGGCTTTAGTTGAAAGCTGGGGAAATGCTCCGCACGAGGGCTCCATCGGCACCGACGTCACCCATATGTGAGGACTAACTTCCTGCTTGGTCCTGGAGAAAAGAAAACCGCCTGTGGTGATTTTGGATTCGCTCTTGGAAGCCATCAAAGCTTTGGGTGCATCTCTAATGTTATTTGTTAGGAAATTTAAAGAAGAGTTGAATACATTTATACATTTACTGGTAGACTTAGGTGCAAGGCTAGTTCTCCACTAGAATAGATCACTTGGATGCACAGATAGGGGAATTCCAAAGCCTTAGAACTGCCCAAGCCAGATGCAAGCTTTTGTTATCAGATAAGATGGAGTATTTGGAGAATCAAGCAAGGAGGAATAATTAATTTGTGATTTTTAAATTTTCCTAAATCTCCAGTAATTGTTCCAGTGAATATGATTCAGAAGTATTTACAGGAAGTTCTTAAGATTCCTTCAGACTTTGTCTTCTATTACCTGGATCCAATACATGTCTCTGGGGAGAGGTGGCAGTGTCTCAGCATTAAAAGATAAGTGAGGGACACAATCAGATGATTTGGAGTTGACTGGGTTTCTTGAAAGTTCACAGGAAGTGATAATCGAGAGGACCACATTGGTGGGTGGATTCAAACTCAAGCCTGACTAGAATACTGTGTTGTATCTCTTTTTAGAAAAATGCATGAGCTTTTCAGGATGCCATAGTTTGTGTTTTTCCTGACTTTTCTCAGGGCACACAAAAAAAGGTGGAGGGACTCTTTGGGATTGAGAGCAAGAGTGCTGGCCTTGTGAGAGTTTCATGTTGACATTTCCTTGTTGTCATTTTGCATCACTGGAGGGTAAATTGTTTTTTTACCCCAGACAGCTCATTGATTTTCTTATCCCCACAGAAGAGCCTCGTGTAATTTTAGTCAATAATCCAGAGTCATCTATTGTGATCTGATCTTCATGTCTATCTCAATATATATAATATTTTTGTTTCCATTTTTTTTCTTTTATCTTTGCCTCAAGAAAACTGTGGTCTAAACATATTTTGTTATTTCCTGTATTAATGAATTTATTTATTTGCTATAATCTCTATTTTGCTATATAGCCTGCATTCTGACTTGGCAAGAATAGTATTTGAAAACTAAGAAATATAAAAGTTATAATAGCTTTATAAATCAATCAGAGAAACACAAGGCACAGTTAAAGCTAGTAATGGATTTGTATTGTTTCTATTCATATTGAAAGGCATATGATAAGAACATAATAGTCCATTTAAATAATTTTTAAAGATAAAGAGAAAGCATAACATTTCTAGAGTACTGGTATAATACAACTGTCAGTTTTAAAACACTATTTAAATTCAACATTTGAAATTGCAGGGCAGAGATCCTGGGGGCCTAATGATGATTAAAAGAAATAAAACCATCACATCCTGCCTTCCATATTTGAGCTCCAAGTGAGTTACATACAACTTCAGTAGGCATTTCACTACCTCTTAAAAAAACTTTAATATAAGAGGTTTACCATGCTTGACTATTGTTTAGAATACTTAAATATATACTGTACAGTATTTCAAAAGTACACAAAGCAAATTCTTCAAGTAGCTCCCTTCCTATGTGGGCAACAGTAATGCTTGGAATGATATACATTCGTCCAATGGCTTGATGTTGTTACCATGTTATCACACACGCAACATGAACCAATCACATATTTTGTGCTCTGAACACAGCTATCCCAATAATTTAGTGTATTTTCTAGAAAGGTGCTTTAAGAGCTTTAATTACTAGAACTTTAAAGTAAAAATGTTCAGTCAACCATAAAGTGCATTTCTCCTTGCAATGTGGACCTCTGAACCATGACATAGTTTATGAAAGGTGTAATTTTCTTTTAAAGTGGTATCAATGAGATATCATACCTAGACCAGTGGCTGAATTGACTTTGCCTGTTAGCTAGAAGAAAACTGCATCTATTATAGGGCTTCCACCTCTCTCAGCTCATTCCAGGAAGATTCAGCCCTGATTCTGCTTCATTCCATTCATGGAGTTATTCCGATTTCCCCAAGAAAAGATAGACTACATTTCCATGCATGCTATGCGGCAAAATCAGAACTGGATCAGCCTATATGCACTGGGTGAGGTGAAAGCCTTAACCCTACAGATACTGTGAAATATTTCAAAATTAGATATAGCCAATACTAATACCCACTCTATTATCATTTTAAAAAACCTTATATCCCATTGTACACTTTGATAAATTATTTTAAGATGAACAACCATGTTTCGAAGAGTGTCACAAATACCTTGCGCAAACACTTGTACCTGATTGGTTCATATAGTTTTTGCAATCATAGCCAGGACAAATGATATAATTTCCAATGCTCACGTAAGGCTGGCACCACTGTGGAGAGGCACTGTTGGTGAACAACTTAATGAATGTATAAATAATAACAAGCACAAGCAGTAGAAGGAATATTGTTAAAAGGTGCACCTTTGAAGCACTGCACTGTACCTACTGGGTACATTTTCTTTGGTCTGTATTGTCAGTTCACAGATTCTACAATCTCAAACAGCACAATTACTCCTTAGGGGCATATTCCTGGCAAAGCTGTAATCATGAGGGGATATCTGTTTCATAGGTGCACTGCTTTTCTATAAGCACAGCTCACTCTGACCACATCTTTTGTTGCTGTTCCACATATAATCCATTTAAAATCTATTTTCTGCAGAGTCAGGGAGAACTGCAGAAACTTTAGTTGCAAAAGATTTTTGCCAAAAGCAGAAACCAGGAAAAAGCTAAGGAAACAGAGCTTCAGAGTGCAGCTAACATTAATCATAGTTAGGAACAGTTGATTTCTTGGTCTGTTCATGGCAGTGAACTTCCACACCATGAAACTGGATATTTCAGGTCTGTGAGCACAGCCAGAAAAGCTGTAAGTGGAAAAACAGGTGCAGATCTATGGTATCTGTGTTTCATTGGGTATGGCTACATATATAGTGTACCAGTCAAGTCAGAGCTTAAAGAAAATCTCTTACCCCCTTCCTTCAAAATTTAATTTTGATTACATAACCCTCAGAAAGTTTTAATATCCTATTATGAAAGGTTTTCATTACCCCTCTCCCACACTACTGCTTGTTTAGAGCGTGCATTCTTTATTTCTTTTATGATGAAGATTGCATTTGGATTTGCTGTTTACACATTCTGCTGTGTTTTTCTATAACAAGTAACACAATAAACAGAAGCATCTAAAATAAGCATAAAAACAAACAATGATATCAACTATATGACACTTTCTGAATGAACATTGGTTTTCCATATTCTGTGGTGTTATCCTGAGTAAAGCAAGGACTGATAGAGAAAAAGAAGCATTTTTAAAGACTCTGGGATAGCTCTGTCAGCTGGATTTTACCAGAATTACTGTTTGGTTAAAAAAAACAACAACCACCAATTTAGCTACAGTCTGATTAGGGTGAGAACCACTGTGTGAAAATGTGCAAACCAATATTGAGATGCGGCGGTCAGCATTTATTTTAAATGTGGCTAAAATCATTCTGGATATTAAGCGCAGGTACCCTGATGCGGCTGGCACTGAAAATGCAGATACTGCAGCCAGCGCCGCTGCCACTGTCTGTATAACAGTGATATTCAGCGCCACTATACAGATTGCCTATCCAGACAGCTTGGAACAGCTTTTCTGTAGCCCTAATGTATCTAAATAGTTATCTGTATAGCAGCACAGAATATTGCCACTATATGGATAATCACAGGCTCTGTCCCAGCTCCATTCATGGACAAGTAGTCTGGCATTATTCAGATAGTGCTGAAGAAGAAATTAGACCTTACCTGCTAATTGTCTTTCCTTGAGTACTCTCCGGGCCAGTCCAGGAACAGTAGGGTAGTCAACCTCCTTCAGCAGCTGAGGACTGAACTCTTCAAAGACTTGCTGACAGCCTACCCAGCTTCTCCTGGTGTCAGAGAGCCAGTCTACCTACGTCAAAGCAACTCCATAACCAGAACACTATCGCTAACAAACTGTAATATAACCAATCTGGAAAGTATGCGCAATCAAATAAACAACCAGTAACTGCACTATCCTTCTCCTGCAGTTAAGCTCTTTTTTTTTTCCTTTAAAATAAACGACCCCTAATCAAGTGCTAACACTCCTCCCACCGAGTACCTTAAAGGAGCCCCCTAGCCAGTTACACTCCGGAAGAGCCTGCACCCACTCGAGGCCAAAAATACTCACTGCATCCACCTTGACGAGCTGACCGCTCCATTACATGAAGAAATACTGATAGCGTTTAGCAGACTGCCATGTCCTGGGTGGGTCCTGGACTGGCCCGGAGAGTACTCAAGGAAAGACAATTAGCAGGTAAGGTCTAATTTCTTCTTCCTCTTCGTCTCTCTGGGCCACTCCAGGAACAATAGGGCAGTACCAAAGCAGCACCTACCCTCTGGAGGGTCCTAATAGCCTTGCCAGCATGGCAGAAGCCCCAACGTTTTCGTCTCCCGCTGCCTGAACATCCAACCGATAATGTTTTGCAAACGTATGCAAGGACGACCAAGTCGCCACCCGACAAATGTCTACCGGCGGAATCAAAGCCAACTCGGCCCAGGATGTCGTCTGACCTTGCGTTGAATGGGTTTGAAGCCCTTCAGGTGGTAACTTTCCGCTCGCCAGATACGAGGCTGCTATCGCTTGCTTCACCCATCACGCAATGGAGGCCTTGGACGCAGCCTCCCCTTTACGTGGTCCGCCAATCAGAACAAACAACCTATCCAATTTCCTAAAAGACTTCGTCTTTCAAAGGTATCTGTGGAGCACTCTACCTAGATCCAAACTCCGTAGAGGAGTACTACTACCAACTGCCTCCCTGGACCGAAACGTAGGCAGTGAAATTGCTTGATTTCCATGAAATGCCGACACCACCTTTGGAAGAAAAGATGGCACTGGCCGTAATACCACCTTCTCCCCCGAAAACTGAATGTAGGGTTCCTACATGAAAGCGCCTGAAGGTCCGAAATTCTTCTAGCCAAACACAATGCTACTAAGAAGGCGGTCTTCCAAAAGAGCTCCTTTAGCGTGACCGTCTTCCCGGGCTTAAAAGGAGCCTGTGTCAACACCTCCAGCACCAAATTCAAATCCCAGAGCGGCACAATCGGCCTCACCGGAGGCCTGATATTCTTGACCGCTCACAGAAAACAGCCCCGTACCTTGCTCCGGTAACAAGCCAGAGCCGCCAACTGGACCTTTAGAGTGCTAACCCCCAGACCCTTATCCAGCCCCTCCTGTAGGAATGACAACACGTCTGACACTGACGCTGACAATGGCTGCACGTCTCGCATGCCAACCTTCAAAAATGCGCCAAATGCGGGTATAAGCCAAAGACGTAAATTCCCTTTTTGCTTGCAGCATGGTAGTGACCACCGCCTCCGAATAACCTCTACGCCTCAGCCGCTCCCTTTCAAGAGCCAAGCCATAAGCAAGAAGCGATCCACCTGCGGTATGAGGATCGGCCCCTGATACAAGAGATTGAGCCAATTCGGAAGCCTCCAAGGACTGTGCACCAACAGCCGCACGAGATCTGCATACCACGCCCGTCTCGGCCAATCTGGCACTATGAGAACCACCTTTTCTTGGTGCCCTGCTATCCTGCGAATGACTCGACCGATCATGGGCCATGGGGGAAACACAGAGAAGGCCCTGGGACGGCCAAGGCTGCACCAGGCCATCTAGACCCTCTGACATGCGTTCCCTGCATCTGCTGAAAAATCGAGATGCCTTGGCATTGTCGAACGTGGCCATAAGATCCATCACTGGCTGACCCCAGCGTTGCGTAATGTCGTGAAATACGGCGACGTTCAGCTCCCATTTGCCTGGATCCAAGACATGCCGACTGAGAAAATCGGCTTGCACATTGTCCTTTCCCGCTACATGAGCCGCCGACAGGGCTAAGAGGTGGTTCTCTGCCCACAACAGCAACCCTTGGCTCTCCTCCAACAAGGCCGCACTGCCTGTGCCTCCTTGCCGATTGATATAGGACACCGTTACCACGTTGTCGGAGAAAACTTGCACCGCCTTGCCCTGCAGCAGAGACTCGAACTCCTCCAACGCTAGCCACACCGCCCTCATCTTGAGCTGATTGATGGAGCACTTGGACATCTCTAACGACCAGCAGCCCTGAGCTATGTGGGACATACAATGGGCTCCCCAACCGGAGAGATTGGCATCCGTGGTGAGCAACACCCACTCCCGCATCTCCAGCGGCACTCCTGCCCGAAGATGTGTGGGATTGAGCCACCACTGCAGACTGTCACTGACCTCTGACGGGCAAACCAACCTCTGACTCAGCAGATGCTCCTGCGGAGACCAATGGGATAGTAACGATTGTTGGTGAGGCCGCATGTGAGCTCTGGCCCATGGCACCAAATCTAAGGCCGCCGCCATGGAGCCTAGAAGCTATAAGTACCGCCAGGTTGTCGGAGCTTTGATGCGCAAGAATGCTGACATTTGACTTAAGATATTCTGCACCCTGGCTTCTGGAAGAAACACTGCTCCTAGGCTCGTGTCGAACAATACCCCTAAATAGACTAAATGCTGTACCGGCTTCAATTGACTCTTGGCCCGATTGACCACCCAATCTAGGCTTTCGAGAAACTCTACCACCGTGAGGTTGCGTCCACCGACTCCGCCACCGAGCGAGCCCGAATCAGCCAATCGTCCAAATAGGGATGCACTAGAATGCCTTCCTGACGCAACGCTGCTGCCACCACTACCATCACCTTCGTGAAAGTGCATGGTGCCGTTGCCAGTCCGAACGGCAACGCCCGGAACTGAAAATGCCCCATGGGCACCGCAAAGTGCAAGAACTTTTGATGCTCCGGCCTGATGGGAATGTGCAAATACACTTCCGTTAAATCTATAGACGATAGCACCTCGCCCGGCCTTACGGATCGTATCATGGACTGTAGAGTTTCCATCCGAAAATGGGGCACCCTCAAACAGCGGTTTACATGTTTGAGATCTAGAATTGGCCGAAAGGACCCTTCCTTTTTGGGCACCACGAAATAGATCGAGTATCGACCTAACCCGCACTGGTCCGACGGAACCGGGACGACCGCTTGAAGGAGCAGCAAATGCTGAAGCGTGTTTATCGCTTTTGCCTTTGCTGGTGAACCGCATGGAGACACCACGAAGGCTCCCGCTAGTGGTTGTGCGAACTCCAAAGCATAACCCTCTTGAATGATCTCCAACACCCACCGGTACGTTGTCATCGCGGTCCAGACGGAGTGGAACTCTTGTAACCTACCTCCTATTGGAACTTCCACCTGAACCACCCTCATTTCATTGTGGCTTCTTAGAGGAGCTCGGCTGGGGACTCCCATACCCCCTTCCGAAACCTCGAGCTCCACGAAAGGACTGACCTCTTGCCACAAACCGGCCTCTCTGATAAGGAGTGAAGCGACTCCCCCTGAATCTCCAAAAGTCTCTGCCTTGACCCCTCTGCGAAGATCCAGGCTTTGGACCCTTCGGACGGTCTTCCGGTAGCCGGCCGCCCTTAGAGTCCCCCAAATCCTTTACGATCTTTTCCAAAGCCTCCCCAAAGAGCAGCTTGCCCTTATAAGAAAGCTTACTAAGGCGTGCCTTAGAAGATGCGTCTGCCACCCAATTCCTCAAACAGAGAAATCTCCGAGCAGCTATCATGGAAGCCATTGACTTAGCTGCCATTCTCACCAAATCATAAAAGGTGTCGGCGAGATACGCCGACACCGACTCTAACTTTTATCCTTCCGGAGTCGCCATCACCTCAGATTCTGGAGAAGCCTCAGCCTGAAGCCACCTAATCGACGCCCTGGAAACATACGCTCCACAGATAGAAGCCTGCAGCGCTAGTACACTGGTATCAAAAGGTTGCTTGAGCAGCACCTCCACCTTCCTATCCTGCAGATCCTTAAGAGCTGCTCCTCCCTCTACCGAGATAGTGGTTTTCTTCGTCACCACTGACACCAAGGCATCCACTTTCGGCATCCGCAGCAATTCTCTCTCCTCCTGAGGAATCGGATACAGCCGGCCTAAAGCCCGTCCGCCCATCAAGGTGGCTTCTGGGTACTCCCATTCCGACTCCACCATCTGTTTAATTACCCTGTGGACCGGAAAACACTTTTGCTCCGCCCAAAAACCTTGAAGCAGCGGATCCTCCAGGGGTTCCGCCAGTACTGTCGGCAAAGCAAGATTGAGAGCTGAAAGAGCATGAGTAATCAGAGCTCCAAGTTCTTCTTTCCGAAAGACCCTGAAAACATTCGGATCTTCCCCTAACCCCAGCTCACCTTCTTCTAACACCTCTGGCCACAGCTCTACATTAGGCTCTGAAGGGATTTCTCCCTCCTCCACCTCCTGAGATACCAGATTCTGTGGACTGCAAATTTTGGCCGCCGCTCCAGTGGCCAGAACCCTCTTTGAGGTCCCCTCACCTGGGTCCCCCTCTGCACTGCCCTTCTGAGCTACCTCAGCCAGGCTAATGGAACCATCCTTGCTCTGCACCTGCTGCAGCTTCAAGCAGTATGCCTTATGAAGTGAAAGTATAAAATCCGGAGAAAACAGTGATTGCAAACCCACTGGTGCCTCTACTATTGGAGCGGGGTCCATGACTAACGCCGGAACCGTCTTTTTTGACTTAGCCTTCTTTTTCATCGGCTTCTCCTGAAGCGTGGGAGAAATGGCAGGGCATCCGAAAATGGCCGCCGTTCCCGCCTTCTCTGTAGTGGACTGAGGTTTTACAGAGGAATCCTGAGCCGGCGATCTGTCCTCCATTTCGCAAAATAAACACTCTAACTCGCTGCCCCGACGCACAGAGAACCGACACAGACCCGGTCTGGACAAGCCTCGGCGGCTCCCACACTGCGGGCACACTGACGAGCCCGGCAGCATGCGCACACTCTCTCCACCGCTCCTCCCGGCTTCCCGACGGTTGCGGCTCCCCGAAAAGCAAAATACAACACTTACCGCACCTGCTCTGCTCTATCCTTTATCCCACCGTACAGACACCGCTGCTAGCGGCAGGGTAAGATGGATCTCTGGAAGCCGAGGGCTGGACTCTGGGGCTCCCAGTTCCTACCTCGACCCTCCTCCACGGCTCTTGCCACCGAGGCAGGCTCTGCCTCTGCTGCTCTTACCGATCACGATCTGGCAGCTGGCCACCGTTTTCTTTTTTTTTTTTTCCAACCTTTAAATTATATGTGCTACCCCAGCCCCAACCCTGCTAGGATCAGAGAGGGAATCTCCTGGTAGTGCAAATCCTGTTCATTTCTCCTAAGAGCCAGTCAGGAACACATCCTTCAAGCTGCTGAGGACTGAAAGACTGGCTCTCTGACACCAGGGGGAGCTGGGTAGGCTGTCAACAAGTCTTTGAAGAGTTCAGTCCTCAGCTGCTGAAGGAGGTTGACTACCCTACTGTTCCTGGACTGGCCCGGAGAGACGAAGAGGAAGCGTTCTGTGAGGATATTCAACATTATCCAACGTACCACTGAATATATGGGCCAGCGGCCCTTTTCTTGTTAGCAAATATTGCTAACCAGTGAAGTGGTACTGAACACCAGGTCCATGGATTTAGTACAGTGAGATACATTTACAGCAGGGTAATATTCATACAACTTTATACGAATAAGTTACATGTATATTTATTGGTAATTAGAGTGTAATTTTGTAAGGGGCAGCTACGTTTCCACATAGAAAGCAAGGTATTCAGGTCATTTACACATGAACTCTAGTCGGGCACTATTCTGAAAGTATGCATATGTATGTGCATAATGTACGGAACAGACCTCAAAACACTTAAGATATGCATGGTGTTACACCTGCTCTAGAGCTGGTGTAAGTGACCATGATAATAGTTACATGCATCCACGACCACTTATCCTAGTATACTATAAGGTAAAATCTGTGTGGATTTGACTTTACAGAATAGGTGCCATTAAAGCGTGAACATATGCAAGCAAATCTAGGCGCTACTTACCAGAATTACCTCCTAAACATATAAGTGTTGTCACTGAATATAAACGTATAACCTTATACAAATATCTTATCTGATAAAATGTTATTCCAGCTATTTATGTGGCAGCACTTAGATGACTAGCAGCTGAATATAGCTACTATCTGTATAAATCTACAGCTTGTCCCAAATCTCACCCAAATTTAAAATGGCTAACTTTGGCCATATAGCCATTTACACAGCCAAAGGTTAGCCATTCTACAGGCCAAAATATTTTCTAAAATGCACTTATGTGATTGGCACTTGCATATAACTGTGTAAATGCTTCCAAACACTGATCTCAATATGAAACCATCAACCACTCTCAGTTGCAGAGAAGACATGGAATTTTGGCTGCAGGTGTTATGGCAGAAAATGTAGTTACTCACCTGTAACAGGTGTTCTCTGGGGACAACAGGAATCAATTCTCACATATGGGTGACATCGGCACCGATGGAGCCTGCATGGTAATCTCTCTCCAGATTTAAACAAAAGCCTTTGTGAGTTACATCACGCATGCATGATCACCTTCCTGCCCAAGAATGCCATTTTACCTCAGTATGATGACATAGCTTAATCAAGCATATAAAAGGAAACAACTCCACGGGGAGGAGGGAAGGTTGTGAGGACTGATTCTTGCTGTCCCCGGAGAACACCTTTTACAGGTGAGTAACTAAGTTTTCTCCAGGAACAAGCAGGAAGTCAATCCTCACATATGGGCCTCCCCAGCTACAGACTAACGAAAAACCTGTAAAAAGCCAAGGGCAACTGAAAAACTGAACAGTGAATGACAGCAGAGGGCACAGAGTGGCTGCAAGACCTCAGGGACGACCACAGCTTTGACCAGGAAATCAATTCTTCGGTAGCCTGGACACATGGAAGGAAGCAAAAAACCCTCAAAATCAAAATCTTAGGCAATGCCTTACTTCAATTGTAGTAACCTATTGATATGATACCGTTAACAAATCTCAAAAACTTGTTAAAGTTTTGGACAACGGGTCTCAGACTCGCGGTTAGCGCACTCCTGCAGCTTGTGTCAAAGGATGTGTGCTACGAATTGCATCAACGACCCGTGATGTTACTTCAGGCTAAATCAGTGATCAACAAATGGACATTTCAAATAAAAGGTAGCAGAACACGTATTTGCTTATCTTATGCTTCCCCGACGCCTTCATCCGGCTGCCGTTCTGCGTTTCACATAACAGGTTAGTTTCATCAGGGGGGTGGTTCAAAATGTCTGCTGAACCTTGGTGAATCCTGCCATTCACTGGTTATACGTGTCTCAAACCTTACTGCTGAAATTACTAAACTTGATGTTTGGCTAGTTGGGTTAGAACTTCTTGATGTGAATCGGAACTTTTCAGTTTCTCCAAAAAGATGCCGTGCATTTTTGGAGAAACTGAAATGTCCATTTGTTGATCACTGATTTAGCCTGAAGTAACATCACGGGTCGTTGAGGGTTTTTTGCTTCTTTTCATATATGATTAGCCCTCTCTGAAATGACCATATTTTGAGTGTTTGGACACATGGAAGGGCAGGAGGGTAGGAATTGCAGATGATGGAGTACCACCTGCTGAAGGCACTGTTACGTTGGGAGACCTCCTTCAGGCGTTAATGAGCTGTGAAGGTGTGAACCAAGGACCAGGTGGCAGCTCTGCAGATCTCCAGCATGGAGACAGTTCACAGGTTCGCCACAGAACCTGCCATAGCTCACACATTATGGGCTGTAACCTGGCGCTAGAGAGAGAGACCAGCCTGTTCATAGGCAAAGGAGATGCAGTCCACCACCCAGTTGGACAGGGTGCACTTAAGAGACTGCAATGCCAAGCTGGTTCGGGTTGTATGAGATGACGAGCTGCAAGGGACGGCAATGGGTCTTAGTCCACTCTAGGTAGAAGGCCAGCACTCTCTTGGAATCCAAAGTGTGGAGCGCGGCCTCTGTCCTGTTCGCATGAGGCCAAAGAAAGAAGGTGGGAAGAACCGTCTCCTGGTTGAGATGAAAGGCAGTAACCACCTTAGGGAGAAACTTGGGGGGAGTATGGAGGACCACCCTGTTTTTATGAAACCTGGTACAGGAGACATGAACCACCAACACCTACAGCTCACTGATGCAGCATGCCGACGTGAGTGCCATAAGGAAGATAACTTTCCAGGAAAGGAATTTGAGGTGACAAGAAGCAAGCGGTTCAAAGGGCGGAGCCATGAGCTTCCCAAGAACCACATTTAGATCCCACGCCACCACTGGCGGATGAATGGGACGCCGAGAGAGCAAGAGAGCTCTCATGCAGTGGGCCACGAGACAATGTGCAGACAGAGACTGCCCATCAATGAGATGATGGTGTGCTGCCAGCAGACTGATATGCACCCTGAGGGAGTTAGACTTCAGAGCAGCATTGGAAAGGTGTAGCAAATACTGCAACACTGCCGGCACGGAGCAAGAGAAAGGGTTGAATCCCTTCTCAGTATACCAGATAGAGAATTGGTGCCACTTGAAGGAGTAGGCCCACCTGATGGAATCCTTGCGGGATGCTAGCAAGACATGCTTCACATCCCTGGGCAAGTGGAACTGTGCTAGGGTCACCCTCTCAGCAGCCATGCTGTCAAGGCGGGGGCTCAGAGTTTGGGGTGCAGGAGAGCTCTGTCCTCCTGCGAGATCAAGTCCAGAGCACAGCCCAGGGGAACCGGGTGCGTTTGAGAGAGGCAGAGAAGCTCTGGGAGCCACGGCTGCCACAGCCACATGGGAGCAATGAGTATTACAGTGGCCCGGTTGGGCTGAACCTTGAAAAGGGTCTGAGAAATCAGAGGAGTCAGGGGGTACGCATAGAGAAGGCCCTCCATCTATGAGATGAGGAACACATCGGCCATCACTCGGGAGGGGGCCGGCATCCTGGAGCAGAAGCGTGGCAACTGGGCATTGCTGGGGCTGGCGAAAAGATGCACTGAAGGAGAGCCCCACATCCAAAAGATGCAACTGGTTACCTGCGGGTCCAGGTGCCATTCGTGTGGTTGAAGGACCCAGCTGAGGCAGTCTGCTAATAGATTGTCTTGAACAGGAAGCTACACTGCTTGGAGGAACATCCCGCTCTCGCTAGCAAAGGTAGACAGCTTCCCAGCAGAGGAGGTATGACCCTGTACCTCCTTGCTTGTTGACATAAAACATTGCCACTTGTTTGTCAGTCTGGACCAAAACAATGTAGTTCTCCAAGTGGTGTCGGAACACCTGCAAAGCTCGAGGAAGTTGTTTTGGTGGAGACTCCCCAGTCAACCAGTTTGGAGGTGTCTGTGGTGAGTATTCTCTAAGGCACTGGGGCCTGAAAAAGCATTCCCGCCATAAGGTGCAGCAGCTGTTGCCACCAGCTGAGGGATTCTGAGAGAGGAGTGGTCACACAGATCCAGTCCTCCAAGCGGCCCGTCGCTTGAGTCCACTGAGTGCAGACAGTTCACTGGGCCTGATGCATTCAGAGGCGAGCATTGGGTGTAATGTGCACTCTCGAGACCATGTGTCCGAGGAGGCGCAACAGGAGGCAGGCTGAGGCTGTCGAAGGCCCTGTACCTTCATGGTGAGGGCCGCTAGGAACTAAGCACTCTCCAAATGAAGGAAGGCTTTCACCTGGACGGTGTCCAGGAGGGCTCCTATGAACTCCAGATGCTGCGTTGGCTGCAGATTTGGGGTAGTTGATGACAAAGCCCAAAAGCTAGAGAATGAGAATGGTGCGACGTGCTGCCAGATGGACCTCATTGGTGGAGTCGCTCTTGTTGAGCCAATCGTCCAGGGAGGGGAAGACAAACACCCCCTGCAGCCAAAGGTAGGCAACGACCACCGCCAGGCACTTTGTGAACACTCATTGGGCGGAAGCCACTCTGAAGGGCAGGACCCTGTACTGGTGATGTTGGCCTCTAATGATGAAGCGAAGGTACTGCCGGTGGAGAGGATGGATCAGGATGTGGGTATAAGCATCTTTTAGATCCAAGGAGCATAGTCAATCTCCCCACTGGAGGTATGGCAGCAATGTGAGAGCATCTTGAACTTCTCTTTTACCAAGGACCGGTTGAGATCCCGCAGATCCAGGATAGGCCAAAAGCTGCCTATCTTTTTTGGAACCAGAAATCAGTGGGAGTAAAATCCCTCACCCCTTCGAGAAGGCGGGACAGGTTCGACCACTCTCGCTTGAGGAGGCCTTTGAGCTCCTGTTGCAGATGGTCTCGGTGAAGAGGAGTTATGGGAAATTCTCCGGGAAAGAACGGAGGGGACATCTGCTGGAAATAGAGGATGCAACCATCCCTCAACATCTGGAGGACCCAGGTGTCGGTGGTTATGGTGTTACACCGGTCGGCGAAGAATGTTAGACACTCTCCTGTATGTTGCGGCCCCTGACCCCCGCAGAGGGAGAGAAGCCATGCTCAAGGAGTCAAACACTTCCCCCCACTAGGCTTTGGCTGTGGCATAGGCTGGTGTTTGGGGGCTTTAGGCTTATGAGGGCCGTACCTCTGGCCCCTGGACTGCTGACCCTGTTGGGGAGCCGGGTAGACCAGATACTGGGAGTAAGTTCCATAAGCCTTCCTCTTCTTCAATTAAAAGGCTTTTTCCCTGAAACCTTCTGCCGTGAAGGGTCTGCGGTTTTCCAGAAGAGCCTGGTTCTCTTCATATACCGGACTCCAGCTCTGCAGCCTTATCCATCATGGGTTTGCCGAAGTTCTCTTCCTGGTACCGGACGACCAACTTGTCCTGAACCCACTGCTCCAGGTCCAAGAACTATAGCCATGCCAGGTGGCAGGCACCAATGCCTACCACAGGCACTCTAGCCATGGACTTGAAGCCATCATAGAAAGCTTGAGAAACATATTTGGAGCTCTCCTTGACCATGGACACCAGGGTCCTGAACCGCTGAAGAGGTTCCTCGGACAGACCAGCCAAGAACCCGACCAATTCCTTGGCCAGGTCCCTCAGGTACATGTCCATGTACAACTGGTAAGCCTGGATATGGGCCACGAGGATGGAGCCCTGGTAACACTTTTTGCCAAAACCATCCTGCCAGGAGGCATCGAGGAGTGTGTCTTTTGCCTCTTTATCCTATGCATGGCCGACTCCAGCACCATGGCATTGTGCGATAGCTGTGTCTTTTGGAACCCAGGACCCTTACAGACTCGATACATGGAATTGAGCCACTTGCTTACAATAGGCACTGTAACAGGTAACTCCCACATCCTGAACAACAGCATTCCAAGATAGGGCGAATGGGCATCGTGAGAACTTCCTTGGGAGGGGCATTGTATTGCAGGATCTTAAGATCCTCTGCCTGAGGCTCCTCCTCGGACTGTGGTGAAGGCCAGAACCTTCGCCATATCCTGGATGAAGTCCAGGAAGGAGAGGGCCTCAGGCAGGGACCTCCGCCCTCCTGAGGCGGAGACAGATCCAAAGGAATGTCCCGGTGTCACCAGGTGTCTGGGGACTCATAACCGGTTTCCCATTCTGTTGGAATCGGTGGAGACCTTGAGAACCCAAAGGACCTTGTGTGCACATCCGGCCAGTGGCGTTGACGGAGTCATGGGGCCATGGTGCTCCGAACCGCTCATGGGGAAGACCCAAGGCCGATGCCGCTTGAGCACTGGCTGGATCTCAAGTGACGCCCTCACGGTGGAGGGACCGGTTGCCAGCCCTGATGACCCAGACCATCTGGGCACTGGGCCCTGCTGCTGGGCCAGAAAGACAGCAAGCTGTGTTCCAAGGCCACCATCCTGATCTTCAGGCCAGAAGGCTCCGCAGCCACCAGCGTGGGTACTGAGGGAATCGGTCCTGATGTCAGCTCTGTCGAGGGGGACTCCTCAATGACAATGGCCTTGGAAGATCAGTGTTGATTCCCTGAGACCGATGGAGGCCCCTCCTGCCGGGGCAGCTTCGAAGGCTGCTCCCAACTATCACCTTCAGCATTGCTCTGAGGGCTCCAATGCTGGTGGCCGAGGGTCCTACCTCTGGTTTTGGCTGCCATGGGCAAAGTGCAATCTTTCTGGGGATGGTGCTCTGAAGACCATCCATGATCCGATGCCCTGTGACCTTGGAGCTCCAATGGGCGCGGCTGCCAGGAGAGTCCAAGGCCTCCACGGTGGCCCCTAAGGGCATCAATTCCATGCTCAAAGCCAGAGCTGAAGAAGAGGTCATGGCCAAATAGCGTCTCCTGCTGCCTTTCATGGTTCCGATGGCTCTTGCTCGTCATCTAAAGACAGAGCGAGCAGGCAGAAGCATCATGATTGGCCCCGAGCCACTGCAGGCAGCAGTTGTGTGAATCCGTGCGGGACATGGTGTGCCCGTAGCAGTCACACTGCTTAAATCCACAAACCGAGGAAATAGCAAGGAAAATGGTACCCGCGAGATCAAACTCCAAGGTCCTGGTTAGGGAGGGTGCAAGAAAATCCTGCGCACCCGAGAAGAAGAAAAAAGAGAAAGGAAACCTGAGAAAAAAACAATGCCAAGGCGGCAGCGGTCCCAGGGATCAAAAAGGTGACAGTATGGGACCGGATTGAAAAAAAAGGAAAAACCAAGACAAAAAAGACCAACTTTTTCCGGGGTGCAGATGAAGATGTCCGATGGGCTCCGTGGCAAAAAGAAGACGGAGGTAAGATGGCACTCTTGGGCGGGAAGGTGACCATGCATGTAAGCTCCCAAAGGCTTTCTTTGAAAGCTGGAGAGTGATTACCATGCAGGCTCCATCAGTGTCAATGTCATCCATATGTGAGGACTGACTTCCTACTTGTTCCCGGAGAATGCACAGTTTCCATCTTTTTATGGTGGTTGCCTCTAAATTGTGAGAAAGCTTCTAATACATTCTCTCTGACATAGGCAAAAGAATGGGGTGAGCCACTGGAGCGACGGCCTAACCAATATTTTGCCCAGTACAATATCAGCAATTGGAGAGCTTGGGGGCGTGGCTGGAGATTAGTCTGTTTGGCCTCCTGAACCAAAAAGATTTTCCACTGCCCCTGCTCTTTGGCAAAGGCACAGTGGTGATTTTCAAAGCAAACAGCCAAAGAAAATTAAGGTGAAATGAACAATACTGTGATTTCTTTTCTAGAAGGTACAGAATGCCTGAAAACTTGAGCAATTTAAAATGATTAAGCAAAGGTTTTCCAGTGTGGCATAACACATACATCATACAGGACAGTATAATTTAAGACTGACTGGTTATTGCTCAGGAACCATCATAAAGAAACAATGTTCTTTCTATAGACTGAATTTGATGTCTGTCCTTGGTGATAAAAGTCACAGGTAAAAAATAAGTCCTGCCAGATGCCTGTGTGCATTTCTATCGCTGCTCTGTACCTTCCCATGCAGATCTATTTTAAGTTGTCAAGTTGACATTCAATTTGCAATTAGAATGCAAAACTTAGGATATGCTCTTATCATTAGACAAAGATGTTGATGGTAACAAGACAGAATACCTGCTTCTACTTCTAGTGCTGTCTACATTTTAAGTCAGGACATCAAACAAGCCATGAAACTGCATTATTGATACAGGAAATTCCAAGCACTTCACTAAAAAAAACAATTGTGTATCGCAACCAACACCAAGCAGAAGTGGTGCTTGCCATGACCTACTGAATTGTTTCTGCATTATGGTGTTTTTATTGAATGAACCATTGGAAATGCCGTAAATAAGAAGTGTTGTCTCCTGGTTTTGGTTTTCTAAGGGGCCCTTTTTCTAAAATGCATTACATGTTCCTGACAGTTAACACGCAGATGCATACCCTAATGCATGGCACAAGTACTGTGGGTGCACCTAACTCTACCTATTGCAATGGCATTAGATGCACTCGCACAACATTGACAGGTAATGCATGATATTTCCCCCTGTACTAACTGCAATGTGCTCACCATGCCCACTCTGCTCCTACCCTGCCCATTCAGCACCCCAACATGAAAATGGAAGTTAGTGTGTGAATCAGCATGCGGTAATTTTCATGCTGCCACAATAACAGTTACCACAGGCCCAAGTGAGAAGTTGCGTGCATGAAAACGTGTGTTAACTGCTTAGCGCACCTTAGTAAAAGGGTCCCTAAGTATGCTACATCCTGCTGACATTGTTTGTGACATGTGAGTGTGTAATAAAGTGATTTTCACCCATACGTTAAGCAGCAGTGCCTAGAAGTGACAGAGTAGCTATGCTTGGGGGTATCAAAGAACTCACTGTAGCACCATGACTTTTGCCAGCAGTGGATCACTTTAGAAGTACGCAGTAGAATGCACTCCTCTAATGCTTTCTTCAATTTTCTGGATAAACAAGAAGTTAGAAACATTTTATTCCATTATTTCATTCTTTTGGCAACATCTGAGTAAGCCAAAGCAATCTCTCGATCTGCCGGGCAAGTATTTGTGAACTCATCTCTAGCATAGGAATTGTTCAGGTATCTCCAGAGTCCAGACAGCTCCTTAGGGAACTCAAAATTTCTGTATTTCTTTCCCACCACCTGAAAAAAAGAGAGATTAGTACTTAACTAGATAGCATTTCTCTATGCTTGTGACCTGTTTTCTATATTTGTTAAGTATAGTGAGTCACCTTGATTCCATTTTCAAACAAGATTAAGTAATAAGTGGGAAAAGCATGTACTGTAGAACATGATTCATGAGATTTTTCCAATCCACGAGTGTGTGTGTCTGACTTGGAGGGAATAGGAGAAAGGCAGAGTGAATGGAGCAGTACCCAAACATCACTGGTCAACAAATTTTTACAAAAGTCATGTTACTGAAATAAAAATAGTCATTTCTTATCAATTTTTATATGCTAAACATGAATATGACAGTGAAATTGCAAAGTTGGCTCTAGTTTTTTTGTAATCTACAAGAATTAATGTTTACATCACGAAATGCATGTCAATAGTAAATATAATAGGCCTTCGGTTAATACCTGTAAAAAAACAAGTCATAGACTATTCTTAGATTTTTTCACCTGTCTCTTGTACAGCTGTTCGGGAGCTTCTCTGGGGAGTGTCCAGCAGTAGTCAGCCAGCATTGTAGTGGACCATTTTCCCTAGTATCTTTGCTCCATCGTTGCGATATCCTGGTGAAAACGTTTGCCCTGTTCATCACTAACCATACCACACTTGTCAGGAAAGAAATCGAGATGGTGCTCTTCCCCTTAGTTCCGTCTCTCAGCCCCCTTAATCTTCCCGTGCTCTCCCCCTCACTGATGGTGTTTTATCCCCCTAGTTGCGCCTCCCATCCCTCCTAAATTTGCCCATGTTCTCCCCCCCCCATTCCTTTTTTACTGTTTTACTGTTTTATTGTTTTATTGCTATCTCTCTACTCTTTACTGTCTCTCTTCCTGTCCTATCATTTTTGGCGTTCTTTTCTTCCCTTCTTTTTTTCAGCAGCTGTCATTTTTTATGATTGTACACCGCCCTGATGCTTCGGCCTGGGCGGTCTATCAAGTGTTTTAATAAAGATAAAGATAAAGAATCAAGGAAATGGATCTTTAGAGACATATTGCAGCCAATTTTCTGATACTGCATCAGCATGTCTTCTACTAGTTCCTTGTAGTTTTCTGCCCTAACATTCCCGAGAAAATTTGTTGACACTAGGCGAAAAGCATTCCATGCTTGTTTCGCATCACCCTGCAGCAAGTTGTTGAACCGGTCATCTTTGAAGAGCTCTCGAATCTGAGGACCCACAAAAACTCCCTCTTTAATCTTTGCTTCGCTGAGTTGAGGGAATTTTTCATGCAGGTATCGGAAAGCTGGCGAAGTGCGGTCCATGGCTTTCACGAAGTTTTTCATCAAACCTAGTTTGATGTGAAGGGGTGGTAGCAGGATTTTGTGAGCCTCAACCAGAGCTGGGTGCTGGATATTCTTCTCTCCAACTGTTACATTTTGTCTGCGATTCCATTCCTTCCGCAAGTAGTGCCAATCCCTTGCTTGGCTATCCCATTCACATAAGAAACACATGTATTTTATATATCCCTGCTGCAGTCCCATTAAAAGGACAACTACCTTCAAGTCACCACAGAGGTGCCAGCTGTACTTGTTATAGTTAATGGAAGTCAGTAGATGCTTTAAGTTATCGTATGTCTCTTTCATGTGGACGGCATGCGCTACTGGAATAGACGGAAGACAGCTTCCATTGTTCAAAAGCACAGCCTTCAGACTCAGTTTCGAAGCGTCTATAAATAGTCTCCAGTCTTGTGGGTCATGAGTGATTTTTAAGGCATTCATGAGGCTTTCAATATCGGAACAGAATACCAAATTACTTTCCTTTCCGACTGTGTATAGTACACTGCTGACATCAGATGGCTTCAGCAGCCGTCTGGCAGTAGTATTGCATTGCATCAGAAAATGATGCAATCAACTCTGGATGATGTGTGCATGCTGGTATTATGCAATGTGTTGCAATATTACATCATTCAAGGCTTATTTGGGATGTTGTTGATGTCCTACTGGATAAGTTTACATGGTAAAACGTCAAAAATGAACTACATGCAATATCTTCAAAACGAGAGCCAATAAATTTTTTTTAATGTTATATTCGTGTTCAGCTCACCAAGATACTACAGATTAGGGCCTTTTAAAGTCAGTAACAATTTCAATGTTGATCAGTGTGCATTCTGTTGGTTTTGAAAGAATAATAAAATGAACCCAAGTGTAACAATATATCAAACCATTATATGTCAGATTTCAAAGGTTAGATTTTTAAATTTAACCACAGGGTGCCATTGATCCATGGAAACATGCTTCTCCACCACTATTTGGCAGTACTCACAGCAATCATTACAAAAGCTATACAGTTTAGTCACTAGGTCCCACAAAATTTATAACAAAGCAAAATTTATAGCAATGAAAATGAATATTCAGGTCAGCTGGATAGCGATGAAGCTAACCAGACAGTGGCAGGCAATACTCAGCAGCTGCCTGGTTAGCTTCAGTGACGAAAGTTAGGCCAACCTTTAAAGTGCCTAACTTTCGCAATACTGCCATAATTGGGTAGTGGCTCAATATTGCCTTTGCCCGGTTACTGCCAGGTGTCACCCCTGCTTTGTTCCCGGAATATCCTGAATATCCTGGCCAAGGTGATTAATGCGGTTAGCAGGTCTGCTAACCGAGTTAATCCCTTTAAATATCAGGTCCATTGGTTTTTACTTTTGTAATTCTGATTTCCTAATATTTGTGCAAAAGTGCTTTTGTAATAGTTTCCTAAATCCTTGTGAATTAACATTTTGTGTTTCTTTTTGTGTTCCCTGTTGCAAGGGATTTTGGGTAAAACTAAAGCCTCGTTGCTCTTGCCAGTACATATTAATAGCATTTATTGGTTCTGGTTACAGATTCTGACCTTCCATGGTTACTTTGAAAGTGCACTATAAAATTATAGCTCTCACAAGTAGACACTATGGATCAATTTTTAAAAAGCACCTAGATGTTTGATGTTCACTGCCAAATCCTTCTTCAGGCCTTCCTGTAGAAAGGCCAAGATGAAGGGCATCAAAGCCTACTTCAGAATGATTTACCGCTCCTCATACTAAGCCTCAAAGACTCTTCATACTCTGGCACAATAAAAAATGTAGCCTCTTTATTTATTTAACAGGTTTTCTATACCGCCTTAGGGCCAAGGCAGTTTACAAGGAACAACCAACAATCTCAATTGAGATACAGTTACATAG
The DNA here is from genome assembly GCA_033557465.1 of Ichthyophis bannanicus. Taxonomy (NCBI): domain Eukaryota; kingdom Metazoa; phylum Chordata; class Amphibia; order Gymnophiona; family Ichthyophiidae; genus Ichthyophis; species Ichthyophis bannanicus. The sequence continues at coordinate 872,777,982 of CM066035.1, read as the reverse complement.
AACGTAAGGGAGATGTAATTTGGAGTTAACAGAAACAGGGGGTAACTTATTTTAGAGGGAGATCATTGTTTGGAATATTATGTGATTTCATTGGTGCCGTAGTATTCGATGAAGAGGTGTGTGCAACAACCTCACAATCACCTCAGGAGATTTCCCATCGTGTTGGGTGCCACAGGCTCGATTAAGAAGAATTTCCAAGCACAACTTGATAAATTATCCATACATACTACATTGTATGAACTCCAAAAGGAGGCTCTCTTTGGCACTACGCAAGTACTATGCTGAGCATTAGCAGTAAATATGAGAGACTGGGATCATACTCCACAAAGCCTGGCTTAGGAGTAAGGCTCATGATTGCTATGGTATGCGCAAAACTAACCCATTTAGAGAAATTGCTCTGAAAGTGAAATTTTACTTACCAAATAATTTCCCTTCTTGGAGTTCTGCTAGACCAGTCCAAATGGATTGTGTGCCCCTGAATGTGGTTAAGGTCCACCAAAGGAAGCACTATACCACGTTGCTAGAAGACACCCAGTCCAAAATACAGCGGAAAATTCTTCAAGGATACGGAGGGATGTTTTGATCAACTACAACAGCGCAAGTGCGGGCGTTTCATTGATAGCGGACAATTTCTCAAAGAGACGGACGGACGTTTAAGAAGAGAAAACCTCCGGATTCAATATTTTGGATTTACAATCATTTATGAGAATTTCAATACACAGAACAACCAAATTGAACTTATCTAACAACTAAGTACGCCTGAATTCCCCTGATGACGTGAATTCGAAACACGGCCTGTGTCGGGCAATTTGGGCTTTTGATGCTAAGAACCAATTAATTCTCAATAAAGTATTCCTTCCTGCTAACCACATATTTTGGACTGGGTGTTGTGTGCCCCTGAATGCATAAGTGGAGACAGAGAACAAACTAGAAACTTCCATCATCACTGCTACCTGAGTTGGCGCAAATAGGGGCATACTTCCGTATATGTTTCCAAGCATATGGTCAAGAATCTGACTGCACACAAACTTGTTGAGGGTAACAAAAATAAAACAGAGATAACTATGCACAGGAGTGGAGAAGTAACCTAGTATTTAGTGCAACAGCCTACCACCCAGGAGATCTGAGTTTGATTCCCATAGACACTCCTTGGGGCCTTGGGCAAGTCACTTTACCCTCCATTGCCTCAGAAGAAAAGGCCTGATAATCTACTTCTGGTCATACCTTGCCAAGAAAATCCAGTAGTCAGCATTGACTTGAAGGCACTTAAAAAAATCCTGTGTACAGGACAGCCACCAATACAGAATATCTGTCATGAAGGTCAAGGTCTACAAGGCTAGACTGCAGACATAACAGAGCATTAAGGGGTGGGTTCTAGACTGGTCTAGCAGAACTCCAGGAAAAGAAATAATCTGGTAAATAAAATTTCACTTTCCAGACAAGTGGGAAGTGCCAAAGCTATGTCTCCACTGAGCAGAAATACACTTGTTTGCAAAATCTTTGCACCAAAAGCCATGGATGTCCAAGCAGTAATGCCTGACAAAGGTAGAGAGGGATGACCAATTTGCAGCCCTACAAATGTCAATAGGGATGACAGAACTGTGCTCCACCCAGGATGAAGCCTGTGACTGAGTGGACTGCATCCACAATCCTTCCAGAACAGTTCAATTATGTAAAACCCCTCCTAAAACCTTAAACCCCTCTTAAACCCTAACTCCTTTTGCACTGTCAGTCTCTTACAACCCTCTCACTCGACTACTGCAACCTAATCTACCATGGTCTCCCCAAAAATACAATCCAACCTCTCCAATTAGCCCAGAATACGGTAGCTAGACTCATAACCAACAACCCCAGACGTGCTTATATCGCAACTGTCCTCTACGACCTTCACTGGCTCCCCATACAACACAGAACTAAATTTAAGGTTCTTACTCTTATTCATAAAATTATTGTAAATGAATCTGCACCCTGCCTTACTTCACTCCTTACCTTTCCTAGTAACACAAGAACACATCGTACCTCTACCAAAAACATGCTATCCATACCAACAGCCAAAAGGTACTGTAAACAACTTACTAGCAATAGGGCCTTCTCCCTCTACGCCCCATCCTTATGGAACACCCTCCCTCCCGAACTGCGCAACTGTGAGAGTCACCTTGAATTCCGTAGGAAACTAAAAACACACCTCTTCCTAGAGTATTTCTCCCTCCCACCCTAACTCCTAGCCTTCATGATCTACCTTCCACCCAAGTTGCCCCCAAATCTTTACAAAATTATATGCAAGCATTCCTATCTAATGTATAAAGTTAACCTTTGATCTCTATCTCCGATCATAGTAGTTAGTTCTACTGCCACAGTTGTACCTATTACCTGTCACATAGTTAAATGTTACTTGTTACCTAGTTATATTACTTATATTGTTTTCCTTGTTCCTTGTAAACAGTTGTAATATACTGTATTATAATGTTTCATGTGAACCGTCTTGACTTGTAGAAAGACGGTATATAAAAACTGTTAAATAAATAAATAAATAAAACACAGGCCAAGGACACTGCCTTCTTTATCCAAAGAGCCAAAGTAGCCTTAGAAGCTGCTTCACTCTTAAGCAGACCCGCAAAGAGCACAAATAATCTATCTGACCTTCAGATACCTGAAAAGCACCCTGTGAATGTCAACTAAATGTAGATCCTTGTCCTTCACTTTATACTGCTCCACTGAAAAGGAAGGAAGGCAAACCATCTGATTGACACAAAAGGCAGAAACTCCTTTAGGCAAGAAAAAATAGACCAGCCAGATGGAAACAGCCTCTTCTGAGAAGCAAGGTAAAGATCTCTACATGAGAAAGCTTCCAACTCAGAAATGTGATGAGCCGAACAAATGGTGTTCAAAAAGACTGTCTTGAGGGACAGATCCTTAAGCGCAGCCCGTTTCAACAACTCAAAGGGTGCAAACATCAGGGCCCGAAGAACAAGACTCAAAACCCATGGCAGTACAACTGACCATAGAGAAGGACACAAGTGGCACCCCCCCAAAGGAAGCAGGCCACATCCAGGTGTGCAGTAACCGTCTATCAGCCCTTGAAAACATGGTGAGGCCGCAACCTGAACCATCAAGGAACTAAGGGACAGAACTTTCTCAAAACAGTCTTGCAGGAAGGCGAGCAAGGATGGCAATTCTGTTTTCCAAAGGGCCAAGTGGCGCTCCCGACACCAGGCTCAGAAAAGACACCATACTCACACATAGGAAAGGCAAGTGGAACCACTCTTTACCTTCAAGAGAGTAGAAATCATAGCCAGCGAGTTGCCATTGTGTGCTAAGCACTGTCTCTCAAGGGTCAAGACATAAGCAAGAAAGGCACTGTATCATCCAACAGGACAGGCCTCTGGTACAACAGGCCCTGGGCTTCTGGGAGGCTCGGGGTGGTCCCTCCAGGAGCAGCATCAGATCTACAAACCAGGGCCTCTGCTGCCAATCTGGTTCCACCAGAATCACAGAGTCTGGATGATGCTTTATTTGGCAAATCACTCACCCTATAAGAGGCCATAGTGGAAACATGTACAGGAGAGGTTTCCATAGCCAAGGCTGAACTAGGGCATCGATGCCCTTGGAGCAAAACTCCTTGTGGTGACTGAAGAATGTTCCCACCTTAACACTGGACCAAATCATCATGAGATCTATCCAAAAACTGCTCCACCGGTCCAGGATCTGCTGGAACATGGACAGAGCCAGCTCCCAATCACTAGAATCAACCCCACCAGGTCCTCCATGATCTTCTCAAGGTCCTTGCCGAACAAGAGCTTTCCCTTAAAGGTGGGCTTGGACAAGTGGGACTTAGAAGCCATATCCGTCACCCAATGCTGAAATCAAATCCACCTCCTTGCTATAGTGTCAACTGTAATGTCCTTAGCCTTTAACTGGACAAGATCATACTTGGTATTGGCCAGATAGGCTACAGCCGACTCCATCGGAGCCGAAGCCTCATCCTCTGGTAGTGACTGCACCCACTGGAGAATAGCCCATGCTGTCAAGCCTCCACAAATCAATGCTTGAAGGATAAGGGCAGAGACTGAGAACCCAGTTTTGAGTAGTGTCTCTACCTTACAATCCAACTGATCTCTAAGGTTGGCTCCACTTTCTATTGGAATAGTAGTAACCCACCTCTTTTCCTCTGCCTTTAACCTTCCCACGTGATTCCCTATCCCCTGTTTCCTCACCTTCTTCTTCATGTCTGTGTGTGTATCCTCTTTCTTTCCCCTCTTTCCTTTACATGAATTGTAGTTCCTTTTCCTTTCCATTTTTTCATTTGCTTTGTTATATTGTAAACCGCCCCGATGTAATGGGGGGCGGTATATCAAATGTCTAAATAAACATAAACATACGCCTTGTGACAGTGTGACATGCATATCCACCTTTGGAAAATGCAGCCACTTATGCAAATCGTACTGAGGAAGGTCATACAGCTTGCTCAGAACTTTGATGCTTTTCAAAAGGGAGTCCATCAAATCCCACTCCGCAGAGACTATGCTCTTAAGGACCTGTGAAAACAGGAAGGCCTTAATAGGCCTACGGACTCCCCTGAAAGATGGAGTGTTCCTATAGTTTTTCATCACCAGCAGAATCATCTGAAATCTGTAGGAAGGAGGCCACCTGAGAAATCAGGGTCACCATTCCATCTCTCCTGAACAGGCAACAATGGGGGGATCTTCCTGCTCTTTTTCCAGTGAAGAGAGTTCTCCGTCCTCTGGCTCAAACTCCTCTCCTGAACTAACATTCAACTCGGGCTCTTGGGAAAGGAAGAGACATTAGTCACAAGGCAGCGTGACTTTGGCATGTGTGGGACTGCAGGTAATATACGTGCACTGGAAAAAGGAATATCAGCACTCAAAGCACAGATACTGAACCAGTCAACAGATGCACAATCAGGAAAGGTCGAGCACCCCCCCACCGGTTGTGACTGCAAGGTGCAAGCATAAAAAAATCAAAAAGCTGCACTTACTCCCGTGGAGCTCAGGACCAAAGACAGTGTTGGGCCCAGGCTGCTCCCATGTGCTTAGCTCTCTCCGCATATTGCTCCTCTTCGCTTCTGTCTGGAGGCTGCTCTGTGTGTGTGTGTGGGGGCGGGGGGGGGGGGGGTGTGAGGGAGAGGTAGAGGCAGAAGGCTGACATGAAAACAGGGTTTTAATCCAGCACAATTCTGGGCATTCAACTGGTCAGGAATACTGATGGGAAGGATGGCTCTTTTTTCGACCCTTCAGTGGGGTACTGTCAGATTTGTTCTGGAGACATTTGCTGACGAGCTCTACTAGGACATTATGCCTCTTACAATACCTGCCCAGGAGATAACACAATCTTAAGATGAATTGCACCAGTTCTGCACCTACCATCTGCTGTAGACCGAGAAACACTGAAGTGTGCCCCTAGATACACCAGCTCAAGTAGTAGCGATGATGTCACTTGACGTTTCTATTTTGTTCTCTATTTCCACCTCTGCTGGTAGGAGGACAAAACCCACGTGTCTGGACTGGTCTAGCAAGATGATCTGGAATAACCCTTACACCTCAAGCGAGACTTTTCAAGGACCATCAGAAATGACCCCTATGCTAGAGGCCCCCTTCCTAACAGTGGCCTTAATTCTTTTCCTATGCTTGATTAAGTCTGTAGCCATAGCCTTCTGGGCCAAGCTGGAGCCACCAGGATGATGAGGCCAGGATGTGATGCCACCCGTTGCAGAACAGAACCCAAGAGTGGCCACAGTGGAAATCTACAGAGACAAGGAGCCACTATCGACCGATCTACACACTCTTCTTCGATAGAAGAAACATGAAACCTTTCCATTCTGCTTCATGCTGATATTCTATATCTATTAAGGATGCACTTTTGTTTAAAAAAGCCATGATCTAGACGAAACAGGAAATGACAAAGTTGTTGTCATTCCCCATCAATAGCGTGCACTCTATTATGCAATAGCATGTGCTATTCATGCATGCGTGAATATGTGCTATTGCATAATAGTGTGCACTATTGCACAACAGCATGCACTGTTGCTCAACAGTATACACTGACGATATGAAACGAAAAAATGAAAAATAAAAATGAAATAAAACAAAAGTTTTTGGGTTGCACACCCCTAATATCTATTACAATACAAACAAATCTAAAGTGAGTATCCTTTGAAGAAACATAAAAAGGAGAAAAAGACCTTAGGTGTTCAGCTTCTAAATAGTAATTACACTTACCTGGTAATTGTAGTTCCTTGAGAGACGACAGCTTAGTCCTCGACGTATGGGTAGTGCACCTCCTCCTGCAGCATGAAGACTGGACCAATCAGATTTCAGCTCCACTGGAACCAGCATACCCTGCAACTCAGGAACTCCAGTGAACTACTGACAAAGCAAACTCAAACACGTAGCTAACCTTTAATAAGATCGCTCTCACAGGAAATATATTCCTTAATATGAACAATCTCTTTCTTTTTTTTTTTTTTTTTATATCGTTGTAGCCCAAAAAAACCATGACTAACAGGAACGGAAAGTCCCGCCCCTGCCACAGCAGAAACGTATAGACAAAAAGGAAGGAAACAAAAGAAACATTGGACCGAAAGAAAAGAAAACAAAAGGGAACGCACTCACCTGGGAATACGGACTTCTTCACCCAAGGCGTGCCGTGCTAAAAGAAAACAGGGAGAGGCAGGAGGACTAAGCTGTCGTCTCTCAAGGAACTACAATTACCAGGTAAGTGTAATTACTATTTCCTTATCGTTCCTCCAGCTTAGTCCTCGACGTATGGGATGTATCAAAGCAGCCTAACGGGTGGGATTTTGCCAGCTGGCACGCAGAACCGCGGAACCAAAACCGGCATCGCTCGCCGCCAAGACATCAAGACGATAATGTTTACTGAAAGTGTGCAATGACGACCACATGGCCGCTTTACAGATATCTACCGGCGAAACCAAACTGAATTCCGCCCAGGACGCCGCATGTGCTCTCGTAGAATGAGCACGCAACCCAGCCGGCGGAGCCCGACCATGTAAAAGATAAGCCGAACCAATCGCCTCTTTAATCCACCTAGCAATAGAAGACTTCGCTGCCGCTTCCCCTTTGCGAGGACCACCAAACAGCACAAACAAGTGGTCTGATTTACGAAAATCATTGGTAACTCTTAAATAGCGTCGCAAAACCCTCTTGAGGTCCAACCGACTCAGTCCGCGATCAGAAGCATGCCCTCCGGACTCCGAAAAAACCGGAAGGGAAACAACCTGATTCAAGTGAAAAGGAGAAGTCACCTTCGGCAAAAAGGAAGGAACGGGCCGCAGAACCACTTTGTTAGCCGAGAAAGACAGAAAAGGCTCCCTGCAAGAAAGAGCCTGGAGTTCGGAAATACGGCGTGCCGAACAAATCGCCACCAGAAACACCGTCTTAAGAGTCAAATCCTTTACTGAACTACTAGAAAGCGGCTCAAAAGGAGCTGCACTCAGAGCACGCAGCACCAAATTAAGATCCCATGAGGGTACCGATACTCTACGGGCTGGCCGTAACCTAGAAACAGCTCGCAAAAAACGAACAACGTCAGGATGAGCACCTAAAGCCACGCCCTGAACTTTACAGCGATAACAAGACAGGGCCGCCAATTGGACCCGCAAAGAACTGGCGGCCAGACCTTTAGCAAAACCGTCTTGTAAAAAATCCAGTATTACTGGAAGAGAGGCCGTAGCCGCTCGGATCTGATTCCTGGAACACCAGTCCTCAAAGATACGCCAAACCCGAACATAGGCCAGCGAAGTGGATCGTTTGCGCGCTTGTAACAGGGTCGCTACAACCGACTGGGAGTAACCGCGTTTTCTTAGCCGAGCCCTTTCAATAGCCAGGCCGTAAGAGAGAATCTCTCCACTTGCGGCATGCGGAGGGGACCCTGACACAACAGGTCCGGAAACAAGGGGAGTTTCCAGGGAGGACCGTCTACCAACCGCATCAGATCGCCATACCAAGGACGACGAGGCCAGTCCGGCGCTATCAACAGCACCCGACCCCGGTGAGCTTCGATACGCTGAATAACGCGCCCCAGCAGAGGCCACGGGGGAAACACATAGAGAAGGCCCGTGGAGGGCCAAATCTGCAACAGAGCATCCAGACCTTCGGACATCGGCTCTCGTCGCCGACTGTAGAACTGAGCTGCCTTTGCTGAGCGGAACGTCGCCATCAGGTCCATGAGCGGTTCGCCCCAACGCTGAACCAGCTGTGCGAATACCCGGGGATGGAGTTCCCATTCGCCGGGATCCACCTGAACTCTGCTGAGGAAGTCCGCCGTCACATTGTCTTTTCCGGCGATATGCGCCGCGGAGATGGCTGACAGGCGAGGCTCTACCCACTCGAACAGCGGCCGAGTCTCCGCCTCCAGGCCGACGCTTCCGGTTCCTCCTTGCCGGTTGATGTAGGCCACGGCCGCTGCATTGTCGGATAGAACCCGAATCGCTCGAGACGATATCCGGGACTCGAAGTGTTGCAATGCCAAGCGAATGGCTCGAAGTTCCAATCGGTTGATCGACCAGGCACTCTCCTCCGGAGACCAAAGCCCCTGAACGAACTGGCCCTCGCAGTGAGCGCCCCAGCCCGTCAGGCAGGCATCCGTTAAGAGTGGAACCCAGTCCGGCTGCTCCAATGGCATCCCCACTCGCAGAGTGAGCGGATTCAACCACCAGGTTAGATCCCTCCGAACCGCCATCGGGCAAGGTAGACGTTTGCTCAGTGGATCGGACTGGTTGGACCAGCGGCGGAGTAAGGCCCGCTGGAGGGAACGCATGTGAAAGCGCGCCCAAGGCACCACCTCCAGGGAGGACGCCATCGTCCCCAACAACTGCAGGTATCGCCAGGCCGACGGGGCTGGAGATCTGCGGAACCTCCGCACCAGAGACTGAAGAGTCAAAACCCTGCGTTCGGGCAGAGAAACCAACCCCCGGCACGTCTCGAATTGCACCCCCAAATATTCGAGAAGCTGTGTCGGGACCACATGGCTCTTGAGTGGATTGACCACCCATCCGAGAGACTGCAAAAGCGTGACGACTTTCTCCGTCGCTGCCAAGCTTTCTGCGCGAGACTTCCCGCGAATCAACCAGTCGTCCAGATAGGGATGAACCAGCACCCCGTCTTTGCGTAGGGCCGCGGCAACCACCACCATGATTTTGGTGAATACGCGAGGTGCGGTCGCCAGACCGAAAGGCAATGCCTGAAACTGGAAATGACCCCACGGCAGCGCGAAGCGCAGATACCTCTGCTGGTCTTCCCGAATAGGGATATGGAGATAAGCCTCCGTGAGGTCGAGAGACGTGAGAAATTCGCCTCGGCGAACGGCAACTATGACAGATCGTAGAGTTTCCATCCGAAAGTGGGGAACTCTCAGACAACGATTTACTCCTTTGAGATCCAAAATGGGACGAAGATCGCCTCCCTTCTTTGGCACCACGAAATAAATTGAATACCTTCCCAGACCATATTCCGCTTGCGGAACGGGAATGACCGCCCCCAGCTGAAGAAGACGATCGAGCGTTTGGCGCACCTGAAGGGTCTTTCGAACCCCCCGACATGGGGACGCCACAAAGGAATCGAGCACGGGACGGGCCAAATCGAGAACATACCCGTCCCGGATAATGTCGAGAACCCACTGATCGGAAGTAATTTGGGTCCAAGTGGAGAGAAAAAAGACGCCCTCCGATCACCGGCAGCTCCACCTGGACCCGCTGTCTTTCATTGGGGCTTGCGAGGGCCCGGGGAACCAACCACCGAGAACCCTCGACTGGCTCCTCGAAATCCGCGAAAACCCGACGCCCGGGAACTATATCTACCCCGCTGGAAGCTCCCATAACGGGGCGACCGGAACCTACGAAAGTCCCGAAATTGTCCCCTAGCGACCGGAAGCGACCTACCCCGCTTGGGTCTATCTTCCGGTAAGCGACCGCCTTTGGATTCTCCCAGATCTTTGACCAACTTATCCAAATCCTCACCAAAGAGCAATTTACCCTTAAAAGGCAATTTGCCCAATCGTGATTTGGAAGATCCATCGGCCGCCCAATTTTTTAACCAAAGGGCTCTACGTGATGCCACCACGGATGCCATGCTATTGGAGAGAGCTCTGATGAGATCATACTGGACATCCGCCAAATACGCCGTTCCGGATTCCAATCGGTGAATCTCCGTCAGCATATCGGAATCCAAGGAAGAAGCGTGCTGAAATCGCTGAACCCAGCGTAAACAGGCACGGGCCACCCAAGCTCCACAAATGGAAGCCTGTAAAGCAATCGCGTCCGCCTCAAAGGCTTGCTTCAACAGCCCGTCCATCTTCCGGTCCTGCGGCTCCCGCAAAGCCGCACTCCCTTCCACCGGAATGGTGGTCTTCTTAGTCACTGCGGACACGGCCGCGTCGACCTTGGGAGACCGAAAACGCTCCAGATCCGTTTCCGACAACGGATAAAGACGACGCATGATCTTAACTCCCTTGAGACCAGACTCAGGAGTGTCCCACTCGGCCTGAATCATCTGGTCAATAACTTTGTGAATGGGAAAAACCACATTAGTTTGTCTTACCGCCTGAATAATGGGATCTACTCCGTCCGCCTCCTCCGCCTTAGCCGTAGGGGCCAGACCTAGCGTCTGAAGTGCTTCCGAAACAAGAGCTGGAAGCTCTTCACGCCTGAACACCCGAATAATCTTCGCTTGATCTTCCGGCTCGGGAAGCTCACCTTCCTCCAAGCCGTCTGCATCCACCTCCGGATCGAAATCGGGATCATCCCCTTCAGGCCAGTCCGCCTCCGCAGAACAAGGGTCGTGCAACCGCGGACGCTTAGGAGCTCTGCTCTCGGACAACGGAGGCTCTCCCGGAGAGGACTGAGCCGACACCCCCTGCGGTGGGAGTGGCGCCGCTCCCATAACCTGGCGCCTTCGACAGAACGCCTGGTGCAGGAGCAAAACAAAATCGGGAGAAAAATCCTCCAAGGACAACGACTCCCCTAGACCTAGCTGCGCCACATGCGCCGAACCACTGTTAGAAGAAAGCCCCGAGGGTCCCTCTAGCGGCGATTCTAAATCCCCTGATGTGACACCAGCCTGTGCCGTTGCAGGCAAAGAACTTTCCAGGCGCTGTTCCATGCTGCGAGACAGCGATGCACAGCGCGGACACACGCTGGTCTCTGCGTCGGCGCCCCGCCGAGATCCACAAATGAGGCAAAGAGATCCTGTTGACATGGGGACCCTAGCGCTTCGAAGCTAGCCGACAGCAGGCAAAACGGCAGGGAAAAAGTCAGCTCACTGACCCAGAAGAACCATGCGGGAACTGGTCAGCAGCGAACAACGGAAAGCCTGTGCAGGCAAGGTGGAAAAGTGTCACCTTCCCTTGGTGAAAAGCAGCTTATGCCTGCTGCCCCCTCTTATTATTATTATTTTTTTTTTTTTTTAAACCCGAGGCTTTCCAACAGAGCAAAAAAGAAAAAAACCACCAAATCAAAGAAACAAGGTCAAAAGAAATCAAAGAAGTAAATTAAAGAGGGTACTGCCTCAGACAGCTCTACTTATTAGGCTCACTGGGGGATTGAACACACAACCCCTGTACCATTAGTCACTGTTTTAATCATTGTGCTAAGGCACTGCTTAAAAGCAAATTAAACCAAATGAAAGTAAATTAAACTAAAAGGAACAAGAAATCTACCGCGGGACACCCCAAAGAAAAAACCGCGAGTCGAGAAAAGATGGCCGCGGCAGACAGGCAATTTTGGCGCGCTTTTGTATTCCTTCACGTTGAGGAGAAGAGCCCGAGGAAAAAAAACCGTTGCGGCTGAGGTTGCGCCCCCGCGAAACGGAAACCCTGGGACCCCCCCCGAACAAAGAGGAATCGCTCTGAGAGCCCCCCGAACAGCTGGGGAAATTACCGAACTCGGCTCAGCAGCCGTTCTGATTCCCCACAGCTGTTAGCACTCACCGGCACAAGTGCAGCAGTCCCCTCAAACCTCCGGAGATGATCTGCAGCACAGCCGCCGCTGGAGCTCTGACCCGAAGATTCCTGGGCCAGAGATCCACTTCCCCCAAAGAAGAAAAGAGAAAATACAGATGCGGCAAAGGCTGAGCAGGAGGGGGACCTTCCTCAGGCGTCCCCCCCCCCCCCCCCACTGAGTGCCGGGATATCAAAAGGCAAATTTAAAGGGACAGCATACTAACTTGAAACAAATGAAAATAAGCCCTAATAGGACCCAAATAAATTTCAAAAGGTTAGCTAAAGACAAATTCAACTATCTGATCAACTAGTGAGCCCAGCTAGGCTCACTAACGTCCTCCTGCTGCATGAAGACTGGACACACTGGAGTTCCTGAGTTGCAGGGTATGCTGGTTCCAGTGGAGCTGAAATCTGATTGGTCCAGTCTTCATGCTGCAGGAGGAGGTGCACTACCCATACGTCGAGGACTAAGCTGGAGGAACGATAAGGAATTATATTTATTTATTTATTTAACGTCTCTTCTATACCGCGCTATTCATATCAGTGCGGTGTACATTTAACAGAACCTTATACAATGCAGTCGGACTGCATTGTATTTACAGTAAATGGGAGCTGAAACTTGGATATAACTGGGGTAACTTTCTACAAATTATTTACATTAATGACTATACATTCCAACTATAGTCTATTCGTGGCTGGATAAGTTGGGCTGGCTGCCCTTTTTTGTGCTGGGTATGTTATTGGGGGGATGGTGGTGTCTGTTGAGAGTATTTGCTGTCTGATTTCTACAGCTGGTTTCTGGGTAGTGTCTTATAAACAGGTGATGCTTCAGTGCCTTCCTGAATTGAGTCAGATTAGTGATGACTCGCATGTCTGTGGGGAGGGCATTCCAAGCTCTAGGAGCGTAGATCATGAAGGCCCTGTTAGATGTTGCCTTTGTGCATTTCGTTGTCTCTTTTGGGGTTATCAGGGTGTTCACTGCTGTGGACCTTCTGTTTCTGTTAGGGGGTGTGAGGTGGATCAACTCAGTGATGGATGTGGGAGGCTGCTTGTTTAAGGCTTTGAAGGTGATAACTAAGATCTTGTAGTGCAGTCTGGCGTGTATAGGTAACCAGTGGAGTTTCTTCAGAATTGGTGTGATGTGGTCCATCCTTGATGCTCTGTATAGAACTCTTGCGGCTGCATTCATTGAAAGCTTGAGTGGGTTTAGCGTTGCTTGTGGGAGTCCATATAGGATTACGTTAGCGTAATTGAAGTGTGGTATTACTAGGGTTTAGTATATTGTTCGAAAGTCGGTGGGGTCAAGTAGTGGCCGTAGATGCCGTAGTGTTCGTATTTTGTGGTATATTGTCTTTACAGTGTTTCTTATGGGGGTTTTCATGTCCAGCCATTGGTCCAGGGTGATACCTAGGTAGCAGATTGTGGGTTTGGCTATCAGCTCTGCGTTCTTCACTTTTAATAAGAGTGGGGGAGTGAAGTCTTGGTTCCTCGTAATGAAGAGGACGTCTGTCTTATTGTGGTTGATTTGAAGGTTTTGCGTATGGAGCCAGTCCGCAACTGCGTCGAAACAGTTTGTTAGTGGGGAGAAATCTGTCTGGTCCGTTGCAAATGGCATGTATAGCAGAATATCGTCTGCGTATACTAGGCAGGCGACGTTGAAAGATCTGATCAGAGCATAGATGGGCTGCATGTATATGTTAAACATTAATGCCGATAGCGAGGACCCCTGTGGCACGCCCTGTTTTTGTAGAAACGGTTCCGAGGTTGTGGTGCTGGTCCTCACGTGTTGCCACCTGTTGGACAGGTAGGATTTGCACCAGCTTAGGGCTGTGCCTTGTATTCCCTTTTCCTCGAGACGTTCCATTAGTATCTCATGGCTCACGGAGTCAAATGCTGCTGCGATGTCCATGAAGATAAGAACAAATCCTTGTCGAAAGTTATCGATTCCAGAGATTATGGTACTGAAGAGGGTGGTGAGGAGGGTTTCAACACCATGTGCTTCCCTGAAGCCGTGTTGGGACGGGTCCAGAGGGGCTTCAGTTTCAATGTGTTGTTGGATTTGGCATTGGACTACCTTTTCAATTATTTTGGCAAGCAGTGGGATGCTTGAAATTGGTCTATAGGATTCAACTTTTAGTGGGTCCAGTTTGTTGCTTTTTAGTAGCGGCCTGATGGAGGTGTGCTTTAACCTTTGTGGGAAGGATCCCATTGAGAATGATTGATCCAGGATTTTGTTCAGGAACTGGCTTAGATCACAGCGAAGTTCTGTTATCCAGGACGCTGGACAGGGGTCATTACGTGCAGTGGTGGTGTTGATGGAGGCAATGGTGTCTTCGATCTCTTTGTTTGACATGGTGTTGAATTTGGTCAGTGGTGATGGTTGTGGCGGCTTGTGTAGAGGGGTGTGGCTTGTGGGGCTTGTGCTTTTGTCAGTCTGGAGCATTTTTGATTGTAGGTAGTCAGCATAGGCCTGCGGTTGCGGCATGTTTGGTTGGTCTGGTGCTGGTTCTCTTGCTAGTGTCTTTACTATATTGAAGAGGTTGTGTGGCTTATTTATTGAGCGCTTCAGGAGGTCTGTATGGAATTGCTTCCTACTCTCCGATATTTCTTCGCGATACTTTTTTAGGTGGGAGCTATATGCACTGTGCGCTTCGGTGGAGCGTGACTGGTGCCAACATCTCTCGAGCTTGCGCAGGTGGAGGAGTGATGATCGAAGTTCTTTGGAGTACCATGCTGCATGCTCTCGTCTCCTTGGCTCTTTGTTCGTGGCTGGGAGCTGAGAGATGGATTTGAGGCAGTTGTCCCAGTTAGAAATCATTTTGTCTAGGCCAGGGGCTGTGTCGTTGAGAAGGACTTTCTCAAGTATTTCTCCTTTGACAAAGGGTCGAAATCGTCTCGCTGGTGTTTTGGGGAAGGTGGTAGCTCTGTTGGTGTTCTGGTTGTGATGGAGGGTGGGTATTTGGAATCTAATCAGGCTGTGGTCGGACCAGGGTAATGGTGTTATAGATATCGCGAGATCCTGGGTTGCTTCCTCCACTGTTTGTGGGGCAAAGATCAGATCCAATTTGCTTCCTTTCGTGTGTGTGGGTGCGTTGACTAGCTGTTTGTATCCCAGCTCGTCAAGAGCTTCGAGGAAGGCTGTGGCTTGGGTATCTTGTAGAGTAGGTAAGTTGAAGTCACCTAGTAGCCAGTTCGGGGATCAAGGATTATTTATGTTGCAGGCGAGCTCAATTATTGTTGAGAGGTCATCTGGTGATGATACTGGTGCTCTGTAGAGTAGATTGATTGTGCAATGGTTGTTCGCTATGGTGATTGTGTCTAAGTGGGTTGTGCTGGTGGCGTTCCTCAGTTGGAAATGTAGTTCAGATTTTGCGAGGATGAGTGCTCCCCCCCCCTCTCTGGTTGGCTCTGTGGCAGGTGTGTAGTGAGAACTTGGGAGGTAACATCTGGTTGAGAAGGATGTTGTCGCAGTCAGATAGCCATGTCTCTGTGATCATTAGAATGTCCAGGTCATGGAGGGTTATGAAATCGGTGACCACTGGCCATTTTGTGCGAATTGATCTGGCGTTGATGAGAGTACACTTCAGCATCCGTTGGTGCTGGTGTTTCTTGATGTGGGTCTTTTTGGTGTGTTGTAGTGAGATGTGCAATAAGTGGGGGTGGAGTGTGCGATTGGCTTCTGTTGAGGAGTGGTGAGGATTCTCTGTCCATCTCTTCCCGTCGTGCCGTAGTATCGGTATAAAATTGGAGCTTGGGTTAAAAGCGTGTGATCTACTGGGTAGCCCGGTGAGGAGGTAGATGCTGGCTATTGCTATTATTGGGTGCATCTTCTTGGTTGCTCCTACCGTGTCTTGGTTGAGGTGGGGTGTTATCTGTTTAGGAGTGGGCAGGTAATTTACCGGGCCTACTACAGCAGGACTAACTACAGCAGGCAAGTCAGGCACTCTGTCTGGTATTGAGTACAATCAGGTAAACAGTCACGCTATCTGGTATGGACAGCAGGCAGCTAGACAGGTATACTATCTGGTATATCTCTAGAAAGCTAGACATGCACGCTATCTGGTATGAATACAGGCAGCTAGACAGGCACACTAACTGGTATAGGTACAGGCGGATAGACAGGGACGCTAACTGGTATGAATACGGGCAGGCTATGAGTACAGGCAGCTAGACAGTCACACTATCTGGTAAAAATACAAGCAGCTAGACAGGCATGCACATATTGTCTGTTCCCTTTAGGGTCAAGTCTAATAGTAGTGTCTTAGTGTTATAAACTCTTAGGTCCGAGTGGTGTGTTAGGTTTTACTTGTGTTTTGTCTTGGCAGGTTTTAAAGCTCCGTTTCTAGTTGCTCCTTTGTCTGCGTTGGTAGTATGTAGCCTCCGGTTTTGGCCATGCCAAAGGGCCCTCTGGCGAGGCCCTCAGGCGCAGGCCCGCCAGGCGCGGGTGCGCCGGATGGCGTTCCTTTTAAATTGTGGCAGCTCTGGCCCGATTGGGCAGTAATGCGGTGGCGGGAACGGCCGGTCTGAAGTGGCCCCGGCTGCTCGATCCTGGACTGGGAGAGCTGCCGCGGGCTGAGGAGGCAGTGTGCGGTGTCCTTCTGCGCCGGATGGCGCTCCTTTTAAATTGTGGCAGCTCTGGCCCGATTGGGCAGTAATGCGGCGGCGGGAACGGCCGATCTGAAGCGGCCCCGACTGCTCGATCCCGGACTGAGAGAGCAGCCGCGGACTGAGGAGGCGGTGTGCGGTGTCCTTCTGCGCCAGATGGCGCTCCTTTTAAATTGTGGCGGCTCTGGCCCAATTGGGCAGTAATGCGGCGGAGGGAACGGCTGGTCCGAAGCAGCCCCGGCTGCTTGATCCCGGACTGGGAAAGCTGCCGCGGGCTGAGGAGGTGGTGTGCGGTGTCCTTCTGTGCTGGATGGCGCTCCTTTTAAATTGTGGCGGCTCTGGCCCGATTGGGCAGTAATGCGGCGGCGGGAACGACCGGTCTGAAGCGGCCCCGGCTGCTCGATCCCGGACTGGGAGAGCTGCCGTGGGCTGAGGAGGCGGTGTGCGGTGTCCTTCTGCGCCGGATGGCGCTCCTTTTAAATTGTGGTGGCTCTGGCCTGATTGGGCAGTAATGCGGCGGCAGGAACGGCCAGTCTGAAGTGGCCCTGGCTTCTCGATCCCGGACTGGGAGTGCTGCCTCCGGCTGAGGAGGAAGTGTGCGGTGTCCTTCTGCGCCGGATGGCGCTCCTTTTAAATTGTGTCAGCTCTGGCCCGATTGGGCAGTAATGCGGCGGCGGGAACGGCCAGTCTGAAGCGGCCCCGGCTGCTCGATCCCAGACTGGGAGAGCTGCCGCGGGCTGAGGAGGCGGTGTGCGGTTGTATTGTATTAGCTAGAGCTTTATACAGATGCTCAGCCACAATTACTTTGCTTCAGCTGTAACATCACACATCACAGGTCTAAAAAAAGTAATTTTAACTCTTACTTATACATGTTTTCTTTTTCAATACTTAATTTATATTTTTCTTTTTAACGTGAGGACCCTTGTTCACTGCACCAGCGGTTAACTGGTTGAGAATATAAAAACAACATGTTCTAACAATGTCTTCAATTGCATCTTCATTTTTAAAATGAACATTTTTTACTCAGATTCAGTGTCTTCACTCTTTTACTTTCCTTTCATTCCAACTCTGCGTCTCCATTTTATATCTCTGCGTCTCCATTTTATATCATATCATGACCTAAATTGACTCCGATTCATCTTATGTGCTTCCGCAAATCTAATTTGCCACACTTTCAATGTTTGATCACTCTTCACTTCTCAAATGGTTTACCTCATTGTGTTGTTAAGTGCTGTAGATTCAGTGTTGACTCATGGCGACCCTCTGGATAGTTTACCTAAACTGTGTTTGGTCATCAGTCAGGTGGCTCATTGTTGATAGAGTGGCACCCATAGCTGCTGTTATTGAATCAATCCATCTCATTGCTGGCCTTTCTCTTTTGCGCTGACCTTCTACCTTGACAAGCATTATGTCTTTCTCTAATGATTTCTCTCGTTGCATGATGTGTCCAAAGTATGAAAGTCAAAGTCTTGTCTTCTGAGCTTTTAAGGAAAGCTTAGGTTTGATCTCCTTTGGTACTGACTGGTTTGTTCTTCGGGCAGTCCATGATATACACAGTATTCGTCATCAGCACCATAATTCAAAGGCATCAATTTTCTTCCTGTCTATCTTTTTAACTGTCCAACTTTCACATCCATATGATGTTATTGAAAATACCATGGCTTGGACAATTCAAATCTTTGTATGGAAAAAGACATCTCTGCTCTTGAGAATTTTGTTTAGGTCCTTCATAGTCATTCTGCCAAGAGCAATGGTCGTCGGATTTCTTGACTGCTTGTTCTTTCTTTATTGTTGATCCAAGTAGGTTAAAGTTGTCAACTATTTCAATTTCTTCTCCATCAATGATGAACTTATTGATTTTGCCAGTTGTCAGGATCATTGTTTTATTAATGTTAAGGTACAGGCCCATTTTTTAAATATTTTTAATCTTTATTGGTATTTATAATAACGCTTGGAGTGGAGAAGTAGCCTAGTGGTTAGAACACTGACTTGGTAACCAAGCAACCAGGGTTCAATTCCCACTGGCACTCCTTGTGGCCTTGGGCAAGTCATTTAACCCTTCATTGCCTCAGAAGAAAGGCCTGGCAATCTACTTCCAGTGACACTGCCAAGAAAACCCAGTAGCCTCTGGGTCGCCAGGAGTCAAGACTGACTCAAAGGCACACATTGCATTTGCAATAACACTCAGATATTTACATGAAAGAAAATATGGGAACTCCAATTTGTACCAATTATAATGACACATTCATATTGAGAGTAATACATCCTATCCCAAACCTTAGTCCACATTTTTTTAGGGGGGCTACAGGAAATAAACCATACACCATAATTTACACTCCCTAAGGGAGCAGAAACACGGTTTAAAAGGAAAAAAATATCAGTTATAACAGGGTAAGACTTATGCATCAGCCGTAATGGGACCAACCTCAACCCCAATCTCTTCACTTGCACATATAGCTTCTAAGAGCTGTTTAGGTCCAAAAATAGAAAATTCTTCCCTTGAAAGGAAATATAACACCTAGACGGATACTTTAACACAAAAATAGCACCCAAAGAGATGGTCCTGGCTTTATAAGCCAAGAAGCCTTTCCTCCTTAACTGGGTTACTTGAGAGAGGTCAGGAAATATACGAACATTTGAACCTAAAAGCCTCTCATTAATATTCTTAAAGAAAGACCGAAGAATTAAAGCTTTGTTGGCCTCTAATGCCACGGTCACAAGCATAGTAGTTCTTTCTGTAACCACGTCCAAAGAACTTTCCAGGAATCCTATCAGGTCCCCCATTCCACTCACTGAGGACTCCAAATTTCTCCCCCGTGCTTCCAAGGTAATAACCAACAAATATTGTGCTCTGGTAAGGGGGGGGGGGGGGGGGTAAATGTTCTGTTGGAATCTTGAGCACCTCCCTCAGATATTTCCGTACCATTTCCAACGGGGACATGAGTGGAGACCTTGGAAAGTTTAATAGACAGAGATTATTCTGACAGGCAAGATTCTCAAGGTGCTCTGTTTTTCGTGTCAGGGCTGCCCTTTCTTTCATCAGAACCATATGTTCCTCTTTAAGAAGAAGAATATCCTCCTTCACCTGTAGCAAAGAACCTGCTTGCAACTCCTGGTTCTTAGTCGCCTCCATTTTCACATTAGATATCTCAGTACTTACCAAACCCACAACAGCAGAAAAGGTAGAAGTTAAAGCAGAGATAGCGTCCCACAGCGCTTCCAATGTAATTACTGCTGGCTTCTCCAAAACCCGACTCACTGCAATCAGCCCTCCTCCAGGCTCCATCTGCTATGGGGACACCACACGAGGGGGTAGATCATCTACATCACACCCCTCTAGCTGACTCTCCCCTCTGGAGTCAAGGGCCAACCGTTGCAACCCCGGCCCCACAGGCAATGGAGTGCTCACCCAGAGACCCGGCGACTGAAGAAAACAAACGTCGTCTGGAGAAGAAACACTTCCGGGTTGTGTCGGGGAAGCCCGCTGATCAGGAGATAGGCTTACTCTCGATGCGCCCAGCACGGACACTGATTCCTCCTGCCGTGCTGTCGAGGATGCCGTTTCTGACCCCACAGCCGCAAACCCGCAATGTTCCAGGGTCCTCTGGCCAGCGAAGGAAGCCTACAGTGGAGCACCGGGAATGCCTGCTTGCTTCCTCTTCCTCCACCCCATTCTCATCAGAGCGAAGTTCACCACCAGAGGAGCAACACGGATCAAACGCGAAGCAGCCGCCAAGGATCAGGTACCTGCTGCCATCTTGCCCCCCCCCCCCCCAGGCCCATTTTAAGACTATGTTCCTTGATCTTGAGAAGAAAATGTTTCAGATTGTTTTCATTTTCAGCCAGTAATATGGTATCATCAGCATAGCGAAGATTGTTGATGAGTCTTCCACTAATCTTCACATCTTGGCTGTCTTCAAATAGTCCTGCTTCTCTGATGATTTCTTCTGCATATAAATTAAAGAGGTAGGGGGAAAGAATGCAGTCTTGTCACATACCTTTTCTGATTTTAAACGATTCTGTTTCTCCTCGTTCCATTTGAACTGTTGATTCTTGATCAATGTAAAGATTGTGCAAGAGGATTATCAGGTGTTCTGGTATACCCATGCTTCTTAATGTGGCCCAGTTTCTCAAAGTTTACACAGTTAAAAGCCTTGCTGCAGTCAATAAAACACATATAGATATCCTTTTGGTATTCTTTTGTCTTTTCAAGGATCCATCTCACATCCGCAGTGATGTCTCTCATTCCTCGCCCTTTCCTGAACCCTGCTTGCACTTCAGGCAGTTCTCGTTCCAGGTACGGCTGTAGTCTCTGCTGAGTGATCTTGAGTAGAATGTTGCTGGCATGTGGGATCAGAGCAATTGTGTGATAATTTCCACAGTCAGTAGGATCACCTTTCTTCAGCATTGGTATAAACAGAGATCTTTTCTAGTCAGTTGGCCTTGAATTTATCTTCCAAATTTCCTGGCAGAGCCTTGTAATTATGGTGACAGCTTCATCCAATTGCTATAATACTTCAATGAGAATGCCATCAATGCCCAGTGCTTTGTTCTTTGATAAGGCTTTCAATGCTGCTTCGACTTCTTCTTTCATCACCAATGGTTCCTGACCATAAGGTACAGGTTGAAACGACTGTTAGTCAACTTGATCTTTATGGTATAATGACTCTGTACATTATTTCCACCTTTTCTTGATCTTCTCAGTATCATTCAACATGGATCCTTGAGCATCTTGTAGCATTCCAATTCGAGGCTGGAATTTTTTCTTTAACTCTTGTATATTTAGGAAAGCCAATCTTGATCTTCCTCTAACAGTTTCTGATTCTATTTCCTTGCATGTATCATTGTATTACTTCTCCTTGTCTTGTCTTGCTACACGTTGGAAATCTCTGTTGAATTCTGCGACTGACTCTCTTTCTCCTCTGGCTTTAGCTTCCCTGCATTTCCGGGCAATTTTCAGAGTTTCTTCAGTCATCTATTTTGGCTGTTTTTGCTTTTTCACCTTTTGTAGAGACTTCTCGCTTTCTTCCAACACAACCTTCTTGATGTTATCCCATAACTCTTCTGGAACTCTGCCATTTGTATCTAAAGCAGCAAATCGATTTTGCAGGCAGTCTTTAAATTCCAGTGGTATATTCTCAAGGTCATATTTTGCTACACTCATGAGTGGCTTACTCTTTTTCAACTTTAGCTTGAATTTGCATACTAGAAGTTGGTGATCTGTATCACAGTCAGCTCCAGGTTTTGTCTTTGTTGATGTTATCAAGCTTTTCCTTCATTGTTTTCCACAGATGTAGTCGATTTGATTTTTGTACAATCCATTGGGTGAAGTCCACATGTACAGTTGGCACATGTGTTGCTGGAAGAAAGTGTTTGAGATGAATAGATCATTGATCTTGCAAAAGTCTATCAGTCTTTCTCAAGCTTCATTTCTGTTGCCAAGTCCATATTTTCCAACCACTTTGCCTTCTTCTTTGTTGCCAACTTTTGCGTTCCAGTCACCCCCTGACTATCAGGATTTCCTGTTTGCATGTTCTGTCAATTTCAGCTTGTTCCTAGAACTCATCAACGTCTTCCTCTTCTGCAGTTGTTGTTGGGGCATATACCTGAATTATAGTTGTGTTGATGTGCATTCCTCGTAGACGAATAGAAATTAAGGGTTCACCAACTGCACTGTATTTCATTACAGTTCTTGCAAGTTTCTTCTTAATTATAAGAAGAGTCACATAGACTTTATTACAGGGACATATTATAGGATATACTACAAATCAGTATATCAGAAATTAAAATGTTTCAATTCATAAGAATGTTCATCTGCTAGATTTACAAAATTTTTTATCTGCAAAGATATGTGCAGCTCATGGCGTGACTCAGCCCTCGCTGTCGGTGCGGACCCCACTCAAGCCTTGCAGCTTTCCAGAACCTACTGGCATTACAACCACAGTAACTCCTAACCTGCAGAAGGCTGAATACTAGTGCTTGGGCTGGCACTACTCTCCCTTCCACTGCCCTATTTAAACCTCTGTTTACCCTTTTTTTTTAAGGTACAGCATTTTCACACCTTTGTGGTCCCTGATCTTAAGGAAATTAGCAGGGAGTCACCACAGAGGGAATCCAGGGAGAGTACTGGGACTGCATGGGAAATGGAGGGACCCAAACGCCCTTCAGGTGTCACCTCTAGTTCTGAGGATAGTCCAGCCTGAGACTAGGGAACCTACCTGAACTGTCTTTACTAAACTGAGCGCCTATTCTCAAATCAAGCTTCGGGAGTGTAAAACCAAGCAAGACCACAGCTGCAGGGGATGCCGACTACCATCCACTGAAGGCAAAGTGCTCTATATCGGGCAGAGATCACAAGAGTTTCTTCTCTGTACCTGACTGATGGACGAGGGGTAACCTGCATGCAACAGCAGTTATAAAACAAGGTAAAGACAAAGAGCAGGGATAACCTTGACAGAGCAGCAGTTACAAGTTACAACCCACAGTAAAAGCACAGAGAGCTACTTACCTGTAATAGGTGATCTCCAGGAACAGCAGGAATTTAGCCTTCACATATGGGTGATGTCGGTACCGACGGAGCCCGCACGGGAATGCTCCCCACCGTCCAATAGGAAAACATTTGGAAGCATCCCACTGCGCCTGTGTAGCTGCCTTCCCGCCTTTCCAGCTCTCCCTCCTCAGTTGAGTTTGTAGCTGAGATAAAAAGAGAGAGACCTACAACTCCTAGGGGAGGTGGGTGGGTTCTGAAGACTAAATTCCTTCTGTTCCCGGAGATCACTTTTTACAGGTGAGTAACTACGCTATCTCCAGGAACAAGCAGGAATGTAGTCTTCACATATGGGACTACCTAGCTAGGAGATGCCAGAGAGATTTATTTATTTTATTTAACACACATTTATATACCGCATCTTCCAGAGTTCAGTTGCGGTTTACAATAAACAACAATCAACAAATCAGGTTTGTTTACATGGAACGTCATATTATAAAACAATGAGTAACAATGCAACAAATGTGTTATAGAACAAAGTAATTAACTAAACAGAAAGTATTATCTAAACAGTGTAAGACAATACAGAATAGAATAAACTATATACATGTAGAAATATTAGGTCATAAGTATGACCCCAGGGTCATACTTATGACCTAATATTAAGATGACCCCAGGGTCGGCTGTGGATCGCACAGGTATGCCTAGAGAGGTCATGTGTCCTCCAAGGATGTCTGGTATTGAAACCCGGGACAGAGGGTAGGAGTTGCTTTCAGTCTGAAAGAGATGCTGGAGAATAGCTTGGCCAAATAAGGCATCCCGGCGGAAGTCCTTGTCCAGGTAATAGTGAGCAGCAAAAGTGTGGACCGAAGACCAAGTTGCTGCTTTGCATATCTCGTCAATAACTACAGAGCATAGATTTGTCATAGAGGCAGCCATAGCTTGAACATTATGGGCAGTGATGTGACCCTCGAGAGAAAGTCCTGCCTTTTCATAGGTGAAAGTGATGCAGTCAGCTATCCACTTGAAGAGAATTTGTTTGGATACTGGCAAGTCAAGGTGGCTCGAGTCAAAGGAAATGAAAAGCTGGGAAGCTTTTCAGTGCTCTCAAGTTCTCTGGATATAAAAAGCTAAGGCACGTTTGCAGTCCAGATTGTGAAGGGTTGCCTCTGCCTTAGAGGGATGAGGTCTAGGGAAAAAGACAGGAAGGTAGACTGACTGGTTTAAATGGAAGGGCGAGACCACCTTCGGAATAAACTGAGGATGAGTCCTAAGGACAACCTTATCAAGGTGGAATCGTGTATAAGGAGGGTCAGCCACCAAAGCCTGGAGCTCACTAATGCGTCTAGCTGAAGTGAGGGCAATAAGGAAGATGACCTTTCATGTGAGAAACTTCAGTGAAGTAGTGGAGAGGTTCAAAGGGTGGCTTGAGAAGCTGTCCTAAAACAACATTAAGATCCCATGCCACTGGAGGGGGCTTTATGGGAGGTTTAGTTAATAGAAGACCCCTCATGAAGCGTGCTACTAGCAGCTGAGAAGAGATGGGCTGGCCATCGAAGGGCATGTGAGAGGCCACAATTGCACTTAGATGTACTCTTACTGAATTGGTTTTGTCCATAAGAAGAAAGGTGGAGGAGATACTCAAGTAATGTCGGCACCAGAGCTAAGAAAGGATTGAGATCCCTCTGAGAACACCAGAGAGAAAATCTATGCCACTTGAAGGTGTAGGACCACCTGGAGGATAGCTTCCTAGAAGCTAAGAGGATGTCTTTAACTTCCTGGGGAAGGCTGATGTCCTGGAAGGTTATACCCTCAGCAGCCATGCTGTGAGATGGAGGGACTGCGGATTGGGATGAAGCAGCGTTCCCTCCTCCTGAGAGAGGAGATCTGGAGCAGACCCCAGATCTATGGGTTGAGCCCGAGACAGACGTAGAAGGAAAGGGTACCACGGTTGACGTGGCCAGCGTGGGGCTATAAGTATCATGCAGCCCTTGTCTCACTGGAGTTCGAAAAGAGTCTTGGAAATTATGGGAATGGGAGGGAAGGCATATAGGAAGCCCTGACCCGAGTGAAGGTGAAAAGCATCCACTTGCTGCCTGTGTCGTGCAGGAGTACTGGTACAGAAATGAGGGAGCTTGGCATTCTGAAGACTTGCGAACAGGTCTATCTCTGGAGTCCCTCAGATTTATTATTATTATTTATTTATTTATTTAACAGTTCTTTTATACCACGCTCTTTATCATCAGTGCAGTTTACAGTTAACAAAACGACTCACGGACAGCAATAGGCCGGCATGAGTTTACATATAACAGGGAAATTAACCAGGACAAAAACTTTGGGAAACTTTGTACATTTATGTTATACAACTATATACAGTGATAGTGTTCTATTTACATAATGTGCGACATATGACAGAACAATTGCAACTTCATACTGAGGGATTCAGTTGTACAGGGGGAAAAATGTGAAAGACTATCTGCATGAAGAGACCACTCGTGGGGGAGAAGGACCCAGCTTAGCTTGTCCGCTAAGACATTGTGCTTGCCCGGAAGATACACCACATATAGGTGAATGTGATGCTGTATGGCAAAGGACCACGGATGTAGAGCCTCACTGCAGAGGTCTAAGAGCCTGTTCCGACCTGCTTGTTCAAGTAGAACATGGCTACTTGATTGCCCGTGTGGATCAGCACTGTGCGGTCTTGAAGATGGTCCTGGAACACTCTCAGAGCATTGTGAATGGCTCTGAGTTTCAGCAGATTTATGTGGAGTTGTGACTCCTGACGAGACTAGAGTCCCTGAGTGTCCAGATGAGCTCCCCAGCCCAAACTGGATGCATCCGTCGTCAGGGTACATTGATGTGCTGGCATCTGAAAAGGTAACCCTACCAGGAAGTTTTCTGGGGATTGCCACCACTGGAGAGATGAGATTAGGAGGAGGGAATTATATAGGGAGGAGTGGTCTAGTGGTTAGGACAAGGTACTTCAGGCCAGAGGGCCGGGGGTTCAAGTCCCACCTGGGGACAGCAATCTCAGGCCGGAGGGACTGGGATTTCTAGTCCTACAGGCACTCCTTGTGGTCTTGGGCAAGCCACTTAACCCTTCATTGCCCATGTTCCCTGTAAGTATTAGCGTGTGTGTCTCATATCCCCTCATGTTAAATGTATCCCCCAATTGACCACTTTGACCCAGTGAAAAGTGGGATATAAATACAGCTAAATAAAATAAATAAATTAGGAGGATAGAGACCGCAATTTTGTCTCCCAGGCAACCCAAAGCCTGAGACCACTGGGATGCCAGTGCCCATTGCGCTGTGTGCATATGTAGACGAGCATATGGAACAACATGCACCGTTGATGCCACATGGCCCAGAAGACGTAAATTTCTCGAGCAGTGAGGAAATTTTTGAGGCATGCCTGAGATGCTAACTGACTGAATCTAGCTGACCGGAGTTGGGGCAGAAATGGCCTTGATTGCTGAGTGTCTAGGAGAGCCCCTATAAACTCTAAAGTTTGAGAGGAGATGAGTTGGGACTTTGGAAGATTTATTACAAATCCCAAGTGTTGTAGCACCTGCATGGTACACGAGAGGGATAGGCTGGCCTCTAGAGAGGTGCTTGCTTGAATGAGCCAGTCGTCTAAGTAAAGGAAAACAAATATCCTTAGAGTCCTTAGGAATGCGGCCACTACTGCCATGCATTTTGTGAAGACTCTGCGGGCAGAGCGAGGCCGAAAGGCAGGACTCCGTATTGATAATGACTCCCTTGAAACATGAAGCGCAGGAACTGTCTGTGCTGCGAATGAATAAGTATGTGAGTGTATGCTTCCTTTGGATCTAGAGAACAGAGCCAATCCTGACTCTAGAGATAGGGAAGAAGGATTCCTAGGGAGATCATCTTGAATTTCTTCCACAGGAAATGTTTGTTTAGTTCCCGTAGGTCCAGAATGGGACTCTACCCTCCTGCTTTCTTTGGAATGAGGAAGTATA